>CM039672.1:342095592-343348252 GCA_022496015.1 Hordeum marinum | reverse complement strand
CCTAAGCAGGGAATTACCACTACTCAGATAAGTTTAGGTTATAAGAAAGGTTAAACAGACCAATGGAAAGGAAAATGTGGTTATCAGATTAACTAGACCAATGGAAAGGAAAAGGTGTTTATACCCAAGTATTAGAGTATACCTTTCCCAAAGACAAACAAAGCATGATATACGAGAGGACATCAAGTACATAACCATTTAGGTATGAGGTGGGGAAGGAATTCATGATATTACCCATACCATGGCGTTTGGATAATTGATCAAGAAACATTTAGCATTACGCTTCCAATGTTCTTGTTGATGAATGGAGTATCCATACAAATGGGAAGCATCAACATGGTCATCAGGTAAGGTCAGACGTTGGATATACAAAGGATCCATCAAGAACAACTTATAACATAAGCCTTGCAATTTCCCCATGGAAGAATGGCAATCCTTGCTAAACAAAGCATTATATCAATAGGTCATCCGGCCAGGTGTGCTAGCTACAACATCACCTGACCGAGTAATAAAGACCAAAGTTATAATTCTTGATAATGTTACAACCATCATATCTGTCCAAGATTCAGATCTAGTTGGTGTCCGAAAACTTCAGACTTTGGTGATTGGTGTAGATCTCGCAACGATTACCAACAAGGTACTACTACCACTCTTTCAGTGTGTGAATTACTGCAGCAAGTTCAAGGTCATGAACTGGGTAGTTCCCTTCATAAGGATGCGATTGACAAGAGGCATAAGCAACCACTGGAATGTCTTGACCTCAACACAATGGTAGGTGGTTCTCTCTTAGAAAATTGGATGGGGCAAGTATGGAATAGTTTTGAGTGCTTCTCTTTCGAGTAGGTGGTGGTGAAGGGGTATATATAGGCATCCCCAAAAATCCAACCGTTACACCCAAAATGAACAACTCGGTGACACCGATGTGTTAATCTCGGTGGTACCGAAGTGACCAAAAGGTGGCAACTTTTGAATCTCGGTGAGACCGATATAGGAATCTCGGTTGTACCGATAAGGTGACCAACGATCAGAATGCGATTCTCGGTGACGCTGATTCGACAATCTCGGAGCAACCAAAACTGTGAACTTGCATAATAGATGTTGGAAATATGCCCTAGAGGCGATAATAAAATGGTTATTATTGTATTTCCTAGTTCATGATAATTGTCTATTGTTCATGCTATAATTGTGTTAACCGGAAACGTAATACATGTGTGAATACATAGACCACAACATGTCCCTAGTGAGCCTCTAGTTGACTAGCTCGTTGATCAATAGATGGTCACGGTTTCATGACCATGGACATTGGATGTCGTTGATAACGGGATCACATCATTAGGAGAATGATGTCATGGACAAGACCCAATCCTAAGCATAGCACAAGATCGTGTAGTTCGTCTGCTAAAGCTTTTCAATGTCAAAGTATCGTTTCCTTAGACCATGAGATTGTGCAACTCCCGGATACCGTAGGAATGCTTTGGGTGTTCCAAACATCACAACGTAACTAGGTGGCTACAAAGGTGCACTACGGGTATCTCTGAAAGTGTCTGTTGGGTTGGCACGAATCGAGACTGGGATTTGTCACTCTGTGTGACGAAGAGGTATCTCTGGGCCCACTCGGTAAGACATCATCATAATGAGCTCAATGTGACTAAGCAGTTAGCCACGGGATGATGTATTACGGAATGAGTAAAGAGACTTGCCGGTAACGAGATTGAACAAGGTATAGAGATATCGACGATCGAATCTCGGGCAAGTATCATACCGATAGACAAAGGGAATTGTATACAGGATTGATTGAATCCCCAACATCATGGTTCATCCGATGAGATCATCGTGGAGCATGTGGGAGCCAACATGGGTATCCAGATCCCGCTGTTGGTTATTGACCGGAGAGGTGTCTCGGTCATGTCTACATGTCTCCCGAACCCGTAGGGTCTACACACTTAAGGTTCGATGACGCTAGGGTTATAGGGAAATGGTATACGTGATTACCGAAGGTTGTTCAGAGTCCCGGATGAGATCCCAGACATCACGAGGAGCTCCGGAATGGTCCGGAGGTAAAGATTGATATATAGGAAGTCCAGTTTTGGTCACCGGAAAGTTTTCGGGCTCATCGGTAGTGTACCGGGAGTGCCGGGAGGGTGCCGGAGGACCCCCGGGAGGGGTGTGACGACCAAAGAACTTTGTGGGTCCTTAGAGGAGGTGTGCCAGCCCTTTTTGGGTGGCCAAGACCTTCTAGAAAGGCCCATGTGGCTGGGGTAAAGAGATATAGGGCAAAAGGATTTAAAAGGAGGAGATCCACCTCCCTTGTGGGAGGTGGACTCTTCCCCACCTTCGGCCGAACCTCTCCTCCTTGGAGGAGGGGCCAAGGCATCCCTCCCTCTCCCTCCTCCTATATATACCCAAGGGTTTGGGCTGATTTGGGACACAACTTCTTTCTCTCTCGGTGCAGCCCTACCCTTCCTCTTCCTCGTTCTCCGTAGCGCTTGGCGAAGCCCTGCCGGAGTTCACGTAGCTCCACCGTCACCACGCCGTCGTGCTGCCGGAGCTCTCCCTCAACATCTCCTTCCTCCTTGTTGGATCAAGGCGTAGGAGACGTCATCGGGTTGCACGTGTGCTGAACGCAGAGGCGCTGTTGTTCGGCGCTGAGATGGGAATCCACCGCGATCTGAATCGCCGCGAGTACGACTCCACCAACCGCGTTCTTGTAACGCTTCCGCTTAGCGATCTTCAAAGGTATGAAGATGCAATATGTCCCCATTCGCTGTTGGTTTCTCCATGGATATATCTTGGTGATCGTAGGATTTTTTTTTGATTTACTACTACGTCTCCCAATAATAGAAAGTTGACAGCCCAACTCGGTGGCACCCGTATGGAATCAGTTGCACCGAAGTGGCTAGGGTTTGGCTAAGTCTGTCTAGGTTTTGGAATCAGTGGCACCGAGTGTAGAATGTTGGTTGCACCGATTTTGAGTATTTGGCTTTGGACATACTTTGGTGGGAGAGCTTGTGGATGTTTTTGGTGACTATCACTTGTGCACGTATGAGCCTTTTGTTCACCAACAAAACCTTACCCCCTTTTAATAGTATTGGCTTTCCTATGGGCTCAAATTGATTTCTCACAAATATAAAATGTAGAGTCCTCTTGCTGAAGCTTGGCCAACCTATTTCCTTTTGTCTTGGGGTATCTCCACAATCCTTTTGCCAACCCAACTCTCCATGGACAATTATCTGAAATACACTAGATAAAAGTATTAGTCCAAGAGACAATGTATCTTTTCATGAATTATCAAAACCACCAAGGGAGGATGTTGTGCTTTCAATATCCCCCTTTTTGGTATTTGATGAAAACAAACAATCAAATCTTCAAATAAATATATGCGTGGATATAATGAAGACTGTGAGAGACACATGACTTAGATTTGCTCCCCCTAAATGTGTGCAGTCCTTTAAAGGATAGTTGCTTTGCAATGCATGGACAGACATATGGATAAAGGGATATAAGGAGTCATGTGTATCTTGGATATATGCATCAAAATATATATGAATGAGATGTGTCCCTGTTCAAGACTTCACTCTTGCAAACAATATGTGCAAGAAGCAAGAGATCATCTTGACCAAGAGTATGATGCAAATACTTACCTTGAGTTCTTGATCATTCTAGTAGTAGAAACACACTTGAGAAAACAATGTTAGGAAACACAAGAGTATTCTACTAATATAAAGACAATAGAACTCAAAATTAGCAAGATGTGAAGAACATATAAAAGATGATAATCCTTAAGATTAATATGTCTCCAAGATCATTTAGAACTTTCTCCCCTTTAGATATGAAAAAAGTAGTTCATCCTCTCCCCCTAAATCTTAGGATGTAGATATTGGGATTGGATAGGGTAAGGAAAGTTCTAAAGTGAACAGTCAAATAAAATAAGCTCAATAATATTCTCCAAACATGTTTTTCTCCCCTGCTTTGGCATTCTCACCTTGTTTATATAAGTAAAAGCTTGATATCTGCTCTACCCTTTAATCATATCTCCCCCTTTGCATAAGCATGCAACTCTCCCTTTAGCATGAAGCTTTGTTATTCTCCCCCTTTGGCATTAATTTCCAAAAAGGTCAAATTTAGGAGTAGGTATAGGGATCATTGCAAGGAAGGGATCCTTGAGAACAAGGGTCATTGAAAGTAGGGTTCATAGAAAAGATCTGAGGAAATCATTGAAGGTAACTTCTCTCCATGTGGCTAATAGTAGTGAGATCTTGTTGAGTCTTCTCCTCCTTTGAGATAGGGATCATTGAATAAAGAATCCCCCCCCCTAAGTTTTGCTTGTTATTCTCCCCCTAAGTTTTTTAAGAAGAAGGGATCATCGAAGTAACAGAAGAAGAACATATAAGAGAAAAACAAATCGCTGACTCTAAGACAAATAGATCGGTGGTACCGAGATTTTGTAGTGCAGTTTGTCTGCAATTTCGGTAGAATCGAGATATCTGAGTCGGCGGCTCCGAGTCTAAAACAGAAAGAAAGGAATAAGGAACCAAGTTTCTGTTTTCAAGGAGTCAAAAGAAAATATTTTCAAAGGGAAAGTGAAGGACATCATTTAGAGAAGATTTGAGTGGTTACGAGAGATCATGCAAATAGAGAACAAACCACACAAGATTCTTAACTAGATGATGGGTGGTGACTAGGTCACCTATATTGGAGTATATTGACTTAGGAGCTAAGCAAGAATACTTGATCATAGGTCATACTCTATGTTAAGCTTAAAATGGGGTTACCATTTTTCGACTAAGCATTTTAATGTCTTCATATCACTTGAGTTGCTTTAGCTCATGTCTTGGTGTAAAGCCTTTTCAAGGATATGATTGCATACCTTTGAGTGATGTTGATGACATTGCTTGTAGGTGAACTTGTTGAGGATGCTCGAGGTTGATCAAGAACATCTTGAGTTGGGAGCAATCCTTCTCGTTCTAGTACACTTATTACCTACAAAGGTTAGTCATGCAAGGAAGAAAAATAGGTATATCCAGTTGACATGATACCAATTGGGATTTTGCAATAATGATCAAGTATATGTTTTTGTTGTATTCTTCCTTCCATCATCAAGAGGGGTTGTGGATACTTGGTCAAGACAAGATTGCTTATGATTGGAGTTGGTTGCAATCTCATGGAATGAAGTTCTTCGAAGTACCTACAAACGGTTAGATGCAATACAAGGGAGCATATAATTTCATGGCATAAGATAACATGTTAGGAATATAATGGAAGTATCAAGGAGGATCATGCCTTTGCAAGCATCCGAGTGAGTCTAGCTCAAGTTTGAAGCATCAATGACGTTCAACTCACTCCTCAAGTGACAAAAAAGTTTTCTCATCAAGTGTCTTCCTCAACCTCTCCTTCCTCCTTGTTGGATCAAGGCGTAGGAGACGTCATCGGGCTGCACGTGTGTTGAACGCGGAGGCACCGTTGTTCGGCGCTGAGATCGGAATCCACCGCGATCCGAATCGCTGCGAGTATGACTCCACCAACTGTGTTCTTGTAACGCTTCCGCTTAGCGATCTTCAAAGGTATGAAGATGCAATCTCTCCCCACTCATTGCTGGTTTCTCCATGGATAGATCTTGGTGATCATAGGAAAATTTTGATTTACTACTACGTCTTCCAACAATGGTATGAGAGCTAGGTCTATGCATAGAATCTATGCACGAGTAGAACACACGTTGTTGTGGGCGTCGATTTTGTTAATATGCTTACAACTACTAGTCTTATCTTTATTCGGCGGTATTGTGGGATGAAGCGGCCTGGACCGACTTTACACGTACGCTTACATGAGACTCGTTCCACCGCCTGACATGCACTTGTTGCATAAGGTGGCTAGCGGGTGTCTATCTCTCCCACCTTAGTCGGATTGGATTCGATGAAAAGGGTCCTTATGAAGGGTAAATAGAAATTGGCATATCACGTTGTGGTTTTGGCGTAGGTAAGAAACGTTCTTGCTAGAAACCTATAGCAGCCACGTAAAAACTTGCAACTACAAATTAAAGGACGTCTAACTTGTTTTTGCAGCATATGCCTTGTGATGTGATATGGCCAAAGGATGTGATGTGATGCATTGTGATGTATGAGATTGATCATGTTCTTGTAATAGGATTCACGACTTGCATGTCGATGAGTATGACAACCGGCAGGAGCCATAGGAGTTGTCTTATTTTATTGTATGACCTGCTGTGTGAATCATAAACGCCATGTAATTACTTTACTTTATTGCTAAACGTTAGCTATAGTAGTAGAAGTAATAGTTGGCGAGACTACTTCATGAAGACACGATGATGGAGATCATGATGATGGAGATCATGGTGTCGTGCCGGTGACAGTGATGATCATGGTGCCCCGAAGATGGAGATCAAAGGAGCAAGATGATATTGGCCATATAATGTCACTATATTGATTGGATGTGATGTTTATCATGTTTACATCTTATTTGCTTAGAACGACGGTAGTAAATAAGGTGATCTCTCAATAAAATTTCAAGAGAAGTGTTCACCCTAACTGTGCACCGTTGCTAAGGATCGTTGTTCCAAAGCACCACGTGATGATCGGGTGTGATAGGTTCTAACGTTCGCATACAACGGGTGTAAGCCAGATTTACACACGCGAAACACTTAGGTTGACTTGACGAGCCTAGCATGTACAGACATGGCCTCGGAACACGGAAGACCGAAAGGTCGAACATGAGTCGTATAGAAGATACGATCAACATGGAGATGTTCACCATGGATGACTAGTCCGTCTCACGTGATGATCGGACACGAGCTAGTTGACATGGATCATGTGTCACTTGGATGACTAGAGAGATGTCTATCTAAGTGGGAGTTCATTAAATAATTTGATTATGTGAACTTAATTATAATGAACTTAGTCTAAAATTGTCTTTACAATCTATATTGTAGATCCAATGGCCAACGCGAATGTCACCCTAAACTTCAACGCGTTCCTAGAGAAAACCAAGCTGAAAGATGATGGAAGCAACTATGCGGACTGGGTCCGTGGCTTGAGGATCATCCTCATAGCTTCCAAGAAATTGTATGTCCTTGATGCACCACTAGGTGACCCACCCCTTCTCCCAGTAGAGCAAGACGTTGCGAATGCTTGGCATTCTCATTGCGATGATTACTCCCTTGTTCATTGCGGCATGCTTTACAGTTTAGAAATGGGGCTCCAAAAGCGTTTTGAGCAACATGGAGCATATGAGATGTTCCAAGAGCTGAAACTGGTTTTCCAAGCTCATGCCCGGGTCGAGAGATATGACGTCTCCGACAAGTTCTTCAGCTGTAAGATGGAGGAGAATAGTTCTGTCAGTGAGCACATCCTCAAGATGTCTGGGCTACACAACCGCTTGACTCAGCTGGGAGTTAATCTCCCGGATGACTCGGTCATTGACAGAATCTTCCAGTCGCTTCCACCTAGCTACAAGAGCTTTGTGATGAACTACAACATGCAAGGGATGGAGAAGTCCATTCCTGAGTTGTACTCGATGCTGAAATCAGCGGAGGTCGAGATCAAAAAGGAGCATCAAGTGTTGATGGTGAATAAGACCACTAGTTTCAAGAAAGGCAAGGGTAAGAAGAACTTCAATAAGGACGGCAAAGCTGTTGTCGCGCCCGGTAAGCAAGTTGCCAGGAAGAAGAAGAACAAGAATGGACCCAAGCCCGAGACAGTGTTTTTACTGCAAGGGTACCGGTCACTGAAAGCGGAACTGCCCCAAGTACTTAGCGGATAAGAAGGACGGCAAAATTAAAGGTATATGTGATATACTTGTTATTGATGTGTACCTAACCAGCGCTCGTAGTAGCTCCTGGGTATTTGATACTAGTGCAGTTGCTCACATTTGTAACTCCAAGCAGGAGCTGCGGAATAAGCGGAGGCTGGCAAAGGACGAGGTGACGATGCACGTCGGGAATGTTTCCAAGGTCAATGTGATCGGCGTCGGCATGCTACCTCTACATCTACCTTTGGGATTAGTGTTAAACCTTAATAATTGTTATTTAGTACCAGCTTTGAGTATGAACATTGTATCTGGATCTCGCTTGATGCGAGATGGCTACTCATTTAAATCTAAGAATAATGGTTGTTCTATTTATATGAGAGAAATGTTTTATGGTCATGCCCCGCTGGTCAATGGTTTATTTTTGATGAATCTCGAACATGATGTTACACATGTCCATAGTGTGAGTACCAAAAAGTGTAAGGTTGATAACGATAGTCCCACTTACATGTGGCACTGCCGCCTTGGTCATATTGGTGTCAAACACATGAAGAAGCTCCATACTAATGGACTTTTGGAGTCTCTTGATTTCGAATCATTTACACGTGCGAACCATGCCTCATGGGCAAGATGACCAAGACTCCGTTCTCCGGAACAATGGAGCGAGCAACTGACTTGTTGAAAATAATACATACCGATGTGTGCGGTCCAATGAGTGTCGAGGCTCGTGGTGGCTACCGTTATGTTCTCACCCTCACTAATGACTTGAGTAGATATGGGTATGTATACTTAATGAAACATAAGTCCGGAACTTTCGAAAGGTTCAAGGAATTTCAGAGTGAGGTAGCGAATCAACGTGACAGGAAAATAAAGTGCCTACGATCTGATCGTGGCGGAGAATATTTAAGTCACGAGCTTGGCATGCACCTTAGGAAATGTGGAATTGTTTCACAACTCACGCTGCTTGGCACACCTTAGTGAAATGGTGTGTCTGAACGTCGTAATCGCACTCTATTAGATATGGTACGATCTATGATGTCTCTTACCGACTTACCGCTATCATTTTGGGGATATGCATTAGAGACTGCTGCATTCACTTTAAATAGGGCACCGTCAAAATCCGTTGAGATGACACCATATGAATTATGGTTTGGAAAGAAACCTAAGCTGCCGTTTCTAAAAGTTTGGGGATGCGATGCTTATGTGAAGAAACTTCAACCTGAGAAGCTCGAACCCAAAGCGGAAAAGTGCGTCTTCATAGGATATCCCAAAGAGACTATTGGGTATACCTTCTACCTACGATCCGAGGGCAAAGTCTTTGTTGCCAAGAATGGATCCTTTCTCGAGAAAGAGTTTCTCTCGAAAGAAGTAAGTGGGAGGAAATTAGAACTTGATGAGGTAATTGTACCTCCACTCGAACCGGAGAGTAGCGTAGCACACGAAGTTGTTCCTGTGGAGCCTACACCGGCTGGAGAGGAAGTTAATGATGATGATCATGAAACTTCAGATCAAGTTACTATTGAACGTCGAAGGTCCACTAGGACACGTTCCACACCAGAGTGGTACGACAACCCTATCCTAGAGATCATGTTGTTAGACAACGGTGAACCTTCGAACTATGAAGAAGCGATTACGGGCCCAGATTCCAACAAATGGCTTGAAGCCATGAAATCCGAGATAGGATCCATGTATGAGAACAAAGTGTGGACTTTGGTGGACTTGCCTGTTGATAAGCGAGCCATTGAAAATAAATGGATCTTTAAGAAGAAGACTGACGCGGATGGTAATGTGACCGTCTATAAGGCTCGGCTTGTCGCTAAGGGTTATCGACAAGTTCAAGGAGTTGACTACGATGAGAATTTCTCACCCGCAGCGATGCAGAAGTCTGTCCGAATCATGTTAGCAATTGCCGCATTTTATGATTATGAGATCTGGCAAATGGAAATCAAAACGGCATTCCTTAATGGCTTCCTCAAGGAAGAACTATATATGATGCAGCCGGAAGGTTTTGTCGATCCTAAAGATGCTAACAAGGTATGCAAGCTCCAGCGCTCCATCTATGGGCTGGTGCAAGCATGTCGGAGTTGGAACATTCGCTTTAATGAAGTGATTAAAGTGTTTGGATTTGTACAGGTTTATGGAGAACCCTGTATTTACAAGAAAGTGAGTGGGAGCTCTGTAGCATTTCTCGTATTATATGTGGATGACATACTGATAATGGAAATGATATAGAACTCTTGGAAAGTGTAAAGGCCTACTTGAATAAGTGTTTTTCAATGAAGGACCTTGGAGAAGCTGCTTACATATTAGGTATTAAGATCTATAGAGATAGATCGAGATGCCTCATAGGTCTTTCACAAAGCACATACCTTGAAAAGATATTGAAGAAGTTCAATATGGATCAGTCCAAGAAGGGGTTCTTGACTGTGTTACAAGGTGTGAGATTGATTACGACTCAATGACCGACCACGGTAAAGGATAGAGAAGAGATGAATGTCATCCCCTTTGCTTCAGCCATAGGCTCTATTATGTATGCCATGCTGTGTACCAGACCTGATGTGAACCTTGCCATAAGTTTGGTAGGGATGTACCAAAGTGGTCCCGGAGCAGAACACTGGACAACGGTCAAGAATATCCTGAAGTACCTGAAAAGGACAAAGGACATGTTTCTCGTATATGGAGGTGCCGAAGAGCTCATCGTAAAGGGTTATGTCGATGCTAGCTTCGACACAGAACCGAACGACTCCAAGTCGCAAACCGGATACATGTATGTTTTGAACGGAGGGGCAGTCAGCTGGTGCAGCAACAAGCAAAGCGTCGTGGTGGCATCTACATATGAAGCGGAGTACATAGCTGCTTTGGAAGCAGCAAAGGAAGGAGTCTGGATGAAGGAGTTCATCACCGACCTAGGAGTAATTCCAAGCGCGTCAGGCCCGATGACTCTATTCTGTGACAACACTGGAGCTATTGCCCTTGCGAAGGAGCCCAGGTTTCACAAGAAGACAAGACACATCAAGCGCCGCTTGAACTCCATCCGTGATTACATTCAGGAGGGAGATATAGATATTTGTAAAGTGCATACGGATCTGAATGTCGCAGATCCGTTAACTAAACCTCTCTCACGAGCAAAACATGATCAACACCAGATTACTATGGGTGTTCGATTCATCACAATGTAACTAGATTATTGACTCTAGTGCAAGTGGGATACTGTTGGAGATATGCCCTAGAGGCGATAATAAAATGGTTATTATTGTATTTCCAAGTTCATGATAATTATCTATTGTTCATGCTATAATTGTGTTAACCGAAAACCGTAATACATGTGTGAATACATAGACCACAACATGTCCCTAGTGATCCTCTAGTTGACTTGCTCGTTGATCAATAGAAGGTCACGATTTCATGACCATGGACATTGGATGTCGTTGATAACAAGATCACATCATTAGGAGAATGATGTGATGGACAAGACCCAATCCTAAGCATAGCACAAGATCGTGTAGTTCGTCTACTAAAGCTTTTCAATGTCAAAGTATCGTTTCCTTAGACCATGAGATTGTGCAACTCCCGGATACCGTAGGAATTCTTTGGGTGTGCCAAACGTCACAACGTAACTAGGTGGTTACAAACGTGCACTACGGGTATCTCCGAAAGTGTCTGTTGGGTTGGCACGAATCGAGACTGGGATTTGTCACTCCGTGTGACTGAGAGGTATCTCTGGGCCCACTCGGTAAGACATCATCATAATGAGCTCAATGTGCCTAAGGAGTTAGACACGGGATGATGTATTATGGAAAGAGTAAAGAGACTTGCCGGTAACGAGATTGAACAAGGTATAGAGATACCGACGATCGAATCTCGGGCAAGTATCATACCGATAGACAAAGGGAATTGTATACGGGATTGATTGAATCCCCGACATCGTGGTTCATCCGATGAGATCATCGTGGAGCATGTGGGAGCCAACATGGGTATCTAGATCCCGTTGTTGGTTATTGACCGGAGAGGTGTCTCGGTCATGTCTACATGTCTCCCGAACCCGTAGGGTCTACACACTTAAGGTTCGATGACGCTAGGGTTATAGGGAAATGGTATACGTGATTACCGAAGGTTGTTCGGAGTCCCGGATGAGATCCCAGATATCACGAGGAGCTCCGGAATGGTCCAAAGGTAAAGATTGATATACAGGAAGTCCAATTTTGGTCATGGGAAAGTTTTCGGGCTCATCGGTAGTGTACCGGGAGTGCCGGGAGGGTGCCGGAGGACCCTCGGGAGGGGTATGACGACCAAAGGACTTTGTGGGTCCTTATAGGAGGTGTGCCAGCCCTTTTTGGGCTGGCCAAGACCTTCTATAAAGGCCCATGTGGCTAGGGTAAAGAGATATAGGGCAAAAGGATTTAAAAGGAGGAGATCCACCTCCCTTGTGGGAGGTGGACTCTTCCCCACCTTCGGCCGAACCTCTCCTCCTTGGAGGAGGGGCCATGGCATCCCTCCCTCTCCCTCCTCCTATATATACCCAATGGTTTGGGCTGATTTGGGACACGATTTCTTTCTCTCTTGGTGCAGCCCTACCCTTCCTCTTCCTTGTTCTCCGTAGCGCTTGGAGAAGCCCTGCCGGAGTTCACGTAGCTCCACCGTCACCACGCCGTCATGCTGCCGAAGCTCTCCCTCAACCTCTCCTTGCTCCTTGCTGGATCAAGGCGTAGGAGACGTCATCGGGCTGCATGTGTGTTGAACGCGGAGGCGCCGTTGTTCGGCGCTGAGATCGGAATCCACCGCGATCTGAATTGCTGCGAGTACGACTCCACCAACCGCGTTCTTGTAACGCTTCCGCTTAGCGATCTTCAAAGGTATGAAGATGCAACCTGTCCCCACTTGTTGCTGGTTTCTCCATGGATAGATCTTGGTGATCATAGGATTTTTTTGATTTACTACTACGTCTCCCAATAATAGAAAGTTGACAGCCCAACTCGGTGGCACCTGTATGGAATCAGTTGCACCGAAGTGGCTAGGGTTTGGCTAAGTCTCTCTAGGTTTTGGAATCGGTGGCACCGAGTGTAGAATGTTGGTTGCACCTATTTTGAGTATTTGGCTTTGTACATACTTTGGTGGGAGAGATTGTGGATGTTTTTGGTGACTATCACTTGTGCACGTATGAGCATTTCGTTCACCAACAAAACCTTACCCCTTTTAATAATATTGGCTTTCCTATGGGCTCAAATTGATTTCTCACAAATATAAAATGTAGAGTCCTCTTGCTGAAGCTTGTCCAACCTATTTCCTTTTGTCTTGGGGTATCTCCACAATCCTTTTGCCAACCCAACTCTCCATGGACAATTATCTGAAATACACTAGATAAAAGTATTAGTCCAAGAGACAATGTATGTTGTCATGAATTATCAAAACCACCAAGGGAGGATGTTGTGCTTTTGATATCCCCCTTTTTGGTATCTGATGAAAACAAACAATCAAAGCTTCAAATAAATATATGCGTGGATATAATGAAGACTTTGAGAGACACATGACTTAGATTTGCTCCCCCTAAATGTGTGCAGTCCTTTAAAGGATAGTTGCTTTGCAATGCATGGACAGACATATGAATAAAGGGATATAAGGAGTCATGTGTATCTTGGATATATGCATCAAAATATATATGAATGAGATGTGTCCTTGTTCAAGACTTCACTCTTGCAAACAATATGTGCAAGAAGCAAGAGATCATCTTGACCAAGAGTATGATGCAAATACTTACCTTGAGTTCTTGATCATTCTAGTAGTAGAAACACACTTGAGAAAACAATGTTAGGAAACACAAGAGTATTCTACTAATATAAAGACAATAGAACTCAAAATTACCAAGATGTGAAGAACATATAAAATATGATAATCCTTAAGATTAATATGTCTCCAAGATCATTTAGAACTTTCTCCCCTTTAGATATGAAAAAAGTAGTTCATCCTCTCCCCCTAAATCTTAGGATGTAGATATTGGGATTGGATAGGGTAAGAAAAGTTCTAAAGTGAACAGTCAAATAAAATAAGCTCAATAATATTCTCCAAACATGTTTTTCTCCCCTGCTTTGGCATTCTCACCTTGTTTATATAAGTAAAAGCTTGATATCTGCTCTACCCTTTAATCATATCTCCCCCTTTGCATAAGCATGCAACTCTCCCTTTAGCATGAAGCTTTGTTATTCTCCCCCTTTGGCATTAATTTCCAAAAAGGTCAAATTTAGGAGTAGGTATAGGGATCATTGCAAGGAAGGGATCCTCGAGAACAAGGGTCATTGAAAGTAGGGTTCATAGAAAAGATCTGAGGAAATCATTGAAGGTAACTTCTCTCCATGTGGCTAATAGTACTGAGATCTTGTTGAGTCTTCTCCTCCTTTGAGATAGGGATCATTGAATAAAGAATCCCCCCCCCCTAAGTTTTGCTTGTTATTCTCACCCTAAGTTTTTTAAGAAGAAGGGATCATCGAAGTAACACAAGAAGAACATATAAGAGAAAAACAAATCGCTGACTCTAAGACAAATAGATCAGTGGTACCGAGATTTTGTAGTGCAGTTTGTCTGCAATTTCGGTAGAATCGAGATATCTGAGTCGGCGGCTCCGAGTCTAAAACAGAAAGAAAGGAATAAGGAACCAAGTTTCTGTTTTCAAGGAGTCAAAAGAAATTATTTTCAAAGGGAAAGTCAAGGACATCATTTAGAGAAGATTTGAGTGGTTACGAGAGATCATGCAAATAGAGAACAAACCACACAAGATTCTTAACTAGATGATGGGTGGTGACTAGGTCACCTATATTGGAGTATATTGACTTAGGAGCCAAGCAACAATACTTGATCATAGGTCATACTCTATGTTAAGCTTAAAATGGGGTTACCATTTTTCGACTAAGCATTTTAATGTCTTCATATCACTTGAGTTGCTTTAGCTCATGTCTTGGTGTAAAGCCTTTTCAAGTATATGAGTGCATACCTTTGAGTGATGTTCATGACGTTGCTTGTAGGTGAACTTGTTGAGGATGCTCGAGGTTGATGAAGAACATCTTGAGTTGGGAGCAATCCTTCTCGTTCTAGTACACTTATTACCTACAAAGGTTAGTCATGCAAGGAAGAACAATAGGTATATCCAGTTGACATGATACCAATTGGGATTTTGCAATAATGATCAAGTATATGTTTTTGTTGTATTCTTCCTTCCATCATCAAGAGGGGTTGTGGATACTTGGTCAAGACAAGATTGCTTATGATTGGAGTTGGTTGCAATCTCATGGAATGAAGTTCTTCGAAGTACCTACAAACGGTTAGATGCAATACAAGGGAGCATAGAATTCCATGGCATAAGATAACATGTTAGGAATGTCATGGAAGTATCAAGAAGGCTCATGCCTTTGCAAGCATCCGAGTGAGTCTAGCTCAAGTTTGAAGCATCAATGACGTTCAACTCACTCCTCAAGTGACAAAAAAGTTTTCTCATCAATTGTCTTAGTAAAGATATCGGCCAATTGCTTGTTAGTGCGAACATGCTTAAGATTAATATTTCCTTTGGCAACATGATCATGAATGAAATGACGTCGAACTTGAATATACTTAGTTCGAGAATGTTGCACATGATTATGACGAATCTTAATAGCACTTTCATTGTCACAAAGTAATGGAACATTTTTAACATGGATTCCATAATCCTTAAGCATTTGTGTCATCCATAGTAATTGCACACAACAAGATCCAGCAACAATATACTCAGCTTCGACGGTAGATAGAGATACTGAGTTTTGTTTGTTGGAGGACCAAGACACACGAGATCTACCCAAAAATTGACAAGTACCCGAGGTGGATTTTCTATCAACCTTGTCACCGGCATAGTACGAATCGGAATACCCAACAAGTTTAGAAGAAGATGGACATAAATATAGCAATGAACCAATCATAGATCGATAAACCTTTTGATCAACCGGTTCATCCTCGTTGGTAAGAATAACATGTCCACTAGTTGGCATGGGAGTTTTCATACCTTTGCACTCCTGCATGTTGAACTTCCTGATCAAGTCCTTGGTATACTTAGTTTGAGAGATGAATGTTCCGTTTGTTGATTGCTTGATTTGCAATTCAAGAAAGAATTTCAGCTCACACATCATGGCCATCTCATACTTCTCGGACATCAACCTTCCAAATCTTTCACTAAATTGAGGGTTAGTGGAACCAAAGATAATATCATCCACATAGATTTTGCACACAAATAATTCTCCATTAACTCTCTTAGTGAACAAGGTTGCATCAATTTTACCAATTTCAAAACCTTTTTCAATGAAAAACTTTGTTAAGCATTTGTACCAAGGACGAGGGGCTTTCTTAAGACCATAAAGGGCTTTTCAAAGCTTGTAAACATGATTAGGTTTCTGAGGATTCACAAAACCAGGTGATTTATTAACATAAACCTCTTCTTCAATTTCACCATTTAAAAAGGCGCTTTTAATGTCCATTTGATAAAGCGTGATATCATGGTGATTAGCATCGGCAAGAAGAATGCGAATATCTTCAAATCTAGCGACGGGGGCATAAGTCTCACCATAGTCCATGCCTTCGACTTGAGTATATCCTTGGGCCACGAGACGTGCCTTGTTGCGTACGACTTGACCATCTTCATCTTGCTTGTTCTGAAACACCCATTTGGTTCCGATGATGCTCATCCTCGGGCTTCTCCACGAGTGTCCACACTTTGTTCCTTTCGAAGTTGTGAAGCTCTTCATGCATGGCGTTTATCCATTCCGTGTATTCAAGAGCCTGTTCTACCTTCAAGGGCTCAATGCAATAGATGAAAGAATAATGCTCACAAAAGTTAGATAGAAGAGTTTTAGAGCGAGTGATTCTCCTGGTTTGGATGTTACCAAAGATTTGGTTTAGGGGATGGTTCTTGGTCACTTGTGCTCGAACTCGGGGTAGCTTGGGCTTGTTAGACGGTGGAGCTTCTTCTTCTTCATCATCATCTCCTTCATCTTCGTTGTTGTTGACGGTGTCGTTCCCTTGAGGTGGTGGTGAAGGAGGTTGTGGTGGATCTTCATGGTGTACTTCCTCCTCTTCATCATCTTTTCGTGTACCACTCGTGGATGCCTCCATGTCATGTTGTGGTTCACCTTATCGTGAAGTAGGGGATTCCACTTGAGTTGATTACGTACTTTCCTTCACGTCCATGGGACGAATCTTGCTGATGGGTAACTCTAGGATAGCTTCCGAAGGGTCCTTATCACCTACATCGTTTGGCAATTGTTCGACTTGCGAACCATTAGATTCATTAAACTTCACGTCTACCGTCTCTTCAACTTTTCAACTGAAGTTGTTGTAGACACGGTAAGTGCGAGAATTCGATCCGTAACCAAGTAGGAATCCTTCATGAGATTTAGGAGCAAATTTAGTACGACGATGCTTGTCAACAATGTAGCACTTGGAGCTGAATACTCGAAATTATCCAACTTAGGGTTTGTTACCGATGAGTAGCTTGTATGCCGTTTTACCGAGAAGCTTGTACAAGTAAAGTCGGTTTGTGGCATGACATGGTGTTTCCACGGCTCCTGCCCAAAAGTGTCTTGGCATCTTGTATTCGTCAAGCATCATTATAGCCATCTCAATAAGCGTCCGATTCTTCCTCTCAACAACTCCATTTTGTTGAGGCGTGTACATAGCCGAGAACTCATGTGAGACACCTTCTTTGTCAAGAAAGGTATCCACATGGGTGTTCTTGAACTTCGACCCGTTATCGCTTCGAACTTTCTTGATCTTCACTTCAAACTTATTTTGCACTTTGCGAACAAAGTTCTTGAAGATCTTTTGAACCTACGACTTATCATCAAGAAACAATACCCACGTAAATCTGGAAAAATCATCAACTACAACTAGACCTTAGGAATTCCACCAAGACACTTGTAAGCATGGGACCAAAAAGATCCATGTGAAGTAACTGGAGTGATCTCCTAGTAGTCATGATATTCTTAATAGGATAACTTCCACCTACTTGCTTTCTAGCTTGACAAGCACTACAAAGTCTATCTTCGTCAAAGATAACATCTTTGACACGAAGTATATGATCACCCTTGATAAGCTTGTCTAAATTACGCATGCCGATATGCCCTCATCTTCTATGCCAAAGCCAACTTTACAAGATTTAGCAATTAAACAAGTGCGAGGCGTGGATCTCTTAGTGAAATCAACAATGTATAGATCACCTCTACGGATATCGGTAAAGACCATTTTATGATTATCTTGACGAAACACTTGGCAATCTACTTTCTTGAATAACACATTGAAACCAAAGTCGGTAAGTCTAGATACGGAAAGAAGATTGTAACCAAGAGATTCAACGAGCATAACATTTTGAATAGAGCTATCATGGGATATCGCCACCTTACCAAGACCAAGTACCTTACCCTTGGAGTTGGCTCCAAACGTTACGTACCTTTGCGGTCCATGGTTTGGTGTGATCTCTTCAAACATTTCTCTATCTCCGGTCATATGATAGGTACATCCGCTATCGAGAATCCACTCTATTCCTCCGGACATGTAATCCGTGAAATTTGCCATGAGACTTAGATTCTTCATGATCTTCTCATACTCGATGTCAAACAGCTCATCTGGAATCACATTTGCTCCCTTGGTGGTTTTGGTAATTAATAACAACATATAAGTCATTGAACTAATGTTTCCACCAAGTATATTTCCGGAAATGTTCAATGATAGGATTGGCAAAAGGATTGTGGAAATTGTGGAATACCCCAAGATGCAAGGAAATAGGTTGGCAAAGCTTCAAGCAAGAGGACTCTACATTTTGCATATGTGAGAAATCACTTTGAGTCCATAGGAAAGCCAATACTATTAAAAGGGGGTAAGGTTTTGTTGGTGAACAAAATGCTCATACGTGCACATGTGATAGTCACCAAAGACATCCACAAACTCTCCCACCAAAATATTTCCAAAGCCAAATACTCAAAATCAATGCAGCCAACATTCCACACTCAGTGCCACCGATTCCAAACCCTAGACAGACTCAACCAAACTTTAGATTTTCGGTACAACCGATACTGCTTTCGATGCCACCGAGTTGGGCTGCCAACTTTTTGTTACACAAGTTCACAGTTTCGGTCCCTCCGAGATTGTTGGATCGGCGTCACCGAGATTGGACATTCTGACTCTTGGTCACCTTATCGGTGCAACCGAGATTCCTATATTGGTGTCATCGAGATTCAAAAGTTTCTAACTTTAAGTCACTTCGGTACAACCGAGATTCACACATTGGTTCCATCGAGTCTGACTTATTGTGTGTAACGGTTGGATTTTTGGAGATGCCTATATATACCCCTCCACCACCACCTACTCGAGAGAGAAGCACTCAGAACTATTCCCCACTCATATGTACTGATTTTCTGAGAGAGAACCAGCTATCAACTTGCTTTTCACCCAATCAATCTCTTCTACCAAGCCATATCTATGAGAGAGTGATTGTGTGTTGAGGAGACTATCATCTTGAAGCACAAGAGAAAGGAGTTCATCGCATTACCGAGCCTATTACCTTTTGGAGGATGGTGCCTCCTAGATTGGTTCGGTGTCGCTTGGGAGCCTCCTACTTTGTGTTGTGGAGCGAACCAAGAAGTTTGTAAGGGAAAGGAGATCGCCTACTTCGTGAAGATCTACCCCGAGTAAGGCTAGTCCTTTGTGGACGTAGGCCGTCATGGTATAGTCAAGGTTGCATCTTCGTGGAACCCTCCGTGGGTAGAGCCCTCCATGGACTCTCGCGATCGTTACCCTCCGTGGGTTGAAGACTCCATGAACGTGGATGTACAATAGCACCACCTATCAGAACCACGGGAAAATCATCGTGTCACCAATTATGTTCGATCTTCCTACCCTCTCTTTACTTACATGCTTGTCTTTACTTTCCGCTACTATACTCTTACACATGCATGTGTACGGTGTACTTGACATACTATGAATGCTAAAATCTGCCAAGAATTAAAATTGGGAAAAAGGCAAAAAATTTATTTGGTCACATAGTCTAATCACCCCCCTCTAGCACTACTATTGATCCTACAAGTGGTATCAGAGCTTTGGTCTCCATTGCATTGATCTCACAACCTAGGAGAAGTATGGCGTCTAGTGAGGGAAATTATCACCGTAGAGGTCCATACTTTCATGCCACTAATTTTGCTAGTTGGAAGCATAAAATTAAAATGCATTTGCTTGGTCATAACCCCGCCGTTTGGGCTGTTGTTCGTGTTGGCTTGCAAGGTGAATTCTTTGTGGAAGGAAAGGAACCCAATTGCGAAGCGACCGCAGATGAATTGAATATGTTGCAACTCAATGCTCAAGCATGTGACATTCTCTTCAACTCCCTATGCCCCGAAGAATTCAACAAAATCAGCCATATTGAACATGCAAAAGAGATTTGGGATACTTTGGTTGATGTGCACGAAGGAACGGAGTCCGTGAGAGAATACAAGTTGGATGTTCTTCAAGGTAAGATTTACAAGTTCAATATGAAGGATGGTGAAGGAGTCGCTGAGATGTACCGTAGGGTAGCTCTCATCACCAATGAGATTGCCGGCTTAGGAAGCGAAGAAATGACTGACATATTCATCATCAAGAAGATACTTCGAGCTTTGGATGATTGATATGACACCGTTTGCACATTGATCCAAATGATGCCCAACTACAAAGATCTAAAGCCAACGGAAGTGATTCGTAGAATTGTTGCTCATGAGATGACACTCAAAGACAAGGAAGAGCTTCACCACAAGTCTAGCGGTGCTTACAAAGCCACAAGTTATGCTCCCGCTACCTCAAGCGACAACCTTGTCACAAATGAAGAGATAAGCCTCATGGTCAA
The DNA here is from genome assembly GCA_022496015.1 of Hordeum marinum. Lineage (NCBI taxonomy): Eukaryota > Viridiplantae > Streptophyta > Magnoliopsida > Poales > Poaceae > Hordeum > Hordeum marinum. The sequence continues at coordinate 343,327,614 of CM039672.1, read as the reverse complement.
GAAATTCAACAAGTTCTACAATAATAGAAGCAAAGATCGAAGCTCCAACTCAAGATATGAAGAGAAGCATTCGTCAAGTCGTGACCAAAACTGCTACAATTGTGGGAATCCCGGAAACTACTCCAATGAGTGCACGACTCCTTACAAGAGGAAAGAAGAGTCACCAAGAAGATGAAGCTCAAGAGATGAGTCACCTCGAAGAGAGAGGATTAGAGATGATCGTTATGAATGAAGACCCTCAAGGATAAGTAGGGACTCAAAGAAGAAGGACAAGTACACCAAGAGCTACTCAAGAAGGAAACATCAAGCTAATGTTGGTGAATGGCTTTCCGGCTCCGAATCCGATAACCACTCCAAGAGAAGCTATCACTCCAACTCCGACTATAGTCAAGATGAAGGTGTTGCCGGAATTGCACTAGTGACTACCAACTCCTATGATCTATTTGATTCACCAAACGAAGGGAGTGGAAGTTTCTTCATGGATAAAGGCCCCAAGGTTTCACATCCCGAGTATCTTGATTTCAACAGTGATGAAGATGACTTGTTAATTGAAGATGACTCGCTATTTGACAAATCTAGTAATGTTAGTCAAAATGAACTTGCTAGTACTCACCCTAGTGTAGATAAGTCGTGTGATGATGATAAGTTGGAAATAGAACGACTAACTCAAGAACTAAAAACTCTTAAGTTAGCTCACGAGTCTACTCTACGAGATCATAGAGAGCTTGTAAGGACACATGAGAAGCTATGCTTCGAGAAGCTCAACTTAGAGAAAGAGCATGAGTTCCTTAAAGCTATCAATGACGATCTTCAGAAGAAGACTTCCTCTTATCTAGCCAAACGACTTCTCTTATCTACATTCATGCCACAAGTTAAGTCTAAGAAAGCTAGTAACAAAGGAAAGAAAGGTTCTTCAACTAGTAGCAATAAAAATGATAAATCCAATGATATTGCTTCCAGTAGTTCTCCCGACTCCACTAACTCTACTCTTAGCCAAGTTACACTTGAGCAAGAAAATGAACTCTTGAAAGGGATTATATAGAAAGGTATCTACAAGAGTCTTGAAGGGTGCAAACAATTTGAGGACACTGTACGCAATGACGAAGGATACCAGAAGAATAGTGGTGTTGGCTACTTCAATGCTAATGGAGTTGAATGGGAAGAAGGTCAATACCCCAATCCCAAGTTTGTTCCTCGAAAGGATAAGTATGAAAATACTCTTCCCAAGAGAACAAAAACTCAATATTATCTTCCACCACAAGACACCAAGCTCAAGGACAATAACAAGCTTCAACAGGACATTGACTCTTATGAAAATGAATCCCAAGCTTTGGTGAAGTGGGTTCCCAAGGCTACTACAAGCTCAACTTCTACAAGTGCTACTTCAACACCAAGGATCCCCATCAACTTGATGTGGGTCCCCAAGAAGAAGAACTAGAGAAGTTCTTGAGGGGTGACTCCGCCAATGAATTTCACTCATATTCATTATTGGCAAGAACTATTTGCAATCAACATCAACTTCATGCAATAGTTCAAGGAGTCACACATTCCCTCAAAGGTAATCAAGGGACAAGGTAATCAACAAATCAATGGACATCATAGCATATGCTTTGCACTCCATGTCCATAGATATCCTTGTATTTGTCTCTTGTATGTTAGGACTAACCCATGTAGGTGAGAAGAGTAATGAAACAACAAGGATGCTCCCAACTATTGGTGATCTTCATCAACCTTGAGCATCCACCACTACCTCACCAACATGAATTCTTCATCGACAAAACCCAAGGTTAGTTTGTCCCTCCTATGAGGGGATGTCACATCAAGGGGGAGATTTACTCTAAGACTTGAGTTAAAGCATCTCTTAGTATGTGACAACATTAAATGCTTTATGTAAAAGTGGTAACCCAACTTGTGCTTAAACGATGAGTATGACCTATGATCAAGTATTCTTACTTGGCTCCTAGGTCAATATACTCATAAATAGATGACTCCGTTATCGCCCAAGTGCTTGTTAGATGCTATTGTGTTTGTGCATGTTTGCCATGATATCATTTGACATATTATTGTGTGAGCATGTTGGTTTGCATTTATTTACTCATTCGAGGATATCCAATTGTTGCTACTTGGATTTTCATATTTATTTGCCAATTGGATACACAAGAATGCCTAGGATCACTCCTTTAGCTATCTATGCTTTCTCACCTCATACTCTATTCATGATGCATCACAAAATTTGAACAAGTACTTTTTGACCACTCTGTGCGAGGAGCACTCGGAGTTCCATATCGTCAAGGACTGGCCATTAAAACCTCCCAAGTGCATCTCGGTGGGACCAACCCACAATTATCGGTCTCGCCGAATGCCTAGGGTTGATCTGGTTTTCTTACCTCGGTAAGACCAATTCCATATTCTCGGTTGCACCGAGTTTCCCTGTCAGCTGACAGTTGTGAAACTCGGTGCCACCAAAAATGTAGAATTGGTGTCACCGATAGTGATGGGTATATATGTTGTGGACCCCGACGCTTTGAAAATCAATCTTCAAACGTTGGGCCTCAGAACCCAAACTGCCGAAGGAGGTGTTGGGGAATGTTGCACGGGAAACAAAAATTTTCCTACGCACACGGAAGATCTATCCATGGTGATGAGCATCTACGAGAGGGAGAGTGAATCTACATACCCTTGTAGATCGCTAAGCGGAAGCGTTAAGAAACGCGGTTGATGTAGTCAAACGTCTTCACGATCCAATCACGATCCGTCTTGCGATCTCATCACGAGCCGTCCTGCGATCCCATCGTGGTCCTTCCGATCTAGTGATGAATGGACGCCATCTCCGCGTTCAGTACATGTATAGCTCGAAGAAAATTTCCACCTCCATGATATAGCAAGCGAGGGTAGAGAGGTAGACGAGTTCTCCGGCATCGCAACGGTGTGGTGGTGGTGGTTGAGCGATCTCAGCAGGGCTTCGCCAAGCGCTGCCGCAGACACGTTTTGGAGGAGAAACAGATCTAGGGAGAGAGGGAGGGCTGCACCTATGCCTTAGGGTTATGCTGCCCTCCCTCTCCCTCTCTATTTATAGGAGGAAGGGGTAGGTAGGGGGACACCTTGGCCCCTCCTCCAAGGAGGGCTGGCCGGCCAAGATAGGGAGGAGTCCACCTCCCACAAGGGAGGTGGGCAACATAGGGAGGTCTCCCTCCCCTCCAAGGCACCTCCCCACCTACCCTTGGGCGCAAGGGCCCTATGTGGTCAGTTTCCCAGCTCACTATGGGATGGTGTGCAACCATTTAGGCCCATGTGGTCCCCCGGGGTGGGTGGGCCCCTCCCGGTGGACCCCGGAACCATTTAGTCACTCCCGGTACAGTACCGGTAGTGCCCGAAACTTTTCCGGAACCCAAATACCACTTTCCTATATATAAATCTTTACCTCTAGACCATTCTAGAGCTCCTTGTGACGTCCGGGATCTCATCCGGGACTCCAAACAACCTTCGGTCACCAACATACATAACTCAATACTACCGAAACGTCACCGAACCTTAAGTGTGTAGACCCTGCGGGTTCGAGAACTATGTAGAAATGACCAAGACACCTCTACGGTCAATAAACAATAGCGGGACCTGGATGCCCATATTGGCTCCTACATATTCTACAAAGATCTTTATCGGTTGAACCTCTATGTCAAGGATTCACAAAATCCCGTATGATGTTCCCATTGTTCTTTGGTATGTTACTTGCCTGAGATTCGATCGTCAGTATCTTCATACCTAGTTCAATCTCATTACCGGCAAGTCTCGTTACTCATTCCGTAATACAAGATCCCGTGGATAACACCTTAGTCACATTGCTTGCAAGGCTTGTTGTGATGTTGTATTACCGAGTGGGCCCTGAGATACCTCTCTGTCACACGGAGTAACAAATCCCAGTCTTGATCCATGCCAACCCAGCAGACACCCTCGAAGATACCCGTAGAGGACCTTTATAGTCACCTAGTTACGTTGCGAAATTTGATACACGCAAGGTACTCCCCCAGTGTCAGTGAGTTGCATTATCTCATGGTCATAGGAACAAATACTTGACATGTAGAAAACAGTAGCAATAAACTGACACGATCATATGCTACGTTTATAGTTTGGGTCTTGTCCATCACATCATTCTCCTAATGATGTGATCCCTTTATCAAGTGACATCTCATGTCCATGGCTAGGAAACCTTAACCATCTTTGATCAACGAGCTAGTCTATTAGAGGCATACTAGGGACATGGTGTTGTCTATGTATCCACACATGTATCTGAGTTTCCGATCAGTACAATTCTAGGATGGATAATAAAGATTATCATGAACAAGGAAATATGATAATAACTATTTTATTATTACCTCTAGGGCATATTTCCAACAGTCTCCCACTTGCACTAGAGTCAATAATCTAGTTCACATCACCATGTGATTTACATTGTTATGAATCTAAGACCTAATGGGTTCTGGGGCTCGATCATGCTTTGCAGGTGAGAGAGGTCTTTTAGTCAATGGATCCACGACATTTAGATCCGTGTGTGCTTTGCAAATCTCTATGTCATACTGTAAATACTGCTACCACACTGCACTTGGAACTATTCCTAATGACTGCTCCACTATGCGTATCCGGATTGCTACTAAGAGTCATCCGGATTGGTGTTAAAGCTTGCATCGACGTAACTCTTTACGATGAACTCTTTATCACCTTCATAATTGAGAAACATCTCCTTAGTCCTCTAGTTACTAAGGATAATTTTGACCGTTGTCCAGTGATCCACTCCTGGATCACTCTTGTACCCCTTAACAGACTCATGGCAAGGCACATACCAGGTTTGGTACACATCACGGCATAATATAGAGCCTATGGCTAAGGCATAGGGGACGACCTTCATCCTTTCTCTTTCTTCTGCCGTGGTCAAGCTTTGAGTCTCACTCAACTTCACACCTTACAAATCAGGCAAGAACTCTTTCTTTGACTGATCCATTTTGAACTCTTTCAAAATCTTGTAAGGTATGTACTGATTGAAAGTCTTATCAGACGTCTTGATCTATCTCTAAAGATCTCGATGCCCAACAATTAAGTAGCTTTATCCAGGTCTTCCTTTGAAAAACCTTCTCAAACAACCCTTTATGCTTTCCATAAATTCTACATCATTTCCGATCAACAATATGCCATCCACATAAGCTTATCAGAAACTCTATAGTGCTCCCACTCACTTTATTGTAAATACAAGTTTCTCATAAAATTTGTATAGCTCAAAAACTTTGATCACCTCATCAAGGCGTATATTCCAACTCAAGATTCTTGCTTCAGTCCATAGAAGGATCACTGGAGCTTGCACACCTTTTAACATCCTTAGGACTGAGAAAACCTTCTGGTTGTATATCATACAACCTTTCCTCAAGGAAGGAAACGATGTTTTGTCATCCATCTGCCAGATTTCATAATTGAAAAGCGCAGCAACTTCTAACATAATTCCAACAGACTTTAGCATCGCTATGAGTGAGAAAGTCTCATCACAGTCAACTCCTTGAACTTGGTGAAAACTCCTTTGCGACAAGTCGAGCTTTATAAATGGTGACTTTCACCATCAACGTCTGCCTTCATCTTAAAGGTCCATTTGTACTTAACGACCTGCCATCCAACGGGCAAGTCTACCAAAGTCTATACTTGGTTTTCATACATGGATCCTTTCTCGGATTTCATGGCCTCTAACCATTTGTCGGAATCCGGGCCCATCATCGCTTCTCCATAGCTCATAGGTTCATCGTTGTCCAACAACATGACCTCTAAGACAGGGTTGTCATACCACTCAGGAACAATACACATACTTGTCGACCTACGAGGTTCAATAGTAACTTGATTTGAAGTTTCATGATCATCATCATTAACTTCCTCTTCAACTAACGTAGGCTCCATAGAAACATCTTTCTGTGTTGCACTACTCTTTGGTTGAAACAAAGGTTCAACAACCTCATCAAGTTCTATCTTCCTCCCACTCAATTCTTTCGAGAGGAACTCTTTCTCGAGAAAGGTCCCATTTTAGCAAGAAACACTTTGCACTCGGATCTGAGATATAAGGTATACCCAACTATTCTTAGGGTATTCTATGAAGATGCATTTGTCCGCTTTGGGTTCAAGTTCATTAGGTGAAAACCTTTTTCACATAAGCATCGCAGCCCCAAACATTAAGAAATGATAGCGTAGGTTTCCGCCAAACCAAAATTCATACGGTGTCATATCAACGGACTTAGATGGTGCCACTTTTAAAGTGAATGTAGTTGTCTCTAATGTATAACCCCAAAACGATAGTGGCAAATCGATAAGAGACATCATAGTTCGTACCGTATCCAATAGAGCATGACTACGATGCTCGGACACACCATCACACTATGGTTTTCCAGGAGGCGTGAGTTGTGAAACAACTTTCACATTATCTAAAGTTCTATGCCAAACTCGTTAATCAGATATTCACCTCCACGATCATATCATAGGCATTTTATCTTCTTGTCATGATGATCTTAAACTTCACCCTGAATTTGTTTGAACTTTTCAAACATTTCAGACTTGTGTTTCATTAAGTAAATATACACTATATCTACTCAAATCATAAGTGAAGGTAAGAAAACAACGATATCCACCGCACGCTACAACACTCATTGGACCGTATACATCAACATGTATAATTTCCAATAAATCACTTGCCCGTTACATCAAGCCGGAAAACGGGGTTTTAGTCATCATGCCCAAGAGGCATGGTCCGCATGTCTCAACTGATTCAAAATCGAATGAGTCCAAAAATCCATCAGCATGGAGTTTCTTTCATGGGCTTTACACCAATATGACATCTAGCGGCAGTGTCATAAGTATGTGGTGCTATCATTATTAACTTTGTATCTTTTAGCATCTATGTTATGAATATGTGTACTACTACAATCAAGATTCAACAAACCATTCATTGGGTGCATGACCATTGAAGGTATTATTCATGTAATTAACATAATAACCATTTCTTTGACTTAAATGAATAACCGTATTGCAATAAACATGATCTAATCATGTTCATGCTCAGTCCAAACACCAAATAACATTTATTTAGGTTCGTCACTAATCCTGAAGGTAGAGAGAGCGTGCGATGTTGATCACATCAACCTTGGAAACATTTCCAACACACATCGTCACCTAACCCTTAGCTAGTCTCTGTTTATTCCGTAGCTTTTATTTCGAGTTACTAACATTTAGCAACCGAACCGGTATCCAATACCCAGGTGCTACTAGGAGTACTAGCAAGGTACACATCAATAACACGTATATCTAATATACTTCTGTCGACGTTGCCAGCCTTCTTATCTACCAAGTGTTAATGGTTGTTCCGCTTCAGCGACCGATCTGCTCAACATAGAAGCACTTAGTCTTGGGTTTGATTTCAACTTTGAGTAGCTTCACTGGAGCAGCAATTGTCTTGCCATCCATGATGTTTTCCTCCTTGCCCTTGCCCTTCTCGAAACCAGTGGTTTTACTAACCATCAACACTTGATGCTCCTTCTTGATTTCTACCTTTGCGGTGTCAAACATCGCAAATAGCTCGGGGATCATTATTTCCATCCCTAGCATTTTATAGTTCATCACGAAGCTCTAGTAGCTTAGTGACAGTGACTTGTAAAACTATATCAATCACTTTCTTATCTGGAAGATCAACTCCCATTCGATTCAAGTGATTGTAGCACCCAGACAATTTGAGCACATGCTCAACGATTGAGCTATTATCCTTCATCTTGCAGGCAAAGAATCTTGTAGGAGATCTCATATCTCACAACAAGGGCACAATCTTGAGATCCCAATTTCAGCTCTTTAGAACATCTCATATGTTCCATGACGTTCAAAACGTTTTGGAGCCTGAATTCTAAGCCGCAATGCATGACGCACGGAACTATCAAATAGTCATCGGAACGTGCCTGTGAGATGTACACGACATCTACAAACGACACTAGAGGGGGTGGCGCACCGAGCGGTGCATTAAGGACATAAGCTATGACAGCCCAAGTGTTGTCCCTACCTTATTTGGCATGTAACCCCCATGTATGAACCTTGTGTCATGTGCTAGGAGATGTATGTTTGCTCCTTGCCATTCATGTGTTTGCATTCATGCATCATCATGCATCATTCTCATTTCATTCATGTGAAATGTTGGGTTTTCTTGTGCTTGCTATGATGCGATGGTTGGATGATTTAGTGTGTTATGATGTGTGAGAGGTTGTGGGTGGTTGGATCCAAGTGTGTGCATCTCCTCTTCTTCCCCTCTCTTTTCCCTTTGCAACATACCCTCCAAAAACCCCTTTTTATTCCTATTATTAATTATCATCAGATTTTAAGTTGTTTTTAAATTGTTTAAAAATGTTCATTAAGTGGCCCTAGTTATCTTATGAATTTAGGATGTGGTGCTGCTATTGTTTGGGGGTTGTTTGAAATTTGGCTTTTAAAATAAAACAAGGGGGCTTTGTTAATTATGTCTACAAATTCTTTTATCTAAAAATTCCCTCTCCTTTTTTATAAAATCAAATATATTATTTTATCAAAGGTTATATTTTTATTCTCCCAAAACCCCCTCTGGTCTTGCCTTGATAAATATTTTGGTGTGCTGTTTATTTTAAAAGGAAAACAGAAAAACCCAGAGGGTTTCTGGTGCAGAGCGGGAGTGCTTCCTAAGCCTCCTTGCGCACGGCCCATCTTCTCCTCAGCGAGACGCTCCGCGTTCCTTCCTCCTCCTTCAGTACGGCGTCCATCCGTGCTGTCCACGTCAAAAGTGGCCATGATTTGACGGCCTCCGGCGCGTCCCCATGGCCATAAGAGAGCGCCTAGCCCTAGCCCCGGCTACCCTCTTCCTTTTCCTCCCCTTTCTCCCTCGCGCCACCGCTCCTCCCCCTTCTTCTTCCTCCATCTTCTTCCCTGCTAAGAAGGGTTCAGAGAGGTGTGCAGCAGGTGCAGTGAGCGAGCAGCAGAGGACCCCGTCGCCGGTGCCTCCCCGTCGTCGTTGTGTCCCCGTCGCCATGTCTAGAGACGAGCTGGGAGTGCCCGCGTCCCGTTCCCGGCGCTAGGGGCGCGACAACACCTCTGGAGCGTCGGCCTCGAGCGCGTCTTCTCGCAGGCGCGGAAACTTCTGCCTCGGACGTCTTGTTCCTCTGCATCGCGGTGTCGCCTTCCTCCTTCGCTCCCGATGGCTCCAGCACCTCTCTAGGTGAGCAGTCGCACGCATTGGCCGTCCCTTTTGGCTTCTGTGCGTGTGCGCGTGTAGAGCCGTAGGTGCCCATGAGCTTAGATCCGCCATGGACTCGAGCTCGAGCTCCCATGCGTGCTTGCGTGTGCGGTGCGTGTCCAGTAGAGGCGTTGATCCCTCCAGTTCCATTCCCGCTCAGCTCCCCTTGTTTTTGTTGCGTGTAGAGCTCGATCCGGTCGTGTCCAGTATGCATCTGTCGTGCTCTCGCGCATCGTCTTCAGTTAGCTGTGTGTTTCATCAGAGTTCAATTAGCAGCGCAGAGTCAGGATAAGTGGGCTAATCCCCCTATACTAACAACGACCGATGCCGTAGCGTAGTGGTAGGATGGTTTTGTGGCCATCAGGAGGGCGTGGGTTCGAGTCCCCCCTCACTTTTTTTTATTTCAGTTGTTTTATTTTATTTGTATTTTCTGTTTTGCTAGATATAGCCTATATTCATGTGTAGGTTTTATTTAGGTAGTGTTCCCTCTGTTTTTATTTATTTATGTGAGACTTGTGTGTGTGTGCTGTATAAGTGAGCATGGTTGTGTGTAGGTTACACACACACTTGTGAGTGTGCGTGCTTAGTGTAGTGTGTGTGTGTATGTTAGACATACACACACTTGTGTGAGTGTGGTGGTATGTAAGTGCTTGTGTGTGTGTGTATGTTAGACATACACACACTTGTGTGAGTGTGGTGGTATGTAAGTGCTTGTGTGTGAGTGTGCAAGTAGGTGTAGGTGTGGGTGCACCATATGTGCATGTGTATGTGCATGTATGCACTTGTGCACATATGCACATATGAATGTGTATGTGTGCATCTACACCTAGGTGTGGTTGTGTAGATTGCTATGTGAAGTGCATGTGCATGTGTTTAGTTTGATGTTCTAGTGTGGTGTAGTGGGTGTAGGTGCACAAGTAGTGCTTGTGTAGTGTGTAGGTGTGTGCACATGTATGAAAGTGCATGTGTGCCTATATGCACACAAGTTTGAGAGTGGTGCTTATGTGTGTGGTGTGTATTTGCAATGAGAGGTGTGTGTATGTTATCCATACACACACATGTGAATAAGTAGCTCCATGTGTAGGTTCTCTTATGTGCATGAGCATAGTTATCTCTAGCTAGTTTCACCCTTGAAAATTGATGCTATGACATGTTATCATATCCCTAATATATTAATTAACCACTTCCATCATGTATCTATGGAGCACATGTCATTTTGGGGCTTTTCATTAAGTTTCACAAGTGACATAAGTCACCCATGCCCTTGGGAGGCTTAATTTTGACCCCCCTTTGCTCCCTTTTGTTCCATGCAAGAATATGGGTATGAGTAATGTTTTTGGGATAGGATCAACCCATTTATGCACCTGTGAAGTCAGATTTGACTTTGGGGGCAACTTGACAAAATTGCATTTTTATGATGTGATGCCCTTTTGTCCTTTTATTATGAATTAATCTATGCATGCTTTTAAGTTCTTGCCAACATGAGTTTGTTAGATAAAGTTGTTGGGAATGTCCCAATATTTTTTTATTTATGTTAAGTCCCTAGATAAGTGGGAACCATGCTGTTTAGTAAGCTAGTTTCTGTTTCTGCCAACCTGCTTGAAAAATGGCCAAGTCTGGGAAACTGATGTTATTGTTTTGCCATGTAGAGTGGGGTGTGGCTAGTGATGTGTTGTGAATTTGACTATGCTCAGTGCTAGTTAGTTGTAGTAGATATTGTCATCTAACATACTGTTAATTTTCATGCCAATAGGAGCTACCTAGAATATTTAACCTGTGCTGTCAACTTGCTACTTTTAATCACAGATTCCAGAAAACTGGTATTTTCACTAAGTCCCAGGAAACTGATTCATCATGCCAACTTGATTGCTTCTTGCTTATTAATGTGTAGCTCCTTTGATGGTTGTTTAGTTGTATTAATTGATGTGGGTGTTGAGTAGATTCTGTACATATCTTGTTTGTGGCTGTAGGGATTATGTAACTCTAGTTGTGAGCTTTTCAAATTGCTATGTTGCTGTTTTGTGACAGATTGGGTGCTATTTTGTTTTGTGAGTTGTGGGGGCTACACTCCATGGAATTGAGCGATTATTGAGTCTATTGTGATTGGTTTTTCATAATATGTCCAGTGGATACCTTGGAATGCCAAGAATTAGACCAGGTATTTGGTGATCTTGTGTTTTGCCTCCGTACCTTGTCGTGAGCGTATCTCGAGAACCATAGCTCCGTTTCTCGCGAACTTTATATGCATTTCCATCGATTTTGCATGATGCATCCATATTTTCCATGTTCATGCATGTCTAAATAAGTTAACATGAGGTTCTGTCCAGATTCACTAATAAACAAACTATGCATGTGAAACTTGACTATAATTGGATTGCCATGCTTAATTCTTCACTAAATGAATCATGCATCATCTTGGTTGTGCATTGCACCTTGGTTGGTTATTTATTGGTTATTTCTCTTGGGTAGACGCGAGTGTCGGAACTGAGTTCGAGGACCCTGGAGAGTACCACTACGAGGATCCCGCTACTTGTTCCGCTGAAGAACCAACATGCAAGATGATCGTACCCAGATCCCAATACTATCTTTGCTTGCTAGTTTCTCGTTCTTATTGTTAAAATTGCGCTACCTACCACATGATATCAGCCCCCATGTTGCCATGACAACCTCTAACCTCCACATCCCAGCAAACCGTTATTGGCTCAGCCCCTCTTATAGCATCCTTAGTTGCAGGTGTCGGTTGTTCCATGTGATAACATGGATTGGATGTCACAATAAATTCTATTATTTAATTTAATGCACATATATATATCTTGGTATTTGTGGAAGGCTTGACCTTTTGCTAAGTGATTTGTTCCGCTATTACCGCCATTAGATCCTTATTACCGGTGTTATGTTTTCCATATTTTGCGCTCCTAACACGCTTGGGGTTGTTATGGGGACCCCCTTGTTCATACGGTTGAGATTAAAACTTGTCTGGCAAGACCCAACTTTGGTACTACATTTGCTTAACAACTTAATAAAACTGCATAGGGTCTTGCAAACCCGTGGACAATTTAATCAACCCCGGGCCAGTGCTCCTCATGAGTGTTGGTCCAAACTAGAGCACCATGCGGGGCCAACCCGGGGCAACTCGGGAGATTTCTATCAGGCCACCGTACGCTTCGCTTATCTGTCATGTCCTAAGACTGAGATACGTGGCTCTTATCGGGTTCGTCGACACATCGGGAGGTCTTGCTAGATTTGTTTTACCTTATCGAGTGTCTTGCGTGTGGAGTCTGACTTTCTTCGGGTTTACTCGAGGTGTTGGCATCCTTTGGAATTGCCTATGATGATCGCGAGATCCGCGTTCAAGGCTATTCCCATGGAGTGTGGTTATTTGTGATGGACTAGTTGGAGCACCCCTGCAGGGTTAAATCTTTCGGAAATCCATTCCCGTGGTTATGTGGCAACTTGGATATTTGTTTAACACCCGGTTATAGAAAACTTGAAGTAAACTCTAATTAAAATAGACCAACTGTGTGAGTAACCGTGATTGTCTCTGCTCGTGAACATGATCCGAGAGAGAACACGGTGGGGTTATGATTGACGTAAGCAAGTGTTCAGGATCGCATAGAGATTACTCTAGATTCGATCGCTTAACATAGACCACTCCCATTTACATTCTTGCTGCGTAAGTTAGCCACCATATAATGCTTAGTGCTACTGCAAACTAAACATCACCCTTCCATCCTAAAGCTTAAATAGTCTTGGTACCCGGGCACATGATAGTTGAGTCCTCTATGGCTCACAGTTTACTATAACAATCCAGGTACAGGATCAGATGAGTTCATGCAGGATGATCTTACCCAGCTCTAGTGGGAGTATGACGAGGAGAGAGGCAGGATGTATGTGACATATCCGGATGAGTAGAGGACCTGATCGTGATCTTTGGGATAGCTTGATAGTATCATTTGCAACTTCTTTTATCGTTTGATTTCGTCCGTAGTTGGACCTTGTGTTCAACTTGATGTTATGAATTGAGTGACTTTGTAAGTTAGCATGTGGCGAGTGTAAGCCAACCTGTATACTCTTCTCATTCAGTAATGTATGTTGTGATGATACTATTCTTGCTAATGGCAAGATGTGCATCTATCCCTTGCGAGGCCCTTGTGCCTTAAATGGATAGGCGCGCATCTTGGGCGTGACATAAGCCTTCTGTGCAGCAATGAGGACAATCCTCAGATCATGGACCTAGTCCGCAATATCACTACCATCATATTTCAACTGTATTTCTCTAGGAACGTATAAAAATTCAAGGGAGCTACAACGTGAGCTAGTAATCTACAACATAATTTGCAAAGACACTAGTGACTATGTTCATGATAATGAGTTCAATTAATCATATTACTTAAGAACTCCCACTCAAATTGACATCCCTCCGGTCATTCGAGTGATACATGATCCAAATTCACCAACTCAAGTCCGTGAGTTGAGGTGGTTTCAATGGTGAACATCATCATGTTGATCATATCTACTATATGACTCATGTTCGACCTTTCGGTCTCTTGTGTTCCGAGGCCATGTCTGTACATGCTAGGCTCGTCAAGTTTAACCCGAGTGTTCTGCACGTGCAACACTGGCTTGCACCCGTTTTATGTGAACGTAGAGTCTATCACACCTGATCATCACGTGGTGTCTCGACACGACGGACTTTCGCAACGGTGCACACTTAGGGAGAACACAATTCACCTTGAAATTTAAGTGAGGGATCACCTTATAATGCTACCGTTATCCGAAGAAAAACAAGGTGCATAAAAGGATTAACATCGCATGCAAATCATAAGTGACATGATATGGCCATGATCTTGTGCTTTTGATCTCCATGTATAAAGCACCAGCATGATCTCCATCATCACCGGCATGACACCATGATATCCATCATCTTGATCTCCATCAACGTGTCACCATCGGGGTTGTCATGCCCACCATGCTTCTACTACTATTGCTACCGCTTAGCGATAAAGTAAAGCATTACATAGCGCTTAATGATTGACACACATGTCATACAATAATTAAAGACAACCCTATGGCTCCTGCTGGTTGCCGTACTCATTGACATGCAAGTCGTGATATTCTATACAACACATGATCATCTCATACATCACATATATCTCATCATGTAATTGGCCATATCACATCCCAACATACCATGCAAAAACAAGTTAGACGTCCTCTAATTGTTGTTGCAAGTTTTACGTGGCTGCTATGGGTATCTAGCAAGAACAATTCTCACCTACGCAAAACCACAATGGTGATACATAAACTGCTTTTCAACCTTCTCAAGGACTGCCTTTGTCAAATCCGATCCAACTAAAGTAGGAGAAACAGACACCCGCCAACCATCTTTGTGCAACGAAGTTACACGTCTGTCGATGGAACTGGTCTCTCATAAGCATACGAGTAAGGTTGGTCCGGGCCGCTTCATCCCACAATAACACTGAACCAAAACACGACCAAGGGAGGAGGCAATCTAAGAATCAACGCCCATAAACTCCTTTGTGTTCTACTCAAGATCTCAGCTACACATAGACCTAGCTCATGATGCCACTGTTGGGAACGTTGCACGGGAAACAATTTTTTCCTATGCACACGCAAGATCTATCCACGGTGATGAGCATCTATGTGAGGGAGAGTGAATCTTCATACCCTTGTAGATCACTAAGCGGAAGCATTAAGAAAGGTGGTTGATGTAGTCGAACGTCTTCATGGTCCAATCACGATCCGTCCTGCGATCTCATCACGAGCCGTCCCGCGATCCCATCGTGGTCCTTCCGATCTACTGACGAACGGACGACACCTCCGCGTTAAGCACACGTACAACTCGAAGACGATCTCCACCTCCTTGAGACAGCAAGCGAGGGTACAGAGATAGATGAGTTCTCCGGCAGCACAACAACATGGTGGCGGTGGTGGTGGAGCGATCTCAGCAGGGCTTCGCCAAGCGCTTCCACAGACACGTTTTGGAGGAGAAACAAATCTAGGGAGAGAGGGAGGGATGCACCTATGCCTTAGGGTTGTGCTGCCCTCCCTCTCCCTCTCTATTTATAGGAGGAAGAGGTAGGTAGGACGCAGCCTTGGCCCCTCCTCCAAGGAGGGCTGGCCGGCCAAGATAGGGAGGTGTCCACCTCTCACAAGGGAGGTGGGCGCCCTAGGGAGTTCTCCCTCTCCTCCAAGGAACCTCCCCACCTACCCTTGGGCGCAAGGGCCCTATGTGGTTGGTTTCCTAGCCCACTATGATCTGGTGCGCAACCACTTAGGCCCATGTGCCCCCCCGAGGTGGGTGGGCCCCTCCTGGTGGACCCTCGGAACCCTTTCGTCACTCCTGGTACACTACCGGTAGTGCTCGAAACTTTTCCGGAACCCAAATACCACTTTCCTATATATAAATCTTTACCTCTGGACCATTACGGAGCTCCTCGTGACGTCTGGGATCTCATCCGGTACTCTAAAAAACTTTCGGTCACCAACATACATAACTCAATACTACCGAAACGTCACCGAACCTTAAGTGTGCAGACCCTACGGGTTCGAGAACTATGTAGACATGACCGAGACATCTCTACGGTTAATAACCAATAGCGGGATTTGGATGCCCATATTGGCTCCTACATATTCTACAAAGATCTTTATCAGTTGAACCTCTATGTCAAGGATTCAGATAATCCCGTATGATGTTCCCTTTGTTCTTTGGTATGTTACTTGCCCGAGATTCGATCGTCGGTATCTCTATACCTAGTTCAATCTCATTACCGGAAAGTCTCTTTACTCGTTCCGTAATACAAGATCCCATGGATAACACTTTAGTCACATTGCTTGCAAGGCTTGTTGTGATCTTGTATTACCGAGTGGGCCCTGAGATACCTCTCCGCCACACGGAGTAACAAATCCCAGGCTTGATCCATGCCAACCCAACAGACACCCTCGGAGATACCTGTAGAGGACCTTTATAGTCACCTAGTTACGTTGTGACGTTTGATGCACACAAGGTACTCCTCCCGTGTCAGTGAGTTGCTTTATCTCATGGTCATAGGAACAGATACTTGACATGCAGAAAACAGTAGCAATAAACTGACACGATCATATGCTACGTTTATAGTTTGGGTCTTGTCCATCACATCATTCTCCTAATGATGTGATCCCGTTATCAAATGACATATAATGTCCATGGTTAGGAAACCTTAACCATCTTTGATCAACGAGCTAGTCTATTAGAGGCATACTAGGTACATGGTGTTGTCTATGTATCCACATGTATCTGAGTTTCCGATCAATACAATTCTAGCATGGATAATAAACGATCATCATGAACAAGGAAATATGATAATACCTAATTTATTATTGCCTCTAGGGCATATTTCCAACAGGAGGACCCCCTGGTCATCGCCTTACCTTTCCCGAGCACCTCCGCCCCTGGAAATCTTCGTTGTCGACGGGAATTAACGCCGCCGTCGACGCCGTAGCAGATCCATCACCGGGCTAGGGTATGGATTCGACCCTTCTTGTGTTCCCTGTCCAAATCTTGCACAATGAAGCTTATTCCATCAATAATTCACCGTTTGCAAGTTGTTCCATCCACATAAAACTCCATAGTGTAGCGAACGATCAATTTTCTAGGGTTTACCTTCCGCCCGATGGAACTCGATGGAACCAAAGCAAGCAAATCAGTGCCACCGATTTGTATGTCTGTGTTTCTGAGAAATTTCTCGGTGAAACCGAGTGCACCTTTCGGTCTCACCGAAAGGGGTGCCAAGTTTCGGCTAAGGAGAAAGTCAGTCTCGGTAGCTCCGACATTTTTGCTTCGGCTGTACCGATTTTCATGTGACAGAATGTAAAACTTTGAAAATCTTTTGTTCAAACTTTCAAAAATCAGTCTCATTTTGTGATGACTTATCCTATTCTACTCTTTTATACTCTATTCACATGGTCAACATGTCAGGTTCTGACAATCAGAATTTGCCAGAGCAAAACATCGAGATGAGTTTAGGCATGAGTTCTGAGTCCAGTTCTTCCACAGATCCAAGCACTCCCAGTTCTCATGGGTTGCCTAAGGCTACCACTAGGACAAGGAAGAGACTCAACTCAGAGGAGGACGACTCTGATTTTGTCCCGGAAGAAATTCTTACTAAGAAGCAAGAGAAGGCTGCTAGGAAGTCTACCAATAAGGCCACCTCATCTATCAAGGTGGTCAGCAAAGTTTATGCTCTTGCAAAGACCTTCAAAGCACATGAGAGTGCTAGAGCAACAGTGTCTATTGAGGTCCCCAAGAAAGCTTTGCCAAAGAAGACAGCCAGGAAGAGAATCATCCGTGTGCAGGGCAGGCCTACCTCAATGTATGAGTATCCAGAGGAGGCTGCTTCTGTTGCTTAAGAGGAAGAGGAGGAACCTGTTGCTCAGGGCCCTCCTAAGAAGAAGGCCAAGAAACTTTTGGCTGATGCTATGCCCAAGCCAGGCACCTCCAAGAGCACCAAGGCAACTTCAAAGAAACCTGCTGCACAGAAGTCCAAGAGGACTACCAGAGACATACCTACAGCTGAGAAGAACAAGAAGTCTACTTTCAGAGAAGTTGATGATGACGATGCTATGACTGTTTTGATGAAGCTCAGACCTCACCTTCCAGTTCATGATGCCACCCACCCAGTAGCTGAGGATATGAAGAAGAAGAAGGATTCATACTTGAGGGCATGGAGAGCTATTGATCCATACGCCCAGAGGAGAAAGACTACTGTGGACTACACGTGTTACACCAAAGAGCAGCAAGACTTCTATGAGAAAATTTTGCTAGACAAGAGCCCTGCAGTCAGTGACATGAGATATGTTGACTGGAAGTTCATCAAAGATAATGGGAATTACTTTCCATGTGTCCAAGACAACTTCCACTGCATTGGACTTGATAAATTTGTTGGGAAGGAGTTCACTGCTTGGAACGATGAGATGATCACGCAATTCTACTCCGCTGCACATTCTTATGGAGATGGTAGGATTGTTTGGATGATTGAAGGAGAAAGATATGAATCTTCTGTTGATGAGTGGGCTACCATCTTAGGAGTCCCAAAGGTTCAGGATGGAGATTTGGATGTCTACATAGAATCCAAGGAGAGCCACAATGCTATGAAGGATATGTATAATCCCATCCCTGCAGATAAAGTGCAATCTCACAAGCTTGGTTCTATCTACTTTCTCCAGCCAGGCCTCCGTACCATGAACACTATCCTGAGGCATACCTTGATACCCAAGTCTGGAGACGAGAAAATGATTCTTGGATACTCCATCAGCATGCTCATCCATTTTGACCATCACACCAGGATTCGAGTGATGGACTTGATAGTAGAGACTGTGAAGAGGGTTGCTACTGATCAGAAGCGCTCATGCTGCTACACACCCTATATCTAGATGCTCATCAATTCTCACCTTGAGAAGCACATATTTGCTCTGGATAGTCCCCATTTGCCACTTCAGCTAGACTTCGCAGATAATGTTGTGGTGATGGACCCAAACCATCCCACACCAGTTGCAGCTCACGCACATGCACAGGCAGAAGCAGAGGCAGCTCGAGCCACTAGTGTTTAGATTCCCAGGTCGAGGAACGAGCAGATGGATCTTTTGATCACTACTGTCATGGACATGAAGAAGGATATCAAAGGTATACTACACAATCAAAATAGTCTTGTGAGGATTTTTTAGGATAGAGTGAAGACCCTCAATGACAAGGTTGATGGGCTAACTAAGACAGTCAATGAGCTCAAGAAGGAGGTTGATGAAGCCCTAATCCGTTGCACTTCTTCAGAGTCTGAGACTTCTGATGATGAGGAGGATAGTGCACCTGTCAGGATGACTGCCCAGTTCACGACTAAGGCCAGGACTCCTACAGTACCAGCTCCAGAGACTAGGCCTTCATCTTCTGCTCCAGCCATAGTATCTTCAGCACCATCAGCTCCAATGCCTCTAGTATCTACTCCAGCTCCATCCAGGACTTCAGCAGAAGTCTTCGCCGACGCAATTCTCTCGACTCCGCCATCGATGACCGGAGGAGGTAAGCCGCAGAACGATTAGCTATATCTCTTTGAACTTTTTGGTAACTTGTTGCCAAAGGGGGAGAAGTTGTATACAGATCTTAGGCTTCGAGTGAGAGAACGTCTGTTTTTATTTGTTGGTTTTACAAAACATTTGGTTCGTTTCGTTTGACGTGAGATACTTTTGTGTTTATGTTTGATCATACACTCTTATGTGTGTTGCTAATATTTCCTATCATTTGATGATTATGTGATGATCGTTCACTTTGCTTGATGTGTTGTGCTATGTTGTTAACTCTAATTATTCTCGCACACCACCAAGGTGCACCATGTACCTAATTGATTGTGCATTTGCATTCAAACGTAAATTTAAAATAATGCACAAATTTAAGGGGAGCTCTTGCTTATCACATACTTCTCAAAGCGATGATTATATTCATTGATTATATCATATGTCGAAGCTTTGATCTATATGTTGTCATAAATTAGCAAAAAGGGGGAGATTGAAAGAACATTTGCTCCCTTGGTGGTTTTGGTAATTAATAACAACATATAAGTCATTGAACTAATGTTTCCACCAAGTATATTTCAGGAAATGTTCAATGATAGGATTGGCAAAAGGATTGTGGAGATTACGGAATACCCCAAGATGCAAGGTAATAGGTTGGCAAAGCTTCAAGAAAGAGGACTCTACATTTTACATTTGTGAGAAGTCAATTTGACTCCATAGGAAAGCCAATACTATTAAAAGGGGGTAAGGTTTTTTTGGTGAAGAAAATGCTCATACGTGCACAAGTGATAGTCACCAAAGACATCCACAAACTCTCCCACCAAAGTCTGTCCAAAGCCAAATACTCAAAATCGGTGCAACCAACATTCCACACTTGGTGCCACCGATTCCAAACCCTAGACAGACTTACCAAAACACTAGATTTTCGGTACAACCGATACTGCTTTCGGTGCCACCGAGTTAGGCTGCCAACTTTCTATTACGCAAGTTCACAGTTTTGGTCCCTCCGAGATTGTTGGATAGGCGTCACCGAGATTGGACATTCTGACCGTTGGTCACCTTGTCGGTGCAACCGAGATTCCTATATCAGTCTCATCGAGATTCAAAGTTGTTAACTTTAAGTCACTTCGGTACAACCGAGATTCACACATCGATTCCACTGAGTCTGACTTATTGTGTGTAACGGTTGGATTTTTGGACATGCCTATATATACCCCTCCACCACCACCTACTCGAGAGAGAAGCACTCAGAACTGTTCCCCACTCATATCTACTAATTTTCTGAGAGAGAACCACCTAACTTGTGTTGAGGTAAATATCTTCCACTCCAACCATATGGATCTTGATTTCTAGCCTTCCCAAGTTTCTTTCCACCCAATCAATCTCTTCTACCAAACCATATCTGTGAGAGAGTGATTGTGTGTTGAGGAGTCTATCATCTTGAAGCACAAGAGCAAGGAGTTCATCGCATTACCGAGCCTATTACCTTTTGGAGGGTGGTGCCTCCTAGATTGGTTAGGTGTCGCTTGGGAGCCTCCTACTTCGTGTTGTGGAGTGAACTAAGAAGTTTTTTAGGGCAAGGAGATCGCCTACTTCGTGAAGATCTACCCCGAGTAAGGCTAGTCCTCCGTGGACATAGGCCATCATGGTATAGTCAAGGTTGCTTCTTTGTGGAAGCCTCCGTGGGTAGAGCCCTCCGTGGAATCTCGCGAACGTTACCCTTTGTGGGTTGAAGACTCCATGAACGTGGATGTACGATAGCACCACCTATCGAAACCACGGGAAAAATCATCGTGCCACCAATTGGATTTGATCTTCCTACCCTCTCTTTATGTACATGCTTGTCTTTACTTTCCACTACTATACTCTTAGACATTCATGTGTAGGGTGTACTTGACATACTATGAATGCTAAAATCTGCCAAGAATTAAAATTAGGAAAAAGGCAAAAAAATTTTTGGTCAAGTAGTCTAATCACCCCCTCTAGCACTACTTTCGGTCCTACATCATCTTCATCATAGTAGCCATGTTCCACATTGTCATCATCAAGTGGGAAATCCTCGTCATAAAGAACAAGAGATTCGTTAGGATGGTGATCATGACAATGTTCAAGTTTATGAATGTGAAGGGCCTCTATAATGATATTGTCGATAGTTGTGACATCTCCTTTAGCACTTTGTGAGGTCTCTAAGCTCAAATAGACAATCATCAAACCTAGGATCACTAGGCGTCATTTTGTGAAAGGCAACAGTTTTATAAAGAATTTCATCAAGATTATTCAATGAATAATTTAGATATCGTTTGTCCAAATCATTCCACAAAGTATAAGCACACACAAAATTCTTCATTTGGTTGAGCACATTCCTAGGCAACGCTCTAACAATAAGATTAACAGTTCTAAGATTGCATATCATATCAATTTCCTCTTCGTGTGTGGGATGCAAGGGATCAATAGGAGGCTCATAGGGGCGCATAACAGATTTGCTCAATTGAAATTCATTAAACAGCTCAAGCATCAAAGTTTTCCATCGACTATAGTACTCTCCATCAAGAATAGGCACTCTACAACTCAAATTCCCTATACTAGACACATCCATCTTCCTCCTCGGTGATTAAACCGAAGAAATGGAGACCAAAGCTCTGATACAAATTGAGGGATCACTAGAAGAGTGTCTAGAGGGGGTGAATAGACTACTAGCAGAAAACTAAAACCTAACCTTTTCCCAAGTTAACTGGTTGGCAGATTTTAACAGTTTTAGCAAGACTAGCAAGTCTATATACCCAACACATGCATGTCATCAAATATGGAAGCATAAAGTAAAGACATTGCACAAGAAGTAAAGAGTTGAGATATGGAGATCAAACGCAATTGGAGACGCAAGGATTTTTCCCGTGGTTTCGATAGGTAGTGCTATCTTACGTCCACGTTTATGGAGTCTTCAACCCACGGAGGATAATGGTCACGAGAGTTCACGAAGGGCTCCACCCATAAGGGTCCACAAAGTAGCAACCTTGACTATTCCATAACGGCTTCCGTCCATGAAGGACTAGCCTCACTATGGGTAGATCTTCACAAAGTAGGCGATCTCCTTGCCCATACAAACTTCTTGGTTCAACTCCACAACACGAAGTAGGAGGCTCCCAAGCGACACCTAACCAATCTAGGAGGCACCACCCTCCAAAAGGTAATAGGCTCGGTAATGACGATGATCTCCTTGCTCTTGTGCTTCAAGATGATAAACTCCTCAACACACAATCACTCTCTCGCAGATTTGGCTTGGTAAAAGAGATGAGATTGGTGGAAAGCAACTTGGGGAGGCTAGAGATCAAGATTCATATGGTAGGAATGGAATGTCTGGACCTCAACACAAGGGTAGGTGGTTCTCTCTTAGAAAATTGGATGGGGCAACTATGGAATAGTTCTGAGTGCTTCTCTTTTGAGTTGGCGGTGGTGAAGGGGTATATATAGGCATCCCCAAAAAGGCAACTGTTACACACAAAATGACCAACTCGGTGACACCGATGTGTTAATCTCGGTGGTACCGAAGTGACCAAAAGGTGGCAACTTTTGAATCTCGGTTAGACCGATATAGGAATCTCGGTTGTACCGATAAGGCGACCAACGGTCAAAATGCCATTCTCGGTGACGTGATTCGATAATCTCGGAGGGACCGAAACTGTGAACTTGCGTAATGGAAAGTTGACAGCCCAACTCGGTGGCACCGGTATGGAATCGGTTGCACCGAAGTGGCTAGGGTTTGGCTGAGTCTGTCTAGGGTTTGTGCACATATGAGCATTTTGTTCACCAACAAAACCTTACCCCCTTTTAATAGTATTGGCTTTCCTATGGACTCAAGGTGATTTCTCACAAATATAAAATATAGAGTCCTCTTGCTTGAAGCTTGGTCAACCTATTTCCTTTTGTCTTGGGGTATCTCCACAATCCTTTTGCCAACCCAACTCTCCCTGGACTATTATCTGAAATACACTAGATAAAACTATTAGTCCAAGAGACAATGTATGTTGTCATGAATTATCAAAACCACCAAGGGAGCATGTTGTACTTTCAACATATGAGTATGAATCATAGGAGGAGGAGGAAGAAGAGGATAAACAAGAGGAGGACAAAGTAGAAGCTAGTGAATCAGAGGAGGAGGAGGAAGAAGAGGAGAATGAACAGGAGGACAACAGAGAAGAAGATAATGAATCAGAGGAGGAGGAGGAGGAAGAATAGAAGGAGGACAAGGAAGAAGACAATGCTTCATAGGAGGAGGAGGATGAAGAAGAGAAGAAACAGAGGAGGAAGACAGAGAGGTTGATGTAGACAATGATGGAGGAGTTGATGGCAATGAGGGGGGAGGAGATGATGATGATGAAGAAGACAAGGATGTTGATCATGATGACCAAGTGAAAGGGGGTGTATCGAATGGAGACAACAACAAGAGCGATGACGTTGATGAAAGGGTCCCTATTTCTGGGGGGTATAGGCGGCAACACAACTGGGGGGGCTAGCAGCAGTGACAATCCTAGTAGTAGAAGCAACTCAATGAACATCAGGAGGACACTACAGTTGTGGATGGACAAAACTTGCTGGAAAGATGATGATTTACCAAAGTCAAAGAGAAACGACGAATCGGCGTCTCAGGAGAGCATTCATATGTTCAAGCTTTGCAACTTGAAGCCCGCTTTACCAACCATTTTCCCTGTCCCAGATTTTCATACTCAAGAGATGTTTGAGAAGACCGATTTCGCCGTTGAGCAACAACTGTTTTTCTTAAGTCAGGCTGAAAAGAACCCAGTTGATATGGAGGAAGCAGGAAAAGGTCTTGACGGGTGTTATTCAAATTCAAAATACAAGGAATATTTGAGAACCATTCCTGAACCAAGATGTAGCAAGAGGAAGGCAACATTCGTGGCAAACCCTCCCGTGGTCCAGAAGCGCAAGACACTTTCAACCAAAAAAATTGAAGTTGCCTGAAACCAAGAAACTAGTGTTTAGGGAAGTTGCTGAAATAAATTTGGAGAAGGAAGATACCTCTGCTGCTGACTTGGCGCCAACTGTTGTGAGGAGGGAGCCAAACACTACTAACAAGGGACAACCGTGCATGTTGAGCCAACAAGTATTCCAGAAGCTCAACAATTCAAGGGGAAGACCCCTTTGTCAGCGCTCCCACCTAAACCAGTGAAGCAGGAGAAGTTTTGTCAAGTTTGCCAAGGGTACAAAGGGGGAAGAGGCCACAAAAAGTGTGGGGTTCTGACAGGAGCGAGAGCAGCTTGTGACAACAATTTCTACAAGAGTGCCAAGTTCAGCCAGCTTTTTGCCAACTGAGATTGAGAACATGCCAACTTAACCTACCACTGTACCAACTACATTGTCAATTAGCAGCAGGGTCATAGTAAAAATTACCACTATTGCTCAGGAAGCCACCACTGCAACTGCATTACCCAAGGTGTCATCTCCTAGAGCTGGTTCAATGCCAAATGTCGATGGACGTGATCAGTGTGCCCAACTGCCATCTCCAAGAGCTAACACACAACAACCAAGCAAGCATGCATCACCAAGAGCTAACACACAACAGCCAAGGAAGCGTGCATCACCAAGAGCTAACACACAGCAGCCAAGCAAGCCTGCATCACCAAGAGCTGATTATCACTACACATTGTCACATGAGGAGGTGTTCAATATTGTAAGAAGGTGCAAGCCTCCTAGGCCGCCAACTACAACACTCTTGCGAACCAAGTCAGCTAATGATGCACCAGTGAGTGTGCTGCAACTGCAAGCAGGGATGCTAGGCCACCAAACCATACGCAGATCAAGCTCATACACCTACACCTATCATGTCGACAAGTATTACGATGCACCACCCTTTGACCTGGGTTTAGATGATACCATTGAGCCTATTGCAGCAGCACAAACAGGAGAAGCCAACCTGATTGTCATAGAAAAAGATGACTTAGATTCAGTAAGAGTGAATGAAGCATGCGCTGTTCTGATGCTAGCAAGGGATTAGTTCACCTTCAAGATGCTGCTTCACCACACAGCTGCCACACCCTGATTTGCGGAGAAGCAGAAGTTGGCACGAGCAATTCTTCAAGACCAGCTATCACACGAAGACAGAGGAGGGTAATAAGGCCCGGAGCATGTCAAAGGTCCCCATTCAGTGATTACAATAGCAAGAAGACGTTCAACAGCAATGAAGCAATCAACAAGCTCTAAGCTTCCATTGTCTATTGGGTTAGACATCACCCAGGAGCAAATGATGATGCCACCAGATAAACCAACAACACGCACTTAGTTGCACAATACCACCCACTTAGTTGCACACCAGAGCAGACCAGTTGCACAGAACAAGGCTTGTAGTTACAGAGTCTCATCTTTTCGCTTAATACACAATATTCTTTGCACTGACCCTTCAACTTAACTTGCCTTTTATTTTCCAGCCATGAGATAATCAACTATGATGGTTTCTACATTTCTATAAAGGAGTTGGTCGATTCCATGAAGCCTCTTCAATGGCCATCGAGTATGGTTATTGAGATTGCAATCATACACATCATGAAAAACTTACCAGAAGGGTCAAAGAAGGTCATTATGCCACTAAAGCTATCTATAAGATTTTTCAAAGCTTTTTCACCCTCTTCTTTTTGTAGCATTTTTCAGACATGTGTCTTTTTTGCTTGAACTTTTATCGACCAATTTTAGGGATTCTTTTTTAATCTAATAAGTACTTGCCACATGTTTATCATTTTTGCAGGTGAAGTTACAACAAGGGATCTACACTGTGTCTGACATAAACAAAATATTCGAATACAAGAACCGACTTGAAAAGCAAGACATGGTCAGTACTGTCTGCACATGATCACTCTTTTTAGTTGGCATTCTCAGCATGTTCCGTTGCATATGATACAACTATTAGTTGGCACTCTTAGCATTTTCTACTATTACATACAATGCTTTTGCATCTGGCTGTTTTTGACAGCTCATGCATGCAGGTCATGCTCCCAGTGCTTGAGTGGTCTAATCCAAACCACCCCGAAGGAGGCACACACTATTGGGTCTTCAACGTAAACTTGCGGGATGTATTGTTCGAAGTTCTTGATTCTAATAGGAAGCTGGAGAACATTGAGTTGATGAACACCGCCTCTACCATCGCAGGGGCAGTACGAATGCTATGGAGGAAGCATTACCCAAAGTACAACATTGAGCCCTTCCAGATCATCGACATCGATGTACCTAGTTTGCTAGATGTACATTTTTCTATTTTAAATTATTATTTGTATCAATACACACCAATTAGTTTGCACGGGATAATCTAGATAGTTGCACAATGGACATCATTAGTTGCACAGTGGTACATAATTAGTTGCATGGTGGAAGAAAATGCATCATCTTTTTGCATTTTTAATTTCGGTGTCACTTGTTTTTTTCCATGCAGCAATGAGTGTGGGCTGTTCGCAGTGCTCAACACTACTGATTGGAATGGTAGCCTACTGCCCAACTATGATCCCAAGGAAGTACTCAACATCAGGAAGAAGCTGGCATATGATTGGATCACCAGTGTGCACAACTCCGCACAGTGGAAGAAGTTGCTGAGATATGAGAAGGACTAGGTCAGTACTTTTTATCCTCCGCCTCTTTTTCAATGCTTTGTTGGTTTGCACGGAGTTGCATAGATTTTGTTTAAAACTAGTACCAATTCTGTTGCACATTCTGTCAGCACTTTGTTGGCACACATTAGGAGCACAACTGGGCATGCAACTGTTCAACAACTGAAATTTAAACTCTTTGCCAACAAAGGCACAAATAGTAGCCATTACAAACTCCATAAACTATTTCACAGAAAAAAAATTAGAGAAAAGAAAGCATAGATGCCGAATATGTCCCCTTGGAGCCAACAATGCTAAAAACCCAACATTATTTCCCATACAAATGAAGCAAGACAATCACAGCAGCCTCAGCAGGCATCCACCAGCAGTGTGCTCTATAGATTGGCAGTGGTTGCTTTTGTTTTTCTTCTTTGGGTGCAGCTCCAGCACAGAATTTTATCGTCTACTCTTCGACCTACCCTTTGTAGTCGACCTTGGGGGATCCCTGGGCACACATCAGAGGCTTGTGAAGGGTATGTAGCATCCGTTGGGGCAGTATGACCAGTGTGCGCGGGTGCTGGACCACCATGAGGTTCTGTATAATGACCTGTTGGGGCAATAATGATAAAAAAGGTCAATCTTGTGCAACTAGGAGTGATGTTCTATGCAACCCAATAGTCATGCTGTGCAACTAAGTGGGTGCAATGTGCAAGTTAAGTCGAAAACAAAACCTGTAGGAGGACGGCCCGATGCGTCAGTTGGTCGGTAATAATGAGTTTTGGTGCAACCGACACCATTTTGTGCAAAACTGAATTTATGCATGTAGTTAGTTGGGGAGTCGAGGGCAGGTAATTACCTATATGATGAGGTCCTTGAGCACTGCCTGTAGGGCCATTGGGAGGAGGAGGTAGGGCACTGCTTGTTGGGCCAGGCGGGGGAGGAGGTGATTGAGCATGTTGTGTAGGTCTAGGTGGTGGAGGAGGTCCTCGAGGGTTACCATCATTTGATGGCCCCATAGCAATAGCCTGTTTTTTTATTTCTCTTGGACTTGTGAGGTGACTGATTTTCAGTACGTGCTCCGCACATATGCTTGTAGACAATGGCCTGTGTTGCATTAGAGCCACTTGCAAACTTGCCAATTTTTGAAAGTCCACTGTCATGTTTATTTCCCTTATCTGCTTCTTTGATCGAGGAGGCATTTCATCCAGTGGCACATACCCGGTCCTTGGCGCACTAGGAACAACTGTTGGTGTCCATCATCGGAGCATGTACCTTTCCAGTATGATGTCAACTCCAAGATGGTTGAACACCTTGAGGATGTGGCAACAGAGCATGCCATCTCTATCCATTGTACATCACTCACACAAATAGGAACCATCCTCCACCTTTGCCTGCACCAAGTAGTTTTGAGAACCATATTTTGCAGCAAAATTCTGGTTCGGTCTGAGCTTAAAAATATCAGCACCAACTTGGAACGCACTATAACATCCAATCAGCTCGAACTCTTCTCGGAACCTGCGATAAAGTTCTCTAGTGTAGGTTTCGTAAGTCTGCCTCTCTATTGGGAATCTAGACCATAGCTCAATCTCTAGGTGTTTTGTCCTGAAATCATTGCATCCTTACTTGGCAAGGATGTGGGTCTGAATTTTTTCATATTGCTTGACAAAGTTCATGATTGAGTTGTGTGGGTTCACATATCTCTTCAGGACCGTGTTGAACCCCTCACTTTGTTGTGTAGACTGCAGGAAGGGGAAGAACCTGTGCTTGAAGTAGCACATCACCCAAGTTGACCTGTATTCATACAACTTCTCAAAGTGAGTTTGTGTTATTGCCTCGTACTTCACTATTAACCCAACCCAATTCTGCTCAAACTCTTATGGAGTGAAGCTAAAATCAACACAGTAGTTGAAATCGCGAGACAACCCTGGATTCCTGCGCAGCAGCCAACCAACCTTTTCTTGAGCCTTTCATGATGTGTCATCGACAACAACGATGCAAGGTCGTGGGAAATATGCTCTCTATTGATTGCTTCATCGCACCATCCTAGTCGGTTATGATGTTATTAGGAGGTTTGACACCCATAGCCTCTAGGAATGTTTTGAAGACCCAATCAAAGCTTGACACCAACTCCTGCCTCACAAACGTGCAACCCAACATAAAAGATTGGCCATGTCGGTTGATTCCAATGAATGGCGCAAATGGCATATTGTACATGTTGGTCATGTAGGTGGTGTCAAATGATATACAATCATGGTACGCCTCCGCATAAGCTTTTAGAGCTAGGCCAACCACCCAGAATATGTTCAACTCCTTCCTCTTCATCATATTTTACCTTATAGAAGAAGTCTGGATTGGTTTTCTGTATCTCCTTGAAGCACGCAATTGTCTCAATCATGTCACCCTCCTTTGTGTCATCTCTACGAAAACCTGTACACATGTTGTTATTGCCTTTGGTACGAATAGCACCATCAACTCAGATCCACAGAATTCTGCCATTATATGCATCATACGTCCTACATAATACAAAAAGAAAACAATATATTTATTTAGTTGCATGAATTCACACACCCAGTTGCATAGTAAAAGGACGTGTGTTGGCATAGAGGATAATTGCAGAAAATGGACAACTACTGCACCTTAAAACACATGCAGTTGGACACATGATGTTGTTTAGTTGCACATTGAAGGCATTCTAGGTGCACAGAAGTATCATGGTAGTTGCACACTAGTCTACCTGTACAACAACCTGGTGCGCAACTATTGAAGTTGCAATCAGGAAAAAATTTAGTTGCACATTTAATTAAGGTTGTGTAGTTGCATAGAAGTGCCATACTACAACACCTTGGGGTGTCCAACATGTGAAGTTGTACACATGACCATTTTGAGTTGCACACTGAAGACATTTTAGTTGCACACCAGTACCCTAGTAGTTGCACACTAGACTGCATAGAGGGAATCTTAATTTTGTAATGGATATAGAAACAACCAAACCTGTAGGCAAGTTGCAGTTGTACAAGATGCGCAAAAATTCCTTTTCATTCTCAAAAATGCCTTGGCGAGATCCCAAGTATTTGGACAATGAAAGTTTGTTCACCAAGGGATGGTTTTGGTCCCGAACAAAGTGTGTCGCCTCCCAACGCCCATCTTTCGGCATCACCAACATTTTTTGCTTTGCATTGTTTTTGCTTTATTGTCTCGCATTTTCGTTTCTTCTTTTTATTTTTGGGATTAGTATGCTCTTCATTGAAAATTGGCAGTTCTTCATCCATTTCCTCACCACCACCAACAACTTCTGGATCTGGTATAGGATCCAGGACAGGAGTAGCCTCCGCTCCTCCATCGTCAACTTTGGCTTTCTTATACTTGTTGCAACAAAACTGTTGTTTTACCAATTCATTTGTGCAATTTGCCTGCTTCGACGTGTTCATCTTGACAGCAAAACCCACCCATAGGGCGTAGTTGTTGTAATGATCCTTGGCAATTTGAAGGCTATCAAACCTCATGCCAGCATATGGTTCCATGGGCTGAGACCCAGCCTCATGCTCTCCTTCTTCTCCATGTATAGCACCGTCAACAACCCCAGCTCCTAGTTCAGTCCTGGTTGGACCAGCAACATCTGCCCCGGTGCCTGTGTCATTCAGAGTATGGCTCTCTGATTGCAAAGACACCACTACAGGGGCACCATGGGCTGATGACCGCCATGCCACATGTTCATGGCCCAGAGGATTATGCCCAAGACTTGGCTGTGTAGAGCGTGCATTTTCTTTCCCATAATCAGCATTACCTCCTGGTGGTATGCTAGCTTGATGCTGATCCGTATCAGGAGGAATCTCATTGAGATCAGGAGGCAACTCATTAAGATCAATCATCTTTCTTTTTGATGCCGCTACTCACTCCCTACACATAAAAGAGATGGAATGGAATTGGTCAAAATAATCAACAAAGAGTTTCAAACAACCCACAAACATTCTGTTTTCATGCAATGACAAAATCGTAAGTAGTTGCAAACCAGTATGCCATTTGTTAGTTGCACAAACTCTATATTTGCCGTAAATAGGTTGCAGAGATAGAAAATAGGACTTTTTTACTTCAGTGTTTTCCTCACATTTTTTTGTTTGTTGTGATGATGTGCAGGTTTGTTTGACAAGGAGCTGATGTAGATTTTCAAGGTGCAGAAAGAAGAAAGAAGAAATAAGATTTGCATGACATAATATAGCTATATTTTCATTGCCTTTCCTGTTTTACTTTTAGTATATTGAACATATTTTCCACTTTAGGCTTGCAATATGCGTGGGACAAGATTATATGTGCATATATTGTTTCTGGTTTCAATAGCTTGGGTTGTTTTTCTGCTGCACAAATTGCTGGATTAGTTGGCATGGATCATTTGTGTGGTTGCACAGATTCTATGGGTTTTATCTGTGCTTACTTGCATCCATCCAGTCATAAGTTGGTCAGAATGCATGTTCAGTTACACGAAAGATTACACTTATTTTGTTGCACTGCTACTACGAAATTTTTGTGTGTTTATTTTGCAAACAACCAGATACATATTTGGCTAGAATGTATGTTTAGTTGGCTATAATACATGTTCAGTTGGCTAGAATTCCTGTTCAGTTGGCTAGAATCCAAGCTAGGTGCAACTGATCCTTGTGTGTGCTTGTTGCACATATCCAGTGGAAGTTGGCTTCCAAACCATGTTTAGTTGCACATGGACTACAACAAGTCTTTTTTGCTAAAATTCTCCTTGGGTGTGTTTGTTGCACAGATCCAGGTGATAGTTGGTTTGAAAACATTGTTTACTTGCTCAGAGAAAGTGTATCAGTTAGGCACAAAGATCTTGTGATCCAACCATGGAGATCTGGGAGCAAAAGGATTTCTTACCTGGCTAATTGTGTTTCCTGGTAAGCATCTCGTCTCTTCTTTTCTGTTTTTGACTAGATCTTTCACCTTGACTAGTTTGCCATGGCAGATCTACAACATCTGGTTCATGTCCTGGGATCCCTGTCCTTCTTTCGTGGGGAAGAAGATGGTGGACCAGCGGGGTAGAGACGGTGGGAACGGGGGGGGGGGCAGACACTTACCTTTTCTGGCCGACCGCTCATGAGCGCTAGCGAGACCTCGACCGCCAGCTTGACGCGTCCAAAGTTCATTTATTCTCATATGAACGAGGGTATTAACAGGTCACGACTAGTACTAGTGAGGGTTCGTAATCGTAACTATCTCTGCGAAAATTCGTAATGGCATCCACCTGCCAACTTCTGTCCAACCGCCCGATTTCCTCGTGATTAATAACGTAGTTGGATCCTGCATGAGGACACAATAAATTTCAATCTTTAAAACTTATGATCTTGTAGCTGAAACATACATTTTTGTCGGCTGCTCGTGTCAAGCTTCATAGTTGAAACTTGAAGCGATTTTTTTGTCGGTTGCATGTACTAAAGTTGTGTTGTTGGTCGCTCATACTAAGTTTCAAAAGTTAAAATTTAACATAATTTTTAAAAACTCATCAAAACATATTTAAAATGGATATTATTTGAAAGCCCTTGTCCCGAGAAACAAAATTATGAAAATAAAAGTTAATTTGAACTTTTCATTCAAAAGATACGAAAGATTGATGATTGGAAGTCAAAAGGAAAAGCACACGCAAGGGGCTCGAGCCCCTCTGCACCATGCCAAAAACTCCCCCTATCTATGCCATTATACACAAAGTCACAAGGTTCAATTTATTAGAAAGGTTTCCCTCCCAATTTCAATAATAGAATCATTAGAAGTTCACAGTCGAACCAAAAGGAGCCCAACACTAACAAGCATCCAACTAGAGCTTTGTGAAGATCTATGAACAACAGAAGCCAAGAGCTAAATCAATAAGGACACAACCCCTCTTCTGATTCAGGAACCAATCACATCATCACATCAAGAGCAGAACCAAAACTATAATGATTCTAGACAACCACTTAGACTCCATTACAACCACAATATAGAGGAAGTATCAACACATGGAACATATGAGCAAACTTTGAAACAACAACAAATATTAGATCCTTCATAGCATAAACTAAGAGGGCAACAAGCAAGGTCCCCATATATGTTCTTTTTCCTTCATCTTTCAGCCATATGTGATCGAATAACTCCGGGGCGCCAACCTTTAGCTGCATTGAAGGTCCAACTCATGTATTAAGATGGCACAAAACAAATGACTTTTGAATTGCTGATAGGAGTACTTGCTTTAGAATTAGGTGAAATGAGGACAAACAAAAGTACGACATTTTTCCCAACCTAGCCAGATGTCCACGGGCGAAGGATCACTTACCTGGACATGAAAGGATACTATTTTTTGGAAAAACTTTGGAAGAATTCATCATATGTCATGGCAGTATAGAAAACACCAAAAAAATAAAAAAAATCTAGGTCCACAGACCACCTAGCTATGACTATAAGCACGAGCAAGCCGAAGGCACGATGCTATCATCATTCCTGCCTCAGCGAAGCTGGGCAAAACTTATTGTAGTAGATAACAGTAAAGTTGTTGTCCTAAAGCCCTACAACACGAGCACACCAGAACAACAAACGCCGCGGATTAGACAAGCGTATATCAAAAGGATCCAATATGAACACACACAAATGAAGATTGGATCCACAAAGATCCACCGATGACCAACACCGACTGAATCCCATGAGATCTTCTGGATAAACACCTCAACACACCCTCTAACAATGCTAGACGCACTGTCATGAGGAGGGCTAGGCGAACAAGACCTTATTCCATCTTTAGGGAGTTGCCGCCTCCTCGCTTGAGCAGGACAAAAATCATAATTGATGTAGAAAACACCTCAAAATGCAGCTGAAACCTTCCCACTAGCAAGGGCCAAGGTCCACTACAACTCCATGGCCCTAAGCCCCCGAAGACGGGGTAGACCCCGGTAGCGCCGAAAGGAGGCAAAGAAAGCCTAGTTGCGTGGGGCAGTCCCGAGAGAGGCGAAAGGGAACCTCCACCATAGTTTTTTATTGTTTCATGCTACTATATTATCATTCTTGGATACTATATATGCATTTATATGCCATTTTATATCATTTTTGGAAACTAACCTATTAACCTAGTGCCTAGTGCCAGTTGTTGTTCTCTACTTGCTTTTGGGCTTTCAGGAAAACTATACCAAACGAAGTCCAAATGCCATAAAACTTTTTGATGATTTTTTCTGGACAAATATAAGACCTCGAGCTTCGGAGGGAGACCGGAGGCCACAAAGGGTGATGCCAAGTTAACAGGGCACGCCCGGGGGGCACCCTGATGGCTTGGGACCACCTCCCGATGCCTCTTGACCTAACTCCGCCTTTATAAATTCTCATAAATTGGGAAAACACCCGAGAACTAGCCAAAATACTTTTTCCAACGCCGCAAGTCTCTATTTCACCGTGTGCCCATCTGGAGACCTGTTTCGGTGCCCTGCCGGAGGGGGGATCAATCACAAAGGGACTCTACATCAACCTGGTTGCTCCCATGATGATGTGTGAGTAGTTCACCACAGACATACGGGTTCACAGCTAGTACCTAGATGGCTATCTATCTCTATATGATCTTCAATACAAAGTTCACTGCAATTCCCGCGATGATCTATTCGATGTAATCTTTTTTGCGGTGTGTTTGTGAGGATCCGATGAATTGTCGATTTATGATCAGATTATTCAAGAAAGTATATTAAGCCTTTACCGAATTCTTATATGCATGATTGCTACGAAAATGCCGTTTGGTGGACGAGCTCGGTGTCTTGGTCGTCAGTAATCGCATCTAGCAGCTGTAGCGACGCATTAATGTCATGTATTCGAGCTCACAAGCATAGACCCCAGACCGTATTCTGTATTTTCACACAGTAGCATCACAGGTCGGGCACGCCTCGATGGCAGGCTGGTCAGACTTGCCATCGACTCACCCATCATGGATATGCAGTGCTAGCAGCTCTAACCGACAGCGATGAACATGGGCACGCGCACACTCTCATCTTCTAGCCTGGCCACTAGCCGTTGGAGCTAGCTGCCTGGAATCCGAACGTGAGTTCATATGGCGGCCAAGGTTTGAGGCAAGGAATGGCTACACTTGCGATGCAGCCGCAACAGGAGGCTACACCCGAGATTGTTAGGCAGCCAAGGATTGTGCAAGCATAGCAGAGGGGAGGCCGCGACTTGGTTGTCATCTGCTTCATGGTGATGAACATGATCCTGGACACATGCCCTAACCATCCTATCACGCGTGTGATGAGTTACTGTCAACTCTGCTATCGGTTGTTCCTAATCATGCACAGATGCTCCTAATTATCATATGTAAATAGGCTCAAAAATAAATTATCATACGTAAACGTCGTTCTAGCCTAGTTATGAGTGCATGAACCTGTCAGTCAGATCGTTAGTGACTATCAATCACCATGTAAAAGGTTTGTCAGTGTGTGTTTCAAGTTTATCAATTCACGACCACCCTGTTCCCATGCACAACTTGCCGACAAGGGAAGAAACGTTGACATGACCATAGAGTAGCTCCACCTTTTTTTCGGTGACATGGATCAGCTGGACGCAGTAAATTGCGTTGAGCGGTCACGTTAGGAGGTTAATTTATTTTTACCAACTATGCACAGAACTGCCATCCCACCAGCAGTAAATTGAACGCGTGCCCCACGTACAAACAAGGAACATGAGCAGTGGCACCGATGTATATCTATTGAATATAAGCGGTATATAATTAAATGGTCACACAACACACATCGCGATGTCAGAAAGGACGGACACAGATAGCGGTCTCCATGCAACTCGCCCGCCAAAACGCATCTCTCCGATTGTTATAGCGTCATATTTCTCTCCGGACTATGAGTTTGAGTTTGGTTTGGATAACTAGGTTGATTTATCTTTAGTGAGAGTGGTGCGTTGTGATGGGTTCAACCTTGCGGTGCTCTATCCTCGTGAAAGAAGGGGTCAAGACACGTACTCTATTGCTGCTATTAAGGGTAAAAATGGAGTTTATTTATATTAGTTGAGTTTACTTTGTCTACATCATGACATCTTGCTACAAGCATTACTCTATTTTTACTTAATATTCTAGATGCATGCTAGATAGCGGTCGATGAGTGAACTAATAATAGTAGATGTAGACAGGAGTTGGTCTACTTGTTTATGAACATGATGCCTATATACGTGATCATTGTCGTGAATAAATATTTTATAACTATGCGCTTTTCCATCAACTGCCAAACAATAATTTGTCTACTCACTGTATGCTTTCTTCGAGAGAGAATCCTCTAGCAAAAACTATGCCCCCGGGTCTTCACAAAATATATTACAAAAATCCTACAAATATTGCTGTCATTTATTCACTATTTATTTATTTTATATTTATAGTGTCTATGTATCACTACTTAATACTTGCAAGTAATGAGTTTAAAGGCTTGACAACCCTCTTGACCGCGTTGGGTGCAAGTGTTTGCCCTTTTGTGTGTAGGTGCTGACGACAGGAGTTTGCGTGATTCTCCTATTTGTCTGATAACCTCAGTTCTCACTGAGGAAAATAGTTATCTCTACTATGCTACATCTCCTCTCCTCTTCGAGGAAAAATCCCAATGCAGTTTACAAGTAGTAGAGACGTATCAGCATCCCCAAGCTTAATTCTTTTTCGTCTTCAAGTAGGTAAATGATAAAAACAATGTTTTATGTGACATGCAACCCAATATGTAATCTCTTTTCAGTATGACCATTGAGAAATGATGAACTAATTGATATCAACATGATAATATCGATAAACGTTAATAGCATAATCATTAGTCTTCAAAATATATGATCCTTAAAGAATGTTATTCCCTACTTGTTTTATCATATCAAGCATGGCATGACTCCATCTTCACCGCATAAGTATAAATCATGAGCACCTCGGTGTCAAACCAAGCAATTGGATCGTACTTCTAACGTGCTTCAAAAGTTTCAACTTCACACAATACATGAGCCTGGACCATGGATATAGCATACAGGTGGAACTGAATATGGTGGTACATATCAAAGGAGTCAAAGCGGAAAACAAAGTCTTGCATCAACTAGGCATACCAACGGGCTATGGAGATGCCCATCGATAGATATCAATGCGAGGAGTAGGGATTGCCATGCAACAGATGCACTAGAGCTATTAGTGTATGAACGCTCAATGGAAGCTAAGTGGGTACGCATCCAACTTGCTTGCTCATGAAGACCTCGGGCATTTGAGGAAGCCCGTCATTCGAATATACATGCCAAGTTTTATAATGAAAAATTCCCACTATCATACGAAAGTGACAAAACTAGTGACTCTCTATATGAAGAGCATGGTGCCACTTTGAGGCATAAGTGTGATAAAGGATAGTAACACTACCCCTTCTCTCTTTTTCTCTCATTTATTCATCATTTTATTCTCTATATCTCTTTTTTCTTTTTTCTGTGGTGGGCACATTTGGCCTCCCCCATTTTTTATTTTTCGTTCAGAGTCTCACCCCGACTTGTGGGAGAATCATTGTCTCCATCATCCTTTCCTCACTGGGACAATGCTCTAATAATGATGCTCATCACACTTCTATTTACTTACAACTCAACATAAAAGAATTAGGACTCTATATGAATGCCGTTGGAAGTGTACCAGGATGTGTAACATGTAAACATGATGAACGGTGGCTTTGCCACAAATACTATGTCAGCTATATGATCATGCAAAGCAATATGATGATGAACACACAAGTCATGTGACTAAATAATGGAAGTTGCATGGCAATATATCTCGAAATGGTTATTGAAATGCCATGATATGTAGGTATGGTGGATATTTTATAAAGATATAAGGTGGCTTATGTGTGATAGAGCATATCATATCACGAGGTTTGGATGCACCGACAAAGGTTGCACCGACTCTTGAGGTGAGAATGGGAAATACATGGTACCGAAGAGGCTAGCAAATATGGAAAGGTGAGAGTGTGTATATCCATGAATTCACATTAGCCATAAAGAACTCACATACTTGTTGCAAAGCCTATTAGATCTCTCGAAGAAAAGTACCACCGCATAGCCCTAGGGATAGCATGATAGGATTTCATTTCAGGCATAAAAACGCCCACACATCATAAACATGCCATGTTGATATTTAGATTAATGAAAAATAAAAAGCTTTAACTATAAATATTTCTACTAACTAACAATCATGTACTCATGCCCTTTCATATTACTACATCAATATAATCAACTCATGTTTCTTCTTTAGTGAGCTACATAACAGTTTTTATTATATCCACCTTGAATACATATCCTTTTTGGACTAGTCTTATAACTCGTGTCATTTACCGTTCCTATTTATTAATATACTCTCAAAAATATTCAAGTGAAGCATGATAGTTCAATCATTTCTACAAAATTTAGGTGATGCCATGCTCTAAAAAAATATAAGTGAAACACTAGAGTAACTGCCAAGCTCAAAAGAATAAGTGAAACATATAGAGTATTCTAACAAATTATCATAACCACATGTCTCTCTCAAATATATGTGTCCATCAAACAATTATTGTTTCCAACTAAAGGAAAAACAAAATATAACACACAATGCTCCACACAAAAAACATATAATGTCATGAATAAAAATATAGCTCCAATTGACATACCGATAGATTGGAGACGAAAGAGGGGATGCCTTCCGCATACCCAAGCTTAGACGCTTGGGTCTTCCTTCAATATTACCTTGGCATGCCTTGAGAATCCCCAATATTAGCGTCTTGCCTCTCCTTATTCCTTCATACATCGTCCTCTCACCCAAAACTTGAAAACTTCAACACACAAA
This sequence comes from Hordeum marinum, assembly GCA_022496015.1. Lineage (NCBI taxonomy): Eukaryota > Viridiplantae > Streptophyta > Magnoliopsida > Poales > Poaceae > Hordeum > Hordeum marinum. The sequence goes on along the minus strand of CM039672.1, from coordinate 343,288,877 downwards.
ACTCAACAAAACCTCGTCAGATCCGTTAGTATAATAAATATATCCAGTACTTTGGGTACTATTATAAATTGATTCATATTTAATTATTGCATAATAGGTATTTTATTCTAACTTATCCATGGCTTATACCCCCCCGATACAATCCATAGCATCATCAAAACAAGAAAACTATGCAAGCAAAAACTGAATCTGTGTAAAACAAAACACTTTGTAAAGATCTATAGAAAAACTATACTTTTGTAACTCTGAAATTCTAAAAAATAGGAAAACCTGGTAATTCTGTATACCAATACTGTATGAAATTCAGATCTAAAAGACATTCAAGTAAAATCATAGAAATTCTGCACTCGCTGCAAAAGATTATGTTTTTTTGCACGTCTCAATTATACTATCTTCCAAATCACCCCAAAGGTTTTACTTGGCACAAACACTAATTTAAACATAAAAACAAAATCAATAAAATAGCAATAATCATGTCAACACACTAATACATAAATTAAAATGAAATATAAATATAACTATTGGCTTGCCTCCCAACAAGAGCTATTTTTTGCCCCTAGCTAGGCATAATGCATAATATCATATGCTGTCATCCTTATACTCCTTCACATCTTTTAAGATTAGATCATAAAAAATCTTTCTCATCAATTCTCTATTTTCATATTGCACTTTTCTAGTGGGTGAACTCAAATATTTAAAGGGAATATACTTGGTATCCTTAACATCCATAACATCATTACTAGAATCATCACCATAAACGTCCTCATATAGGACATGGATTTCATCACCAATAGGTTCTCTTGCCATGTTTTTAAAATATTCTTCATCAAACCCATTATCAACCCCTTTAGTAATCCATTCAAATTTGTCACAAGCATTATGGTACAAAGATTTTATTAAGACCTCATGAGGGACTCTCCTCCTCAAATTGTCTCCATAACCATGATAATCCATAGATTCCAATCTACGCATCGTATATTTATCATGAAGAATTTATTCTATTGAAGATTTTTCAGAATCTATTTTATAATAAGCAAACATTTCCTTAGCTTCTCTAACCAAGTAATCAAATGCATGCATAAGGATGATAGTCAGAATTTTCTCGGCTTTAGGGTCATGTATGCTCGGGAGACTTTGGAACGTTTTCTGTAAGAAGGGGTGTAGGTGAAAACATTTTATCTCTAATTTGATCACAAGAATAGTAATACTATCCACATAAAAATTTGTTTTATCAAATATAGATCCCCCGACAAGTGGTATGACTCTCGTACATTCAAAAAATTCTTGAATAACATTCTTTCCAATAACATTACCATGCCCCACATGTTAGATTTTAGTTTCTAAGAATGGAGGTCATTCAACATTAGGAAATTGGTCCTTTGGAGGATTATTATCAGCATCAAAAGACTTAGGTTTTCCCTCATTAGAGTCACTAGCACTATCTTCGCTAGCACTCTCAACAATAACCTTTTCAAGATCAGACATGATAGAACCTTCAAGCAAGCAAGCAAAAAATCAAACTAGATAACGAAGCAAAAAAAATGTCTTTTTTATTTTATAAAAAGTAATATATAACAAAAATAAAAAGGAGAACAAGTGAAAGATAATTTATGTGTTGGGACCTGTCAAGAATTCGATGATGCTCCCCGGCAACGATGCTAGAAATTCTTCCTACTACTTGTGATCTGCGTTGGGATTTCCCCCGAAGAGGAGAGGATATGCAGTATAATAGAGATAAGTATTTCCCTCAGTGATAACCAAACTTATCAAACCAATAGGAGAACCAATACAAATCCCCTTCAACAACACCTACACACTCAAAACCAAGCACTTGCACCCAATGCGGGCAAGAGGGTTGTCAAGCCCCTTGAACTAGTTACTTGCAAGGATTAAATCTTGATAGAACATATATTGTAATTTCAAAATTAAATTAAATTAAATAATTTAAAATAAGTTAATAAAGATGTTTTTTTATGTTTAAGTAGAACCGGGGGCCATAGTGTTCGTTAGAGGCTTCTCTCTCAAAAATAGCATATGGTGGGTAGACAAATTATTGTTGGGCAATTGAAAGAATTGCGCATAGTTATGACATGTTATTCACAACAATGATCATATATATAGGAATCATGCCCATAAACAAGTAGACCGAAATGATTCTGCATCTACTACTATTAGTTCACTAATCGACCGTGCATCTATGATATTAAGTTCATGACAAACGAAGTAATGCTTGGAGCAAGATGACATGATGTAGACAAAGTAAGAAAAGCAATATGTCCAGACCCCGTCATTTTATCCTTAATTAATAGCAACAAAAAAATACGTGTCTTGACCCCTTCTGTCATGAGGATGGAGCATCGCAAGATTGAAACCATTACAATGCACCACTCCCGGTGAAGATAAACCAATCTAGTTGGCCAAACTAAACCTATTGGTCAAAGAGCAATATGAAGCTATAATGTCATGCATATTGAAATTCAGAGTAGACTCAATATCTTTTCATGAATAATATGATCATAAACCCACAATTCATCGGATCCCAACAAACACACCACAAAAGAAGATTACATCGAATAGATCACCACGGAGATCGCGATGAAATTTCCATTGAAGATCAGAAAGAGAGAAGAAGCCATCTAGGTACTAGCTATGGACACATACGACTATGGTGGAAAACTCATGCATCATCATGGAGGCAACAAGGTTGATGTATATGACCTCCATGATTAATCCTCCCTCCGACAGATCGTCGAAAAAGGTCTCCAGATGGCCTCCCGTCCAAACAGAGGCTTGCGGCGGTGGAAAAAGTGTTTCGGTTGGCTATCTGTTGGTTTTCCAATATTTGAGAATTTCATAGAAGCAGAATTAGATCAACCAGAGCCACATGGGCCGCACAAGGTAGGTCAGCGTGCCTACCCCCTGGCCGTGCCCACTTGCCTTGTGGCCTCCTCGTGCGGCCTCCTCACTCCTCCCGGAGCTTCTTGGGTCTCTTTTGTCCAGAAAATTTCGTCAAAACATTTTGTAGCTTTCGGACTTCATTTGATAAAGATTTCCTAGAAAACCAAAAAGAGCAACTGGCACTTGTGAAAGCACAACATGCTCCCTTGGTGGTTTTGATAATTCATGACAACATACATTGTCTCTTGGACTAACACTTCTATATAGTGTATTTTAGATAATAGTCCATGGAGAGTTGAGTTGGCAAAAGGATTGAGGAGACTTTGTAAATACCCCAAGATCCAAGGAAATAGGTTGGCGAAGCTTCAAGCAAGAGGACTCTACATTTTACATTTGTGAGAAATCACTTTGAGTCCATAGGAAAGCCAATACTATTAAAAGGGGTAAAGTTTTGATGGTGAATAATATGCTCAAACGTGCACAAGTGACCGTCACCAAAACATCCACAAACTATCCCACCAAAGTCTGTCCTATGCCAAATATGCAAAATCGGTGCAACCAACATTCCTATCCCGGTGCCACCAATTCTAAACCCTAGACAGACTCAGCCAAACCCTAACACTTCGGTGCAGCCGACACTGCACTCGGTGCCACCGAGTTGGGTTGCCAAGTTTTTGTTACGCAAGTTCTCATTTTTATTCCGACCGAGAATGGTGAATCGGTGTCACCGAGATTGGTAAATCAGACCGTTGGTCACCTTGTCGGTGCAACCGAGAATTGTATATCGGTCCCTCCGAGATTCAAAAATTGCCACTTTTGGTCACTTCGTTACCACCGAGATTTACACATCGGTGTCACCGAGTCTGACCTATTGTGTGTAATAGTTGGATTTTTGGGGATGCCTATATATACCCCTTCACCACCACCCACTCGAAAGATAAGCACTCAGAACTATTCCATGCCTATCCTACCCAGTTTTCTGAGAGAGAACCACCTACCCTTGTGTTGAGGTCAAGATCTTCCACTCCAACCCTATCGATCTTGATTTCTAGCCTCCCCAAGTTGCTTTTCACCAATCCCATCTCTTCTACCAAGCCAAATCTGTGAGAGAGTGATTGTGTGTTGAGGAGTCTATCATCTTAAAGCACAAGAGCAAGGAGTTCATCGTCATTATCGAGCCTATTACCTTTTGGAGGGTGGTGCCTCCTAGATTGGTTAGGTGTCGCTTGGGAGCCTCCTACTTCGTGTTGTGCAGTGAACCAAGAAGTTTGTAAGGGCAAGGAGATCGCCTACTTCGTGAAGATATACCCATAGTGAGGCTAGTCCTTTGTGGACGGAAGCCGCATGGAATAGTCAAGGTTGCTTCTTCGTGGAACCCTCCGTGGGTAGAGCCCTCCGTGCACTCTCGTGGCCGTTACCCTCCGTGGGTTGAAGACTCCATGAAAATGGACGTACGATAGCACCATCTATCAGAAATAGGAAAATTCCTTGTGTATCCTATGGCGTTTGATCTTCCTATCCCATCTCTTTACTTACATGTGCAATGTCTTTACTTTCCGCTGCCAAACTTGTAGACATGCATGTGTAGGGCTGTTAGACTTGCTAGACTTGCTGAAATAGTTAAAATCTTCGAACCAATTAACTTGGGAAAAGGTAGGATTTAAATTTCTGCTAGTAGTCTATTCACCCCCTCTAGACACCCCTCTCTTGATCCTACAAGTGGTATCAAAGCTTTGGTCTCCATTGCTTCAGTTTAATCACTGTGGAGGAAGATGGATGTGTCTAGAATGGAGAGTTTTAGTTGTAGAGTGCCCATTCTTGATGGAGAGTACTCTAGTCAATGGAAGAGTGCCATGATTGATCTATTTAATAGATTCCATTTGACTAAATATATTGAAAACCCATATGTGCACCCTATTGCTGAATTGCATCCCACACACGAAGAGGAAATTAACATGCTTGGTAACCTAAGAACCGTCAATCTTATTGTTAAAGATTTACCAAGATCCATGCTTTATCAAATGAAGAACTTTGCATGTGCCTATACCTTATGGATTGATTTGGAGAAACGATATAATCTAGATGAAATTCTTCATAAAGCCATTGGTTTTCACAAAATGAAGCCTAGTGATCCAAACTTTGATAAATGCCATTTGAGCTCCATGATCTTATGCGTGCTAAAGGAGATGTCACTACTATCAACAACATTATCTTTCAAGCCATTCGCATTCATAAACTTGAAAATTGTCATGATCACTATTCTAAGGAATCTCTTGTTCTTTATGACGAGGATTTCCCACTTGATGATGACAATGTGGAACATGGATACTATGAAGAAGATGAGTTGTTCGACATCGAGTATGAGAAGTCATGAAGAACCTGAGTCTTATGGCAAACTTTAAGGATTACATGTCCGGAGGAAAAGAGTGGATTCTTGACAACGGATGTACGGATCTTATGAATGGTGATAAAGACATGTTCCAAGAGATCACGTATAATCAAGGTCCTCGATGGTACGTGACCTTTGGAGACAACTCTAAGGGTAAGGTACTTGGCCTTGGTAAGGTGGCTATATCCCATGATAGCTCTATTCAAAATGTTATGCTAGTTGAATCCCTTGGTTACAATCTTCTTTCCGTATCTAGACTTGCCGATTCGGTTTCAATGTTCTATTCACGAAAGTAGATTGCCAAGTGTTTCGTCAAGATAATCATAAAATGGTCTTTACCGGTTTCTGTACAGGTGATCTATACATTGTTGATTTCACTAAAAGATCCAAGCCTCACACTTGTTTAATTGCAAAATCTTCTAAAGGTTGGCTTTGGCATAGAAGGCTTGGACACGTAGGCATGCGAAATTTAGATAAGATAATCAAAGGTGATCATATACTTGGTATTAAAGATGTTATCTTTGACAAAGATAGACTTTGTAGTGCTTGTCAAGATGGAAAGCAAGTAGGTGGAGGTCATCCTGTTAAGAATATCATGACCACTAGGAGACCACTCGAGTTACTTCACATGGACCTTTTTGGTCCCAATGCTTACAAGAGTCTCGGTGGAAATTCCTATGGTCTAGTTATAGGTGATGATTTTTCCAGATTTACGTGGGTATTCTTTCTTGATGATAAGTCGCAGGTTCAAAAGATCTTTAAGAACTTTGCTCGCAAAGCGCAAAATCAGTTTGAAGTGACGATCAAGAAGGTTTAGAGTGATAACGGATCGGAGTTGAAGAACACCCATGTGGATACCTTTCTTGACGAATAAGATGTCTCACATGAGTTCTCGGCTACGTACACACCTCAAAAAATGGAGTTGTTGAGAGTAAGAACCATATGCTCATTGAGATGGAAAGAATGATGCTTGAAAAATACAAGACACCAAGACACTTTTGGGCAGAAGCCGTTGAAACAACATGTCATGCCATAAACCGACTTTACTTGCACAAGCTTATCGGTAAAACGGCAAACGAGCTACTCACCGGTAACAAACCCCAAATCGGATACTTTCGGGTATTTGTCTCAAAGTGCTACATTCTTGATAAGCATCGTCATACTAAATTCGCTCCTAAATCTCATGAAGGATTCCTACTTGGTTATGTATTGAACTCTCACACTTACCGTGTCTACAACAACTTCACTCGAAAAGTTGAAGAGATGGTAGATGTGAAGTTTGATGAATCTAATGCTTCGCAAGTCGAACAATTGCCAAATGATGTAGGTCATAAGGATCCTTCAGAAGCCATTCTAGATCTACCCATTGGGAAGATTCATCCCATGGAGGTGAAGGAGAGTACTTCATCAACTCCAGTGGAAGCCCCTACCTCACGTCAAGGTGAACCTCAACACAACATGGAAACATCCACAAGCGGTAGACGACAAGATGATGAAGAGGACGAAGTGCATCATGAAGATCCACCACAACCACCTTCACCGCCACCTCAAGGGAATGACACCTTCAACAACAACAAAGATGAATGAGATGCTGATGAAGAAGAAGAAGCTCCACCATCCAACAATCGAAAGCTGACCCAAATTCGAGCTCAAGTTACCAAGAACCACCCCCTAAACCAAATCTTTGGTGATATACAAACATGGAGAATCACTCGCTCTAAAACCCGTCTCACTAACTTTTGTGAGCATTATTCTTTCATCTCTAGCATTGAGCATTTAAAGGTACAACAAGCTCTTGAAGACACGGATTGGATGAACGCAATGCATGAAGAGCTACACAACTTCGAGACAAATGAAGTGTGAACACTCGTGGAGAAGCCCTAAGATGAGCACAACATCATCGGAACCAAATGGGTGTTTCGAAACAAACAAGACGAAGATGGTCTAGTCGTACACAACAAGGCTCGTCTCGTAGCACAAGGATATACGCAAGTCGAAGGTATGGACTATGGTGAGACCTACGCCCCTGTTGCTAGACTTGAAGCTATTCATATTCTTCTTGCTTATGCTAATCACCATGATATCACGCTTTATCAAATGGACATCAAAAGTGCATTTTTAAATGGTGAAATTGAGGAAGAAGTTCATGTTAAGCAACCACCAGGTTTTGTGAATCCTAAGAATCCTTATCATGTTTACAAGCTTCGCAAAGCTCTTTATGGTCTTGAGCAAGCCCCTTGTACTTGTTATAAATGCTTAACAAAGTTTCTCATCGAAAATGGTTTTGAAATTGGTAAAATTGATGCAACCTTATTCACTAAGGGAGTTAACGGAGAATTATTTGTATGCCAAATCTATGTGGATGATATTATCTTTGGCTCCACTAACCCTCAATTTAGTGAAAGATTTGGAAGAGAAGTATGAGATGTCTATGATGTGTGAGCTGAAATTCTTTCTTGGATTGTAAATCAAAAAATCAAGAGAAGGAACTTTCATCTCTCAAACTAAGTATACCAAGGACTTGATCAAGAAGTTCAACATGCAGGATTGCAAAGGTATGAAAACTCCTATGCCCACTGGTGGACATGTTGACCTTACCAGGGAGGATGAACCGGTTGATCAAAAGGTTTATTAATCTATGATTGGTTCATTGTTATATCTATGCGCATCTCATCCCGATATTATGCTTAGTGTTTGCATGTGTGCTAGATATCAAGCTGCACCTAAAGAGTGTCATGTTTTGGCTGTGAAACGTATGGTGAGATACTTGATACAAACACTAAACTTTGGCATTTGGTATCCCAATGGATCTTCTTTTAATCTTGTTGGCTATTCCGATTCGGACTATGCCGGAGACAAGGTTGATAGAAAATCCACCTCGGGTACTTGTCAATTTTTAGGTAGATCTCTTGTGTCTTGGTCCTCCAAGAAACAAAACTCGGTATCTCTATGTACTGCCGAAGTGTTGGAGATATGCCCTAGAGGCAATCATGTATGATGATATTTCCTATGTGTTTATGAATAAAGATAGTCCTTGGACATTATCATTGATGTGTATTAACAAGTATGTGACTTATTTGTGAGACTATGCATTGTATGATAACTGTCCTAAATGGTCCCTAGTCGAAAGGGTTGTGTGGATGTGCAACTAATCAGACTAGCATATGACACGGTGGATGGTTCGGTCTCACTGACCATGTAGCATTGGATGCTAGCCGGATAATATGGACTCAGAAAGGTCTGGTCGGATTCGACATAGTCGGATCCGAGTCGAGATAAGGTCTGAGTTGGACATACCCAACTATGAGACACAACGATAGGTCATCTGTGAGTCTCTAGTACAACATACATTCTATGTTCTAAGACCTGAGCTGGCGCATGTACTTGGGATGGTGACAGACTTGCTTTGGGCCGACCAAACGCTACTCCGTGACTGGGTAGTTACAAAGGTAGGTTTTGGGCTTGTCCAGACCCATGCTGCGAGACATGGTCGAGCAAGATGGGATTTGCCCCTCCGATCAGGAGAGATATACTCCAGGCCCCTCGGGTGATCCGACCTGGATAAGCCTGGCCATGCGATGAGGATTATGAGATAATCCGAATGTTGGTCAGATTCACCGGAACAAGAAAGAGTTTGTGCTGCAACAAGGATGACCATGTCGCCTTGTGCACGACAACATATATCGTGTGGCAAAGGGAACAGAAGTGTGAAGTACAGGTTCGCCTAACCAGCTTCGTCGGACACTTGGAGTCGGCATGTCTTGCTAGAGGATGCTACCGACCGGGCGAGTCGGATGTCATCTAACTCGCGACCAAGTGGACGAGAACCTAAAGGGTCAAACGCTTAAGGGAAGGAATACGTGGGCTTTCGGGTCCGTGCGAGGCCCAAGAGTTGAGCCCGCGCCGGATGCCTGTATATAGTGGAGGTGCGGCACACCCATCCGGTTGATCGCTTTGGCGCCATCATTAGGGCTTTGCATGAGTTGCAACTAGCCACCTCCACTCACCATCGCCGACCGTGTGACCGGACCTAGTAGTCCGCCGCACGAGTGTTCCTCCTGCATGCGCGCATACCGTTAGAGGCGGTGCACTTGCTCCGCTCTGGCGAACCGGCACGTGGGATCCGGCATCTGGCTGTTCGAGGGAGATCGGAACGGCTGTTCAAGGGATATCAGGCGAGAAGGAGACGGACCACATGAACATGCTGCCCCAATTCTACTTCCGCTGCACGGCACTGCACGTCTAGTGGTAACAATATGTGATCCATCTCCGTAGCAAGTTCTTGGATGTTCTGCGCGTAGGAGAATTTTAATTGGCATGCGATGCACCTACGATAGAACCCAACACGAAGCTGAGTATATTGCTGCTGGATCTTGTTGTGCGCAATTACTATGGATGACACAAATGCTTAAGGATTATGATATTCATGTTAAAAATGTTCCATTACGTTCCGACAATGAAAGGGCTATTAAAATTGGACATAATCATGTGCAACATTCTCGAATCAAGCATATTCAAGTTCGACATCATTTCATTCGTGATCATGTTGCCAAAGGACATATCGATCTTAAGCATGTTCGTACTAACAAACAATTGGCCGATATATTCACCAACCCACTTGATGAGAAAACATTTTGTCATTTGAGGAGAGAGTTGAACATCATTGATGCTTCAAACTTGAGCTAGACTCACTCGGTTGCAAGCAAGGGCATGAGCTTTCTAATTATCTCCATGATCTCGTAACTCATTATCATATGTCATGGAATACTATGCTCCCTTGTATTGCAACTAACCTTGTGTAGGTACTTGGAAGAACTCCATTCCACAAGTTTGCCAACAACTCCAATCATAAGCAATCTTGTCATTACCAAGTATCCACAACCTCTCTTGATGATGGAAGGAAGAAGAGAACAAAAACATATCCTTGGCATATACATGATCTTAGTTACAAAATCTATAAGTGGTATCATGTCAATTGGATATATCCATTGCTCTTCCTTGCATGACTAACCTTTGTAGGTGACTAGTGTACTAGAACGAGAAGGATAGCTCCAAATTCAAGATGATCTTCATCAACCTCGAGCATCCTCAACAAGTTCACCTACGAGCAGCGGCATCAACATCACTCAAAGGTATGTATTCATATCCTTGAAAAGGCTTTACTCCAAGACATGGGCTAAAGCAACGCAAGTGATATGAAGACATCAAAATGCTTAATCAAAAAATGGTAAACCCATTTCAAGCTTAAACGATGAGTATGACCTATGATCAAGCATTCTTGCTTGACTCCTAAGTCAATATACTCAAATATAGGTGACCTAGTCACCACCCATCATTTAGTTAAGAATCTTGCGTGGTTTGCTCTCTATTTGCATGATTTCTCGTAACCACTCAAATCTTCTCTACTTGATGTCCTTTGTAAATCTTTCACATTTCTCTTTTTGAAACAGTTTCGTTTGTCTCTCTAAAATAGAAACTTGGTTTATCTTTCGGCATCACTGATATAGATAACACGGTCCTATCGACTTTGCAGATGAGCTGCACTACACAATCTTGGTACCATCGATTTATTTATCTCGGAGTCACCAATTTTCTTTTCTTTCAAAATATGAGATTCTTTGATATTGTTTAGTTGCTTCTATTCTTGAGATATTCTTGTTCCTTCGATGACCCCTCGTAAATATATATATATATACACATATATATTTAGGGGGAGAAGAACAAACAACAGTTCGGGGGAGAAAAATCTTTATTCAAGGATCAGTAGCTCCAAGGAGAAGAAAACTCAAATTTGCTAAAGGGAGAGAAGTTACATTCAATGATCCCCTTAGTCTTTTAATGGACCCTACTTTCAATGGCCCTTGATCTCCAGGAACCCTTCCTTGTCAATGATCCCTGTCACTACTCCCAAGTTTAACCTTTTTGGTACTTTATGCCAAAGGAGGAGAATATCAAAGCTTCATGCTAAAGGGAGAGTTACATGCTTATGCAAAGGGGGAGATATGATTTAGGGGGAGAGGAAAATATAAAAAGTTCACACGTATATAATCAAGGAGAAGAACAACAATGTAGGGAGAAGAAAACTACTTTTGGAGAAAAGTCTCAAGTGAACAAAGGATTTCTTTTCTCATCCTATCCGATCCCAATATCTACTTGCTGAGACTCAGGGGGAGAGGATGTACTACCATTTCATATCAAAGGGGAGAAAAGATATAATAGATTTATGCTGAAGGTGGAGACATATCAATCTTAATGACTATCATATTTTATATGTTCTCCATATCTTGGTATCCTTTGAGTTCTATTGCTTTTGTTTAGTAGTATACTCTTGTGTTTCCCAACATTGTTTTTTCAAGTGTGTCTCTACTACTAGAATACTTAAGAACTCAAGGTAAGTATATGCATCATATCTTTGATCAACATGATCTCTTGCTTCTTGCACATATTGTTTGCAAGAGTGAAGTCTTGATCAAGGATATACATTTCATTCACATATATTGATGCATATAGCCAAGATACACATGACTCTTATATCCCTTTCTTTCATATGTGTGTCCATAGATTCCAAAGCAACAATCCTTTAAAGGACTGCACACATTTAGGGGGAGCAAATCTAAGTCATGTGTTTCTCAAAGTCTTCATTGCATCCATGCATATCTTTAATTGAAGCTTTGATTGTATGTTGTCATCAATTACCAAAAAGGGGGAGATTGAAAGCACATAATGCTCCCTTGGTGGTTTTGATAATTCATGACAACATACATTGTCTCTTGGACTAACACTTCTATCTAGTGTATTTCAGATAATAGTCCATGGAGAGTTGGCAAAAGGATTGAGGAGACTGTGGAATTACCCCAAGATTCAAGGAAATAGGTTGGCGAAGCTTCAAGCAAGAGGACTCTACATTTTACATTTGTGAGAAATCACTTTGAGCCATAGGAAAGCCAATACTATTAAAAGGGGGTAAAGTTTTGATGGTGACCAATATGCTCAAACGTGCACAAGTGACAGTCACCAAAACATCCACAAACTCTCCCACCAAAGTCTGTCCTAAGCCAAATATGCAAAATCGATGCAACTAACATTCCTATTCTGGTGCCACCGATTCTAAACCCTAGACAGACTCAGCCAAACCCTAACACTTCGGTGCAGCCGACACTACACTCGGTGCCACCGAGTTTGGTTGCCAAGTTTCTGTTACGCAAGTTCTCATTTTCGGTCTGACCAAGAATGGTGAATCGGCATCACCGAGATTGGTAAATCTGACCGTTGATCACCTTGTCGGTGCAACCGAGAATTGTATATCGGTCCCTCTGAGATTCAAAAATTGCCACTTTTAGTCACTTCGGTACCACCGAGATTTACACATCGGTGTCACCGAGTTTGACTTATTGTGTGTAACGGTTGGATTTTTGAGGATGCCTATATATACCCCTTCACCACCACCCACTCGAAAGAGAAGCACTCAGAACTATTCCATACCTATCCTACTCAGTTTTCTGAGAGAGAACCACCTACCCTCGTGTTGAGGTCAAGATCTTCCACTCCAACCATACGGATCTTGATTTGTAGCCTCCCCAAGTTGCTTTTCACCAATCCCATCTCTTCTACCAAGCCAAATCTATGAGAGAGTGATTGTGTGTTGATGAGTCTATCATCTTGAAGCACAAGAGCAAGGAGTTCACCGTCATTACCGAGCCTATTACCTTTTGGAGGGTGGTGCCTCCTAGATTGGTTAGGTGTGGCTTGAGATCCTCCTACTTAGTGTTGTGGAGTGAACCAAGAAGTTTGTAAAAGCAAGGAGATCGCCTACTTCGTGAAGATCTACCCATAATGAGGCTAGTCCTTCGTGGATGGAAGTCGCATGGAATAGTCAAGGTTGCTTCTTCGTGGAACCCTCCGTGGGTAGAGACCTCCATGGACTCTCGTGACCTTTACCCTTCATGGGTTGAAGACTCCATGAATTTGGACATACGATAGCACCACCTATCGGAACCACGGGAAAAATCCTTGTGTCTCCTATTGTGTTTGATCTTCCTATCCCATCTCTTTACTTACATGTGCAATGTATTTACTTTTCGCTGCCATACTTGTAGACATGCATGTGTAGGGATGTTAGACTTGCTAGACTTTCTAAAATAGTTAAAATCTGCCAACCAATTAACTTGGGAAAAGGTTAGGATTTAAATTTCTGCTAGTAGTCTATTCACCCCCTCTACACACCCCTCTCTCGATTCTACAACTTGGCACTGGGTGGGTTAATAGGTTAGTTCCCAAAAATGATATAAAATAGCAGATAAGTGCATATAAAGTATCCTAGATTGACAATATAATAGCATGGAACAATAAGAAATTATTGATATGCTGGTGACGTATCACCGCCCACCCCAAATTCACTAAGTTGAGCCGCATGGATCGACCCCACCGAGTCGTCGCCCGCCCCGGATTCACCAAGTGGAGCCACCCCGGGGTCGCCAAGCCGAGCCACCCTGGGGTCGCCACTGCCTCCGATCGACCACGCCAAGTCGCTGCCCGCCCCTAAATTCGCCGATCCGAGCCGCCCCAGGTTGTTGCTGCCCCGCATCGACCGTCGTTAGTGAGTCCTTTTGTGCCCTCTATAGTTCAACTTAGGAAACGATTTGTAGATAAATTTCCATTAATGCGACCTCGGGTGCGATTTATAGATGGATTTTAGCTCCTGAGAGGAATTTTGCTCGAGGATTCGTCCTCGTCCGGTTACTTGCATGTAGAGTCACTGCTCGAGAGCCATCGACAATAGATGGTGGTGGTGTTCCTCGTCATGAAGGAGCTCGAGGATCGGAACCGAAAGAGATGGCAAGGATCAGCCATTGGCCGTCTTTGCCTCCCACGCAACTGCAATCTCGGGAACATGATGTTGATGCAAGACTACTTCATGGACAATCCTACATATGTGCTGCACCTGTTCCAGAGAAGGTATCGATACGCCGATCCCTCTTTGTTAAAATAGTGAAAGCTTCCAAGGTCAATTCTCGGTTTTTTATTCAAAGGAGAAACGTCGTAGGCTTGAAGTGTTTTAGCGCATATCAAAAGATCTCGGCAGCCATGCGGGTGATTGCATATAGCATTCCAGCTGACTATGCCGACAAATATCTTTGGATTAGAGAAGATACTACAATTGAGTCAGTGCGTAGGTTCCCCAAAGTGATCACCCAACGTGGAAGACCCAAAAATGTTGATGGCAGCAAATGAGAGCTGAGGTTGGCCCGACATGCTAGGAAGCGTTGATTGCATGCATTAGACTTGGAAAAACAGACCGAAGGCATGGCATAGGCAGTATTGTGGCAAGTCTCGTGATGCAACAATTGTGCTAGAGGTCGTAGCATCCGAGGATTTATGGATTTGGCATTGCTTTTTTGGTATGCGAGTACTCTCAATGATACCAATATGTTACAACGGTTTTATTTGTTTGCTAGACTTGCTAGTGGTGATGCTTGTGCTTGCAACTATATGGTGAATGGGCTTGAGTACACAAAGGGGTATTATCTTGCAAATGGTATTTACCATTCTTGGTGTACATTTGTCAAAAGCATCAAAAAACTGGCAACTAGGAAGCATATTGAATTTGCAAAGGCATAAGAGGCTGCCCGAGAAGATATTGAAAGAGCCTTTGGGGTTTTGCAATCTAGGTTTGCCATTGTTTGTGGTCCTGCTCGTTTTTGTGACAAGCAAACCATAAAGAACATCATGACATGTTGTGTGATTCTTCACACCATGATCATCAAAGATGAGGGAGACATGAACTTGGAGTTCTTCTATGACAATGTCAGTAGTCATGTGAAGCCAGTCAGAGGCCCTGACCGCATACAAGCATTCCTTCATACATACTTACAGATTGAAGACGCAAACACCCACTATCAATTTTATAAGGATCTCATTAAGCACCGTTCACTAGTAGAAAAAGGCCCATTTGTCCCAGTTCGTAAGGCCCATTTGTCTCGGTTCTGGAACCGGGACCTAAGGGCCGGGACTAAAGCCCAAAACCTTTAGTCCCGGTTCGCTTACCAACCGGGACAGAAGGGGCTCCACGTGGCCGGTGCTGGGAGCCCAGGCAGGAGGACCTTTAGTCCCGGTTGGTAACACCAACCGGGACCAAAAGGCATCCACGCGTCAGCATCTAGAAGTTGCTAGGGTTTTTTGAAAGGGAGGGGGGTTAGGGGGTTTTGGACGGTTAATTTAGGGGTTTTATATTGTTTTAGCTAGCTAATTGATAGAGAGAAGTGTCGTCTCTTTCTCAATGCTTGGTCAACGCTAGCTACTATAGAGAGAACTTGACACGCTAGCTACTAAGCAAATGAAGGAACCATTATGTACAGAAGATCGTCATGAACATATAGAGATAGAAGTGATCGACCTCTCTTTCTCCGATAGATTGGTCGTATAACAAGTTTTCGTATATATATCCGATGCTACTAGCTACATATATACAATATAAGATCTCTTACAATCCCTAACATCTAATGTCAACTTTCAGATGGTATTCTCCGGCTTTATTTATGACGTGGTCAAGAAAAAATCCCGCCAATTCTTCTGGAATTGCTCGTATGCGATCATGTGGTAGGAGTTCATCCCGCATCTGCCACATCTAATTTGAAGAAGGGGGTCAATACATATATATGGTAATAAAATAAAATTGTGAATATTATTGCTTACGCACTTGAAATTGTTTTTTAGAGTAGCCCCTCTTAGGGGTCGTCGCGTTGTAGATGAACTCGCAAACATAGTATCCACATAAATTATTCTCGGTTTCCTGCCACAAGCACTTTACGAGAAATAGAGTTCAATCAAACTGATAATCAAGCATGATAAATGGTATTGATGAAACTAGAATCAATGGGAGATGCGCGAAACTAGCTAGTAGTACTTACTTTCGGGTGTGTAAATCGCAGCTCCCCCGGTAGTGCCGGAACAATTGATGTGAACTCTTTCCAAACCCTGCCAGACAAAGAAAATAATTACTTGATATCAGGAAATGAACAAAGTTGCAGATATGATGTGATAATGATCGATTGAACTTACTTCTGGAGAATTTCAGTCATGTCCGCATATTCCTGGGGATCTTTTCGTTTCGAGTCTAAGACGATTACTGCTCCCCGCTCAAGCAGAATCTCTAGCAGAATAAAGTGGGAACTTCGCACGCATGCATAACTCATCAATTACATTACTATAAACCTCGAGTAATAAGGGAAACCGAATATGCACAAGACAATAACACTCACTTGAAGTTGTAAGGAAAGAGTATTGTCCCTTTGTTTTGATTTTTAAGCAACGATTGTAGCAAGTTCTCCTTGGTTTGTGTGGGATACTTTTGAAAATTATACTCATGTATGACATTTGGGTTAATGAACCCAATGTCATAGATTTGTGCTTTTCTGCATTTGACGATCTTCAATCTGCATAATATAGTAGTGAGGATAATTATATATACATGCAATGAAAGAGCTGAGCTATATACATAGAGAGACTTAATTACAGAAGTAGTACTTACAGGCAGTAGCAAGTCATGATTGTTTTGTCGAGGGCCTTTTTATTGTATAACTGGAATATCTCTTCAAATTCAATATTCAATAGTTCCATTCCAACGAGGTCGTGCTCCTCTTTAACTGACAGTACCAAATAATCCTCCCCAAAGTCGCGGCAGGTTTTCATGTACCATTCATGGAATTTTCGCATCATCGTTGTTAGAGGAGGATGATCAGGCTTGACGAGAGGCCGCCCGTGCCGGTAACGGAATTTGTCCACCTCCAATGGCTTAAACTGTACATCATCGCTCAGGTAATCACTAGGTTTGGTACCGGGCAGCATCCCCGGATGATTAGCAACGGTATCGCTAGACACCTTGAGCGGGGGGCACGATTGGTTCACCTGCCACCGAGCTAGGGATTTTTTTCCCACTTCTTCGTTTTGCTAACCTTGCATCACTGGAAGTACTTCCTGACCGCCGCGCATCTTGATATGTCTTTTTAATACGGCGGTCAAATTTGGAATCCGGCGGAGGCGGTGGTTGTCGCTTCAGAGCATCGATAGTGCGCATCGCTTTCACCCGATCTATCTTATCCTTCGGAGGTGGAGTTTTCTTTGCAAAATGGGCCCTCAATTCGGCCTGACATATCTCCTCGTTTTCAGACTCGGTTCTCTCATATGGTAACTTTTCCAAAGGCTTGAGAGATGGACCGTATCTATATCCCCTCCTGCCTATGCTTGTACTGCTAGCCACCGGAGCGGCGGCGGCTCCCTTCCGTCGTTGCTCACTAGGCACCGGAGGAGCCGGAGCGGTGGCGTTGCCAACGAGGCTAAGGAGGAGGCGTACTGCTACGACGTGCCGGAGTAGGCGAAGGAGCAGGCGGAGTGTCCCCACACGTAGGAGGAGCCGGAGAAGGAAGCGGTGTGCCCTGATCACTCATCGTCGTCGTCGTCGTCGGAGGAGGAGCCGGAGTGCCCTGATTCGCCTGAGGAGAAGGAGGAGGCAGAGGCGTCTAGTTTAGAAGCTTGATGTACTCCTTCTGCCATAGACATGTACTCCTTAGGGCACGAACCAGCTTATTCTCTCCTTCACCTGTACAGTGGTCAAGCTCGAGCTCCTACAATTCCTTCATTACTTCATCCACCATCACAACAACGTAGCCATGTGGAATCATACGGCAGTGAAAAGTTCCGTTGGATTGAGGAGGTGCAACAGAGCCGACAGCCGCCTTGAAAGTGAGGTTCTGACATTTCGTCATAAGCTTGCAATGTTGAGCCTCCGTGATAGTATCCACGGGGTAGCTAGGAGACGTGAAGTCAGGCTAAACGGGCTCCATGGAAGCGATGCTGATTCTCCGCTGAGATGGCCGGGCAGCTTCTGGGGTAACTTCGTGCCACTGAGATGGTTGGCCGGCAGCTAGCTGGCTCTCAGCTTCCTCTAGCTTTTGTAGTCTTGCATTGAGCTTCTGAATTTCGCTCAGCTCCGCTTTCCTCTTTCTCTCCCGGCTTCTGTAATCGCCTGCATCGGGAAACCCAACCTTCCACGGAATGGAGCCTGGTGTGCCTCGTGTTCATCCAGGGTGCTCAGCATTCCCTAGGGCCTCAGTCAGCTCATCCTTCTCTCTATCGGGAATGAACGTCCCTTGCTGCGCTGTGGTGATATACTTCTGAAGCTTGTTCATGGGTATTGCAAGATGCTCATCCGTCCAACAACACTTCCCTGTTTTAGGGTCCAAAGTTCCCCCAACCCCGAAGAACCAAGTCCTTGAACGGTCTGGCCAGTTCGATGTCTGTGGTACGACCCCTTTAGCAATCAGGTCATTCTCAGCTTTGTCCCACAACGGCCGGGATTTGAGGTAGCCACCTGACCCCATGTGATGGTGATACTGCTTATTTGTAGCATTGACCTTGTTTGTCTCTGACATTTTCTTACTCTTGTCCGATGTCTTGTAGTCCACAAATGCGGGCCAGTAATCTCTTATCTTCTCAAATCGGCCGATGAATTCTGGAGTCTTCCCTTTGTCGACAAACTTTGATTCCAACTCATTCTTCCACCTCCTGAATAGATCTGCCATCTTCTTAAGAGCACACGCCTTGACCAGTGGCTCCATAACTAGTTTATTCGGATCCTCCTCTGGCTGTAGGGTGAAATTTTCCTTCAGCGCGACCCAAAGATCATCTTTCTGTCTATCAGTGACATAATCACCATCAGGGGCGCCGTCCTTAGGCTTATTCCATTGCTTGATGCTGATCAGGATGTTGTCCCTAACAATAGCTCCGCACTGAGCAGAAAATGCGTTCTTGGTCCGCTTGGGTTCAATCGGATGGCCATCGTTCGCGAGTGCTGTGATCGTGAACTTTTCATCCTTGCGCAACCTCTTCTTCGGGCCTCGTCTCGTTACCGAAGTTTGGCTCAATCCGGAGGGCTATAAAAGAAGAAATAAGAGCTAATTAATATATGAACATACCAAAACAATTAATGCATCAATTAGCTAGTCAGCACAGGCTTAATTAATATATATACCTCGCCGGACTTTGCAACAGCTCCCTCCTCCAATCGGTCACCGAAGTCATCATCATGGTCTCCTTCTTCCTCCGGCATTCGGTCACCGGAGCCATCATGATCATGTACTTCCTCCTCCATTCTTCGATCACCAGAGCCATCATAATCCTCTCCTTCCAGACCATCGGTGTCGTTGAGAAACGACAAGATATCACGTCCGCCAAGGATTATGTCCCCCAACAACTGTTTTTGTTCTTCGTCTCTTGGATCCATAGTTTCTGCAAATATTACAACATGGCAATTAGTATACAAACATGAATGTCCAAGGTCCGGATCGTCTCTCTCATGAATGTCCGATGTCTGGACCGCCTCTCTCATGAATGTCAAACAAGGGATTCTATTAACCTTTAAGGGATTTAATTAACAAAATGGCGCCATTCTGAATGTGCAGAAAATGGTCCATATTTTTCCTGATCTCATCTACCCTTCTATATGTAATGTTGTCTAGTGTCAAATGATTCAACAAAACCAAGGTTTCATCATTAGCCGAAAGTAACAGGCGCATAATGGTACGAAGCTCTCCAAAATTGTTTTGTAACGGAGTCCCGGATAGGATAATTAATTAGCTTTTTGGTACAAAGTTCAGCAAGAGCCTTCCGAATATCGCTATTTGGAAGGCCTTTGCTGAAATTCATACCATAAAGTGAATTATTCTATCCGGGACTCCATTTCAAAACAACTTTGAAGAGCTTCGTAGCATCATACGCATGTTACTTTCGGCTAATGATGAATCCATGGATTTCTTCAATACTTTCACAGACAACGTGACATATAGAAGAATATATATAGATGAGATCAGAAAAAAATTGGATCAACTTGTGCACATCCATAACGGGGGCATTCTTGATAAATCTATGTTACTGGAGTTTTCTTCATTTAACTTGGTAAATTTGGGTGGCCTCGAGAACGCTTCTAGGGTTTGGGGTGGCCTCGACAACACTTCTAGGGTTTGGGGTGGCCTCAGCAACACTTTTCTAGTCCCGGTTTGGGTGGCCTTGAGAGTTTATGGGGTAGGGACGGAGTAGATCGACAACGACGCTCTTTCTTCTAGGGTTTGGGTGGCCTCGATAGTTGGTCGGGTGAGCGGATTGCCTCTCTCTCATGCATGTCCGACGTCCCCTATCATGTGGAAGTTATCGGCGAGGGGTAGATTGACAACGACGCTCTTTATTCTAGGGTTTGGATGGCCTCGATAGTTGGTCGGGCGAGCGGACCACCTCTATCACTCATGCATGTCCGACGTCCCCCTCATGTTGAAGTTATCGGGGAGGGGGTAGATCGACAACGATGCTCTTTCTTCTAGGGTTTGGGAGGCCTCGATAGTTGTTCGGGTGAGTGGACCGCCTCTCTCTCATGCATGTCCGACATCCCCTCTCATGTCGAAGTTATCGGGGAGGGGGTATATCAACAACGACATACATTCCAGATCTGTTGGAAAGCTCTCGGGGAGCCGAGGCCAACGTGATGATAGGGGGCCGGGGTGCTCTCGTGGCCTTGTTGATAGATAGAGCTGATGCCAACGTGATGATCGAGCCGATGCCAAAATTTTCATTTAACAAAAAAACTACCTTCAAAAAAATACTTGCTTTGCCGCGGGTGCTTGGTGCGACATGGACTCGGTGGAAAAACTTTATGAAAATGCGGTGGTGGCCGGGCCGGGCGGTTTTCTTTTTCTTCTTCATTTTTTACTTTGTTTTTTCTTATATGTTTGTTTTCGTTTTCACTCTATATTTTCGTACATATGAAAAACAACAAAGACTTTTTACATGAACATATAGACACATATACATGAACATATATACATATACATGAAAAAAACATATACATGAACATATACACACATGACACATATACATGAACATATATACATATACATGAAAAAAACATATACATGAACATATACGAACATATACATGAAAAAAACATATACATGCGGCTCACTGGGGCCCGGCGACGGGGATGGCAGCGGCAGGGACAAGGCGATGGGGACGAGGGCGACGGGGAGGCGACAGGGACAGCGGTGACGGGGAGGCAACGGGGAGGGCAGCAACGGGGAGGCGATGAGGATGGCGGCGACGGGGAGGTGACGCGGACGAGGATGGCGGCGACGGGGAGGCGACGAGGACGACGGTGACGGGGCCGGCGGCCCGGGGAGGCGACGGGGCCGACGACGGGGAGGTGATGAGGACGGGGCCGACGATGTGGAGGCGATGAGGACGGCGGCTCGGGGAGGCGACGGGGACGACGACGGCGGCTCGGGGCAACTGGTAGATGAAAACTGAAATTTTCCAAGGGTTTTCTTATATACAAGAAGCATTGGTCCCGGTTGGTGGCACCGACCGGGACCAATGCCCATCTTTAGTCCCGGTTCGTGCCACCAACCGGGACCAAATGTCTCTTTTCGGCAGCCCAAAGGGCGGGAAGTAGAGACCTTTGGTCCCGGTTGGTGGCACCAACCGGGACTAAAGATGGGCATTGGTCCCGGTTGGTGGCACCAACCGGGACTAAAGGTTGGTATTGGTCCCGGTTGGTTCCACCAACCGGGAACAATGGCCTTGCACAGCGGCGTGGTGGGAGTTTAGTTTTGTTTTGTTTCCAGTTTTTTGTTTTGTTTTTTGATTTATTTATTTTTTAAATATTTTTCCAGTATTTTTCTTCTCTTATTTTAGTTCATTCTTTTTAACAAATAAATACTTTGATAATTTTAGTTGCATAATTTCCATAATTTTGTGTTGTTTCTTGCTTTATTTATTTTTTGCTTGTGTGTTTTATCATTATATTATTTTTGCTATTAATGTTTTGAACAAAAAAAACTTCTATAATTTTAGTTGCATAATTTTTATATAATTATTGTTTCAAAAATACTAGAGGTTTATCAAAGCTTTTTAGCTTATTCTTTTTTGAACTCCACTCTCACGATGTTTTGAAAGAAATTAAAAAGCACTTCAAACGAACTCTGAAAAGGTTGAAAGTTGGCATGGTATCATCATTTCACCCACACAACATGTGCTAAAAAGTTGAGTGGGTTACGGCAAAAACTGGATGCACTTCGTGTACAAAATGGACAATCTCTTTTGAAGTATCACGGTTTCGGACGAAAACTCATCTGTTACAAAGGGATTTCATTTTTTGAACTTATTTGAGCTCCAGACTTTTTGTGTGTTCAAAATTCACCATTCAAAGCCACATCATCAATTTTCAACGCTATCTGACTTCATTTGGTATTTTTCATGCACTTATTGATTTTTTGAGCTAAATGACCCTGAAATTGAAAAGCACTTCAAGTGAACTTTGAAAAGGTTGAAAGTTGGCATGGTATCATCATTTCACCCACATAGCATGTCATAAAATGTTTAGAGGGTTACGACAAAAACTTGATGCACTTCGTGTACAAAACGGAAAATCTCTTTCGAAGTATTAGGGTTTTGGACAAAAATCATGTGTTGCAAAAGGCATTTCATTTCTTCACATGTCACTGCAATGATATAGTTGTGGAGATAAATTCTTCACTTTTTCTTTGCTTGTGTCCTTATTGCGCCATAACCATGGATAATCTTCATCGTTTAATAGGGTGCTTGGGTCAGCCTTGACTTTGAAGGGAGGAATTTCATGAAACTTTTCATAATATTTAGACATGTCTGTCTTGGCCTCCAATCCCACGATGTATCTTTTTCCTGAAAGAACTATGTGGCGCTTTGGCTCATCGTATGATGTATTCGCTTCCTTATCTTTTCTTTTTCTCGGTATGGTAGACATGTCCTTCACATAGAAAATCTGCGTCACATCATTGGCTAGGACGAATGGTTCGTCTGTGTACCCAAGATTGTTCAGATCCACTGTTGTCTTTCCGTACTATGGGTCTTCCTGTACCCCGCCTCTTGACAGATTGAGCCATTTGCACTGAAACAAAGGGACCTTGAAATCATGTCTATAGTCAAGTTCCCATATGCCCACTATGTAACCATAATATGTGTCCTTTCCCCTCTTGGTTGCTGCATCAAAGCGGACACCGCTGTTTTGGTTGGTGCTCTTTTCATCTTGGGAGATCGTGTAAAATGTATTCCCATTTATCTCGTACCCTTTGTAAGTCAATACAGTCGAAGATGGTCCCTTGGCCAACGAATACAGCTCATCAGAAACAGTGTTGTCACCCATGAGACGTGTTTGCAACTAACTGCCGAAAGTCCTGATGTGTTCATATGTAATCCAGTCGTCACACTACTCCGGGTGTTTGGAGCGCAGAATATTCTTGTGTTCATCGACATACGAGGTCACCAAGGTGGAATTCTGTAGAACAGTGTAGTGTGCTTGAGGCCAAGAATGCCCGTCCCTACATATTATTGAGTCCGCTCCTAGCGTGCCTTTTCTAGTCAATCTCCCCTCATACCGCGATTGAGGGAGACCAATCTTCTTAAGGTCAGGAATGAAGTCAACACAAAACCCAATGACATCCTCTATTTGATGGCCCATGGAGATGCTTGCTTCTGGCCTAGCGCGGTTACGAACATATTTCTTTAAGACTCCCATGAACCTCTCAAAGGGGAACATATTGTGTAGAAATACACGGCCCAGAACGACAATCTCATCGACTAGATGAACTAGGACGTGCGTCATGATATTGAAGAAGGACGGTGGGAACACTAGCTCGAAACTAACAAGACATTGCAACAAATCAATCCTTAACCTTGGCAGAATTTCTGGATCGATCACCTTCTGAGAGATTGCATTGAGGAATGCACATAGCTTCACAATGGCTAATCGAACGTTTTCCGGTAGAAGCCCTCTCAATGCAACCGGCAGCAGTTGCGTCCTGATCACGTGGCAGTCACGAGACTTTAGGTTCTGGAACTTTTTCTCTGCCATATTTATTATTCCCTTTATATTCGACGAGAAGCCAGACGGGACCTTCATACTGAGCAGGCATTCAAAGAAGATTTCCTTCTCTTCTTTGGTAAGAGCGTAGCTGGCAGGACCTTCATACTGCTTTGGATGCATGCCGTATTTTTCATGCACACGTTGCTGTTCCTCCCATGCCTCCGGTGTATCTTTTGTCTTCCCATACACTCCCAAGAAGCCTAGCAGGTTCACGCAAAGATTCTTCGTCACGTGCATCACGTCGATTGCTGAGCGGACCTCTAGGTCTTTCCACTAGGGTAGGTCCCAAAATATAGATTTCTTCTTCCACATGGGTGCGCGTTTGTCAGCGTCATTCGGAACAGATAGTCCGCCAGGACCCTTTCCAAAATTAACATGTAAATCATTGACCATATCAAGTATGTGATCACCAGTACGGACGGCAGGTTTCTTCCGGTGATCTGCCTCACCTTTGAAATGCTTTCCTTTCTTTCGACATTGATGGTTAGTTGGAAGAAATTGACGATGCCCCAGGTACACATTCTTCCTGCATTTGTCTAAATATATACTGTCGGTGTCATCTAAACAGTGTGTGCATGCATGGTATCCCTTGTTTGTCTTTCCTGAAAGGTTACTGAGAGCAGGCCAATCGTTGATGGTTACAAACAGCAACGCATGTAGGTCAAATTCCTCCTGTTCGTTCTCATCCCACACACGTACACCTCTTCCATTCCATAGCTGTAAAAGTTCATCAACTAATGGCCTTAGGTACACATCAATGTCATTGCCGGGTTGCTTAGGGCCTTGGATGAGCACTGGCATCATAATAAACTTCCGCTTCATGCACAACCAAGGAGGAAGGTTATACATACATAGAGTCACAGGCCATGTGCTATGCTGGCTGCTCTGCTCCCCAAAAGGATTAACACTATCTGCACTTAAACAAAACCATACGTTCCTCGAGTCACCTGTAAAGTTGCTCCACTTTCTCTCGATCTTTCCCCCTGCGACCCATCAGCGGGTGCTCTCAACTTCTCGTCTTTCTTACGGTCTTTTTTGTGCCATTGCATCAACTCGGCATGCTTGTTGTTTCTGAACATATGTTTCAACCATGGTATTATAGGAGCATACCACATCACCTTGGCAGGAACCCCCTTCCCGGTGTGCTGGCCCTCAACATCACCAGGGTCATCTCTTCTGATCTTATACCGCAATGCACCGCATACCGTGCATGCGTTCCATTCCTCGTACTCACCGCGGTAGAGGATGCAATCATTAGGGCATGCATGTATCTTCCGCACCTCCAATCCTAGAGGGCATACAACCTTCTTTGCTGCGTACGTACTATCGGGCAATTCGTTATCCTTTGGAAGCTTCTTCTTCATTATTTTCAGTAGCGAACTAAATCCCTTGTCAGATACACCATTGTCTGCCTTCCATTGCAGCAATTCCAGTGTAGTACCGAGCTTTTTGTTGTCATCTTCGCAATTTGGGTACAACCCTTTTTTGTGATCCTCTAACATGTGATCGAACTTCAACTTCTCCCTTTCACTTTCGCATTCTCTCTGTGCATCAACAATGACCCGGCGA
Organism: Hordeum marinum; assembly: GCA_022496015.1. Lineage (NCBI taxonomy): Eukaryota > Viridiplantae > Streptophyta > Magnoliopsida > Poales > Poaceae > Hordeum > Hordeum marinum. The sequence goes on along the minus strand of CM039672.1, from coordinate 343,263,081 downwards.
AGATCATCATCTGTCACATCGTCTGGTTCCTCTTGATCTTCAGCTTCTCCCATTGCAGCATCACCGTATTCAGGGGGAGGGTAGTTGTCGTCATCCTCTTCTACTTCATTGTCTTCCATCATAACCCCTCTTTCTCCGTGCTTGGTCCAAACATTATAGTGTGGCATAAAACCCTTCTGAAGCAGGTGGAAGTGAAGGGTTTTAGAGTTGGAGAAAGACTTCGTATTCTCACAGACAGTACATGGACAAGGCATAAAACCATTCTGCTTGTTTGCCTCAGCTGCTTCGAGAAAATTATGTAGGCCCTTAATATACTCGGAGGTGCGTCGGTCACCGTACATCCATTGCGGGTTCATCTGCGTGCGTTATATAATAAAGTGTATTAAAAACCATTACAACATATCATGAATAGAGAAGTGAACAATAATAAAAGTAAGAAAATCATACGAGTAAGTATATTTTCTTTTAGCAAGAAGATAAGATCACGAGGCTCACCACGCGCCGGCGATCGACAAAGGTTTCAGGACGGGACGGGACAGGACGGACCGCCAAACCTAAACGAATCTTGACGAAAATAGAGTTTGGACAAGGAGCTTAGAGAGGAGAAAGCTTAAGTTTGGTTTAGACATTTCATCAAACACCTCATGTGCATAGGAGGTGAGCTAGAGCACCACAAAGCCCTCCCCTTGCCGGCCAAAAAAACAGAGTAGTGTGGAGTGCTCTGCTCGCTGGCGAGGGGGTATATATAGGCATTTCATTGGTCCCGGTTCGTGGTTGGAACCGGGACTAAAGGACCCCCTTTGGTCCCGGATCCAGCCACGAACCGGGACCAATGGTTATGGGCCAGGAGCGAGGCACGTTGGTCCCGGTTCGTGTCTGGAACCGGGACCAAAGGTTGCAGACGAACCGGGACCAATGCCCCACGTGGCCCGCCCGGCCCCCTGGCCTCACGAACCGGAACCGTTGCCCCCATTGGTTCCGGTTCGTGACTGAATCGAGACTAATGTGCTGGCCCGGCCCGAACCAATGCCCTGTTTTCTACTACTGGTTGGCAAAGGCATGGGCGGTAAAACATGTCATTTAACATTCATTTCATTTCATTTATGTGTGATTTGTATCATTGTTGTATTCGAGACAATTCTTGTATTTAATTATTAGTTTAATTCGGTGACTTGAATAATTATTGCAATTTGGATGATTTTAACTTATATTGAATTCATAATTTTGTGTAATATGTGACATATGTGTCAAATTCAAAAAAAACTCGCGCGTTTTACGGGCGTTGCGCGGGTTGCAGCCGAACAAACCGCACTTAGCTGAACTACTCCATCCATCTCATAATGTAAGAACTTTTTTTGACACTGGTGTATAAAACAAAATATTCACTCAACAGTATGATGAGTTCCATGAAATGCTCTGCCTGGTAAAGCCATTTGAAGGCGCCAAACGTCCTGTTTGCATGCAGCGTGAATTTGGCATTTTGCCAACACTGTTCATGCACCCGTGTGCAACTGTAAGTAGCTCCCCTGCGCCAGTAGCCAGTGCTGCCATTTTCTATCACGTGCAGCAAAGATACAAGGTGCCCGTGCTGGCCGGCTACTAGCAAATGCTTCTCTCCCTCCTCCTCGGAGGCCGTGCTCGTAATTTGTCCCCAGAAACGCCGCGCGTGTACACGTACGCACAACAGCAAGTACACGTATGGACGTCGTGCCATCTCAGCATAGCTATATTGCTACTTTGCCACCTAGCAGGAATCTCCATGCAGATTTCCCCAAAAAAAGGACCACCACACTTGATTTGATTTTTCGTTGATATACGCTCGAGCACGTACGTAATCGCGCGCATACAGACGTGTACATACGTACCAGTAATTTGGCAATTACGAATGCGTGAGAATGAGATAGCAAACATATGCTTATACGATGGATCGATCACGAATGGACGAGCACAAGGTTAATAGGTAGCAGAACTAGTTTGAGGAGTACATAATATCATATCATATCGATCGTGCCTCTGGTAGAGTGGTAGTCTAGTTGTCGTTGATCGTAGCTAGCGTGATGGGATCTTATTGTCGTCGATCGGCCGTGGAGATGGCGGTTGGATCACGGGCACTTGTGGCGGCCGTTGTGCGTGGTCATGTGGGCGTAGCAGGGGCAGACGTCCTCGTTGCCGGCGGTGCCCGGTGGCACGCAGTCGCATCGCCGGCAGCACGTGTTGCACGCCCTGTTGCACAGATTCGGCCGACTTGACTTGCTGCACCGGTACGAGCACGCGCCGCCGCAATCTGCAAATTAGCGTAAGATTTTAGAAGGATCACATATCAATCGCTGGTGCCGATCGATCAACTCGATCGGCCGTATTAGCAAATGAATCCCATGCGTGCGCGTGCGCTTACCGACGGCGTGAGCTTGTCCAATCGGAGCGGTGGTCTGCAGAAGTGGAAAATGAGCAAGACAGTGTTTAGCTAGGCAAGCAAACATTGCATGGATATGCTCTGGAAGAGTCTAACGCCATGGATCAGGTGATCACCTCGACAAGGAGCAGGAGGACGACGAGCGCCACGCACATGAACACCCTAGCTTTGCCGGCCATCGCGAGGGGCCAGGAACCGCCGGCCGGTTTGCTTCGGTTTCTGCCGAGTTGCCTCTCTTTCTCAGGGGGAATGTCGAAACCTTTGCGTACGCTACCGACGGGGCGAGTGCCCCGTTTTATAGGCCGGGCCGCCGGGGCAGCGGTGAGGACTGCACATGTTACTCCCATCCATACTTTGGGCCCTGCCGTAATTAGTGTAATCAGGCCATTATGAGGAAGGATCGTAATTGGGATTGTTTCCGTCTACATCCCGTGTAATCTGCTATTATATGTCTTTGCCACCGGGGGACTATACCACCTCTCTAGCTTCCGCCTCCGCCTGATCTAGATCTATGTAGCATATTTTAGGTTTGTCATTTTTTCTGCAATTATTTTAGGTTTGCCATTGATTATTCTTTCATTTGCCTGATTGCTCTGAAACATGTTCGTTAACATTGAATAGTCTTTGTTTTCTAGGTAATCTAAGAGCATCTCCAATGCCCCCAACAGCCAAAATGCCCAGTCGCGTTCGTAGGACCTCGTTTCCCGCCGGTTTGGGTCGAAGTTGGCACAGGCGAACCCAGGCCAAACCCGGCGCGCGGGAGGCGTCTCGGGGCGCTGGCTGAAGCGAAAACGCACGTGGGGCCGCACTGTCAGAGACACCGACTGATTTTCCCGCCAATTGCCTCCTTTTCCCTCCCCATCACCCACATTCCCCCAATTTTCCTCGCCATTCCCTCCATCTCTCTCCCCCACCATGCCACCCAAGAAGTACGCCACCCCTCGCCAACCCACCGAACCTGCCGCACCAAAGGCAAGGAAGCCTCGGGTGCCGATGGCAAGGCCCTCGGGGGTTGATGAACGCGCAGTGGAAGGACGACGTTGACCGTCGGTCGGCAGTGACCACCGATCAACGGAACAGGTTCCTCATGAAGAAAGCCCAGGATGCGGCGGCGGAGCATGATGCGTCGTCTCGCTCCGCCATGGCGAACGATATGCCGATCTTTCCACCTCAAGATGCGGGCCCGTTCCCACAATGCGCCTGAGGCAGCCAACAGAGCGTCGCCTCGCCGACCAACTTCCCGCCGCTGGCATGGGGCTACGCACCCTCACCGGAACATGTCGAAGGCGACTGTAACGCCCAAGATGCGACCCTATCCTTATTTTGGCTCGAGGGCCTCGACAGGGATAGGAGCGCATCTCGTCGTTTTGCAAGAATGGATATCATTACAAGTACATGTATAGAAGAGATGAGTATATGGAATTGGCTTACACTCGCCACAAGCTACATCAAGACACATCAATACAACAACATATTCAAACATCATACATAAGAGCAGGGTTCGACTACGGACGAAATCAAATGACAAAATGACATCCATCCTTCCTATCCCAGGCTGCCACCTGGAACCCATCCTAGATCGATGAAGAAGAAAAGAAGAAGAACTCCAATTCAAACAAGCATCGGTCTCACGTCAAATCATCGCATTACATGTACCTGCAACTGTTGTTGTAGAAATCTGTAAGCCACAGGGACTCAGCAATCTCATTTCCAAGGTAATCAAGGCTATTAAAGCTTAATAGGCGTGAGGTATGGTTAAGTGGCGAGGCTGCAACAAGCGACTAAACATTTATTTCAGTGGCTAACTTACGAATACAGAAAATAATATGGTGGTCTATGCATAACGGACGTGAGCAAGCAATGATCACTAAGTGATTCTGAACACCTATTTATGTCAAACATAAACCCACCGTATTCTCTCTCGGATAAGAACTCACGAGAAGAGATAGTCACGGTTACGCACACCGTTGATGTATTTTATTTTAGTTTACTTCAAGTTTACTATGACCCAGTGCTAAACAAAGTTTCTAAGTTGCCACATAACTGCGTGCATGGCTTTCCGAAAAATTTAACCCTGCAAGAGTGCTCCAACTCATCTATCACAAATTAACCACACGCCGCGTTGGAATTCCTTAACCGCGGAATCACCCGTAGTATTTGCGGAATCCTGATGGAAACTCTCAACTTCGAGATAGCCCAAAGTGTCGTCGAAATCCCATGCGCAAGACGTTCGAGAAAGGTAAAACAAATCCAGCAAGACCGTCCGACGTGCCGACAATCCCGATAGGAGTCACGTATCTCGTCTCAGGGCACAACCGGATGAGCGCAACATACAGTGGCATGATAGAAATCACCCGAGTTGCCCCGGGTTGGCCCCGCACACGACTTTGTTTTGGACCAGCACCAGCAGCACTGGCCCCCATGTATTATATTAAATTGCTTCTCAGGTTCATGACGTCCTATGCTTTAATAACAGTGTTTCAGTATTATTATGTTGGGCAAATGTAGTACCAAAATTGGGCCTTGCCAGACAAGTGCTATCCTAAAACAAAAATCAAGGGGGTCCCCATAACAATGCCGAGCACGTTAGAAGCGCTTAATTATGGAACATAACACCGATTCACAGGCAACTAGGGTGGCAAGAGTGGAACAAAACATAGGGGCAAAAGGCCAAGCCTTCCATCCTTTACTAAGTATATATGTGCATTAAATTAAATATCAATAACATTGCGATAACAAAAAAATGTCCATGTTGACAATGGAAGCAATTGCACCTGCAGCTAGAAACGTTATAAGAAGGGTTGAGCAAGCGGTAACATAGCCAAACAAAGGTTTGCTGGGATGTGGAGGGGTTAGAGACTTATCATGGCAATGTTGCGAGGCTTGACAAACAAGTGGTAGGTAGGGAGACATAACGATGGAAGCGAGACAACTAGCATAGCAATGATAGTAGTGGTATCCATGGAAATTATCATCTTGCCTGAGATCCCGCATGGAATAAGAATGAATCCCTAAAGAAGATGAACGAATCCGCACACTCTGAACGCTTTCGGAACTCTATCGAGAAGAAGCAATCTGGAACAAACAATCAACATGCGATACATGACAACATATGCATGCCATGATGCACAAATAAATACGATGCATGTCCGATTAAAATATGCAATGCATGGCAACGCACAACAATCAACCCCTACACATTAAGTGAAGCTCAATATGCAACGAGTTGCATGTTGACGAAACTCCACATTCAAATATTTAGTTCACTCTCGTTTCATTACTCATCAATATTAAATGTTGATTAACATGGCAAGAGGTGAAGCATAAATAAACTACTCTATCTAGGCATCTTAAATGAGGTCAGAGACAAATTATAGCATTTCCGAAATGACCCCATATGTTAATTTCGAAATTGGTCCAGATTTGAATTAACCATATTTTATATTTTTTAAACAGCAAAATAAAGTGTACCATGCAATTCTACATGTCATTCTAGTCGAATTACATATATGGATCATTCCAAACGGGGCTACAGTCTAAAGGTTATGACACACACAAGATGAACATGACATGAATGCACAATGCATGAAAATGACAACCACAAACACTTCAAATCATGTGTGTAGCAAGATATCATGATACTACATGAAATTATAAGCAAATTTCATATATGGCATGTCCAAAACGGAGCTACGGTTCAACAATAACAACCAACAAAAGTTTTGATAGAAATCTGCTCAAAACAGCAACATGGCATATTGCAACCCACAAATCTACAAGCTACAGCCATCTAAAATACACAACAAAGACATGGTTATGTAGCCTACATGATGCTCAACAATTCATCTATTCAAGCAAGTTGATTAGAATCATGGATCAATAGGAAATGAGCTCACAAGAAGACATATTGAACTAAGCAGTTTTTCAGACTTAGTGAAAATCTCAGGTTTTTATGCAGAGCAGTTTGTATCACGAAGGCATATTGACAGCAGTAAAACTACATGATACATGGCATATTATGACATGAAATTTAACCGCATGCTATAGGACATTATCAACTACAAATAATACCATTACACCTACTCCAAAGGGGTTCTAGATCACTAGCAAAACACATGGCAAGACAGCGATGGCGAGGCATGAGGCAAGGCGGAAGACTGGCGGATCTGGATCGACGTCGTCAGATCCACCCATTACCGGCGGCCGGCAGAGCTCCTACGGCGAGCTGCGACATCCATGGCGGCAGGGTTGACCTGCAGCTGAGAGGGGGCCGACGGGAGGTTAGGGGAGACGAGGAAGAAGGAGAGGCAAGGGAGGGGGCGACCTACGATGGGGCACGGTGGTCCAACGGGGCAACAACTTGCCTGAGAGGAAGGTCGCCTCCGGTGGCAGGCTCGAGCTCGGGAGCCCTCCTGCTCGGGCGTGAGCACAGAGGTGCAGCTGCGGGGAGGCGCTTGCGAGCTTGCGGTGGCGGAGATCCGGGCCCGAGCGGGCTTCGGATAGGCCTGGCGGGCCCGCACGGCTGGGAGGAGGGAGCCGCTAGTGGCTGAGTGGTGGGAGGTCGGCTGACGGTGCAAATTCCGAGCAAGAGGCTAGGGTTTCCATTAGGGGTTGGTTAGGGGTGTTTAAATAGGAAATGGGGGGCTAGGCTAGGGATATGGGGGCGTTTTTCGACCGTGCTATTGCCATCGGACGGCCGAATCGGGATGGAGGGCTAGGATAGAGGGTAGTGGGACGTGTAGAGTGGTTGGGGCTGAGATGAGAGGGAAGGTTGGGGCCCGTGACAAAGTTTTATAAACCGAAAGATCTGACAATTAAACCGATGACGGTGCCGCTACGGGTGGCCGTTGGGCTATCAAACGGATTTTGATTGTGACAAAATTTGACAGGCGGTCCACCTACAATATAACAACACCGCATGCCAACTTTTGACCCAATCCGAGAATATTTTAGACACACTTTTAAAAACAATATCTTATTGATGCCAGCGGGTGCGTGCATGTGTGGTTGGTTTCAAAATGGTCAGCGACGAGAACGGAGAGAACTGTCACTACGAATGGATGCAAGTTTTCAAAAACGAGTGACGATGCTATGCATATGATGCGAATGATGCGATGATGAATGCAACAACCAAATGAATCGCACAACGACAATGGAATAAAAGTGTCATGCCCTAGATGCGCGCCTATCTATATTTAGGCACGGGGGCCTTGACAGGGATATAGGCGCATCTAGTCATTCGCAAGCATAGTATCATTACATACATTCATGAAGAGAAAAGTATATGAGTTGGCTTACACTCGCCACATGCTCAATTACAATTCCGCACAATTTATTCAAACATCAATCCAAGACAGGGTCCGACTATGGATGAAAACAAATGAGAAAATATATGCGATGAAACTGTCTTGCTAGCCCCGAAGATCACGACCAAGGCCACTCTACTCGTCTGGATAAGTGACGTACATCCTGCCACGTTCCTCGTCATACTCCCACTGGAGTTGCATCATATCATATGACATGATCTCATCTGCACCTGCACCTGTATTTGTTGCAAAGCCCTATGCAATTTTAGTAAGTTGTTTAAGCAAATAGTACCAATGTTGGGTCTTGCCAGACAAGTTTTAATCTCAACCGAATAATCAAGGGGGTCTCCATAATAACCCCGAGCATGTTAGGAGCGCAAAATATGGAAACATAACACCGGTAACAAGTAACTATGGCGGTAAAAGTGGAACAATACACCAAGCAAAAGGTCAATCCTTCCACCATACCAAGATATATATGTGCATTAAATTAAATAACAGTTAATATTGTGATATGCCAGATATCCATGTTATCACATGGAAAACAACCTGCACCTGCAACTAAGAATGCTATAAGAGGGGCCGAGCAGCGGTAACTTAGCGGAACAAGGTTTGCTAGGATGTGGAGGGGTTAGAGGCTATCATGACAATGTAGGAGGCTTGGCATTGAATTGGTAGGTAACTCATATGTAACGATAAGAACGAGACATCTAGCAAACCAAAAATAGTGTCGGTCCGGGTACGATCATGTTGCCTATTGGTTCTTCAGAGGGACAAAGAGTGGGGTCCTCGTAGTGGTACTCTCCTGGATCCTCGTACTCAGGTTCAACACTCGCGTCTACCCAAGAGAAATAGCAACAATAAACAACCAACCAAGGTGCAATGCACAAACAAGATGATGCATGATTCATTTGAAGTATTTAGCATGGCAATCCTAAACTAGTCATGTTTTCTCATGCAATAGTTAAGTTATTTAAAATTCTGGACATAACCTCATGTTAAGTTGTTTTAACATCCATGATCATGCCAAATATGGATGCTTCATGCAAAATGGATGCAAATGCATATGTGGAACGTAGGAAACGGAGTTACGGATCTCACGCTATGCTCACGCCAAGTTACGAAGACAAAATTCAAGACAATGAAGGCCACGGGCTATTCCTTGACATTCCAAGGTAGCCACTGGTTAGGAAATGAAAAACCAACCACATTATATCCAAAGATCAAGCAAAACCATGGAGCATAGCTCCCACAAGCCACAAAACACTAAAACAAACAATCTGCCTCAAAATAGCAACATGGCAACTTTCACAGCAAATATTTAGAGCTACAGGAAGTTTCCAACCTCAAACAAGGCATTCACAGAAACTACATAATATGCTTATCAAATCATCCAACTACACAAACTGGAAAGGAAGCAGATATCAATAAGCATGAAGCTCACAAGTTGGCATGATGAAACAGATTCTAGGGACTTAGAGAAAATCACGGTTTTCTAGAATCTGAGTTAAGCTGATAGCAAGTTGACAACAGAAACTAAAGGTGCTAGAGACCACCTCATGGCATGAAAATTAACAGGATGGTATAAGGCATCATCTACTTCAAAACACTAGCACTGAGCTTGAGCTAAAACACCACATATCACTTGGTAGCACCCACTCATCATGGCATCAAAATATTAACAGATTCCCAAACTTAGAAATATTTAGCATGTTGAAAACAACAACATTTTAATAGCCACTTTGGAGCATGGTTCCCACTTATATGCAAGATAAACATGTCAAAAGAAGATACCATGGCATTCTACTCATGAAATACTACCACTTCCATGTTGACACAAAGATCATAGCAAGCATGGATTAATTCTAACTAAAATGACAAAATGACACTTTTGAACGAAATGACATTTTGTAGAACTTGCTCAAATGACCAAACTAGCTACACCAATGGATTCCTTGGGTGATTCTACCCCAAAATCATATATCATACTCATATATAAGTTTTTCTAGAACTCCCAAAAACATGCTCGAAATCATCATGACATTCCTATAAGTTGAAACTTGCTAAAAAGGCTCATAGACAAAGATGCACATGTCCAGATTTAGAAAAAAAATACCAGAAATGGAAATAATCTATTTAATACTAATAAACACCAAACAAAATAAAAAGAAAAACGATATATAGGAGGGCCCACCTGGCATACACACCAGGGCCCCTCTGTGGATGACAAGTGGGACCAGGGCCCACTTGTCATACACACACAATTACACATACACACACTGCCACACACACACACACTCTAGATCCTGCTGGCCACAGCAGATCCACCCACTACCCACACACACACTCTACACAAGCACACGGGATCCGGGCGTTGCCACACCGGATCCACAACACCACACACCATGAGCGCCCAATGCAAAACAAGGAAAAAAAAGAAGGGGGTGAGCCGGGGATTGGAACCCCTGACCTCTCGGTCATGGGCCGGATCGATTGCCACTGCACTACGCTCACGATATTGACCAAAGGGAGGCCTCGCTGAATATCTACTAACACGCACATGCATAACACTAACAAAACTGACGAAAAACAACACCAGCGACAGAGGCACGGCGACAGCAAAATCCATCAACTACCCTGGCTCTCCGGTGGCGCGGACCTACTAAGGGGAAAGCGGGAACCTTGGGGAATGCATCCCCTAACCTAACTGCAACTAGGAGCAGCGTCTACGAGTAGCTCGAGCACGAGTTTGCGCTCGGCCCGAACACGGAGGCGACGAGCTCTCCGGCGACCTACGCAGCTATACTCACACAGGGAAGGGGACGCGACGGCTCACCAAGGGGGGATGATGATGGCTGGACACACAAAGGAGAGGAGGAAGAGGACAACGGCAACGCGGGTGCTGCGGGGCTTGACGGAGCGGAGGAAGAAGAAGGTGCGGCGACACCCGACGATGTAGAGGCTCCCCGGCCCTCCTAGCGCCGGGAATCGAACGCGGGCGGCTCCAGGGCACTCCCCGCCATCCTGGCCAGCACGGAAGACCACCGGAGAAGCCAAAGAAGGAGGGCATAGCGGAGCTCACCTCTGCTCTCTCTCTGAACCCGAACGCACACTGAATTTCTCTCGCGTGGGAAGGAAGAAGGAGAGGGGAACACGAGATGGCGGCGGCGTGAGGAGACACACAGAACCCTAGGGAAGGGCACGCATGCCGAGGCCTTTTAAAAGGAGGGCCAGACGACGCTCCTCGATGTCTGTGAACGCGGGCGCTCGCTCACTCTCTCGGAACCTGACGGAGGAAGGAGACGGCAAGCAGTTGTCCGTCAGGCGCGGGGGCTGGGCTGCGCTACGCTAGCTGGGCCGAGAGCAAAATAAGGCCCAGCGCTCAGACTCTCTCTCAGAATAAACAGAAGAAGGGTTTTACTTTTTAAAATAAAAATAACACAAGAAAAAAAACCAGAGAAAAATAAAAGGATTCTTGCTAAAACAAAAATACTTTGGCACTGAAAGGAATATGCCTTATATAATAAAAATCCAAAGATGATTTTTAGGACAAGTAAAATAAATACTTTAAAAATAAGCAGCCACTGTTTTTGCAAAACCCCATGAGTCCAAATTTTAAACAACAAGGAGAGCACCACATTCCTACTCAACATGATATCCTCTAACAAGAAAACATTTTTAATATATTTTATTATCAAGTTAATTCTCATGAAGAAAACAAAAGGGAATAAAAAGGTTTAGGCATAGTTTTGAAAATGAAGAAGATGGGAGGGAGTTGTTGCACCACAGTTGCACACATCCACATCACACAAGACCAAACTAGCAAGCAACACAAGTATGCAAATGAAATGATGATCATGATGCATAATGCATGAATCATGAGATGGAATGGCAATGAGCAAAATCATATCATTCAAAAACATGGCAACATAGAGGTTCACATGGGTTACATGATCATAAATGGCAAGGGTAGAACTTGGGAAGTTAGAAAAAGGGGAATCTTCTGGAGCGTTGGTCCCGGGCTGTTACAACTCGCGAACAATACAAGAGGATCTCGTCCCGAGATCTAGAATGAGAAGGGGAAGAGAAAGAGCAATAGGTAAAACTTAGTTGCTCCTTTGACACACGAGTGAAACCAATGAAACATGAAGGTTGCACAGAGGTGAAGAATGACGTGAGGAACAAGCAAGAATTCAAAAGAAATTTGGGAAGCACTTCGATAGGAAAGAGAAGCAAAACTTGATAAGATGGAGAGAACTTGACAAGGGGACACCACACTCCAGTAAAATGGACAACCAAGGAAATAAGATGCTGATAACATGGGATGATGATTCAAAGAGAGCAACATGACAATTCCCCCGGACAAAAGAATAGAAGCTAGATAATTCGAGAGAAGCGAAAGGAGAAGAACTGACAACTTCTACCACAATTGAATTTGAGAAGCATAGATTGAACGGAGTTTTTGAAAAACCAACAACGAAAAGAATAAGCTTGTTGTGGGCTTATAGACAACATCTCAAAATAAAGAGGTGATAACCATCCACTGACAGCACAAGGATTGCTTTGGAGCAAAAGAGATGAAAAACTTCTTTCATCAAGAAGAGGAGGAGGAAACTTGGATCATTTATGACACCGTGATAGAACCATCCTTAGGAAATGCTTTAGGTGAAATCCAACCCAAGTAACTTCGAGAAAGACATGATGGGTTTACTTATCTCATTCTTGACTAATTTCCTTCGAGACTCCTCATAATCAAGAATGCTACAATACCATCTCAAAAGATAAAGGAGAAAGAATTGCATTTTGAAATGCAAGACAATAATACTTGAGATCCTCCAACAAGAATCTTGAAGAACACTTCGAGATAGAATTACATCCTTAGCAAACACCCTAAAAAACCATCGGGATGAACTCCGGAATGGAAGGTTGGTATAAAAGAATTGAAGGTTGAAAACAAAAAGATTGCAGCCTTCTATGATTTAGATGAGGCTTCGTGACGAGATAGTTGAGGAAAACTTGGAACTCCAGAAAAGAAAAGATGCACACTCACAATCGAAAATTGATATCATGAAAAATTCTGGAAGATGGATTGAAATCACCTTGATGAAACAAGAATAAGAATTATGTTATTCTTATCCTTCGTCAAGTTAAATTGATGACGAGCAATAGATTTGGCATACTACTTATTCTTCTTGAGAATGAATTGAGAGATATTGGGCACAAACTTTAAGAAGTGTTGAACGAACCACCGGTAAGAATTGATACGAATGAGGATGCCAAGAATGAATGGAGATACATGGGAATGAAGAGATCATGGTTCTCCTAGCACGAAACTTGACCGAAGCACCAGAATAATTGAGAGACGAACGAAGAGACAACAATTGAGAAGAATTTGAGAATGAAAGCTGAAAGCTGAGAGCAAGGAAATCTTCTGAAATGATGGCATCTGGAGGATCGAGAAATGAAAACAATTCTGAAATGCTCCTAATAGATATGGAAGGGATCACTCATGATTGACAACAATCGAGAAGATAGCATGCAGCTGAGATGACAATCTTCAAGGAACGGATAAAGATTTAAGAAAAACTCCCCTTCGGACTTCGATGCTGCGGATGATGGCAAGAAACACCACGAAGAATTACTGATACACTCCGGAACAAATGAATAAAGAAGGTTGAGCCAACAATGAAAATGATTTAGAAGCGATCTTCGAGAAGGCATATGACTGATGAAATTCATTTTTACGTCATATTAGAAGAGAACTTGAGAACATCTCCGGAAAAGATTAGAAGAGTCAGGTAAGATCCTGGAGAAAGACCTGTGGCTTATGGGCCCATTGAAAAGAAAACACCGTTGAAACAATTGCTTAGAAAGAGATATTGCACCAGAAATTAAGAACTTGATGAGGTGAGAACCACGAAATAATTTAAGAGGATATGAATGGAAATGAAAGTCTTCTGAGATATCTTTAGCACTCCGGATAGAATAGAGAGAGATGAGAAACAAGAGATACTTGGACAGAATTTCCGACATGGGAAAAAATTAGCGATTGAAAAGGATATGAAGAACATCGAGATCTTGAATTGAATGCGTCGGGAAGGAAAACAAGAATAAAGAAATGATGAATTTGAATCACTTGAGGATCTTCACAATGAATCACCGGATATGAGACAAAATAAAAGATAGCGTAAGCATCGATGAAAAGAAAGGCATATGTGTTGGGGATATAACCCCGCGGTGAGACCCGCCCCGAGGCTCCGGATCACACCTGGTGGCTCATGCACCAGCCCAAGGATAGGCCTTGAAGACTCAAGCCCATGACGTTGGCGGAATTACAAGATGGGCCAAGATGTGGCCTAGACGGAGGAAGTATGAAGACCCGGGCGGGTGGGCCGCCCGGAGACAGCTTGCTCTGGAAAGCAAGACAATGTAGAGATAGGCTCGGACACATTGTGAGAGTCGGTTACGACTTGTTTGACCTGTGGACTTGACCTCCTATATAAGGGCGAGACCCGGGGTGACTTAGACTGAGACTAACCAATCGAGAACTAGGTCAAGCAATCTGCTCCCTTGTAATCGATACACCAAGCAATACAAACACAAGCAGGACCTAGGCTGTTACCTCTACTTGAGGGGCCGAACCTGGGTAAACACGTCTCCTTCGTCCTGATCAACCCCTTTGAGTCCATCACCTTACAATGGCCTCGAATCCAAGTCCATTCACCCGGACATCTACCATGAAAAAACCACGACAGTTGGCGCCCACCGTGGGGCTAGCGCTCGGTGGTGTTGAGTTCTCAAAGGGCTCTCTCCTGGGGTTCAAAGGATACGTGGTTGGAAGGATGAGCAAGAGTCGTCGTGGCCGGCTCTACATCGATGAGACCGGCTAGGGTCCTGAGGCCGACTCTATCGAATATGGATTCCGGGTTCCCTTCGATAGAATCCACGTCTTCATCGACAAGGTTGATGGATCTACACCCGGGCCGGACGTCTGCACCAACATCGTTGAGCCGGCTTGGCGCACACAACCTGCCCAATATGTGCGACCCGTCCGTGTTAACCCGGGCCGGAAGCACGTCTTTGTGGGCTTGAAGCTTCTATCTCGAAGGAGACTCTTGTCTATCCAGAGGACGGATCTTCGAGCGGAGAAGCAGAGTTGATCTACCAGCTTCACAACGGCGGGCTCGGGGGCTACGACGAGCCTTACCCTGAGTCGAAGCGTTCTGAGCCGGATGATCACGGGCTGCCGGTTCATGTGGCCATGTTCATGGCGGGGTTAGCCCCAGGCACGAGCAGCACATCCGCCGGAGCAGCAGACACGGGGGCTGACCCGCCGCCACCGACTCAAGTTCTTCTTGATCTGATGAACGAGCTCGCAATCCTGATGACCACCGAAGTCACCCCAGATAATCAAGCTGCCCGGAACTTGGAGATCGCAAGACTTAAGGGCCAGATGGCGGAGGTGCAGCAGAGGATTGCCGAGTTAAAAACTCAGATGGATGCCGAGGCAGAGCGCCTGAAGACAGATGCTTTCTGCCTTGAGCTAGAGCAGCGGTCAGCAGCTGCGGTGTAGCGGATGAGGCATCAATCCCGCTTACCAGAACAGTACGAGGCTAGGAATCTCTTTAACACGCCAGGAACGGGATGGGCAGCAAATGCGCCTGGAAGTCGGCCGGCGGCTCGACACTAGCTTAACCCGCCTCGACGAAACCAGGCCTCACCAGTGGCTTTTCCAACGCCGACGGGTCATTATTCTAACCCGGCAGAGAACATGGTCGCGGCAGCAACCCGGCTCAAAACGATCGCTATTCCTAATGAGGCGCCCTTTGGAGAAGAGGTGCGGAACGCTATTGGGTACCTTCAGACGGTGATGGACCAGCAAGAGAAATATGCTTACAGCCGGAGCCGCGTTCACTCAACCCCCCTCCCCAACCGCAGCTTTAGCCGGCGCTATGAGTCACCGGTAGTTTCTAGCAGCTATCGGCACCAGGGCCCTCCAGGGGATGATCAGGCGGCTCTAGATGCGCAGGCACTCATAGACCGGGCAAGAAACCAATGAGAGGCGGCGGCTTTGGTAGAGGCGGCTCACCAGGAGCCTGCGCCCTCCATCTCAGTGGGAGTGGAAGTGATCACCAGGGTCGTGGGAGTGCCGTGTTTGGTACCGTCTCTGCGAAAGGAGTGGCTGCCAAAGGATTTTAAAGGACCTCGCAAAGTCCCAAATTACACTGTCGACTTACCTCCGGGGGCCTGGATCGAAAGCTATAAGCTAGTTATGGAGATGTTGGATGTCAATGACGCGGTATATGCCAATTATTTCATCATGATGCTGGAAGGCCCGGCTCGCACGTGGTTGAAGGGTGTGCCACCCAACACCACCAATTCCTGGGATGAGTTCAAAGCAAAGTTCATCAGAAATTTTCAAGGAACATGCAAGCAGCCCATGATGATCATGGATTTAGATCACTGTGTGCAATAGGAAAATGAGTCGGCTCATCATTCGTTCCGACGGGTTTCAACTATCATCCACTTGACTGAGCAGATGACAGCGGCTCAAGTGGTTCTGATCCTGGAAAATAATTGCCATTTTTTACCTTTGAAACAGAACCTTGTCCGGCTTAAACGCACGTGTCAAGATATGGGGGGAGCTCATGACGGCTCTCACCAAATACGCTGACTCTTATAATACAAAGGATCCAGGCTCTGATGAGGAGAAAACTGGCCAGGGTAAAAAGAATAATCATGGCAAAGGTGCGGCAGGCAATGGTAACCAAAGCAAAAGGAAGAACCTGGATGGCGGGTCAGAATTGGTGGCCAACGCCAACACCGGCCACAATTGGCCTAAGGGCAATGGGAAGTCCAAACCACCTTTTAACAAGGGTAAAACTCCTTTCAACTTAGAGGAGATGCTAAAAAAACCTTGCCCGGAGCACAGTCAGCCCGATAGACCGACGGGTCACACGTGGGGCAATTGCCACATCATGCAGAAGTATAAGGACCACAGCATGCGACAACATAACAATGATGGTGGTGGCCTGCCCGGCGGCTCAGGATCAGGCGGCTCAGGAGCCGGGTTTGGGTCCGGCGGCTTAGATTCCGGTCATCATGGCCAGGGTAATCAAGGAGGACATCATTAGCACTCTGGTGGCCATCATCAGCAACAGAATAATCAATCTGGATATCAGAGTAATCCAAAGTAGCTCAGTTCGGGCCAGTATCATGTTTTTACAACTAGCCTTGATGTCGGGACCCCGATCCTAAGCCATAAGAATCCAGCTTGTAACACATCACATCACTTTGCGGTCTCACGCACGGTTATCTCCACGGCTGCCACCTTACCTGGGCCGGGACCATTTGCGTATTTTGATTTACGTATGTGAATGTGTCGCTAGCATTCAAATGTCAAAGAACCCGGGCCGACATGACTAGTCATAGAACCCAAGTGGCACATCTGTACATGGATAGGCATACGTAACCCAGCAATGCAGGTGTCGATCTCTAGCGTGTGTAGACGAGTCATAGCAAGCTACAAGGACTCCATTACACCGTGGGACATAAATGTCATCACTGCACATAGACGAGTCATAGCAGGCTACAGGCTCTCCATTACACTGCAAGACATTTCCCCGAAGGGACAGACACAACAGCAAAGAAGGATACATGCCGGTCAATCAATGTGTCCGGAGCAGCAGCAAGCTACCAAGGCTCGGTGGAAGCACAAAGAGGCAGTTCCCCGTAAACTGTACTACTAAAGGCACACAACTAGGTGTCGAATCCCATACATACCGTTGCACGTCACACGTACGCACGACATGCCCGATATGCATAGATACAACTATGACATCACAACATAACCATACAACATTACAACATTTATTTAGAAGGCTCGGAACAGCCAATACAATAAGATGTTACAAACAGGGGTCACAAGACCCAACATTCAGAGCATTCAAACAAGCAAGCGGAAGTTAAACATCTCAGGGTACAAACATCTACAAAAGTGGCTGGAGGAGCCTGAAAAGCTACAATGACCCTACCAAAGGATCCAGACCTCTGTCTGGGATTCCCAAGCTAATCTGGTCAACATCGAACTTCACGTCATAAATATCACTAATGAGACTGACGTCTCCTCTACAAAAACATAAATTAAGCAAACGTGAGTACAAGGGTACTCAGCAAGACTTACGTCAGAACTGTCTACATATGCATCAGTATCAATGAAGGGGGTTGTGGAGTTTATTGCAGCAAGCCAACTTTGACTCTTGGATAACCTATACTACGACTACGAGTAGTATCATTGAGGTGGAATAACGCACACGAGTCCACATATTATCCAATCAATACACTACTATGGATCCACTCCCGTCTCCCTACGAGAAGGCCATCCATAGCACTCACGCTTATCTTGCGTATTTTAGAAGTATCCATTTCACCTATCTATGAACCACATAAGTTCTCCAAGTAGGCCATATCCGAGGACGCGGCTATTCAAATAGTTTAATTAACCCTACAGGGGTATACTTCTTCACACACGCTCCCGCCACTTATCGCCATGTGCACGTAAAAAGGCACCTCGACAACCTTCAAGCGAAAGCCCAGCGAGGGAGTCGACCACGACCGTCAACCACACAAGACCCTATTTTAGACTGAATACACACGGAAGTCCGGCCGAAGTTGCCGCTACAGCCTCAAACGATGTGCGCAGGGTTCCCAAGCCCACCGTTCGAGTGCCACTTGGTACACCATGCCACTGTGCCTATACCGCATCACAGTCCACCCCGTCGGGCAGCGCTATGCATGGCCTCCAATACTTTTCCTACAAACACCAGAAACTAGTTGCAACTCCTGGACAGAGGTCTAGGCGATTAATGGGCCGAGAGGGTCAATTAAGTATCCCAATGTGTGGTAGTATCTTGTCTTGGATAACATACACAGAACTCAGTTCTTAAGGACGGTCCCAATGAGACAACCCGCCATGTACTCCTACAGGACCTCTCATCACTACCTTTACCAAATCGTGTTCACACACTTAGCTCCCACACAATAGGACATGATCATTGCCATTCTGATTCATCACCTAGATGGATCAAACCCATCATGACACGACTCTAAGCATAGTAGGCACAATAAGCAAACACGGATGAGTAAGCACAAGAAGGCTCAAACAGTTTCTACTCATGCTAAGTGGTTTTAACTACTTACTGTGGCAATGACAGGTCATGCAAAGGAATGGGTTCAACTACCGATGACATGTAACAGTTGAATCGTTGTTGTCCTAATGTAGTAAAAGAGAGCAGGAGCAAGAGAGTGGGTTCATATCAGTATGCTCAAGCGGGTTTGCTTGCCTGACAGTCCTGAAGATATACTTCTCTTCATTAGTGTCAACGTTCACATCGTCAGAACCATCGTCTACCGAGAGCGAACAACCACCGACAAACATGAAGAAGGAACGCATTCAGTGCAATGCAACAACCATGATGCATGAAATGGCATGTTAAGGTACTGAATCAACCTAGTGCTATATGTAGTCATATAAAGTGAAGTGGAATTCAAATATATACTAAATTCCAACTCCAACACTATTTATTAAATTATCCTAATCATGAAATGTCCTACTTGGTGACTTTAGCTTGCTCAAACATGCATGATCATGGCATAAACAGATTCATTGGATTTTTCTGATCATTTTTCATATATAAATTATTTTCATCTGACTTACAGGTTATTTTCTATGATTTATAGAAGTTTTCAGCAATTTCTGGAACTTATTTAAATCCTAGAAATGTAATTATTGCAACAGCTAAACGTTAGCATGACATCATCCTGGTCAGCTGGCCGTTTCAGATTAAACTGACCCGTGGGGCCCGCATGTCATCGACTCATTGTTAATCATAGGGTTATTTAAACTAACTAAAACATTCCAGGCTAATTAATCATGCGAGGCCCACTAGTCAGCGTCAGGGGGGTTAATTAGAGAAATACAAATTAGGCCACGTCGGCCGGCTGGGGTTTGGTCACCAGCGACCTTTGGACACGGCGGAGGGCCACCTGAGGGCCACGAGAGCGGCCGCGAAGGGCACTCGGGCGAATCCCACGGCCCCGCACATTCGGAGGGGACCACGGGAGGCCCTGGGGTCACCGGAGCTCGTCGGAGGCGAGCCCATGGCGGCGGCCGGAGCATCGGCTTATGGGGATGGCGGCTAGAGGGCATGGGAGAGTAGGGGCGCATGCGGGAAATAGGCAGCGGCTCACCGGGAGGCTACAGAGGGGATCAACGGCTCAAGGGCGCTCTGGTTGCTGAGGATTGATGGCCGGCAACCTTCGGTGCCGGCGGTGGAACGATGAAGGGAACGGTGTCGCGGGGCCTCTGGCCTTGATTCTTTCGGCGGGGAGGGAGAATGGAGCCAGGAGCCCGTGCCACAGCGAAGCAGGAGGTGGAGGCCTCCCGGCTCGGCGTCCTTGGCTTCGCCTCTGCCTACTGGTAGAGGTTGAAGACGACCGCTCACCAGGGTGGGCTGGGCCTCCCACATGGGCCTGGTAAGTGGCCAGGTAGGCCTCTTCTTACTATTTTATTTTATTTTCTATTTATTTTCTCTGGTTTTTTAAAATATTTGTGCAAAACCCCAAAGGCAAAAACCCTGAAATTTATTTTGGGGTCTAACCATAATATTGTTAAGCCCCATAATAAGTTTCAACACTTTTGGAAAATTAAAATATTTAGAAACATTTAATTATAATTTTTAGATGCATTCATGATTTATTTTAAAATACAAAATAATTATTTAGAAGTTCAGCACCCCTGGTATGTTGTTTCCAACATTTATCAGGAATGGTGAACATTTTTGAAGGCCATTTTGAAATCATTGAAAAAGAAAAACAATTATTGGAATTAGTTTAATCTTTTTTTTGAAGTGCTAGGGTTTGATCATCCCCATTTCAGGTTACATTTGAATTTAAACATGACGCCATGAATGCCCACTGATACAACTAATACAAATAACTTCTAGGGTTGTGACAACTCACCCCCACTAAACAAGAATCTCGTCCCGAGATTCAGGCGTAGGGTAATAGGACAAAGGGGACGCAACTACCACAATCTTCACGATCCAATTGCTCTTCTCAAAGATGTTGCTTCACTTCTACATCTTGACTTTGACGTCTTTGCCTTTCAAGATCTTCGTCCAATACGATGACAAAAGGAATAAGAAAGCTCTACAAGATTCGATCTTCTCGGAGATCGAGCAACTCATGACCAACTCATGGAGTGATACATAATAACATCTCTCGAGCTGGGACTGAAAACACATGTCGGAAACAATGAATGAGGCAGAGGACGGAGGTCCAATTGGTAGGCAACAATTCCACGCTAAAGTAGATGGTGAAGAGGTTTGAAAGTAGCGAGGCGATAATTGCCATATTACCATTACGGGCACCTTAGGGAAGGTGACTCGTAGGTTTATCCCTTAAGTGGCAAAAAGAATTACTTTTGATACAGAGATCATTGAACCTCTTTACACCAGTCTAAGGTAATTCACAATGATCGTTGGAAGGAATTCAAAGAATGGCATACTCAGATCGGAGGGAAAGTAGAGTTATAAAACAACTCGGCAATGGAAGGCACGTTCCAATTAATACCGAGGGTATAACCCAGTGTCTGAGCGTTCTCTCAAGAACTTGAGCATCTCCATATTCATCAAAGTTTTTCCAACATCCGTGCCGAGGATCCTGGCAATACCTCATACCACCATGATGAACGATGATGGAGGATGGAGATGCAACGGAAGACAACACTTTCTCAGATTTCACCTGGGCTAGGCCAAGGGAACGAAATCTGGATGATCAACTGAGAGACATTTAGCACTCCGCTTCTAATGTTCTCCTTGATGTACTAGCATAACCCCAATTATGTGTCAGGTGTTATGACTAGAACATCAAGTAAAGGTCGGACTTTGGGATCTCAAAGGGGTCCATGAGGAATAACTGCTAGAGCAAGTCATGCAAGGTCCTCATGGGGAGGTGGCCAAGTTGCTGAAACAAGATATTATAATAGTAGGTCTTCCGGATAGGTATGTTAGCCACAACATCCCTTTGCCGGGTTATAGAGAGACCAAAATTATAATTCTTGGGGAAACGTCCCAACCATTATATCTTCCTAAGATTCAGATCTGGTTGGTGCCGGGATATTCCAGACTCAGCATTTCTGAAAGTGAAAGGTTGCAACACAAATCGAAGGGATGACGTTGCAAGATTCTCGATAAATGAACTACGGAAGCCAACTGCAAAACATGAGCTGGATTGTAAGACCCACATGAACACGGTGTCCAAGACAATTGTGGTCATATGGAGAGCTTACAACAAAACCCTACCAAGTTCTGGATGGAAGCATCATTGGGGTAACGAAGTGCTTGCATAAGTCGTACGATTAACTCTTAAGAAGGAACTTCTTTTCCTTAAACAAATCAATCGGTGGCTTGGTGTGCTAGGAGATACATATGGAATGGAGGTTGCAAATCTACCAAACCATAGAATACTTCACACATGCATGATTGAGTTGGGATGATTCCAAGGAAGCAAAATGAACTTTCATGAATTCACGACGACAACTTGCATCAACTACACGTGAGCTGAGAGGAATTCACTTCTTACACCTAGCATATACTTCACGAACGGAACATGAAGATATGCCTACAAAGTTTCCAACACTAGCTTCATTTTCATCATGAATCATGGAAGAGATGAAAATGTTGTCAATGGGCTTAACAACAATTCATTGAGATATCCATATAGATGGAATTCCACAACTATGGAAACAAGGTGATAGCATTGGTTAGATCGAAAGATATAGTGGCGTATGCTTGAGGATACATTCACGAATAAAGCAACATTAGAGAAATATTTGGTTGTGATTTTGATTTGACGATAGCCCATACTCAAATCAATGGTTGTACAAGATGATAGGTGCATCAATTGGTCACAAGGATCAATCAATGAAGATATCATCTTTCTTCTACACATACAAGCACAAAACACAAGATATCCCTTTAACATGAGATAAGTTAGATCAAGCTTCTATCTTCCAACTCTCCAAGTTGTTGTTTAGCTTAACCAACTAGTTTAGGGTTATCCAACAAAGAGTCTTGGAGAAGGGGTGATTTATAGAAAAATCATCGTGATCACGAACTCAACATAACGGTCAAGGAACACCTTGGTAATACTTCCGAGAAGATATTCGGAAAATCACGATCCACCGATATGTTATCAAGCTCGAGAACAATCTTGCTTTTCAGGGCAAGACGATGTGATCAACGGAGTGAAGGAATTACAAAATCCTATCTCGTTTATCGAAAAGTGCACCATGGAAAATGGACTAGGTAGCACGATCACTCCTAGAGTGGTGATTCAATGACCAACACACTAAGGATGAAATTATTGTCCATTAACTACCAAGCGACAAAGTTGCTAGGGGTATTGATTTCACACATCACGATTCTCTTGTCGGTATTCTGGTTGCAGACAACATAGAGACCGAAGAATGAATGATGATGGCGAGAAGTATCACTACATCAAGATTTCATAAGAGGGAGTGCATTTCTCATGACAATCTTGACATGAAGAGGGTAATACCTCAAGGTAGAACAGGGCAAAAGCTGGATTGGCATTTTGATCTGCGGAATACAATTGGTTTGACCAAATCCTAGAAATGGATGAGGTACGGGAGTTTGCTTCTCCTAGTCATTCTAGAATAGAATGGCTTGACAGACCACAAGAATAGTCGACATTGATAACACAATGCATGACATACTCTTGACTATCCATTGATAGATAAAGGTCAGAATACAATTGAAGGAGGGCAACTCAAGAGCACCTGATTTTTTCTGAGTTGTAGATGCATGGATTGAATATATCAAACAGAGTCCAACATGTTTCTTCTAGATAATCCATGCAGAAATGAGAGAATTGGCAGACTCACAACTATGAAATGGAGGACTCATCATGAGCACTCTTATTGTGATATTTTGTTCACAAAGAACTTCTGCCATAAATGATTGATGGTATTGGAAGAATGATATACCACAAACCTTGAGGACTATAAGAAGGTTACTAATATCCTAAAGGAATGAGCAAATACTATCAACGGGAATGAGCAGAGTGATCCTTGGGTTCAAGAACCTAGATACAGAATACCTATTGACTAAGTAGCATCACAACATGCTTTTGATAATGATGGCCAGAATTATCACACTAGAAACAAAAGACACAACTAGACTATTGGGTGGTTCACTGAAGCAACATGGTTTCCTAAAACACTTTCAGCAAACACGTCGAGGTAATATAGTACCTCAACTCAAAAATTAGTGTGCTTTGTCTGGCCTGAAAGACATTGACTCAAGATGAAAGAGTTTTGCAATTGCATCAGATAATTTAGAAACCTTGGATAACTCGGACAACATAACGGTTGTACGGGCATGAAATATGAGGCAGCTTGCACAAGAAAACTGACAACATGACAATGAATTCATATGGAGACACTAATCCAGGAAGACAACAACTTTCCTATAGGACTCCAGCATAATAACTCGTCCTCCTAAAAGATAGATGAGAAGGACTAGTTCTTAATCCCCGTAGAAAAGAAGAGGGTGTCTCAGAATTAGAATGACACAAGGAAAGGAGTAAAAAGAGCATTACGTTCCCTTCCACAATCAATTCCCTTATATAACTGAAGCAGTTCTAGACTCAACATCGACCAGTTTGGCTTGGTAATCCTATAGGCAGTCAGGCTCTGCTACCAAAGTTGTCAGGACCCCGATCCTAAGCCATAAGAATCCATCTTGTAACACATCACATCACTTTGCGGTCTGACGCAAGGTTATCTCCACGGTTGCGACCTTACCTGGGCCGGGACTATTTGCGTCTTTTGATTCACGTATGTGAATGTGTCGCTAGCATTCAAATGTCAAAGAACCCAGGCCGACATGACTAGTCGTAGAACCCAAGTGGCACATCCGTACAGGGACAGGCACACATAACCCAGCAATGCACGTGTCGATCTCTAGCGTGTGTAGACGAGTCATAGCAAGCTACAAGGACTCCATTACGCCGTGGGACATAAATGTCATCACTGCATGTAGACGAGTCATAGCAGGCTACAGGAACTCCATTACACTGCGAGACATTTCCCCGAAGGGACAGACACAACAGCAAACAAAGGATACATGCCGGTCAATCAATGTGTCCGGAGCAGTAGCAAGCTACCAAGGCTCGGTGGAAGCACAAAGAGGCAGTTCCCCGTAAAGAGTACTACTAAAGGCACACAACTAGGTGTCAAATCCCATACATACCGTTGCACGTCACACGTACGCATGACATGCCCGATATGCATAGATACAACTATGGCATCACAACATAACCATACAACATTACAACATTTATTTAGAAGGCTTGTAAGAGCCAATACAATAAGATGTTACAAACAGGGGTCACAAGACCCAACATTCAGAGCATTCAAACAAGCAAGCGGAAGTTAAACATGTCTGGGTACAGACATCTACAAAAGTGGCTGGAGGAGCCTGAAAAGCTACAACGACCCTACCAAAGGATCCAGACCTCTGTCTAGGATTCCCAAGCTAATCCGATCAACATCGGACTTCACGTCGTAAATATCACTAATGAGAGTGACATCTCCTCTGCAAAAACAAAAATTAAGGAAACGTGAGTACAAGGGTACTCAGCAAGACTTACATCAGAACTGTCTACATATGCATCAGTATCAATGAAGGGGGTTGTGGGGTTTATTGCAGCAAGCCAGCTTTGACTTGTGGCTAACCTATACTACGACTACAAGTAGTATCATTGAGGTGGAATAACGCACGCGAGTCCACATATTCTCCAATCAATACACTACTATGGATCCACTCCCGTCTCCCTACGAGAAGGCCATCCATAGCACTCACGCTTATCTTGCGTATTTTAGAAGTATCCATTTCACTTATCTATGAACCACATAAGTTCTCCAAGTAGGCCATATCCGAGGACGTGGCTATTCGAATAGTTTAATTAACCCTACAGGGGTATACTTCTTCACACACGCTCCCACCACTTATCGCCATGTGCACGTAATAAGGCACCTCGGCAACCTTCAAGCGGAAGCCCAGCGAGGGAGTCGGCCACGACCGTCAACCACACAAGACCCTAGTCTAGGTTTATCGCCTATTTTAGACTGAACCCGCACGGAAGTCCGGCCGAAGTTTCCGCTACAGCCTCAAACGATGTGCGCAGGGTTCCCAAGCCCACCGTTTGGGTGCCACTTGGTACACCGTGCCACTGTGCCTATACCACATCACAGTCCACCCCGTCAGGCAACGCTATGCATGGCCGCCAATAATTTTCCTACAAACACCAAAAACTAGTTGCAACTCCTGGACAGAGGTCTAGGCGATTAATGGACCGAGAGGGTCAATTAAGTATTCCAATGTGCGGTAGTATCTTGTCTTGGATAACATACAAAGAACTCAGTTCTTAAGGACGGTCCCAATGAGACAACCCGCCATGTACTCCTACATGACCTCTCATCGCTAACTTTACCAAATCGTGTTCACACACTTAGCTCCCACACAGTAGGACATGATCATTGTCATTCTGATTCATCACCCAGATGGATCAAACCCAGCATAACACGACTCTAAGCATACCAGGCACAGTAAGCAAACATGGATGAGTAAGCACAACAAGGCTCAAACAGTTGCTACTCATGCTAAGTGGTTTTAACTATTTACTGTGGCAAAGACGGGTCATGCAAAGGAATGGGTTCAACTACCGATGACATGTAACAGTTGAATCGTTGTTGTCCTAATGCAGTAAAAGAGAGGAGGAGCAAGAGAGTGGGTTCATATCAGTATGCTCAAGCGGGTTTGCTTGCCTGACAGACCTGAAGATATACTTCTCTTCATTAGTTTCAACGTTCACATCGTCAGAACCATCGTCTACCGAGAGGGAACAACCACCGACAAACAGGAAGAAGGAACGCATTCACTGCAATGCAACAACCATGATGCATGAAATGGCATGTTAAGGTACTGAATCAACCTAGTGCTATAGGTAGTCATATTAAGTGAAGTGGAATTCAAATATATACTAAATTGCAACTCCAACACTATTTATTAAATTATCCTAATCATGAAATGTCCTACTTTGTGATGTTAGCTTTCTCAAACATGCATGATCATGGCATAAACAGATTCATTGGATTTTTCTGATCATTTTTCATATATAAATTATTTTCATCTGACTTACAGATTATTCTCTATGACTTTTAGAAGTTTTCAACAATTTCTGGAATTTATTTAAATCCTAGAAATGTAATTATTGCATCAGCTAAACGTCAGCATGACGTCATCCTGGTCAGCTGGCCGTTTCACGTCAAACTGACCTGTGGGGCCCGCATGTCATCGACTCATTGTTAATCATAGGGTTATTTAAACTAACTAAAACATTCCACGCTAATTAATCATGCGGGGCCCACTAGTCATGTCAGGGGGGATTAATTAGATACATACTAATTAGGCCACGTCGGCCGGTCGGGATTTGGTTGCCGGCGACCTCTGGCCATGGCGGAGGGCCACCGGAGCGGCCACGAAGGGCACTCGGGCGAATCCCACGGCCCCGACCATCCGGAGGGCACCACGGGAGGTCCTGGGGTCACCGGAAGCTCGTCGGAGGCGAGCCCCTGGCGGCGGCCGAAACATCGGCTTGCGGGGATGGCGGCTAGAGGGCATGGGAGAGCAGGGGTGCAAGGGGGAAACGGGCAGCGGCTCATCGGGACGCTACAGAGGGGATCAGCGGCTCGAGGGCGCTCTGGATGCTGAGGATCGACGGACAATGACCTTTGGTGCCAGCGGTGGAACGACGACGGGGACGATGCCGCGGGGCCTTTGGCCTTGATTCTGTCGGCGGGTAGGAGCTAGGGGATGCGGCAGTTTTGGTGGGCTTGCTGGCTGGGCGAGGGGAGGCCGGAGGCCATGGCGGGAGCGAGCAGCGGCGACGGTGGACTTTGGGTCCGGAGAGATGGAGCAAAGGAGAGGAAACAGAGGGGGGAGAATGGAGCCAGGGGTCTGGCATCCTTTAGGCACCGCTAGAACGCTCGCCCGTGCCACGGCAAAGCAGGAGGTGGAGGCCTCCCGGCTCGCCGTGCTCGGCTTCGCCTCCGCCTACTGGCAAAGGTTGAAGACGACCGCTCACCAGGGTAGGCTAGGACTCCCACTTGGGCCTGGTAAGTGGCCAGGTAGGCCTCTTCTTTCTATTTTATTTTATTTTCTCTGGTTTTTTATTGAAATTTATTTTGGAGTCTAACCATAATATTGCAAGCCCCACAATAAGTTTCAGCACTTTTGGAAAATTAAAATAACATTTAATTATCATTTTCAGATGCATTCATGATTTATTTAAAAATACAAAATAATTATTTAGAATTTCAACACCCCTGGTATGTTGTTTCCAACATTTATCAGAAATGGTGAATATTTTTGAAGGCCATTTTGAAATCATTGAAAACGAAAAACAATTATTGGAATTAGTTTAACCTTTTTTTTGAAGTGCTAGGGTTTGATCATCCCCATTTCAGGTTTCATTTGAATTTACACATGACGCCATGAATGCCCACTAATACAACTAATATAGACAACTTCTAGGGCTGTGACACTTGACAAGCGGGATAAGAAGTTGCATAAGCGGGCGGTTAACGCAATCGCGTTGGCTCTACCGCAATACTTGAAGTGGTCTGAGTGTTGATGACCCAGGGCGGCTGGCCCTGGTAGTTGCCCCCCAAGTGGGAGGATATATGGTGAATAAGGTACTTATGGATGGCGGCAGCAGCATCGATATCATGTACTATGACACCTTCCGGCGGATGAAGCTGCTTGATAAAGACCTTAAGCCCTCATCGACAGTCTTTCATGGTGTGGGCCTGGCAAGTTAGCTTAAGTGGGAAGGATTTCTTTGGAGGTCGCCTTTGGTGACGAGTACAACTACAGGGTGGAGTCCTTGTGGTTTGAAGTAGTCAAAATCAAGAGCCCTTATCATGCATTATTTGGGCGGCCGGATTACGCCAAGTTCATGGCTAGGTCCTGTTATGTCTACTTGCAGCTCAAGATGCCCGAGTTAAAAGGGACGATTAATGTTCATGGTGACCGGAATACGGCTATTGAGTGCAAAGAGGGAGACGCGGCTTACGCGGAATCTAGTTGTGCTGAGGCAGAGCTCAAGTTCTATAAGGAAAATGTTGACCCGGAGGACATGACTCCGCTGAAGAAGCCTACCACAGAGGTTGAGCTACCCCTCAAGTTTTCAGCGGATGATACCAAGGCGGTGGATTTCACTCCAGGCGACTCATCTAAAGAGTTCACTATTAGGGCCGATATGGATCCCAAATAGGAAAGCACGCTCATCAAATTCATCTGTGAGAATCGGGACATCTTCGCATGGAAGCCCTCTGACATGCCGAGTGTACCGAGAGAGTTCACTGAGCACAACCTTAATGTGGATCCTAAGTTTAAACCTGTCAAGCAATTTCTATGGTGGTTCAACAAGGAGAGATGCAAGGCCATCGGGGAAGAGGTTGCCCAGCTCTTGGCGGCGGGCTTCATCGTTGAGGTCTTTCACCCGGAGTGGCTTGCTAACCCAGTGCTTGTGCTCAAGAAGAACGACACGTGGCATATGCGTGTGGACTATAGGGATCTTAACAAGGGCTGTCCAGTTGAATCTTTTGATCTGCCTCGCATTGATCAAATCATTGATGCTACGGCGGGTTGTGAAAGTTTATGCTTCCTGGATGCTTATTCGGGATATCATCAAATCAAGATGGTGGTTAAGGACCAAGAGAAGACGGCTTTCATCACACCTTTTGGGGTCTTCTGCTATGTATCTATGCCTT
This sequence comes from Hordeum marinum, assembly GCA_022496015.1. NCBI lineage: Eukaryota > Viridiplantae > Streptophyta > Magnoliopsida > Poales > Poaceae > Hordeum > Hordeum marinum. The sequence continues at coordinate 343,233,440 of CM039672.1, read as the reverse complement.
TTGGGCTCAAGAGTGCCCAGGCGACTTACCAGCGCTGGGTGCAGAATTTTCTTCACAGCCAGACCGGGCGTAAAGTTCACACATATGTGGATGACATTGTGATCAAGTCACGGAAGAAGGAGACTCTGCTTGACAACCTGAAGGAGACCTTCGATAATCTATGGGTCTATAAGATGATGCTTAACCTGGCGAAGTGTGTCTTTGGTGTTCTGGCAGGCAAACTCTTGGGGTTTCTGGTCTTTGAGCGTGGCATTGAAGCTAACCCGGATAAGATCAAGGCTATCACCTCCTTGGCTGAGCCGGCGTGCATCAATGATGTTCAACGCCTAGCAGGGTGGATCACCATGTTGAGCCGGTTTATAAGCTGCCTTGGTGAGAAAGCCATCCCTTTATATAAAATCATGAAAAAGACAGACAATTTTGTCTAGAGTATGGCGGCGGGTGAAGCGTTTGAGGCACTCAAGAAGCAGCTCACTGAGCTGCCGGTCTTAGCCGCTCCGACTGAGAAAGAACCTTTGCTCATGTACGTGGCGGCTAACAACAGAGATGTCAGTGCTGCAATCGTGGTCGAGCGCAAGGAGGCAGGGAAGGAATATCCGGTTCAGAGGCCGGTTTATTATCTTAGTGAGGTCCTGACAGAGTCCAAGTAGAGGTATCCACATTAGCAGAAGCTAGTATATGGAGTGTTCATGGCCAACCGCAAGCTAAAACACTACTTCTTAGGGCACCAGATCACCGTGGTCAGCTCTGCCCCATTGGGGGATATAACTCGAAACAGAGAAGCCACTGGCAGAATTGCTAAGTGGGCATTGGAGTTGGGGCCTCTCAATCTGAAATACGTGCCTCGTACGGCTATTATGTCTCAAGCCCTTGTGGATTTCATAAACGACTGGACAGAGTGTCAGGCGCCCGAAGAAAAGCCGGATAACACATATTGGACAATACACTTTGATGGGTCCAAGCAGTTGGAAGGATCAGGGGTACGAGTTGTCTTGAACTCCCCCAAATGTGACAATTTCTATTATGTGCTCCAACTGATGTTCCCTTGCACTAATAATGCAGCTGAGTACGAAGCCCTGCTTCATGGCCTCGGGGTGGCTAAGGAGATGAACTTAAACCGGGTAAGGTGCTTCGGCGACTCAGGTCTTGTGGCTCAGCAAGTTTCAGGCACTTGGGATTGCAAGGACCCGTGGATGGTGGCTTATCGTCAGGCGGTGGATGTCATTGCTGGTCACTTCAATGGTTATCAGGTGGATCATATTGATCGTCGTCGGAACAAGGTGGTTGACGCCCTGTCAAGATTAGGCTCTCAACGAAGGCCGGTGCCACCAAACGTATTTTTGGATGTCTTCCATCACCCGTCAGTTAAGTTGCCTTCAGAGGAAGACTTAGCCATTCCTGACCCAGAGGGATAGCTGGTGGCGGCTCTGCATGCTATTCCGGATTGGACTGTACCTTACTTGGCGTACTTGAGTCGGGGTGAGTTACCTGATGATGAAAATCTAGCTAGACAGATCACCAGACGGTCTAAGTCCATGACAATAGTCAATGGCGAGTTACATAAGTGCAGCGTCACCGGCGTGTTTCAGCGTTGTGTCTCATCGGAGGAGGGTAAGGAAATCTTGAATGAAATTCATGCTAGTGATTGTGTACATCATGTCGGCTCAAAATCTCTGGTGGCCAAGGCTTTTAGGCATGGTTTCTTCTAGTTGACGCCTCAGAAGGATGCAGAGGAGCTGGTTTGCAAGTGCGATAGTTGTCAAAAGTTTGGCCGGCATGCTCATGTTCTGGCTCAAGAATTGCGTATGATTCTAATCACTTGGCTGTTTCCAGCCCGGGGGCTCGATATGGCCTGGCCTTTCAAGAGATACAAGGACAAAAAGACACACCTCTTGGTGGCGGTTGACAAGTTCACCAAATGGGTAGAGGTTGAGCTGGTCAGCAAGCGTGACGCAACTATGGCGGTTCAGTTTATTAAAAAGCTGATCTACCATTTTGGTTACCCTCACAGTATCATCACGGACAATGGCACGAACCTGTCCAAGGGGGCTATGAAAACGTTCTGCAACATTGAGCACATTCGGCTTGATGTTTCTGCAGTTGCTCATCCACAGTCCAACGGTCAGGCGGAGTGTGCTAACCAAGAAATCCTGAGAGGTATCAAGCCCCAGTTTATGGTTTCTTTACAGCGAACGCCGGACTGTTGGGTGGAAGAGTTTCCATCCGTCTTATGGAGCATCAGTACTACCCCCAACTGGTCAACGGGTTATACACCTTTCTTCATGGTTTACTGTGCAGAGGCCGTGTTACCAAGTGACATCCATCAGGACTCGCCACGAGTGGCGGCTTACATTGATACGGACAATGAGACGGCGCGTCGAGACGCGTTGGATGCCTTGGAAGAGGAACGTGATCTGGCGGCGCCTCGTTCAACAATTTACCAGCAAGACCTGTGCCACTATCATAGCCGCAGAGTCATGACCCGGACGTTTCAAGAGGGCGACCTAGTGTTGCGACTGATCCAAGACCAGTCAAATATGCATAAGTTGTCTCCTCCATGGGAAGAACCTTTCGTGGTCAACAGAAATCTGAACAACGGGTTCTATTACCTCATTGACATTCGAGACGATTCAGATACCTCGGGGCAGGAGACCCGTCGGCCGTGGAACATAGAGCATCTGCGGCCTTACTATACCTAAGTTGTTGAGACTCGGCATTGTACACTATCATTGTGCATATCATATTTATATATGAATAAAAGTTGGCATCCCTGCAAGCCGGGGCCTCTGCCGTTTCGCATATCTCAATCTGTGCAAACACATGATCGTCCAGGGGGCTTCCCCCCTCCCGGTGTAGCTTATCGAACCCTATCGGTCGACTCTCAAGCCAAAAAGTTGACTCCGTCAACATGATCGTCCAGGGGGCTTCCCACCCTCCGGGTGTAGCTTATCAAACCCTATCAGTTGGCTCTCAAGCCAAAAAGTTGACTCTGTCAACATGATCGTCCAGGGGGCTTCCCACCCTCCGGGTGTAGCTTATCAAACCCTATCGGTTGGCTCTCAAGCCAAAAAGTTGACTCCGTCAACATGATCGTCCAGGGGGCTTCCCACCCTCCGGGTGTAGCTTATCAAACCCTATCGGTCGGCTCTCAAGCCAAAAAGTTGACTCCGTTAACATGGTCGTCCAGGGGGCTTCCCACCCTCCGGGTGTAGCTTATCAAACCCTATCGGTCGGCTCTCAAGCCAAAAAGTTGACCCCGTCAACATGATCGTCCAGGGGGCTTCCCACCCTCCGGGTGTAGCTTATCACACCCTATTGGTCGGCTCTTAAGCCAGACAGTTGATTCCGTCAACAAAGGTCATTTGGGGGCTTCCCACCCACCGGGTGTAGCTTACACACCCTCTTGATCGGCTCTTAAGCCAAACAGGGTTAAACCTGCCTGTAAGTTGATGCTACTCCGCTAGGTGACTCGCTGAAACTCTTACAAGTTAATCTCGCCTAGAGACCCTGAGCCGGTTCACAGCAATGGATGGCCAATCTCCACAGAGACCTTGTCCTGGTTAAGGTTAAAACGGCGGCTCTTGTCACGTGAGGGTCGGCTTACGGAAAGCAAGGATAAACTCTCCCACCAATTGCTGACTCTCCGCTATGTGGCCTGCTCGTACTCTTAGACAGTTAATCCTTGAGGACCCTGTACTGTTTAAGGTTAAAACGACGGATTTATGTCACGTGAGAGGCAGTTTTTGGGCTATCAGGGTACTCATGCCCTGCCGTGTCTCTTTTGGGACGTCACACTTCCTTTCAGTGAATCTCTCTTAGAGACCCTGAGCCGGTTCAAAAACTTACTGGCCAATCTCCATAGAGACCCTGTATTGTTAAGGAGTTTTAATTGGCGAGTCAACCCAGTAGAACCGGCACATGAGCTGTTTTTGAAAAACATGTTAGGAAGATACATCATCTTTGGGTTATGCTATTTTAAGCCGCCCTCCTAACAATGTCAAGATACATCTATTCTTGCAGCTCAATTAAACCGCCAAGAGTTGGCAAAGCATCCAGTGTGAAATGCAAGGAAGATGTTATGTATTAAGCCGGACTATTTAACATGTGCACGATGGCAAAGTTCAGGCAAAGGCAAAGTTACTACAAGCCACTTACATATGCTCTTTGTAGAGCCCAAAAATATTTCAAAGTGTTTTACACCGCTCATGGCGGGTCACAAGAGACGGCTTATCAACGGTGTTCACAACTCCATTAGCTGGTTCGCGGGTCACCCTGCTCCGGATCTTCGACCTCCTTGATCTAAAGATTGTCCAAGTCCCAGTTGCAGTGGGTTAAAGCTGCAAATTTTCCCTCTTCAAAGAGGGGGGATGGGTCAAGTTCAGAAGCAAAAAGATGCTTACTATGGGCGGGTGTCAGATCCTTGGCTTCAAAGAGGGGGCCGCGAATTCTCTTCTGATCAGCATCATAAGCCGCTTGATAAGTTGATAAGTTCACCTCTTCAGCTAACACGGAGGCGAGAACCTTGGAAGCCTTCACACAATTGGCATAATCAGCATCAGTGAATTCTGAGCCATCATCCTTTTTGGATGGAAATCCATCCATCATGTCTTCAGGGTTTAACTCAGGAGCAAACGCCAACGCCCGGCTTATAGCTACAATAGCTCCCTAGCGGCCGGCTAATTTTTTAAGCTCTACAATCTGTTTTGGTAGGGTGGAGAATAGTTATATGACCCCTTTCATAGTTGAAGGGGTGGTATCCTTGTAGAGCACAACCTTGATCGTGCAGACAGCTCCACAATAAAGCTGTTTCGTCAGAGTATAAATAGCTTTCAGGGGTAGCAAGCTGTCGGAAGAGAGGTGGCCGCTCCTTGTGTTGGGGAACGTCGCATGGGAAACAAAAAATTTCCTACGCACACGCAGATCTATCCATGGTGATGAGCATCTACGAGAGGGATAGTGGATCTACGTACCCTTGTAGATCGCTAAGCGAGAAGCGTTAAGAAACGCGGTTGGTGTAGTCGAACGTCTTCACGATCCAAATCACCAAGCGTCCCGCGATCCAATCTCGATCCATCCCGCGATCCAATCATGATCCGTCCTGCGAACTTGATCACGATCCGTCCCATGAACTTGATCACGATCCGTCCCATGAACTTGATCACGATCCTTCCGATCTAGTGCCGAACGGACGACACCTCCATGTTCAACACACGTACAGCTTGATGATGATCTCCACCGTCTTGATCCAGCAAGAAGGATCAGAGAGGAAGAAGAGTTCTCCGGCATCATGACGGCGCTCCGGCGATGGTGGTGGAGCTATTCTAGCAAGGCTTTGCCTAAGCACTGCAGATATCCGATCTAGAGGAGAAACTATGCACTGGAGGAACGGGCAGCACGTGGCTGAAAAAATCTGTGCAAAAACCCTAAAACCTCCAGTATATATAAGAGGAAGAGAGGAGGAAGCTTTGCACAAGGGCCAAGCCTCCAAGGAGTCGGCCGAACCAGGTGGAGGAGGTGGACTCCACCTCCAATCCTAGTAGGACTAGGATTCACCCTATTTGTGTCTTTTTCCACTTTTTCTCTTTGGGCCTTTTTTCCCAAACCACATGGGCCTTGTGTGGGATTTCCACCAGCCCACTAAGGGCTGTTAAACACTCTCCCACAGCCCATGGAGCCTCTTGGGTCGAAATACCCCTCCCGAAGGTCTCCCGGTACACTACCGGCACTCCCGGTACACTACCGATGAGCCCGAAACTTTTCCGGCGACCAAAATAGGACATCCTATATATCAATATTTACCTCCGGACCATTCCGGAGCTCATCGTGACGTATGGGATCTCATCCGGGACTTCTAACAACCTTTGGTCACCACCATACATAACTCTATACTACCGAAACGTCACCAAACCTTAAGTGTGTAGACCCTGCGGTTCGAGAACTATGTAGACATGACCGAGACACCTCTACGGTCAATAACCAATAGCGGGACCTGGATGCCCATATTGGTTCCTACATATTCTACGAAGATCTTTATCGGTCGAACCTCTATGTCAAGGATTCAGTTAATCCCGTATGATGTTCCCTTTGTTCTTCGGTATGTTACTTGCCCGAGATTCGATCGTCGGTATCTCCATACCTAGTTCAACCTCGTGATTGTCAAGTCTCTTTACTCGTTTCGTAATACAAGATCCCGTGACTAACACTTAGACACATTGCTTGCAAGTCTCATTGTGATGTTGTATTACCGAGTGGGCCCTGAGATACCTCTCCGTCACACGGAGTAACAAATCCCTGTCTTGATCCATGCCAACTCAACAGAAACCCTCGGAGATACCTGTAGAGACATCCGGATCAGTGTCAAAGCTTGCATCGACATAACCCTTTACGACGAGCTCTTCATCACCTCCATAAACGAGAAACATATCCTTAGTCCTTTTCATGTACTTAAGGATATTCTTGACCGCTGCCCAGTGTTCCAGTCCAGGATCACTTTGAAACCTTCTGGCCATACTTATGACAAGGCTGACATCGGGTCTTGTGCACAACATTGCATACATGATAGAGCCTATGGCTGAAGCATAGGGGATGACACTCATCTTTTCTCTATCTTCTACAGTCACTGGGCATTGAGTCTTACTCAACTTCAGACCTTGTAACATAGGCAAGAACCCCTTCTTGGAGTGATGCATTTTGAACTTCTTCAAAACTTTATCAAGGTATGTGCTGTGTGAAAGTGCTATTAAGCGTATCGATCTATCTCTATAGATCTTAATGCCTAATATGAAAGCAGCTTCTCCTAGGTCCTTCATTGAAAAACTCTTGTTCAAATATTCCTTCATGCTTTCCAGCATTTCTATATTGTTTCCAATCAGCAATATGTCATCCACATATAATACTAGAAACGCTATAGAGCTCCCACTCACTTTCTTGTAAATACAAGCTTCTCCATAAACTTGTATAAACTCAAACGCTTTGATCACCTCATCAAAGCGCTTATTCCAACTCTGAGATGCTTGCACCAGTCCATAAATGGATCGCTGGAGTTTGCAAACTTTGTCAGCATTCTCTGGATCGACAAAACCTTCGGGGTGCATCATATACAACTCTTCATCAAGGAAACCGTTGAGGAACGCCGTTTTGACATCCATCTGCCAAATTTCATAGTCGAAATAAGCAGCTATTGCCAACATGATTCTGACAGACTTAAGCATCGCTACGGGTGAGAAAGTCTCATCGTAGTCAACTCCTTGAACTTGTGAAAAACCCTTTGCCACAAGTCGACCTTTATAGACGGTGACATTACCGTCCGCGTCTGTCTTCTTCTTAAAGATCCATTTGTTCTGAATGGCCTTTCGCCCTTCAGGTAATACTTCCAAAGTCCATAATTTGTTTTCATACATGGATACCATCTTGGATTTCATGGCCTCTAACCATTTCTTGGAATTCGGGCCCATCACTGCTCCTCCATAGCTCGTAGGTTCATTGTTGTCCAACAACATGACCTCCAAGACAGGGTTGCCGTACCACTCAGGAGTAGTACGCGGCCTTGTCGACCTACGAGGTTCAATAGTAGTTTGATCCGAAGCTTCATGATCATCATCATTAACTTCTTCTTCTACCGTCGTAGGTTCCACAGAAACATCTTTCTGCGTTGTGCTACTTTCTGGTTGAAGTAAAGGTTCAATAACCTCATCAAGCTTTATTTTCCTCCCACTCAATTCTTTCGAGAGAAACTCTTTCTCAAGAAATGTTCCGTTCTTAGCGACAAACACTTTGCCTTCGGATCTGAGATAGAAGGTATACCCGACTGCCTCTTTCGGGTATCCTATGAAGACACATTTTTCCGCTTTGGGTTCTAGCTTTTCAGGCTGAAGCTTTTTGACATAAGCATCACATCCCCAAACTTTAAGAAACAACAAATTTGGCCTCTTGCCAAACCACAGTTCATATGGCGTCGGCTCAACGGATTTCGATGGTGCCCTATTTAAAGTGAATGCAGTTGTCTCTAATGCATAACCCCAAAACGATAGTGGCAAATCAGCAAGAGACATCATAGGACACACCATATCTAATCAGGTTCGATTGCGACGTTCGGACACACCATTACGCTGTGGTGTTCTGGGCGGTGTCAACTGTGAAACAATTCCACACTGTCTTAAGTGACTGCCAAACTCATAACTCAGATATTCACCTCCTCGATCAGATCGCAGGAACTTAATCTTCTTGTTACGATGATTCTCAACTTCGCTATGAAATTGCTTGAACTTTTCAAACGTTTTAGACTTGTGTTTCATTAAGTAAATATACCCATATCTACTTAATTCATCAGTGAAGGTGAGAAAATAACGATATCCACCACACACTATAACATTCATTGGACCGCACACATCAGTATGTATGATTTCCAATAAGTCACTTGCCCGTTCCATTGTCCCAGAGAACGGCGTTTTAGTCATCTTGCCCATGAGGCATGGTTCACATGTGTCAAGTGATTCAAAATCAAGTGACTCCAAAATTCCATCAACATGGAGCTTCCTCATGTGTTTTACACCAATATGACCTAAATGACAGTGCCACAAGAAAGTGGTACTATCATTATCAACTCTACATCTTTTGGCATCAATGTTATGAACATGTGTGGCATCACTATCAAGATTCAATATGAATAAACCCCTAACATTGGGTGCATGACCATAAAAGATATTACTCATATAAATAGAACAACGTTTATTCTCTGATTTAAATGAGTAACCGTCTCGCAATAAACAAGATCCAGATATAATGTTCATGCTTAACGCAGGCACTAAATAACAATTATTCAGGTTCATCACTAATCCCGATGGTAATTGAAGAGAGAGCATGCCGACGGCGATCACATCAACCTTGGAACCATTTCCCACGCGCATCGTCACTTCGTCCTTTGCCAGCCTTCGTTTATTCTGTAGTTCCTGCTTTGAGTTGCAAATGTGAGCAACCGAACCGGTATCAAATACGCAGGAACTACTACGAGAGCTAGTAAGGTACACATCAATAACATGTATATCATATATACCTTGTTTGTCGTTGGCCGCCTTCTTGTCAGCCAGGTACTTGGGGCAGTTCCGTTTCCAGTGACCAGATCCCTTGCAATGAAAGCACTCAGTTTCTGGCTTGGGTCAATGCTTGGGCTTCTTTACAGGAGTAGCAACTGCATTGCCATCCTTCTTGGTTTTACCCTTCTTGACCTTGACCTTGACCTTGCCATTTTTCTTGAAACTAGTGGTTTTATTGACCATCAACACTTGATGTTCTTTCTAGATTTCAGACTCATTGACTTTTAGCATCGCAAACAGCTCGGCGACTGACTTGTTCATCCCGTGCATGTTATAGTTCATCACAAAGCTCTTGTAACTAGGTGGCAGTGATTGAAGAACTCTGTCAGTGATCGCCTCTGGCAGAAGGGCAATTCCCAATTCCGCTAGACGAGTTGAATACCCAGACATTTTGAGTATATGTTCACTGATAGACCCGTTCTCCTCCATCTTGCAAGCATATAACTTATCAGAAGTTTCATACCTCTCGATCCAGGCGTTCTTCTGAAAGATAAACTTCAACTCCTGGAACATCGCATATGCTCCATGACGTTCAAAATGTCTCTCGATCCAGGTGCTTTGAAGTCTCAGTTCTAAGCCATACAATATTGCACACTGAACTATTGAGTAATCTCCAGTACGTGCCTCCCAAGCGTTCTTAACGTCTTCGGAGGTCATGTCTTCTGGTTGGTCACCAAGCTGTGCATCAAGGACATATGATTTCTGGGAAGCCATGAGGATAATCCTCAGATTACGAGCCCAGTCAACAAAGTTACTTCCATCATCTTTCAACTTAGCTTTCTCTAGGAACGCATTAAAATTCAGGGGTGCTACTGCGCGAGCCATTGATCTACAACATAAATATGCAAAGTTTACTTAGACTATTGTTCAAGATAATGAGTTTAGTTAATCAAATTACTAAAGCTCCCACTCAAATCGACATCCCTCAGGTCATCTGAGTGTCACATGATCCAAATCCACCAACTCAAGTCTGATCATCACGTGAGTTGAGGTGGCTTTAATGGTGAACATCATTATGTTGATCATATCTACTATATGACTCATGTTCGACCTTTCGGTCTCTTGTGTTATGAGGCCATGTCTGTACATGCTAGGCTCGTCAAGTTTAACCCGAGTGTTCTGCATGTGCAACACTGGCTTGCACCCGTTGTATGTGAACGCATAGTCTATCACACCAGATCATGACATGGTGTCTCAACACGACGAACTTTCGCAACGGTGCACACTCGGGGAGAACACAATTTATCTTGAAATTTAGTGAGGGATCACCTTATAATGCTACCGTCGTCCTAAGCAAAACAAGGTGCATAAAAGGATTAACATCACATGCAAATCATAAGTGACATGATATGGCCATCAACTTGTGCTTTTGATCTCCATCTTGAAAGAACCATCATGATCTCCATCGTCACCGGCAAGACACCAATATCTCCATCAACGTGTCGCCATCGGGGTTGTCGCGCCCAACATGCTTCTACTACTATTGCTACCGTTTAGCGATAAACTAAAGCATTACATAGCGCTTTAAAGATTGACACATAGGTCATACAATAATTAAAGACAAACCTATGGCTCCTGCCGGTTGCCGTACTCATTGACATGCAAGTCGTGATAATCTATACATCACATGCTCATCTCATACATCACATATATCACATCATGTAATTGTCCATATCACATCACAACATACCCTGCAAAAAAAAGGTAGACGTCCTCTAATTGTTGTTGCATGTTTTACGTAGCTGCTACGGGTATCTAGCAAGAACAATTCTCATCTACACAAAAACCACAACGGTGATACACTAGTTTCTTTTCAACCTTCTCAAGGACCACCTTTGTCGAATCCGATACAACTAAAGTGAGAGAAACTGGCATCCGCAAGCCATCTAAGCAACAAGTTGCGGTCGAGGGAACTGGTCTCTCGTAAGCGTACAAGTAATGTTGGTCCAGCGCTTCATCTCACAATACCGCTGAACCAAAATCCGACCAAGGGAGGAAGCAAACTAAGTATCAACGCCCACAAACCTTTTGTGTTCTACTCGAGATCTCATCTACACATAGACCTAGCTCCTGATGCCACTGTTGGGGAACATCGCATGGGAAAAAAATTCCTATGCACACACAGATCTATCCATGGTGATGAGCATCTACGAGAGGGAGAGTGGATCTACATATCCTTGTAGATCGCTAAGCGGGAAGCGTTAATAAACGCGGTTGGTGTAGTCGAACATCTTCGTGATCCAAATCGCCGAGCGTACCGCGATGCAATCACGATCCATCCCGCAATCCAATCACGATCCATCCTGCGAACTTGTTCACTATCCGTCCCATGAACTTGATCACGATCCATCCCGAGAACTTGATCACGATCCTTCCGATCTAGCGCCGAACGGGCGGCACCTCCGCGTTCAGCACACGTACAGCTTGATGATGATCTCCGCCGTCTTGATCTAGCAAGAAGGAGCGGAGAGGAAGAAGAGTTCTCCGACAGCCGCTTCGGCGATGGTGGTGGAGCTATTGCGGCAGGGCTTCGCCTAAGCACTGCAGAAATCCGATCTAGAGGAGAAACTATGCACTGGAGGAACGGGCAGCACGTGGCTGAAAAAATCTATGCAAAAACCCTAAAACCTCCAGTATATATAAGAGGAAGAGAGGAGGAGGCTTGGCACAAGGGCCAAGCCTCCAAGGAGTCAGCTGAACCAGGTGGAGGAGGTGGACTCCACCTCCAATCCTAGTAGGACTAGGATTCACCCTATTTTTGCCTTTTTCCACTTTTTCTCTTCGGGCCTTTTTCCCAAACCGCATGGGCCTTGTGTGGGACTTCCAGCAGACCACTAAGGGCTGGTAAACACTCTCTCACAGCCCATGGAGCCTCTTGGGTCGAAATACCCCTCCCGAAGGTCTCCCGATACACTACCGGCACTCCCGGTACACTACCGATGAGCCCGAAACTTTTTCGGCGACCAAAATAGGACATCCTATATATCAATATTTACCTCCAGACCATTCCGGAGCTCCTCGTGACGTATGGGATCTCATGCGGGACTCCTAACAACCTTCGGTCACCACCATACATAATTCTATACTACCGAAACGTCACCAAACCTTAAGTGTGCAGACCCTGCGGGTTCGAGAACTATGTAGACATGACCGAGACACCTCTACGGTCAATAACCAATCGCAGGACCTGGATGCCCATATTTGTTCCTATATATTTTATGAAGATCTTTATCGGTCGAACCTCTGTGTCAAGGATTCAGTTAATCCCGTATGATGTTCCCTTTGTTCTTCGGTATGTTACTTGCCCGAGATTCGATCGTCGGTATCTCCATACCTAGTTCAACCTCGTTATTGACAAGTCTCTTTACTCGTTTCATTATACAAGATCCCGTGACTAACACTTAGACACATTGTTTGCAAGGCTCATTGTGATGTTGTATTACCGAGTGGGCCCTGAGATACCTCTCCGTCACACGGAGTAACAAATCCCAGTCTTGATCCATGCCAACTCAACAGACACCCTCGGAGATACCTGTAGAGCACCTTTATAGTCACCCAGTTATGTTGCGACGTTTGATACACACAAGGTACTCCTCCGGTATCCGTGATTTGCATGATCTCATGGTCATAGGAACATATACTTGACATGCAGAAAACAGTAGCAATAAACTGACACAATTATATGCTACGTTTGTAGTTTAGGTCTTGCCCATCACATCATTCTACTAATGATGTGATCCCATTATCAAATGACATCTCATGTCAACGTCTAGGAAACCTTGACCATCTTTGATCAACGAGCTAGTTCACTAGAGGCATACTAGGGACAAAGTGTTGTCTATTTACCCACACATGTAATGTGTTTCCATTTAATACGATTATAGCATGGATAATAAACGATTATCATGAACAAGTAAATATAATAATAAACACTTTATTTATTGCCTCTAGGGCATATTTCCAACACCTTGGACCTGCATAAGACGGACTCTTCGTCATAAGTCGTCAGTACAAGTACCCATACAAAATTTGAGTTAAGCCGTTAAATACTTACCAAATATGGCGGCTGACATCTTTCTGATATGGCGCTTCAAAGATTGCAACTCATCTGACACAATCGCCAGCCGCTGGTCAGCATCATCCGCTCGTTGAGTCAGTGCAGCTTATTCAGTTTCAGCAGACTCTTTGAAAGCGGCAAAGTCGGCTTTGATCTTAGTAAGTTCCTCGGAAAGGAGCCGGCATTTTTCATCAGCCTCGCTTCGGGGGGCTTGCTGCGTGGCTAGATTATTATTTAAGCCGTCCACTTCTGACTCAGCTTCGTTTAAAGCTTCCTGTGACATATCAAAATATGTAATGAGTCGTCAGGAGGGAATTTTTCAGATAATGAAGATTAAGCAAGTCTCAAATAGATTGCAAGCAATATGTTTGACACTTGGGTGCTAATGTCTATTTGATCTCCAAGATTACAATGCAGTTCCAGATCATCTTTATCAACTTAATCCGGAACTTGGGGGCTACAGGCTGGCTTTTCAAGTTATTTACAATGAAAGCTTGGACTCAACTTTAAACAAGATTGAGCCGGCCCTTGGGGGCTACAATTGGCTCTATTAACTACCTTCAATAAAGCTCTGGCTCAATGTTATCAAATTTGAGCTGGCCCTTGGGGGCTACGAACGATGATTTGCGGTTACTTCTAAATAAGTTGAGGCTTACAGGCTAAGCATTTGTACTTCTAGCAAGTTTTGAAGACCCAGATTATCATCAACTAATATTAACCCGGCTCTTGGGGGCTACGTAAGGGTATAAGGGGAGTGAGAATAACTCGTATTTCTTAATCATCAAATTGACAAGCTTGAGTTCCAGGTCTCGGCTTGTGGACAGACGGTTCAAATAACAAGCATGAAGTTCATCAGTTGTTAGCTTCTCTAGCGCAGGGAGCTCAAACTCCAGCTTCTTGGAGGTTTTAGTCATCTCACTATGCTTTGTCAGAACATGAGGTTGAGGAGAGTGGAAGCCGGCGCCAGTAATAAAGACGTCCGGAGTAGTTGTTTCATCAACAACCTTTGTAGGGCTTGGCGGCTTGGAATGGTCCCTCGGAGGACTCTCAGGAATTATATCGTCAGCTGCCGGCTCTGTAGAAGGACAAGCCTCTTCAGGTGCCTCTTTGGAAGCCGCCGAGGGATCAACATCCAGCATGGGAGCAACCGGCTTGGCAGGCTCCAGTTCTTGAACATTAGGGCCAGGGGAGGACTTGTTGATTTTCCTTCGCTTGGCTTGAGCCCTAAAGAGCACAAAGGTTAGAACTCAAAGTTTACTACTACCAAAGACTTGGATGTAATGCTTGAAAAACACATACAACGGGTTAATCATTGGAGGCGGCAAAGCACCTGTCGTAGAGCCGCCAGATGAAGGAGGTGATTCCTGAAAAGGAGTTCAAGAAATATAAGGCAATTTTGAATTACAAAGGAAAGATTGGTAAAATAAAGCAAAGAGGGAATAGATACCTCAGCCGGACATTTCTTCTAAGCCGGAGAGTTAGATAACCCGGCCATGACAACGGTAGAGCCGGTGCTCCGGGTCTGGCGTCGGGAGATTTGCTATTGCTTTTTCAAAAGAAATTGGGGGTCTAAGTAAGCAAAAAGGATGAGAAAGTGGGAATTTTCGAACGACCCGCCATATCTTCCGAGGTACAAAATAGTCTGAGTCGGACGAAACATAAGTTACCTGAGGAGCATTGGCGTGGCTTGTCTCTGTCTTATCCTATGAATAATTGTTGTTAATAAGGTGAATAAAGAGGCAGCAAAGAGAGTCAATTTATTCCTCTGAGTCGTCAGATTCCAGCTGTTCTTTCGGCTCTTATTGAGGAGTGGTTTTCTTCTTCCGGCCGTCAGTTTTCTTCTTTGACTTCTTTGGAGGAGGAACGTACTTCTTTTTCCAGAAGCCAGAGCTTGCCTGAATGTATAAGCCAGCAAAAGGTTAAGAGGTTACAAAGTTTAAGTTAGAATGGAGATAAGGACATCGAGATTCACCATTACATCTAGGGCCGGGTTTGCGGCATAGAAAGGTGCCAGCCCAATGGCACTACAAGCTCCAGAAGATTCGTGGACAAGACTCCTGATGGCAGTCACAATATCTTCCTCTGATAACGTTGTCCGGCTAAAGCAAAGGGAGTCATCATATTGGCATGTATATTCGCACATAAGGCGACTGCGCCGGCTCAAAGGCATGATCCTCCAAGAAATCCAGCAGCGGATCAAATCCAAGCATGTCAGTCCATTGGCCATAAGGGCTTTAATTTTGGCGTGAGGGGGAGCGTGCTTCGCCCGTTTAGTGGTTGACAGCTGGCCAGGAAGCTCAGAGGTTGTTTTGAGCCGGGATGGGCGATAACCCGGTAGGGGATGCTCTCCTTCTGGGAAGTGTTATTACAGTAAAACTAAGTCTTGTTCCAGTCTTTAGGATGACTCGGCATGTGAACAGCCGGAAAGGTTATGTCCTGGTGCCTCTGAATAGAAATCCCGCCAAGTTTTAAGCTTGGACAGGCCTTCACCTCTGTCTAGCGGTTTGCATAAAAAAACTCACGGAATAGGCCAATGGATGGCTCTGTTTGCAAGTAGACTTCACTGGGTACTTGGAAGTTGCATATGTTGGAGACGGAATTGGGAGCGAGGTCTTGAGGGCGCAGCTTGAAGAAGTGAAGAACATCCCGAAAGAATTTTGAGCTGGGGGGAACAAACCCGCGCTCGACATGATCTAAAAACACAACTACCTCACCCTCCTGAGGAACAAGTTTTAGCTCATTACCCGGAACCCGCCAATGGATGACATCCTTGGCGGGTAAAGTACCCGCGTTTACAAAGTCCATCAGGAATTCCTCAGTGATGGCAGAGCCGACCCAATTGCATGAATTGGATACACGAGACATGGTGGCGACTCGATACTGCACAAAGTAACAAGGTGCGGCGAGTCATAAGATGCCAGGCAGCTAAGGGCGGCTAAAGGCCTAAGATTTTGTAAGGTTAAGGCGCCAAGAGCTGGTTGGCGAGATCCAGAATTTCATGGCGGGTTAAGTTTATAAGAATACAAAATAAAATTTGGCTAAGTGTGGAAAATAGGTTTCACAACATATCTATGTGGTTCCAGATCTACAAAACAGAGAAAAGTGGTTTTATTTTAAACCTAGCGACGAACCGTCGGACCAGTGAAAGTTTGAAGACGGCAAGCGGAGCAATTATGGATCTGTGCGGTGCTGCTATCAGTTTCCTACGATCTACCGCAATGGAGAAAAGGATATCATCGCGTTTTATGGACTATGCATAGCTGACATTACGGAGAAGCTCGTGTTCTAAGCGACAGAGGAACTCCGCAAAAACCCTACAGAAATCTACGGATCTAGGGGGGGAGAAACTTACAGGAGATGATGTAGCAGATGCGAGCAGAGCTCTGGTGCGAATAGGTTGATGCAGTGGCGTGAACGACGATGGCATGGAGATGTCACCGGAGAGAGGTGCACTAGAGCGGTGGCGTCGGAAGGAGGAAGAAGAAGTGTGAAGTGGAGAAGGAAATGAAATCCGCTCCTCGCGATCCTATTTAAATAGGCAAAAGGTGGAAACGGGAGCGTGAATCCAGGCGTCAGATATTGATTGACCGAGGCGGACGCCTCGATTCTCGGGCTGTCCATTTAATAAGGGAAATATACATTGTGGTCGTCAGTGGATCTTTCTGACATATTTAATATGACATCACGGCGGGTCATTTTGTCTTACTTTCACGTGACATAAGCGAGACTCGCCGCCAGTTAAGAAGGAGGATGAAATGAGCAAGCTCAAATCAACCTGGGGCCTAATGTTGGGGATATAACCCCGCGGTGAGACCTGCCTCGAGGCTCCGGGTCACACCTGGTGGCTCATGCACCAGCCCAAGGATGGGCCTTGAAGACTCAAGACTTAAGACTTTCACGGCGTTACAAGATGGGCCAAGACGTGGCCCGGATGGGGGAAGTATGAAGACCCGAGCGTGTGAGCCGCCTGGACACTGCTTGCTCTGGAAGGCAAGACAATGTAGATATAGACTCGGACACATTGTGAGAGTCGGTTACGACTTGTATGACCCATGGTCTTGACCTCCTATACAAGGGCGAGACCCGGGGCGACTTAGATAGAGACTAACCAATCGAGAACTAGGTCAAGCAATCTGCTCCCTTGTAATCGATACACCAAGCAATACAAACACAAGCAGGACGTAGGCTGTTACCTCTACTTGAGGGGCCAAACCTGGGTAAACCCGTCTCGTTCGTCCCGATCAACCCCTTTGAGTCCATCACCTTAGCGATGGCCTCGAATCCAAGTCCGTTCACCCGAACATCTGCCATGACAAAATCACGACAATATGCCTGAGAATTTAATCATTGAAGAAAAAGGGCAGGAGGGTGGGGAAAAACAAACATAACTTGGAACAGATGAGATGAACTTTGGAAAGAAATATGAGGACTGATCTTGCAAATATTGAAGAGGATAGAATTATCTTGAAGAGAAGCACACCGATAGGAAAAGAATTGATATGACAACTTGATTGAGCACAAGAATTAGCAATCCCACAGAAACATGAGAACACTAATTCGGAAAGATATGAGATCACCAGTTGACATCGAAGCAACTTGAATTACCATAATCCAACAAAACAAAGGATGAGGCTTACAAAACAAGCCGGAAACAAATTCATAACAGAGATTTCGTCCGATATTTTCGTGGTAAAATTCGCACGGGCTCGATTAAACATTGGATTGTCATATTGAAATGACGCTCGAATATGCTCCCTAGGCGTAGCGAACTACAAGGCTTGACGAAGCATACCGAGACTGTCCTCTGTAAAAAGACCGTGAACAAACAAACCACTAGATGTCAAACCCCAACTTCACATCATGATCTGTTGGAAGATAGCCTAGGTAACTACTTGAATTCCAGCCTAAGAACTTTCGAAATTATTGGTTATGCAATCGGGTGTTGGATGTACAGGGAGGCAAAATATCCCACACAACAAACATGCCCTACACTCCAACTGTATCCATCTGTCAACACATAACCAAGAAAACCTCGGAATTCGTGTACCTCAGACCTTCGAAAAACATCTGATATACTAGTTGTGGCAATACATCTGATCGCTCTCCCCAGTACTAGGTGGCACCAACTACTCTCACCACAAGGAGTATAGAAGCGTTTTCGATGTCGACGACCTCTGGTATTCCGGAACTGCAATGATACAAATGTGACGACAACACCTCGGAGCTCAACTCCCCGGGACACTGCCACAACCCCTAAATGTCAAGAGGCACCAAGAACAATGTTCTCGTCACAAAGATATCGGAACGATCCCAACAATACCCGTGTGATCCTAAAAAAATTGACTGAAAAGAGAAGAGGAGTAGAATTAAAATTCCTAAGTCATAATTCCTCACCAGAGTATAGAAGAGGAATAAAATAATCCTACTCTCCAATATAACTAGACACAAAATAGTTTTTTCTAGACTCGACTCAGCCAAGTTCGATCAATCAAGGGTGCTCCTAGGTCGGTACAGGCTCTGATACCAACTTGTAATGCCCAAGATGCAACCCTATCCTTATTTTGGCTCGAGGGGCTCAATAGGGATAGGAGCGCATCTCGTCATTTTGCAAGAATTGATATCATTACAAGTACATGTACAGAAGAGATGAGTATATGGAATTGGCTTACACTCGCCACAAGCTACATCAAGACACATCACAACACAACAACATATTCAAACATCATACATAAGAGCAGGGTTCGACTACGGACGAAATCAAACGACAAAATGACATCCATCCTTGCTATCCCACGCTGCCGCCTGGAACCCATCCTAGATCGATGATGAAGAAGAAGAAGAACTTCAATTAAAACAAGCATCGCTCTCAAGTCAAATCATCACATTACATGTACATGCAACAGTTGTTTAAGTAATATGTGAGCCACAGGGACTCAGCAGTCCCATTTCCAAGGGTATCAAGACTATTAAAGCTTAATGAGTGGGGTATGGTTAAGTGGTGAGGTTGCAGCAAGCGACTAAGCATTTATTTGAGTGGCTAACTTACGAATACAGAAAAATAAGTATGGTGGTCTACGCATAACGGACATGAGCTAGTAATCATCACTAAGTGATCCTGAACACCTACTTATGTCAAACATAACCCCATCATGTTCTCTCTCGGATAAGAACTCATGAGAAGAGACAGTCATGGTTACGCACACAATTGGTGTATTTTATTTGAGTTTACTTCAGGTTTACTATGACCGGGTGTTAAACAAAGTTTCCAAGTTGCCACATAACCGCGGGCACAACTTTCCGACAAATTTAACCCTGTAGGGGTGCTCCAACTCATCCATCCCAAATTAGCCACACGCCGCGTTGGAATTCCTCAACCGCAGAATCACCGGTAGTATTTGCGGAATCCCGACGAAAAATATCAACTTCGAGATAGCCCGAAGTGTCGTCGAAATCCCACACGCAAGAGGTTTGAGAAAGGTAAAACAAATGCAGCAAGGCCTCCGGACGTGCTGACAATCCTGATAGTAGCCGTGTATCTCATTATCAGGGCACAATCGGATGAGCGCAGCGTACAGCGGCCTAATAGAACTCACCCGAGTTTCCCCGGGTTGGCCCCGCACACAACTCTGTTTTGTTCCAGCACCATCAGCACTGGCCCCTTATATTATATTAAATTACTCTTCGGGTTCATGACGCCCTATGATTTAATAACAGTGTTCAGTATTATTATGTCGGGCAAATGTAGTACCAAAGTTGGACCTTGCCAGACAAGTTTTATCCTAAAACGAAAATCAAGGGGGTCCCCATAACAACCCCAAGCATGTTAGGAGCGCTCAATTATGGAACATAACAACGGTTCACAAGTAACTAGGGCGGCAAGAGTCGAACAAAACACCGAGCAAAAGGCCAAGCCTTCCACCCTTACCAAGTATATATATGCATTAAATTAAATAGCAATAATATTGCGATAACAAAAGAATGTCCATGTTGACACATGGAAGCAATTGTACCTGCAGCTAGAAACGCTATAAGAAGGGCCAAACAAACGGTAACATAGCCAAACAAAGGTTTGCTAGGATGTGGAGGGGTTAGAGGCTTGTCATGGCAATGTTGGGAGGCATGACAAACAAGTGGTAGGTAGCGAGACATAACGATGGAAGTGAGACAACTAGCATAGCAATGATAGTAGTGGTATCCAGGTAAATGTGTCATCTTGCCTAAGATTCCGCATGGAATAAGAATGAATCCGTGAAGAAGACGATCCGTGAAGAAGACGAACGAATCCTCACACTCCGAACGCTTTCGGAACTCTATCGAGAAGAAGCAATCCGGAACAAACAATTAGCACATGCGACAACATATGCATGCCATGATGCACAAATAAATATGATGAATGTCCGGTTAAAATAATCAAGGCATGGCAAGGCACAACAATCAACCCCTACACATTAAGTGAAGCTCAATATGCAACGAGTTGCATGTTGACGAAACTCCACATTCAAATATTTAGTTCACTCTCGTTTAGGTACTCATCAATATTAAATGTTGATTAACATGGAAAGAGGTTAACCATAAGTAAACTACTCTATCTAGGCATCTTAAATGAGGTCGGAAACAACTTATAGCATTTCCGAAATGACCCCATATGTTAATTTCGAAATTGGCCAGATCTGAACTAACCATATTTTATATTTGTTAAACAGCAAAATAAAGTGCACCATGAAATTCTACATGTCATTCTAGTCGATTTACATATATGGATCATTCCAAATAGAGCTACAGTCTAAAAGTTATGACACACAAAAGATGAACCTGACATGAATGCAAAATGCATGAAAATGATAACCACAAACAGTTAAAATCATGTATGTAGCAACATATCATGATACTACATAAAATTATAAGCAATTTTCATATATGGCATGTCCAAAACGGAGCTACGGTTCAACCACAACAACCAATACAAGTTTTCGTTGAAATCTGTCCAAAATAGCAACATGGCATATTGGAACCCACAAATCTACAAGCTACAACCATCTAAAATACACAACAAGGACATGGTGATGTAGCCTACATTATGCTCAACAATTCATCTATTCAAGCAAATTTATTAGAATCATGGATCGATAGGAAATGAGCTCACATGAACACATATTGAAGCCGTTTTTCAGACTTAGTGAAACTCTCAGGTTTTTATGCAGAGCAGTTTTTATCACGAAGGCATATTGACAGCAGTAAAACTTCATGCTACGTGGCATATTATGGGATGAAATTTAACCGCATGCTAGAGGACATTATCAACTACAAATAATACCATTACACCTACCCCAAAGGGGTTCTAGATCACTAGCAAAACACATGGAAAGACACCAACAAAATATTACAGATTCCAGACTTAGAAATACTTTGGACCTCAAAACAGTAGAATTTTATAGCATGTTGGGAACAAGAAAATAACACCTAAACATGAATGTCTATCACAACCAAAAAGACCAAGGCCTAGCACACATGTCAAAGGGCATATCTCATGTTCAAATATAATTCATATGATGCATGGATTTAATCACACGAAAATAACAAAAGGGCATCACAGCAAAATAACATGCGCACAAATTTACTCAAATGACAAAACCAATTGCACAGATAATTTCTATGGATTTTCCACCCCAAAATCATATATAACATGCACATGGTACTGTAGAACAATATGCCATAATGAATTATGCAAGATTTGATATATTTTTTCCCGTGGACAGAGCGCCAAATAGAAAAAAACACGGGCAAGGGCAGGATTCGGGCGGCTCACATAGTGGGCTTGGCCCATTCGACGGAGCTGGGCCCCTGGGAAGGCCGCTGGCCCACGATGAAGAAGGCCCATGCGAGGAGCGCTGACGAGTGAGATGCTAGCACAGGCGAGTCGTCTCTCTACTCGTGAAAAGGAGGCCATGGCAGCGGCAGCGTGGAGGTTGTCTGGGCAATGGCAGGGAACGAGGCAAGGCGGAAGACCGGCAGATCTGGATCGGCATCGCCGGATCCACCCATTCTCGACGACGGTCGGAGCTCCTGCGGTGAGCTGCGGCGTCCATGGCGGCAGGGTTGACCTGCAGCTGAGAGGGGCCCGGTGGGAGGTTAGGGGAGAGGAGGAAGAAGGAGAGGCAAGGGAGGGGGCGACCTGCGACAGGGCATGATGGTCCAGCGGGGCAGCGACTCGCCAGAGAGGAAGGTCGCCGCCGGTGGCAGGCTCAAGCTCGGGAGCCCTCCTGCTCGGGCATGAGCACAGAGGTGCGGTTGCGGGGAGGCGCTCGAGGGCTTGCGGCGACGGAGATCTGGGCCCGAGCGGGCTTCGGATGGGCCTGGCGGGCCCGCACGGCTGGGAGGAGGGAGACGCTGGCGTCTGAGTGGTGGGAGGTCGGCTGGCGGCACGAATTTCAAGGAAGAGGCTAGGGTTTCCATTAGGGGCTGGTTAGGGGTGTTTAAATAGGAAATGGGCGGCTAGGTTAGGGATTTTGGGGCGTTTTTCGACCGTGCGATTGCCATCGGATGGACGGATCGGGAGGGACGGCTAGGATAGAGGGTAGTGGGCTGTGTAGAGTGGCTTGGACTGAGATGAGAGGGAAGGTTGTGGCCCATAATAGATTTTTATAAACCGAAACATCTAACAATTAAACCGATGGCAGTGCTGCTACGGGCGACCATTGGGGTATCAAATGGACTCTAATTGTGACGAAATTTGGCAGGCAGTCCTCCTACAATATAACAAGACCGCATGCCAACTTTCGACCCAATTCGAGAATATTTTATACGCACTTTTAAAAACAATATTTTATTGATGCCGCGAGCGCATGCATGTGTGGTTGGTCTCAAAATGGTCAGCAATGAGAACGGAGAGAACTGGCACTACGAATGGATGCAAGTTTTCGAAAATGAGTGATGATGCTATGCATATGATGCGAATGATGCGATGATGAATGCAACAACCAAACGAATCGCAAGACGACAATGGAATAAAAGAGGAATCTTCTCGAGCGTTGGTCCCGGGCTGTTACACCTCTCCTACACTATAAGAGGATCTCGTCTCGAGATCTAGAATGAGAAGGGGAAGAGAAAGAGCAAGAGGTAAACTTAGTTTCTCCTTTGACACACGAGTGAAACCAATGAAACATGAAGGTTGCATGGAGATGAAGAATGACATGGGGAACTAGCAAGAATTCAAAAGAAATTTGGGCAGCACTTTGGTAGGAAAGAGAAGCAAAACTTGATAACATGGAGAGAACTTGACAAGGGGACACCACACTCCAGTAAAATGGACAAGCAAGAAAAGAAGATCTTGATAACACAGGATGATGATTCGAAGGGAGAACATCACAATTCCTCCGGACAAAAGAATAGAAGCTAGATAACTGGAGAGAAGCGAAAGGAGAAGAATTGATAACTTCTACCATAATTGAATTTGAGAAGCATAGGTTGAACGGAGTTGTTGAAAAACTAACAACAAAAAGAATAAACTTGTTGTGGGCTTATATAGACAATATCTAAAAATAAAGAGGTGATAACCAGCCACTCACAACACAAGGACTACTTTGGATCAAAAGAGATGAAATAATTCTTTCACCAAGAAGAGGGGGAGGAAACTTGGATCATCTATGACACCGTGATAGCAACATCCTTAGGAAATGCTTTAGTTGAAATACAACCCAAGATAACTCCGAGAAAGACATGATGGGTTTACTTATCTCATTCTTGACTAATTTCCTTCGAGGCTCCTCATAATAAAGAATGCTACAATACCATCTCAAAGATAAAGGAGAAAGAATTGCATTTTGAAATGCAAGACAATAATACTTGAGATCCTCCAACAATAATTGCATTTCCCGGGTTTGACACGCAAGAGGAAACACTGGACATTAGCAACGACATGGACGACGTCGAACCCAACGAAGTCGAGGAGGAGGTGGAGGAGGAAGAATCGGAGCCGTCGAGGAGCAAAGGGAGAAAGAAGAAGACACGAGCGACCAACGGAAAGCTGGTCGAGCCCCACCTCAAGTGGACTGCGAAGGAAGACGAGTGCCTTGCGAAAGCATGGAACATGGTCAGCATGGACCCGATCACCGGCGCACATCAAAACGTCAATACATACTGGAGAAGGATCAAGACGGCGTTCAACGAGCGCAAGTTGGTCGACCCCGATGTACTCTCAAAAGTAGTGCTAGAGGGGGGTGATTAGACTACTTGACCAAATAAAAATCTACTTTTCCCAATTTTAATTCTTGGCAGATTTTAGCATTCATAGCATGTCAAGTACACCCTACACATGCATGTCTAAGAGTATAGCAGCGGAAAGTAAAGACAAGCATGTAAGTAAAGATAGGGTAGGAAGAGCAAACACAATTGGTGACACGATGGTTTTTCCCGTGGTTCCGATAGGTAGTGCTATCGTACGTACACGTTCATGGAGTCTTCAACCCACGAAGGGTAATGGTCGCGAGAGTCCATAGATGGCTCTACCTACGGAGGGTTCCACGAGGAAGCAACCTTGACTATACCATGACGTCCTACGTCCACGTAGGACTAGCCTTACTCGGGGTAGATCTTCACGAAATAGGCGATCTCCTTGCCCTTACAAACTTCTTGGTTCACTCCACAACACGAAGTAGGAGGCTCCCAAGTGACACCTAACCAATCTAGGAGGCACCACCCTCCAAAAGTTAATAGACTCGATAGTGTCGAAGAACTCCTTCCTCTTGTGGTTCAAGATGATAGACTCCTCAACACACAATCACTCTCCTACAGATTTGGCTGGGTAGAAGAGATTGATTGGGTGGAAAGCAACTTGGGGAGGCTAGAGATCAAGATTCATATGGTTGAAATGGAATGGCATGATATCAAAACACGAGTAGGTGGCTCTCTCTCAGAAAATCAGTAGGTATGAGTGGGGAACTGTTCTGAGTGCTTCTCTTGCGAGTGAGTGGTTGTGGAGGGGTATATATAGGCATCTCCAAAAATCCAACTATTACACATAATAAGTTAGACTCGATGGAACCGACGTGTCAATCTCGGTTGTACCGAGTTGCCTCAAAGGTAGAAAATTTTGAATCTCGGTGAGACCGATACATACAACTCGGTTGCACCAATTAGGTGACCAACGGTCAGATTGCCAATCTCAGTGACGCCGATTCTCAAAACACGGAGGGACCAATTTTGTAAACTTGCGGAATAGGAAGTTGGCAACCCAAACTCGGTGGCACCGAAGCAGAATCGGTTGCACCAAAAATCTAGGGTTTGGTTGAGTCTGTGTGAAGTTTGGAATTGGTGGCACCGAGTGGAATGTGTTGGTTGCACCGATTTTGAGTATTTGGCTATGGACAGACTTTTGTGGAAGAGCTTGTGGGTGTATGTGGTGACTATCACTTATGCACGTATGAGCATTTTGTTCACCAACAAAACTTTACCCCCTTTTAATAGTATTGGCTTTCCTATAGACTCAAAGTGATTTCTCACAAAAGGTAAAATGTCGAGTCCTTTGCTTGAATCTTTGCCAAACTATTCCCTTGCATCTTGGGGTATTCCACAATCCTTTTGCCAACCCATCATTGAACTTTTCCTGAAATATGCTTAGTGGAAACATTAGTTCAATTACATATATGTTGTTATTAATTACCAAAACCACCAAGGGAGCAATGCTTTCAATCTTCCCCTTTTTGGTAATTGATGACAATATATATATCGAAGCTTCGACATATGATATAATCAATGAATATAATCGTCGCTTTGAGAAATATGTGATAAGTGAGAGCTCCCACTAAATTTGTGAATTATTTTTAAATTTGCGTTTGAATGCAAATGCAAAATTGATTAGGTACATGGGGAACTTCTTCCATGTCACATACAACTTGGTGGTGTGCGAGAGTAATGAGAATTAACAACATAGCACAACACATCAAACAAAGTGAATGATCATCACATAATCATCAAAAGATAGGAAATAGTAGCATCACACATAACAGCGTATCATCAAACACTAACAAAAGTATGTCACATCGTATGATCAAACACAAACAAAACAACAATAAAAAGCAGACGCTCTCTCACTCGAAGCCTAGATCTATATACAACTTCTCCTCCTTTGGCAACAAGTTACCGAAAAGTTCGAAGAGATATAGCTAATCATTCTTCGGCTGATCTCCTTCAGTAGTAGATGTCAGAGTCGAGAGAACTCGTCAGCGAAGACATCCGCTGAAGTCCTGGATGGAGTTGGTGTAGATATTGGAGGCATTGGAGCTGATGGAGCTGACGTCACTGTGTCTAGAGCAAAAGATGAAGGCCTCGTCTCTGGAGTTGGCACTATAGGTGTCCTACCCTTATTCATGAACTGGGCAGTCATTCTGACAGGTGCACTATCCTCATCATCATCAGACTTAGATTCTGAAGAGGTGCGATGGATATGGGCTTCATAAACCTCCTTCTTAAGCTCATTGACTGTCTTAGTCAGCCCATCTACCTTGTCAATAAGAGTTTTCACTCTATCCTCAATGATGTTCGCAAGGCTCTCCTGAGTGTCCATGATGGTTTTGATGTCCTTCTGCATATCCATGACAGTGGAGATCAAGAGATCCATCTACTCGTTCCTGGATCTGGGGACCTGAGCACTAGTGGCTCTAGCTGCCTCTACCTGTGCCTCTACCTGTGCCTGAGCTGCAGCTGATGTGGGATGGTCTGGGTCCATCACCACAACGTTGTCCTCAAAATCTGGCTGAAGTGGCAAGTGGGGTCTATCCAGAGCAAATATGTGCTTCTCAAGTTTGGAGTTGAGAAGCATCGGAATATAGGGTGCATGGCAGCATGAGTGCTTCTAGTCAGCAACAACCCTCTTCACAGTCTCTACTATCAAATCCATCACTGGAATCCTGGTGTGAGTATCAAGATGGATGAGCATGTTGATGGAGTATCCACGAATCGTCTTCTCATCTCTAGACTTGGGCATCAAGGTATGCCTCGGGATAGTGTTCATGGTACGGAGGCCTACTTGAAGGAAGTAAATGAATCCTAACTTGTGGGATTGCAAATTAGCAACTGGAATAGCAGTGTACATGTCCTTCATAGCATTGTGGCTCTCCTTGGATTTAGAATAAACATCCAAGTCACCATCCTCAACCTTAGGGACTCCTAAGATGGTAGCCCACTCATCAACAATAGATTCATATCTTGCTCCTTCAATCATCCAGACAATCCTGCCATCTCCATAAAAATGAGTAGTGGGATAGAACTGTATGATCTTCTCATCATTCCAAAAAGTGAACTCCTTCCCAACAAACTTCTCAAGTCCAATGCAGTGGAAGTTGTCTTGCACACATGGAAAATAGTCCTCATTTTCCTTGATATACTTCTAGTCAACATATCTCATGTCACTGACTGCAGGACTCTTGTCAAGTAAGATGGTCTCATACAAGTCTTGATACTCCTTGGTATAAAACCTGTAGTCCATAGCAGTCTTTCTCCTCTGGGCATATGGATCAATGGCTCTCCATGCCCTCAGACCTAAATCCTTCATCTTCTTCATATCCTCAGTAACTGGGTGGCTGGCATCATGTACAGGAAGATGAGGTCTAAGCTTCATTAATACTCACATAGCATCATCATCATCTGCTTCTCTAAAAGTGGATGTCTTGTTCTTCTCAGCAACAGGTATATCCCTGGTAGTCCTCTTGGACTTATGTGTAGCAGCTTTCTTGGATGCAGCCTTGGTGCTCTTGGAGGGGCCAGGCTTAGGCATAGCATCAACCAAAAGTTCCTTTGCATTTTTCTTGGGAGGGGCCTTGACCACATCTTCCTCCTCCTCCTCCTCCTCAACAGCACCAGCAACCTCCTCTGGATCCTCATACATAGAGGTAGGCCTGCCAATGACATGAATGATCCTCTTCCTGGCTGTCTTCTTCTCCCCTGCCTTCTTAGGCAATGATTTATTTAGGAGCTCAACACACATAGTGGCTCTCGTACTCTCAGGTGCTCTGAAAGTCTTTGGAGGTGCATAAACTTTGCTGACTACCCTCCTAGATGAGGTAGCCTCTATAGCAGATTTCCTTGCAGCCTTATCTTGCTTCTTAGCAAGAACCTCTTCTCGCACAAAATCATAATCTTCTTCATCTGAGTTGAGCTGCTTCCTTGTCCTTGTTGCAGACTTAGGCAACCCATGAGAACTGGAAGTGTCTGGATCTGAGAAAGAACTGGCCTCAGGACTAGTGCCTGAACTCATCTCAACATTTTGCTCCTGCAGATTCTGACTGTCTTCTGAGCCTGACATGTCTGACCCTGTGAATAGAGTATAGAAGAGTGGAATAGGATAAGTCATCACAATATGCAGAGATTTTTGAAAGTTTGAACAAAATATTCTCAAAGTTTACATTCTGTCACATGAAAATCGGTACAACCGAAGCAACAATATCAGTGCTACCGAGAAAGACTTTCTCCTACGCCGAAACTTGGCACCCCTTTCGGTGAGACCGAAAGGGAGCACTCGGTTTCACCGAGAAAGTTCTCAGCAACACAGACAGACAAATCAGTGACACCGATTTGCTCACTTCGGTTCCACCGAGTTTCATCGGGAAGAAGGCAAACCCTAGAAAATCAAATGTTCTCTATCTAATGGAGATTTGTTTGGGCAGAAACAATATCAAACAGTGGCTCGACAAGGAAAAGTCCCTAATGCGCATGAATCGGAAAGAGGAGCACGAGAGGGGGGCTAATCCATACCCTAACTTGGCGATGGATCCGCTACGGCGGCGACAATGGAGTAGAAAACGTCGACGGCGGCGATTCCCAGCGGTGGAGGCACTCGGGGAAGCAAGGCGATGACTAGGGGTCTTCGGGATGGTAGCTAGGTTTTTGGAGGCGTGATGTTTGAAAAGTGGATTTCAAAACGTCACGGTCCGTAGATTATATACCCATCGCTGTCAGTGACACCGATTTGATACTTTCGGTGTCATCGAGTTTCACAACTGTCAGCTGGCAGGGAAACTCGGTGTAACCGAGAATATGAAATTGGAAGTACCGAGATTGGAAAACCAGATCAACCCTAGGCATTCGGTAAGACCGAGATTTTTGAGTTGGTTCCATCGAGATGCACTTGGGAGGTTTTAATGGCCAGTCCTTTGTTGACAAGGAACTCCGAGTTCTCCTCACACAGAGAGATCCAAAAGTACTTGTTCAAATTTTGTGATGCAGCATGAATAGAATATGAAGTGAGAAAGCATAGATAGATAAAGGAGTGGTCCTAGGCATACTTGTATATCCAATTGGCAAATGAAAAATCAAAACCCCAATGGCAACAATTGGATATCCTCGAATGAGGAAAGAAATGCAAACCAACATGCTCACTCAATAAGATGTCAAATGAAATCATGGCAAACATGCACAAACACATTAGCATCTAACAAGCACTTTGGCGATGATGGAGTCATCTATATATGAGTATATTGACTTAGGATCCAAGTAAGAATACTTGATCATAGGTCATACTAATAGTATAAGCACAAGTGGGCTTACCACTTTGACATAAAGCATTTAATGTTGTCACATTCCATGAGATGCTTTGACTCAAGTCTTAGAGTAAATATGCCCCCTAGAAGTGACATCCCCCCATAGTAGGGATAAACTAACCTTGGGTTTTGTCGACTAAGACTTCATGTAGGTGAAGTAGTGGTGGACGCTCAAAGTTTATGAAGATCACCAAGAGTTAGGAGCATCCTCGTTGTTTCATTACTCTTCTCACCTACATGTGTTAGTCCCAACACACAAGAGAGAAATACAATGATATCTATGGACATGGAGTGCAATGCATATGTGATGATGTCCATTTATTTGTTGATCACCTTGTCCCTTGCTTACCTTTGAGGGAATGTCTGACTCCTTGAACTATTGCATGATGTTGATGTTGATTGCAACTAGTTCTTGCCAATAATGATTATGAGTGGATTTCATTGGCAGATTCACCCCTCAAGTTCTTCTTCTTGGGGACCCACATCAAGTTTATGGGGATACTTGGTGTTGAAGTAGCACTCATAGAAGTTGAGCTTGTAATAGTCTTGGGAATCCACTTCACCAAAGCTTGGGATTCATCTTCATATGATTCAATGTCCTCTTAAAGATTGTTCTTGCCCTTGAGCTTGGGGTCTTGTGGTGGAAGGTCAACTTGAACCTTTGTTCCCTTGGGGAGAGTATTTTCATGCTTCTCCTTTTAAGGAACTACCTTGGGATTGGGGTATTGACCTTCTTCCAATTCAACTCCATTAGCATTGAAGTAGCCAACAGCATGATTCTTTCGGTATCCGCCGTGCTTGCGTACAATCTCCTCAAATTGTTTGCAACCTTCAAGACTTTTGTAGATACCTTTCTCTATAATCCCTTTTAAGAGTTCATTTTCTTGCTCCGGTGTAACTTGGCTAAGAGAAGATTTAGTGGGATCAAGAGAACTACTAGAAGCAATATCATTGGATTTATCATTTTTATTGCTACTAGTTGAAGTACCTTTCTTTCCTTTGTTATTAGCTTGCTTAGACTTAAATTGTGGCATGAATGTAGACCAGAGAAATCGTTTGGCTATATAAGAGGAACTCTTCTTTCGAAGATCGTCATTGATAGCTTTAAGGAACTCATGCTCTTGCTCTAAGTTGAGCTTCTTAAAGCGGAGCTTATCATGTGTCCTTTCTTCTCATGTTTTCGTAGAGTAGACTCGTGTGCTAACTTAAGAGTGTTTGGTTCTTGAGTTTGTCATTATATTTCCATCTTATCATCATCGCACGACTTATCTAGACTAGAGTGAGTACTAGCAATTCATCTTGACTAACATTACTATATTTGTCAAATAGCAAGTCATCTTCAATTAACAAGTCATATTCATCACTATTGAAATCAAGATAATTGGGGTATGATAACTTGGGGCCTTCAGCCATGAAGCAACATCCACTCCCTTCATTTGGTGAATCAAATATTTCGTAGGAGTCAGTTGTCACTAGTGCAAGTTCGGCAACACCTTCATCTTGACTATAGTCGGAGTTGGAGTGATAGCTTCTCTCGGAGTGGTTGTCTGATTCAGAGCCGAAAACCCATTCACCAACATGAGCTTGATGTTTTGTTCTTGAGTAGCTCTTGGTGTACTTGTCCTTCTTCTCCGAGTCCCTACTTCTCCTTGAAGGTCTTCGTTCATACCGATCATCCCTACTCCTTCTCTCTCTTCGAGGTGATTCAACTCTTGAGCTTTGTCTTCTTGGTGACTCTTCTTTCCATTAGTAAGGAGCCATGCACTCATTGGAGTAGTGTCCAGGCTTCCCACAATTGTAGCAATTTCGGTCATGACTTGACGAACGCTTCTCTTCATATCTTGAGTTGGAGCTTCGACCTTTGCTTCTATTCTTGTCGAACTTGTTGAATTTATTGACCATGAGGCTTATCTCTTCATTTGTGACAAGGTTGTCACTTGAGGTAGCGGGAGCATCACTTGTGGCTTTGTAAGCACCGCTAGACTTGTGGTGAAGCTCTTCCTTGTCTTTGAGTGTCATCTCATGACCAACAATCCTACCAATCACTTCCGTTGGCTTGAGATATTTGTAGTTCGGCATCATTTGGATCAATGTGCATACAGTGTCATATCGATCATCCAAAGCTTGAAGTATCTTCTTGATGATGAACTTGTCCATCATTTCTTCGCTTCCTAAGCCGACAATCTCATTGGTGACGAGAGCTAGCCTAGAGTACATATCTGCGACTCCTTCACCATCCTTCATCTTGAACTTTTCATGTTGACTTTGAAGAACATCCAACTTGGATTCTCTCACAGATTATGTACCTTCATGCATATCAATCAAAGTGTCCCAAATCTCTTTTTTATTCCCAAGACGGCTGATTTTGTTGAATTCTTCGGGGCATCGGCAGTTAAAGAGAATGTCACATACTTGAGCATTGAGTTGCAACATCTTCAATTCATCTGCAGTCGCTTCACGATTGGGTTCCCTTCCTTCCACAAAGAATTCACCTTGCATACCAACACGAATAACAGCCCAAACGGCAGGGTTATGACCAAGCAAATGCATTTTCATTTTGTGCTTCTAACTAGCAAAATTTGTTATTTGAAGAACATTTTCTTCGTCACCATTGTTGTCGAATTCATCTATTCTTTCGTCTTCATCAAACATACAACCCTCACCGGAATTGTTCAGATATTGTGAGCCGTCATCATCTTCATGTTCATGCTCTGGGCTCGTGGAGCGTATGATGTCGAACAGAGCCTCGTTTCCTTCTCTGCCGGTATTGTCCATAGATTATATTTAACTAACCGAGAAGAAAGATAAAACAATTTAGTATTCAAATTAGAATGCATGCAATCAATAAGGAAAACTGAATCATAGTACATAATATGCATCATCTAATATAATCTTGAAAAAATCGTCTCGAATATTATCGAATATAATCTCGAATATTATCACTAATACATCTAGAATATTATTAATTATATAATATCACTACTACACATACAGTTGACGTCTCGCGCGGCAGGCGGTGGACACCCAAAGAGAAGGAACTATGACAGCATCATAGCTCGGGTGAGATCCTTGAAGAACCTGTCAGGTATTAGAGAACCTGACGTCCAATGCATCCATGTACCGACGGACGTGCTCGTCCTCCTCCCTGACATGGCGGCGTACCACCTCCGACGGGGCCGGTTGCCTCTACACCGACAGTGGCCCATGCGAACGCCACCAAAGAAGATCCGGGTCGACGACGGGACCCGGGTTCCTCACCAAGCTGCACGCCCCTGAAGGTAGCACCTCCTAGTGCCAGCCAGGCGGGGCCCAGTCCCGAACATTGACCCTCTAAAGCAGGACGTCGTCGCGAACGAGTCGACGACGAGGATGGGGGCCAGGCATCGTTGACTCCGAGAAGAAATTCTATGCAAATTTTAAAAAATAAATGCTTGATTGTGATTTTTGTAATTCTTTTTAACTTGATTTTGCAAATACATAACAAAAAAAATTCTATGCTTTGTCAAAATTCCTCAAATGGCTTCTATACGTTATACATACATATACTAATTGCTATACATATATTGGATCAAATGTCAAATTACTAAACCCTAAATGTCAAAATTTCTACATTGTATAAACCCTAAACCCTAAATTTCTACATTGTATCAAAATGTCAAAATTCCTCAATATTTCTATACATACATTATACTAATTAATTCCTCAGATGTCAAAATTATTGCATCTAATAATCTATACATATAATTAACCATCTAATTATCAAAATTGTGTGTGTGTTCATCAAAATTGGGGGGGTTCGGGCCGGGGAGGGGTCGGCAGCCGCCATGGCGGCACAAGGACGAGGGAGAGGGAGGAGAGGGGGGAGAGGGGGGAGCTCACAACGGGGCGACGGCGAGCCGAGGCGAGGTCAGGCCAGGCTCGGGGAGGAACGAGCGCGGTCGGCAACGCAGATCGGCACGAGGAGGCGAGACGGCGACGGGACAGGCAGCGTCGGGGAGGCGAGGCGGCGGCGACGACGATCTCGCGAAGCGGTCGAAGAGTAGAGTAAGTGAATTTTTTTGACGTGTAGTATATATAAGGAGGCCTTTAGTCGCGGTTGGTGGCTCCAACCGCGACTAAAGACCCCCCCCCTTAGTTTTTGACGTGTAGTACATATAAGGAGGCCTTTAGTCGCGGTTGGTGGCTCCAACCGCGACTAAAGACCCCCCCCCCTTAGTCACGGTTGGAGCCACCAACCGCGACTAAAGGGTTTGGCATCCCGCCGCTTGGACTGGCTGAAATTGACCTTTAGTCGCGGTTGGTGGCTCCAACTTCTACTAAAGGGGGGTCTTTAGTCGCGGTTGGAGCCACCAACCGCGACTAAAGGTGGTGCTCACGCAGGCGTGGTGCAGGGGAACTTTAGTCCCACCTCACCTAGCGAGGGGCAGCCGCACTAGTTTATAAGCCACGTTGCGGCTGCTCCCTCGAGCTCCTCTCTAAGCAGGCCTATGTGGGCCTTTCAAACTTGTGTGGCCCGTTTGGGCCTACTGGGCACTACGGGCCTGCATCCTGGCCCAGGTTGGGTTTCTAGTCGTACGCAGGCCGTGGCGGCCCAGTAGGTGGCCTATTTTTTAATTATTTTTCTTTTTTTTCTTTTTTGCTTTATTTATTTTCTTTTGTTTCTGAGTTTTTTTGTGCTTTACTGAGAGTTAATGAGTGAATCTTTTTGCGTTAGGTCATAAAAATTATAAACGTTCTGCTAGTGGCAGTAGTTTTCAAATTCGAATAGTTTAAATTTGAATTATTTGAAATTTGTGTGGATCACTAGTTTGTGAATTACTTTACTTTAAAAATAGATTTTCCAGTGATTCTTTTTTCTACTGTTTAATATTATCATGTTTTATCATTATATCCAATTTGGTAATTCTTGGGTTATTTAAAAATGAAATGCCTTTGTAATAGGCGAGTTTTTGTCCGAAACCCTGATACTTCGAAAGAGATTGTCCATTTTGTATACGAAGTGCATCCAGTTTTTGCCGTAACCCTCTAAACTTTTTATAACATGATATGTGGGTGAAATGATGATACCATGCCAACTTGCAACCTTTTCAGAGTTCATCTGCATTGCTTTTCAATTTCAGGGTCATTTTAGATCAAAATAAATCATGAAGTGCATGAAAAATAGCAAATGAGGGCAGAAAGGGGTTGAAAAGTGATGATGTGGATTTGAATGGTGCATATTGAATGCAAAAAAAGTCTTTAGTTAATATAAGTTAAAAAATTAAATGCCTTTGTAACAGGTGAGTTTTCGTCCGAAACCCTAATACTTCAAAAGAGATTGTCCATTTTGTACACGAAGTGCATCCAGTTTTTGTTGTAACCCTCTCAACTTTTTATAACATGCTATGTGGGTGAAATGATGATACCATGCCAACTTTCAACCATTTTAGAGTTCATTTGAAGTGCTTTTCAAGTTCAGGGTTATTTGGTTGGAAAAAAATCAGTAAGTGCATGAAAAATACCAAATGAAGTGAGAAAGGGTTGAAAATTGAAGATGTGGCTTTGAATGGTGCATTTTGAACACACAAAAATTATGGAGCTCAAATAAGTTAAAAAATGAAATGCCTTTGTAACAGGCGAGTTTTCGTGCGAAACCCTGATACTTCGAAAGAGATTGTCCATTTTGTACCCGAAGTGCATCCAATTTTTGCTGTAACTCTCTCAACTTTTTATAACATGCTATGTGGGTGAAATGATGATACCATGCCAACTTTCAACCATTTCAGAGTTCATTTGAAGTGATTTTCAATTTCAGGGTCATTTTAGCTCAAAATAGATCATGAAGTGCATGAAAAATAGTAAATGAGGTCAGAAAAGGGTTGAGAATTGATGATGTGGCTTTGAATGGTGCATATTGAATGCAAAAAAAGTGTTGAGTTAAAATAAGTTAAAAAATGAAATGCCTTTGTAACAGGCGAGTTTTTATCCGAAACCTAATACTTCGAAAGAGATTGTCCATTTTGTACACGAAGTGCATCCAGTTTTTGTCGTAACCCTCTGAAATTTTTATAACATGCTATGTGGGTGAAATGATGATACCATGCCAAATTTCAACCATTTCAGAGTTCATTTGCACTGCTTTTCAATTGAGGGTCATTTTCGCTCAAAATAAATCATAAAATGCATGAAAAATAGTAAATGAGGTCAGAAAAGGGTTGAAAAAGTGATGATGTGGCTTTGAATGGTGCATATTGAATGCAGAAAAAGTCTTGAGTTAAAATATGTTTAAAAATTGAGATAACATAATAAATAGTAAAAATGAACATAGATGCGCTTATGTAGGGAAAATTCGACTTGAAATCAGACTGGAATTCAGTTTGATTTGGGGTCAAATTTCCCCATATAAGGGCATCTATTTTCAATTTGAGAGGAACTCAACAAGGTAGAGAGGGGTGGGATTATAAACCAGTGTGAGCGCCCCTCGCTTGGCGAGGTGGGACTAAACTCCCATCACAGCCATGACCAACCTTTAGTCCCGGTTGGTGGTTCCAACCGCGACTAAAGGTTAGCCTATAGTCGCGGTTGGAGCCACCAACCGGGACTAAAGGTTCCCATGGGGCCACAGGCTGACGCCAGCCTGCCACCACACCTTTAGTGCCGGTTGGAGCTACTAACCGGGACTAAATGTCCGTAACGAACCAGCACTAATGATCCCCGTCACGAACCGACACTAATGATCACATTAGTGCCGGCCCAAGAGCCAACCGGAACTAATGATGCAGACAAAAGGTCGGTTTTCTACTAGTGCATTGCAACCCGAAGGGGTGGCATAGTCATAGGGTGTTAAAATGTTCATACTAGTATAGGACAAATATTTTTTACGGCTTGATGTAGTTACTTTCACTTCTGTTTTGTATATTCTAAGTAGTATCTGTTATATCGGAGTGTATGTACATTCAGAATGTAATATATAATAATGTTAGGTGGTATATATAATATTTTAGATACTACATAGCATGTTTCGCGCATGCTTTTTTACGTACATTTTTTTTGAACCGGGCAAATCCTCTCTCCAATACCAAGATAACGAAAATACAGATAGTTCATATGTACAGAACTGAAAAAAGGCAAAAGGGAAAGGGAAAAAGCGAGTTCAACCACTCTAGGGGAGACCTTGATAGAAGTTCGCAATCGTAACATCTACCGTGGGGGTGAAAACCCTAGAGCTACATCAGCACGCCACCTAACAACCAGAAGTTCCGATCGTAGCCAGAAAGTACAGCCGCAATCTACACAGAGGCACAAAAGAAAAACACCAGGTTCACAATCTAACAAGAAGTATACATAGCATAGACAGAAGCATAGGACAACTCCACCGCAAGCTCTCAGCAACATCTTGGTCATCATCCACCGTCCTGTTAATATGAGCTGACGCACAAATTATCAGCATGCTCTTTGTGTTTTCCTTTAAAAACAATGCACCATTCTCTAGAAATAGACGGTCCTCCTTCTTGAGAAGACATGCCCAGTAATTCAAATGAACACATGCTATCAAGACAATCTCAAAAGAAGATGACATTTTCTTGGATTCAAACGTCACCCGATTCCTGCAGTTCCAAATGGCCCAACAAATCGCAGCCAATCCAGCAGTAAAAAGATGCTCCCCTTCAGGAAGGAATGGATGGAACCAAGAGTAAAATTGAGGGAGATTAATAGGGCATAAATCTATTCCCAGCATCGACACCCCAGTGCGTCGAGCGACCCTGGCCACATGACGACATTGGAAGAAAACATGAGTATATGTCTCCCTGCAGTAGCAAAATGAACATCAAGGGTTGCCAGCCCAGTTTCTACGTCGCCTCATGTCTCTCGTGAGCAGCACATCTTGAAAGATCTGCCATAAAAAGATCTAGATTTTTAGCGGAAGCTCCGCTTTCCAAATCCACCTATAATTATTGCTGGCCAGATTCTTCTCAAGGAATGAATACGTGGCTTTAGTAGTGTATTACGCTTAGGTAGGAAGGTGTTGGAAATATGCCCTAGAGGCAATAATAAATTAGTTATTATCATATTTCCTTGTTCATGATAATCGTTTATTATCCATGCTATAATTGTATTGATCGGAGACTTAGATGCATGTGTGGATACATAGACAAAACCATGTCCCTAGTATGCCTCTAATAGACTAGCTCGTTGATCAAAAGATGGTTAAGGTTTCCTAGCCATGGACATGAGATGTCATTTGATAATGGGGTCACATCATTAGGATAATAATGTGATGGACAAGACCCAAACTGCAAACATAGCATATGATCGTGTCAGTTTATTGCTACTGTTTTCCACATGTCAAGTATGTGTTCCTATGACCATGAGATCACGCAACTCACAGATATCGGAGGAGTGCCTTGTGTGTATCAAACGTCGCAACGTAACTGGGTGACTACAAAGGTTCTCTATAGGTATCTCTGATGGTGTCTGTTGAGTTGGCATGGATCGAGATTGGGATTTGTTACTCCGTGTGACGGAGAGGTATCTCAGGGCCCACTCGGTAATGCAACATCACAATAAGCCTTACAAGCAATGTGACTCATTGTTAGTTGCGGGATCTTGTATTACAGAACGAGTAAAGAGACTTGCCGGTAACGAGGTTGAACTAGGTATGGAGATACCGATGATCGAATCTCGGGCAAGTAACATACCGAAGAACAAAGGGAACATTATACGGGATTAACTGAATCCTTGACATAGAGGTTCGACCGATAAAGATCTTCGTAGAATATGTAGGAACAAATGTGGACGTCTAGGTCCCGCCATTGGTTATTGACCGTAGAGGTGTCTCGGTCATGTCTACATAGTTCTCGAACCCGCAGGGTCTGCACACTTAAGGTTCGGTGACGTTTCGGTAGTGTAGAGTTATGTATGGTGGTGACCGAAGTTTGTTCGGAGTCCTGGATGAGATCTTGGACATCACGAGGAGCTCTAGAATGGTCCGGAGGTAAAGATTCATATATAGGAAGTCCCAGTTTGGTTTCCGGAAAAGTTTCGGGCTCATCGGTAGTGTACTGGGAGTGCCGGTAGTGTACCGGGAGGCCTCCAGGAGGGGTATTTCGACCCCAAGAGGTCCATGGGCTGTGGGAGAATAATAACCAGCCCTTAGTGGGCTGGGAAAACAGCCACAAAGGCCCATGGCGCAGGAGAGAAAGTCCTAAAGCAAAAATGGAAAATCAGCCAATAGGAGGCAATCCTACTCCAACTAGGATTGGAGGTGAAGTAGGATTGCTTCCCACCTCCTATTTCGGCCGACCCAAAGGCCTTGTGTCCCTCTCCTATCCTCTCCTCCTATATATACTAGTGGATTGGGTGGTTTTTGGACAGCATTTCCGGCCACGTGCTACCCGTTACACCGGTGCATAGTTTCTCCTCTAGATCGGTTTTCTACAGCGCTTAGGCGAAGCCCTGCCAGAATTGCTCCACCACCATCACTGGAGCGCCGTCATGCTGCCGGTTAACTTTCTCTCCTCTCCACCTCCTCTCACTGGATCGAGACGGTGGAGATCGTCATCAAGCTGCACGTGTGCTGAACGCGGAGGTGTCGTCATCAAGGACCGTGATCGAGATCGCGAGACGGTTCGTGATGTGATCACGGAACAGATCGTGATGAGTTCGCGGGACAGATCGTGATCAAGATCATGATACGGATCGTGACGAGTTCGCGGGACGGATCATGATGTGTTCGCGGGACGCTCGGCGATTTGGATCGCGAAGAAGTTCGACTACACCAACCGCGTTTCTTAACGCTTCCCGCTTAGCGATCTACAAGGGTACGTAGATCCACTCTCCCTCTCGTAGATTCTCATCACCATGGATAGGTTTGCGTGTGCGTAGGAAAATTTTTGTTTCCCATGCGACGTTCCCCAACAGTGGCATCATGAGCTAGGTTGATGGTTCGATGAGATCTCGAGTAGAACACAAAAGGTTTATGGGCGTTGATGCTTAGATTGCTTCCTCCCTTGGTCAGATTTTGGTTCAGCGGGATTGTGAGATGAAGCAGCCTGGACCAACATTACTCGTACGCTTACGAGAGACCGGTTCCCTCGACGCAACTTGTTGCTTAGATGGCTTGCGGGTGACAGTTTCTCTCACTTTAGTTGGATCGGATCCAACAAAGGCGGTCCTTGACAAGGTTGAAAAGCAATCTATGTATCACCGTTGTGGTTTATGCGTAGGTGAGAATCGTTCTTGCTAGATACCCGTAACAGCCACGTAAAACATGCAACAACAATTAGAGGACGTCTAACTTGTTTTTGCAGGGTATGTTGTGATGTGATATGGCCAATTACATGATGAGATATATTTGATGTATGAGATTATCATGTGATGTATAGAATTTCATGACTTGCATGTCGTTGAGTACGGCAACCGGTAGGAGCCATAGGGTTGTCTTTAATTATTGTATGACCTGCGTGTCAATCATTAAGCGCTATGTAATGCTTTACTTTATCGCTAAGCGGTAGCAATAGAAGTAGAAGCAGGGCTGGTGCCACAACCCCAATGGCAACACATTGATGGAGATCAAGATGATGGAGATCATGGTGTTGTGCCGGTGACGATGGAGATCATGCCGGTGTTTCGAAGATGGAGATCTTAAACACAAGTTCATGGCCATATCATGTCACTTATGAATTACATGAGATGTGAATCCTTTTATGCACTTTGTTTTGCTTAGTACGGCGGTAGCATTATAAGGTGATCCCTCACTTGAATTTCAAGATGAACTGTGTTCTCCCCGAGTGTGCACTGTTGCGAAAGTTCGTCGTGTTGAGACACCACGTGATGATCGGGTGTGATAGACTCTACGTTCACATACAACGGGTGCAAGCCAGATTTGCACGCGCAGAACACTCGGGTTAAACTTGACGAGCCTAGCATGTACAGACATGGCCTTGGAACACGAGAGACCGAAAGGTCGAACATGAGTCATATAGTAGATATGATCAACATAATGATGTTCACCATTGCAGCCACCTCAACTCACGTGATGATCGAACTTGAGTTGGTGAATTTGGATCATGTATCACTCGAATGATCGGAGGTATGTCAATTTGAGTGGGAGTTCTTAAGTAATATGATTAATTGAACTCATTATCATGAACATAGTCAAAGTGTCTTTGCAAATTATGTTGTAGATTACTAGCTCGCGTTGTAGCTCCCTTAATATTTATATGTTCCTAGAGAAATAGAGTTGAAAGATGTTGGTAACAATATTGCGGACTGGGTCCGTGATCTGAGGATTGTCCTCATTGCTGCACAGAAGGCTTATGTCCTTAATGCACCGCTCGGTGCGCCACCCCCTCTAGCGTCGTCTATAGATGTTGTGAACATCTGACAGGCACGTTTCGATGACTACTTGATAGTTTAGTGCGTCATGCATTACGGCTTAGAATTGAGGCTCCGAAACGTTTTGAACGTCACGGAACATATGAGATGTTCTAGGAGCAGAGATTGTGATCTCAGGCTCGTGCCTATGTTGCGAGATATGAGATCTCCGACAAGATTCTTTGCCTGTAAGATGAAGGAGAATAGCTCAATCGTTGAGCATGTACTCAGATTGTCTGGGTACTACAATCGCTTGAATCAAGTGGGAGTTGATCTTCCAGATAAGATAGTGATTGATATAGTTCTCCAAGTCACTGTCACTAAAGCTACTAGAACTTAGTGATGAACTATAATACACCAGGGATAGAAGTATTGATCCCTGAGCTGTTCGCGATGTTTGACACCGCGAAGGTAGAAATCAAGAAGGAGCGTCAAGTGTTGATGGTTAATCAAACCACTAGTTTCGAAAAGGGCAAAAGCAAGGAGGGAAACTTCATGGATAGCAAGTCAGTTGTTGCTCCAGTGAAGCAACCCAAAGTTGAACTCAAACCCGAGACTAAGTGCTTCTATTATGAGGTGAGAGGTCGCTGAAGCGGAACAACCCTAGATACTTGGTAGATAAGAAGGCTGGCAACATCGATAGAAGTATGTTTGATATACGAGTTATTGATGTGTACCTTGCTAGTACTCCTAGTAGCACCTGGGTATTGGATACCGGTTCGGTTGCTAAATGTTAGTAACTCGAAATAAAAGCTACGGAATAAACGGAGAACTAGCTAAGGGTGAGGTGACGATGTGTGTTGGAAATGTTTCCAAGGTTGATGTGATCAACATTGCACGCTCTCTCTACCTTCATGATTAGTGTCGAACCTAAATAAATGTTATTTGGTGTTTTGCGTTGAGCATGAACATGATTAGATCATGTTTGTTGCAATACGGTTATTCATTTAAGTCAGAGAATAATAGTTATTCTATTTACATGAATAATACCTTCAATGGTCATGCACCCAGTGAGAATGGTTTGTTGAAATCTTGATCGTAGTAATACACATGTTCATAACATTGATGTCAAAAGATACAAAGTTAAATAATGATAGTACCACATACTTGTGGCACTGCCGCAAAATGTCATATTGGTATAAAGCACATGAAGAAACTCCATGGTGATGGATATTTGGACTCATTCGATTTCGAATCGGTTGAGACATGCGAACCATGCCTCTTGGGCAAGATGACTAAAGGACCTCGTTGGATGGAGCGGGCAAGTGATTCATTGGAAATGATACATGTTGATGTATGCAATCTAGTGAGTCTTGTAGCGTGCAGTGGATATCGTTATTTTCTTACCTTCGCTGATGATTTGAGTAGATATAGTGTATATTTACTTAATGATACACAAGTCTGAATCGTTTGAAAGGTTCAAGCAAATTCAGAGTGAAGTTTAAAGATCATCATGACAAGAAGATAAAAATGACTGCGATATGATCGTGGAGGTGAATATCTGAGTGTCGAGTTTGGCATACAACTTAAGACAATGTGAAAGTTGTTTCACAACTAAATGCCACCTGGAACACCATAGTGTGATGGTGTGTCCGAACATCACAGGTATGCTCTATTGGACATGGTGCGTGCTATGCTGTCTCTTGTCGTTTTACTACTATAATTTTGGGGTTATGCATTAGAGACAACTACATTCACTTTAAATAGGGCACCATCTAAATCCGTTGAGATGACACCATGTGAATTATGGTTTGATAGAAACGTAAGCTGTCATTTCTTAATACTTGGGGCTGCGACACTTGTGTGGAAAATGTTTTCACCTAATGAGGTCGAACCCAAGGCGGACAAATGCATCTTCATAGAATACCCTAAGATCAGTTGGGTGAACCTTCTATCTCAGATCCAAGTGCAAAGTGTTTGTTACTAAAACGGATCCTTTCTCGAGGAAAAGTTTCTCTCGAAAGAATTAAGTGGGAGGAAGACAGAACTTGATGAGGTTGTTTAAACTTTGTTCAACCAGAGAGTAGCGCAGCGCAGGATGTTGTTTCTATGAAGCCTACGTTAGTTGAAGAGGAAGTTAATGATGATGATCATGAAGCTTCAGGATCAAGTTACTATCGAACTTCATAGGTCGACAAGGATGTGTACTGCTCCTAAGCGGTACGACAACCCTGTCTTGGAGGTCATGTTGTTGGACAAACGATGAACCTACGAGCTATGGAGAAGCGATGATGGGCCCGGATTCCGACAAATGGTTGGAGGCCATGAAATCCGAGATAGGATCCATGTATGAAAACCAAGTGTAGACTTTGGTAGACTTGCTCATTGGACGAAAGGTCGTTGAGTACAAATGGATCTTTAAAATGAAGACAGACACTGATGGTGAATGTCACTATTTGTAAAGCTCGACTTGTTGCAAAGATGTTTGTGACAAGTTCAAGGAGTTGACTACGATGAGACTTTTCTCACTCGTAGTGGTGCTAAAGTCTGTTGGAATTATGTTAGCAGTTGTTGTGTTTTCAATTATGAAATCTGGCAGATGGATGTCAAAACATCGTTTCCTTAACGGTTTACTTGAGGAAAGGTTGTATGTGATACAACCAGAAGGTTTTGTCAGGCCTAAGGTTGCTAAAAGGTGTGCAAGCTTCGGTGATCCTTCCATGGACTGAAGCAAGCATCTCGGAGTTGGAATATACGCTTTGATGAGGTGATCAAAGTTTTGATGTTTATACAAAGTTTACG
Source organism: Hordeum marinum (assembly GCA_022496015.1). Lineage (NCBI taxonomy): Eukaryota > Viridiplantae > Streptophyta > Magnoliopsida > Poales > Poaceae > Hordeum > Hordeum marinum. The sequence continues at coordinate 343,189,662 of CM039672.1, read as the reverse complement.
AGAAACTTGTATTTGCAATAAAGTGAGTGGGAGCACTATAGAATTTCTGATAAGTATATGTGGATGATATATTGTAGATCAGAAATAATGTAGAGTTTCTGGAAAGCATAAAACGGTCATTTGCAAAGTGATTTTCAAAGGAAGACCTGGATGAAGCTACCTAATTGTTGAGCATCAAAATCTATGGAGATAGATCAAGACGCTCGATGAGACTTTCAATGAGTGCATACCTTGACAAGATTTTGAAAGAGTTCAAAATGGATCAGTCAGAGAAAGAGTTCTTGCCTGATTTGTAAGGTGTGAAAGTTGAGTGAGACTCAAAGCTCGACAACGGCAGAAGAAAGAGAAAGGACGAACGTCGTCCCCTATGCCTTAGCCATAGGCTCTATATTATGTCATGTTGTGTACCGCACCTGTGTGTGCCTTGCCATGAGTCCGTCAGGGGGTACAAGAGTGAACCAGGAGTGGATCACTAGATAGCGGTCAAGATTATCCTCAGTAAATAAGAGACTGAGGAGATGTTTCTCAATTATGGAGGTGATAAAGAGTTCGTCGTAAGGAGTTACGTCGATACAAGCTTTAACACTAATCCGGATGACTCGTAGTGGCAATCTGGATACGTATAATGGAGCAGCCATTTGGAATAGTACCGAGCGGAGTGTGGTAGCAGTGTTTACAGTTTGACATAGGTATTTGCAAAGTCCACACGGATCTGAATTTTACAGACGCGTTGACTATAAGACGTCTCTCACATGCAAAGAATGATCGAGCCCCAGAACTCGTTGGGTGTTAGATTCATAACAATGCGAATCACATAGTGATGTGAACTAGATTATTGACTCTAGTGCAAGTGGGAGATTGTTGGAAATATGCCCTAGAGGCAATAATAAATTAGTTATTATCATATTTCCTTGTTCATGATAATCGTTTATTATCCATGCTATAATTGTATTGATCGGAGACTTAGATGCATGTGTGGATACATAGACAAAACCATGTCCCTAGTATGCCTCTAATAGACTAGATCGTTGATCAAAAGGTGGTTAAGGTTTCCTAGCCATGGACATGAGATGTCATTTGATAACGGGGTCACATCATTAGGAGAATGATGTGATGGACAAGACCCAAACTGCAAACGTAGCATATGATCGTGTCAGTTTATTGCTACTGTTTTCCGCATGTCAAGTATGTGTTCCTATGACCATGAGATCATGCAACTCACAGATATCGGAGGAGTGCCTTGTGTGTATCAAACGTCGCAACATAACTAGGTGACTATAAAGGTACTCTACAGGTATCTCCGATGGTGTCTGTTGAGTTGGCATGGATCGAGATTGGGATTTGTTACTCCGTGTGACGGAGAGGTATCTCGGGGCCCACTCGGTAATGCAACATTACAATAAGCCTTGCAAGCAATGTGACTAATTGTTAGTTGCGGGATCTTGTATTACGGAACGAGTAAAGAGACTTTCCGGTAACGAGGTTGAACTAGGTATGGAGATACCGATGATCGAATCTCGGGCAAGTAACATACCGAAGAACAAAGGGAACGTTATACGGGATTAACTGAATCCTTGACATAGAGGTTCGACCGATAAAGATCTTCATAGAATATGTAGGAACCAATGTGGACGTCCAGGTCCCGCCATTGGTTATTGACCGTAGAGGTGTCTCGGTCATGTCTACATAGTTCTCGAACCCGCAGGGTCTGCACACTTAAGGTTCGGTGACGTTTCGGTAGTGTAGAGTTATGTATGGTGGTGACCGAAGTTTGTTCAGAGTCCTGGATGAGATCTTGGACGTCACGAGGAGCTCTAGAATGGTCCGGAGGTAAAGATTCATATATAGGAAGTCCCAGTTTGGTTTCCGGAAAAGTTTCGGGCTCATCGGTAGTGTACCGGGAGTGCCGGTAGTGTACCGGGAGGCCTCCAGGAGGGGTATTTCGACCCCAAGAGGTCCATGGGCTGTGGGAGAATAATAACCAGCCCTTAGTGGGCTTGGAAAACAGCCACAAAGGCCCATGGCGCAGGAGAGAAAGTCCTAAAGCAAAAAGTGGAAAATCAGCCAATAGGAGGCAATCCTACTCCAACTAGGATTGGAGGTGAAGTAGGATTGCTTCCCACCTCCTATTTCGGCCGACCCAAAGGCCTTGGCTGCCTCTCCTCTCCTCTCCTCCTATATATACTAGTGGATTGGGTGGTTTCTGGACAGAATTTCCGGCCACGTGCTACCCGTTACACCGGTGCATAGTTTCTCCTCTAGATCGGTTTTCTGCAGCGCTTAGGCGAAGCCCTGCCAGAATTGCTCCACCACCATCACCGGAGCGCCGTCATGCTTCCGGTGAACTCTCTATCCTCTCCACCTCCTCTCGCTGGATCGAGACGGTGGAGATCGTCATCAAGCTGCACGTGCTGAATGCGGAGGTGCCGTTCGTTCGGCGCTAGATCGGAAGGACCGTGATCGAGATCGCGAGACGGTTCGTGATGTGATCACGGAACAGATTGTGATGAGTTCGCGGGACAGATCGTGATCAAGATCGTGAGACGGATCGTGACGAGTTCGCGGGACGGATCATGATGTGTTCGCGGGACGGTTCGTGATTGGATCGCGGGACGCTCGGCGATTTGGATCGCGAAGAAGTTCGACTACACCAACCGCGTTTCTTAACGCTTCCCGCTTAGCGATCTACAAGGGTACGTAGATCCACTCTCCCTCTCGTAGATTCTCATCACCATGGATAGGTTTGCGTGTGCGTAGGAAAATTTTTGTTTCCCATGCGACGTTCCCCAACAGAAGGACCATTCAATCTTATCGTGTTCAGTCCCAGATCTTAAATGGCTGATAGCAGCACAAACACCATTGTATCGAAGTCTCAATTGATTGTTAAGCCTTCGTCTAAACAACACATAACTCCCCCTGCCGGGAAACTGAACAAAAGTATCATCAGATAAATTAACAATGCTAAAAAACTCAGGATATCGCTCTCTAGAGGCGGTAAAGCATCCATAGGATCACGCCAAATTTTGTCAATATCCCCCCGAGTTAAAAACTTTTTTTCTGCGTGCCATATACTCATCTTTTACTTTTAGCATACATTTCCAGATAGGATAGGAGAATCGTTAAACTTCCTTCTAATAGTAGCTACTGAATATTTCTTCAAATATTTAGCTTTAACAACCTCTTGCCAAAGACCATTAATGGTATCTAGCTTCCACCACCATTTATCAAGCGGCAACATTTTGGTTATGTAAATTCTTGACTCCAAGGCCCCTTTTTATGTACATATTCTAGCCCACTTCACTAGATCATATTTTCCTCCCCTGCCCCTGCACTAGAAAAAAATTCAACTATACTTGTCCAGCCTCTCGATGAAAGTCTTTGAGAGGAGGAACATAGACATATAATAGTACGCAATACTAGTTAACAAGGAAATAAGTAGGGTCAGTCTTGCTCCTGAGGAAGCCGCATCCCGAATCCAAGAATCACATCTTTTTAAGTGACGGGCAGCAACAAATTCCCAGTCCACATTTCTCTGGGTAGAGTAACTAACAGGTACACCAAGATATTTCATAGGAAAATGTTTAGTCTGGCAACCAATGAGATTAGCATATCTCTGGAGGGTCGAGTCCCCCCCCCACACACACACACAAAAAAACCACCTCACTTTTCATGAAATTGATTTTTAGGCTAGACATAAGTTCGAACAAATAAAGCAACAATTTAAGTTTAACAAATTTATCAAAATCATCCTCAATGCAAAGGGCGGTGTCATGTGCATATTGTAGGATAGAAATCCCATTAGGGACAAGATCATCAGCCAATCCTTTAGTGAGGTTACTCCGCTGAGCATTTATGATCATCTTAGTTAGGCTCTCAACAGCTAAATTGAGCATGAAAGGAGACATGTGATCTCCCTAACACACACCTTTATGACTCTGAAAGTAAGTTCCTACAGTGTTGTTAATCTTAATACTAACAGTCCCATGATGCAAAAAAATTCTATCCACCCGCACCATTTGTCATTAAAGCCTCCAAGCTTGTGACATTCAATCAAAAACTCCCAGTTGAATTTGTCATAAGCTTTCTCGAAATCAAGCTTCATGACTATGCCAACTTTTTTTCACATGAGTATGGTGCAGGATCTCATGCAAGGTTAGGATACCATCCATAATGTTGTGTTTCTTAATAAACCCATTTTGATAGCGACTAATGAGCTTATCACCAAACACATCAACTCTATTATCAAGAACTTTAGTGACCAGTTTGTAAGGACAGCATAAAAGACAAATAGGAGAAAACTCTTGAATTCTTTTGGTGCCATCAAGTTTTGGAATCAGTGTAATGATACCATAATTCAATTTCTATATATCCAAAGTCCCCTCATGGAAAGCAACAAATAGGTTCATAATATCACTTTTAACAATATCCCAACAAAAACGATAAAATTTTATAGGTATGTTATCAGACCCGGACAACGACTGCTATCCATTGAGAATAGAGCCGCTTTCACTTCACGCTCGTTGAATGGTCTAGTGAAGAACTCATTATATTCCGGGCTAAGCTGTTCTGTCACGGTCCAAGTATCGGGATCTAGGTGGAAGAGATTGCCAGTAGCAGGCCCATATAACTCCTTGTAAAAGTCAGTAGCATGATTCAGAAGATTACCAGTGCCCTCAACAGCCACACCCCCACTATTAAATGAGTGAATAGTGTTCTTCCCCTTCTTTCCATTAGCTATCTTATGGAAGAAAGAGGTATTATGATCTCCTTTAAGAATCCAAGTCTCGACGACTGCTAAAGCCAAAATAATTCTTCATTAGCTAGCAGTATTTGGAGTTCTCCACTTAAGTTGGCTCTTTTTTCAAGGAGCTATGCATTCATAGGCCCTTGTTCCTCCATTTTTTCGATACCTTCTAACTCGGACTTAATATAAATTTTTCTTTCTTTTCACGACCAAATTTATTGGACCCTCATCTCTTAAAGTAAGTTTTGAAGTGTTTTAGCTTAATGTTAAGCAAATCAATAGGATCATAAGATTTGACTGGTCTGCTCCAAAAAACTTCTAATAGGGGAAGGAAATCATCATTAGCCATCCAACGCATCTCAAATCTAAATTCCCTTGGTTTTGGAGCTTGCGGTCGCTGACTATCAATAGCAAGGAGGAAAGTGTTGTGGTTCGAAACATCTCTAACCAATTTCCTAAGTGTAACCAAAGGAAATAGTTCCTCCTAGTTACTGCTCATTAGCACTCTGCCTAGTTTCTCGAGTGTAGGATGAGCCTAATTATTAGACCAGGTAAACATACCCCCCCCCCCCCCGCGCGATATGAAACTCTCGCAAACACATAGTGTTGATAATAGAGTTGAATCTGTCCACATAACTGGAATGATTCATCTTCTTATTTATTTTATCCACTATGACGAAGAATCTTAAAGACCCCCCCCCCCCACACACACACAACAAAAAGCACGGTCACATGACTGCAAAAGTTGGCAAGTTCCATAAGGAAATCCTCCTTCTGCTCATCGTGGGCCGCACCAAAGACATTAAGGAGTGACCACACATCATCACGTCCCGTATCATGGACTAAAACCTGAAGAATATATTGCCTAAGGACCAAGAGATATCTTCTAGTTTATCTTTCTTAACACCACACAACATGCCTCCTGCTTTACCAACGGAAGGGATCCAATTCCACTCATATCTATTATAAGTATCTAGTTTTCTCAAGAAACTAGTAGAAACCCTCTTTTCATAGTCTCTTGTACATACACAAAATCAAGGGAATGGTCTTTTGACATGTCAGAGAAGCAGGTAGTCATTCCTTTCTTCCCTACTCCTCTGCAATTCTAGAAGATACCATTCGTTTTAAATGAGGTTTTTTCTTTCTCCCTCTGGCGACTCTACTAGGAGACTTGGCAACATTACCAGCATTAGCAGTGGACTCCACTGCTTTGTTGTTTTGGCTTATAGTAGTAGGCCTATAAGCATCGATTTGAACTTTTTTAGCACTTTTCTTTTTCTAGATTCAACTGGAATATAATAAGGAAAATCTTCTTCCCTATCATCACTCCATTTCATATTGACAGGAGTTTCATCCCCTTTTCCATTAGTGATGTATAAAGTATTATTAGGAGGATTATATCCTTCACTAGCTTCAATTCTAGATTTTTCAAGTTCTCTAAGAATGTCAATCTTAGAAAAGTCAATATCATGAATAATAACACCCATCTTACTAGCTCTAAGCGTCAATTTGGGATTAGACACAACAGCAAAAGAATTGGGTGGTGCGGATATACCTTCTAGATCTCTCTTCTTGCAGGCAGCCCTGTCCTTGTCTTCCACCTTGTCCAGGTTTGTTTGAACGGTCCTTACACTGAATCTGACATTCTCATGTAAGAGGGGTGGAGTGGGAATCATATCTTCACAACATTCCATAGTAGAATCAGGGGATTAAACAGTATACTCAACTGTGGTCTCCTCAATATTTCTAGAATTATCTTCTATTTCAGTAATATGGAAGGGTTTTTGACGTATAAATATATATGTATTACATAAATATAACAAAAACTATGGGCTCACTGGCAATTTTTTCATACAACTCACTTTCAAGTATCTTAGATAAGTACATGAACATACTAAAGATTGATAAAGAAGTATATATATACTATCAGATGGTAGTATATGAGACGTGTGTGTAAGTACATCCGGTAGTATGATATAATTTTATGAGATATAACAGGAAGGTCACAATTGTGGCGTGTATTCCCAAGCTTTCATGATATCAGCTATTCGATCTCTTCCTAGAATTGCTAGCGCTCTGTCTCTCGTGTGGCTCTCTCCTTGTCGTTGCCTTCTCCTTCCGCCAGCCACACATCCATCAACCTCACGTCCCGAACATGGGTGATGCCAAGGTCGATGCTTCCAAATTGCTTGCCTCACTCTAGGCTCGAGCCCAAGTGATCCAGAACATCAAGCCCATCATCTTGGTCGCCCTCGACCTCACCACACAAAACTTCACCAAGTAGCACTTACTTCCACGTTGTCGTCACCCAGTACGCTCTTGATAACCCACAAGTATAGGGGATCACAACAGTATTCAAGGGTAGAGTATTCAACCCAAATTTATTGATTCGACACAAGGGGAGCCAAAGAATATTCTTGAGTATTAGCAGCTGAGTTGTCAATTCAACCACACCTGAAAGACGTAATATCTACAGAAAGTATTTAGTAGCAAACTAGTATGGAAGTAACGGTAACGGTGGCAAAAGTGATAGTAGCAGTTTTGTAGTGTTTGTAACAGTAGCAACGGAAAAGTAACTTAGCAAAGATCAATATATGGAAAGCTCGTAGGCAATGGATCAGTGATGGATAATTATGTCGGATGACATTCATCATGCAACGGTTATAACATAGGGTGACACAAAACTAGCTCGAATTCATCAATGTAATGTAGGCACGTATTCCATATATAGTCAGACGTCCTTATGGAAAAGAACTTGCATGACATCTTTTGTCCTACCCTCCCGTGTCAGCGGGGTCCTATCGGAACTAAGGAATATTAAGGCCTCCTTTTAATAGAGAACCGGAGCAAAGCATTAGCACTTAGTGAATACATGAACTCCTCGAACTACGGTAATCACCGGAAAGAATCCTAGTTATTGTCACCCTAGGGGATGCAGATGATAACTCGTAATAGGTGTCTACGACTTGCAAGATAGGATGAAGAACACATATATATTCTTGAAAACATAATAGGTTCAGATCTGAAATCATGGCACTCAGGCCCTAGTGACAAGCATTAAGCATAGCAAAGTCATAGCAACATCAATCTCAGAACATAGTGGATACTAGGGATCAAACCCTAACAAAACTAACTCGATTACATGGTAACTCTCATCCAACCCATCACCGTCCAGCAAGCCTACGATCGAATTACTCATGAACGGCGGAGAGCATCATGAAATTTCTGATGAAGGATGGTTGGTGATGACGACGGCGTCGATTTCCCCTCTTCGGAGCCCAAATCAGGCTATAGATCTCTCCTCCTGAGGAAGAACAGGACATGGCGGCGGCTCCGTATCGTAAAATGCGATGAACTCTTCTCTCTGATTTTTTTCTCCATAAATAGGAATATATAGGAGAGGAAACGAGGTCGGAGGAGCAACATGGGGCCCACAAGCCACAGGGGTGCACCCTAGGGGGTGGGCGCGCCCCCTGGCTTGTGGCCAGGTGGTGGGCCCCCTGCAGTTCATTCTTTCGCAATATTTTTAATTAATTACAAAAATATTCTACGTAAATTTTCAGGTCAATCCAAGAACTTTTATTTCTGTACAAAAATTCTGCTGAAAACAACGTTAGTTCGGGTTAGTTCCATTCAAATCATGTAAATTAGAGTCGAAAACAAGGGCAAAGGAGTTTGGAAAAGTAGATACATTGGAGACGTATCAACTCCCCCAAGCTTAAACCTTTGCTTGTCCTCAAGCAATTCAATTGATAAACTTAAAGTGATAAAGAAAAACTTCTACAAACTCTGTTTGATCTTGCCGTTGTAAATATGTCTAACTTATGTTCAGATTTTCAGCAAAGATTATAGACTCACCACATTCACAATAACATTTAGGTCCCACATTTACTCATATCAATGGCATAATCAACTAGCGAGCAATAATAATAAGTCTCGGATGACAACAATTTTATCAAAACAATCATGATACAATATGACATAATGGTATCTCGCTAGCCCTTTTTGAGACCGCAAACATAAATGCAGAGCACCTCTGAAGAACGAGGGCTGACTGGACATTGTAATTCATGGTAAAAGAGATCCAGTCATACTCATACCCAATATCAATTAATATCAAAGCATATAAATGATGGTGGTGCTCTCTAACAGGTGCCTTTTATAGGAGGATGATAACTCAACGGTAAAGTAAAATAGATAGGCCCTTCGTAGAGGGAAGCATTGACTTGCAGAGGTGCTAGAGCTCGAGCTTTTAAAACAAGGATGAATAATCATTTTGAGAGGTATGCTTTCATTGCCAACATAACAACTAAGATATCTTGATATCTTCATGCTAGATACATTATAGGCGGTTCCAAAATAGAATAGTAAAGGTTTTACTCCCCCTCCACCAAATTAATCACACTCCATGGCGGGCCGAATCCACGGGTACCGTCCATACAAACACAATCCTGGGGGAGTTTTGTTTTATTATACTTTGATTTGAATTTTGAGCATGGGACTGGGAATCCAGAGTACCAGACACTTTCTCGTGAATGATAGTGAATCAACACATATCGTGAGAATAACCCACCTAGCATGGAAGATACTAACAGACCCTAGTCACTACATGAGCGATTTGGGCATACAAAACGGAATATTTATTTGAAGGTTTGGAGAATGGCACATAAAAATTTACTTGGAACGGCAGGTAAATACCGTATGTTGGGTACAATCATCTATGGCGGTAAATACCGTATGCAGGTAAATACCGTATGGCACATTAAACAAATGTAGTACCACATTTGGGTCTTGCCAGACAAGTTTTAATCTCAACCGAATAAAGAAGGGGGTCCCCATAACAACCCCAAGCATGTTAGGAGCGCAAAGTATGGAAACATAACACCGGTAACAAGAAACTATGGCGGTAACAGCGGAACAAAACATCTAGCAAAAGGCCAAGCCTTCCACCAATACGAAGATATATATATGTGCATTAAATTAAATAACATATAATATTGTGATATGCCAAATCCATGTTATCATATGGATACAACCTGCACCTGCAACTAAGAATGCTATAAGAGGGGCTAAGCAGTGGTAACTTAGCCAATCAAAGGTTTGCTAGGATGTGGAGGGGTTAGAGGCTATCATGGCGATGTAGGAGGCTGGACATTCAAGTGGTAGGTAGCGCAATAGTAACGATAAGAGCGAGACAACTAGCAAGCGAAAATAGTATCGAGATCTGGGTACAATCATCTTGCCTGTTGGTTCTTCAGAGGGACAAGTAGCGGGATCCTCGTAGTGGTACTCTCCTGGATCTTCGTACTCAGGTTCAACGTTTGCGTCTACCCAAAAGAAACAGTAAGAATAAACAAGCAACCAAGGTGCAATGCACAAACAGGAATGATGCATGGTTTATGTGAAGAACTTAGCATGGCAATCCTAACTAGTCATGTTTCACATGCAAAGGATTGGTTATGTATGAATATGGACAGAACATTATGTTAAGTTGTTTAGACATGCATGATCATGGCAAATATGGATGAATCATGCAAAAGCGATACAAATGCATATGTAGAAAGTAGGAAATGGAGTTACGGTTCTCACGGTACGCTCACGACAAGATACAAAGGCAAAACATAAGACAAAGAAAGCCATGAGCTATTCCTTGGCATTCCAAGGTAGCCACTGGTTAGGTAATGAAAAACCAACCACAATAGAGCCAAATATCAAGCAATTCCATGGAGTATAGCTCCCACAAGTCACAAAACACTAAAACAAACAATCTACCACAAAACAGCAACATAGCAACTTTCATAGCAAATAACTTGAACTACAGGAAGCGTCTAACCACAAACAAGGCATTGACAGAAACTATATAGCATGCTTATCAACTTATCCACCTACACAATCTAGAATGGAGGCACATATCAATAAGCATGAACCCCACAAGTTGGCATGATGAAACAGATTTCTGGGACTTAGTGAAAATAACAATTTTCTAGAATTTGAGTTAAGCTGATGGCAAGTTGACAGCAGAAACTAATGGTGATAGAGATCACCTCATGGCATGAAAATTAACCGGATGGTAGAGGGCAACCTCTACATCAAATCACTAGCACTGAGCTTGAGTTATTCACAACATATCACAAGATAGTATCCACTCTTCATGGCATAAAAATATTAACAGATTCTCAGACTTAGAAATATTTAGCATGTTTGAAAACAACAACATTTTAGTGGCTACTTTAGAGCATGGTTCCCACTCATATGCATGTTTATCATGACAAAAATAAATACCATGGCATTATACTCATCAAAGACTACCATATTCATGTTGGCACAAATATCATAGCATGCATGGATTAAATGTAACAAAAATGACAAAATGGCACTTGAGACAAAATGACATTTTTGTCAAACTTGCTCAAATGCCCAAACAAGTCACACCAATGGATTCCTTGGGTGATTCTACCCCAAAATCATGTATCATACCCCTATACTTGCATGGAATAACATGGCAAAAGACTAGGTAGAAAATTACCCCACATCCTATAAGTGAAAACCTATTACAACTGAACATTTCTATAATTGCACATATCCAGATTTGGTAAAATACCAGAAATGGAAATAACCTTGTCTAACAATTAAAATACTAAAAACAATAAAAGAAAACAACAAACAAACAGGGGCCCACCTGGCATAGGCACCAGAGCCCCCTAGTGAATGACAAGTGGGGCCTGGGCCCACTTGTCATACTCACAACACTAGTCACATCATAGCAATGCACACACACATACACATACACATACACACCGGATCCCTGCTGGCGAGAGGAAATCCTGCCACACGCCAGCACACACCACACACACACACACCACCACACCAGATCCGGGTGTTACCACACCGGATCCAAACATAGGACACCCCACCAGCCAATCAGAAAAAAGAACTCAATGGGGGGGCTGGGATTCGATCCCACGACCGGTTGGTCGTCGCCTCGGGTGCCCAACCACTGCGCTATGCTCCGTTACTCGACAGAAGAGGGGCACTAGCGCTCTTGTACTACTGCACGTGCATATCTGACGAAACTGAAGATCTGCACTCCGGCAACAGCGAACGGCGGCGGCAATTACGGCGGCTATGGGGCATCTTCGGCAAGGGGAAGCCCGGCGAAGATGCGGGGTGCTATTGGGATCCATCCCATGCTCGTCTCGCGACAAGGGGGCAGAGGCAGTGGCCCTCAAGGCCCTGCCTTGGCAGACGGTGGCACCGAGCAGGCTACGATGACGAGCACGTCCTACGCGGGAAGATAGGCAGCGGGGATGCGGGCTCACCAAGGGGAGGACGACGGCGGCTTGGAGCATGACGAAGAGGAAGAAGAAGCGCAAAGACGCGGCGGTGATGAAGAGGAAGAAGACCGGAGGCGAGCTTCGGGAGCACGGTGACAGCGAGGAAGAAGTCAATGCCTTGGAGCCTCTCACGGTGCTCTAACGGCGGGAATGGAACGCGGGGACGATCTGTGGCCACCACGACATGTTGGGCATGGAGGAGATCCACCGGAGACGTGAGGACGACGGTGACGACGACCGGCGACCTCACTGACCCTCTCTGAAACTTACCTCATAGAGAAAGAAGGGAAAGGAGGAGAGGAATGGAGAGGGAGATGGGATCGGCGGCGTCTTGGAGGGGAAAGTAGAACCCTAGGCGAGGCACGCAGGTCGAGGCCTTAAAAAGGGGGGCAGACGGCGTTCCTCGACGTCCATGAACGCGGGCGCTCGCTCACTCTCTCAGAATCCTGACGGAGGAAGGCGACGGCAGATAGGTCTGCGTCAGGCGCGGGCTGGGCTGCGCGCGCGCTACTTGGCCTAGGCAAGGCCCATGCTAAGAACCCTCTCTCCCTCAGGGAAAAAAATAAAGCCACATCACCTATTTATATAATTGGCAGAAAACAAGAAAACCCAAGAGAAAATAAAAAGGGTTTTCCGATCAAGCAAAAATACACTTACACAAAAGAAAATGTGAACTAAATAAATAAATTGACAAGTGGATTTTTAATGCAAGTATATTTAATACTATTATGAAAACAGCACCCTGTTATTTACAACCCCAAATATACAAAGCCCAAATCACCAAAAGAACAACCCACATGAGCTCCAAATAATATTTACTACCACTTGAACATTTTTAACAAATTTATAAAGCAAATTAATTATGTTGATTAAAGATAATAGGAATAAAAGGTTAATGGATGGTTTGTTTTGAGATAATGAGAGGGGGGAAGGAGTTGATCCCACTCAAGCACACACATCCACAAGACCACTGCCATCACAACAAGGTCAAGAAGCACACCACATTAAATGCATGACATGATGATGAAATGATATGATGCATGATGCAAGTATGCATGAGACAAGACATGGCAAAAGAGCAAACTCAAATACATTCATCACATGACAAGGTCACATAGGTTACATGCCATAAAAGGTAGGGACAACACTTGGGCTGTCACAACTCTCCCACACTACAAGAGGATCTTGAACCGAGATCTAGGAACGAAAGAACTCTAGATATTCGGAACGGAGAAGATCCTCACGTTCCCAAGTAGCTTCTTTGTCAGAATGATGAGACCACTTCACCTTGAGAAACTTGATAGATTTGTTGCAAGTCTTACACTTAGTTTCTTCGAGAATATCCATTGGATTCTCATGATAAGAGAGGTCTTCTTGGAGATCAATGTCTTGGAGGTCAATGGTACGCTCGGGAGTCTTGAAGCACCTCCGGAGCTGACAGACATGGAAGACATCATGCACATTTGCGAAGTTTGGAGGAAGCTCTAGTTTATATGCAATTTCACCTCTCTTGCTAACAACTCTGAAAGGACCAACAAAGTGAGGAGATATCTTCCCTTTAATTCCAAATCGTTGAGTGCCCTTCATGGGAGAGACTCTGAGATATACTGGATCATCAACTTGAAAGGAAACATCCCGATGTTTGTTATCGTAATAACTCTTCTACCGGGATTGAGTTGCTTTGAGGTTCTCACGAATGACACGGCACATCTCTTCTTCTTACGTGATCATGTCATTGCCCAAAATTTGACGCTCACCGGTTTTAGACCAGTTAAGCGGGGTACGACACTTCTTGCCGTAGAGAATTCCGAAAGGGGCCTTGCCTGAGCTAGCCTGAAAGCTATTGTTGTATGAGAATTCAGCATATGGAAGGCAGTCTTCCCATTTCATGTCGAACGAAATCACACAGGCTCTGAGCATATCTTCAAGGATCTGGTTGACTCTCTCAACTTGACCACTTGTCTGTGGATGGAATGTAGTGCTGAAACGGATCTTGGTACCTATAGTAGTCTGGAAGGACTCCCAAAACTTGGAAGTAAAGAGGCTTCCATGGTCAGATGAGATGAGCTGAGGAATACCGTGCAAATAAACTATCCTTGACGTATACAACTCTGCTAGCTGAGCTGCCGATATAGATTCTTTGACTGGAAGGAAATGAGCAACTTTGGTCAGCTTGTCGATGACAACAAAGATGGCATCGTTGCCTCTCTTGGACTTGGAAAACCCAGTGACGAAATCCATCTCCACATGATCGAATTTTCACTCTGGGATAGGCAAAGGCTGAAGAAGACCTACTGGACGTTGATGCTCTGCCTTCACTCTGCGACAAACATCACACTCATTCATGAACTGAGCAAGTTCACGCTTCATGCGAGTCCACCAAAAGGTTTGCTTGAGATCCTGATACATCTTGGAACTGCCTGGATGAATGGATAGAAGAGAATTGTGTGCTTCATCCATGATAAGCATCCTGAGATCACCTTTAGGAACCACCAGACGGTCCTCAAAGAACAAGGTATCTTTGTCATCAACTCGAAAGCACTTATACTTCGGAATGCCCTTGGCCACACCTTTCTTCACTTTCTTCACCATAGCGTCAAGAAGCTGCGCTTGGTGAACCTGATCTTCCAGAGTCAGAGAAACTTGAAGATTGGCAAGAAATCCTTGCGGAATCATTTGAAGGTTCAGCTTGCGGAAGGCTTCACAAAGCTCGGGTTGAAGAGGCTTCAGGATGAGACTGTTGCAGTACGCCTTTCGACTGAGCGCGTCTGCAATGAAATTTGCTTTTCCAGGAGTATACCCAATGCTTGGACTGAAGTCCTCAAGCATTTCCACCCAACAAGATTGCCAAAGATTAAGATTGGGTTGAGTGAAAATGTACTTCAAGCTCTTGTGATCGGTGTACACCTCAACTGGTCTACCCAACAACAAATGCCTCCAAGTCATTAGAGCATGCACAACTGCCGCCAACTCGAGATCATGAGTGGGGTAGTTCTTCTCGGCAGGCTTCAAATGACGCGAGGTATAAGCAACAATCTTCTTATCTTGCATGAGAACACCACCAAGACCTTGGAGAGAAGCATCACAGAAAACTTGAAAAGGCTTTGACTGCTCGGGAGGACCAAGAACTGGAGCTGAAGTCAGTCTCTGCTTCAGCATATTGAATGCCACATCACACTTAGGAGACCAAACATACTTGACATTCTTCTAGAGGAGATTAGACAGAGGCTTAGCAATTTGAGATAAGTTCTCCACGAATCTTCTGCAATAACTAGCAAGCCCGAGGAAGGTACGAAGTTGCTTCACATTCTGTGGAGGCTCCCACTTCAAGATTGCCTCAATTTTCTTAGGGTGCACTTTAAGGCCCTCGGTAGAGATCACATGCCCAAGTTACACCACTTCATTGAGACAAAACTCACACTTGGAAAACTTGGCATAGAATCGATGCTCTCTTAACTTGTCAAGCACCAGGCGGAGATGCACTGCATGCTCTTCTTCTGTCTCCGAGAACACAAGGATGTTATCCAAATAGACCAAGACAAAGTCATTCTTGAAAGGAGAGAAAATGAAGTTCATCATCCTTGATAAGGTTGGAGGAGCATTGGCAAGACCAAACGACATGACGGTGTACTCATAAGAGTCAAAACTCGTCCTGAAAGCAGTCTTTGGAATGTCTTCTTCGCGAATGCGAATCTGATGATAGCCCATGCAAAGATCAAGCTTCGAGAAAACCTTGGCACCTTTCAGTTGTTCAAACAACTCATTGATGTTGGGAAGTGGGTACTTGTTTCTGATTGTCTTCTTGTTCAATGGACGGTAATCGACACAAAGCCGGTCCATGCCATCCTTCTTCTTGACAAACAAAACACCACAACCCCATGGAGAAGAACTTGGTCTAATCAGACCCAGACTTCTTGTTCATCCAGCTGCTTCTTCAACTCTTTCATCTCTTCAGGGCCAAGTTTATAAGGGTGTTTGCAAACTGGTTCAGTTACGGGCTCGAGGTTAATCACGAACTCGATTGGCCGGTGTGGAGGCATTCCTGGCAATTCTTTTGGGAAGACATCTTCATACTCACAAACCATCGAAATTTGAGAAATAGCCAAGATTTCACCCTTATCATTAAGAGTAAAGAAAAGGAATGTGTCATCGTGAGCCGCAAAAATCTTCTGAAGGATGAGTTAGCTTGACTTCTTTTGCTTAACAATCAACATATGCCTTATTCATAGACAGGAAGTCCATGCCAAAAATGAGATCGATGTCGGAATTGCTGAGAACATAAGGAGAAGCCAAGAAAGAATAATTGCCCATCTTGATAGAAACATCCGGAACCACGGAATTGGTCATCATCGCAGCACCCGGAGAAACAATACCCAATGGTCTACCCAATGATGCCGAAGGGAAATCATGCTTTATGAAAAATGGCTTTGACATGAAACAATGCGATGCACTAGTATCAAACAAGACTTTTGCAGGAAAAGAATTAACTGAGAGATTACCCATAATCACATCATGAGACTGCTCTAACTTCAGCTGCATTCACCATGTTCACCCTTGCTGACTTGGGATTATGATTCACTATTGCATTGCCTGGAGGTCTGACTAGAGGAGGAGGCAGAAGACGTTGCTGGTTGCACTTGTTTGAGTAGTGACCCTTCTGACCACACTTGTGACAAGTAACCTCAGATAGCGAACGAAAGTTGCTTGGAGTAGGAACAAAAGCTTCCTTGGACGCCTAGGGTCTCTACTGAAATCCTAGGTTGAGTGGGTGGGAAGAACCACGGCCACCGAACTGCTTCTGCTGCTGAGGAGGACGAAACGGAGGAGGATTTGGTACCCAATACCTCCACTTCTTAGGAACCATCTAAGAGATGGAAGAAGAAGAATATGAATCCCTTGAACGCTTCCTTGAGTTCTCCAACTTGAGCTGAGTTGCCTTGACCTTCAAAGCCATGTTGTAGAACTGATCAAACTCATGAGGCTCTTGAAGGACTAGACCTGGTAGAAGCTCATCCTTGAGACCACCTCTGAACTGATAGATCATAGCCTTGTCATCTGGAACATCTTGCTTAGCATAGCGGGCTAGATTCTGGAACTCGATATTGTACTGATAGACAGACTTGCTCCCCTACTTCAGGTGCCTAAACTCCTCACGCATCTCCTGGACAAAGCTTGTCGGAATGTAATGGGCCCTGAAGTCATGATAGAAATCATCCCAAGTAGCAACACGATCGCCCCTGGAATCCTTGTACTGCTGCCACCAATCAGCTGCCTAACCCTTGAGCTGGAACGACGCAAATCTGACAAAGTCCTCTGGTCTGACATTGCTGCACTCAAAATGCTTACTCATGTCATGGAGCCAATCATTAGCAACAAAAGGCTGCTCACAATAGGTGAATGACTTGGGCTGGTTGGCAAGGAACTGGTTGAGTGTCGCAAACTAAGGTTGATTCTGAAAATTCCCTTGAAAGCCTTGCTGACCCTGATCTCTTTCTTGCAACAGCTTGAGCAACATCTGAGTGTTCGCATTGGTTGTGGCCATCACAGCTTACCAAGCTTCTGGAGGAGGAGGCGGTGGCGGGGGTGGTGGAACATCAGCCTGCTCCTCACCACGACCCGGATTCCCGCGAGTTGGTGGAGCCATCCTGAAGATGGACAAGAACATCAGCACCTCATTGATAAGATGAATTCAATAGCTGAATCAAATGCTTTGAAAGAATTTGAACAAATAACATCACAGCCTTCCTACTTAAAAATTAGTAAGAATGCTTTCTTCGGTTTGCGATAACATCATTAGATATTAGAAGCCACTTGAAATAACACAAAAGTATTGAGCTAATGTTGCACGGAACAAATGTATATGCCCTCATACATCTGAAGAAGATGATCCTAGATAACTACAAGAGTTCCCACCTAAGAACTTCCGAAAACTTTCTGGTTATGCAATCCGGTGTGGGGGATACAAGGAGGAAATATCTCACACAACTAGCAAACCTACACCCCAACTGTATCCATCCTTCAACACATAACCAGAGGCTTTCGCAAATCCATCTAACCCGAATCCTCGAAAGCACAACAATACTAAACCATGGTGGTATCCCAGATGCCTCCCTGGTACTGGGTTACTCCGACCTTATCTCACCACGACAAGTATTGAAGTAATTTCGAACACTCTCCGTCCTGAGATACTAAGGAAGCTGAATGATAACGATGTGCCAAGAATTCCCTGGAGCTTAACTCCCCGGAAGAAATCAAGTCAGACACGAGGCACCAAGACAGAACTCCGTCACATCGGTATCATATAGACTCCAAAATACCCACGTGATCCTAAAAAAAATTTGAGCGAGAAGAGGAGTAGAATCAAAATTCCTAAGTCGAATACCTCACTAGAGCATAGAAGAGGAGTAAAAATAATCCTACCTCTCTGATATAACTAGACTCAAAAATAGTTTTTACTAGACTCGACTCGGCCAAGTTCGAACAAGCAAAGGGCTCCTATGGTCGTATGGCTCTGAATACCAACTTGTCATGCCCAAGATGTGTGTCTATCCAAATTAAGGCACAGGGGCCTCGACAGGGATAGAGGCGCATCTCGACGTTCGCAAGTACAACATCATTACATCATAAATTTAGGAAGAGATGAGTATATGAGTTGGCATACACTCGCAACATGCTAAATTACAATTCCACATCAAAGAGTTCAAGCATCAATCCAAGAGAGGGTCCGGCTACGGACGAAAATAAACGATAAAATGAAGATGCAATGACACTGGCTTGCTAGCCCCAAAGATCACGACCACGGTCCTCTACTCGTCTAGATAAGTCACGTACATCCTGCCACGCTCCTCGTCATACTCCCACTAGAGCTGTGTCACATCATCTGGCACGATCTCATCTGTACCTATACCTAGATTGTTGTAGTAATATGTGAGCCATGAGGACTCAACAATCTCGTGCCCGCTTACCGACACTATTCAAGCTTTAGGTTGGATGGGGGATAAGTGTTTAGTTTGCAGCAGCACTAAGCATTTATGGTGGCTAATCTTACGAAACATGAAAGTAAATATGTGGTCTACGATAAGCGATCGAATCTAGAATGACCTCCATGAGATCCTGAACACCTACTTACGTCAACCATAACCCCACTGTGTTCTCTCTCGGATCATGTTCACTAGCAGAGACGATCATGATTACTCACACAGTTGGTGTCTTTTATTAGAGTTTACTTCAAGTTAACTATAACCGGGTGTTAAACAAATATCCAAGTTGCCACATAACCGTGGGCATGGATTTCCGAAATTTTTAACCCTACAGGGGTGCTCCAACTAGTCCATCATAAATTAACCACACTCCGCGGGAATAGCCTCGACCACGGATCTCGTGATCATCCTAGGCAACTCCAAAAGATTCCAACACCTCTAGATAACCCGAAGAAAGTCAGAGCCCCTCACGCAAGACACTCGATAAAGGTAAAACAAATCTAGCAAGACCACCCGATGTGTCGGCGAACCCGATAGGAGCTGCATATCTTGTTCTCAGGACACGATAGATAAGCGAAGCGTACAGTGGCCTGATAGAAATCTCCTGAGTTGCCCCGGGTTGGCCCCGCACAGTGCTCTAGTTTGGACCAACACTCATGAGGAGCACTGGCCCGGGGGTTGATTAATTATCCACAGGGTTGCAAAGCCCTATGGAAACTTTATTAAGTTATTAAGAAAATGTAGTACCAAAGTTGGGTCTTGCCAAAAAAGTTTTAATCTCAACCCAATAAACAAGGGAATCCCCGTAACAACCCCGAGCATGTTAGGAGCACAAAGTATGGAAACATAACACCGATAACAAGAAACTATGGCGGTAACAGCGAAACAAAACACCTAGCAAAAGGCCAAGCCTTCCACCAATACCAAGATATATATGTGCATTAAATTAAATAACAGACAATATTGTGATATGCCAAATCCATGTTATCACATGGATACAACCTGCACCTACAACTAAGAACGCTATAAGAGGGGCTAAGCAGCGGTAACTTAGCCAATCAAAGGTTTGCTAGGATGTGGAGGGGTTAGAGGCTATCATGGCAATGTAGGAGGCTGAATATTCAAGTGGTAGGTAGCGCAATAGTAACGATAAGAGCGAGACAACTAGCAAGCGAAAATAGTATTTGGATCCGGGTACGATCGTCTTGCATGTTGGTTCTTTAGAGGGACAAGTAGTGGGATCCTCGTAGTGGTACTCTCTTGGATCTTCGTACTTAGGTTCAGTGTTCGCGTCTACCCAAAATAAACAGCAAGAATAAACAAGCAACCAAGGTGCAATGCACAAACAGGAATGATGCATGGTTTATGTGAAGAATTTAGCATGGCAATCCTAACTAGTCATGTTTCACATGCAAAGGATTGGTTATGTATGAATCTGGAAAAAACCTTATGTTAAGTTGTTTAGACATTCATAATCATGGAAAATATGGATGCATCATGCAAAAGCGATACAAATGCATATGTAGAACATAGGAAACGGAGTTACGGTTCTCATGCTACGCTCACGACAAGATACGAAGGCAAAACATAAGACAAAGAAAGCCATGGGATATTCCTTGGCATTCCAAGGTAGCCACTGGTTATTTAATGAAAAACCAACCACAATAGAGCCAAATATCAAGCAATTCCATGGAGTATAGCTCCCACAAGTCACAAAACACTAAAACAAACAATCTGATACAAAACAGCAACATAGCAAATTTCATAGCAAATAACTTGAACTACAGGAAGCCTCTAACCACAAACAAGGCATTGATAGAAACTACATAACATGCTTATCAACTTATCCAATTACACAATTTGGAATGGAGGCACACATCGATAAGCATGAAGCCCACAAGTTGGCATGATCAAACAGATTTCTGGGACTTAGTGAAAATAACAGTTTTCTGGTATCTGAGTTAAGCTCATGGCAAGTTGACAGCAGAAACTAATGGCGATAGAGACCACCTCATGGCATGAAAATTAATAGGATGGTAGAGGGAAACCTCTATATAAAATCACTAGCACTGAGCTTGAGCTAATTCACAACATATCACAAGATAGCATCCACTCTTCATGACATAAAAATATTAACAGATTCTCAGACTTAGAAATATTTAGCATGTTTGAAAACAGCAACATTTTAGTGGCTAATTTACAGCATGGTTCCCACTCATATGCAAGTTTATCATGATAAAAATAAATACCATGGCATTCTACTCATCAGAGACTACCATATTCATGTTGGCACAAATATCATAGCATGCATGGATTAAATGTAACAAAAATGATAGAATGGCACATGAGACAAAATGACATTTTGTCAAACTTGCTCAAATTCCCAAACAAGTCATACCAATGTATTCCTTGGGTGATTCTACCCCAAAATCATGTATCATAACCCTATACTTGCATGGAATAACATGGCAAAAGACTAGGTAAAAAATTACCCCACATCCTATAAGTGAAAACCTACTACAATTGAATATGTCTATAATTGCACATATCTAGATTTGGTAAAATACCAGAAATGGAAATAACCTTGTCTAACAATTAAAATACTAAAAACAATAAAATAAAACAACAAACAAACAGGGGGGCACCTGGCATAGGCACCAGAGCCTCCTAGTGGATGACAAGTGGGGCCTAGGCCCACTTGTCATACTCACAACACTAGTCACACCATAGCAATGCACACACACATACACATACACATACACATCGGATCCATGTTGGCCACAGGAAATCCTGCCACACGCCAGCACACACCACACACACACCACCACACCAGATTCGGGTGTTACCACACCGGATCCGAACACAAGACACCCCACCAGCCAATCAGAAAAAAAAGAACCCAATGGGGGGGGCTGGGATTCGATCCCATGACTGGTTGGTCGTCGCCCCGGATGCCCAACTACTGCGCTATGCTCCGTTACTCGACAGAAGAGGGGCACTAGCGCTCTTGTACTACTGCATGCGCATATCTGACAAAACTGAAGATCTGCACTCCGGCGACAGCGAACGGCGGCGGCGATTACGGCGGATACGGGGCATCTCCGGCGAGGGGAAGCCCGGCGGGGATGCGGGATGCTACTGGGATCCATCCCCTGCTCATCTCGCGACGAGGGGGCGGAGGCAGCGGCCCTCAACGCCCTGTCTTGGCAGACGGCAGCAACGAGTAGGCTATGGCGACGAGCACGTCCTATGCGGGAAGATAGGCAGCGAGGACGCGGGCTCACCGAGGGGAGGACGACGACGGCTTGGCGCGCGACAAAGAGGAAGAAGAAGCACGAAGACGCGACGACGACGAAGAGGAATAAGACCGGCGGCGAGCTTCGGGAGCGCAGCGACAGTGAGGAAGAAGCCGACGCCTTGGAGCCTCCCACGACGCTCTAACGGTGGGAACGAAATGCAGGGACGATCCGCGGTCGCCACGACATATCGGGCACGGAGGAGATCCACCGGAGACGCGAGGACGATGACGACCGGCGACCGCACTGACTCTCTCTCAAATTCTCCCTGAAACTTTCCTGACAGAGAAAGAAGGGGAAGGAGGAGAGGAATGGAGAGGGAGACGGGATCGGTGGCGGCTTGGAGGGGAAAGAGGAACCTAGGCGGGGCGTGCACACCGAGGCCTTAGAAAAGGGGGGCCAGACGGCGTTCCTCGACGTCCGTGAACGTGGGTGCTCGCTCACTCTCTCAGAATCCCGACGGAGGAACGAGATGACACACAGGTCTCCGTCAGGCACGGGCTGGGCTACGCGTGCGCTGCTGGGCCTAGGCAAGGCCCACACTAAGAACCCTCTCTTCCTTAAGGAAAAAAATAAAGCCACGACACATATTTATATAATTGGCAGAAAACAAGAAAACCCCAGAGAAAAGAAAAAGGGTTTTCTGATCAAGCGAAAATATACTTACACAAAAGAAAATGTGAACTAAATAAATAAATTGACAAGAGGATTTTTAATGCAAGTATATTTAATACTATTATGAAAACAACACCCTATTATTTACAACCCCCAAAACACAAAGCCCAAATCACCAAAAGAACAACACACATGAGCTCCAAATAATATTTACTACCACTTGAACATTTTTAACAAATTTATAAAGCAAATAATTCTGTTGATTAACGATAATAGGAATAAAAGGTTAAAGGATGGCTTGTTTTGAGATAAAGAGAGGGGGAGGAGTTGATTCCACTCAAGCACACACATCAACAAGACCACTCCCATCACAACAAGGTCAAGAAGCACACCACATTAAATTCATGACATGATGATGAAATGATATGATGCATGATGCAAGTATGCATGAGACAAGACATGGCAAAAGAGCAAACTCAAATACATTCATCACATGACAAGGTCACATAGGTTACATGCCATAAAAGGTAGGGACGACACTTGGGCTGTCACATAGGTACTCTGGGATCTCCTAGTTTCTTAGGTATTCCACATTTAAAAGTATAATTAGCAAGCATGGTGGAAATCTCAACTTCTGGTATCTTTCTTTGATTTGTCACAATATCTTTCATATACTTAGCATGAGGAGACATTTTCAAAATATTAGTCAAGCGCATATTCAAAAAGATAGGTCTAAGCATTTCAACAAAGCGCTCAAAATCATCATCATCCTTTTTCTTGGATGGTTTAGGAGGAAAGGGCATGGGTTTCTGAACACATGGTTCTCTTTCTCTACCATGTTTCCTAGCAATGAAGTCTCTTTTATCGTATCTTTTATTCTTAGGTTGTGGGTTATCAAGATCATTAGCAGGTTCAATCTCCACATCATTATCATTACCAGGTTGAGCATCAACATGAACATCATTATTAATGTTATCATTAGGCTCATGTTCATCACCAGATTGTGTCTCACCATCATAAATAGAAATATCATTTGGATTGTGAGATGTATCTATAACAGGTTCACTGGTAGCATGCAAAGTACTATCATCATTCTTTTTCCTACTATTATTGGAACGAATAGGTGATTCAGTATTAACTCTCTTAGAATCTTGCTCAATTCTCTTAGGATGGCCATCAGGATACAAAGGTTCCTGAGTTATTCTACCATCTCTTGTCACAACTTTAACAGAAGGATCACTGTCTTTACTATTCATCTCATTAAGCAAATCATTTTGCGCCTTAAGTACTTGTTCTACTTGAGTAGTTACCATGGAAGCATGTTTACTAATAAGCTTAAGATCATTGACAGTTCTACTCAAATAATCACCCAAGCGATCAAGCATGTAAGCATTATGTTTCAATTGTCTACTAACATAAGCATTGAAATTTCTTGCTTCACTATAAAATCATCAAATTCATCCAAGCATTGGCTAGCAGACTTATTATAAGGAATATCTCTTTCATCAAATCTTCGGAGAGAATTTACCTCTACTACCTGTGTCGGGTTATCAAGACCATGTATTTCTTCATTAGGTGGTAGATTCTTAACATCTTCAGCTTTAATACCCTTTTCTTTCATAGTTTTCTTTACCTCTTGCATATCTTCAGGACTGAGGAATAGAATACCTCTTTTCTTCGGAGTTGACTTTGGAGGTGGTTCGGGAATAGTCCAATCATTATCATTGCTTAATATATTATTCAATAGTAATTCAGCTTGTTCAATAGTTCGTTCCTTGAAAACGCAACCAGCACAACTATCTAGGTGGTCCCTAGAAGCATCGGTTAATCCATTATAAAAGATATCAAGCATTTCATTTTTCTTGAGAGGATGATCAGGCAAAGCATTAAGTAATTGGAAAAGCCTCCCCCAAGCTTGAGGGAGACTCTCTTCTTCAATTTGCACAAAGATAAATATTTCCTACAAGGCAGCTTGTTTCTTATGGGCAGGAAAATATTTTCTAGAGAAGTAATAAATCATATCCTGGGGACTACGTACACAACCAGGAGCAAGAGAATTAAACCATATCTTAGCGTCACCCTTTAATGAGAAAGGAATAAACTTAAGAATATAGTAATAGAGAATTTTTTCCTCATGAGTAAATAGGGTGGCTATATCATTCAATTTAGTAAGATGTGCCAGAACAGTTTCAGATTCATAACCATAGAAAGGATCAGATTCAGCCAAAGTAATTAACTCAGGATCAACGGAGAATTCATAATCCTTTTTCAGTAACAAAGATAGGTGAAGTAGCAAACTTATTATCATATTGCATTCTAGCATTCAAAGATTTTTCTTTCCACTTGCGAAGTAATTTCTTAAGATCGTCTCTATCCTAGCAAGAAAGTCCCAAGCTACCTCTCCTTTCATAACATAACCTTCAGGTATACCAGGCAATTCATATCTAGGAGAGCTAGGTCTAGCAGGTGTATCATAGTGTTTAGTTTCAATAATTTCATCAGATTCAGAAATATTATGAGTTTCAGCATTGGCTCTAGCAATTTGTTCATCAAGAAATTCACCCAGTGGCACAGTATCATCAAGCAAAGTATCATCATAAGCATCATGCATAGCAGAAGTAGCATCATCAATTACTTGCGACATATCAGAATTACTAGCAGGTGGTGGTGTCGCAAATTTACTCATAACAGAAGGTGAATCAAGTGCAGAGCTAGATGGCAGTTCCTTACCTCCCCTCGTAGTAGAGGGATGGATCTTGGTTTTTGGATCTTTCAGATTCTTCATAGTGATCAACAGATATATATCCCAAGTGGATCGGAGAATAAAGCTATGCTCCCCGGTAACGGCGCCAGAAAAAGGTATTGATAACCCACAAGTATAGGGGATCGCAACAGTTTTCGAGGGTAGAGTATTCAACCCAAATTTATTGATTCGACACAAGGGGAGCCAAAGAATATTCTCAAGTATTAGCAGCTGAGTTGTGAATTCAACCACACTTGAAAGACTTAATATCTACATCAAAGTGTTCAGTAGCAAAGTAATATGATAGTAACGGTAACAGTGGCAAAGTGATAGTAGCAGATTTGTAGTGATTGTAACAGTAGCGACGGAAAAGTAACTGAACGAAGATCAATATATGGAAACTTGTAGGCAATGGATTAGTGATGGATAATTATGTCGGATGGCATTCATCATGCAACAGTTATAACATAGGGTGACACAGAACTAGCTCCAATTCATCAATGTAATGTAGGCATGTATTCCATATATAGTCATACATGCTTATGGAAAAGAACTTGCATGAAATCTTTTGTCCTACCCTCCCGTGGCAGCAGGGTCCTATTGGAAACTAAGGGATATTAAGGCCTCCTTTTAATAGAGAACCAGACCAAAGCATTAGCACTTAGTGAATACATGAACTCCTCAAACTATGGTAATCACTGGAAAGAATCCTAGTTATCGTCACCCTGGGGGATGCGGATCATAACTCGTAATAGGTGTCTACAACTTGCAAGATATGATCAAGAACACACATATATTCATGAAAACATAATAGGTTCAGATCTGATATCCTGCAACTCGGGCCCTAGTGACAAGCATTAAGCATAGCAAAGTCATAGCAACATTAATCTCAGTGGATACTAGGGATCAAACCCTAACAAAACTAACTCGATTACATGGTAAATCTTATCCAACCCATCACCGTCCAGCAAGCCTACGATGGAATTACTCACGAACAGCGGAGAGCATCATGAAATTGGTGATGAACTATGGTTGGTCATGACGACGACGTCGATTTCCCCTCTCCGGAGCCCAAATCAGACTCCAGATCTGCCCTCCCAAGGAAGAACAGGAGGTGGCGGCGGCTCCATAGTGTAAAACACGATGAACTCTTCTCTCTGGGTTTTTTATCCGTAAATAGGATTATATAGGAGAGGAAACGAGGTCGGAGGAGCAATAGGGGGCCCACAAGCCACAAGGGCGCCCCCTAGGGGGGTGGGCACACCCCCTGGCTTGTGGCCAGGTGGTGGGCCCCATCTAGTTGATTCTTTCACCAATATTTTTAATTAATTCCAAAAATATTCTCCGTAAATTTCCAGGTCAATCCGAGAACTTTTATTTCTGCACAAAAATAATACCAAGGCAATTCTGTTGAAAACATCGTCAGTCCGGGTTAGTTCCATTCAAATCATGCAAATTAGAGTCCAAAACAAGGGCAAAAGAGTTTGGAAAAGTAGATACGTTGGAGACGTATCATACACACTCGTGAATCATCTCGACACGGAGGTCTTACCAACTGGTGACAAGGAATGGCTCCGCCATGATGCCACTGTCCTTTGTTGGTTGTACGGCTCAATCTCCTTTGACCTCCTCGACCTGGGTGATGGAAAAGGAGAGAACGGCCTACAAGGTATGGACAAGCATCATCACCCTCTTCTACGGCAACCAAAAATTGCGCTCCATGTACCTCGGCAAAGAATTCCACAACCTTGAGCAAGGGAACTGCTCCAACTAGAAGTCGTTTGTCAATGCGCTTGCCGACACCGACGCTCGCGTCACCGATGAACAACTCATCTACAACACCCTAAAAGAGTTTGCCAAGGACATGACCACATTGCTACTTTTGGTCACTTGTTGCCGCCCTTATGATCCTTCCTCCAGTGGCGTAACATGTTAATCCTCCATGAGCTCAAACCAAAGACAAGTCACTCCTCGACAGTCACACTGCACACCTCCCGTGGTGGGAACAGTTCCAGCCAGTAGAGTGGGCGTAACAACACTCTAGTTGCATACAGTGGTGTTGGCCTTCAAACTATGTACTGTCATGGCACTACAACAAACAGGCCCCTACACCAACGCATATCTAACAACGAAGTCTATGTGTTGTTCAGATCCAACGCACCTCCCCACGAAGGGCTAACCTCCCCGTACCCACATCCACCTTATCTGCGTGCCCTCCATCTAAATATCACACAGGCAAAAAAGCCATTTTTTCTCCCCGGCACCTCTCTCCCTTGATTCCTCTCTGTCTCTCTGACACCACAGTGCCATCGCCGCCCACTCCGATTCCGGGAAGCTCCGGTGGACTCCCAACTCACTGCTCACCGCCCTGCCCCACTCCTTCTATGTTGTCCCCCGATCATTCGCCCCCGTCCATAGCGCCCCTGCATGCGTGCTACACAACAACCCTAGCCGACACACGTCGCCAGCGTGGCTCCGGTTTATCGGCACACTACCCTTGCATGACCTCACGCGTGGCAGCCGGCTTGGGCTTCACACTGGTACTCTCCCTCTTCTACCTCTGACTCCAATGTTTACATGTCTGGTCTGGTGTTTATTTGATTAGATCTGATTCACCATTTGTTGATCTGTACTAATTCTAGATGTGTAGTACCCTGTCATGCGTTATGGTTAGACTTTCCTCTTCATATGATATGTGCTCTTGGATGAGTAGTACATACTAGCATGTATCATGACCTATTCAATAAGATCAACGCATTGTTTATATTAAAAAGAGATCAACTTAGTTCAAATTGGAGTGAGATAGGGTTCACTAAAGAACACTACTACAAAAATCAGCATGTCAGTGCAATTATGGGTCCATGTACTAGCACAATTATTTCGAATGGAGAATCCCCTTCTCAGTACACTTTATCGTTATTTATTTGGTGTCACATGTACAATATAATAAGTATATATGTCCCACTTGCATCCGTGTGTCCCAATATTTGTATTTATTCTATAACGCTTTGTTCCATCTACACTCACATGTTCTAACATTGTCTATTACACTATGTGTGCTTCTGTCGTTTCTTAACAGATCGATCTACAACACTTATGCATTGCAATCAGGAGAAATGTATGAATATGCAAAAGAAGCCTTGAGAATTATTGAAGTCATTTATTTATAGCATAGTGAGTATCCTTTCACTAGTGAACTCCTCCAAAAAGAATAAAAATAAGGGATGCGATGGGGGTCCCCTACTGGAATGAAGAAGTATCGGCAAAGATCCACAATTGCAGGTGGCATGACCACCCATGGCCACACCATCGAGGCTTGTGGGGTCCTTGGACCTTGTATTGAACTATTCTAATGCTATAAATTCACATCTCTAGAGAAAATATCCAAGGAGAAAATATCATTATGTTTTATTATACGAAGATGTCACCACCTCCTATTCTTTGTCGAGAGCCCTGATCTGGAGTTCGTTTATGGCTCCGGAGAGAGGGAATCGCCGACTTCATCATCATCAACCCTTCTTCGTCAACACTTTTATGATGCTCACAATCATGTGTGAGAAATATTCTTGTAGGCATATTGGAGGACATGTGATTGGATGATATTTTTATGTAATCGTGCCAACTTGTTAGGGCTTCATCCCTACTATCCACTATGTTTTGAGATTGATGTTTTTGTGACTTTGCTAAGCTTAATGCTTGTCACTATGGCCGAAGTGTCACGATTTTAGATATGAACTTATTATGTTTGCATGAATATATTTAAGTTCTTGATAACATCTACAAGTTGTATGCACATGGTATTATTCTGAACCCTAGACCCCAAGGTGGCAATAATTATAATACTTTACGAGCATGGCTATAATTTGAAGAGTTCATGTATTTACTATGTCTTAATGCTTTGTTTTGTTCTATATTATAAGTAGCGACTTAATTACCCTTAGTTTCCATTAGGACCCCGGTGCCATGGGATGGTATGATAAAAGATGTTATGCAAGTTCTTATCGCAAGCACACATGACTTTATACGGAATACATGCCTACATATGATTGATGAATTAAAGCAAATTTGTATTGCTCTAGATTGTCACCATTGCATATTGAATCTCATCTCAACATCCCATAACTACTCCATCCCTACACTTTTCTGGTACTGTCTATGCTAAAGATATTACTGTTGTACTTCCTACAAACTTTTTACTACTAACTGCTACTGTTATTGTTACTTTGCTATCACCATTATCATATTACTTTGTTGCTAATAATTTGCTGCAAGAAAGAGATTTCTCACGTGTGTTTGAGTGGACAACTCAACTGCTAAGGCTTATAAACATTTTTTGGCTCCCCTTGTGTCGAATAAAAAATTTGAGTGAAATATGGATTTATTTGATAGGAAGTAAGTTATTTACAACTTTAGCTTTAATGCCTTTTTGTTTCATAAATTTCTCAGCTTTTTGCATATATTTACGAGTCAGGAATACAAAACCTCTTTTATTTGGTGTTTGATTAGGTGGTGGTTTGGGAAGTGTCCAATAATCAATATTTTTCAATAAGTTATTCAATAATTTACGAGCTTGCTCAACTTTCCTTTCCCTAAAAACACAACCAACACAACTATTTAAGTAGTCCCTAAATTTACTGGTTAGTCCATTATAAAAGTTATCAAGAATTTCATTCTTATTAAGTGGATGATTTGGCAAAGCATTCAGTATGTCATTCATCCTCAAGTTTTATCAAACTATAAATTTTCTACAAGGCAGCTTGTTTCATATGAGCAAGATTTTTTAGTGAAACAATAGATCATATCTCGAGGACTACGCACATAACCAAGAGTAAGATTATTAAACCACACTTTACATCAACCTTTAAGAGAAAGGAAACAACTTAATAATATGATAATATTGAATCTTTTCCTCTTGAGCAAACAAGGTGGCAATATCATTCAATTTAGTCAAGTGCGCAATAACCTTTTTAGATTCATAACCATGAAACAGGTCAGATTCTACCAAAGTAATAAGTTCATGATCAATAGAGAATTCATAGTCCTTGTCAGTAACAAAATAAGGAGAAGTGCCAAATTTAGGATCAAGTTTCATCATTTTGTTCATGGCCATTTCTTTAGTTATAGAAACGAAACCTTCTAAACCATTCTTATCAGCATAAGTCACGAACTCTCTAGTAAACCCCTCATCAAATATATGGCTTAGGCACATCAAACATTTTATTTCTAAGAGGAGAACTAGGTGGAAAAGGTAATTCATATTTTTTGGTAATTCCAGTTTCTTTAGCTTTAGCAATATGAGCATCTAGTAATTCACCAAGTGAATCAGTATTATCAAGCAAAGTAGTTGCATCATCACAACTATCATCAATAGCAGAAGGAGTTCCTACAGCATGTGATATATCATCTTGTAAAGCATGTGGTCGTGGTGTCACAAGTTGACTCAAAACAGAAGACGAATCAAGCTTAGAGCTAGTTGGTAGTTCCTTAGCTCCCCATGTCTTGGAGGGCATGATCGTGGATTTGGAATTTTGAGGTTCTTCGTATTAAGATAAATTAGAATACAGTTGACTCCCAAGTGAACATAATAAACAATGCTATGCTCCCCGACAACGACATCAAAAATTAGTCTTGATAGCCCACAAGTATAGGGGGTCACAACAGTCCTCAAAGTTGTAAAGAATTTACCTCCTATCAAATAAATCCATGGACTTGACCTTCCAAAATAGGTAGTAGAGGTACATCCTATTTATAAATTTAATAAAGGTGGCATTCCTTTATAATAAGTCTCCTACTCAATGCTTGGAAGAGTTTGATAACTTTGTTATTAAGCAATGTAATTTTAATATGCAAATAAGTGATCACATGAAACATAATTCTATTTTTATTGAAAAGTTGAGTGATGTGCTAGTCAGAATTTCAAATGATGTTACAGGTTTATGTAAGCACCTTTCTATGGTTCACACACATCTTCAAGAAGTTTGTAAAATCACAACAAGATCTATTTAGACATGTGCTTAAACAACACAAGACATGCTTATGGAGTAGGTAGTGGAGGAGGTAAATTTACTCGGGATCCTTTATATCCTGAAAAAGTCATCCTAATATAATTGAATAATATTATCAGAGGGTTAATGATAGTACAACTAGTTCACCTAAGAAGAAGAAAATAAGAGTAAGAATAGGACTTTGCATGCTTCTAGTGAACCACTTATAGAAAAACCTATTGAGAATCCCAATAATGTTTATATTTGTGATGCTAAAACTCGAGATGGTGAAGAGCATAACCCAATGATACCGATAATTCTAATGATGATAACAATATCGATAATGATGTTGCAACTAAAAATAATAATGAATCTGCAAGGGAGGTATAAGTAGAACCTGAAGTTGAGCTTGTTGACCCACCTCCTCAAAATAAAAGATATGATAAGGGAGATCTTGTCGCTAGGAAACATGGTACAAGAAAGACAACCATGGGTACAAAAATCCATGTATTTTCCTAGTAAGGCCTTAAAGTCAAAGCATGAAGAAGCTTTTAATCACTTTGTTTATTTGCTTAGACCTTTGTTTCTTTAGTTTTATTTTGCTGTTGTTATGAAAATGCCTCCATATGCGAAGTATATGAAATATATTGCTACTAATAAAACAAAAAGTACCCGAGGATGAAATTTCCAATATTCTTGCTAATTATTATTTCAAACGGAAAATTCCCGAAAAGCTTGGAGATCCAGAGATGCATAATATACCTTGCTCCATTAAGAACAATCATATTAAAACTGATTTACGTGATTTGGAAACTGGTGTTAGTGTCATACCCTTTTCCCTCGATAAGAGACTTGATTTGAATAATTTGATACCCACTAATTTTTTTGCAAATGGTTGATAAGTCTACAATTATTCTTGTTGGTGTTTGTGACGATGTTCCTATTGTGGTTGCTAATGTTATGATCTTAACTGACTTTATTATACTTGATTTGCCCGAGGATCATGACATGTCTATTATTTTTGAAAGACCTTTCTTTATATTGTAGGTACCGTTATTGTCTTTTAATAAAAGCAAGCTCACTAATCATGTTAATGGCAATGAGCATACGATCTATTTCTTGAGAAAGCCAAACAAAGTAAACAGTCTCAATTCTATTGAAAACATTATGGCTATTATATTGGAGACTTTGAACCTTCTCTTCTAGTTCTAGAAAACAAATATCAAAATATTATGATTGGAACCATCCCTATTCAAGTTGAGATAACTTAGTGCTTTACCAAAATTCTTCGGTTTTATGTTACTTAGAAATAGCTCATTAATAAGACTTGCTCAACCTTATTAATGGTTTCTTTTTGAAAACCATATGGTCGATAACTTATGTAAGCACAACCTTCTGAAATGTTACTTTATCCTCTATTTGAATTAGTTTTAATAAATTTTAAATGTTTTAGAATGGCATGTTCTGCGATTTTTGTGAGTTTTCCACACAACAAAAATTGCAAGAATAAAAGTTCTCATAGTGCCATGAAACTTTGACACAATTTTTTCTTTGACAAACAATTTGAAGTACGTAAATAATATTCACAATTTTATTTTATATATTACGTTACCATCAATTGTGTTGAGTTTTATTCATATATATGCATGTATTGACCCCCTTCTTTAAATTAGATCTGGCAGAAGCGGGATGAACTCCTACCACATGATCGCATACGAGCAATTCAAGAGGAATTGACGGGATTCTTTCTTGACACGTCATACCTAAAGACGGATAATACTATGTTGATTTGTGATTGTATCTTAGGGATTGTAAGAGATTTTATATTGTATATATGTAGCTAGTAGCATCGGATAGATATACGAAGACTTATTGTTCGACCAATCTCTCGGAGAAAAGAGAGGTCGATCACCTTCTCTTTGTATATGTTCATGACGATCTTGTGTACTTAATAGTTCCTTCATTTGCTTACTAGCTAGCGTGTTGAGTTCTCTCTATCGTAGCTAGCTAGCGTCGACCAAGCACGGAGAAAGAAAGGACACTTCTCTATATTAGCTGGCTAACACAATATGAAACCCCTAAATTAACCCTCCAAAACCCCCTAACCCCCCCCCCCCCTTCAAAAAAACTCAGCTCCTGCCAGATGCTGACGCGTAGACACCTTTTGGTCTCGGTTGGTGTTACAACCGGGACTAAAGGTCCTCCTGCCTGGGCTCCCCGCAGAGGCCACGTGGAGCCCCTTCTGTCCCGGTTCGTAAGCGAACCGGGACTAAAGGTTTGGGGCTTTAGTCCCGACCTTTTAGTGCCGGTTCCAGAACCGGAGATAATGGGCCTCTGAAACCGGAACAAATGGGTCGTTTTCTACTAGTGGTGGTGTGATTCTATATTATATGCTAACCAACTTTATATATGTGGAAAATTTTGTACGTTGACGGCTGCATGAGCGTGAATCGCGTGATTGATATGTTTTTATGGGCCGTTTGATGTTGATTGGTTTGAAAAAATGTTGGTTCCGTTAAAATCCTAAACCAAACTCATTAGGAAGCTTAGTGTATTTGTTTGAAGAATTGAACGGGTGAGTTTTGAGAACTTGTTGATCCGGTCAAAATCAGGTGACCCAGTTTCGACTGAAGGGTCTTGGAGACCTCAATAAAATGTGGACTCTCTAAAACTAAGGAGTATAGTGTTATCGAGTTATAAATAAAATAATTTAATGAGAAAGATTTGAAAAATTATTGACCAGGTCAAAATCGGGTGTCACAATGTCAATCGAAGAACTCAATTGAATGTAGGCTCTCTAATTCTAGAAAGATTAGTGTTATATATAGTAGATATCGCTCTATTACTATTACTTTGCCTGCACCTACTTGGTTTGTCTATCAGAGTGTTTGGTATGTATCGCTCTATTACTATTACTTTGATCTATTACTTTGATTACAGATATAAATTGATCATATAGTTTGATTTGTTTCACCGTGTGATTTGCTGTTTCTACACGGCAACACGACATTGCCGTGTGCTTAACTTACAGAGTAAAACACCTCAGCAGATATCTAGTTACCGAGCGTCCGTGATTTGCCTCTCGACGTACAGCCAGAGACTTGCGTACGTGTAAATTTCAGTAGTGCTAGCTCCCCTGCGCCAGTAGCCAGTGCTGCCATTTTCTATCACGTGCAGCAAAGATACAAGGTACCCGTGCTGGCCGGCTACGAGCAAAAGCTTCTCTCCCTCGTTTTCGTAGGCCGTGCCCCGTAATTTGTCGCCAGAAACGCCACGAGCGTACACGTACGCACGACACAAGTTCAGGTATGTACGTCGCGCCACAGCTACATTGCTACTATGCCGCCTTCCCCCAAAAAGTTCAAAAACAACACTTGATTTATGTCCTGTTTAAAACAACAATAGATTATGATAATATAAATTATGAAGATAGACTATATAATCAGGTTTATAAAAATAATCTAGGTGAGCATGTTTAAAGACCAGATTATATAAACAATAATTCAGAATTTTACATTGTATAATGGCATGTCTGTCCTGTGCGCGCGTCGAGAAAGAAAAAGAATAATGACGGTGACAGAAATTAGTAATTACCTCCAACTTTACAAGAATAATGGATCATTAGCAATACATAATCTGATTTTATCTAAGATAAAATAGATTGTGAGATTATAATAATTTGTTCATCTAGTTTTCATAATCTACAATATAATTTATCTTGTTTAAAGACAATCTAGATTATAAAAATTGAATTATCATAATGCAAGAGGTTCCAAACAGGGCCTTATTAGTTCAAATACGATGAATCGATCTTGAATGCACTTGGACGAGCACAAGGTACATAGGTAGCAGCGCTAGCTTGAGTACATGATATCATAATATCGATCGTGCCTCTGGTAGTCGATCTAGTTGTCGTTGCTCGTAGATGCGATATACAGTACGCCATGATCGAGTATGTATTAGCCTCGATGGACCGTGGAGATGGCGGTTGGATCACGGGCACTTGTGGCGGCCGTCGTGCGTGGTCATGTGGGCGTAGCAGGGGCAGACGTCCTCATTGCCGGCGGTGCCGGGCGGCACGCAGCCGCAGCGCCGGCAGCACGTGTTGCACGCCCTCCCGCACAGATTCGGCCGGCTCGACTTGCTGCACCGGTACGAGCATGCACCGCCGCAATCTGCAAATCGTTGTAAGGGTTATAAAGACATCAGTCCTCTGGAGCGAATGAATCACTCATGCATGCGCGCTTGTGCGCTTACCGACGGCGTGAGCTCGTCCACTCGGAGCGGTGGTCTGGGGAAGACGAAAATGCACAGGACAGATTTTAGTTAGGCGGCATATATGTAATACTAACGTACTGTAGCATGCACGCACTCTAGAAGAGTCTAATTAACGCCATTGATCAGGTGATCACCTCGACAAGGAGCAGGAGGACGACGAGCGCCACGCGCATGAACACCCTAGCTTTGCCGGCCATGCCGCCGGTTTGCTTCCCTTTCTGGTGATTTGCTTCTCTTTCTCAGTGGAAATGTGGATTGTGGAAACCTCTGCCTTTGCTGGCGAGGGGGCGAGGGCTAGGTTTTATAAACCGGACCGTCGGAGCAGCGGTGAGGCTCGCAACGGGCGCACAGTGGTGTGGTGGCACGCAGCACAAGCTCTGCGTGCGCGTGAGTGCGCGGCCCCTGTCCCTGGTTCCGTGTTGGGCTCTCGGCTCTCCACGTATCACACACAACTTGCGTGCGTAGTACCGCTCGTTGCGTCCATCAATTTGGCCAAGTCTGTCTTCACTTTGTCGTCCTGATCACTGGATATATACACCAGCGGGTGTTAAAATCGGTTTAGGAGGGCTCGGCTTTCAGCCCAATATGATCATAGAATCGGTCTAAAAATTTGGCTTTTCATTAAAAATATAATACAAAACTAAAAAAACTACGTCGACTATGTTGTCGTCCGTCGCCGTCGTCACATCGCCGTGCCGCCGCATTCTACATGCCGAGGAGCTTGTAGAAGTTGGTGTAGTCGTCGTCGTCGTCGTCCCCGTCGCCATCACCGTCGCTGTCATTGCCGTCCTGCGCGTCGCGGCCGTCGGCCCTGCTGCTGCCCCTGTCTTGCGTCGCCGAAACGGTGCAGGTTGGGGTTGGAGGGCCCGGACGCCTCGCCGTCGCTGTCATCGTCGAGGATGATGAGGCCGGTGAGCTCCTCCTCGTGACGGGCACGGTGGCGAGCCTCGATCTTCTCGAGGGCCCGACGCTGTCGTTCCATCTCCTCACAGACGTAGTCGTCCCGCGCCCACTTCATGGCCGTCTCGTCGACGGCAGCCATGTCGAGATGCTCCTGCTTGACCACCGCTGTGCTAGGCTCCGTCTTCGGCCTGACAAGGCGGAGGTGGCCGCAGGGAGGTGAGGGCTCGCGGCAACGGCCCTTGTTGATGGTGATGCCCCCGCCGCTGCGACCGCTGCACCGAAGCGGGGGCGAGCCGGGCTCGGCCTTCATGGCGACTGGCGGCATGCGCGCTGCGTCGGAGGAGTGGGAGGACGACGAGGATGGCGCCTCCATGCGTCATGGCTGCCACGACGAGCCCCGCCGACGGGAGATGAAGGTTGGCTTCGTCAGGTACTCGAGGCGCGGCACGTTGCCGCCCTCGATGTGTTCGAGGACGGCCTCGAGCATGCGTCCGGGGACACCCTACCAAAGACGGCGGCCCTTGCTGTTGTTGCGGTCGCGCGCAGGGCCGCCGTTGGTGGAGGCGAGCTGCTCATCGCGGCGGCGCTCGAAGTACGTTGTCCAGAGGTTGATGCTATCGGGAGCGTACCTCGGCAGCCGACGCACTTCCCCGGACAATGAGGACCGGATCCAGGCGATCTCGGGCGCCGCTCGGCTCCGGTGGGCACCGGTGGCACGGGACGCCGCCGGGGCTGAGCCTCCAGGCGCCCGGCGCCCGCATGTCAGGCGGCGTCGGGTACTCCGCCTCGTACAACAGACGGGCATCTTCCTCGTGTAGGTGCCGACGGCCGAAGCCATTACGGGCCGCGTCGTCGCCTGGGTAGCGCTCCGCCATTGGGGGTAGAGGGGGAGAGAAGATCTCTGCACGGGGGAGAGAGAGGGGCTTCGGCGGTGGGACTTGGGGGCTCGGTGTTAATGTGCGGCGAACACCAGCTAGGTCAGCTTTTATAGGAGGCTAGAGGGCGGCACCGTGCGAACGCGTGGGAGGCGAGGTGTGGCGCGCGTTGCCCCGTACTGACTACGCCGCCCCGTGAATGCGACGTATCGATGGAAGGTCGACCGGCGACAGCCTTGCATTGATTCCCCGCGGGAAACCAAGGCGATGAGGACTACGACGCCGCACGGTCGCTGACTCGGCGGACCCACCCTTTTTCGCGCCAAAAACATTTCGCCCGGCGCACCCAGGCGCCTCCCAGCGCACTGGGTTCAGCCTGGGTACGCCGCACAAAATTCGGCCCTAACCGACGAAAGATGGGCTTCTGAAGGCGCGACTGGGCCATTTTTTGCCCGTCGACGATAAAAAATGGCCCGGGAAGCCTCTTGAATGAGCAGATGGAGATGCTCTTTATCTCGGAATCATTAGTTAGCGAGTACACCTTCTAACGATTACTCTCATCCCCAGGTTGCGACAAGCGGCACACTGCATGTGTGCCACTTGTCGCGACCTGAGCATTTTCTCATTTTTCGTAGATCCGTATTTTCAAAAGCCGTGCCTCTCGTGATAGCAAAACCGTGCCTCTCGCGGAAGCAAAACCGTGCCTCTCGCGGTAAAAAAACAAGTTGAAAACGTGTTTTTTTCCTTTCGGGAGTTGTGTCTCTCGCGGAAGCAAAACGAGTAGAAAACGCGTTTTCCCCCTTTCTGGAGCCGTGCCTCTCGCAATAGCAAAATCGTGTCTCTCGCGGAAGCAAAACCGTGTCTCTCGCGATAGCAAAACCGTGTCTATCGTGAAAGCAAAACCGTGCCTCTCGCGAAAGCAAAACCGTGCCTCTCGCAAAAAAAACACGTTTTTTCGCGTAAAAAATGAAAATGCATTTTTCTTTTTTTTTTGAAAAAAATCATTCAAAAGCTATGAAAGACTGGTGAAAAACCGTAACATTAAAAAAATCCAGAAAAACACACTCCAAAAAGACGTAAACGCGTGTGAAAAAATAAAATAAAAATATAATCCGAAGAGAATGCTCAGAACACGACATGTGACGACGACTAAGAACACGCCAAGTGACGACGCATGGGAGCGATCGTTGGAACGCTTGTGAAGAAGCGCTCGCTGCTAGTTGCTCCCTTTTTATCCTCATTTATCCGTTTAGGTCCAAACATACAAACCGTACGGTGCAATGGATGACCGCATCTGCATAATTTATCCATTTGACACCCGGTCTGTTTTATTTTTTACGCAAATTTGCGTCCGCTTTGAGTCCATAAAAACAACAAACTAACGTTCACGTACCCGCTCCGCGTCCGTCTCGGACCCAGTCAAGAGACACTATTTGCCGTGAACATACTCACTGTATTAGTCTGTTCATATACTAGTACATATAGTAGTACATATACATGTTCAATTACAAGTCAACCGATACGTGGATAATTAAGAGAAAGGGAAACTGTTCCCGTCTACACGTCGGCCGAAAGATTGGGTCGGTCGTCAAGTACCTTGCGGCTTCGACGACGACGCGTAGACGAGGAAACAAACACGACGCGCGGATCCGACGAGGCTAACGTCCACCTCGCGCACGGCCCCTGCGAGGCTGTCGTCCATCCCGCATCTACGGCGAGCTACGCCGGCAAGCAGGGACGGCAAGCTGTGACGGTGCACACCCCCGGCGAGCGGCAACGGCCACCGGTCCCGGCAAACGGGGCCCAACCCCTGCGAGGTTGCCGTTTTCGCCGGTCCCTGCCCCCGTCGGCCGCCCGCATCGTCGGATCTAGCCTCCGTACGTCGTCCTTGTCGCCTGCCGCCCTGGGCCGGGCCGGTCGTATGCAAGTGTTGCAACCGTCATTTAAAATAGTTTCAACGACTATTGAAAAAAGCTTCAACCATAGACAGAAAAAGCTTCAATCGGCTCTACCCAACAAAAAAGTTGCAACCGTAGTTGCATTTTGCTACTACCGGCTAACTTTTTGCTACATCCATCAAGGTGGACCTGCGACCCAGCGACGGCGGCGACGAATGTTTGCTACATGGTCGTCATGGTCACCATCGATTTTTTGCTACAACAGGGGTCCAAATTTGCTACAACCGCGCCGCAAAAAAAGCTGCAACCGGCAACAACGGCGAGAGTTTTTTGTTGCAAACGGATTATTTTTTTGCTACAACCGTCCAAAAAATGCTGCAACGTGTCGACCGGCATAAGTTTGGATCGACGCGTCGGCGCAGAGTACTGCCCTAAGAAAAAGGTCTCTAGACCTTCTACATTCTAGCACTAAGCAATAATTGCTAAGCGTTACAACTCTTGATTCTCGACAGCACTAACTCATCACATTTCACAACACTAACTCATAATTTATCCGTTTGGCGTTCGGTCTGTCTTATTTTTGGCGCAAACTTGTGTCCGGTTTGCGTCTACACAGACGACAAACGAATGCCCACGTATTCGCTTCGCGTCCGCCTTGGGCCCGCGCGGCAGCCGCCTATCTACCACCCACCGTCCACATTTACTATGCACGGGCGGGCGGCCCTACCTGGCAGCCACCCCCGCCGATTGGTCGTCGTCCTTTTGAATGTGGAAGCCGTGGACCGGTGGGAGTCCACACTTCCACTCCCCCTCCCCCTCCGGCGACGCGTGCCTCCTCGTAGCCCGACAAACCCTAGACTAGCGCTCCTTCACCTCCCCACCGGCGACAATGGTGGGCCGTAGGTTCCCCGACCGCAAGACGAGGCACGACCACGAGGCTGGGTCGTCGTTCGCCCGTCGTCGCCACTCCACTACTCCGCCTCCACCTTCACCCTCCGCCTCCACCACACGCGTTCACATCTCGCCGGACGGCGCCCCACCTCGCGAGCAACCGTACGTCAAGGCTGGATCTGCCAGAGGTACCGGGAGACGCGTACCTCCCAAACAACTGGCACTTCTCCGCGGATCAGGTGCCCATCCCGCCAGTCCCGATGAGTGGTTGCACCCGCCGGGAGGAGATCAACTGTCCCCGCGTCGGCTTGTCGAAACTCATCGACGACTGGAGGTACACCGTCGACTCGCTGCTCTCAGATACGTGGCTCCGCGATGAGCACGACATCCGGCATCAGTTGTTCTTTGCAGGCCGTCCACCGAGCCCGCGGTGGGGGCACACTGACCGCGGCCAGCGCTCCCAGCCTGCCCCAGCCACGCGGGCGCAAGATGGTTCGCAGCTTGACTCCTATGCCGTCGCCTTCTCCGTCCCCGCCATCACCCAAACCAATGACGATCGACAAGGAGGAGGACCTCATCAGGCAGGTGATGGGGGAGTCTCTCCACACCCACGACGAGCGTCAATGGCAGGGCCTCGAGGAGACTATGGCCCTGTCAATGGTCGGGGACGTCACCTTCCTTGAGCTCGACACCTACATCAAGGAGGAGGCCATGGAGGATGTGCAGCCAGAGGCACATAAAGAGGAGTTGACGGGATGGAACCCGGCCTTGGTCGGGCAATCCTGGACGTGGACGGAGACCGTGCCATGCACGCCCGAGGTGGACGCCGACTAGTGGTCACCATCCCAGCTACGCGAAGAGGTCGTGCAGGCACCACCGCAGAATGCACAACAGGCGCCTCTGGCCTCACAGGGGCCGTCATCTCACCTCTACCAGCCACCTCCATACGTCGACCTCACCGACGACGACGACGACTAGGCGGCGGCTACGAAAGACGGCGGAGTCCATGACGGTGACGACGGCCCTCGTGTAGTTTTATAAAATGTTTTTAATGTTTTTGTTTATATTAACGTGCTGAAGCTGGGTAATGCATACGTTTTAATGTTTATATTAATGTTTTTGAATTATTTCCAATATTTATTTATTTATTGGGGGTTCAAATTCAAGTCCAAAAAAATGGACAACTAGGGATGCGGTTGCCTGTTGGACACACCGATGGCCGCACGACCGCAAGCGGACGAATGTGTCCGTTTTCCTGTCTCGGCCGAAATCCCCCAACTAGGGAGTATTTGTTATGTATCTGACTTGCGCAAATCACCCGTGAACATTACAAGGCTTTTTTGATTCGTAGGATTTTAAAAACGTATGAATATGAAAAGTATAGAATTGGAGTGACACGTCCATTTGAATCCTATAGAATTAGCGAGGGGTGTTTGATGTCACGGTAAAAACAAAGAAATTGTAAAAGAAGGTTCGAGCAAATGTTAGATTTCCTATGAAATGTAGTACAAAAGATTTCATAAAAAAAGTCTTATGAGATCCAATCTTATGAATCAAAGGATCAATGCACAAAAAATCCTAAGGGTTTAAATCCTTCAAAACCCCAATAAAAGAATTTTGAATCAAAGAAGCCCTTAAAGTGATTGGTCGTACGCCCTTGAAGATGCGTTTATGAGCTAGTTTGGTTCACTTGAAATTCTTGACACTTCCGGTGAACCTTCCTTTTAAGTCCAAATCCACTTAACTTCATACTCCCTCTATTTCTAAATAATTGTTGTTTAACAAAACAAGTATAGCTTCTTAATTCTCCGAATGTAAATTGTATTCTCATAAAGCTTGTTATTGATTAACAAATTTTATAAGAATACAATTTACATTCAGAGAATTAAAAAGCCACACATGTCATCCTAACAATATTTCTAAAACGTGTTTAGCAAGGCTATATGTCCCATGTCTCAACGTCTGATGGGTCTTTGTCAGGATGGACCGTACCATGAAAAGCCCAACTATCTCAGCCCTCTCCATTTCCTTTCTTTCAAACGGGCAAGGCCTGTTGGTAAAACAGGACGGCCAACAGGACGGGCCCGACTTTGGGCAGTTTTGTGTGTCTGCCAAAGACCCTCCAAAGGAGGGTGGCCCAGGATTTCAGTGAGGGAAATCCTCACATGAAAGAATTTCAGTGGGGGAAATTCTCACATGAAAGTAATCTACTCATTGCTCTCTTTTTTGACATAAAAAAATCTATTCATCGCTCTTAGCAATGGATAAGAGGTAAAACACGCACTGCGCCCGGCTTATTTTTCAAAAAGTGCCTCTATTGATCGCCACTGGCCTAGGCAAGCTAGCTTTGCGCACCGTCCTAGTTACGACCAGATCAATGGCCAGAACACTGCCCTAAGAACCTCTCTTTGAACAGAGGAAAGAATACATGCCGAGATCATGCATAGGATAAGTCAAAGCATTTGTGCCGATGACAATCAATGAGTGCTTTAATGTTGGAGGATCCATTCGGAGAACCAGTCAACACCGACGAGCCCGTATGAAAGTCGCCCCTCATAGGAAGTCTAGCACGAGCCTACGGTATTGGTGTTGAAGGGCAGGACGATAGCTAAGACGAAGCCAATAGTTAAACCCGCCTCCTACTAGTGCAGAAGATGGAATCAAAAGTGTCACTAGCTAAAGGTGAATCCAACGCCAAGAATTGAGCGAGAATGGCATACCACTTACCCAAACCAAACCACTTGGATATCACAAAGACTGGAAAAAAATAAAGTCGGACGCTTCTTGCGTCTTCGATCTAAAAAACACACATCAAATATATTATTGTTATGAGAGAGAATATGGGGGATAAATCAGATTCAGCAACAAGCACCTGGAATAGAGGCATATCAATTATTTGAGACAAGAAGACCACGATCTGCTTGTCGATACGTCCTCAATGTACATTTTTTAACCTTTCATGACACTATCTTAGTAAATTACAAAATTTATTTGGACTAACCTACTAATAAAATGCGAGAGAGGCATATTTAGATGTTTTATATGTTTGGTTTTAAAAAACTTTCCGAACAAGCTCATTATTTTTTCAGACCACAAGGGCTCACAAAAGGAGGTAGCAAGAGACAAGCATTTGGCGACACATGTCCACATGGCTTGATTTCTCGGTCTATGTGTGATAGTAAACACATTCCACTTGTTAGTTTTTTTTACTAATAATGTGCATGCCATCGATTCTTAAGCACTAATAACTCTATAGAAATATACTAAGCTCCCTTGATTTGAAGCATCATGGTGCTTCGGGGGTCGTGGGATTGCTGAGGGGACCGCCTATAAGGTGTGTGCTCTTTAGTTTTATTTCTCCTTCTCATTTTTACTCTTTTTAGCTTTTCACATTTTAAGTCATGAATGCTTTTAAAATTGTGAACATTGGAACAACAAAATCATTTTTAAGTTCATATTTTTTCAGATTCATTAAAATTTATTACATTCGTTGATAGTTTTAGTGTACATGATCATTTTAAAAGTTTGTGAACATTTTTGAAATTTGAGAACTTATTGAATTTGCCAACAAATTTCGGAATCAATGAAGGTTTAATGAGTTGTTTTGTTTTGTAATCATTTTAAAAATACCTTGAGCATCTTTTCATTATGTTTTCAAAAATAACACATAGCCGAGTTTTCTTAGATAGCAACGAGGGGCAAGAAAAAAAAAGTTAAACTACTGAGAGGATCAGGGATTCAAGCTGAGCTAGCTAGAGCTTCGTTGTTGAAAGCACAACATGCTCCCTTGGTAGTTTTGATAATTCATGACAACATACATTGTCTCTTGGACTAACACTTCTATCTAGCGTATTCCAGATAATAGTCCATGGAGAGTTGAGTTGGCAAAAGGATTGTGGAGATTGTGGAATTACCCCAAGATTCAAGGAAATAGGTTGGCCAAGCTTCAAGCAAGAGGACTCTACATTTTACATTTGTGAGAAATCACTTTGAGTCCATAGGAAAGCCAATACTATTAAAAGGGGATAAAGTTTTGATGGTGAATAAAATGCTCAAACGTGCACAAGTGACAGTCATCAAAACATCCACATACTCTCCCACCAAAGTCTGTCCTAAGACAAACATGCAAATCGGTGCAACCAACATTCCTAT
The DNA here is from genome assembly GCA_022496015.1 of Hordeum marinum. Taxonomy (NCBI): domain Eukaryota; kingdom Viridiplantae; phylum Streptophyta; class Magnoliopsida; order Poales; family Poaceae; genus Hordeum; species Hordeum marinum. The sequence continues at coordinate 343,144,969 of CM039672.1, read as the reverse complement.
CCCGGTGCCACCGAGTTCCAAACCCTAGACAGACTCAGCCAAAACCCTAACACTTCGGTGCAGCCGACACTGCACTCGGTGCCACCGAGTTGGGTTACCAACTTCCTGTTACGCAAGTTCTCATTTTCGGTCCAACCAAGAATGGTGAATCGGCGTCACCGAGTTTGGTAAATCTGACCATTGGTCACCTTGTCGGTGCAACCGAGAATTGTATATCGGTCCCTCCGAGATTCAAAAGTTACCACTTTTGGCCACTTCGATACCACCGAGATTTACACATCGGTGTCACCGAGTCTGACTTATTGTGTGTAAAGGTTGGATTTTGGGGGATGCCTATATATATCCCTTCACCACCACCCACTCGTATGAGAAGCACTCAGAACTATTCCATACCTATCCTACTCAGTTTTCTGAGAGAGAACCACCTACCCTTGTGTTGAGGTCAAGATCTTCCACTCCAATCATATGGATCTTGATTTCTAGCCTCCCCAAGTTGCTTTCCATCAATCCCATCTCTTCTACCAAGCCAAATCTGCGTGAGAGAGATTGTGTGTTGAGGAGTCTATCATCTTGAAGCACAAGAACAAGGAGTTCATCGTCATTACCGAGCCTATTACCTTTTGGAGGGTGGTGCCTCCTAGATTGGTTAGGTGTCGCTTGGGAGCCTCCTACTTCGTGTTGTGGAGTGAACCAAGAAGTTTATAAGGACAAGGAGATCGCCTACTTCGTGAAGATCTACCCATAGTGAGGCTAGTCCTTCATGGATGGAAGCCGCATGGAATAGTCAAGGTTGCTACTTCGTGGACCCTTATGGGTGGAGCCCTCCGTGGACTCTCGCAACTGTTACCCTCCGTGGGTTGAAGGCTCCATAAACGTGGACGTACGATAGCACCACCTATCGGAACCACGGGAAAATCTGTGCGTCTCCTATTGCATTTGATTTTGCTATCCCATCTCTTTACTTCATATGCAATGTCTTTACTTTCCGCTGCCATATTTGTAGACATGCATGTGTAGGGCTGTTAGACTTGCTAGACTTGTTAAAACTATTAAAATCTGCCAACCAAATAACTTGGGAAAACGTTAGGTTTTAAATTACTTCTAGTAGTCTATTCACCCCCTCTAGACACACCTCTCTCGATCCTACAAGTGGTATCAGAGCTTTGGTCTCCATTGCTTCGGTTTAATCACCGTGGAGGAAGATGGATGTTTCTAGAGTAGAGAGTTTGAGTTGTAGAGTGCCCATTCTTGATGGAGAGTACTATGGTCAATGGAAGAATGCCATGATTGATCTATTCAATAGATTCCATTTGACTAAATATATTGAAAATCCATATGTGCTCCCCATTGATGAATTGCATCCCACACACGAAGAGGAAATTAACATGCTTGGTAACCTAAGAACTGTCAATCTTATTGTTAGAGGTTTACCAACATTCGTGATTTCTCAAATGAAGAACTTTGCATGTGCCGATACCTTGTGGACTGATTTGGATAAATGATATCCAAATCTTTCCCTGGGAAATCTTGATGAAATTCTTCATAAAACTGTTGCCTTTCACAAAATGAAGCCTAGTGATCCAAACTTTGATAAATGCCTATTTGAGCTCCGTGATCGTATGCGTGCTAAGGGAGATGTCACCACTATCAACAACATTATCTTTGAAGCCACTCGCATTCATAAACTTGAGAATTGTCATGATCACTATTCTAACGAATCCCTTGTTCTTTATGATGAGGATTTCCCACTTGATGATGACAATGTGGAACATGGCTACTATGAAGAAGATGAGTTGTTCGATATCGAGTATGAGAAGATCATGAAGAATCTGAGTCTTATGGCAAACTTTAGAGATTACATGTCCGGAGGAAAAGAGTGGATTCTCGACAGCGGATGTACGGATCATATGACCGGTGATAGAGACATGTTCCAAGAGATCACGCCCAATCAAGGTCCGCGTCGGCACGTGACCTTTGGAGACAACTCTAAGGGTAAGGTACTTGGCCTTGGTAAGGTGGCCATATACCATGATAGCTCTATTCAAAATGTTATGCTTGTTGAATCCCTTGGCTACAATCTTCTTTCTGTATCTAGATTTGCCGACTTCGGTTTCAATGTTTATTCACGAAAGTTGATTGCTAAGTGTTTCGTCAAGATAATCATAAAATGGTATTTACCGGTTTCCGTAGAGGTGATCTATACATTGATGATTTCACTAAAATATCCAAGCCTCGCACTTGTTTAATTGAAAAATCTTCTAAAGGTTGGCTTTGGCATAGAAGACTTGGACATGTAGGCATGTGAAATCTAGATAAGCTAATCAAAGATGATCATATACTTGGTGTTAAAGATGTTATCTTTGACAAAGATAGACTTTGTAGTGCTTGTCAAGATGGAAAGAAAGTAGGTGGAAGTCATCCAGTTAAGAATATCATGACTACTAGGAGACCACTCGAGTTACTTCACATGGATCTTTTTGGTCCCAATGCTTACAAGAGTCTCGGTGGAAATTCCTATGGTCTAGTTATAGTTGATGATTTTTCTAGATTTACGTGGGTATTCTTTCTTGATGATAAGTCGCAGGTTCAAAAGATCTTCAAAAACTTCACTCGCAAAGCGCAAAATTAGTTTGAAGTGAAGATCAAGAAGGTTCGAAGCGATAATGGATCAGAGTTCAAGAACACCCATGTGGATACCTTTCTTGACGAAGAAGGTGTCTCACATGAGTTCTCGGCTACATACACACCTCAACAAAATGGAGTTGTTGAGAGGAAGAACCGGACGCTCATTGAGATGGCAAGAACGATGCTTGACGAACACAAGACGCCAAGACACTTCTGGGCAGAAGCCATTGAAACAGCATGTCATGCCACAAACCGACTTTACTTGCACAAGCTTCTCGGTAAAACGGCATACGAACTAATCATCGGTAACAAACCTCAAGTCGGATACTTTCGGGTATTTGGCTCAAAGGGCTACATTCTTGATAAACATCGTCGTACTAAATTTGCTCCTAAATCTCATGAAGGACTCCTACTTGGTTACGAATCGAACTCTCACACTTACCGTGTCTACAACAACTTCACTGGAAAAGTTGAAGGGACGGTAGATGTGAAGTTTGATGAATCTAATGGTTCACAAGTCGAATAATTGCCAAATGGTGTAGGTGATAAGGATCCTTCGGAAGCCATACTAAATCTACCCATCGGCAAATTTCGTCCCATGGAGGTGAAGGAGAGCACTTCATCAACTCAAGTGGAAGCCCCTACTTCACGTCAAGGTGAACCTGAACACGACATGGAAGCGTCCACGAGCGGTACACGACAAGATGATGAAGAGGAGGAAGTGCATCATGAAGATCCACCACAACCACCTTCACCACCACCTCACAGGAACGACACCTTCAACAACAACGAAGATGAACGAGATGATTATGAAGAAGAAGAAGCTCCACCATCCAACAGTCGGAAGCTGACCCGTGTTCGATCTCAAGTGACCAAGAACCATCCCCTAAACCAAATGTTTGGTGATATACAAATAGGGAGAATCACTCGCTCTAAAACTCGTCTAGCTAACTTTTGTGAGCATTATTCCTTCATCTCTAGAATTGAGCCTTTAAAGGTAAACAAGCTCTTGAAGACGCGGATTGGGTGAACGCAATGCATGAAGAGCTACACAACTTCGAGAGGAACGAAGTGTGGACAGTCGTGGAGAAGCCCGAAGATGAGCACAACATCATCGGAACAAAATTGGTGTTTCGGACCAAACAAGACGAAGATGGTCAATTTGTACAAAACAAGGCTCGTCTCGTAGCTCAAGGATACATGCAAGTCGAAGGTATGGACTACGATGAGACCTATGCCCGGGTTGCTAGACTGGAAGCTATTCGTATTCTTCTTGCCTATGCTAATCACCATGATATCACGCTTTATCGAATGGACATCAAAAGTGCATTTTTAAATAGTGAAATAGAGGAAGAAGTCTATGTTAAGCAACCACCTGGTTTTGTGAATCCTAAGAAACCTAATCATGTTTACAAGCTTCGTAAAGCTTTTTATGGTCTTAAGCAAGCCCCTCGTGCCTGGTATAAATGCTTAACGAAGTTTCTCATCGAAAAAGGTTTTGAAATTGGTTAAATTGATGCAAACTTGTTCACTAAGAGAGTTAATGGAGAATTATTTGTATGCCAAATTTATGTGGATGATATAATCTTTGGTTCCACTAACCCTCAATTTAGTCAAAGATTTGGAAGGTTGATGTCCGAGAAGTATGAGATGTCTATGATGTGTGAGCTGAAATTCTTTCTTGGATTGCAAATCAAGCAATCAAGAGAAGGAAATTTCATCTCTCAAACTAAGTATACCAAGGACTTGATCAAGAAGTTCAACATGCAGGATTGCAAAGGTATGAAAACTCCTATGCCCACTAGTGGACATGTTAACCTTACCAGGGAGGATGAACCGGTTGATCAAAAGGTTTATCGATCTATGATTGGTTCACTTTTATATATGTGTGCATCTCGTCCCGATATTATGCTTAGTGTTTGCATATGTGCTAGATATCAAGCTACACCTAAAGAGTGTCATCTTTTGGCTGTGAAATGTATTGTGAGATACTTGATACAAACACCAAACTTTGGCATTTGGTATCCCAAGGGATCTTCTTTTAATCTTGTTGGCTATTCCGATTCGGACTATGCCGGAGACAAGGTTGACAAAAAATCCACCTCGGGTACTTGTCAATTTTAGGTAGATCTCTTGTGTCTTGGTCCTCCAAGAAACAAAACTCGGTATCTCTATCTACTGCCGAAGCTGAGTATATTGCTGTTGGATCTTGTTGTGCGCAATTACTATGGATGAAACAAACGCTTAAGGATTATGGTATTCATGTCAAAAATGTTCCATTACTTTGTGACAATGAAAGTGCTATTAAAATTGGACATAATCCTGTGCAACATTCTCGAATCAAGCATATTCAAGTTCAACATCATTTCATTCGTGATCATGTTGCCAAAGGAGATATCAATCTTAAGCATGTTCGCACTAACAAACAATTGGCTGATATCTTTACCAAGCCACTTGATGAGAAAACATTTTGTCATTTGAGGAGTGAGTTGAACATCATTGATGCTTCAAACCTTTGCTAGACTCACTCGGTTGCAAGCAAGGGCATGAGCTTTATTATTATCTCCATGTTCCCGTAACTCATTATCATATGCCATGGAATTCTATGCTCCCTTGTATTGCATCTAACCTTTTGTAGGTACTTGGAAGAACTTCATTCCACAAGATTGCCATCAACTCCAATCATAAGCAATCTTGTCGTTACCAAGTATCCACAACCTCTCTTGATGATGGAAGGAAGAAGACAACAAAAGCATATTCTTGACATATACTTGATCTTAGTTTCAAAATCTATAAGTGATATCATGTCAATAGGATATATCCATTGTTCTTCCTTGCATGACTAACCTTTGTAGGTGATGAGTGTACTAGAACGAGAAGGATTGCTTCAAATTCAAGATGATCTTCATCAACCTCGAGCATCCTTAACAAGTTTACCTACGGGCAACGTCATCAACATCATTCAAGGTATGTACTCATATCCTTGAAAAGGCTTTACTCCAAGACATGGGCTGAAGCAACTCAAGTGATATGAAGACATCAAAATGCTTAATTGAAAAATGGTAACCCCATTTCGAGCTTAAACGATGAGTATGACCTATGATCAAGCATTCTTGCTTGGCTCCTAAGTCAATATACTCTAATATAGGTGACCTAGTCACCGCCCATCATTTAGTTAAGAATCTTGCGTGGTTTGTTCTCTATTTGTATGATTTCTCGTAACCACTCAAATCTTATCTATTTGATGTCCTTTGTAAATCTTTCGTTTCTTTTTTCTTTTTGAAACAATTTTGTTTGTCTCTCTAAAAACAGAATCTTGGTTTATCTTTCGGAGACACCGATATAGGTAACTCGGTCCTACCGAATCGGCAGATGAGCTGCACAACACAATCTCGCTACTATCGATTTCTTTCAAAACCTGAGTTTCTTTGATATTGCTTATTTGCTTCTGTTCTTGAGATATTCTGTTCTCGATGACCCCTTCTAATATGTTTATTCAAGGATCCCTAGCTCCAAGGAGAAGAAACCTCAAATTTGCCAAAAGGGAGAGAATTTACATTCAATGATTCCCTTAGTCTTCTAAATGGACCCTACTTTCAATGACCCTTGATCTCCATGATTCCTTCCTTATCAATGATGCCTGTCACTACTCCCAACTTTAACCTTTTTGGTACTTTATGCCAAAGGGGGAGAATATCAAAGCTTCATGCTAAAGGGAGAGTTACATGCTTATGAAAAGGGGGAGATATGATTTAGAGGGAGAGGAAAATATGAAAAGCTTACACTTATATAATCAAGGAGAGAAACAACAATGTAGTGGAAGAAAACTACTTTTGGAGAAAAGTCTCAAGTGAACAAATGATTGCTTTTCTCACCCTATCCGATCCCAATATCTACATGCTGAGATTCGGGGGGAGAGGATGTACTACCATATTTATATCAAAGGGGAGAAAAGATGTAATAGTTTAATGCTAGATGATCTTGGAGACATATCAATTATAAGGAATACTCTTTATATATGTTCTCAATATCTAAAGTACCAAGATATAATATTTACTTGTTGAGTTCTATTGCTTTTGTTTAGTAGAATACTCTTGTGTTTCCTAACATTGTTTTCTCAAGTGTGTCTCTACTACTAGAATGCTAAAGAACTCAAGGTAAGTATATGCATCATAACTTTGATCAACATGATGTCTTGCTTCTTGCACATATGTTTGCAAGAGTGAAGTCTTGATCAAGGATATACATTCCATTCACATATATTGATGCATATAGCCAAGATACACATGACTCTTATATCCCTTTCATTCATATGTGTGTCCATGCATTCCAAAGCAACTATCCTTTAAAGGACTACACACATTTAGGGGGAGGAAATCTAAGTCATGTGTTTCTCAAAGTCTTCATTGCATTCATGCATATCTTTAATTGAAGCTTTGATTGTACGTTGCCATCAATTACCAAAAAGGGGGAGATTGAAAGCACAACATGCTCCCTTGGTGGTTTTGATAATTCATGACAACATACATTGTCTCTTGGACTAACACTTCTATCTAGTGTATTTCAGATAATAGCCATGGAGAGTTGAGTTGGCAAAAGGATTGTGGAGATTGTGGAATTACCCCAAGATTCAAGTGAATAGGTTGGCCAAGCTTCAAGCAAGAGGACTCTACATTTTACATTTGTGAGAAATCACTTTGAGTCCATAGGAAAGCCAATACTATTAAAAGGGGGTAAAGTTTTGATGGTGAACAAAATGCTCAAGCGTGCACAAGTGATAGTCACCAAAATATCCACATACTATCCCACCAAAGTCTGTCCTAAGCCAAACATGCAAATCGGTGCAACCAACATTCCTATCCCGGTGCCACCGAGTTCCAAACCCTATATAGACTCAGCCAAACCCTAACACTTCGATGCAGCCGACGCTGCACTCGGTGCCATCGAGTTCGGTTGCCAACTTCCTGTTACGCAAGTTCTTATTTTTGGTCCAACCGAGAATGGTGAATCGGCGTCACCGAGTTTGGTAAATCAGACCGTTGGTCACCTTGTCGGCGCAACCGAGAATTGTATATTGAGCCCTCCGAGATTCAAAAGTTGCCACTTTTGGTCACTTCGGTACCACCGAGATTTACACATCGGTGTCACCGAGTCTAACTTATTGTGTGTAACTGTTGGATTTTTGGGGATGCCTATATATACCCCTTCACCACCACCCACTCGTATGAGAAGCACTCAGAACTATTCCATACCTATCCTACTCAGTTTTCTGAGAGAGAACCACCTACCCTTGTCTTGGGGCCAAGATCTTCCACTCTAATCATATGAATCTTGATTTCTAGCCTTCCCAAGTTGCTTTCCACCAATCCCATCTCTTCTACCAAGTCAAATCTGTGAGAAAGAGATTGTGTGTTGAGGATTCTATCATCTTGAAGCACAAGAGCAAGGAGTTCATTGTCATTACCGAGCCTATTACCTTTTGGAGGGTGGTGCCTCCTAGATTGGTTAGGTGTCGCTTGGGAGCCTCCTACTTCGTGTTGTGGAGTGAACCAAGAAGTTTGTAAGGGCAAGGAGATCGCCTACTTCGTGAAGATCTACCCATAGTGAGGCTAGTCCTTCGTGGACGGAAGCCGCATGGAATAGTCAAGGTTGCTACTTCGTGGACCCTTATGGGTGGAGCCCTCCGTGAACTCTCGTGACCGTTATCCTCCGTGGGTTGAAGACTCCATAAATGTGGACGTACGATAGCACCACCTATCGGAACCACGGGAAAAATCTTTGCGTCTCCTATTGCGTTTGATCTTCATATCCCATCTATTTACTTCATATGCAATGTCTTTACTTTCCGCTGCCATATTTGTAGACATGCATGTGTAGGGCTGTTAGACTTGCTAGACTTGTTAAAACTATTAAAATATGCCAACCAAATAACTTGGAAAAAGATTAGGTTTTAAATTACTGCTAGTAGTCTATTCACCCCCTCCCCTCCCCCTCCCTCTAGACACGCCTCTCTCGATCCTACAGTTGTCCGTCCCGTGGGAGCATTATAGTAGCAAATCCACAGTTTCGTCGTGGATTAGAAGCTCCCAAGAGGCTCAAACCACCACCACCGTCTCACATCGAGGCCGAAACATGCAACACAACACAATCATGCATCAAATAACTTGATTCTCCTCTCAGAACAAATAATATGTCCAACAGCAACCCGAGACGATATATGAACAAAAGAAAACACTGCCAGATCGAACATAAATTAAAGACAAACCAACATAAATAAAACAAAAACAACACAACCGAACGCACTAATGTACTCGATATAAAAGGGCTTATCTCATGGGTGAAAAACGGCGCCACGAAGCACGCATTAGCGTCTAGTTTTACACCAAGGGTCGATGGACAACCTCGTCTCGCACACGGTTCAGTTTACCAAACCGTGTGCATGACATTGCAACCTACTGCCCTTTTTTTTAACCGTTACGTTATCTCGACATCGCAAGCTGTTAGAATTGCGTCAAAACAGTCTTTTTATAACCGTGTGTGGTTTTTGTTTCTTTTGAGAAACTAACCGTGTGTGGTTGGGGAAGGAGTGGGGCTGTGCATCTGGAGTAGTGAGGTGGCCCGGTTCATCACTGTCACCACTACGACTTATTTATTGCCCTGTAGCCACTGGTCGGAGTGTCAACTAATGTGCCATTATGTTAAATTATTGAGTGAGATCTCTCCTGTGTGTAGGGTACAATCTCTTTTCGCTTTTCTTTTCTGAAGGCAGGCAAGTGCGGCGTAGTTTCAACGAGGAACAGATGAAGCCATCAAGTTCAGCCGGTAAAATTTGGTCATGTTTGTTGCATGTGGGAGCTGCATTGAATTTATTGGGTGTATTGCGTTGTACGTACCTTTATGGGCTGCACGAGCTCACATTGTGGCAAACACCATTTGCAGGACTAGAGCCCCATCCAGATCCAGGTTCTCATTTTTTGCTGTCTCCAAATGACGTACGCAGATCCAGAGCCTGCATGGTTTTTCTTTAGGCAAAATATGAGAGGACCCCCCTTCAATTTACTCATCAATATAAAGATCGGCTAAAAATGGGACCCATTCTCGTTCATTTCCTACGTGAGAGGAATGATTTCACGAACGGAAAGGGCACAGTAGCGAGTGTCCTGAAGTGTCGAAGAAGCAAAACATACAACGTGGTGGTTCATGCAATTCATCCCTCCATTGCCATTGGCGGCCATTCAATGTGCCATGCATGTTTCCTAGCAGAGCTAGCTGCATTCGTGAACGGATAAGTGAACATCAATGTAGTAGATAAAGCTTGCACATATGAGATCTCAATTCTCTGTGCCACTGGTAGCTGCTGCAGCACTGATATACGTACGTAGTACACACAACTTTACAACTGGCAGCATAGCTGCGTACTCGGCTAGCTGTTTTGTGCGATTACCAAGTTGGCAACATGCCGTGCATGTCCTACGGCGTTGTTACCTCTCCCGAGTGCATATATAGCACATCCGAGACACGAACGCTGGAAGCAGTGTGACAAAGTTCGCACCTCACACCGTACCAAAACCTGCCATGGTGACCTTCACCGCCCGCCGGAGCGAGCCCGAGCAGCTGCGCCCGGCACGGGCGACTCCGCGGGAGACCAAGGCCCTGTCGGACCTCGACGACCAGCGCACGCTGCGCTACTACGAGACGGTGATCGGGTTCTTCCGCGGCAACGCCGGCAGGCCGGACGACCCGGTTAAGGTCATCAGGGCGGCGTTGAGGGAGGCGCTGGTGTACTACTACCCGATCGCCGGCCGGCTCAGGGAGGACGGTGCAGGGAGGCTGGTCGTGGACTGCACGGCCGAGGGGGTGGTGTTCGTGGAGGCCTACGTGGACGTGCGTCTCGAGGAGTTCGGCGAGCCGCTGCTGCCGCCGTACCCTTGTGTGGAGGAATTACTGTGCCATGTCGGCGACACCAGGGCCATCGTTGGCAAGCCTTTGCTCTTCATGCAGGTAAAATAATCTAGGTTTCCTTCGGGAATTAGTTTCTTGTTTTCCAAGGTAAAGTACGACCCATATGTAAGTTCCTAGCTCTAGTTTGTCTAAAAAAATGATGTTATTATTATTATTATTATTATTATTGTATGAGCCATAGGTGAAGAATAGACTACAATTTGTTTACTGTGGCTCGTCAACGGCATTTTGGTGTGGTGCTACCGGGCCAACCTAGTGTAAAATGAACAAGGAAAGTTAGGGAGTGTTAGCAGATTATTTAGTATAGGTATTTAATGTAGATATAAATAATATAAAATTAATTTTATTTCATCATCAATTTGTCGGTATGTAATTACTATAAATGTAGTAGTAGATTAGTAGTTTATAAATTAATTTAAGTCATTTAAGTCTTAATCATATGGATTGCAAGAAGAAAAGTTAGGATATTTTAGCTTCTCTAACTTTCCTTAGAGGATCCGGTTTCCTTCTCTCGTCGTTCTCTCATCCATGTAGCTAGGCACTAATCATAAATCATTATCGACATGCATGCAGGTGACACGACTGAAATGCGGAGGGTTCGTCCTGGGTTTTCATATTTGCCATAACCTCGCCGACGGCTTCGGCATGGCTCAGTTCATCAAAGCCGTGGCCGACATAGCACGCGGAGAAGCGGCCCCGACCATTCTCCCAGTGTGGGAAAGAGAGCTGCTAACATCACGCAGGTTACTACCCCCCATCACCCAACTGTACCCAGTGCACGAACCACCAGTGAACGGCTCAGGGAGCACAGCTCGCGACATGATGCTCTCGGTTCCGCCTCAGAGCATGGACGCCAAGTACTTCCTCTTCGGGCCAACAGAGGTGTCAGCCCTACGAGATCGCATACCGGCGGGACACCCCGCCCGGTCCGCCACGATTTTCGAGCTGGTGACCGCCGTGATGTGGCGGTGCCGCACGGTCGCCCTCGGGTACGAGCCTGGCCAGCGGGTGCGCCTCATGACCACCATGAACGCCCGCGGGAGGTGGAACAACCACACCCCCATCCCGTGGGGGTACTACGGCAACGCGCACGTCTCCCCCATAGCGGAGGCCGTCGTCGGCGAGCTCTGCGGGCAGCCGCTCGCCGACACGGTGGAGCTCGTGCGCGAGACCAAGCGCGGCATGACCAAGGAGCGCATGGAGTCGATGGTGGAGGCGGTGGCGTTGCTGCGGGAGTGGCCTCCTTCCACCATGGACAGGATATATGAGGTGTCGGATGTAAGATGGATGGCGGTGAACGTGTTGAATTTCGGGTGGGCTGACCTCGCCGGCGGTGGCATACCGTTGGCTGGGGATCTCACTTCTAAGCTTGGGAGCGACCACATGTGGTGCAGGAATGAAGACGGCGAGGTCTCGACCGTGGTGTCAATGCTGCTACCGAGGGCGGCGATGGACAGGTTTACAGAGGAGATCGCGGTATGGCTGAGCCACAAAGATGACGAGAAGAATTTGACTATCATGAGTTCACTCTAGTGATGCATATCCTCGAGGTTATTGAAACTTCACCAGCTATCTCTTGGAAGGTTTACGGTAATCAAGGCATTAAATATTCTCCGTGGTCCATGTCACACGCACATATATATGTATGTTCCCGTGCAGTAATTTAAAGTTTGGTCACCGATCCACTTTCATTCAACATGTTATCTTTAGTGGCTATTGTATTGTGTCAGATCAACTGGAGTCAAATTTTGGCTTTTCATGGGTGTATAAGCGATCTATCATGCCTGACATTAGGTACATGATTATAAATTGACCTTAATGAAAATCTACAATTCTTGTTCCAGGCCCATCTCGAAACATCTTTCTTACCAGGTCTTAAAACAAACTGGTTGTAAGATGATTCACAACCAATTAAACCAAATCATTTGATCAAATGACAATCATCTCCTAAAAGTGAGATACCAATTTTTATCATCCATTGCCATAACAGATATCTCGTGTTCATAACTGACCATATAAAGATCACCGATCCGCACTATAGTGGAGAAGATTCAAGCGTATTCAGATTTGGTCTTGAAGCATCTTTACATCTCTGAACCTGTCAAGAGGCGTGAGTCAACATCGAACCCTCCTTGGACTCTGCCGCCGGCAGGTAAGGTCTTGATTCATTCGGATGTTGCTGTTTTCTTTGACCTGAACAGGTCTAGAGCGGGTGTGGTTGCGCTAAACCATGATGGGTGATGTATTGTTGTTGTTTCTGAACCACTTCATGGTGCTCTTGAGCATGAACTAGCAGAGGCTTTGGCCTTAAGTAGAGTTGCGCAGTTAGCTAGTGATAAAGGCTTTTCTAATGTTATCTTTGCTTCGGACTGCCTTTCGCTAATGCAAAGAATGAAATCAAGATCTTGTGATCGTTCAAGCATTGGTACTGTTGTTGAAGACATCAAGTTTGCTTCTCGAAACTTTGTTTCTGTGGTGTTCAAGCATGTTCATCGGCAAGCTAATGTAGCGGCCCATTTGTTAGCTAAATCATGCAAGAATTTGTCTAGTTTTGTTGTTTTTCATTCTGCTCCGGACTGTATCCGGGAGACTTTATGTAACTATGTTAAGTGATCAATAAAGCTGATGTTTCTCTCAAAAAAAACTGACCATATAAAGATCAGAAAATTGATCTTTTAGAGTCCCATTGCGAATCCACTTATCCCTCCATAAATCAGTTTTTTTCCCATTTCTCACATTCATCATTCTCCCCTTAACACAGATATCTTGAGCTTGAGTAGGTCAGCCCAACATGGAGAATCTCTAGTAGTAAATTTGACCCGCTAAAAACCATTCTTAATTCTCTATATTTTCCTTATTATTTCTCTCTACAACCCATTCCTTATTTTCTAGGTTCCACCACCATTTGCAGAACAAGCTTATATTAAATCTCTTTGTATTCCTAATTCACAGACCTCTCTTTTTTTGTGTACATATCACATGCCATTTAACCATATGAGATTTCGTTTTTATACTGCCACCTTGCTAAAAAGAATTCCTAGCGGCCTTTTCCATCCTTCCTGATTTAGTCTATGGAAATATATGCATAGAGAAACAGAAGACAAGTATGTTTGTCAAGCATGCATTGATTCTAGTAATTCTATCCCAATAGATGAGGAACTAGATTCCCATTCATTCAGCCTTCTATACATGCACTCCTCAGTTGGGACCCAATCCTCCACATGCAGCTTACTCCGAGATACATATACTCCAATATATTTATAGGCCATGTACCTCCTTGACAATTCAACATATCAACAAATAGAGTAGATTCATCATCATCATGCAAAACAATGATCACCCCATTTTTCTGGAAATTGGTTTTCAGACCAGTCATTTTCTCAAATAAGTATAATAACATCTTCATATTCCTGACATCCTCCACCCTATCTTGCATGAGCATAACATCTACATACTGCAAAATAGCTACCTCTTTCTCCATAACACGAGGAATGAAACTAGTGACTTGTTTATTTTTGTGAACCTTATGTACCATTCTTTGCAGACATTAGCAACAATGTTAAAGAGGAAAGAAGACAAGGGGTCACCCTGTCTCACCCGTTTAAATCTAGCAAAGTTCCTACACATGACATCATTAACTTTTACATTTAGTGTCCCACCTTTACCACAGATTTGGACTAACCTATCCATATCCCATGCTCTTCACGCTATAGAAGAGGAAATCGCAATTCACTTAGCATAAGCTTTCTCAAAATCAAGCTTTAACACCACCCCTTCTACTTTTTAAATCTAGATTGACGCAATATCTCATGCAAGGACACCACACCATCCATAATATTCTTAGCTTTTATGAAGGCATTTTGGCTAGCATAAATTAACCTTTTCATGTAAGATTTCAATCTCTCATCCAGTTTTTTAAGGAACACTCGAACAACATAGGCATCAAACATATTGGACAATATTTTAGAATAGTATTGGGGTCTGCCTCTTTAGGGAGAAGAGTGATGGTACCAAAGTTAATCCTAGTCAAATCAAGCCTCCCAACATGGAAATCATGCCAAATACATCATAATATCATACTTGATGAAACTCCAGTATGCTTGATAGAATTCAATAGGAAATCTATCACAACGAGTAGCCTTATTATTCTTTGTCCCATTAATCACATTTTTTATATCTTCTCTAAAGAGCTTACCAAGCTCCCTATTATCTTCATCATATAGTATTTCATTGTCTTTCCACACATTCCTCCTATACCAACAATTAAACAAAAAGGGTAAGAAACGATGCAACAATAAAGTATGCAAGCAAGAAGAGAGACAAAGAGAGAGAGAGATATTTGGTAGTAAAGAAGGTTGTTGAATTATCTCGAGGCAATTGGCTAATGTAATATGGCCGATGCACATACTTTTTACCATTGATATGTGGAATATGCATATGCTCAGGTCACTGCAAAATCATTGACTAATGTCTCACTTATGATTAAATCTCAAAAGGGGCAACCCACATAAAAATTGTAAATTATTGAGAAAAACATAATATTAGCTTTACTTTTATGGGTCATATCTATCCCGCACATTATAATTCCATGGATTGGGTGAGGGTTTCACTCTGCACCTCACCTTCCTTCACCATAACGCATTGCTAACCATATAAGGCCGACTTAATGTACATGTGCACCCATACACTAGCACGAAGGAGAATACCATATTAAAACATACAATTCATACCAATCACATTAGATCCTCAATGTCATAAGAACAACAAAAACTACTCAAACATGATAGAAATAACAAACAAATTGTAGGGTACTACTAATTCATTGCATCAAAACACCATGTCTTAATGGCATTCTGTAATGAGCTATAAATGGAGTCACCTTTATATACAAGAAGAAGATGGTGGTGTAGGTGGCCGTGAAGGTGATGGAGCTGATAGTGATGGCCCTGGTGGCATTGTGGGCCGCTTGAAGAGAGGGCGAAACCCTTCTTTGTAGTGTTCTTCTTCTTGTCTCTCTCCCTAGTCAGGAGAAAGACCACTTCTCCTTGCAGCGTGTTCGACAACCTAAGGGAAAACGAATGGGAGTTTATAAAAGGCAGTTTGTCTAGGGATTAAGTTTGGGAAGTAGATTTTTAGTCTAAGTCTCATGTTTAGTGTGTAGTGGGAATTTGGTAGGAAGATTTCATCCCACCTGAGTCAACCCCCCCCCCAACTAAGGCTAGTCATAGTGGGAGTAACTTAGCTAGTAACATAACACATTTCAAGACAAAATTGCTTATGTGTAATATAGTTAATGAGGAGAGAGATGTTTAGAGTAATATAATATGTTACTGTAACATAGCGCTTCGTGAGGAAACATGAGCCTATAAGTTAATAAATGAAGAAGTCTATAACACTACTACTAAGTTACTTTGCACTATGGAGGTAGTAACTTAAACTAATGTCATATGCATGACACTAATCTAAGTTATTCTCAACTATGACCAGCCTAAATAGTAAATTATATGTCTGGTACCCCTCAACCTCCCATTCCCCATCAGTAATTCCCTCCAACCAAAATAGATCTTGGAGTGTATTTATGCATTTTTCACATAATTACAGATTAAATGGTTCCAAACAAGCGGAATTTTTTAGTGATGATAACATAAATTAGTAACTCTTTTGGCTCATTGAAAACATCATGTCTGCTGAGACACTCATGTTTCTCCTCCCACCGCATCTGCTCGTCGAGCAGCCGGCAATGGTGGCGCGTTCGATCAGGGCACGGGGCTCCCATTGGATGATAGTGACCTAAGGGAAAGGAAGAAAGCAAGACCATATGAGACTATGGATTAAAGGATCATGGACGAGAGGGAGAGATCGAGGAGCACAAAGAGCAGTGTAGGAGAGTAGGCTCGAGGCGAGCTTGCCGATAAGAAAAAAGGGCAGCCTTGGCCAACTGCCATGTCAGCGCTCACATGGGCTCGCTAGAGCCGTGCTTGTGCCCAGACACCATTGCCAGCCAGCGAAACTCTTGTGCAGACTATAGTCAGTGGAAGTCAATGGCATTCCATCGTTGTGGAGAGAGTGATACTACTAGGGAAAAACTTATAGGTAGACGCTTACTAGTAGCGCAGGTTTATGCCCCTCGCTACTGCTACTTATTAGTAGCGCGGGTTTATACCTCCCGCTACTACTAACTTGATAATAGTAACACAGGTGAGGGAGTCCTGGATTAAGGGGTCCTCGGATAGCCGACCTGTTTCTCATGGGCCAAACTATATGGGCCACTGGATGAGCACATGATGATCAAGGGCCCCGTCACCAGGGGGAAGCTTCAAGGAGCCGTGACGTGTCCTCCAAGTTGTCGACAGTAGATAGGCATGTTTTTTCCTTCGATGTGCAACCGACTATGTGTAAATCCTAGGTACCCTCGGCATCTATATAAGCCAGAGGTTTTTAGGTTGTAGGGAGAGGACAACTCATCTAGGGTTTTAGCTATTTGATCTCGAGGTAGATCGACTCTGTAACCTACATATCATCAATACAATCAAGCAGGACGTAGGCTATTACCTCCATAGGAGGGCCCGAACCTAGGTAAACATCGTCTCCTTCGTCTCCTGTTACCATCGATTCTAGTCTCACAGCTTGGGACCCCGTACCAGATCCGCCGGTTTTGACACCGACATTGGTGCTTTCATTGAGAGTTCCGTTGTGATCGTAAAAGGAATCGATGGCTCGGCTTGCTACAAGCAACGAGATCTATGGCAAGAGGACTCTCACCTCTGATCAGATTCTCACGAGCGGCGGCATCTTGTCGCATGCCGACCCGGTCGGACACCTTGGCCAGATCGGAAACTTTTCCCCCGATCAAAGAATCAAGTTCGGAACCCTAGAGTTCGTGCTAGTTCATGGGGAGAACTCGTCTTGATAGAACCCTCGACTCTTATGAAGAAGCCCGCGGGTCTCGACGCCTCGACACCGAAGATGTTGGGCCCCTCTTCAGACGAAGTCGTCACCCCCTGGGCTGTCTAGAACGCCCAATCCAGCTGTTGTGAGCAGATCTACCAAGGTTAAACATGACCCAGATCCGCTCTCGTGCAGCTCCAGAACTGCGACGGCACATATCGACTCCACTCGCTTCAGCGACACGCATCCTACCATCGCCTCGTTTTTAAACGAGCTATTCGATCGGATTGAGACCATGAGTATGTCTGATGACCAGGTTCCGATTTATGACCGGCTCGGGCTTGGAACGGATGACATGGAGATTCACGTCCGCACGGTCACCCACCTAGTCGCCATCGTCGAGTATCCGGCTGGGGGCTCGTCCCCCAGCGACCGGAATTAAAAAAAGTTTATACCCTGGTCTCCGTTCATCGAGACCTCGCCTATAACCCACACACCGGAGTTCGTGTTGGAGATGGACCGATGCCGGTCCCTGATCTGGCATATAGTTTGGAGTCTGTGATTCCGAACCCACAATGTGGCGTGGAGTCAAAAAAATCCCACCCACCACCCAAGCCGATCATCCAAGTATCGCACGAAAGCCCAAGTCTTTGGACTTACGGGATATTAAACGATTACCAGGAGAGTCAGTTCATCATTTTTGGGCTAGACTCCTGCTCGCTAGAAGCAGAGAAAAAGGTCTTAATGACCAAGAGATAATGGCAACCTTCAATCGCAATTGCCATGATGAAGGGATTCTCAATGCCCTGGTTCACTGACACATTCGTGACTTTGCTGAGCTGTCAGACTTGGTACAGAAAAATTGTGCCATGGAAAGCGCTTGGCAAGCCGAACGGTTATTTTCGGAATCAACCTTCACCGAACACCCTAGAGGAGATCGGAAAAAGAGGATAACTCCAAAGAAGCAAGCTAGATTCGAACCCGCCGAAAAGAGGAAGAGGCCCCTTACAGGGGTCAGTACTGTCCTTGATGGGTTGTTGGACAGACCATGCCCTATACATTTCGTATTGTTGAACACAAGCCTGACTCACAGCCTTAGAGTTTGTTGGGTCATCAGGCAGGTCGCAAAAAGCGGCGAGGCCATTCTTGAGGCGCTACCACCAAATAGGCGCTCCACATCATCACCCGAATACAACACCGAAGTCCTGACGATCTATGAAACGTTCCCCTCAGGGAACAAGAGGAAAAGAGCTCTTAAAGAACTTGAATAGGTCTACCATGTGGCAGCAACAAGTGCATGGGCAGACATACCCATTACCTTCAGAGACACTGACCGGCCAGCCATTCTTCCCGGTCATTCACCGGTCGCACTAATCTTGAACCCCATCATCGATGGCTACAGGTTACACAAGGTGCTAATGGATGACGGCAGTGGTTTAAACCTGATCTACGAAGACACCTTCGAAAAAATGCAGTTCGACCGATCTCGCATCGAGCATAACAACACGACTTTCTGGGGAATCATTCCGGGTAAAGAGGTGTGATGTTCGGGACATATCGTCCTCGACGTAGTGTTCGGCACACCCGAGAACTACCGATCCGAAGAACTCATCTTCCATATCGTACCCTTCCCCGGCAGCTACCACGCCCTATTGGGACGTGATGCCTTCACGAAATTCCAGGCTATACCCCATTATGGGTATATGAAACTCAAAATGCCAGGATCAAACAGAGTAAACACAATTGCGAGTGATCCGAACATAGCCCTTCGGGTCGAAAACAAAATAGTAGCGCTGGCCCTCGAGGCACTAACCGAGGCCTTCGCTACAGAAGAACTGACCGCACTTCAGTCAACAGTTGATAAGGACGACGTGACCCTTAGCAACTTTAAACCCGTAGAGGAAATTGTTAAATTTCAAGTGCACCCGACGGACCCCAAAAGGACAACATCCATTGGAGTTCAGCTCGATCCCATAGTGGACGAAGCACCGCGGACATTTTTACGGGAAAACTAGGACATCTTTGCCTGGCATCCTTCTGGTATGCCCAGAATCCCACGACGGCTGACAAAACATAGTCTGAACGTCATGGCAGGCTTCAAGCCCGTTAAGCAGACTATGCGCTACTTTTCCGAACCCAAATGGCAAGCTATGGGTGAAGAATTAGCTAAACTGCTAGAGGTCGGATTCATTTGGGAGATTAAGCACCCCGAATGGTTGGCAAATCTGGTGATGGTACCAAAGAAAAACAAATCCTGGCGGCTTTGCGTCGATTTCAAAGACCTCAACAAGGCCTGCCCTACGGACCCTTTCCCCTTACCGCGTATAGACCAGATCATCGACACCACAGCCGGAAACGACTTGTTGTGTTTCCTCGACGCTTATTCCGTATACCATCAGATTAAAATGAAGGCATCCGATCAAGATGCAACCGCATTCATCACCCCTTATGGGCCATTTTCCTTCAACACGATGCGCTTTGGGCTAAAAACGCTGGGGATACGTACCAGCGCATGATCCAGACTTGTCTCGCGAAACAAGTCGGTAACACAGTCGAGGCATACGTGGAAGACGTGGTAATCAAAACCAAACACGACAGCGAGTTGATCGACGATCTACGGCAAACCTTTGCCAGCCTACGCGAGTACGACATACGTCTCAATCCGGAAAAATGTGTATTCGGAGTTCCCGCTGGTAAACTGCACACATTCATCTTCTCCCATAGAGGAATAAAAGAAAATTCGGCTAAGATCCGAGCTCTATCAAAACTTGCAATTCCCACAGAGCTAAAGCATGTCCAGAGATTGGCTGGTTGCGTAGTGGTGCTAAGCTGCTTTATCTCTCACCTCGGAGAAAAGGCTCTATTGTTCTATAAGCTGCTGAAACGGACCAACAATTTCAAGTGGACAAGCGAAGCAGCGGTTGCGTTAGAAGGCATTAAAACATTGCTGGCAAGAAATCTCATACTCACAGCACCAGGTGCTGGTGAACCCATGTTATTATACATATCGGCTACCAACCAAGTCGTTAGCGCAGTGCTCGTCGTCGAACGAGAGGAGGAGGGACACAAATTCTAGACACAAAAGCCGGTCTATTACGTGTCAGAAGTACTAACGCAATGCAAGTCCACATACCCGCACTACCAGAAGTTAGCCTACACGGTATTTATGGCATCATGGAAACTCAGACACAACTTCCAAGAGTGTTCGGTAACGGTGGCATCCGAAGTACCCCTGAATGACATAATCAACAACAGGGATCCCACCGGCCGCATAGCTGTGACGCCCTCGATTTCTGCTATAGTAATGGTTGTAATTAAGCTACAGTAACAAGCTTGATCAAGCTTAATCGTTATGCTAATCCAGTTATGATCACTGTTGGAATCAACCTGGATTCAAATTTCCTTTGAAATTCAAATTCACTTCGAAGGTGGATTTAAATTTTTTGCAAACTTCAAATTAAAAAATCATGCATAGGTTACAATTATTCCCTAAGCTATTAAAAATTGGAACCAACATTTTATCACGTGGTTGGGTGCTTCAAAACTATTTTTACAGATGCCAACACAATTATTAAATGCCTTTTGGGATTATAATATTTTCAAATGTTTACAAGGGCCTTCAAAATTAAGGTGACTATGCCAAGTATTGCATTGCATATCGGGCATGTTCACTTATTTTTGTGAGGGTAATTTATTTCTAAATCTATTTTAAAAACACAAAGTTATAAATAAGAAAAACAAAAAAAAGACAAAAGACAAACCACCCACCGGCCCAACTGGGCCATCGGCCCAGCAGGCCGACCCATCCCAGCCCCCTTGGGGCTATAACCCTCACCCCCGCTCCCACCGACAGCCCCACCTCCCCCACTTGCTCCCCCCGTTCTCCCCTCCTCCCGGTCTGGATCGGGAACCACCCCTGACCCCAAAGCTCCCGTGCCGCCGCCTCGCCAGGCTGCACCCGCCGCCGACCCTCCTCTCTGCCGTCGCCGTCCTCCTCCCCGGCCTCCTTTCCCGGCGCCCCCACCGTCGGATCCCTCCCCCCCCGAGCGCCTGATTGGATCGGGGTCGCTCGCCCGCGTCCGACCGCCTGCCCCCGCGGTTCTCCCTCCCGTGGGCCCCGTCTGCTCTGCCCCCCCCCCCCGACCCGCGCGTCGGCGCCGTCCGCCCCGCCGCCTCGCGTCGCCCTGCTCCGGCCCGGTCACCCCTGCGCCGCCTCATGCCGCCCCATCCTGTCGTCACCTGCGCCGACCCGCCTCGTCGTCCCCGCCGACCCACGCCGCCTCATCGCATGCAATCCGCCTCGCCAGGCTGCCGCCACCTCGCCGTCCTGTCTCAAGCACACTGCCTTCCCGTCCGGTTCCCGGTGAGCCCGCTCGCCGCTCGCCGCCCCGTGCGCCCCCACGTCGCGCTGATATTGCTGCTCCCGCCGTCATGGCCAGATGACCTTATGTGTGTGTGTGCGTTGCGTGTGTGTGTACGGGGCTGGCCACTGACAGGTGGGTCCCAGCCCCTAAAAACGAAATATAAATAAATAGATAAAAATAATAATAAAAATAATAATTAAGATAATAAATAATAATATTAATAATTAGCTAATTAAATAAACTATTAATTAATCAGCTAATTAGTTAATTAGGTTAATTAATCCTCGTTAGCCAAATGAGTCGGTGACAAACGGGACCCACATGTGAGTTTGACCGCTGTTGACTGCTGACAGCAGCATGATGTCATGCTGATGTCATATTTGTCATATTTCGAATTTAATTAATTCTGTTAATTTCAGAATATTATTAAATCATTAAAAATTAATAGAAAATAAACCGTAGTTCGGATGAAAAAGTTTTGAACATGAAAGTCGCTCAGAATAATTCCACGAATCTGACTACGTTGTCCGTTAGTCTTTCACATGCCTCTATCATAGTAAACATAGAACTTTCCATCGTTTTCATGTGTCCGGTAGTATCCCGAGACCCGGGAAAATATCGTTAGATATTCTTCCGACCCGCCCGCGACATGTAGTACTGCGTTAGTGCATGCCTAGCTCTGCATATTGTCATGTCATGCATGTGATGCATCTGTTTGCTTTATATTTATTGTTTCTTCCCCCTCTTCTCTCCGGTAGACCCCGAGGCTGACGGTGCTGTCGGGTACGACTACGCCGTTGACGATCAGGCCTTTGCCGTAGAGCAGCAAGGCAAGCAACCCCCCTTCAGCATTCCGATATCGCCCATTCCTTTCCCTCTTATTCTTGCATTAGATTTTGCGACTGTATTTGTCAGCTCCTATTCTGATGCATAGCCTGTTTTTGATATACTGTTACTATACCTGCAATAATATCAACTGCTTAGTATAGGTTGATCAATGAATCCCCGGTGACCCCTTAGTCCCGGTTGCCCCTACTTCTTCATCGGTGACTCGACGACTCGAAGACCCGAAGACTCAGTCAACCGACCGATGAGCCAGGCCCCTCGCATCACCGCACACCCCTTTAGTATGGCACTGCAGAGCTACTACCGAGTGCCGAGGGCGATACCTCACTTAGCACTCCCCGTGTTAATTCTGTAGCGTAGCTAATCGATCATGGGTATCGAGGGTGATTTCTCCTTCCCATTTATCGATAGCGGCTCTTTTCATACACATACCTCGAGTGGCATCCATCGAGGGTGATTCCTCGGATATCCACTTGGTGTATAAACACGCAGTTACTTCAACTTGACCTTGTTACATGTGAAACACGGGACTGGAGGGACAGGCGGTACCACCCTGGTTGAGGTGGACCTGAGTTCCCGACAGTCTTGAGATGGGTCGGCCCCAAGGGTACCTGTCGGGGATATACCCCGCGGTATGACCCGGCCAGGTGGCTCACAGGAGAAGGCCCAATGGAGAGAGGATTCCCTTATAAGAGAAACAATACCCGAAGTAGGATTCGTGAAAGACTAGTCCTAGTCCTACCGGGAGTAAGGCTCCATTGTAAACCTACTGTCTCCACTTATATAAGGAGGGGTAGAGCACCCCTAGAGAGACGGGTTCACAAGTCCACAAGTTGACAAGACACGAGTCATTAGAGATAGACAGATTAGAGGCTCTTGAGATTAGAGGTAGCGATTAGCACCCTTGTAACCGAGAGATCGTCATCATCATCATCAATAGAAGATAAGCAGGACGTAGGCTTTTACCTCATCTCGAGGGGCCGAACCTGGGTAAAACTCTTGTCTCTCGATTTCGACCAACCCCTCTCAAGCCGTCACATAGTTGCGATCGTCCCGAACCTAAGTCCGTTCACCTGGACATCTGCTATGACAAATTCACGACAGTTGGCGCCCACCGTGGGACCCACACGATGGTGTTGAGTTCTTGAAGGGATTTCTTTAGGGATCGAGAAGCCCGCAATGTAGCAGGTGAAGGAAAGACGACACAGAAGGATCACATCGTCTACAAGTAGTCGAAACAACATATGCGAGATTTGAGACAAGAGTCATGGTTTGACGTTCAATACGCCGCCGAGACCGAGCAATCCGAAGCCAGATCGATGAAGAAATCGCAGATAGCTACAGGTTTTTCCATCACGTGTGCCGTCATGTACAAATACGCATGCAAATCACTCCAAGGTGATGGCTGCAGATTGTTGCTGTTGCGTACAAACTCAAGACCAGCAGCCTCATTAATTAGCGAGTTCGGACAGGAAACGGACATCTTGAGTCCTGGGATGCCGTCGACTTGGTCCTTTTTAATGGACACCGAGAAGAATTGGAGCAGCCGTATTTACGGGCAACCACAGATCCCAACATATTGACGCTTCCATCTAAGGGGGAATTTTTATAGGATTAGGTAAAAAGAACGAATCGCTTGAAGTCTCGAGCTTGGTGTTTTCCAAAGTAGGTTTCTCGGCTGATGCAAGACGTCCATTGAAAAGCAGATGTATACTTGTTCAAAAGACAAGAAAAAGTGCTACAGAACTACTGAGGCACTACGCATGGTACTACCTCCTCATGAGAGACCATCAAACAAGAAAAAGAAAAGATATCAAAGTCCCGAGGCAAACACAGCACCATATGGATAAGAAAAAAAGAGGAGAAGAAGACCACCACGGGCTCGGCTTCCGCCTATCGCCACTGCTTCCACAGCCGCCTCGGAGGCGCTGGATTCCGCTGCGCATGCGAGCCGGCCGTCCCGTGGGCTCCGTCTCTCCTCTGGTCGTCCTTCCCCGCGTGCACGTCCTCGCCGTTCCGGCTCATGGCCTCGCCTCTGCGGCCGCACTGCCGCGCTCCGGCGGCTCACACTACCACGGTCCAACACCGCACCGCTCTGCAACGCGCGCGTTGCCTCACCTCGTTCCACGACCGAGCACCCGGCCGCTTTGCTCCGCACCGCACCGCTGCTCCACCGGCAAAATCCCGCGCATGGCTGCTACGCCTTTGCCTCGCCCGTCTACACCACGGCTGTTGCGCCCTGCCCCGTGCCGCCTTGAGTCACCGCTGCGCCTCTGCCGCCACCACGAAATCACCCCCAGTCGGCCTGTCGAGTCGCCTCAGCCGCCGAGGCTACTGTGCCCCGATGTGGTGGCTCCGTTCCTACCGTCCGTAGCCTCACCTAGCCTTCGGCCGGTCCACCACTCCTCCTGCGCTGCCTGAGATGCCGGCCGGCTCGCACTCCTCCTCGCATCTCCACACCGCTGCTCCCGCTTCGCCGGCTCGCCAAGCCAGCCGCCGCTGTGGCCGCTGCTGCGCCCCGCCGCGGGCGCCCCGCCGCGGGCTCCTCTCGCCTCCGGCTACTACCTCCGGGCCTCATTGCGTCGTCGTTACCCTGGGCCGAGCCGCCCCACGCCGCTGCTCTTGCTAACGCACTGTGCCGTGCCCGGTTACTCTGCTCCGACGCACGGCTGCCTCTCGGGTCCCCGCCCACCGGCAAAGGGCTCCTCCACCTCTGCCGTGGGCAGACGCCGCCAACTGTGTCTTGGCCGCTGTGCCGTGTCCGACACCACCCGGCCTCGCCTGTGCCGCCGTGTCCCGTCGCGCATCCAATCGGTGCCCACGCGCCAGTTTGCCGCTACAGCATGCTGCTTGCCGCTTCTTGCGCGCTGGTTCGTAGTTGCCGCTTACCACCTCACGCGCGCCGACTCGCTGCTGCCTGTGCGCTGGCCACCGACCGCTTGCTCCCTGCACGTCGGCTCGTGGCTACAGCCACCTCCCTTGCAAGCTGGCTGCTCGAGAGGCCCGCGGGGCTGAAAAAGAGAGGGTCGGCTGGGGGATAAAACGAAGACATGGGAGGCCTATATTGGAACTACATCTGAACCAGTTGTTTTACTGTGACCAGCATTATCCCATGTTAGTATCCCTATTTATCCGACAACAAAAACCAGGTGCTACCTATTCTATCTATTTTGTCGGTGTATATTAGTTTCTTTAAAAGAACAATTACTTTGTATTTGTCATATGTCTTATACAGGACAATTATTCAAGTGGTACTATATTACGGAGAGGGAGGCACGCCAACATCAGACTGGACCGGCGTGTGTCCGTGTTGCATTGCACGGGTTTCCAACACCGTGGCCAACTCTTACGTCCACGCAACCAAGACGGCTTACAACACCGTGGCCATCTCTCGCCATCCATGCTGACTTACAATGCCGTGGCTGTCTCTCACCATCTGCGCTGGCTTACAACGTTGTGGTTGTTTCTTGGCATCCGTGCCGCCTTACAACGCCGTGGCCATCTCTCGCCATCCGCGTCGGCTTACAATGTCATGGCTATCTCTCGCCATCCGCACCGGCTTACAACGCCGTGGTTGTCTCTTGCCATCCGCGCCGGCTTACAACACTGTGGCCGTCTCTCGCCATCCTCACCGGCCTACAATGTCGTGGCGTCTTTCACAACAACACCGGCTTACAATGACGCGACTGGTTTCTACGTATACATCAACACGCCAGTGGCTGCATACACCAGTACAAGCTGCCCACGCGCAAGACACCGCCCACAATTTGATTTACATCAAAATATCGGTACAATGCTTGTCTGTACGAGCCACCCAATGGACGCATGCAAGACGCCGCTCGCAGTCTGATCTACATCAACATATCGGTGCAGTCCTCGTCTGTACGAGTCGTCGAACGGACGGTTATGAGTCACCGCCCTACGGTCTTATCTACATCAACATATCGGTGCAGTGCTTGCCTGCACGAACCGCCCGGCGGACAGGCGCACAAGTCGCCGCCACTGCAGTTTGGTTAAGTTCAACAACCAGACGGAACGAACCATCGACCGGATCATTGAAACAATTCATACGGGATCGTCTATAACCCGCCACGGTCAAACCTCAACCTTCAGTGGAGATTCTCAAGCCGCCTTTTCAAGTCAACTTAAGACTCGGGGGCTACAGACATGGCGAGATATATTTGGTCGTTTTCAACGAGAACCCTGGGTCTTTGCAAGAGAAAACCCGATCCTGAGGGCTACTACATTTTTGGCGGAAGATTAAAAGTTGCCCAAGAGGACGAACCGCCGAGATATACCGTTCAAACACGGGTGCCTGGATTTATTGGATCATCATAAAGTCACTTGGAGCTTCTACCGTTTCTTCAAACAAGATGGCGGCTTACAAGATGGTGCGCAAGTTGATATCGTCAACAAAGTCGTCTAGGGGGCTCTAACCCGCTGGGTTTAGCTTATCACACCCTATAGATCGGCTCTCAAGCCGCATAGTTGATTTCATCAACAAAGGTCGTCTAGGGGGCTTCTAACCTGCCGGGTTTAGCTTATCACACCCTATCGATCGGCTGTCAAGCCAAACAGTTGATTTCGTCAACAAAGGTCATTTGGGGGCTTCCAACCCACCGGGTTTAGCTTACATACCCTCTTGATCGGCTATTCAGCCGCCAGAGTTAAACCTGCCCGTTTGCAACTTGCTACTCCACCAGGTGACCCGCCGAACTCTCACCACTTAATCTCGCTTAGAGACCCTGAGACGGTTCAAAGAAATTGACGGCCAATCTCGTTATAGACCCTGTACTGGTTAAGGTTAAACCAGCAGTTCTTGTCACGTGAGGGCTGGCTTACGGAAAGCAAGGATAAACTCTCTCATCTACTGCCGACTCTCTGCTATGTGGCCCGTTCGTACTCTTAGACAGTCAATCTTTTAAAGACCCTGAACTGTTTAAGGTTAAAACGACGGATTTATGTCACGTGAGAGGCAGTTTTTGAGCTACAAGGGTACTCATGCCCTGCCGTGTCTCTCTCTGGGACGCTACACTTCCTATCAGTTAATCTCGCTTAGATACCCTGAGCCGTTCTAAGAAATTGACGACCAATCTCGATAGAGACCCTTTACTGATAAGGAGCTTTAATTAGCGAGTCAACCCAGAAGAACCGACACATGAGTTGTTCAATTTTTTTGAAAAAACAAGATCATCATGCATTACATCACATATTGCATCATACATTGCATTGCATCATACATTGCATCATATTCACATGTCATGCCGGCTTATCAAGCTGGGTCAGAGCAAGATTATGAAAGAAGGAGCAATGTTATGAAAGATCTAAACATCTCCGGGTTGTGCTTTTTCAAGCCGCCCTTACAACAATGCAGAATATATTATGTCTTGTTTATTTTTGTAGGTCTTATCTCTTAAGATGAGCCGCCATTAAGTATGATGAAAAACCTCTGCAAGAGCGAATGGATCTTTAATAGCCTACCTGGCTGGATCTTCATCATGGTTTGTCATAACCAGTACTAAATGATTGGGGGTTTTAGGCCAGCTCGAAGAATTCATTATTTTTCAAGAGTCGCCCTATCAGATATAATGACATGTCATCTAATTGACCGGTTCTCAGATTTCTTTAATTGTGCTCTGTGGTAATCTACAACACTTATGGACATATATTTGCCAGGTTGCATCGCAATCACAAGCAGGGATTTCATGTCAAGGATAGAGGTATTCTTCTAGGATATTCATACCAGTTTACAGCCACGAACAAGGATTCATTCAAACAAATTATGATTAGTCATATTATTCTCATATAGTCCCGAGTTGCCGCAGGCAGAGGACCCGGCACTTGGGGGTTACATCATTCAAATACAGATTATATCAAGTATGCAAGTCCTCTGTCGCTGCAAGCACGCATCACGACACTTGGGGGTCTAATGCAAGCCGGTTTTCAAATCATTACATTGACAGCAAGACCCTATTATCTCAAGGAGATGAGCCGACATTTCTATATTTTACTAAGTCTCAGCCCAGTAATTCTTATTGACCCAGCACTTGGGGGCTACACCGCTCAGATCAAATTTTCTAAAGTCCCAAGTCGCTGCAGGCATGCGACCCGGCACTTGGGGGCTACAGCATTCAGTTGTTTAAACAAATTAAGAGGTTCAAATTGAAGACCCGGCGCATCACATACTAATGAGCCGGCCCTTGGGGGCTAGACCTGCTGAAGTTTCATAAGGTATAAGACAATTATAAGTCCCAGGTTGCTGTAGGCAGGATAACCTGGCACTTGGGGGCTACACAGTCCAATATATTATTGCAAAGCACCAAGTTATCATGGATAATCTCGGGGCTTGGGGGCTACAGGTAATATGGACATATCAAAAACTTTGAGGAGAATTTTCAAGATGTTAATTATGGAGTTCGGTTGTTAGACCCGGTGTCACTGACATTCATGACCAGGTGTTATCAAAAAATCATAACCCGCCAGAGTTTATATAAGCCGCCCTACGTCACAACAATGGAAGTCCGGATCTACGTCATGAGGATTTATTATTTTCAAGATTTTCATTAGACCAAAGTATTGGAAGTCGACTCAATAGTATATGGGTATTCTATGTCTAGTATTTTTCAAAGGACACTAACAAGCAAGACGATTTTTCAAGACGACACATTCATATGCATAAAAGACCCGGATTTCTGAGGAGCCACTTCATAAGCCGGCCAAAGGAGCAAGCCGGCCACATAACATATTTGTTACTCTTATTTCAGGAGGTTACCATGAATAAATTCAAGCTAACCTAGGGGCTAATGTCGGGGATATACCCCGCGGTATGACCCGGCCTGGCGACTCATAGGAGGCCTGGTCAAGACACGGCATTTTATTAGTGACCCGGCAGGCGGATCGTAGGACGACCAGGCCCAAGGCCCGGCGTGTAAGCCGGCGTCAGGCGGCTCACAAGAGAATGCCCAAAGGAAAGAGGATTCCCTTACAAGAGAAATAATACCCGGAGTAGGATTCGTGAAAGACTAGTCCTGGTCCTACCGGGAGTAGGACTCTATTTGTAAACCTACCCTCTCCACTTATATAAGGAGGAGTAGAGCACCCCTAGAGAGACGGGTTCACAAGTCCACAAGTTGACAAGACACAAGTCTTTAGATATAGACAGATTAGAGGCTCTCGAGATTAAAGGTAGCGATTAGCACCCTTGTAACCGAGAGATCGTCATCATCATCATGAATACAAGACAAGCAGGACGTAGGCTTTTACCTCATCTCGAGGAGCCGAACCTGGGTAAAACTCGTGTCTCTCGATTCCAACCAACCCCTCTCAAGCCGCCACATAGTTGCGATCACCCCAAACCTAAGTCCGTTCACCCGGACATCTGCCGTGACAAATTCACGACAGTACCCATGTGTAAGATGTGGTGGGATGTGCCGGTAAGGCATCCAAAAGGGTGATGATGAGGCGTGGACTGGCGAGAGAGGCCTTTGCCACACATCCTCGAGACGGGGCGACGGGACCGCACTTTATGGGTCGCGCTTGCCCCGCATTAATAAAATGCTAATGGGTTGTGTCGTGGATTTGTCACGGCAGATGTCTGGGTGAACGGACTTAGGTTCGGGGCAGAAGCGCAACTATGTGGCGGCTTGAAGGGTTTGATCGGAATCGAGAGACGCAGAGTTTACCCAGGTTCGGCCCCTTCAATGAAGGTAAAAGCCTACGTCCTGCTTGTCTGGTATTGATGATGAAGGAGATCTCTCGGTTACAAGGGTACTGTTTTGCTACCTCTAATCACGAGAGCCTCTAATCTGTCTATCTCTAATCTCTTGTGTCTGTCTAAACTTGTGGACTTCTGAACTTGTCCATCTAGGGGTGCTCTACCCCTCCTTATATAAGAGGAGAGGGTAGGTTTACAAATAGAGTCCTACTAGGAGTAGGAGTAGGACTAGTCTCTTTAGAATCCTGTTCCGGGTCTTGTTTCTATTGTAAGGAAATCCTTTCTCCTTTAGGCCTTCTCTTGTGAGCCGCCTGGCACCGGCTCACACGCCGGGTCTTGGGCCTGGTCATCCTGCGGCCCGCCAGCCGGATCACCAATAAAATGTCATGTCTTTACCGGGTCTCCTGTGAGTCGCTAGGCCGGGTCATACCGCGGGGTATATACCCAACATTAGCCCCCAGGTTAGCTTGAATTTATTCATGCTAAGCTCCTGAAATAAGAGTAACAAATATGTTAAGTGGCCGGCTTGCTCCTTTGGCCGGCTTATAAAGTGGCTCCTCAGAAATCCGGGTCTTTTCTGCATATGAACGAGTCGTCTTGATAATCATCTTACTTTTCAATGTCCTTTGAAAAATATTGTGAATAGAACACCCAGATGCCATTGAGTCGGCTTCCAATACTCTTTGCGGGTCATCTCCGCCGGGTCATAATCATTGATGATGCCGGGTCATTATCGTTGGTGACGTCAGGTCAAATAACTAGAATCCAGCTGACTTGATAAAAATATTGGGATGAAAATCCATCTGATGTAAAACCGGACTTCCATTGTTGTGAAGCTGGGCGGCTTATATAAACTCTGGTCGGTTATGATCTTTTGATAACACCGGGTCATGAATGTTGGTGACACCAGGTCTAACAACTGAACTCCATAATTAACATCTTGAAAATTCTCCTTAGAATTTTTGATATGTCCATATTACCTGTAGCCCCTAAGCTCCAAGATTATCCATGATGACTTGGTGCTTTGCAATAATATTTTGGACTGTGTAGCCCCCAAGTGTCGGGTTGTCTTGCCTGCAGCAGCCTGGGACTTGTAACTATCTTATACCTTATAAAGCTTCAGTGGGTGTAGGCCCCAAGGGCCGTCTCGTCAACATGTGATGGGTCGGGTCTTCAATTTGAACCATATAACCTGTTCGAACAGCTGAATACTGTAGCCCCCAAGTGCCGGGTCACACGCCTGTGGCGACTTTGGGACTTTAGAAAATTTGATCTGAGCGGTGTAGCCCCCAAGTGTAGGGTCAGTAAGAATTACTGGGCTGGGACTTAAAAATATAGAAAGTCCAGCTCATCTCCTTGAGACAATAGGGTCTTGCTGACAATGTAATGATTTGAAAACTGGCTTGCATTAGCCTCCAAGTGCCGTGGTGCGTGCTTGCAGCGACAGGGGACTTGCGTTTAGACGATGGAGCCTAGGAGATGGAGTAAGCCGGAGACGACTACTACACCATCGCTGGAGCCTACTACTACATGGAGAGTGCCGACGCTCAGGAGTAGTTAGGAGGTTCCCAGGCAGGAGGCCTCGCCTCTTTCGATCCGCTGCTTATGTTTGTGCTAGCCTTCTTAAGGCAAAACTTGTTTAACTTATGTATGTACTCAGATATTATTTGCTTCCGCTAACACGTGCTTGTCGAGCTTTGTATTCGAGCCCTCGAGGGCCCTGGCTTGTAATATGAAGTTGTATGACTTTGTCTAGAGTTGTGTTGTGATATTGATTAGTGAGTCCCTAATCTTGGTCGTACGCATTGCATGTATGTTTAGCGTACGCTCGAAATTGGGGGCGTCACAAGTTGGTATCAGAGCCAACTGCCTGTAGGTAGCCCCCTTTCCAACTCCTTGGCCGAAGTTGAGTCTAGTCATTGAAAAACCTTTACTAACATAGTTGTGTGGCTTACGGGCCCACATCTCAATCAGGTGGTATTAGGATCTTTTATTCCTTGTCTATACTCTGGGTTCTGATCTCTCTTCTCTTTCGGGTAAAAGATTTTACTAACTCTGACTCTAGGTTCTCGTAACTACTTGTCCCGAAGAGCCCCTCATTCCAGATGATGGCTTGATTCATCAGAAGACTCCAAAGATACTCTCTAGTGTACTCTTGAGAACTTGTGCTCGTCGATTTTGCGATTTCCTTCCGTTACCAACATTGCGGAAAGATCTTCATCCTTATCGAGGATTCGATCATCCTCAGTTGTTCTTATCTTTCACAAGATTCTTCGAAACGTTATCTGGTCTTTCGAAATTCTGAGCAGCCTATTGCTCTTGAACTTTCTCACCTGCTTACATGTTGGTTAATTCCATATGTCAAGCAATATCCATTTAAAATCCTCTGTGATTTTCATTTGAATTTATTGACTCAACCTGTGTGTGGATGCACGCAATCATTAGTTGTTTATCACAAATTATCCGTCCGGCTCAGACGTCTTTCTAAACATGAGCTGGTTCCCGACAAGTCAACCTTAATTGATGCCCATCTAAGTCCTTTCATCTTACTTGTATTTGATCGAAACATTTGTTTCCGATACACCAAATTGGAAATCTTAATTCCTTTGGTTATTTAAGCATCGATATTATTGGATGATCTATAATCTGATGCCTTACACTCTTTCTCCCTCTGATTGAGTACCGATACTCACATTAGGTCCTTTGTGGACCGCCAGACCCATTGTTGGGTTATTATCCCATAGTATCCTTCACTTTCAAATTATTATGGTGTTATTCCCTGGATAAGTGATGCCATTTGTAATTTATGTCTTCTCCCTCTGATAAGATGTATCCTATGCTTTTGTCAGCCATGCTCTGTAGTCAAGCATGTGTTAATTACTCTTGAAGTTGTGGTATATGTTCCTAAGATGCCCCGATGGGTTGGACCTATGCCTTCCTTAATCCGTGTGAACCCGACAGTTTTCACGAGTCATACCCTCCTGGTGTTTTGCCAGGTAATCTTTCAAAACTATAACTTTATCAAAGGCGGGGAGTAAATGGAAGGTGATGCATTGATGAAGTGGGAGTCGACCTTGAACTTTGTGTTCATGCCCATGGAAACAGTGTTGATCTTATCATAGAAGCTTCTCCTAACAATAATCTTCCCTTTGTTTGAGTTGATCTTGTATTTGTGATTTGGTCCCTTGCAACCATGGTTCCGACCATGATTGCACTTGTCTTTTGTAGATCAATACATCAGTCCAAGCTTTAATTCTGATCTACATCCAAGTATTACCCCTGGTATATCAAGAAAATCATGGAGCTACATAACTTCTTATGAGCTCCTCGTCAGGTATGTTTTCTTTCGCACGTTCCAGTTTCCTCGTGCTCTGAGTTGTTGGACACTCAAGGACATTGATAATTGCACTGAGCCCGCCTTGCGATTAAACAACTTGTAGTAATCTTCTTTGCTTAAGAGTTTGTACTCGGTCATGCATTTCCAAGTTGTTAGGCTACACCATCATCGTCATGCTAAAGCTTGACCATACTATCTATGTCCTTAATCCCTAAAGCACCATTCCAACAGTGCATTAAGCTTACATCGAGCTCTGAATGTCATGTTGGTTGTCTTGAAAGGCGATTCTGATTCTTAGCTAGCACTCTAACATGTGGTTTCAACAACCATTCACTTCACCATTTCTTTGCTTGATGTCGTCGCTGATCGATTACATCTTCAAGAGACTTCTCGACAATTATGTCGTGGTCATCATCAACATTCTGAAATCTCCTAGAATATCAATTAAATTCTTGATGGGAAGTAGCATACTTGCCTTCCTTTCAAACGCAGGCTTGTCTTGTTTTGGTTGAACCTTACGTTCCTTGTTAGCCGTCTTGTGATATGTTCTATCTTGGAGTATTACCATCTTTCCAAGAATGATGAAAAATTTGCACACATCATAAAAATTCTTGATATAGTGATACTTCTTGCCATCACCTTTCATTTCTCATGTTTCCATGTTGTGTCTCACCGGAATACTAACAAATGGACCGTGATGTCTAAATTCAACACTTATGGCATAGCAACTCTATTACCTTGGAGTCAATGAACAATAAGCCCATTCTTAGTGTGTTGGATGTTGAATCAACATTCTATCATTGGTCGTGCTGCTTAGTCTGGATCTTGGGTGCACCTCGATTAATACTTAATTGTGGATGTTTTCCCTTGGGCATACCTCAATATATCATCTGGTTTGACCAATGCTATCGCCTTGTTCACCCTATCGTGGAAATCTATTTTTGTGGAATTCTCGACGAGTTGCTGCTGAGCCCATCAGCCACCTCCTCTTCTTCTTCGTGGTTCATGATGGACATTTTATCTAGTGTTGGAAACCAGGAAAGCATTATCTTTGTGCCTAGCTCGTGAGGAATATGTTTGATAAAAGAAGTGTTTTTCTCCTAGTTCATGTGCATTTTGTCACTGTGATTATGAGAAAAATTATTTCGCTTCCTCTGGAATCGTTCCAATTCATTCATGCGTGTGCTGAGTATTCTATGGTTTGATAGGTTTGCTACCTCACTCCATATGTATTCCCTAGCACGTCAAGCCACTCATTTATTTGGTCGAGGAAAAGAAGTTCTATGTAAGATCTAGCCTAGACTTACACATGGAGGTTTAATATCCGCTATGGTGGTTCCCAACTAGAACTTGTTTGCACTCCATTCTATAAACCACCATGTGGGCATGAATGTCTTGACACTGTGTTCATATGTCTTGCAATACGACTCATGATTCAAGGCCTGCTTCTGTCATCCATTCCGAGATTCTTGCAACATCATCTCGTAGGTACGTGTTGCCACCTTTTCTTCTCAGGCCGGTTAAGTCTGAAATATCCTAACACCAACCATATCTGAATCTCAGCGGATATGATGGTAGGATCTTTTCCCAAGAATTATAACGTTGGTCTCTATGTTACTTGGTAGGTGATGTTGTGGCTAGCACACCTGCCCGGAAGACCTATGTTATAGTATCTTGTTCAGCAAGATTTGTCTTTTCTCCCATGAGGAAATTGTAAGACTTATTTTATAAGTTGTTCCTGATAGATCCTTTGAGTTCTTGAGGTCTGACCTTTATCTAATGACCATGTCGATGCTTCCCCGAAGCATGGCTGTGATACTCCAATCACCAACAAGAACATTGGAAGCACAATGCTAAATGTTTCTTGATCAATTATCCAAATGACATTGTATGGGTAATATCATGAATACCTCCCCCCTTACCTAAATGGTTATGTACTTGATGTCCTATCACATGTATCATGCTTTGTGTATCTTTGGGTAAAGGTATACTCAAATACTTGGGTATAAACACATTTCCATTTCCATTGGTCTGTTTACCCCGTTCTTGTAATCTAACTTATTAGAATAGTGGTAATCCCTTGCTTAGTTAAAGACCTTGGTGATCAACTCTATCAGTAAGGCCTTGTTACTATTATTGATAACATTCTGGTAACCACCGGTGGATGAGAACTTTGCCTATTGGTCCACCTCATTTCAACGAGTAGGAAAATGGTTCTATTCGTCCCCCCGCCCTTCATAACAACGTTGTTGCCAACTTAACTGACAGGCTCTCCTCTCGTAGATCTTGCTACCATGACCATGCAAGATGTCACCGCTCTTCCTACTCTTAACCTACATGGAGGTCCCATAACCCAAGGTTCCATAGGATCGAAACCCAACTCTCATGTACATCTTTAAATCCAAAGTTTTTGTTACACTTGGCTTCGTATGTAAATCCCGAGCCATCGTCCAAGGTAATGATATTATTCTTGTCGTCATTGACCGACTGTCCAAAGTTGCACACTTTTTTTTGGTTGTCAAGGAAACTATCACTGCTAGTCAGTTGGCAGATCTATATATCTCCAGGTTGGTATTCCATTGGTGATTAGTTCAGGCTGTGACAGCTTATTCACTTCAAGGTTCTGGGCAAGTTTCCAGGAAGCTATGGGAACTCATTTGTCATTCAACACCGCATTTCATCCTCAATCCTAGGGACAAGTTGAAAGAGTCAACGAGATTCTCGAAGACATGCTTCGAGCTTGTGTCATTTCTTTTGGCAAGAAATGGGAGGAATCTCTCCTGTATGTTGAGTTCTGCTACAACAATAGCTATCAAGCTAGTCTGAAGATGGCTCCCTTTGAAGTGTTATATGGATGTAAGTGTCGGACTCCTCTGAATTGTTCAGAAACTGGGGAACGTACACTTATCGGTCCAGATATTATCCAACATGCTGAAGGTCAAGTCCACATTAGTCATGCGAAACTAAAGGCTTCTCAGTCTCGTTAGAGGAGTCCGTATGACCGTCATCAGAAAGATATGGTCTATCAACCTGGCAGAAAAAGGCTTATCTTTGAGTCACACCAATGAGAGGTGCACACCGCTTTGGGATCAAGGGCACGCCGGCCCCCTGATATATTGGTCCTTTCATTGTTCTCGAGAAGCATGGTAAAGTGGCATATCAACTAGAACTGACGTCAAACCTTTCTCAGGTTCACGATGTGTTCCATGTGTCACAGCTTCGTCGTTGCTTCAAGGATCCTATCCGACCAGTGGATCATGATATGCTTGAGCTGCAACAAGACCCTTCTTATAAAGAACAACCGGTCCGTATTCTTGACGAAACTGAACGTCAGACTCGTCAGAAGGTTACTAAGTTCTTCAAAGTGCGGTGGGAAAAACATTCTGAAGATGAAGCCACTTGGGAATGCGAGGATCATCTTCTTGCAGAATACCCCGGGCTCTTTCCTTCTACTTCTTAATTCTCGGGACGAGAATTCCTTTTAGTTGGGGAGAATTGTGACGGCCTGGATTTCTACTACAGTAATGGTTGTAATTAAGCTACAGTAACGACCTTGATCAAGATTAATCGTTTTGCTAATCCAGTTATGATCACTGTTGGAATCAACCTGGATTCAAATTTCCTTTGAAATTCAAATTCACTTCGAAGGTGGATTTAAAAGTTTTGCAAACTTCAAATTAAAAAATCATGCTTAGGTTACAATTATTCCCTAAGCTATTCAAAAATTGGAACCAACATTTTATCACGTGGTTGGGTGCCTCAAAACTATTTTTGCAGATGCCAACACAATTATTAAATGCCTTTTTGGATTATAATATTTTCAAATGTTTACAAGGGCCTTCAAAATTAAGGTGACTATGCCAAGTATTGCATTGCAAATATCGGGCATGTTCGCTTATTTTTGTGAGGGTAATTTATTTCTACATCTATTTTAAAAACAAAAAGTTATAAATAACAAAAACAAAAACAAAACAAAAAAGACAAAAGACAAAAAAACCACCGGCTCAACTGGGCTATCGGCCCAGCAGGCCGACCCACCCTAGCCCCCGGGGCTATAACCCCCACCCCCGCTCCCACCGATAGCCCCACCTCCCCCACTCCCTCCCCCCGTTCTTCCCTCCTTCCGATCTTCGGGGAACCACCCCCGATCCCAACGCTCCCGTGCCGCCGCCTCGCCAGGCTGCATCCGCCGCCGACCCTCCTCACCGCCGCCGTCGTCCTCCTCCCCGGCCTCCTTCCCCGGCGCCCCGCACCGCCGGCGCCCAAGGCGCTCCCCACCATCGGATCCCTCCTACCCTCCCCCCCCCCGAGAGCCCAATTGGATCGGGGCCACTCGCCTGCGTTCGACCGCCCGCCCCAGCGGCTCTCCCCCCGGGGCCCCGTCCGCTCCGCCCCCCTGACCCGCGCGTCGGTGCCGTCCGCCCCGCCGCCTCACGCCGCCCTGCTCCGGCCCGGTCACCCCCGCGCCGCCTCGTGCCGCATCATCCCGTAATCATCTACGCCGGCCCGCTTCGTCATCCCTGCCGGCCCATGCCGCCTCATCGCTTGCAATCCGCCTCACCGGACAGCCGCCACCTCGCCGCCACGCCTCGAGCACACTGCCTCCCCGTCCGGTTCCCGGTGAGTCCGCTTGCAGCTTGCCGCCCCATGCGCGCCCGCGTCACGCTGATATTGCTGCTGCCGCCGTCGTGGCCAGATGACCTTGTGTGTGTGTGCGCGCGTTGCGTGTGTGTGTACGGGGCTGGCCACTGACAGGTGGGTCCCAGCCCCTAAAAACAAAATATAAATAAATAGATAAATATAATAATAGAAATAATAATTAAGACAATAAATAATAATAGTAATAATTAATAGTAATAATTAGCTAATTAAATAAACTATTAATTAATCTGCTAATTAGTTAATTAGGTTAATCAATCATGTTTAGTCAAATGAGTCAGTGACAAACGGGACCCACATGTCAGTTTGACCGCTGTTGACTGCTGACATCAGCATGATGTCATAATTGGCATTTTTTGAATTTAATTAATTCTGTTAATTTCAGAATATTATAAAATCTTCAAAAATTAATAGAAAATAAATCGTAGTTCGGATGAAAAAGTTTTGAACATGAAAGTTGCTCAGAATAATTCCACGAATCCGACAACGCTGTTAGTTAGTCTGTCACATGCCTCTAGCATAGTAAACATAGAACTTTTTCATCGTTTTCATCTGCCCGGTAGTAGCCCAAGACCCGGGAAAATTGTTGGGAGACGTAGTAGTAAATCAAAATTTTCCTACGTGTTCACCAAGATCTATCTATGGAGAAACCAACAACGAGTGGGAAGAGATTGCATCTTCATACCTTTGAAGATCGCTAAGCGGAAGCGTTACAAGAAAGCGGTTGGTGGAGTCGTACTCGCAGCGATTCAGGTCGCGGTGGAATCCGACCTTAGTGCCGAACAACAGCGCCTCCGCGTTCAACACATGTGCAGCCCGTGACATCTCCTACGCCTTGATCCAGCAAGGAGGAAGGAGAGGTTGAGGGAGAGATCCGGCAACACGACGGTGTGGTGATGGTGGAGCTGTGTGGTCTTCGACAGGGCTTCGCCAAGCACTACGAAGAATGAGGCGAGGGAGGAGTAGGGCTACGCCGAGAGAGGAAGAACTCATGTGTCTGGCAGCCCCCAAAACCCCACATATATATAGGGGGAAGGAGGAGGGGTGCGGCAGCCCTAGGGTTCCATCCCTAGGGTCGGCGGCCAACCCTAGATCAATCTAGGGCGGCGGCCAAGGAGGGAGTGGGAGGGCCGGCGCCCTAGGTGGGCCTCGGGCCCATCTGCCTCTAGGGTTTGCCCCCTCCCACCTCAAGTTGCGCCTTGGGCCCCTTGTGGGGGCGCACCAGCCCACCTAGGGCTGGTTCCTCCCACTTGTGGCCCATGCAGCCCTCTCGTGCCAGTGGCCCCACTTGGTGGACCCCCGGAACCCTTCTGGTGGTCCCGGTACCTTACCGGTGATGCCCGAAACTCTTCCGGTGACCAAAACCTCACTTCCTATATATCAATCTTTGTCTCCGGACCATTCCGTAACTCCTCATGACGTCCGGGATCTCATCCGGGACTCCGAACTACCTTCGGTAACCACATACACTATTTCCCTATAACCCTAGCGTCATCGAATCTTAAGTGTGTAGACCCTACGGGTTCGGGAGACACGTAGACATGACCGAGACACATCTCCTGTCAATAACCAACAGCGGGATCTGGATACCCATGTTGGCTCCCACATGCTCCACGATGATCTCATCGGATGAACCACGATGTCAGGGATTCAATCAATCCCGTATGCAATTCCCTTAGTCTACCGGTATGATACTTGCCCGAGATTCGATCATCGGTATCCCTATACCTTGTTCAATCTCGTTACCGTCAAGTCTCTTTAATCGTTCCGTAACACATCATCCCATGGCTAACTCCTTAGCCACTTTGAGCTCATTATGATGATGTCTTACCGAGTGGGCCCAGAGATACCTCTCCATCACACGGAGTGACAAATCCCAGTCTCAATTCGTGCCAACCCAACAGACACTTTCGGAGATACCCATAGTGCACCTTTATAGCCACCCAGTTACGTTGTGACGTTTGGCACACCCAAAGCATTCCTACGGTATCCGGGAGTTGCACAATCTCATGGTCTAAGGAAATGATACTTGACATTAGAAAAGCTTTAGCAGACGAACCACACGATCTTGTGCTACGCTTAGGATTGGGTATTGTCCATCACATCATTCTCCTAATGATGTGATCCCATTATCAACGACATCCAATGTCCATGGTCATGAAACCGTGACCATCTACTGATCAACGAGCTAGCCAACTAGAGGCTCACTAGGGACACGTTGTGGTCTATGTATTCACACATGCATTATGGTTTCCGGTTAACACAATTATAGCATGAACAGTAGACAATCATCATGAACAAGGAAATACAATAATAACCATTTTATTATTGCCTCTAGGGCATATTTCCAACAAAAATATCGTCAGATATTCTTCTGACCCGTCCGCGACGTGTAGTACCGCGTTAGTGCATGCCTAGCTCTGCATATTGTCATGTCATGCATGTGATGCATCTGTTTGCTTTATATTTATTGTTTCTTCCCCCTCTTCTGTCCGGTAGACCCCCGAGGCTGACGGTGCTATCGGGTAAGACTACGCCGTTGACGATCAGGCCTTTGCCACAGAGCAGCAAGGCAAGCAACCCACTTGAGCATTCCGATATCGCCCATTCCTTTCCCTCTTATTCTTGCATTAGATTTTGCTACTGTATTAGTTAGGTCCTATTCTGATGCATAGCCTGTTTTTGATAAACTGTTACTATACCTGCAATAATATCAACTCCTTAGTATAGGTTGATCAATGAATCCCCAGTGACCCCTTAGTCCCAGTCGCCCCTGCTTCTTCATCGACGACTCGACGACTCGAAGACCCGAAGACTCGGTCAACCGACCGATGAGCCAGGCCCCTCACATCACCGCACACCCCTTTAGTATGGCGCTGCAGAGCTACTACCGAGTGCCGAGGGTGATACCTCACTTAGCACTCATGGTGTTAATTCTGTAGCGTAGCTAATCGATCATGGGTATCGAGGGTGATTCCTCCTTCCCATTTATCGATAGTGACTCTTGTCATACACATACCTCGAGTGGGATCCATCGAGGGTGATTCCTTGGATATCCACTTGGTGTATAAACGCACAGTTACTTCAACTTGACCTTGTTTACATGTGAAAGACGGGACTGGGCGGTACCACCCTGGTTGAGGTGGACCTGAGTTCTCGACAGTCTTGAGATGGGTCGGCCCCAAGGGTATGTGTAAGATGTGGTGGGATGCGCCGGTAAGGCATCCAAAAGGGTGATGACGAGGCGTGGACTGGCGAGAGAGGCCTTTGCCACACATCCTCGAGACGGTGTGACGGGACCGCACTTTATGGGTAGCGCTTGCCCCGCATTAATAAAATGCTAATGGGTTGGGTATTTGATCTAAGTTGGTCGTTTGACCTTTTACGCACCAAACCTTCACGTGGGAGAAGTTAT
Source organism: Hordeum marinum (assembly GCA_022496015.1). Classification (NCBI taxonomy): domain Eukaryota; kingdom Viridiplantae; phylum Streptophyta; class Magnoliopsida; order Poales; family Poaceae; genus Hordeum; species Hordeum marinum. The sequence continues at coordinate 343,103,159 of CM039672.1, read as the reverse complement.
GGGTACTCAGCATCTTTGTATCAGCCGAAGCTCTTCGAACGTCAGCAATGGAGCGACGCGCGCTAGATTGGGATGGAAGGTATAGCTCTCGGACTGGAGTGTGCTAGGACTGCTTCTGGCCGCGTGCGCATCGTGCAGGAGTGCAAGGGCAAGTGGGCCCACGAACCTGCGTGCTTAGGATTTAGACCGGCGGGATGGCCTCTTTGTTGAGCCTAGGTGGGACGACGATGTTTTGGATCCCGAGGCCGAGCATTACCTAGGAAAGTGTGTCCGGCCTGAGGTGATCAAGCATGTTGGAAATGCGGTGCACCCCTGCAGGGATGAATTCATCTATTCGAATAGCCATGTCCATGATAACAGGACGACTTGGAGTTGTACTTGACCTAATATGACTATAATTGTGACTTTAAATTGAAATGAATGTTGGCTCCGAGATTGCTTCCTCATAGGGACTCGAGGAAGAATCTCTGGGCGTGGTTACTTAATAAATTTGCTACAATAATATTGCTATATATGAGATACCAGTCTACTCTCTTCTAATGTTGCAAGATGCTAAAGATGCTAGTCTTCTATAGGAATAGACCTTCTTCCTATTCTTGCTTTCTGCAGTCACTTCAGATATACCCCACTCCTTGATAATGATGCATACTTAGCGTAGTTTTGATGTCAGTCTTGCGAGTACTTTGGATGAGTACTCACCACTGCTTTGCTTTCTCTTTCCCCCTCGATACGATTCTGCATTTAGACGATGGAGCCCGGGAGATGGAGCACGCCGGAGATGACTACTACTATACCGCCGTAGCCAACTACTATGTGGAGAGCGCCTATGCTCAGGAGTAGTTAGGAGGTTCCCAGGCAGGAGGCCTCGCCTCTTTCGATCTGCTGCTTATGTTTGTGCTAGCCTTCTTAAGGCAAAACTTGTTTAACTTATGTCTGTACTTACATATTATTTGCTTTCGCTAACTCGTGCTTATCGAGTTTTGTATTCGATCCCTCGAGTCCCCTGGCTTGTAATATGAAGTTGTATGACTTTAATTTGTGTCTAGAGTTGTGTTGTGATATTGATTAGTGAGTCCCTAATCTTGGTCATACATATTGCATGTATGTTTAGCGTACGGTCGAAATTAGGGGCATCACAATAGCCAAGTAGGCTATTGAGCTCCTTCCCTTCGAAATGACCTACAAGCCATGACGTGCCGTAAAATCTTAGGTACTGGCAGATTTTCTGGCTGAGTGGACAGAGGCCGAGCTCCCCAGGGAATATAGTCCATACTCCCATTGTACAATGTATTTCGATGGATCCAAAACCTTGGCTAGACTGGGGGCTGGAGTTATCCTCACATCCCCCACAGGTGACAACGTTCGATGCGTGTTGCAGATCATGTATGCCGACTCCAACAATGCAGCCGAATACGAAGCACTCTTGCACGGTCTTCGGATGGTAGTATCAATGGGCAAACGATGGCTAGAGGTACGGGGAGACTCCAACTTGGCCATCTCCCAAATAAATGGCGAATTCGATGCCAAAAACTCGAAGATGGCGGCATATAGAAATGCCATCCTAAAGATATCCGTACGGTTCGAGGAGTTGGAATTTCACCACGTCGCTTGCGACCACAACCAAGCCGCCGACGTACTCGCCCGCATGGGGGCTAAGCACGACCTTGTCCCAAAAAATGATTTCCTGGAACGGCTCTTTAAGCCATCCCTGGTTTGGCAGGACGATCATAAGGGCGCCGGTCTAAATACGGCAGAAGAGGTTGTTCCCCCTATAAACGAACCAGACGACCAAATCATCGGCGGCTCCATAATGGATGAAACGCCTTCGGCTCATGAGTTGATGGTAGTAATCACGCCATGGACTGATCCCTTTCTCACCTACCTTCTTTGCAAAGAACTCCCTAACGATCAGACACAGGCGCAGCGCATAATTCGGTGATCCAAAGCCTAGAAGGTACACGAGGGTGAGTTATACAAGAAAAGCACCACCAGAATATTACAGTGGTGCATATCTGAGGAAGAAGGATGACAACTCTTAGCTGAAGTCCGCGCTGGGATGGGCGGTCATGATGCCGTAGCAAGAGCCTTGGTCAGCAAGGCCTTCCGAGCTGGCTTATTTTGGCCTACTGGTCGGGCGAACGTCCAATCACTTGTCAAACACTGCATGGGGTGTCAACTTTTTGCAAATCAAAGTCACATGCCCCCAACAGCTCTTTGGACTATTCTGATCACCTAGCCTTTCGCGGTCTGGGGGCTGGACATGGTCGGACCACTTCAAGGGGGATCAAGAAGAATAAATACTTACTGGTCATGGTTGACAAGTTCACCAAATGGATAGAGGCAAAGCCTGTTAAATTGGCCAAGTCCGGACTAGTAATCGACTTCATATCCGGTGTGGTACACCGTTACGGTGTCCCGCATGGTATAATAACGAACAATGGATCCAACTTCATAGCCCAAGAGGACGAGGACAGGTGCGCAAAAATGGGCATCAAGCTCGATTACGCATTAGTGTATCATCCGCAGACCAATGGACAAGTCGAACGAGCAAACGGTCTCATCATGACCGACATTAAGCCACATTTGGTCTGATCTCTTCATGAGTCCTACTGTCATTGCATGGAGGAGCTCGACTCCATTCTATGGGGCATGCGCACCACCCCGAACAGATCAATGGGATACACACCGTTCTTCATGGTTTATGGGACAGAAGCAGTCCTCCCCTGTGATATTATTCATGACACACCAAGGGTGTGCATGTACGAGGAAAAGGAAGGCAATTTAGATCGGCAGGACGACCTGGACGCCTTAGAAGGAGAGCGCGATATAGCTCGGGCTCGCTCACTTTTTACCAACAGCAGACCCGATGTTACCAGAGTAGAGAGGTTAGGGCGAAAGCATACAACGTGGGTGAACTCGTCTTACGGCTCCCGGAGAAGCAGAAGCATAAACTTAACCCCAAATCGGAAGGGCCCTTCATAATCGACGAGGTACTCGCGGGAGGGGCTTACCGTCTTCGGAACCCGTCGAACAACCGCCTTGAACCAAACCCATGGAACGCAACTCGTCTTCGGCTCTTCTACGGATAAACCGGTGTCATCACATTCTTTACCACTTACCTCCCTTTTCTTTACTTTCTCTTTACTTTTTCCTTCTCATCCCACCTTGTTGTTCGGTAGATTTGCATTTTTATTTTCTTAACAAATCTATGTTCGGTTCAACCGATCTTGTACTAAGACTCTCGACTTATACCTTTAACTGTTAAATCCGAACACAACACCTCGGGGCTTCTTTCCGAAGCCAACGCTTTTATATTATAAGCATTTATCCACACTTCTTGTGTACACACGTTTCCTTTGTCACGTTTAAGCCAGCATATGCATCAATTTGAACTAACACTTTGCCAAGCTGGGTTGCCTCGCTCCTGTGCTTACCCTCTACGTTCCCGATTGTTCAGCTAGAGGGTAAAGGGAGCACCTCTGCGATTGTTATGACCGGGTCATCCGGATACGTACCTCAGACGGGTGAAGCCAAAAGCTAGCTATCTTAAGTAGACAATTGGTCGGCTGTGATGGAAGCAATTAATATGAGTATGGTTGTTATTACCACTGCTTGGGCTTCTTTTCTCTCAAAAGTCCATAGCCGCATACTAACAGTATACGGCCTTCTACCTATGATCTTCCCAGAACCCTGAAGAAAGGTATTGATAGAGGTACTATTTTCTTCGGAAGATGTTTCTTATGCTGAGCAGTAATATAACATATCTCCATGTGTGCTTTCTGTCTATTGGCACCAAATGGACGGATTGCCTGGTTCCCCAAACATAATCCACTCTTCTAGGGTGATAAATTACGAGGAACACTCCTGAGCTCTTAGGGCAGGAGGTAGAAGCCGATGGCCGGTTAAGACAAAGTTTACAACACACATGGAGCCACTACTCGATTATTCGTACATAGTTACATATAATCATACATTCGGCTGCTGATCAAGATTGTCAATTGTAGTGTCCAGGGAGCAGTCTTCTTGCGAGAGACGAGCGATAGGCATAACTTGGTCGTACACCAGGTGGAGCGGCACTTCTTGTCCATCTAACCCTACTGTCCTAACCCGAGCCATACGCTTAGGGTTAAGTCCGGTATAGCGGATCTCGATCATCGCCACGCCTCCCGTGCTCCCTCCCGGCAAGCTGATGTCTTCCATAGCTCGAACCTACTTCGGGCTCCCTTGAATCGATTGACTAGTTCGATCATTCCCTCCGGAGGTTGCTCGGCGGGCCATAGAGCCTTTACCATGCTTTTCATGGCTTCTGAGCACGCCCATGAAGGGCGGAAAGCTCCTTCAGAAGGTTCCCCGATAGGATCCGATCTCTTCTTCGGGTCGCCCAGACAGGAGACCTACACATGAGCCAAAGGCATGCCTATTATGCTTCATCTATAAGAGGTACTTCTCGATGTTAGAATCACACTTACCGAACATGCCCCTTTGTAGTTTCTGGTTCTCTTATTGGTTCTGGGCCAATTGAGTTTTTAAGCTCCCAATTTCCTCGGCATGTTGTTTGTTCTTCGCCTGAAGACGGTTCTTCTCTTCAAGGTGTCATTGCAAAACACGACAACCGGCTTCGTGTTGGGACTTGGCGTATCGCTGAGATTCTCGGGCTGTATCCAAATCTTTTTGCATTTACCCTATTGATTTAGCTGCTAAAAAGTACCCTTGCATTAGCATGGGAATATACTAAGATCAGCAGCACAAATATACTCACCATGTGCCTCTGAGTAAAGCTCTTCACTTGCTCCAATTCGGCCTTCACAGATTCAACCTCTGTTTGGCTGGCTTCTAGTTCCTTGGCAAGTTGCTCGCTCTGCTACTTCGAGGCCTGCATTAGCAACAAAACAAAGACCCTTAATTCGGTCATTCCGACCAATTTAAGGCTCGGGGGCTACTAGGTTTACACAAGTGTCCGGACTCTACAAAACCGATAATTTACCTACACGCTGGACGATATCAATTTCATGGCCTCCCCGAACCCAGCTCGGGCAGCTCCGATGTGTGCTTCCGCTATGCGTAGAGCATCGAACTCCTGTTCGAAGAATACTGGGTGACGCAGGGCCTCTCGTCACCATCGATGATTCATGGCGCTTCCTACTTCAGACTTGGTAATGGACATAGCGTCACCGGAATCGGTAGGGGGCGGATTAACCATGGGAACCTATGTAGCAGGTTCGGCATGAGCTGAAGCTCTGGAATTTTGAGCTTCCTCGGACACCCTGGCAACCTCCTCGGCAGAGGAAGGCTGAGTTTTGCACTTGTGAATTTTGATATAAAATCTGCTATGAGGATCTATCAGTTGTGATAATAAATAAACAGACGAACAAAATACCTTTGGGTTGAACGAGTGGATGGACTCGTCCTCACATCCGGCTCATTTGTTGCATCCCTATTGCTTTCCGATCCGGGCACTGTTGTCATTGCCGATGTGTGACGCATGGATCGACGACGCTTAGGAGGAGGAGCCGGCGCGTTTGGGACGTTGGAGGATGCTTGCCTTTTGCGGGATGAGCTTTTCTTCTTCTTGTTTGTCGTAGGGAGAAGAGAACGACCCAGGGTAATCGGCTATGATAGCCACCTTGGAGCGGTCAAGACTCTCCTCGTAGAAAACCCCGTCTTCAAGCTCAATTGACAGATCCGGGTCCTCGTGAAAGCCCGGATCATTGTCGCAAGAATAGTCTTTAGGCTGAGGGGACGGATAGTTAACTGTCTCGATAAAGCTTCTCTAGTCCTGTTCACATAAAGTGGGAAGCTCCGGTCAAAAAAGAGACAAAATGGAAATCCGAATTGTGGTTGCGGAGTTGAAAGGCTTACCCATTCGATGGGATTGTGGCTTGAGTATCCCTCCTTGGTCGACCGCTGAATAAAGTCTTCTTGCTCTCCTTTGTATAGGCCGGCAAGCGTGGCAGCCAATGTTGTCTGATCAGCAGGACCCAGTCTTTGGGAGCGCGTGGTGTCGCTTGTCCCGTTGTAACGCCACAAGGGGTGTATCATCTGATGAAGAGGCTGCACGCACTAGGTGATGGCGGCGTCCATGACGTCAATCATGGTCAACTTGTGGTGGGCTAGTACCCTCACCTGGTCTGACAAGCGTTGCACTTCAACGCTATCCTCTTGGGACGAACTCTTCGGCTGCTATTTGTACCTTTTCTTTAAGGGGGCGTCGGAGTATTCCGGCAGACCCCTTCGAGCTGGATCGAATAGGGGGGATGTCCTCGATATAAAACCCTTCTGAATACCATTCTTCGAACTCCTTCGATGTTCCCACCAGATACCCCGTCCCCACTATGCGGCATACTTCGGCTCCGCCGACCTCCAAGATTGTGTCGTCCCAAGTTCGAGGGACGAGGCAGAAGTACTTCCTCCACAGTTCAAAATGTGCCTCACAACCCAGGAACATCTCGCAAAGGGTGACGAAGCTTGAGATGTGCAGGATAGACCCTGGGGTGAGATGGTGGAGCTGGATCCCATAAAATTCCAGTAACCCTCTCAAGAATGGGTGAATAGGAAACCCTAGACCCCACAAAAGAAAGGGCACAAAACATACACGTTCCCCCTTTGTGGATTGGGGAAATTCTCCACGAAAACTTCGTCGTTCAATGAAGATAAGCCTGCATGGGTCACTTCCAGATCCGAGAAAGGGAGGTACCCCTGGGTCTCCAGATTATGCAGTCGTAGGAGCGATACGGAGCAGTTGGTCCAAGCCCCGGGACGGGAGCCGTAAGGGCGCGAGGAAGAGCTGGGAGCGCTTGCCATGTTTTTCGTGGTGATCTTTCGCTGAGAGTTTTTCAGATGGGGAGGAGGAAGATGATGTGGCTTAGACCATGATTTTTTTTGCTTAAATGAGTGGTGCCTCCGTTGTGGAGGGGTAGTCTTGTAAAAAATCACTGAACCGCTCGTCTCCCCACGACGCGCGAAAATCGAGAAATGCTGACGGTTATTATAATGGACCTGGCAAGCTTGTGACGCTTGGGATTTCACCGATGACTGGTCAGTTTCTGAGTAAGAAGGAGTAGGGGGACTCGCCTTGCAAGTGGAAGATTATGACACTCGAAGATTATTCGGATATACCTCAGCATTGAAGGCTAGTCTGGGGGCTACTAAGGGAGTCCTGGATTAAGGGGTCCTCGGATAGCTGACCTATTTCTCATGGGCCGGACTATATGGGCCGCTAGATGAGCATTGGATGATCAAGGGCCCCGTTGCCAGGGGGGAAGCTTCAAGGAGTCGTGGCGTGTCCTCCAAGTTGTCGATAGTAGATAGGCATGTTTTTTTTCCTTCGATGTGAAACCGACTATGTGTAAACCCTAGGTACCCTCAGCGTCTATATAAGACGGAGGGTTTTAGGTTGTAGGGAGAGGACAACTCATCTAGGGTTTTACCTATTTGATCTTGAGGTAGATCGACTCTGTAACCTACATATCATAAATACAATCAAGCAGGACATAGGGTATTACCTCCATAGGAGGGCCCGAACCTGGATAAACATCGTCTCCTTCGTCTCATGTTATCATCGATTCTAGTCTCACGGCTCGGGACCCCCTACCCGAGATCTGCCGGTTTTGACACCGACAACAGGTTTATACCCCTCTCTACTACTAAGTGGTCTCTATCATGTGCCCCCGGGACATTCCATAGTAGTAGCGAGGGGTATAAACCCGTGCTACTACTAAGTTGATAGTAATAGCGTGGGTTTATACCCCTCGCTACTACTAAGTACAAGGTAGGTGAAGTCCCCATACCTCGGTCGAATCCCTCGTCTCTCCCTCACTCTCCCCCTCTCTCCATAGGCTCTCCTAGTGTGCTGCTGCCCAAGCACACCTCCTCCTCCATGGCGCCCAACGAGGCCGCCTCCTCGCATCGTTGGCGTCCACAAGCTCTCCCGTCTTCCCCTTGCCTCCATTCCACCACGACGGAGCACCTCACCATGGGCGACCAGCACCAATGCGCCCTCCATCTCCTTCCCCTCTCCCTTGTTTCTCTTTTTCCCTCTCCCTCTCCCTCCAGTTTTACACACCTCTCATGCCCATGCCTGCGCAGGTCGTCGACATGGCCAACAAGGAGCTCTTTGCCTTGGCCACGAAGAGGATCCTCACACCATCTTGCTCTGCCCTGGATTCAGTCCCTCTCCAACAGCCGTCGTCGGATTTGGTCTTACGCTGCCCATCCGCACCTCTGGCAACCCTGTCGTCGTTGGATCGAACCCTTGACACCATTGACAGCACGCACGGGATCGATATTTTTTATATTTTTAAATTAATAATAGTAGAACGGGTCACAAACACGCGCTACAAATAGTTAGTAAGAGCGCGCGTGGAACCCGCGCTACTACAAACACATGTACTAGTAGCACGGGATGCACCGTGCTATTACTATCAGTTAACTGTAGCACCATAGTAGTAACACAGGCACCCGCGCTACTACTAGGTGTTTAACCCACGCTACTACTAGTAGTGTGATGACATGGATGACTAGAACCCTGTTTGTTTCGGATTCTGGTATCAATTCAGCTTTGCTAGTGAAGCCGAATCTGAAATCTGAAACAAACAATTGTTTGGAATCAGCTTTGTCACTGAAGTTGAATCTAGATTTTGACCATTTTTAGTGCAATTTTCTGAAGCACCTCAAAGTGTACTTCGATGGCGAAGCTAATTCATAGAATCAGTTTTGCCACTGAAACGAATCCACAGGTGATTAAAATCCAAACGAAGGGAGTATTACCCACGTCATCTTCTTGTTGTCCTCTAACACCAAACAACCCCAAGTCTTTTTAGAGATTTCATTATGGACTACATACGAAGCAAAATGAGTGAATCGACACTCTAAAGTATGTTTATATGTAGTCTGTATGTACTCCGGAGTAAAGTCTTTAAAAAGAAGTATATTTATGAACAGAGGGAGTTTTACCCACGCCATCTTCTTGCTTGGTCGCAGCTCCCGCCAACAAGCTCACAAGGTCACGGTTCAGCGGCATACCGAGATGGTGTGTGTTGTGACTAGTAAAACGTCGATCTCATCGGTCCCCAACAAGAGAAATAGCCCGCTCGTCGCAGTTTAGGAAGAAAAGATGGTTCCAGCAAAACGATCATTGGTTGTAGCAAAAATGGTCGTTGGTCATGGCACACTGCTTTGCTACCCCAACAAGAAAAAAAATCTGGTCGTCGCACGCCAAGATAAAGCTGGTTCCTTTTTTGGGGGTAAGTGAAATGTTCACCTTTTTTGAGGAAAGTGAAATGTTCACCTTTGTGGGGTCTCTCGCATGCCAACACTATATCTCGCATTTACCAAGTGCTCCTTTCTCTTGCTCAAGCTTCTTGACATACACTCTAGCGACTGGGCTGGCCTAGTTCTATCTTTTTTTTTCCTTTGCTCAATCGTTCGCCACACTCGGTGGACTGTTTAATTTTGTTTTTTTCCTTTTTTTATATTTTCTTCATTTCTTCATTGCTTTTTTTTTGCTTTTTCATCAGGTTTGTTCCTCTCTTTCTCAGTTTTCACCGGGTTTGGTGTTTTTTCTATACTTTTATTCGTTTCTTTACTCGATTTCATTTTTTCTTTTCTCTCTTTCTTCAGTTTGTATTTGTTTAATTCTTGGTTTTTCTTTGTTTGTTTCATTATTTTTGTATTTGTTTCTTCGGTTTTCTTTTTTTTCTTGCTTTGTTTCTTTTGGTTTTCATTCTACATTTTTTGTATGTGGCAATAACATTTTCTAATACACGTTAACCATTTTTCAATACAAATTTAATATTTTATAATACATTTTCAACATTTTTTCAAATACTCATTTTTAATATTTTCAAGTACAAGATTAACATTCTTTGAATACTTGGTAAATATTTTTTCTATACACAACTTTCAACTATTTGAAATGATTGATTAAATTTTGCAGATCCAAGATTAACATTTTCTAATACATGGTCAAGATATTCTCTATCCATATTTAACATTTCAAATGCTTCATTAACATTTTCTAAATGCAGTACTAACATTTTTCTAAGACATGGTCAATATTTTTTCTAAAGAAATTTCATATTTTTTCAATATTTGTTCAACAGTTTTTTTTAAATGCTTGATTAACATTTTATATACATAATAAAAAATATTATTTTTCTATACACATTTGACAATTTTTCAAATACTTGTTCAACTTTTTTTCCAAATACTTGTTCAACATTTTTTCAAATACTTTCTCAAAAAAAATTAAATGCTTAATTAACAGTTTAATATACATTATTAAATTGTTTTCATCATTTTCTAATACATGGTAAACATTTTTTCTATACACATTTAACATTTTCCAATTGCTTGCTTACCTTGTTTCAAACACCTGTTCAACGTTGTTTTTCAAATGCTTGAATAATTTTTCTGAAAACATGATCAAATTATTTCATAACTTTTTTATACCTTTTTGTATAGCTGATAAACATTTTCTTTATACACATTCAACATTTTTCAAATGGTTGGTCAAAAAAATTAGAAAACATTATGCAAAATGATTGTTTATGTTCTTTATAATATTTGGAAAGTTAAAAAAAAGTAAATAAAATAAGAGAAAAAAAAACGTGAAAAAAAGGAAAACGGAAGACGAGGGTATTGTTCTTGCCTTCCTGGGCCGGCCGAACTCACGGCACGCAACCCTTCAGCAAAAGGGTTTACTCTGATCTCGCTGAATGGAGACATAGGGATGCCCTCCTTGGCCCTGCTATGTGCAAAAGGATTAGGTTTTCTACAACCTGGATTGAGGGTGATTTTTTTCTTCTATTTACTGGGCGTCCATGTATGCTGTTAGGCGACGGTGTTTAGTCCTCCACATGTGCACTTAGCCGCCGCATGTGGCCGCCCGTTTGTCCGATGTGGCGAACGCGATGGGATCCGTATTCTATGCGCCCCTCTACCTACCGCTACCTGGAGTCCATCTCATACCCAGTTACCCACAGCTCATCGGCCATTGCTGTTTATCCTCTCGTTACTCTCGTTCAAATTGGTAGCCGCCGCCGCCGCCGCCGCCGCTGCCGCCGCCGCCCCAAACGAGGCTACAGCACCGAGTGCTCGAGCGTTGACGCGATCTCCCTCGACCGGCGTGCGAGATCCTCCGTCGACAACGTGCCCCACGCCGTATTTCCTGACTGCCCAAGTCAACGCTAGCTCATCTCCGGCCACCCTGATTTTCCTGTTGCCGGAATCAGTCCGTGCCATATAAAGCCACGATGCCTTCCAGCTCCGACTCCGACCCTCTGCTCGCGCCCGCCGACCACAACGGCATGACGGAAGACGACGGCATCGACGTCGCGGCGGTGGACCACCGCGGCCGGCCCGCCCCCCACGCCTCCACCGGCCGCTGGAGGTCGGCGCTCTTCATCATAGGCAAGTGCATACATATGCAGTACACATGCAGCAGCGAGACAATTTTGTTTAGATTGCTGTGTGATGATGATCGGAATCGGAACGTAACGGGGACTACGTGCGTGCAGCGGTGGAGATCGCGGAGCGGTTCTCGTTCTACGGGGTGTCGGCGAACCTCATCAGCTACCTGACGGGGCCACTGGGCGAGAGCAACGCCAAGGCCGCGTCTGCCATCAACGCCTGGAACGGCGTGGCGCAGCTGCTGCCGCTGCTCGGCGCCGCCCTCGCCGACTCCTGGCTAGGCCGCTACCGCACCATCGTCATCGCCTCCCTGCTCTACATCCTGGTACGTAACGGCCGGCGCAAAACCATTCTTTCTTTCTTTTTTGCCTCGAACAATTATCACCATTGCCTCGCGGCAAAGTTCACGGCACTGGACCCGGTGTTTTTTACGGTGTCAGTGGCACAGTGGCGTGCTTGAATCGGTCCTGGACTCGTGGCCATTTATGTTTGCAGCGCCTGAGATATTCTGGCCCCCTTCGCTAGATTCTAGCTTGAATTTAACCGCAAGTTGATGTTAAAATATGGTGAATTATTTGAGTTGTTGAGACTGGGCGACTGGTCACAAATCTGAGAACATTTGAGTGGTCGAGGCCAGGGTCCATGCACATGCGGACTGCCCGAGGAAAGATAACAGTCACCGCTGGCACATGTCGACGTCCACAAGCTGCACAAACTTCTTCGGAAACACGTTAATTATATAGCTATGAGAGCCAGACATTGCAAATATGACACCCTAAACGCCCGCGGACGCGTCCAATCAGTGACCGGGCTGATCGGGCACGTGCCTTATTTGTCCGTCCACACAGCCACACTTCTCATTTTCTTCCTCGTATGTCCGGTCACTTGCACATAATTGGTGGAGAGTAAGAGAGAGAAAGAAAAGAAGTTCGGGATGGGGCCGCGTCCTACATGGCTGACTGACCGGGCGTGCCCGGACGTGTCCGTGAGTCCTCATATCCTCCCCATATTTGAGATGGATATGAGGGTACGCGGACAGCTCAGTCGTATAGGGATGATATGAGGGGTCCGGTTGGGTCACTTTTTCCTTCTCTCTTGTACGGTCATTGCGGGCGCGTCCGTGGGCGTTTCAAGGGTCATATTTGTAATGTCCGGCTATAGATGCTCTGATGATGGCATTTTTGTTTGCAAGCACGATAATTTTCAAAAAAAAAAAATGAATTAAGACGGCTTTGTCTTGCTCGTCAAATAAACTTGTCATGCTCGAAGAACATAATTTGTCATGCATGTTGTTTGATTTGACATGGTGAAAATCAGACATGAATTTTGTTGTGGATTCCAACTTCTTCCATCCAAGTGTCCACGGGTGCGTTGTGTTTAACGGAGTAGAGTTTTTTTTTTTTTGCGTCTGTCTGCTATATGTAAGATGCTTGAAAAAAAATGATTTTTAGGGGAGCTTGAGAATATGATTGGTGAGAGCAGTGCCGAAGCTTCTTAGGGCCAACCTGGACGCCCAGCCCATGATATTTTCCTTGTACATCTACCAGCGTTTTTTTAAGGAACAGTACATCTACTAGTTTGTGGCCCATATGTTGAGTAAAATCGGACCAAAACGGAATTTGTTTGCCCCCCAGAAATCAGCCCAAGCTCTGCCATTGGGAGAAAGGGTGCCGCCATGAGGCCGAACCGGGAGTGACCAGGAGCCGGGACGTGTGGCAATGGCTTCGCCGATGGAGAGGAGTTTAAGGTTGGTTGGTTCGGATGAAGTGTGAAACACAACAGGGTTAGAAGGGTGGTCAGGAGCGACGACAGACAACTTAGGAAGGACGGGGAGGCAAGGCATACCGTCGGTCGTGTGGTCGCGGTGGCAGGCAACACAGCTGCCGTCAGAACAACTTTGCGTCAGGAGAAAGACAAAGCCCTGTTTGGATACTTTAACACAGCTAGAGGTTAGAGTTAATTTCTAACCCGTGACTATTCCTGAACTAACTCTAGCCAAAGATGGTGTTTGGATGATAGAGTTAGAGTGACAATAAATGCACTTTCTTCCTCTTTCCAGCCGGATTTGGTGTGGTCGGCTCTTGTGTGGCCTCTCTCCGCTCACAAATGACGTAAACAAATTATTTTTACGAATCAAGTATTCAAAACATGATAAATTTTATTTTGTCCATACAAATGAGACGTCCCACTTAAACATACAAGTCCTAAAGCAAGCTTGACAAAATAAAATAACACTCAATGAAACAGAGCATGAGCTAACTCATCATGGAACGCATTCATGTTGACATCTTCAACAAGAGGTTCGACTTTTGATCATGCGGATGCAGAAAAACTAGGCATTGGGTTATAATATCCATCTGTATCAGAGGCATCAAATGTCCTATCTGCAATCCTGCTCTCTCGAATGAAATTATGAAGAGCCATACAAGCAACAATCTCTGGAAATTTTGGCATGTTCAACAAAATCCTAATTTCATCTTCAACACTCCAAAGGATCACTAAATGATCGGCTGGGATGGGGGCGGCTCGGGGCGGCGGGATGGGGGGGTGGCTGGCGGTGGGATGCAGGATGGAAACAGGTTGGCCGGTGGCGGGATGGAGCCAGAGGGGGCGGCGCGATGGGGGCCGGCGACGGCGGTGTGGTGTGGGCGGACGGGGGCGGCGTGGTGTGGACGAGAGGGAGGCACGGGATGTGGACGAGAGGGACAGGGATGAGGATAGGATCCGGTGCGGTGAAGGCAGAGGGGAAAATGTTTTTTGTGTGGGTCCCACCTAAACTAACTCAAATAAGCACCTCTTCACCGGGTTGGGTTTTTTGACTGGGTTAGAGCAACTAACCCTACTCTAACCCTCTTTTTTGGATGCTTTTGAGTTATTTCAGCCACCAACTAACCTAAACTAGCTCTAACCCCGAGATCCAAATAGGGTCAAAGAAAAGATAAGAAACACACTCCGGGCAAGTCAACCAACGTGGAAAAAAATCAGGTGACAAACTTATAGTCGGTCCCTTTCTTCTTGAGTGGGGGAGTAGGGTTTCGTATTGGGGCAGAGGGGGAACTAGGTGGACGCGGTGCTTCTGCTCCCGAGCTCATGTGAGCTCGGGCAAACAGTAAATTCAAAAAAAATAGTAAAAAAGTTCAAAATTCTGAATTTTTTTATGAGAAACATTGATGTTTTTTTCATATGCGTCTAAAAATTCGCTACGAAATCACATTTGTGTAGGCATGGGCAAAAAAAACGATGCTCCAAAAAGGCTGTATTTGGAAGCATTTTGGAACATCAATTTTGTTTTGTTTTTTGCCCACGCCTACACGAATGTGATTTCGTAGCGAATTTTTGCATGCATATAGAAAAAACATCAATGTTTCTCAAGAAAAAAGTCAGATTTTTTTGAATTTTTTTACTATTTTTTTGAATTTACTGTTCACCGGAGCTGACATGAGGTCGGGCTGAGAAGAGCACTTTTGGGAACTAGGTGACCTATTGCTTGTCGATGGGATTTGGTTAGAGTAAACTTCTATCGAACAGTGCGTCTTTGGCTCATTTACAGTGAGACAGGTACGTCTCGCCCTACGGAACGTGCTAACTGTGCCTGCCCAATGGTGTTAGTTGACCAGTTTCAATTTTTTTACCTATCTTATATTTTAAGACATTCAAAATAAATATTCCAGTTTTTTGGGAAAATGTTAACTATGAATAAGAAAAATGTTAATGTGTTCTAAATAATTTGTTAGTTCAACTCAAAAAGAATGTTGATAGTATTCAAAAGAATTATTTTTGATATATATAAAAAAAATCACGCGTTTAAAAAAATCCTACACAACATTTGTAAAAAGTGTTTATACAATTTCAAACATTGTCGTGTAGTTAAGAAAGCATATTAACAACAACAATTATGTTACATTCAAAACATGTTCATGAGTTTCAAAAATATATTTGTGACACATGTTTTATACGATGTAACAAAAATTGGATTTTGAAAAATTTATATCATTCAAATAAAATGTTTTAATACTTATTTGAAAAAAATCAAAAAATATATTTTTAAAAACTTAATCATGTATTTAAAAAATTAAAGTAGAGAAAATATCTTCAGATGTATACAAAAATGTACAATGTATATGGAAAAATAGACATCAAAACATATTTTTAGAAAAAAGTCTTGATCATGAATTTAAAAATATTTGAAAACGTGTAAAAACTTCTTTATGTATACACAAAATAGACAATGTATATGAGAAATGCAGACATGTGTTGAATTTATTTTTTTAAAGGATAAACCTGATGAAACCCGAAGAGAAAATGTAAGAAAAAATTCAAATGGAAAAACAGAGAAAAACTAAAAGGCCCAAATAAATCGATGCAAACAATGAAAACTGATAAGAAAACTACGAAGGAAAAGAAACGTGCCACAGCTACAGTACTCGGCCGCCCCTTGTGTCACTTGATAAGAGGCATGAATAATAAAAAGTAGTACTCCCTTTGTTCATTAATATGGGATGTACCAAAGAAAATGTTAATTTGATGTATATAGAAACATCATTGTGTGTTTCTTCACTTGTTTCAATTTGTATGTTGCTTATATTAAAATATTAAAATATCTTATGTTTGTGAACGGGGGGAGTACTGCTGCTCTCCTTTCTCCGATGTTTGATTCACGAGACAGGATTGTATGCATCACATTTCTAAATTTCTCACTGGGCACTACTGAAACTGCGTGCAGGGTTTAGGAATGCTGGCTCTCTCGACATTGCTCTCCTCCGACACCCACAAATGCAGTAACACCGACGGCGGCACGGCCTGTTCGCCGCCGTCCGGTCTACAGATGGCCGCGTTCTACACCTCCCTCTACCTGGTGGCCTTCGCGCAGGGCGGGCACAAGCCGTGCGTCCAGGCCTTCGGCGCCGACCAGTTCGACGCGAGCCACCCGCGGGAGGCCGTCTCCCGGAGCTCCTTCTTCAACTGGTGGTACTTCGGCATATGCGCCGGCACCGCCGTCACGCTCGTGTTCCTCAGCTACATCCAGGACAACATCGGCTGGGGCCTCGGCTTTGGCATCCCGTGCGTCGTGATGGCCTGCGCCCTCGCCGTCTTCCTGCTCGGAACCCGCACGTACCGCTACTACGTATCCGACGGCAAGCAGCGGAGCCTGTTCGCTCGTGCCGGCGAGGCTTTCGCGGCGTGGCGGAGCAAGCGGCGGAGGTCGAGTCCCCTTGCAGCTTCCGATTCGCATGAAGCTCATCGAGCGGCAACATCGGCGCCGGAGTACAGGTAATACAGAGTGTTTGGCAGGATGTTCCATCGACAGATGCAAGCAGCAAGAGGAAGAACGTGATGTCTCACTGGTGTGCTTTGTTCAAACCTTGTAGTGCTCAGGTCGATGAGGAAGAGCAGGGGGTGGTGATCACTAACAAGGACCTCATCCAGGAAGTCAAGGGCGTCCTCCGGTTGTTCCCGATCTGGGCGACGTGCCTGATCTACGCCGTGGCGTTCTCCCAGTCATCGACGTTCTTCACGAAGCAGGCGGCGACCCTGGACCGGCACGTGGGCAAGCGGCTCCAGGTGCCACCGGCGGCGCTGCAGAGCTTCATCAGCATCACCATCGTGCTCTTCATGCCCATCTACGACCGCGCCATCGTGCCGCTGGCGCGCCGCTGCACCGGCGTCTCCTCGGGCATCACCATGCTGCAGCGGATCGGCGTCGGGATGGTGCTCTCGCTCGTGTCGATGGTGGTGGCGGCGCTGGTGGAGACGCGCCGGCTCCGGATCGCGACGGACGCCGGCCTGGCAGACCTGCCCAAGGTGCCGGTGCCGATGAGCCTGTGGTGGATGGTGCCGCAGTACGTGCTGTTCGGCGCGGCGGACGTGTTCACCATGGTCGGGCTGCAGGAGTTCTTCTACGACCAGGTGCCCGACAAGCTGCGCAGCATCGGGCTGGCGCTCTACCTCAGCATCTTCGGCATCGGCAGCTTCATCAGCAGCGGCCTCGTGTCGGGCATCGACAAGTGGACCTCGGAGAGGGGGCGGAGCTGGTTCTCCAACAATCTCAACCGTGGCCACCTCGACTACTTCTACTGGCTCATCGCCGCGCTCAGCGCGCTCGAGCTTATCGTGTACCTCTTCTTCGCCGTAACCTTCAAGTACAAGAAGAAGCAAGCGGCAGCTACCGTTGGTTAGCAATATATACTCAGTGCTAGGCATAGGATAAATATATTAATTCAAGGTGTACATGCTTACAGTTTTGGGAGCACATATTGATCAGGTGCCTGAAATTTAATTTCCTGTCAGTCACTTCTATACGGTGATGTACTGTACATCAACCAAGGCTGCAGACCAGTCCACTCGTGCGTGGCAGCGTGGCACCCCTCCTGGCAGGTAACGGAATGCATTTTGTTGGTTGCTTCTCTTCACGATCTACCACCATGCATGAATTTAGAGGAAGAAAGATCAATCATTTTGTGATTTTGACATCTCGTGCATCCTATCCTATTTCCTGAGAGAATCCTGAATGAATGTGCCCCACTTGCATGGTCTTTCAAAACTAGATACACTCAACAAAACAAATACAAAACAGAAAAAAACCAAACAAGTTTTTTTTAAGAAATAATGAATTAAGAGCATTGGTATCACCCCCCCCCCACCCCCCCAAAAAAATACATGATGACATAAATTTGCACACATTCAACAAAAAAAATGCGCTGTTCCTTAATATGCAAAAATAAGCATGTAGGAATGTAATTTCAGACAACAGTATGATGTGCACACATGTTACTCAAAACTTGAGTGTTTTTTTTTTGCATCTAGTGTTCACACTAAAAATTAATTGTCTCGCGACATATCAAGAAAGAAAATAATAAACAATAAAAATACGGATGAAACAAAACCTCGGGGATCGAATGGTTCCCCCGTATGCAAGTCGCTACTTAATTTGACAAACTTTGTTTCAAGTGTTGTTGTGTCAAGGATTGTGTGAAGTGTACTAAAGATCGAGGTTTTTTTTTAAATCGGATTTCTCCCTTCAAAATATAATCGTTCTAATTTGTTAAAGTATGGAATTCTCGCTTGGAGCTACCGAACTCACAACTCTATTAGGAAGTAAGAAGAATAAATTTCATCAAGAACTGAACTAATACAAAAAAAATCCAATATATGAAAATAAAGAATTGTGGGAGTGGTGTTACAAGAAAGAAGCAGTGCAAAAATAGAAAAAAAATCAGTGAAAGCGGGAAAGAATTCTGGAAGTTATTTTACGTAACAGAAGAGTGAACAAAGACAAAGAAAAAGAATCAAAAAATTCTTTCTATGAAACAATGAATTATGGGAGTGGTTTAACCCTAAAAGAGACAACATAATTTGAAGAAAATAAATTAATACTATACAATTAAGCCTAACATAAACAATCATGAATACTCCCTCCATTCCCTCATACAAGGCCACTATAAAAAAATACATTTTGCATCTATATAAGGCCACAAACAGTAATCGAGGTAAGCATTAATGATATTTTCTCATACTAGCAACTTGTTTAATACTTGCATGCATGTATTCATAATGACACTTAGCTACTTCCTTCTCATTCATTCGTTGCATGCATGTGGCGTATTAATGATTCTTATTAACGAGAAAAAACTTTACTTTTCAAGCGGTAATTAAATTTTGCCTTGGTACCTGTAATATGACTTTGTGACCTTGTATAAGGGAATGAAGGGAGTACTTATTATTGCAAACTCCTTTCTTATATGCGGAATTAAACTAAATTCAAAAGTTGCGTGTGAATTGCCCAAAACTTGTACTATTTTGTTTTGTACAAGAACAAGTTTACACTAGTGCAACTTTCATAATTATATAATTTAAGTAGATTTTTTCTAGAAAAGGAATTCGTAAAGCAAAATTAAATACTGTCACGGGATCACATCATTAAACAAACCGTCACATGCACAAATATATAAAAAGATCCAAAAGCCAAAACAACTGAATTAACATCAATAATAACTACGACATAATAAAGCATAGGGAGCATGTGCAAGAGTCAGTTCGCCTTGGTCATGGTAAATCCCCCTCCCACCGATCCGCATAGGGAGCATGTGCTTACGATAGTGTGTCAGGTTCTCCATCGAGATCATGGTGCCAACACCTCTGATGCTGAGATTTATCCTTTTTATGTTGGCCTGATTTGTTTTGAGGACCCATTACTCCGAGATCACATTATTGATTAGAGCCCTCATGCACTTGGAGAACACTCTTTTTTTAGAAAAGGAGGATGTACCCCCGGCCTCTGCATCTGGTCGATGCATGCAGCCATTTTATTAATTATTCATAAAGACCTTACAAAGTAATACATCATTAGGCTTGAAGCCACCGTCTTGGCAACATCTGTCGCTACTCCTATCCCCTTGATGAAGGGATGCCGAATGTCCGAGCAGAATACCAAACAGACATCGCACCAAAGCCTAACATCTAAAGCTGGATGCCCCAGCCCAGCCACATACCAAGACTGTGCCACACACCGGTCCGACGCACTCTCAGAAGCCGCCGCCGTCGTCTTCCACTGATCCATCTCCAGAGCAGGTGCTGACGCACCGACCTTGCCAGGCCTACCGTCGACACCACCATGGTGCCAGACAGTGCCACCATCCTGCACGTATCCATCCACATGCGCCCATCGCCGAAACACCACAGCGCCATGCCGTCGGGATCCGCCGTTGGCCTTGCGGTAGATGTAATACCGCTCCTCCTCTAGTCCCCTGTAGCTAGCACTTGCTCCAAAACGATGCCCCCAGGAGGGAGAACAATACCGAAGGCGCCGTCATCGTCCGACCCGGGAGATCCAGATCTAGGGTTTCCCCCGGAGCATCCCGAGCGTGATGACGCAAACTGCAACGACGATGCCTCGACAAGGAAACGACATCGAAGACGCCGCCATCGTCTGCCATGACCGAAGTCGGCGCGATTTTCATCGGCAGTTGCGCCACCAGGCTGTGCACCGTCGGTGTCGTTGGTCCCTTCAACCTAAGCAAACTCCAAAAACGATGCCCTAAAGAGGGACTATGACGCAAAAGCACCGCTGAAAGGATCGATGTGGTTGACTAGAGGGGGTGAATAGGCAACTAACACTTTTAACTTTTCCTTAACAATTTAGGCTTAGCATCAAATAAGTTGGCCAGATGTGCAACTAGGTGAGAAATCTATATGATGCTAAACACAACAAGCACACAAGCAAGCAAGGGATACAACACAATAACAGCTTGCAAGAAGTAAAGGTAAGAGATAACCAAAAGTGGAGCCGGTGGAGACGAGGATGTGTTACCGAAGTTCCTTCCCTTGTGAGGAAGTACATCTTCGTTGGAGCAGTGTGGAGGCACAATGCTCCCCAAGAAGCCACTAGGACCACCGTATTCTCCTCACGCCCTCACACAATGCGAGATGCCGTGATTCCACTATTGGTGCCCTTGAAGGCGGAGACCGAACCTTTACAAACAAGGTTGGGGCTATCTCCACAACTTAATTGGAGGCTCCCAACAACATCGCGAAGCTTCACCACAATGGAATGTGCATCCGAGATGACCTCAACCATCTAGGGTGCTCAAACACCCAAGAGTAACAAGATCCGCAAGGGATTAGTGGGGGGAATCAAATTTCTCTTGGTGGAAGTGTAGATCGGGGCCTCCTCAACCAATCCCTAGAAACTCAACAAGTTTGATTGGATAGGGAGAGAGATCGGGCTAAAATGGAGCTTTGAGCAACAATGGAGCTTAGGGAAGGAAGAAGTGGTCTTATCGGAGAAGAAGGCCTCCTTTTTATAGTGGGGGATAAGATCCAACCGTTATCCCCACTCTCAGCCACGCGCGTCATGGTACTACCGCATCAGACCAAGGTACTACCGCAAGGCCTTGCGGTACTACCGCTACAACTTGCGGTACTACCGCTTGCACGGAAGTATCAGACGCAGGCCGATTGCACTAGGCAGCTAGCGGTACTACCGCATAGTCGGTAGAGACTAGCACTGGAGATGCACGGAAGTAAAAAATTACTTCCGTGCCTACCTCCGCTCAGGGCGAAGACGTGAAAAAGTCCGTCACGGTAGTACCAGAACTGCATCACGGTACTACCGCAATAGGGCGGATGTAAAAAATTACATCCGCGCGGCGCACGTACTAGGGCAAGGGACAGCGGTACTACTGCTCCACTGAGTGGTACTACCGTGGGCTCCTACGGTACTACTCCCTTGAGCGGTACTACCGCTGGCCACTGAAAGCAAGTACCCCCGCAGGCTTCACTTTGCACAGACGAGGAAAACTAGATGGTGCTCCATTGAAGCAAAGGAAAGGTGGTGCAAATAGAATAGATGTGTACGTGTTGATTACACCCAAACCTTTCCGAAGCGGACCCCCTCTTAATAGTACGAATTTCCTACGACTCAAATCCACCAAAAAGAAACGTAGAGAACAACCGTCTGAGGCAGTACAAATCCAACGGTAGTACCGTGGATTACCATGGTAGTACCGTGCTGCCCACAAAATGCAAGATTGCAGAGAGAAAAGAGAAGAAGAGAAAGATCTTTTTCGCACAAAATGAGAGACACAAGAAGACAAAGATGCAAGGAAAAACAAGAGCATGGTCCAACAGAGTAGAAAGTAGAAATGAGGACCAAATAATGATCCACTACTTCGCATGAAGAGAGGGCGGCGGCCCTAGAGCCACCTATGTTTGAGTCAAATGGTATGGCACCGCGAAGAATTATCCTTAGGCCCATGACCAAGACTCGTCTTTCGAAGAACAGAAACCATCAGAAAAATGGCGATGTGAAAGACTTTGATTAGTTTATGCATAATAAGAGGAGGGATAGTTCATTGAGAGAACTAGACTATCCCTAAATCCATGCCTACAACTAGACAAGACATAATGATGAGTCTGGTGAGGTGTGCACTAAGTCAATCCACATTGCTCGAATCAATGATATTTAGCTCATGCCTTAACTCGCGAAATCTTGCTTCATCCAGTGGCTTCGTAAATATATCTGCAAGTTGTTCATTAGTGCTCAGATGGATAAGATTGATGTCTCCTCGATTGATGTGTTCCCGGAGGAAGTGATGATGAATATCAATATGCTTCGTCTTGCAATGTTGAACTGGGTTGCTGGAGATCATAATGGCACTTTCATTATCACAGTAAAGAGGCACTTTGTCACAATTGACACCATAATCCTTTAAAGTTTGCCTCATCCAAAGATTCTGTGCACAACAACTGGCAGCAGCTACATACTCGGCCCCGGTGGACGAGAGAGAAACACAGTTTTGTTTCTTTGAAGACCAACTTACCAAAGACCGACCAAGAAATTGGCAGTCTCCGGAAGTGGACTTTCTATCCACATAGTCTCCTGCCCAATCTGAGTGAGTATATCCAACGAGATCAAACGAAGCCCCCTTGGGATACCATAAGCCAAAGTTTAGGGTATGAGCCAAATATCGAAAGATTCGCTTGACATCCACATGGTGACTCTCCTTAGGTGCGGATTGAAATCATGCACAAATACCCACATTTAACATGATATTCGGTCTAGATGCACAAAGGTAAAGCAAGGATCCAATCATGGAGCGATATACCTTTTGGTCCACTGCTTTACCATTGGGGTCACTGTCAAGATGGCATTTGAGTGGCATGGGAGTGTTGGCCTTGGAAGGATTGAGCTCATCCATCTTGAACCTCTTGAGCATGTCTTCAGTGTATTTAGCTTGATTGATGAAGGTACCTTGACTTCGTTTCTTGACTTCGAAACCAAGGAAGAACTTCAACTCTCCCATCATAGACATCTCAAACTTATTTGTCATCAAAGTGGCAAATTCTTCATTGAAAGCTTTGTTAGGAGAACCAAATATAATATCATCAACATATAGTTGGCATATGAACAAGTTCACGTTGACCCTCTTCGTAAAAAGAGTGGGATAGATATTCCCAATTTCAAACCCACGGTCTTGCAAAATCTCGGTAAGGTGCTCATACCACGCGTGTGGGGCTTGCTTAAGGCCATAGAGAGCCTTATCGAGAACGTATACATGATTGGGGAACTTGGGATCCTTGAACCTCGGGGGTTGCTTGACATATACCAACTCCTTAAGAGGACCATTAAGAAAAGCACTCTTGACATCCATTTGATATAATTTAAAGTTATGATGAGAAGCATATGCAAGCAACATGTGAATAGATTCAAGGCGAGCAACAGGAGCAAAGGTTTCACCGTAGTCGATACCCTCGACTTGGGAGTAGCCTTGTGCCACCAATCTTGCCTTGTTGCGAATGACGATACCGTTCGCATCTTGATTGTTTTTGAAGATCCATTTAATTCCAATAACATTGTGGTTCTCCTGAGGTCTTGGCACCAATCGCCATACTTGGTTGCGCTCGAAGTTGTTGAGTTCATAGTGCATAGCTTCAACCCACTCCATATACTCGAGCGCATCTTGTACCTTAAGGGGCTCAATGCAAGAAACAAACATGTGATGTTCACAAAAGTTTGTTAATTGTTTACGAGTGGTTACCCCTTTTGCAAGTCACCGTAGACGTTTTCCAACAAATGTTGTCTAAATTTGAGCTTGGCAGCATTCTTGGCGGCTCGTCTCTCTAAGATTTCCTCCATGGAAGGTTGAGGGACAACATTCTGAGAGTCATCTTCTTGATGATCTTGAGCACCTTCGTGAGCTTGCTCTTGATCTTGAAGAAGATCTTGAGCTTGAGCTTGCTCGGAGACGTGAACTTGATCTTGGGCATCATTTGGCGAAACATCATCATCAGTAGATTGATCTTGCCCTTGATCTTGTCCATGTGGTAGAGGACCTTCATTTTGTTCTTCGGAAGCGTGTGGGTCTTGCGTCGGTGATGGTTCCACTTGATTGGAACATTGTCCTTCTCCTTCGTCCACAAGGGGTTCCTCAATGGGTAGGAAGTATCCCACACCCATTCTTCTTATGGCTTGGGGAGGAATTTCATCACCTACATCACAAAGACCACTTTGCTCCACTTGGGAGCCATTATTTTCATCAAACTCTATGTTACTCATCTCCTCAATGAGTCTCATGGACTTGTTGAGGACACGGTAAGCATGAGAGTTTGCAGCATAACCAACAAATATGCCCTCATGGGCTCTAGATTTAAATTTAGACAAACGAGCACCTTTCTTGAGAATGAAACACTTACAACCGAACATCCGGAAGTATTTGAGGTTGGGCTTGTTCCTAGTAAGAATCTCATAGGGAGTTTTGTTCAAGCCTTTGCGGAGATAGAGATGATTTGATGCATGACACGTTGTGTTGATGGCTTCGGCCCAAAAGTTGTACGGAGATTTAAACTCCGCCATCATGGTTCTTGCCTCATCCATCAACGTTCGGTTCTTCCTCTCCACAACACCGTTTTGTTGAAGGGTGTAAGGTGTGGAATATTGGTGATTTATCCCTTCATCACCGAGAAACTCATTTAGGGTGTAGTTCTTGAACTCAGTGTCGTTGTCACTTCTGATCATGAGAATCTTTGCACCATGTTGATGTTGGACTTCATTTGCAAAGTCGATGACGGTCTGTTGGGTCTCACTCTTCCTCTTGAAGAAATATACCCAAGTATATCTCGAGTAATCATCCACAATCACCAAGCAATATCTTCTTCCACCAAGACTGTCAAAAGATGGAGGCCCGAAGAGATCCATGTGAAGGAGCTCTAAGGTTCTCTTTGAGTAGATTGTTGTAGTTGGACGATGAGCCTTTTCATGTAGCTTTCCTTCGATGCAAGCACGATCTTTGGCAAAACTCATGTTTGTTAGTCCAAGAATGTGATCCCCTTTGAGAGGCTTTGCAAAGATCTCATATTGACATGGGCTAGTCGGCGATGCCAAAGCCATCCCACATCAACTTTGGCCATTAGACATGTCGCGGTCTTAGTGGGTCACTCAGAGAAGTTAATCACATAGAGACCGTTTTCGACATGTCCAACAAAGGCTACTTTAAGAGTCTTGCTCCACAAAAGGGTCACAGTATAAATGCCAAAGAAAGTACTAAAGCCCATGATTGCAAGTTGGCGAACGGAAAGTAAATTGTATGCAAGGGTCTCAAAAAGCATGACTCTCTCAATAGTTAAAGTCGGAGAGATAACCACCTTACCTAGACCCAATACCTTTGAGATTGCATCATCTCCAAATGAGACTTGGGTGGCCACAGATTCATCGGGTTGAACATCCACCACCAAGTCCTTGCTTATGGTCATATGATTTGTTGCTCCGCTATCGAGCAACCATGAGACTCCCCCGGAAGCAAAGTCCTACAAGAGATCAATGTTTGGTTTTAGGTACCCATTCTTTAATGGATCCTTTCATGTGAGCAACAGGGGTATTAGGAACCCAAATACACCATTCAATGTACTCATAAGAAGAACCAACATATTTGTCATAAACACACCCATCACTAGCACGACATAAAACATAAGAGGGGTTAAAGTCGTCGGTCTTGTTGGTGTGGGTGATCTTGCCCTTCTTGGCATTACCAACCACAACTTTGTCTTTCTTATTCTCGTGAGGACCATCTCTTGCTCTTACAAAGGTTTCCTTGAGTGGTGGAATTTCCTTGGTGTTCACCATCTTCTTCTTCTTGCTTTTGGGTGCAAACCCAACTCCTTCTTTTGCCACAACTTCCTTCTGATTACTCAAGAGATCATTGAGCGTCTTATCACCTTGGATACATGTCACCAAGCCCTTTTCAAGCTGCTCTTTTATCTTAGCATTTTCCTCCACAAGATGTGCATGCTCACAACATGGGTTAGTAGCAGATGCATTATCAATTAGAACAAAAGGACACGTGGCAATTTCCTTAGTGAGTTTTACTTGGAGTTGTCATGCGACTCCTTGAGAGAGGCATGAGAACACTTCAATTCCTTGTGAGCATTGTCAAGTGTGTCAATCTCAACCTTGAGTCGATCATGGCCAACTCCAAGTGCAACCTTTTTAGACTTGAGCGCACGGTTAAGAACAATAGCATGATCATAATATTTACGTAATTTATCAAGGTCATCATTTTGTGACTCCTCAAGAGTCATACGAAGACCTTGCTCTTCCTCAAGAGCAATCGATAGATCCGTTATCTCGTCGGCATAATCACGACTATGGCCTCTCAACTCCTCAAGAAATTCTTCTTGAGACTCAATAGTGTCTCGGGCCTCACCAAGTTGTTCCAAGAGAGCAACGAAGTGCTTCTTGGACTCTCCCTTTAGTTTACACATGAATTTGTCAAACTCATTTTTATCCTCTTTCGCCTCCTCATGTTCATCCACACATTGTAAAGGCGGAGTGGAAGAAATAGAAGTCTTAATGTTTGAGGTTTTGGCGTTGGAGGTTACCTTGGTGATACCTTTAGCCATGAGGCACCTCGCGATGATGTTGTCATTGGGGGTGTCGAAGAGTGACACCTTTTTTGGGGTAGAGGAAGCAATTGCCACAGATGCCATTGCCATTCCTTCACCGCTTGTGTCTTTGTCATCAACATGATCATCCGAGGGATACTCTTCTTGAGCCACCAATACTTTGTGAGGAGCCTTCTTGGTGAAGTTGGTTTTGTTGGGGAAGGACTTGGCCTTATCTTTGCAAATGAGCTTGTCACCATTGTCTTCCCTCTTCTCATATGTGCAATCCACCACAAAGTGACTCACATTACCACAGTTGTAGCATGTTCTCACACGTTGCTTGCCCTTTGACCCATTTGAGTTGTTCTTGGGGAAGTTGGGCCTTGTGTTTCTCTTGTTGCCCCAAAATTGTCTGGATGCAAGAGCCATGTGCTCATGATAAGCATATTTGGTGTCCTCGGGGCAACCCTCTTCTTCTTCTTCTTCTTCTTCTTCCTCTTGACAGACCTTGGCCTTTAGAGCAAGGTTGGGAGATGATTTCTTTGACCGTTGCACGTGAGCGAGAGCATTGTCAACTGTCGTGTTCAGGATGTTCATTGCAATAAATTCATCCAACACATCACCAGAAGACAAGGTGTGAAAGTCCGGCCTTTGACGGATGACAGCGGACATGGCCTTGTTGTAGGGCATGATGGCCTTTAGAAGCTTACGCTTGATCCAAGTATCATCCACATCCTTGATGCCATGATCCTTGAGGGAAACAGCGAGAGCGGTCACCCTTCTATAGAGCTCACGCGGTTCCTCATCCTCTATCATCACAAACTCATCTGACTGATCAAGGACAACTTCGTAGTTTGACCGTTGACTGCTTGAACTTCCCTTGTACATGGAGATAATGTGTTCCCAACACTCTTTAGCAACAGTGAAGGGCCGTAGGTGAGGTAGGTCTTCAGTAGGAACAGCAGCTTGGAGTATGAACAAGGCAGACAAATTTAGTTGTTTATCCGCTTGTTCTCTTGGAGTAAGATTGCGTGGATCATGAGGATAGTACCCTTATTCAATGACTCTCATGAGATGAATTGAGATGTGATCTAAATGAGACTTGATACTGAAAACCCAGTTAGCAAAATCATTTTAACAAGTTTAGGAGGAGGGCCATGATTAACTATATGAGGTGGGTGCACTGGTCCTCCATAGACCACGGGAGGGGGAACTGAGGCAAAGCTCCCCGACCCATTAACTCCTTGAGAACGATTATCCTTGTCAGCACTAGCCCCCTCCTTACCGGAGTTGACATCCGATGACGAGTTAGTGGGTTTAACCACTTGCACCGCATCGGTAGAAACTTTAAGAGTATTAAGGCAATCTTTGAACATGGATTGAACCTTGGTCGCCCTGGAGGATTTGAGTAAGGACAAGGCCTCATTCAAATCCTCGCGTGAGACCGTGTTCACTCCCACGGCCTCGGGAAGTTCTCCCACACGCTCCCCTTCGCCAGCCATACTCTTCGGGTGGTGAAACCCTTAATAAAGAGACATGGCTCTGATACCAATTGAAAGGATCGATATGGTTGACTAGAGGGGGGGTGAATAGGCAACTAACATTTTTTAACTTTTCCTTAACAATTTAGGCTTAGCATCAAATAAGTTGTCTAGATGTGCAACTAGGTTAGAAACCTATATGATGCTAAACACAACAAGCACACAAGAAAGCAAGGGATACAACACAATAATAGCATGCAAGAAGTAAAGGTAAGAGATAACCAAAAGTGGAGCCGGTGGAGACGAGGATGTGTTACCGGAGTTCCTTCCATTGTGAGGAAGTATGTCTCCGTTGGAGCAATGTGGAGGCACGATGCTCCCCAAGAAGCCACTAGGGCCACTGTATTCTTCTCACGCCCTCACACAATGCGAGATGTCGTGATTACACTATTGGTGCCCTTGAAGGCGGCGACCGAACCTTTACAAACAAGGTTGAGACTATCTCCACAACTTAATTGGAGGCTCCCAACGACACCATGAAGCTTCACCATAGTGGAATGTGGCTCTGAGGTGACCTCAACCGTCTAGGGTGCTCAAACACCCAAGAGTAACAAGATCCACAAGGGATTAGCGGGGGAATCAAATTTCTCTTGGTGGAAGTGTAGATCGGGGCCTTCTCAACCAATCCCTAGAAAATCAACAAGTTTGATTGGCTAGGGAGAGAGATTGGGCTAAAATGGAGCTTTGAGCAATAATGGAGCTTAGGGAAGGAAGAGGTGGTCTTCTCGAAGAAGAAGACCTCCTTTTTATAGTGGAAGATAAGATCCAACCATTATCCCCACTCTCAGCCTCGCGCATCGCGGTACTACCGCATCAAACCATGGTACTACCGCAAGGCCTTGCGGGACTACCGCTGCAACTTGCGGTACTACTGCTTGCACGGAAATATCAGATGCAGGCCAATTTCTCTAGGCAGCTAGCGGTAGAACCGTTGGAGCGGTACTACCGCGAGCCCATGCGGTACTATCGCATGGTCGGTAGAGACTGGCACTAGAGATGCACGGAAGTAAAAAATTACTTGTGTGCCTACCTCCGCTGAGGGCGAAGCTGTGAAAAAGTCAGGCACGATGGTACTGGAACTGCATCACGGTACTACCGCAATAGGGCGGATGTAAAAAATTACATCCGTCCTACTACCGCGGGCGCACGTACTAGGGCAGGGGACAGAGGTACTACCGCTCCACTGAGCGGTACTACGCGGGCTCCTGCGGTACTACCGCTCCCTTGAGCGGTAATAGCGCTGGCCACTGAAAGCAAGTACCCTCCGCAGTCTTCACTTTGCACGGACGAGGAAAACTAGTTGGTGCTCTATTGAAGCAAAGGAAAGGTGGTGCAAATAGAATAGATGTGTATGTGTTGATTCCACCCAAACCTTTCCAAAGCGGACCCCCTCTTAATAGTACCGCTTTCCTACGACTCAAATCCACCGAAAGGAAACATAGAGAACAACCGTCTTTGATAAGCTCCGAGGGGCACCGAATCGTCTCGTGCCTAGACATGAGATATCTGAAATGCTCAATGCACACGATTAGTCCGCAAAGGCATTGTCATCAATCACCAAAACCACTTAAGGAGAAATATGCCCTTACAACCGCCATCGCTCGATCCCAATGAGATCTAGGGTTTCCCCGGAGTTGCATGTGGTGTCAAGGACCCGGACCAGGGTTGAATCCCGACGTGATCAGAAGAACCCATCAAGATCCGCCCAGTCGCCGATGTGTCGCACCCGCCATCGCGTTGTCCACCACCCGGTGACCATGGTCGGTAGCCAGTCACCGGACATCACGAACGCGTCCATCCACCAGCCATGGCCAGATCTGGCCGAGGCCAGGGACCCCATACAGCGATCCTGCGCCGCCGCAGCCCTCGTCGCCATCCGCCAAGGAGGCGACCATATCCATCACAACCCGCGTCGCCTGCCGCCGCCGGGATCCAGATCCAGCCGTCGCCCGATCTGAAAACCCGACCGCTGCCGGCACGCCCCACCAGGGAACACGCAGCCACCACGAAGCCGTCCCGCCGCCGAGCCCCACGCCCAGCCCGGCGCCCCTGCTGGCCAGCAGCAACCCGCGCGCCGCCACCAAGCGAGGAGGGCAAAAGAGCCCCGCCGCGGCCCGCACCAGCCGGGTTTCACCCGGTGGCGCGCCCAGGCGGCGGCGGGGGTGAGGGAGGAGGTCGGGGAAGAGGGAGGAGGCGGCAGGAGAGGTGCCCGTCCGGCCGCCACGTGGGGGCGACGCGGACGAGCAGGAGCGTGGGTGCCGTCTCCACTTGGAGAACACTCTACTAATACATTTCTTAGACATGATGAAGGTCCCAACATGCGACGCCCAATCATCGAAATAGAAGCATGGGTCATGTTACTAGGATTCCCTCTTGATTATCAAACAGAGTACTATGTGATTAAAGCAGTCTCATGCTTTGGTAGAGTGGTGTACTGGCATAGGCCTAGAGCTCGTAGATCGCGTGTGATTGTTCGTGTGCGGATTAATGAAGTGGCACTAGTTCCATACAGTTTGGTGTTTAAGTGTTTTTCTGATATTAGTGGCTTGGGGATTTCATGGTCTGTACCGGCATACATACTCAATGGAAGAAACCCGAGTCTCGGTCTGGTTGGAAATGAAGATGAGGTGCCACCGATGGGTGCGTCTCCTCACCCAGAACAATTGCCATTCATGACAATAATCCAACAATCTCACCATGATGCACAAGTTTGGTAAATGCAAAATGCTGCAAATGCTTGGGACGAAGCGCCACCAAATCCGCCACCACAGCGGGGCTGGGGAACTTGGCCTGTTCTGCCACCGCTCCTGGAGCTGTACAGAGGAGGAAGTTATCGTCAAATTACTGAATATGATGGCCCATCGATGATGGATGGTGTCGAGGCCTCTAACAATGAGCAAGATGATGGACTTAGGGTCTGGAATGAACATGTCGCAATGGTAGAAGAAGCAGCAGATGCTATTCTGAATGGCTCGACATCAGGGCAATTCAGATTTGTAAGTGCTACAGGGGAAGAAGCAATGATAGAAGTACCACTCCATGGAAATGTTCTGAACTTTATGATCAGGTTATATCAGGTAGTGAACACTCCACGAATTGTTGGACAAGAGTATCAACTAGTGTTGGGTAACATATATTATATTGCATCTCAGGCTTTAACTGAACTTCTGGGAGTGGCTTGCTTCAGTCTGTTTCCATTTTTCCCATTCACTCCTGACACTAATATGATAATTTTTGATGCTCAAGTTTGGGAAGCCATACATGAGGGACTGGCTGCACATTCAAATGAATGGAGTCAGATGGTAATGAGGCGTGAGAATGGGGATTACATGGACTTGGATGCTCAGAATATTGAACCAGCTCAGTCACAATTAGAAAGCATGGAAATGCAGGAAATGGAAGTTCTTATTGCTGGATTGTCACGCAAACATCGCCGCCCAGCTATTCCTGTGGATACCTCCGAGGTTAGGCACAGCTCTCGCTCCACCAGGTTTATGGGATTTCAGCCTCCATCTGTTGTGGATATTCAGAAGCGAACATCTCATGTCAAACCTCGTACAGTACCTGGAGTCGTCATAACTTATATTTCTGTAGACACAGTTGACACAGCCACTTCATCAGCATTGCAGGAACCAATACCACCTCCAAATACAATTGCAGAACTGCAGCACATGGGAGCCAAATGTGGTGTACCTGCGGAGGAAATCTCTGATGAAACTCTTCTCAGGGAATCCGATGGCAACGCTCCGACCTCTCTGTGAGAGGCTTGATTTTATTCCCAGACTTTTTCTTTATATTCCTAGCCTGAACTTTTAAATAATGTCATCGGTCTCTTGGAACATTTTGTGTTGGAATGTACGAGGTTTAAACTCCGATGTTAAATGTTTGGCACTTCGTAAAATAATAGATGAATTTCGATGTTCTATTATTTGTTTACAAGAAACAAAGAAATAATCTTTTGATCACTCGTTTATCAGAAATGTTGCCCGCGACGATTTGATAAGTTTGAATTTATTCCATCTATTGGGGCCTCTGGGGGTATTATAATTATCTAGTGTGGTAGTAAATTCTCCGCCACAATTATCCACAATGAACAAGTTGTGCTTACTCTTGAATTATTGCCGGTGCATGATACAAAGAAGTGGAAACTTTCAAACATATATGGACCTTGTGAGGGACCAGAACGGGAACAGTTCGTAAATTGGTTTCACAACTTGTATATAAACCCTAAAGAGCTATGGATGTTCATGGGCGATTTTAATTTTATAAGATCATTGGAAAACAGAAACTTATCGGGAGGAGACCAAGATGATATATTCACATTCAATAGAATCATCAACAACTTAGATCTTCTAGAAATCCCAATCAAGGGCGAGAATTTAAATGGAGGAATATGCAAGAACAACCCCTACTTGAGCAGCTCGATTGGTTCTTCTCTTATGTTGAATGGATCTCGATATTTCCAAATACACTTGTTAAACCTTTGGCCAGGCCAATTTGGGACCATATACCATGTGTTCTTACAGTCCAAACACATATTCTCAAATGCAAATTATTTCGATTTGAGAGTTATTGGCTAGAGCACCCTAGTTTTCTACAGGAAGTGCAAACTTCGTGGAACAAACCTATCAAGAGCTCATCTAGCGCAACTATGATTTCTGAAAAACTAAAGAGACTAAGGTATGATCTAAAAAAATGGAGTAAAAGTATCTCAAAGCTTAAGCTTTTAATTGAAAATTGCAACAAAGTGCTTCTGTTGCTCGACACACTGGAAGACAAACGAATTCTTACAACTCCAGAGAGAAAATTTAGAAGAAATTTAAAAGGCCATTTGATCAGATTGCCGGGCTACCAAAATGCCTACTGGAAAAAAAGATGTACATATAGGTGGGCAGTAAAAGGAGAGGAGAATACAAAATACTTCCATGCACGAGCAACTGAGAGGTATAGAAGGAATGTCATTACTTTTTTTGATAAAGGGAATATATTAATATCGCGAAGATATCAATTACACCCAACCTCTGCACCAACAAGATGTTCAAAAACATCAAGGATGCACACAACCAAAATAAAAATAAAAAAGAGAGAAATAGAAAACAAAGACCTGTCACCATGATGATACGCTCTTAACAACAACACTCTAACCACCACCGAGGACAACACCTGGACCGTAAAAGAGATTCTCCAAAGACGACACCTCCAATAAGGAAACAATGCACAAACATTGTTGTCGCCCGATCGAAGATCTTGAGTTTTCACCTTGAAGAAAGTCGGAGTGCACAAAACAATGTCTTTAGCAAGGCCATTGCTAGGAACAACCAATAAAGGCCAGACCTTGAGCTTTCACCCTCGAAATCGTGACTGGGTACTCGAGGAGCACCACCCAAAATGCAATCCACCTCTGCTGTCACCCCCTCTTGCCAAGGCCGATGTTGCAAATCACCAACACCCAATACACAGGAATAACCTTTGCCACCATTCTTCATCGCCACCAATAGAACTCTCCGCCATTACAAACATTCGATCTGAGCCACCATGACTTTCTCCACCTCTATCAATACCATGAAAATCTATATTTAGACATGTCACATGGCACCAACAAAAATGCAGCTTCATGCCACGCCCTCATGAAGTCTCGTTGGACGAAGATAAGGAAGTGCACGACCGGATCTATTCCCATGTAGATATTCAGTGGCGTCATGTGCACGAAACAACAAAAATCTCTGAAAGGAAGAGCGGAACTCGCCGGCGTCCAGATCAAGTAGGTCAGCATGAAGCGGATCGACGAATTAACGCACAAAGATCAGCAGGTCAAACCATCGTCATCTCCGTGTTGGACTGGCCGCAGAGAACAAGGCAGCCCCGCATGTCCGCACTGGCGCTGATCAGCCTTGAGACCCAGATCGGGCCCTGAGGCCCTGATCTGATCTGAGCATGGCCGACATGACAACGCCGATCTCCGTTGCAGCGCCGTGTCACTTGGGCAGGGCCATCTAGCCGGGCGTGGACACCGCCACATCCTGAGCTCTGCAGCGCAGCCCCGCCGGAAAGGACCCCACAGCCCGCCTGGCTATGGATCTGCACCATGAGCCCCACAGGAATCTAGGACGATTTTCGCCCAACCTTGGAAGCTACTCCCGGCGTGATGTACATGACGCAGCAGGAGCACCGCACGTCATCTACTGCTAGGGTGTCTACCTACAGCAGATCGCGAGTATCCGGCACCCCCGTACGGCGGCGCGCACAGATCAGGCTCACCAGCTACAATGTCATTACTACAATAACACTTGAGAATGGGAGCATTATACAGGATCACAATAAAAAGCAAGCGGCTTTCTACTCATGTTTTAAAAATAGGATGCGAGTAGAAACAGAACCAGAATATGACTTTCAGCTAGAGGATCTAATCCAATATGTGCCTGGTTTGGAAAAACTCTCAGAGCCATTTACACGAACAGAAATTGACAAGGTTATCAAACTCATTCCAAGCGACAGGGCACCTAGACCGGATGGATTTACAGGACAATTTATAAAGGTATGTTGGGACATCATCAAAATGAATTTTTACAAGCTCTGCAAGGATTTTTGGGAAGGCTCAACCAGTCTTGCAAGTCTGAATTATTCACTAATTGCACTGATCCCAAAGAAACTCAATCCGGAGAAAGTTAATGATTTTTGGCCTACTTCTCTGCTAAACTGTGTTCTAAAAGTTCTCACAAATATTCTAGCAGAAAGATTGCAAGCTTGGATTCTAAAATTAGTGCATAGGAACGAATAAGGATTCATTAAAAATAGAACGATCCAAGATTGCCTCGGCTGGGCTTTCGAATTCATACACCAGTGCAAAACATCTCAGCAAGAAATAGTCACTCTAAAACTCGACTTCGAGGAAGTGTTTGATACAATGGAGCACTCCTTTATACTGAACATGCTTGAGAAAAAGGGAATTGATGCAAGATGGCTGATGTGGATACGTATGTTACTGAACTCTGGGCCATCCTTAGTACTTCTAAATGGTGTTCCCGGAAAGGAATTCAAATGTAAACAGGGTGTCCGGCCAGGTGACCCAGTTCCACCTCTTCTGTTTGTTCTCGTGGCAGATTTGCTACAGTCCATAGTTAATAGAGCTTGGCATGAAGGACAAACAGAAGAGGTGGAACTGGGTCACCTGGCCGGAGGCATGAAGGACAAATTCAGTTACCCATCCCACAACCTGCTTCAGAAGATTACCCGGTAATACAGTATGCCGACGACACTATTTTTTTGCCAACTGATTTACAAACTATGCACACGATCAAATCTTTACTAGATTCATATGCCAAAGCCACTTGACTCGAGATAAATTACAAAAAGTCTCAGATGATGCACATTAATGTGTCTAAACAGAGGATTGTGGAGCTGGCTGCAGCATTTGGATGTCAAGTCGGAACTATGCCGCTCACATACCTAGGACTACCACTAGGGACTACGAGACCCACTGTGAGAGAACTCATGCCGCTGGTTGACATCGTTGAATGCAGACTGTCTGGCACGGCTTTATGGATGTCCTATGGTGTCAGAATTGAGTACATCAACTTGGCGCTATCATCCCTTCTCTCGTTTGCAATGTGTGTTCTAAAAATACTAGATAAATTGTTTGATCTGTTCGATCGCGCAAGGCGAAACTGTTTATGGAGGAAGGTAGTCGATAGAGATGCTTGTGCACACTCTTTGACTGCATGGCAATTAATATGTCGCCCTAAGAAAAAGGGTGGCCTCGGAGTTATTGATCTCAAGGTGCATAACCATGCCTTGTTGATGAAATACATTCATAAATTTGATGTACCCTGGGTTATGCTAGTTTGGGACAAATACTATGATAGAACTCCTCCACATGCAAGACCAAAGTCTGGATCGTTTTGGTGGGAGGATGTTTTCTCTCTAATGCATATATACAGAGGAATCACCTCCTGTATTCCAAGGGCCGGCGACCAATTCTCCTTTGGAAAGATCTGTGGGACAATGAAGGCTTATGGCAGGACAAATATCGTCACCTATTCTCGTTTGCAAAGGAAGAGGATCTATCTCCAGCGCAATTCATAGGTAATCCTGACCCTACGATAAACTTCCATTTGCTGCTATCAATATAAACCCCAGAGGAACTTCACCTAGTAACCCACAAACTTGACCAAATCACACTTGAACCTTACACTGCGGATGAATGGATCCTATGTTGGGGCGATACAACCTTCTGACCAAGCAAATATTACAGATTTTTTTAGAGGGCTGAACCCACCAACACATATAACGGACATATGGAAAAGTAAGTGCATGAACAAACATAAAGTATTTGTTTGGCTGATGTTTATGGATCGTGTAAACACAAGAGATATGTTGTGTAGAAGACACTTTGATATATGGGAAGATCATTCTTGTCTGTTATGCTCTCAAGGATATTTGGAAACTTACACTCACCTATTCTTCCAATGCAGATTCAGCAAAACCTGTTGGGAGGTCTTACATATACGTTGGAACACTTCCTTGGGCATTCAAGAGATGATGGCAGAATCTGGTAGAGCATGGAATCAAGCTCTCTTCAAATAAGTGGTTATTCTAGCTGCTTGGAACCTATGGAGACAAGAAATGGGCACTGGTTTGATAAGGAGAGACCTACAATCACTAGATGGAAAAGAGGACTGTTGGCTGATTTGGAAATCCTAAAGTACAGGATCAGATCTGAAGACGCAAGTACACTGGAGGCTTTGATTTACTTTATACACACCTAGACTACTCCTTGTACTACCGTACTGTTCTTGGTCTGTTTTCTTTTTTTTTCCTTGGCCTTTTTTTAAGGCACAAAATTTCCATTTTCATGGAGATATGTATATAGCAATGTAAAATACCACCCTCTTATTAATACTTGACAGTGGGAACCTCTCCCGCTGTTTTTCATTGTAAAAAAAAAAGACATAATAAAGCAAAAATAAAAATAAAAGTTTGTTATAAGGAAAAGGAATTCAGGACATTGGTATTACCTAAAAGAAGAAAGAAAACGAAAAACAAACTAAAGGCAAGTCATGAAAAAAATGCACACAAAATTCATGTTGCGTCGTTCCATAATATGAAAAAACATGCACTGGTCCAGTGCACATACTAAAGAAAAAAGAGTGAAATTAAGTGCACTGGTGTCACCGCTTGTTTGTGTTTGTTCTTTCTTTTAGGGCTATCTTGTGCTACTCCTTGCGTGCGTGCGTGTGTGTGCGCGCGCGTCGAACGTTTGTCGGATATTATGCTCTGATGATTTGTTTTATATATGAAGCGCGGCGAAAGCCTTTCTCGATAAAGGAAAGAGAAACTGTAAAAATGAATTTAAAATAAATAATGACAAAATACTCACACACAAAATGCATATAACTTGCACTTGTCCATACTATGAAGAAACAGTGATATAATAATATAGCTCGCACATATACTTCCATGTTATACTATGTATTCAACCAAAAATAAGAATGTTCGTGATTAATCATCTCTTGACCCGTTAAAATTAGTTTATATGTCATATTAGTGGTGGTGTCTCTCCTATCTTTCTCTTATCAACACATGCACGTACACACACACTAACAAATACATGCACACGGGACGCGCGTGAAGGAACACATACTAATACATGCATACAAACACACATGTGATTGCTCGCGTAGACACACAGGCATGCCTTAATACTTCATCCGTTTCAAAATAATTGAATATCAAATATGTATAAAAATATATCAACATCTATAAAACCAAATTCAACTCATTAGATTCATTATGACATGTATTTTCATATTGTATATATTTGATATCATAGATATTTGCGAAGTATTCAAGGAACTTGTTTAAAATTAAAAAAATGACATAGAAAAATCTTTAAAATTCAATTATTTTAGAATGAAGGGAGTAATTAGTTGAATAGACTAGGCCTTTGTGTGTGGACTATGGGTTGCTCCAGCCAGCAAGTACTCCCTCTGTTCCTAAATATAAGTCTTTCAAGAGTTTCCACTAAAAGACTACATACGGATGAATATTGACATACTTTACAATGTAGATTCATTCATTTTGTTTCGTATGTAGTCCCCTTATGAAATTTTTTAAAAGACTTATATTTAGGAACGGAGGGAGTAGTAAGTAGTTGCCTTTGTATGTGGGCTGTATTTGAGAGAGAGAAAAGAAAAGAAAAAACTGGAACAAAACCGAGCCAGTTGCTGCTGCTGCCTCGAGCATATGTGTGGCTTCTAAACCCGTCAGATTTACAATGTATCCCATGAAGATTATTGGTTAATAAAGTAAGTGTGCTTAGTTTCAAACAAAACCTGATGCCACTGCCTTGAGAAAATATTATATTCACAAAAGAAAAGAAAAAAAAGATTCCATGGAAATTAAACTTTTTTTAGGAACCTGGCCATTAGCAAAATGGTTACATTTTTTGGATGGCTATTCCCCATTTCGAGATACCGGCCAGGGCTGATTATCATGACACTCAAGACGCCACGAAGGATATTTCTTTGGGGAGAACATGGCGCTGTCGAGAGCCTAATTTAAGGATTTTTTAAGTACTACCTATTTTCTATCAAATTCGAAAAGTATATGTCGAAAATGATAAAAAAATCAAAAATAGCACCCCGTCGGCCTCTGATGGGCCGAAGAGGGGCCTGTCGGCCACTGGGAGGCCGAAGAAGGGCCCGTCGGCCACCACCAGGCTGAAGAGAGACCTCTCGGCCACTAGGAGGCCGAAGAGTGGCCTGTCGGCCTCTGGCTGGCCGAAGAGGCCTGGTCGGCCTCCAGGCAACCGATGGCCCCTGGATAAGGCCGACCACTCTTTTCTTTGTCCTCTGACCACTACTTTCACCCTTCCCCGTCTTCCAGGCTCCTCATCTCCACCTCCCACTCCCGTTGCTCTCTGGTGCTTCCATCGTCGCGTCGATCTCTTCGCTCGTCCACCCATTTTCGTATCCAACCCACGTAAACAATAGATCAGGGCGCTCTCCATAGGCCTACGGTATTTTTTTTACTTCCAACTCAATCAAATGTCAACTTTCAACTCGGCTGTGGATTCAATTCTTATTGGTCACCGTCTATTTGCAGGTAAATGGCTTGCCCATTTTGTCGAGCTCCAGGTGGCCCTTGTTCTTCCGTTGATTTCGGTGCGTCTGTATTCACTTTGGTGCTAGATCGTCAATGTTCAAGGCATGTTGTAAGATTCTATATCTTGTTTATCTGATTGTGGCATATGGTTGATGTTGTTTTGGTTGGAATGTATTCAAATGCGTTTGTTTATATGATTATGATGTTTGCTTCCATTCTTGTTGTAGTATGTTCCGTGCAGTGTTAGATCACATCGTGCTCGGTACATTGAGGAGTGTAGAGATTTAGCTATTCGGAGAGGTGACATAGATATTGATCTTGCTCTTCACGACAGTGAGGGTAACTTATACCATGTTCTGTGTAGAC
Source organism: Hordeum marinum (assembly GCA_022496015.1). Lineage (NCBI taxonomy): Eukaryota > Viridiplantae > Streptophyta > Magnoliopsida > Poales > Poaceae > Hordeum > Hordeum marinum. The sequence goes on along the minus strand of CM039672.1, from coordinate 343,063,365 downwards.
ATGGTCGGATGAGCAGTAAATTCCATGGTCCTTCGTGGGAGGAACTTGTGAATGATTATGGTCTCCGTCATCATGACATGATGACTGTTAGGCTTGAGCACTATGGAACTATGATTGGTGTCGATTTTCATCGGGATGGTGTTATGTTGTTTCCTTTACCATGTGTTGGTAAGTTATTTGTTTGTCTGATTTTCAGTTTTGTTTCAGCTTATACGTTTTGTTATTCTGCTCAGTTTGTGATTTTTTTATTGTAGCTCTTGAGGATCTGAGTGAAACTCAAAGGGAACTTGTTGACAGTTGTTTTTATAGTCGTGGTGTCACTCTGAATTATCAGCAAATGTATGTCATGTCGCGACAGCTCTTTGATGCAACTACATATTGTGTACTCCTTTTGTTCATAGGATGGATTCCATGAATGTTATTTCTCAACATATGGTAAGCTTTGGTTTCGTGTATTTTTTATTTATTTGTTCTTTGTTGTAGCATAATGTTTTAAATTTGTAAGTAATATCATACAACTTGATGTGTTTTGTCAGGTTATTCCTACCATGGTTGTGAGGAGTTTGAAGGAATTTGTGTCGATTCCTAGGGCTGGTTCTTTAACTTTTGAAATTACTTTGGATTCTGAGGATGATGATATATTTGTGAGCATTCCTTGTTCCTACTTTATTGGCTTGGGTGGTAGAATGGTGTTGAAGAAGGAAGGTTTTGGTAATTTTCTGCTAGCATCGTCTATTGAAGTCAACAATTTGGTGCTCATAACCTTCAAAGAGCGTGAACAGGAGCTAGGTGTTGTTTTCAGCTATGTGCCACAGTGATCGTATTGTCTCGCCCTACTATCCCCCCATTTTCTTTTCCCGCCCTACTATTCCGTCATATTCTTTCCCGCCATACTCTGCCGTCACTTTCTTTCCCGCCATTCTCTACCATCATTCTCTCCCGTCACTTTCTTTCCCGCCATTCTCTCCCGCCATTTTCTTTCTCGCCTTTCTCTCCCGCCATTTTCTTTCCTGCCTTTCTCTCCCGCCATGTTCTCTTATGAACCTATATAACCACATCCGCGGTAAGGTGGGTCAGCAGTCCCTTCCTTTCCCTTTCTCTCCCGCCATCCTTTCGTGGAGATATCTCATGCTCATTATCCTTTTGATCGTAGTTTTCACTCTGGTATGTCCGATTGTCTTCTCCGTCTAGCCGCCAATTTCAAGATGGATGATAGAGTAGTTCCATGGGAGGAACTCATTAGTAGTGACAACATAATGAATGAGTTGGCTCACTCATTAGCTAGGAGTGGGTGGCCTCTCGGGACTTTTGAGGAGATAGGGAAAGAACTTCTCAGGTTGCATGGCAGATGGCAAAAGCAACAACATAAGGGTGAATCTTACCTCAGAATTGCTATGAATAATCCAGATTTATGGTCAGCAGATAGTGAGGACTAAGATGGCCTTTTCATGCCGAGCACCAAGGTCAAGACTACCGCATCGTCGACGGGCAAGAGTTCTACATTGACGAAGGGGAAGAGTTCTACATCGACGAAGGGCAAGAGTTCTGCATCGACGGAGGAGGAAGACGACCTCTTCATGCCGAGCACCAAGGTCAAGACTACCGCATCATCGAAGGGCAAGAGTTCTACATCAACAAAGGGCAAGAGATATGCATCGACGGAGGAGGAGGAGGATGCATTCATGTAGTACTGTTTCATGTAGTATTGTTTTATGTAGTGTTGTTTAATGTCAGTTGTACTGTTTAATTAAGTTGTAACGTTTAATATCAGTTGTACTGTTTAATTAAGTTGTAATGTTTAATTCAGTTGTACTGTATAATTCAGTTGGATGCATTTAGTTTGTAGTACTAGTGTTATCCCTTTAAACCAATTGACCACTGAAAGAGAACATGAATATGTCTCATACATGAATATGTCCCATACATAAAATAGACATATGTCTCATACATAAATAGATAGTCATGTCTCATACGTAGATAACTATATCACTGCTGGGGACGGCGATGAATCTTGGGCTTCCTCGGACGAGGACCGGAAGGCGATAAGCGCTGAGGCGGTGGACGAGTGTCACGATGACCACGACCATAGACCACCTCGTCCGTCAGTGTCTGTGTCTCCTGCATAAATGGTGGTGGTGGAGTGACAAGAACTGTCTCCGAGATATCATAGGTGTTTGCACCTCGGTCATCGTCCTCATCGTCGCCGGGTATGTACAAACCAGGACCAGTAAACACAGGTGTCTGAACTGAAGTCATGAACGGTTGTGACTGGCTGTCGACTGCAGTAAAGTAAAACATGTAAAATTCATTTACGAGCCTACAATTTTTTTTAAAAATGTACAAAGTAAAGTTACCTAGGTCCATCTGATGAAGCCAAGAAGAGCCCCGGGTTGTGAAGGAGGTGGCTGCTGGTAGAAATAGCTCCCTGGTTGTGAAGGAGGTGTTTGCTGCCAAGAGGAGTCCCTGGGTTGTGAAGGAGGTGTCTGCTGCCAGGAAGAGATTCCTGGTTGGGAAGGAGGTGCCTGCTGCCAGGAAGAGATCCCTGGTTGCGAAGGAGGTGCCTGCTGCCAGGAAGAGATCCCTAGCTGTGAAGGAGATGCCTGTTGCCAGGAGGAGCTCCCTGGTTGTGAAGGTCGAGGTTTCGAACGCTGCACAGAGGTTCGAGGTTCTGAATGCTGCAGAGAGGGACGTGGCAGACGATGTGTTGCACGAGTGTTAACAACATCCGAAGATCGTCTACATGTAACAGCTATGTAAATCTCGCATAGATTCCCTTGAAGACTCTTCAACCTTGTTACTTGCTCTCGCGGTGGGATATTTTCTCCTCTCTAAAAGCGGTCCACTAAAGCGGTAACCTCCTCTAGTGCCTCAGATGTCAATTCACCCTGTACACATAAAGTTAACCAATTGTATATGTTCAGATTAAGGGAAAACTTAACATGTGAGAAAAATAGCACATACCGCGTGGTGTCTGGTTCCCACAACTGAGGCAGTTGGGAACATATCGCTGGTGAGAGGGGCATCGATATGATCAGGAGCTCATGATGGAACCAAGTAGATCCTCGTGCCATGCCGGTAACGCTGCAGATACAACCCGAACTTGTCCAGTCAAAGGCCCGAACTTCATCCCAGATATTTGTCAGCGTAGTAGTTCATTCGAAGACGTAAGGGCTAATGTCGCAAAGCCAAGAAGCCTGGGACTTGTTTCCTCCAACGCGACTGTACCTGAGATTGAAATGCATGTTACATGATTAGTTATATGCCGAATGCAGACATGAGAACTAAAGTAGTATTACTTACTTGTGCACGTGATCTGGTAAGTGTGGAATAACAGGAATGTCAGGATCTTAGCATAGACCGAACTGTATCATCACCCTATGAAGAGCCATCTCCTCAACCGTCACGTCAAACACCAACTTGGCCTTGGTCATCCAATAATGTCGATCTCTAGTGCACAATCCAGAAATCCCAACTGGACACCTTTCTGAAATAGCATGATCGGAGTATGGCTCCCATATAACTTGATCCTCGTGCAAACTATCAAATTGCGCCATGAAGGAGGGGTAGCAACCCATCACCTGGCTATGTGCAAGCTGTCTCTGTGCATGACAACAAACATTAGTAAATAATATTGAATAGCGAGAAATAAACATTAGTAATTCATATTGTTACTAATTATGAAAATACCTCTCTCCGTGTCCAAACAGATCCCATAGTAGGCAAGTCGTCGATAGAAGGCACGTAAGTTCCAGCCATGTCCTCACAACCAAAAGGTTTTTCAACGCTGACGTAGGGTCGACCAATAGGGAATCTCTCATATGACCAAAGCTGCAACAATAGTGGACATCCAACAAGACCAGATTTTCTAGACTTCAACTAACAAGCTTTGCACAGACCTCTATACATAGCCGCTAACACAGCAGAACCAAAACTCTTCTACACAATGTTCTCCGGGCAACGTGCGTCTGCTATCTCTTGTGCAACACCGATGAGTCGGGCATCGACAGTGGTCACATGGTTCTCCGTGAACATCGTCTTGCCGAACAACCACATAATATATGCCTCTAGGGATCAGTCAATCTGTGCCTTTGACAACTAAACATTGGGATATCCTAAGGAGACAATCTAAAACTGGCTCAACCACCTGAAAAGAGGCCTGTTATGATCATTGTCTAGCATCATAGTAGTTGGCACCGCAGCCAGAAAACGAGCATGCATAGATGCTAGCCAACCAGTTTCTATCTCTAAAGGACCTATGGTAGCACCGGATAGAGGTAATCCCAACAAGTAAGACACATCCTATAAAGTAGGCGCCATCTCTCGCCTGGGAAAGTGAAACGTATGTGTCTCTGGTCTCCATCTATCTACTAAGCAAGTAAGGAGTGACCCGTCGTAAGAGAAACGTGTGACTTGCCTCTTGTGCAATTACATTGGTTCATCTGCCTCATCTAAGTCCGGATGATCAACCCACTCATGCAATGTACCCTCAACCAGCAGTGCCAAGGGTAGAAGTCCAACCCAACTTAACCTACAAAATAAATAGAATGTAGCATACAGTTAGCGTCTATCAAAAGGATGTCAAACATAGTAAGTCATTATACCGACACATACCTATCAACCCATGAAGGGTGTATCATCCAGTTAGACTTTAGGGTGCGAGTGATCAACACGTCTAAGTTTGTGCCCGATTCCATAAGTGCGCCTCGGTGCCCTCTATCGAGATTACCATTAAGCAACGGATACGAAGCCATATCTGCAATTAGAACATAGTTCACACATATTACAGAATAAAACATAGTTCATCATATTACACGTTAAAACACAGTCCACACTTATTACAAAATAAAACATAGGTGTTTGCATATTACAAATAAAAACATAGTCTGACATATTACACATTAAATAATGCAAACATATTACAAATTAAAACATAGGCCGACACATTATGTAGCTTCTGAGTTATTTATTTCTCATCCGCCTCTTTTGAATAGTATGGAGACACGAAGGAGATAGCGTTCAGCTCAATCTGGCCACAGGCAGCCAACACATGTGAGTAAGGCAGGTGCAACAACTGCGGTTTGTTGCATGTACACTCGCAAGTTGGATAAATTTCGTTCCAATTTTGACCTCATGCGTCTTCACCTCATTTGCATAACCAAAACCATCAATAGGAAGCTGAACCTCATACCTCATTTCCTGATTACCTATGAGTGTGACAGTGTGCTTTTTTGCTTTCTTTATCTTCTGAGCCATGTACTCCATGACACGGCTACAATAAGGTGTGTTAGGATTAACTGCAATATGCTTCTTTGCTAACTCGTGCCTTTCTCTGAAATATCTCAAAGTGCCATGGAATACACCCTCCACAATAGCTGTCAGTGGCAATGCTCTATTCTCTCTGAGTACAAAGTTATACACCTCTTTAAGATTGGTTGTCATGTGGCCATACCTAGCTCCATGGGTGTCATGCAGCAAAGACCAATTTACTGGAGGCTCTTTCTCTATCCCCTCAGAAAAATTCTTTATTGCCCTGCCCTTCTTTCTCTTCATATTAGGAGGGTCAATTGCAGGCAAGTCACAAAGACCTACTGGCTCCTCAAGCTCCGCTATGAGTGTTGTTAATTTAACCTGGTCTTTTTCCATTTTCTTCCTAGCAAGGACCTGCTTCTTAGTAAACTCATCTAGTTTTGACCAAATAAATTCGTATTTGCGCTGCTGGTTCTGCTTGCATAACTTTTTGAACAAGTTCATCAAACGTTTGTTCTTAAACTGTGAGAAAAAAATGCACCCAGATGGCGCATGCACCACCGGCTTTGCAAGTCCTTCCAAGGTGTTGGCTCGTCAGCTGTTGGATTACTCAATGTCTTCACGGCCTTCAGTATACCAGGATGTCTGTCATGAATGACACACATGTTTGATCGGTCCTTCACGATCGCAATTTTAACTTGCCGGAAGAACCATACCCAGCTCGGAAAGTTCTCATCCTCCACAAATTTCATGGCTAGTAGGATGATTTGGTTGTTCCCGTTCACACCAATAGCAGTCAAGATTTGCCCTTTATACTAACCAGTCAGGAATGTACCATCCACAAACATCAAAGGAGGACAACGCTGGAAAGCTTCGATACACAAACCGAAAGAGAAGAATACTCGTTTCAACACCTTGTAATCTGGTATATTCTCCAACCTCGTGTGTTGTATGTTAACATAAGTGTCGGGATTCCTCTCCTTCAGTATATCAAGGAGACGGACAACATTATCATATGAGTCGAAGAACGTCCCAAACCTTTCCTCCATAGCCTTCTGCTTAGCCCTCCAAGCCTTACCATATGGAATGTCATAATTCCATCTGACCTTCACTGCTTTCTGGATATGTTTTGCTTCTATATCTTTCTTCTCAACTATCTCAGTATACATGAGTTGCGCTATGAGAGTTGAAGTTAGGTTTGGATGACGAACCAACAGATTTTTCCTCACACAATTATGCGGGACCACATTGGTGACAACCCAGTGGATGTTATACTTTGGCACGTGGCCGTGCACCTTCATAGGACAACCTGATTCAACACACTTCACGGTATATTTTGTTGGACTCGATATGTGTGTCTAAAAAACCCTTTACGTATACATAGCCCACTTTATCACCGCATACTTCAATTTTTTCTTTGTGTCAAACATAACCCCGATCTGGACTTGGTTCATATTATATTGCCATGGAGTCTCATGGCCATCGTTGACAGTAATGCTGACGGATATCTCCTAATCCCATGCAGAAGGAATCGGTACTTCCACTTCATCCTCGGAATTTTCAGAATTGAGATCCTTCGCAGACCCATCCTCGTCCTCTTCCTCCATCACCCTCTTCATTTCATCGCCTTCCTCATCCCCATCAGCAACACCAGAGCCAGCTAATACTATCGACTGAATACTCTGCCCAGTATCATGACCACTAATATTGCGTGGCACATAATCTGACTTTTTCTCGGCTTGGCTAGCATCCACATCCGGTGGTTGTGACCCAGATACATAAATCTCGTTAGCCACTTGACTACCCTGGCCTGGTTCATACTCCACGCTGAGTTGTACGATATTCTCCTCCTTCGTCACTGGTTGTACTAGGGCATATGGGTGGATTTTTCGGTCTCTGGAACGACTTAACATGGGCAACCAATGCTGGCTCCTATCTATTGAAATCAACTCCCACTTGACATTTTTATAGGATTTGGTTCACAATGCATGAATACTGACGGAACAGACTTTAGGATCCAGTCCAAAACTAGTAGTCAACCAATGCTTCAACTGCCTAATGTCCAGTCTGTCCGGGTCTAAAAGTGTCATGACGCCTTTTTTTAACTCGCTAAGATCAACCCCCAACTCATTATATCGAACATTACCAAGGCCGTACTAAACGGTGAAGTTTACGGATTCAACATTTTCACCTGTCAGACATCGTCACTTCTCATTATTCGCAACAAATTAATTTACACTAAATAAACCTACACTAAAATATACCTATGTACACTAAATAAACCTGCACTAAAATGAACGTACACTAAAATAAACCTACATACACTAAAAATGATTACACTAACTAAACTAAATAAACTTACACTAGCAACACATACACTAAAAACACTATACTATATAAACTAATTATACGTACAATAAAAAAAACTAACCTAAACTAAAAAAATGATATACCTTCGACGTGTGTGTCTCCTTCTTCCTCTCCACTTTCTTCTTCCTCTCCACCACACCACCTCCTCACCATTCACACCTCCTCCACCCCACAATGGCTCCTCCAAATGAACAAAAACTATCCCATGGTAAAAAATTAGACCGTAGGGCGGTGGAGATGGGCATGATCTATTGTTTCAGCGGATTGAATAGGAAGGTGGGTGGAGGATGGAGACCGGAGGGGGGGGATTCGGAGAAGAAAAGGAGAGAGAGAGAGGATGAGCGAGCGAGAGGAAGAAGAAGGTCCCGGTCGGTCGGGCCTTATCCAGGGGCTCTTCGGCCTCCTGGAGGCCGACGGGCCCTCTTCGGCCTCCCGTGGGCCGACGGCAGCCTCTTCGGCCACCCCTGGGTCGACGGGCCCTCTTCGGCCGCCTGCAAGCCGGCCGGTCCCTCCTCGGCCCACCAGAGGCCAACGGGGTGCTATTTTTGATTATTTTTTTCATTTTCGACATATGCTTTTCGAATTTGATATAAAATAGGTACTAATTTTGAAAAAAAAATCATCTTTAAGGGCTAACTGGTTTGCAAGAAACCAAATATACTCCTTTCGTTTTTAAATATAAATCTTTTTTAAAAATTGCACTATCAACTACATACGGATCTAAAAATAAACATATTTAAGAACAAATGAAGTACGAATTAAGAGTAGTACAAGAATTTTATAAGATGACACTTGTCATTCTAATAAATTGTCATGTCATGTTTCTATGCAACAACCAAAAAAACTTTGAATGGATGCGTATTTGCTTCGAAAACACTGCAAATGAATAGTATTTCTATTAAATTTCTGTATTTTCTTACAAATGAATGCATCTATAGGAAATGTCCTCTGTAATTCTTATTCACATATCTTTTTCTATGAAAACCGTTCAAACCAAACTAGCCCTAAATGAAATGCAAAATAGCGGGTTCCGGAAAAATAAATGAAAAGTAGCGTGCTGCCTTCCGCAAAATAAGATTCCTCCGAACTGAAAAAAAAGGCATCACGGTCACCATCTCTCCACCGGAACACGAAGCCTCTTCAGGTGACCGTCTAATCAGCGAGGAGCTCACACCCACCTCACTCCCACTTCCCAGCCAGCCATCCAGCATGGCTCCGGAGTCGGACTCCGGCTCCTCTGCCCCTCTCCTTCGCGCCGGATCCGGCCACCGCCACGCCACCGGCGGCTGGAGGTCGTCTCTGTTCATAATCTGTAAGCCCGGCCACAATCTCTCACCCGATCGAGCTTGCTCCTAGCTTGTTTCCTCGATTCGATTTGCTAATTTTGCGCCTTTTGGGGGACTTGGGAAATCCAGGGGTGGAGGTGGCGGAGCGGTTCGCGTACTACGGCATCTCCTCCAACCTCATCAGCTACCTCACCGGCCCGCTCGGGGAGAGCACGGCCGCCGCCGCCGCGGCCGTCAACGCGTGGTCGGGCGCCGCGTCGATGCTGCCGCTGCTCGGCGCCGCCGTCGCCGACTCGTGGCTCGGCCGGTACCGCACCATCGTTGCCTCCTCTGTGCTCTACATCACGGTCAGCCTAGCAATTCAGCCACCTCTGGAATCGCTTCCTCCATTCTCAAGTATACTGTTCAGCTAATCTATCGGTAGCATCTAGGCACCATTAGATTGGATCATGGGAGTTCACTGATCTTTTTTGTCCTGCATTATTAGTCCCACCCGCCACTTGCGTGCCCCTTGATATCGCACGGAATCGTGTACTGGTATAGAACTATAGATTAGTGCACACGCAATTAGTTGAGACTTGAGAGTACTTCCGTTGATAGGGATGTTTCGGATCCGGGGTAAGCAGAGAGAGACAGCAACTAGTGCTTGGCATGATAGCGATTTACAATGAGTAAACATGAGAGCCCAAGCAAACTCTGGGTCCTCCATCCTTGTATCACGCGTCACGTTTGTCCAGCTACTCTGTTTCCGATCTGTTTTTCACATGTTTTTGTTCGGTGGGACGTGTACCCAGACGCCCGGTCAGTCATTTTCAGCGGTTTAGCGATCTCAAACTTGACGATCCGTGCCCCGATTTTTCTTCTGATGATCCATGATATGATATCACCGTGACGGCATGCACGCATACATGTTCGCCTGGTCTGAAAGGCCGATAAGGTACTCTTGATCGTGCCTTTCTGGCCTCTGTTCTGCAAAAGAAGCAAACACCTGCGCCATCGAGTTGCTTGCTCTTAGCGATCCGTATCAATTTACGGAAACGAAAAGTTGAATTCGCTAGCCCGTACGTCGTCGAGATGGCGCAACAATCGATTCACAATTTTATTTTTCAACAGTTGATTTGCACGGGAAAGAAAAAAATCAAGAAACTCACCAAATGCGAGCTAACAATCTGCAGGGACTGGGCATGCTGACGCTCTCGTCCATGTTCCCGGAGAGCCAACACTGCAACGTCTCCGCCCACGGCCGGCGAGAATGCCCGCCTTCCTCCCTCCAGACGGCCTTCTTCTACGTCTCGCTGTACCTGGTGGCCATTGCGCAGAGCGGCCACAAGCCCTGCGTGCAGGCCTTCGGGGCCGACCAGTTCGACGTGACGGACCCCAGCGAGTCGTTGGCCCGGGGCTCCTTCTTCAACTGGTGGTACTTCGGGATCTGCGGGAGCGCCACCGTGACCGTCGCGCTCATGAGCTACGTCCAGGACAACGTCAGCTGGGGCCTTGGCTTCGGCGTGCCGTGCGTGATCATGCTGCTCGCGCTCGTCGTCTTCCTGCTTGGCACGAGGACGTACCGGTTCTACGACTCCGGTGACGGCGAGGGCGCCAGCGCGTTCTCCCGTGTCGGCAAGGCCATCAAGGCATGGCGCAAGAGGTTGCCAGAGGGTGGCGCCTTGGTACAACACGGTGACTGCGCGGAGGACGTCGTGCTCATGGAGGAGGTGAGGGGCCTGGGGAGGCTGTTCCCGATCTGGGCGACGTGTCTGCTCTACGGTGTGGTGTTCGCTCAGCCGCCGACGCTGTTCACGAAGCAGGCGGCGACACTGGACAGGACGGTCGGGTTGACGTCGTTGCAGATGCCACCCGCCGCGCTCCAGTGCTTCTTGGGCGTCAGCGTCGTCACGTGCATCGTGCTGTACGACCGCGTCCTGGTGCCCGTGGCGCGCAGGATCACCGGCGTGGCCTCGGGCATCACCATGCTCCAGCGGATCGGCACGGGCATGGCCCTCGCCCTTGCCGCGCTCGTGGTGGCCGCGCTGGTGGAGATGAGGCGGCTCGGCGCAGCGAGGAACGCCGGCGTAGTCGATCAGCCCGACGCGGTGGTGCCCATGAGCCTGTGGTGGATCGTGCCACAGTACGTGCTCCTCGGCGCGGCGGACGTGTTCGCCATGGTCGGCATGCAGGAGTTCTTCTACGACCAGATGCCCGTCGAGCTCAAGAGCCTCGGGCTCGCGCTCTACCTGAGCGTCCTTGGCGTCGGGAGCTTCATCAGCAGCTTCCTCATCTCGGTCATCGACGGCTTGACGAGGAGGGACGGCGGGACGAGCTGGTTCGCCGACAACCTCAACAGGGGCCATCTTGATTACTTCTACCTGCTCCTTGCTGCTCTCAGCGCGCTGGAGCTTCTTGCCTTCCTCTACTTCTCGGCGACTTACATTTACAAGAGAAAGCCTGTCAATGTCCACTGACCAAGACTGATACATCCGTCTATGTATTATGGATTTGTGGCCAGGTATACGGGACAATTGCAGGCAGCATCAGTAAATAAAATTATAGTAGACGAGTACGCCTCAGTTTTCTTTTGAAAAGCATCATATCTACTCGCTCCGATCAAAAATATGGATCACAGGTAGTATTATATAAAGTTTCACCGAAGTTACAAAGCATCTCAAACCTAATAAAAATTGGAAAACGCTTGCTTTCGGAACGCCGGCCAAATTTTCGGCCGGATCGCACACCACGCTCGCTGCCTGGCTCCAAGCACAGAAGGGCGAGTGGACCCGTGCAACCGTTCCTCCCCTTACACGCTCGATTTCCTACCTTCAGCCGTTTTTCTCCACACGCCGCACCCCTTCTCCTCCCTCGTGTTGCGGCCGAGCCACTACGAGCCCCCTTCGAAAAGGTTTTACTGAACCATGGTTCAGCTGGACCTACACTTCATACCATTGATCTATAGACACTGTTTATAAAGATTCGTGCACGATTGATTAAAATATGTATGATGAGAGATGTTTGCATGTTAAACAATGCATGACATGAAGTTTTGAATAAAATTGACATGCATGACGCAGATCCAAATGCAAGTGAATGTTTGATCGTACGGTGTGAAGCATAGGTTCGGCTGAACCATGGTCCTAAATCACGCCTCTCGCCCCCTTGCTGGCGGCCGATGCTACCATGGCAGAGACCACATGCTACAACCATGGCAGTCAGGCGCGCCTGGCGGCGATGGCCGAAGGTGACCACGGGGTTGCAAAGGAGAATGTCATAACCATCAAGGAGATGCCATGGTTGCCTGCTGCCATGGTCGGACCCGTCAGCGTATACAAGTGTTGCAACCATCACATAAAGCTTCAACCATAGATAGAGAAAGCTTCCATCGACATTGTCAACAAGGAAAAATTGCAACCATAGTTGAATTTTGCTACTAGCAGCGAAGTTTTTTGGTACATCCATCAACCCAGAGCTGCGACCTTGGCATGGGCGTTTTTGCTGCAACTGTGGTTGGATTTTGCTACTACTAGCAAAGTTTTTTGCTACCTTACCAAGGTGGAGTTGTGACCTCACAACTACGGCGACGATGATTTTGCTGCGACCATTGCTGGCTTTTGCTACTACCGGCAAAGTTTTTTTGCTACATCCATTAAAACTACGTTGTCTGACTGGTGCCCGTCCCCGATGCAATTCCGTGCTACCAGCATCAACGACGGGGGACGGCGGCGGAGCTACATGAGAGCTGCAACGACAAGTACAACTATTGCATGGGTCGAGGCGACGACAAGGACGGTCGGTGAGGGTGACGGCCGACGAGGGTGGGGACCGCCGACGAGGACGCCCATCGGAGGGGATTGGAGGCACGACGACGAGGACGACCGTCGGAGGGGACTAGAGGCGCGGTGACAAGGACCCCAGTGGGAGTTGTGGATCCAGCCCGAGGAAGAAGAAGCTTAGGGCGAATCCGTAAACTCGCTCGCATCCAAGGGTTAGGATGCGACCGACCGAAACTTTCGATCGACGTGTCGGCGCCTAGCTTCCCCCCCCCCAAAATTACATCGAGATGTATGAACCACCAAATGATCATTGCCACCGCCATAACGAGACGTGGACACGCTGCTATCGTCACTTCCATACCAGAGTCGGTCTGGCGATGGCCATGCATGACAACCCAAAAGTCTTCGTGCATGTGCCTCTAAGGACGGACGTCACGGAGCCACAGTCATCGCCATTGAATCCATCAATCGACCGGAATAACCTAACGCCAAACCTCGTCGTTGCGTATGCACGGCGAGAAACCCTAACCTCATTGTCCCGAAAATGTGACCAGAATCTATGTTGAAACACAGTCTAATCAGTCCCGATGGACGAGCTTGAGAAGGATCAGAACCCGAAAGACCGACTCGAAGAAGAAGTGTCGCCATGCGTCCGAGAGCCGCCCCTCCTGAAAGGACGTGGATGTCACCTAGAGGGGGGGGGGTGAATAGGCTTTAAAACAATTACGGTCTAGGCTTGAATAAATGCGGAATAAAATTAGTGTTTCATTAGTCAAGCACAAAACCTAAAACAACTAGGCTCACCTATGTGTACCAACAACTTATGTTACTCAAGATAAACAACTAAGATAATTGAGGCAAGATATATAATGAGAAACAATATGGCTATCACAAAGCAAAGTGCATAAGTAAAGGGCTTGGGTATGAGATAATTGAGGCACGAGGAGACGATGATGTATCCTGAAGTTCACACCCTTTCGGATGCTAATCTCCGTTCGGAGCGGTGTGGAGGCACAATGCTCCCTAAGAAGCCACTAGGGCCACCGTAATCTCCTCACGCCCTCGCACAATGCAAGTTGCCGTGATTCCACTAATGGTGCCCTTGAAGGCGACGACCGAACCTTTACAAACAAGGTTGGGGCAATCTTCACAACTTAATTGGAGGATCCCAACAATACCACGAAGATTCACCACAATGGATTGTGGCTCCAAGGTAACCTTAATTGCTCGGGGCAATCTTCACAACCTAATTGGAGACCCCGACACTTGCCCGGAGCTTTACACCATAATGACTGAGCTCCGAGGCACCACCAACCGTCTAGGGCGCTCAGGCACCCAAGAAGCACAAGATCTAGGGTGCCTAAACACCCAAGAGTAATATGTTGGAAATATGTCCTAGAGGCAATAAATAAAGTATTTATTATTATATTTCCTTGTTCATGATAATTGTTTATTATCCATGCTATAATTGTATTGATTGGAAACACATTACATGTGTGGATAGATAGACAACACTTTGTCCCTAGTGTGCCTCTAGTAGACTAGCTCGTTGATCAAAAATGGTCAAGGTTTTCTAGCCATTGACATAAGATGTCATTTGATAATGGGATCACATCACTAGGAGAATGATGGGATGGACAAGACCCAAACTATAAACGTAGCATATGATCGTGGCAGTTCATTACTACAGTTTTCTGCATGACAAGTATATGTTCCTACGACCATGAGATCATATAATTCACAGACATCGGAGGAGTGCCTTGTGTGTATCAAACGTCACAACGTAACTGAGTGACTATAAAGGTGCTCTAGAGGTATCTCCGAAGGTATCTGTTGGGTTGGCATGGATCAACACTGGGATTTGTTACTCCGTGTGACGGAGAGGTATCTCAGGGCCCACTCGGTAATACAACATCACAACAAGCCTTGCAAGCAATGTGACTAAGTGTTAGTGACGGGATCTTGTATTATGGAACGAGTAAAGAGGCTTGCCGGTAACGAGGTTGAACTAGGTATGGAGATACCGACGATCGAATCTCGGGCAAGTAACATACCGAAGAAAAAGGGAACATCATACGGGATTAACTGAATCCTTGACATAGAGGTTCGACCAATAAATATCTTCGTGGAATATGTAGGAACCAATATGGGCATCCAGGTCCTGCTATTGGTTATTGACCGTAGAGGTGTCTCGATCATGTCTACATAGTTCTCGAACCGGCATGGTCTGCACACTTAAGATTTGGTGACGTTTCGGTAGTATAGAGTTATGCATGGTGGTGACCAAAGGTTGTTCGGAGTCCCGAATGAGATCCCAGACGTCACGAGGAGCTCCGGAATGGTCCGGAGGTAAAGATTGATATAGGAAATCCTGTTTTGGTCACCGGAAAAGTTCCGGGCTCATCGGTAGTGTACCGGGAGTGCCGGGAGGGTACCAGGGGACCATCGGGAGGTGTATTTCGACCCAAGAGGTTACATGGGCTGTGGGAGGATGAATACCAACCCTTAGTGGGCTGGACAAAGTCCCACAGAAGGCCCATGCGGCTGGGAAGAAATTCCAAAGTGGAAAAGGTGGAAAAGGCAAAAAGGTGGAAATAAGGAAGGAGTCCTAATCGTACTAGGAGTGGAGGAGGAGGACTCCTCCTCTTTACTTCGGCCGAAGCCTTCTAGGGCTGGCCCTTGCGCCAAGCCTCCTCCTCTCCTCCTCCTATATATACTAGAGGTTTTAGGGTTTTTGCGTATAGATTTTCAGCCACATGCAAACCTCTCCTCTAGTCCGTAGTTTCTCCTCTAGATCGGTTTCAGCAGTGCTTAGGCGAAGGCCTGCTGGGATTACTCCACCACCATCACCGCAATGCTGTCGCGCTACCAGAGAACTTGTCTACCTCTCCGCTCTCTCTTACTGGATCAAGAAGGCGGAGATCGTCATCAAGCCGTACGTGTGCTGAACACGGAGGTGTCGTCCGTTCGGTGCTAGATCGGGACGGATCGTGATTGGATCGCGGGACGCTCGGCGATTTGGATCACGAAGACGTTTGACTACATCAATCGTGTTTCTTAACGCTTCCTGCTTAGCGATCTACAAGGATACGTAGATCCACTCTCCCTCTCGTAGATGCTCATCACCATGGATAGATCTTGTGTGTGCGTAGGAAAATATTTGTTTCCCATGCAACGTTCCCCAACAATGGCATCATGAGCTAGGTCTATGTGTAGATGAGATCTCGAGTAGAACACAAAGAGTTTGTGGGCATTGATGCTTAGATTGCTTCCTCCCTTGGTCGTGTTTTGGTTCAGCGGTATTGTAGGATGAAGCGGCTTGGACCAACCTTACTCGTATGCTTACGAGAGACCGGTTCCATCGACTGACGTGTAACTTTGTTGCACAAAGATGGGTGACGGGTGTCTGTTTCTCCTACTTTCATTGGATCGAATTCGACAAAGGCGGTCCTTGAGAAGGTTGAAAAGCAACTTATGTATCACCGTTGTGGTTTATGCGTAGGTGAGAATTGTTCTTGCTAGATACCCGTAGCAGCCACGTAAAACATGCAACAACAATTAGAGGACGTCTAACTTGTTTTTGCAGGGTATGTTGTGATGTGATATGGCCAATTACATGATGAGATATATGTGAGATATGAGATGATCATGTGTTGTATAGAATATCACGACTTGCATGTCGATGAGTACGGCAACCGGCAGGAGCCGTAGGGTTGTCTTTAATTATTGTATGACCTGCGTGTCAATCATTAAGCGCTATGTAATGCTTTACTTTATCGCTAAACGGTAGCAATAGTAGTAGAAGCATGGTGGGCATGACAACCCCGATGGCGACACGTTGATGGAGATCAAGATGATGGAGATCATGGTGTCGTGCCGGTGACGATGGAGATCATGCCGGTGCTTTCAAGATGGAGATCAAAAGCACAAGTTCATGGCCATATCATGTCACTTATGATTTGCATGTGATGTTAATCCTTTTATGCACCTTGTTTTGCTTAGGACGACGGTATCGTTATAAGGTGATCCTCACTTAAATTTCCAGATGAATTGTGTTCTCCCCGAGTGTGCACCGTTGCGAAAGTTCGTCGTGTGGAGACACCACATGATGATCGAGTGTGATAGACTCTACGTTCACATACAATGGGTGCAAGCCAGTGTTGCACATGCAGAACACTCGGGTTAAACTTGACGAGCCTAGCATGTACAGACATGGCCTCGGAACACAAGAGACCGAAAGGTAGAACATGAGTCATATAGTAGATATGATCAACATAATGATGTTCACCATTGAAACCACCTCAACTCACGTGATGATCGGACTTGAGTTGGTGAATTTGGATCATGTGACACTCAGATGACCTGAGGGATGTCAATTTTAGTGGGAGCCTTAGTAATATGATTAACTAAACTCATTATCTTGAACAATAGTCTAAGTAACCTTTGCATAATTATGTTGTAGATCAATGGCTCACGCAGTAGCACCCCTGAATTTTAATGCATTCCTAGAGAAAGCTAAGTTGAAAGATGATGGAAGTAACTTTGTGGACTGGGCCCATAATCTGAGGATTATCCTCACGGCTTCCCAGAAATCATATGTCCTTGATGCACCGCTTGGTGACCAATCCGAACACATGTCATTCGAAGACGTTAAGAACGCTTGGGAGGCACGTTCTCGAGATTACTCAATAGTTCAGTGTGCAATGTTGTATAAGACCCCGGACATCACGAGGAGCTCCATAATGGTCCGTAGGTAAAGATTGATATATAGGAAGTCCTATTTTGGTCACCGAAAAAGTTCCGGGCTCATCGGTAGTGTACCGGGAGTGCAGGGAGGGTACCGGGGGACCATCGGGAGGTGTATTTCGACCCAAGAGGTTACATGGGCTGTGGGAGGAT
The DNA here is from genome assembly GCA_022496015.1 of Hordeum marinum. Lineage (NCBI taxonomy): Eukaryota > Viridiplantae > Streptophyta > Magnoliopsida > Poales > Poaceae > Hordeum > Hordeum marinum. Next base: position 343,045,802 of record CM039672.1, on the reverse strand, counting down.
GAATAGCAGCCCTTAGTGGGCAGGCCAAAGTCCCACAGAAGGCCCATGCGGCTGGGAAGAAATTCCAAAGTGGAAAAGGTGGAAAAAGGCAAAAAGGTGGAAATAAGGAAGGAGTCCTAATCCTATTAGGAGTGGAGGAGGAGGACTCCTCCTCTCCACTTCGGCCGAAGCCTCCTAGGGCTGGCCCTTACGCCAAGTCTCCTCCTTTCCTCCTCCTATATATACTAGAGGTTTTAGAGGTTTTGCATATAGATTTTCAGTCACGTGCAATCCTCTCCTCTATTCTGTAGTTTCTCCTCTAGACCGGTTTCAGGAGTGCTTAGGCGAAGCCCTGCTAGATTTACTCCACCACCATATCCGCAACGCCGTCGCACTGGCGGAGAACTCGTCTACCTCTCCGCTCCCTCTTGCTGGATCAAGAAGACAGAGATCGTCATCAAGCCCTACGTGTGCTGAACGCGAAGGTGTCGTCCGTTCGGTGCTAGATCGGGACGGATCATGATTGGATCGCAGGACGCTCGGCGATTTGGATCGCAAAGACATTCGACTACATCAACCGCGTTTCTTAATGCTTCCCGCTTAGCGATCTACAAGGGTACGTAGATCCACTCTCCCTCTCGTAGATGCTCATCACCATGGATAGATCTTGCGTGTGCTTAGGAAATTTTTTGTTTCCCATGCAACGTTCCCCAACTTAATAGGCTTCTCAAACTTCACTTCCACGAATCACAATGAAGAACTCAAAACTATGCACCAAATGAAATGGCAAGGGCACACGGAGTGCCCAAGTCCTTCTCTCCCAAATCCCACCACTACAAGTAATACTATGAAGGAAAATGAGAGGAAGAACGAAGGAGAGAACACAAAGAACTCCAAGATCTAAATCGAGGGGGTTACCACATAGAGGAGAAAGTGATTGGTGAAAATGTGGATCTAGATCTTCTCTCTCTTTTCCCTCAAGAACTAGCCAGAATCATTGGAGGGATTGGGAGTTAGCAATCTCGAAGAAGGTCAACAATGGAGGAAGAACATGAGATCAAGATATAAGATTCACTGTGAAAAATCCACCCGTTACCCCCTCAGCCCGCACATGAGTAGTACTACCGCTCCGGAGAGTGGTACTATCGCTTGGGGGGCAGTGCTCCGATGAGCAATCAATGGCACGAAGCCATGAGGCGCTAGAGCTGTCGGAGCGGCACTACCGCTTATAAGCGGAAGTGGAGCGGTAGTGACGGGCGGTACTACCTCTTGAAGGCGATACTACCGCTTCATACTACCATACCACTACCGCCCAGTCCGACATGAAAAGTCGAGACCGCTCAGAGGTAGCGGTAGTACCAACAGAACTGGACAGGGGTACTACCACTTGCTCAAAGCGCTATTACCTCTAATAGGCGGTACTACCGCTTGCCCAGAGCAGTACTACCACGGTAGAGCAACATAGAAGCCCAAGCAAACATATGGATACAGCAAAACCCGATCTGCCATAACTTTCTCATACGAGCGCCGAATTGAGCAAACTCAAGCTTATTGGATTGAGGACAAGAAGAGCAAAGAGGCAGTATAAAAATACCAATGATATAGAGATGTGAAACCTCTATGGATAAAGAACCGACAAAAACTCCAACATAAAAAACATCATATAAGATGTTGAACTCCATTTTCATGAACTTGAACTTGTCATGAAGATGACCATAAGCTCTAAAACTCACGAAGAGAAACACCAAACAAGAACAAAGAAATATGATGATGCCAAGAATGAAATGGTCTGAGCTCTCAACGAACAATGCGATCAAGCTACTCACTCCAGAGCCCCCTATATAATACGCCTATCGATCCTATAACCCGGTATCCCCACTACCATCATGAGACTGGTACAATAGAAAAACCTATCAAGGTCAAACCTTTGCCTTGCGCAAGTCCAACTGAGATAGATGATAACGACCTTGTCCTCCTTAAGATGGACCACCTTTCTTGATTGCGCCGGCTCGATGAAGACTAATAGATTGCTCCCCCATACTCTACTATGGGTGACCCTCTCTTTGGCACATCTTCACAAGTCAATTGTCACCATAATGGATGGAAAGATTCAAGCATGATCTCTTTGTGATGCTCCACTTGAACTTGCACACAACAATCTTGATGATGATCACCACTTGATGTCATTCTCCATGGGTTATATAAGATCTTCCTCTTGACGCAAGCACACGGAAGCATACCTATACCCACATAGAACTCTCTCGTAGAACATGGGTTAGTACACAATGCATAATGGACAATGCTTACTGTACCATGGGATTACTTGACCCCCCTCGGTACATATTGTATGCTTTGTGTGTTGATCAACTTGATTCACTCAGACTTAGTCTTGATCAACCTTGTATCTTATCTTCTCTCTTCATAAAGATGATGCCTTGAAGGTAAACATGAATGTTCACACAATCTTCTTCTTAAGACATGCTTGTGATAAGCTCAACTCTCACATGAACAATCTTTGGATAAAACCTTGAATACCACCTTGGTCACTATATAACCTCTTTGAAACCAGCATATGGACTTCAAGAAGTGCATATGGACAAATCCTTCGAATATAACTCAAGTCAATCATTAGTCCACAGGTATTGTCATCAATTACCAAAATCACACATGGAGAAATATGCTCTAACACCCGTGAGTACTAAAATCCAGCCTATTTATTAGCCGGAGGCATCACGATTTCCCTCTTTGTCACCAACGCTGGAGCGGCAGAAAGGGAAGGCAAATCCATGGTCTCATCAATGAAGGCCGAGGGGAGAAAGGCTTTCCCCTAATAGCAGCCCTATAATATTGCAACTACCAAAAAGGGTTTTTAGGGCCCTTGGAAGAAAAACCAGTGCTCCAACATTTTCCATATCCATATTTTTCTGTTCTGTTTTGAGGTAGCCTAAAAACAGGCCCCGGTGTTGCAAATTTGCAGCATGCGCGCTCCTATCTCAAATCCTAAATTGTTGAGCGCGGAAGCCCAACCGCCACACTAAAACTTTCTCCCGCCGCACCACACCGCGCCTCTACCCTCGACCGTCGTCGGCTCGATTCCGGCTGCCAATGCACCACCTTCATTCCTCGACTTGCCCTCACCATGTCAGAATTCCTGCGCTTGACCCCCCTGCTCCATGCGACAATGGTAGCCCCGTCGGAGGCCCCATACGAGATTCACCTTCGCACCGGATTCCCAAATTTGGTTGCCCTTCGTCCCTCCATCGCCCTTAATGGTGGTCACCGCACCTTCATCGCTCGTAAACGCGGGCAAGTGCCCGTCCGATGGCTACTATTGAGAACGCAACCACCATGACTGAGTCGAGTCGTGGTGCTGCTTCGACTGCATCAACGGCTTGGTGTCACTGATTTTTTCCACAAGCTTGACCTTCCCTGCGTCTATGAGGCCCTAACCCTAGCTCCCTACTTGTGGTTTATTGTTGTCACTTCACCTTGCATTTACTATAACTTATTAAACACACCTCATTGCATTAGTTATCACTATAGAAATTGCTTAGGTTCACATTTATATTGACATTACCCGAACTTACTATAATCAATTAAAAGTTGTAATTATAACTATTGAAACACACACACCCTAAAGGTCCATCTTGATCCTTTTAGCATGGCCCAGCCTCGACGCAACAGGACAGGAGGGGTGAAACCCTAGCGCCCAAGCTTGCCACGGTGTCGCCGCAATCGATGTCAGCCCGCTCAAACAAGATGCGATCAAACCAAACACCTTAGAGCATCTCCACCCACGCCCCCAATAGGCCTCCCTAGGCATCTTTTTTACCGCCGGCGGCGAAAAATCGGCCCAGTCGTGCCCCCAGGACCCCGTTTTTCGCCGGTTAGAGCCCTTTTTTGGGCCGGCGAACCCAGGCGGAACCCACCGCACTGGGGGCCTCTTGGGGGGCTCCAGCGGTAACAAACCGGCGTGTGGGACACCATTGTCAGGCGAATCTCGTCCTTTTCCTCGCCCGAGCCACTCCCCCCCCCCCCCCCCGTGTTCTCCCCAATGCCGACACCGGCACCCCTCGCCTGTTCATGGCCATTGCGTCGCCGCTAGAAGGCCCCCTTCACCCTCCCTCGCCGGATTTCTCTTCCCCCAACCCTCGCCCATCGATGTTCTCCGGCCCAAACCACGCCGGCAGGGCGTCGACGGCTGCCCGCCCGCCATGCCGACAAGGTATTCGTCGTTTTGCCTGCTCGGCCATGGACTCAGACGACGAGGATGCGTTCACGACCCTGTTAGAGGAAGAAGCCGAGGCCGACAGCGCCGACGAGGAGCACCTCATGGTACTCGCCTCGCTGGCCGGCCTGTTCGTCAACAATGACAAGCCCCGACGAGGTGGCTCGGCGTTGGGCCGGCGCAAGAGCAAGAAGAGGCATCGGATGGAGGGGTATTGCATGCTCTATGCCGACTACGTCGCCAACTCTCCATTGCACGGTGAGAAAGTATTTCGGCATCGCTACTGGATGAACCGAAAGCTTTTCCTTAGGATTGTTAATTCCGTTCGGGGGTTCGATAGCTATTTCGTTTGCAAGAAGGATTGCACTAGCACAGTTGGAATCTCCTCACTCCAGAAATGCACCCAAGCTACGAGGAACGTCACCAAACCTTAAGTGTGCAGACCCTGCGGGTTCGAGAACTATGTAGACATGACCGAGACACCTCTACGGTCAATAACCAATAGCGGGACCTGGATGTCCATATTGGTTCCTACATATTCTATGAAGATCTTTATTGGTCGAACCTCTATGTCAAGGATTCAGTTAATCCCGTATGATGTTCCCTTTGTTCTTCGGTATGTTACTTGCCCGAGATTCGATCGTCGGTATCTCCATACCTAGTTCAACCTCATTACCGGCAAGTCTCTTTACTCGTTCCATAATACAAGATCTCGTGACTAACACTTAGTCACATTGCTTGCAAGGCTTATTGTGATGTTGTATTACCGAGTGGGCCCTGAGATACCTCTCCCTCACACGGAGTAACAAATCCTAGTCTTGATCCATGCCAACCCAACAGACACCCTCGAAGATACTTGTAGAGCACCTTTATAGTCACCCAGTTATGTTGCAACGTTTGATACACACAAGGTACTCCTCCGGTGTCAGTGGGTTGCATGATCTCATGGTCATAGGAACATATACTTGACATTAGAAAACAGTAGCAATAAACTGACACGATCATATGCTACATTTGTAGTTTGGGTCTTGTCCATCACATCATTCTCCTAATGATGTGATCCCTTTACCAAATGACATCTCATGTCCATGACTAGGAAACCATAGCCATCTTTGATCAACGAGCTAGTCTATTAGAGGCATACTAGGGACATGGTTTTGTCTATGTATCCACAGATGCATCTAAGTCTCCAATCAATACAATTATAGCATGGATAATAAACAATTATCATGAACAAGGAAATATGATAATAACCAATTTATTATTGCCTCTAGGGCATATTTCCAACAGTCTCCCACTTGCACTAGAGTCAATAACCTAGTTTACATCACCATGTGATTCGCATTGTTATGAATCTAACACCCAATGAGTTCTGGGGCTCGATCATGCTTTGCATGTGAGAGAGGTCTTATAGTTAACGGGTCTGCGACATTCAGATCCGTGTGTACTTTGCAAATCTCTATGTCAAACTGTAAACACTACTCCCACACTCCACTTGGTACTATTCCAAATGGCTGCTCCACTATACGTATCCAGATTACTACTACGAGTCATCCAGATTGGTGTTAAAGCTTGCATCGACGTAACTCTTTACGAGGAACTCTTTATCACCTCCATAATCGAGAAACATCTCCTTAGTCTTTTAGTTACTAAGGATAATCTTGACAGCTGTCTAGTTATCCACTCCTGGATCACTCTTGTACCCCTTGACACACTCATGGCAAGGCACACACAGGTGCGGTACACAGCATGGCATACTATACAGAGCCTATGGCTAAGGCATAGGGGACGACGTTCGTCCTTTCTCTTTCTTCTGCCGTGGTCGAGCTTTGAGTCTCACTCAACTTCACACCTTACAAATCAGGTGAGAACTCTTTCTCTGACTGATCCATTTTGAACTCTTTCAAAATCTTGTCAAGGTATGTACTCATTGAAAGTCTCATCAAGCATCTTGATCTATCTCTATAGATCTTGATGCTCAACAATTAGGTAGCTTTATCCAGGTCTTCCTTTGAAAAAATCTTTTCAAACAACCGTTTATGCTTTCCAGAAATTCTACATCATTTCCGATCAACAATATGTCATCCACATATACTTATCAGAAATTCTATAGTGCTCCCACTCACTTTATTGTAAACACAAGTTTCTCGTAAACTTTGTATAGACTCAAAAACTTTGATCACCTCATCAAAGTGTATATTCCAACTCCGAGATGCTTGCTTCAGTTCATAGAAGAATCACTGAAGCTTGCCCACCCTTTAGCATCCTTAGGACTGACAAAACCTTCTGGTTGTATCACATACAACCTTTCCTCAAGAAAACCGTTAAGGAAACTATGTATTGATATCCATCTGCCAAATTTCATAATTGAAAAATGCAGCAACTGCTAACATAATTCCAACAGACTTTAGCATCGCTACGAGTGAGAAAGTCTCATCGCAGTCAACTCCTTGAATTTGTCGTAAACTTCTTTGCAACAAGTCGAGCTTTACAAATGATGACATTTACCATGAGCGTCTGTCTTCATTTTAAACATCCATTTGTACTCAACGACCTGCGTCCAATGAGCAAGTCTACCAAAGTCTATACTTGGTTTTCATACATGGATCCTCTCTCGGATTTCATGGCCTCTAACCATTTGTCGGAATCCGGGCCCATCATCGCTTCTCCACAGCTCGTAGGTTCATCGTTGTCCAACAACATGACCTCTAAGATAGGATTGTCGTACCACTCAGGAGCAGTACACGTCCTTGTCGACCTACGAGGTTCGATAGTAACTTGATCTGAAGCTTCATGATCATCATCATTAACTTCCTCTTCAACTAACGTAGGCTTCACAGAAACATCTTCCTATGCTACGCTACTCTCTCGTTGAAACAAATGTTCAACAACCTCATCAAGTTCTATCTTCCTCCCACTCAATTCTTTCGAGAGAAACTCTTTCTCAAGAAAGGACCCAGTTTTAGCAACAAACGCTTTATGCTTGGATCTGAGATAGAAGGTTTACCCAACTGTCTTTAGGGTATTCTATGAAGATGCATTTTCCGCTTTGGGTTCGAGCTCATTAGGTGAAAACCTTTTTCACATAAGTGTTGCAACCCCAAACATTAAGAAATGATAGCTTGGGTTTCTATCAAACCATAATTCACATGGTGTCATCTCAACGGATTTAGATGGTGCCCTATCTAAAGTGAATGTAGTTGTCTCTAATGCATAACCCCAAAATTATAGTGGTAAAAGGACAAGAGACATCATAATTTGCACCATATCCAATAGAGCACGACTATGACGTTCGGACACATCATCACACTATGGTGTTCCAGGTGGCGTGAGTTGTGAAACAACTTTCACATTGTCCTAAGTTGTATACCAAACTCATAACTCAGATATTCACCTCCACGATCATATCGCTGATATTTTATCTTCTTGTCATGATGATCTTAAACTTCACTTTGAATTTGCTTGAACTTTTTCAAACGATTCAGACTTGCGTTTCATTAAGTAAATATACACTATTATCTACTCAAATCATCAGTGAAGGTAACAAAATAACGATATCCACCGCATGGCACAAGACTCATTGGATTGCATACATCAACATGTATCATTTCCAATAAATCACTTGCCCGCTCCATCAAACCAGAAAACGGGGTCCTTAGTCATCTTGTCCAAGAGGCATGGTTCGCATGTCTCAACCGATTCGAAATCGAATGAGTCCAAAGATCCATCAGCATGGAGTTTCTTCATGCACTTTATACCAATATGACATTTAGCGGCAGTGCCACAAGTATGTGGTACTATCATTATTAACTTTGTATCTTTTGGCATTAATGTTATGAACATGTGTATTACTACGATCAGGATTCAACAAACCATTCTCACTAGGCGCATGACCATTGAGGGTATTATTCATGTAAACAAAATAACTATTATTCTCTAACTTGAATGAATAACCGTGTTGCAATAAACACGATCTAATCACGTTCATTATCAACGCAAAACACCAAATAACATTTACTTAGGTTCGTCACTAATCCCGAAGGTAGAGAGAGCGTGCGATGTTGATCACATCAACCTTGGAAACATTTCCAACACACATCGTCACCTCACCCTTAGCTAGTGCTCCGTTTATTCCGTAGCTTTTATTTCGAGTTACTAACATTTAGCAACCGAACCGGTATCCAATACCCAGGTGCTACTAGGAGTACTAGCAAGGTACACATCAATAACACGTATATCAAATATACTTCTGTTGACGTTGCCAGCCTTCTTATCTACCAAGTATCTAGGGTTGTTCCGCTTCAGCGACCGCTCTCCTCATAATCGAAGCACTTAGTCTCGGGTTTGGGTTCAACTTTGGGTTGCTTCACTGGAGCAGCAACTGACTTGCTATCCATGAAGTTTCCCTCCTTGCTCCTGCCCTTCTCGAAACTAGTGGTTTGACTAACCATCAACACTTGACGCTCCTTCTTGATTTCTACCTTCGCGGTGTCAAACATCGGGAACAGCTTAGGGATCATTATTTCTATCCCTGGCATTTTATAGTTCATCACCAAGTTCTAGTAGCTTAGTGACAGTGACTTGGAGAACTATATCAATCACTATCTTATCTGGAAGATCAACTCCCGCTCGATTCAAGCGATTGTAGCACCAAGACAATCTGAGCACATGCTCAACGATTGAGCTATTCTCTTTCATATTACACGCAAAGAAACTTGTTGGAGATCTCATATCTCGCAACACGGGCATGAGCCTGAGATCCTAATTTCAGCTCTTAGAACATCTCATATGTTCCGTGACATTCAAAACGTTTCGGAGCCTCAATTCTAAGTCGTAATGCATGACGCACTAAACTATCAAGTAGTTATCAGAACGTGCCTGTCAGATGTTCATAACATCTACAAATGACGCTAGAGGGGTTGGCGCACTGAGCGGTGCATTAAGGACATAAGCCTTCTGACGGGGATATACCCCATGGTATGACCCAGCCTGGCGACTCATAGGAGACCCGGCCGAAGACATGACATCTTATTAATGACCCGGCCAGGCAACTCACAGGAGACCCGTTACAAACATGACATCTTATTTATGACCCGGCAAGCGGGTCACAGAATGACCAAGCCCAAGACCCGACGGGTGAGCCGGCGCCAGGCGGCTCACAAGAGAAGGCCCACAGGAGAAGGCCTAGAAGGGAGAAGGATTCCCTTGAAGGAAATAAAGACCCGGAGTAGGGTTCGTGAGAGACTAGTCCTAATCCTACTCCTAGTAGGACTCTATTTGTAAACCTACCCTCTCCACTTACATAAGGAGGGGTAGAGCACCCCTAGAGGGACAAGTTCTCAAGAGACACAAGTCTACAAGTTTAGACAACACAAGAGATTAGCGGCACAAGAGATTAGAGGTAGCAATTAGCACCCTTGTAACCGAGAGATCTTCATCATCATCAATACCAGACAAGCAGGACGTAGGCTTTTACCTCCATCGGAGGGGCCGAACCTGGGTAAAACTCCGTGTCTTCTCGATTCCGATCAACCCCTTCAAGCAGCCACATAGTTGCGTCTCGCCCCGAACCTAAGTCCGTTCACCCGGACATCTGCCGTGACAAATCCACGACACCCTTTGTGTAGAAATGAGGACAATCCTCAAATCACGGAGCCAGTCCGCAATATTGCTACCATCATCTTTCAACTCTATTTCTCTAGGAACGTATAAAAATTCAAGGGAGCTATAGCGTGAGCTAGTAATCTACAACACAGTTTGCAAAGACACTACTGACTATGTTCATGATAATGAGTTCAATTAATCATATTACTTAAGAACTACCATTCAAATTGACATCTCTCTAGTCATTCGAGTGATACATGATCCAAATTCACCAACTCAAGTCCGATCATCACGTGAGTTGAGGTGGTTTCAATGGTGAACATCATCATGTTGATCATATCTACTATATGACTCATGTTCGACCTTTCGGTCTCTTGTGTTCCGAGGCCATGTCTGTACATGCTAGGCTCGTCAAGTTTAACTCGAGTGTTCTGCATGTGCAACACTGGCTTGCACCCGTTGTATGTGAACGTAGAGTCTATCACACCCGATCATCACGTGGTGTCTCAACACGACAAACTTTTGCCACGATGCACACTCAGGGAGAACACAATTCATCTTGAAATTGAAGTGAGGGATCACCTTATAATTCTACCGTCGTCCTAAGCAAAACAAGGTGCATAAAAGGATTAACATCACATGCAAATCATAAGTGACATGATATGGCCATGAACTTGTGCTTTTGATCTCCATTTTGAAAGCACCGGCATGATCTCCATCGTCACCGGCATGACACCATGATCTCCATCATCTTGATCTCCATCAACGTGTCGCCATCGGGGTTGTTGCGCCCATCATGCTTGTACTACTATTGCTACCGTTTAGCAATAAAGTAAAGCATTATATAGCGCTTAATGATTGACACGCAGGTCATACAATAATTAAAGACAACCCTATGGCTCCTGCCGGTTGCCGTACCCATCGACATGCAAGTCGTGATATTCTATACAACACATGATCATCTCATACATCACATATATCACATCATGTAATTGGCCATATCACATCACAACATACCCTGCAAAAACAAGTTAGACGTCCTCTAATTGTTGTTGCATGTTTTACGTGGCTGCTACGGGTATCTAGCAAGAACAATTCTCATCTACGCAAAAACCACAACGGTGATACACTAGTTGCTTTTCAACCTTCTCAAGGACCGCCTTTGTCGAATCCAATCCAACTAAAGTGAGAGAAACTGGCACCCGCAAGACATCTATGCAACAAGTTGCGGTTGAGGGAACCGGTCTCTCGTAAGCATACGAGTAATGTTGGTCCGGGACGCTTCATCTCACAATACCGCTGAACCAAAACACGACCAAGGGAGGAAGCAATCTAAGCATCAACGCCCACAAACTCTTTGTGTTCTACTCGAGATCTCATCTACACATAGACCTAGCTCATGATGCCACTGTTGGCTAACGTTGCATGGGAAATAAAAAATTTCCTACGCACACGCAAGATCTATCCACGGTGATTAGCATCTAGAGAGGGAGAGTGGATCTACATACCCTTGTAGATCGCTAAGCCGGAAGCATTAAGAAACACGGTTGGTGTAGTCGAACGTCTTCGCGATCCAAATCGCCGAGCATCCCGCGATCTCATCACGATCCGTCCCGCGATACAATCGCGATCCGTCCCACGAACTCATCACGATCCGATCTTGATCACGGTCCTTCCGATCTAGCGCCGAACGGACGACACCTCCGTGTTCAGCACACTTACGGCTTGATGACGATCTCCGCCTTCTTGATCCAGCAAGAGGGAGCGGAGAGGTAGAAGAGTTCTTCGGCAGCATGATGGTGCACTGGTGATGGTGGTGGAGCTATTCCGGCAGGGCTTTGCCTAAGCACTGCAGAAATCCGATCTAGAGGAGAAACTATGCACTGGAGGAATGGGTAGCACGTGGCTGAAAATCTAGTGCCAAAAACCCTAAAACCTCTAGTATATATTGGAGGAAGAGAGTAGGAGGCTTGTATCCCAAGGAGGCAGCCCTTGGGTCGGCCGAACCAAGGAGGATTGGAGGATTCCTCCTCCAAGTAGGACTAGGACTCCTTATTTTTGCCTTTTTTGCCTTTTTCCACCTTTTTCTCTTTGGGCTTTTCTTCCCAGTCGCATGGGCCTTGTGTGGGACTTCCACCAGCCCACAAAGGTCTGGTATTTACTCTCCCACGGCCCATGTAGCCTCTTGGGTCGAAATACCCCTCCCGATGGTCTCCAAGTACACTACCGGCACTCCCGGTACATTACCGATGAGCCCGAAACCTTTCCGACGACCAAAATAGGACTTCCTATATATCAATATTTACCTCCGGACCATTCCGGAGCTCCTCGTGACGTCTGGGGTCTCATCCGGGACTCCGAACAACCTTCAGTCACCACCATGCATAACTCTATACTACCGAAACGTCGCCAAACCGTAAGTGTGCAAACCCTACGGGTTCGAGAAGTATGTAGACATGACCGAGACACCTCTACGGTCAATAACCAATAGTGGGACCTGGATGTCCATATTGGTTCCTACATATTCTATGAAGATCTTTATCGATCGAACCTCTATGTCAAGGATTCAGTTAATTCCGTATGATGTTCCCTTTGTTCTTCGGTATGTTACTTGCCCGAGATTCGATCGTCGGTATCTCCATACCTAGTTCAACCTCGTTACTGGCAAGTCTCTTTACTCATTCTGTAATACAAGATCCCGTGACTAAAACTTAGTCACATTGCTTGCAAGGCTTATTGTGATGTTGTATTACCGAGTGGGCCCTGAGATACCTCTCCGTCACACGGAGTAACAAATCTCAGTCTTGATCCATGCCAACCCAACAGAAACCCTCAGAGATACCTATAGAGCACCTTTCTAGTCACCCAGTTATGTTGCGACGTTTGATACACACAAGGTACTCCTCCGGTGTCAGTGAGTTGCATGATCTGTCATAGGAACATATACTTGACATGCAGAAAACAATAGCAATAAACTGACACGATCATATGCTACGTTTGTAGTTTGGGTCTTTTCCATCACATCATTCTCCTAATGATGTGATCCCGTTACCAAATGACATCTCATGTCCATGACTAGGAAACCATAGCCATCTTTGATCAACGAGCTAGTCTATTAGAGGCATACTAGGGACATAGTTTTGTCTATGTATCGACACATGCATCTAAGTCTCCGATCAATACAATTATAGCATTGATAATAAACGATTATCATGAACAAGGAAATATGATAATAACTAATTTATTATTGCCTCTAGGGCATATTTCCAACATGGCATACTGTTTCCATGGCTTCTGCCCAAAAGTGTTTTGGCGTCTTGTATTCGTCAAGCATCGTTCTTGCCATCTCAATGAGTGTCCGGTTCTTCCTCTCAACAACTCCATTTTGTTGAGGCGTGTACGTAGCCGAGAACTCATGTGAGACACCTTCTTCGTCAAGAAAGGTATCCACATGGGTGGTCTTGAACTCCGATCCGTTATCCCTCCGAACCTTCTTGATTTTCACTTCAAACTGATTTTGCGCTTTGCGAGCGAAGTTCTTGAAGATCTTTTGAACCTGGGACTTATCATCAAGAAAGAATACCCACGTAAATCGGGAAAAATCATCAACTATAACTAGACCATAGGAATTTCCACCGAGACTCTTGTAAGCATTGGGACCGAAAAGATCCATGTGAAATAACTCGAGTGGTCTCCTAGTAGTCATGATATTCTTAACAGGATGACTTCCACCTACTTGCTTTCCAGCTTGACAAGCACTACAAAGTCTATCTTTGTCAAAGAAAACATCTTTAACACCAAGTATATGATCACCTTTGATAAGTTTGTCTAAATTACGCATGCCAACATGTCCTAATCTTCTATGCGAAAGCCAACCTTTAGAAGATTTAGCAATTAAACAAGTGCGGGGTTTGGATCTCTTAGTGAAATCGACAATGTATAGATCACCTCTACAGATACCGGTAAAGACCATTTTATGATTATCTTGACGAAACACTTGGAAATCTATTTTCGTGAATAACACATTGAAACCGAAGTCGGCAAGTCTAGATACGGAAAGAAGATTATAGCCAAGAGATTCAACAAGCATAACATTTTGAATAGAACTATCATGGGATATGGACACCTTACCAAGACCAAGTACCTTACCCTTGGAGTTGTCTCCAAACGTTACGTACCTTCGCGGTCCATGGTTTGGTGTAATCTCTTTAAACATTTCTCTATCTCCGGTCATATGATCGGTACATCCGCTATCGAGAATCCACTCTTTTCCTCCGAACATGTAATCCTTGAAGTTTTCCATGAGACTTAGATTCTTCATGATCTTCTCATACTCGATGTTGAACAGCTCATCTTCATCATAGTAGCCATGTTCCACATTGTCATCATCAAGTGGAAAATCCCCGTCATAAAGAACAAGAGATTCGTTAGGATGGTGATCATGACAATGTTCAAGTTTATGAATGCGAAGGGCCTCTATAATGATATTGTTGATAGTTGTGACATGTCCTTTAGCATGCATGAGGTCTCTAAGCTCAAATGGACAAACATCAAATTTAGGATCACTAGGCGACATTATGTGAAAGGCAATGGTTTTATGAAGAATTTCATCAAGATTACTTAATTAATAATTTGGATATCGTTTCTCCAAAACATTCCACAAAGTGTAAGCACATGCAAAATTCTTCATTTGGTTAAGCATATTTCTAGGCAATGCTCTAACAATGAGATTAACAGTGCTAAGATTGCATAGCATATCAATTTCCTCTTCGTGTGTGGGATGCAAAGGATCAATAGAAGGCTCATAGGGGCGCATAACATATTTGCTCAATTAAAATTCATTAAACAGCTCAAGCATCAAAGATTTCCATTGACTATAGTACTCTCCATGAAGAATGGGCACAATACAACTCAAACTCCCTATACTAGACACATCCATCTTCCTCCTCGATGATTAAACCGAAGCAATGGAAACCAATGCTCTGATACCAATTGAGGGATCACTAGAAGAGTGTCTAGAGGGGGGATGAATAGACTACTAGCAGGAATTTAAAACCTAACCTTTCCCAAGTTAATTGGTTGGCAGATTTTAACAGTTGTAGCAAAGCTAGCAAGTCTAAGAGCCCTATACATGCATGTCAACAAATATGGTAGCGGAAAGTAAAGACATTGCATATGAAGTAAAGTGTTGAGACATGTAGATCAAACGCAGTTGGAGACGCATGGATTTTTCCTGTGGTTTCGATAGGTGGCGCTATCGTACATCCACGTTTATGGAGTCTTCAACCCACGGAGGGTAACGGCCGCGAGAGTCCACGGAGGGCTCCACCCAAAAGGGTCCACGAAGTAGCAACCTTGACTATTCCATAACGGCTTCCGTCCACGAAGGACTAGCCTCACTATGGGTAGATCTTCACGAATTAGGCGATATCCTTGCCCTTACAAACTTCTTGGTTCACTCCACAACACGACGTAGGAGGCTCCCAAGCGACACCTAACCAATCTAGGAGGCACCACCCTCCAAAAGGTAATAGGCTCGGTAATGACGATGAACTCCTTGCTCTTGTGCTTCAAGATGATAGACTCCTCAGCACCCAATCACTCTCTCACAGATTTGGCATGGTGGAAGAGATGGGATTGGTGGAAAGCTACTTGGGGAGGCTAGAGATCAAAATCCATATGATTGGAGTGGAAGATCTTGACCTCAACACAAGGGTAGGTGGTTCTCTCTCAGAAAACTGATAGGATAGGTATGGAATAGTTCTAAGTGCTTCTCTTTCGAGTAGGTGGTGGTGAAGGGGTATATATAGGCATCCCCAAAAATCCAATCGTTACACACAAGATGACCAACTCGATGACACCGATGTGTTAATCTCGATGGTACCGAAGTGACCAAAAGGTGGCAACTTTTGAATCTCGGTGAGACCGATATAGGAAACTTGGTTGGACCGATAAGGTGACCAACGATCAGATTTCCAATCTCGGTGACGCCGATCCAACATTCTCGATGGTACCGATAATGTGAATTTGCGTAACAGCATGTTGGCAACCTAAACTCGGTGGCACCGGTATGGAATCGGTTGCACCGAAGTGGCTAGGGTTTGGCTGAGTCTGTCTAGGTTCTGGAATCGGTGGCACCGGTATGGGAAAGTTGGTTGCACCGATTTTGAGTGTTAGGTATAGAACATACTTTGGTTGGAGAGTTTGTGGATGTTTTTGGCGACTATCACTTGTGCACATTTGAGCATATTGTTCACCAACAAAACCTTACCCCCTTTTAATAGTATTGGCTTTCCTATGGACTCAAAGTGATTTTTCAAAGATATAAAATGTAGAGTCCTCTTGCTTGAAGCTTGGCCAACCTATTTCCTTGCATCTTGGGGTATCTCCACAATTTCCTTTTGCCAAACTTCTTTATAGAGTGTATCTGAAATACACTAGGTAAAAATATCAGTCCAAGAGACAATGTATGTTGTCATGAATTATCAAAACCACCAAGGGAGCATGTTGTGCTTTCAGGAATTCGTGGGAAATTAGTCGGGAAACAATAACATAAGTTACGATGAAGAGACAAAATGTTCTTTGTAAAGTAATTCCTTCCCAATTCCCACCACCCCCTCTGTTAATAAAATGGTGGGAGTTGAAGTTACCGCAATCTTTTTAAGGCTGGACAGAAATGGACAATGTTGAAGTTACCGCTGCTAGTGGGAACTCCGGGAGATGTGGGGTCATTGTATGGACCAATTCCATGACCAACACCATGCTAGGTTTTTTGGCCGACCTTGTTGCTAAAGGAAAGAGAACTTCTAATGGTTTCAGGGAGACACATCTTAAACAGTGTGCTACTGTTTTGAATGAGCAATTCAAGCTAGCTGTCACCTCTGATCAAGTTAGAAACCATGTCAAGAAGTGGAGGAAGATTTGGGTTAGGGCAGTCAATTTGAAGAATTTAAGTGGAGCTCCATGGGATGAAGATAATTGCACAATTAGGCTCAGTGAAGAACACTATGCAGGTCATTGTATGGTAAGCTTACATATGAACAAAATCCTTTCATTTTTTACATTCATTATGCTAATGACTTTCAATTTTTTTGTAGACCCACAAATCTGATGCTCCCTTCTTGAACAACCCAATTGAACACTATCATGCCATGGCAACCATTTTTGGAACAACCGGTGTTAAGGGGATGAATGCAAGGTTTGGAAATGATCTTCTTTCTATTGACCTCGATGATGAGGAGAATGGTGAGGTGAATGGCGAGATGAACACGTCACCACAAGTTGGTGAGTCTACTAACCCCAAAGGACCACCGAAAAAGAAGGCCAAGGTGGTGAAAGTTCTAGAGGATCCACTAGGTGCCATTCTAAAAGATGGGTTTAAACTTGTGGCTGAAGCTCTTGTGAAATCTGGTGGAGATGATGATGATATACCTGATGATCTTTGGGATGTAGTCTCTAGTTTGAAAGAATTTGATGAAGAGCACCTTGCCATCTACTATGCAAAACTTGTTGACACCCCCAAGACCGTAAGAGCATTCATGAAACTTTTCGACACCAAAAAGTCCGTTTGGGTGAGTAGGTATGTGAAGAAGAGCTTCTAAATTCGACATGGTTGTATGGTTGTCAAGTATGTGCACTTGACATGTATGGTTGTAATGCCACGTGGTTGTATTTGGATATTTGGTATGTGGACATGTATGGTTGTAGTGCACTTTGCTTTGGGTTGTATGTGAACAAAGACATGTATTGGCTGATTGCTATTGGATGTGTCAAATGAACTTGCTATCTGATGATATTAGTGCTGAAAATTATATTCTATGTCAATATACATATTATTATGTTTTTTTTTCAAAATACAAATGAAATGCTGTCGAAATTTTGTGTTTTTGTCATTTCATTTTGCGTTCCATTCTTTCAAACCAAGCACTCAAACGGAACCAATCCGTCCTACTTTTTTATACCTACCAAAAACAGGAACGGAACCGAGTCGTTCCTCTAGAATGGAACAATTTCATTCCGTGACAGTTGGTTCATCAACCAAACATACCCTAAACTCCCATGCCCAGTCCCTCATAAATTTAACCCCTAATTCCTATTTCCTCTCTCTAATTATCCCCGACCAAACAGCTGTCAAGGTCTTAAGTCATCACCTGTCAGCCAACCGCGCGCATCCTCCTCACAGCGCCCCGGCACCGGCAGCTAGTGATGGCGTCAGACTTGGAGCCGCTCCTCCCCCGCGCAGGTCGCCGCCCCGTCACCGGAGGCTGGAGGTCGGCTCTGTTCATAATCTGTAAGCCCGCCGCGATCTCGCTCTCATAGCTTTGCCTGCTCGGCTCGATTCACTAATCAGGGGCGCTACTTGTTCTTCTCCACGGCGACTGGCTCAAGGGGTTGAGGTGGCGGAGCGGTTCGCGTACTACGGCATCTCGGCGAACCTCATCAACTACCTGACCGGCCCGCTCGGGGAGAGCACGGCCGCCGCCGCCGCGGCCGTCAACGCGTGGTCGGGCGCCGCGTCGATGCTGCCGCTGCTCGGCGCCGCCGTGGCCGACTCGTGGCTGGGACGCTACCGCACCATCGTCGCCTCCTCCCTGCTCTACATCACGGTGAGATAACTCCGCATAACACCTCCGATTATTTTCGTCGATGTCGAGCGCAACTTTTTCTGTGGTTCTTCTGAGTTGGTACGGTTGGAGGATACGAGTTTACTGATCAACAGATCGCGCACGAGTGACGCATGGAACCGTATAGTAGTACCATTTTTTTGTTTTATCGGTTTAGACGCGACTGCCTACTGGTCCAGAAGAATATTATCGTTGACAAGGACGCTTCATCGTTTTGATCCGGTGGAAGCGGAGGCACCACACACCTAGTGCTCCCCACGTCGCTGTGCTCATAAATCAGCTGAACCATAAACCTCATTCTCTGACACCGTACCACCTTTTTCTTGCAAACACATGATCATCACTGGCCGTCCCACCTTTTTCCTTCAAAACACATGATCGTCACCGGAAGGTTTCATGTCAAATTAGTCTTTACTGTTTTTTTATCTATTATTATCTCTATTATCTAACGACCTAAAGCATCATAGCTTAATTTTAATTATGAAGTAGTTGACCACACATACCATGTGGTAAATTTGTCTTTAGCAGTTTATAAGTCACTCCCAGTCACAAAAATATATTCTTTCCTTTCCGATGAAACAAGTAGCTTCCCGCAAAAAAAAAAAAGATGAAACAAGTAGCATGGACTTTTTTTTAATCTGCACCCCGAACAGGATTCTGGCCCATAGCGTAGTCCGTTTGATTGCCCACATAGGTAGCCCCTGCCTGCATCCTATCTGGGATTTTGCTCCAATGGTGGAGCAGGGTACCCCAAACCTAGCCTGCAGCTGTGAGGGGGCAGCGCCATGAAAGCAGAGGTCAAATGTTTCTTGTCTAGGCTCACGCGGCGAGAAAGAAGTTGGGATAATAGGGTACAAGCACTCAAATCCTCCCATGATACATTAAAAAAAATCTGGATGTGTCGGAAAAAAAAATTGAATGTTCACAACATATTTATCTCCTAAAAAATCCATATCAAAATTCAAAATATACATTGACAAAAAAGAGACAAATCTTGATGTGAATTGTGTCATTTTCACTACTCTTTTCTTTATTGCCACTATTCATGTTGTATTTGTCTTTTTTGTTTTTCTTTGTGGATTTCAAATTTCGATCTGAATTTCTTAGGGGTTGTAGACACATATGTTGTGAACATTCATAATTTTATAAAAAAAATGGCATATCTATATTTGAATTTGTAACTAGCATCATGAGAGCATTTGAGTGCTTGTATCACCTGATATTCTCCCTAAGAAGCAAGATTAACAGGGACATGACTAATAGTAAAATTGTTTTAAATAGAAAAAATCAAATAAATATGAATATTTTCGTGATGCAAGATGCTCATGATCGTGCAAGTTTTGATGAAGTTCGGACATTCAAGGAGCGCATGGCAAGAAAAGACAAATTTTGGGTGTCTGAAAAACTTTTGAAAACAATATTGTCCACATTTGATTTTATCTTTTATGCCACGAGCTCCTCCGATGTCCAAACACCCGAAAAATTGGACAAACATCACGCATTTGAGCATGTAGCACCACTAAAATAGATCAGATTTTATTTTTAAAAAAAGCAATTCTTTTCATTTTATTGTTCACGGGTGTAGATGAGTCTAGGCATCAAATTAATTTATCGAATTAATAAGGTCTTGCACAATTCAAGGTGCGTATTTGTATATCATGAACGCTTACCTAGGCACCTCTACAATATAAACAAATATTGATGCTTAAGCAAGAATTATTTTATTTTTACAAGCATCTGCCTAAGCATCTTGCATCGTGTTCCCTCCGTTCCAAAATGGTTGTTGTGGTTTTAGTTCAAGTACGATGGAACAGAGGGAGTACATAGTTTAAGTGGATCGGGACCTAGCCAAGTTTAGGGCGGAAAAGGCTCATCAATTTTCAGCCCAGTTGGCCTTCTACTCAACAAACCATGCACTCTCAGAGGCCTCACCGTCGCTTTCTTTCACTGATCCATCTCCAGAGCAGGTACTGACGCATCAACTTTGTTAGGCCTGCCGTCGACGTCACCACGGCGTCAGACAACACCATCATACTGCACATATCCATCCGCACGCACTCGTCACCAAAACTTCAAAGCGCCTGCCTCCGGGATCCGCCGTTGGCCTTTCGATAGATGTAACATCGCTCAAAACTTCAAAGCGCCTGCCTCCGGGATCCGCCGTTGGCCTTTCGATAGATGTAACATCGCTCCTCCTGTTGTCCCCTCCATCCAGCATTTACTCTAAAACGATGCCCCAGGGAGGGAGAGCGACACTTAGGGTGCCATTATCATCCGATCCGGTAGACCCGGATCTATGGTTTTCTCCGAAGCATCCCGAGCATAATGACGCAAACTGTAACGACGATGCCTCGACAAAGGAATGACATCGAAAACACCGCCATCGTCCGCCATGACCGTAGTCGGTGTGATTTTCATCGACAGTCGCACCACCAGGTCGTGCGTCGCTGGTCCCTTCAACCCGGGCAAACTCCAGAAACGATGCTCATAAAAGGGACTACGACGCAAAAGCACCGTCATCGCACGATCCCAAAGAGATCTAGGGTTTTCTTCGGAGTTGCCCGCACTGTCAAGGACCAGACAAGGGTTGAATCCCGGTGTGATCAGAAAAATCCGTCAAGATGCGTCTAGTTGCCGACGTGATCATTATTGTACATAGGTTTCATAATAATAATTCTTTGGTTTTGATACTAAAGGTTCCCAAAAATTTCAGAATGTTTTAGATCAAATTGTGCATAACCCATTATGTGCCGGACATGTTTTCTAGTTCAGTTTCACAAATCCATACGTTTTCTTTTTCATTCAAATCGACGTACATGGACCTGGTCGAAAATTGCCCGGAAGACTGTAGCGTCCAGCAGTGTACTGTTCTTTAGTCAGACCGATATCATCCAAACTGAAACATGTGCAGGGCCTCGGGATGCTGGCACTCTCGTCCATGTTCTCGTCACCGAGCGAACAATGCAAACTCACCGCGGACGGCCGGCAAGCATGCCCGCGTTCCTCCCTGCAGACGGCCTTCTTCTACGTCTCGCTCTACCTTGTAGCCATTGCGCAGAGCGGCCACAAGCCCTGCGTGCAGGCCTTCGGCGCCGACCAGTTCGACGTGACGGACCCCACGGAGTCGCTGGCCCGGGGCTCCTTCTTCAACTGGTGGTACTTCGGGATCTGCGCCAGCGCGACGGTGACCATCGCGCTCATGAGCTACGTCCAGGACAACGTCAGCTGGGGCATTGGCTTCGGGGTGCCGTGCGTGGTCATGGTGCTGGCGCTCATCGTCTTCCTGTTTGGCACGAAGACGTACCGGTTCTACGATGACTCAGGCGACGGCAAGGGCGCCAGCGTGTTCTCCGGTGTGGTGGAGGCCTTCAGGGCATCGGGAAAGAGATCGCCAGAAGGTGGAGAGCACGGGCATGGCGACCGCGTGGAGAATGGTGCCCTCGTGGTCGTGGAGGAGATGAGGAGCTTGGCGAGGCTGTTCCCCATATGGGCGACGTGCCTGCTCTACGGCGTGGTGTTTGCTCAGCCACCGACGCTGTTCACGAAGCAGGCGGCGACGATGGACCGGAGGGTCGGATCGTCGGGGTTCCAGATACCGCCCGCGGCGCTGCAGTGCTTCAGTGGCATCAGCATGATCACCTGCGTCGTGCTGTACGACCGCGTCCTGGTGCCCGTGGCGCGCAGTGTCACCGGCGTCCCCCTGGGTATCACGATGCTCCAGCGGATTGGCACGGGCATGGTCCTGGCCGTGGCCGCACTGGTGGTCGCCGCGCTGGTGGAGATGAGGCGGCTGAGCACCGCGGTGGACGCCGGCATGGTTGACCTGCCCGACGCGGTGGTGCCCATGAGCCTGTGGTGGATCATGCCGCAGTACGTGCTCCTGGGTGCGGCGGACGTGTTCACCATGGTGGGCATGCAGGAGTTCTTCTACGACCAGATGCCCGGCGCGCTCAAGAGCCTCGGGCTCGCGCTCTACCTCAGCGTCCTCGGCGTGGGCAGCTTCATCAGCAGCTTCCTCATCTCGGCCATCGACGGCGTGACGAGGAGGGGCGGAGGGACGAGCTGGATCGCCGACAACCTCAACCGGGGTCATCTCGACTACTTCTATCTGCTCATCGCTGCGCTCACCGCGCTGGAGCTTCTTGCCTTTCTCTACTTCTCAGCTTCTTACGTTTACCAAAGGAAAACTGTCAATGATCATTGACACATTGGTCGACGAATCATGTACGAAGTATACTCCTAGCAAGTTGTATGCTGGCAATTCCACCATTCATATGCTGATTCTTCCGGCAGCAAAATGTTTCAGGTTTACTTTTACTTTTACTTTTACTACTTGCTATGTGCTTGTTAGGGAAGCATAGACACACTTGAACACGGCATTGCTCTTCTTCAGAGTATGGACTAGCCAGTCTGAATTGTTAGTAGCCTTCAAAGTGGCAGGGCAGCTGAATATTACTGGTTAGTAGCCTTCGCGTTTCGCTGCATTTTTCAGAAAAGTTTGGCGGGAATCGCAGAAAGTGTTCCACGTGCTTGCTTGGTACTAGTAATTTAGATTGATTGATTCAGGGTGTTTCACAAAGTGGATTCAACTGTACTGATCCGTTTCAACGAGGGCAAACTTTGGGCATCTTCGCCAGTGCTACAAAGCTCAAGGCTTCAAGCTTTCCAATTCCAAGGTAAAAAAAGGTTCAAGCTTTTCCGGATTTTTGTCAACCATTGCAGCAACTTTTACTCCGGAGTACATCAGTAGTTCAGTGATAGAATTCATGACTAGGAAGGGATACCAGATGATGTTGCAGCGCACACAAAATTCGCAGGCCTACCCAGGTTTCATCCAAGCAATGGAACTGCGGGGCTCTGGCTCCCTGATTGATGATGATCTAAGAAAATTCGCAAGCAGAATAACTAACGTTACCAGCTGATGCAGAGGAGCTGGGCAGAGCAGAGCTCACCTGCTCACCAGTCACTCCTCCTCGTCGAATTCGGCCGCCGGCTCGGGGAGCGTGGGCAGCACGGGGTACTTGCGCGAGAAGCACGCGTCGCAGTAGTCCCCCGCCTCCTCGCCGTAGATGCCGTGCAGCTTGTCCAGCGAGAGGAAGGCCAGGGAGTCGCTGCCGATCTCCCGCCGCACGCCCTCCAGGTCCATCCGGTTCGAGATCAGCTCCCCGTCGCTCGGCGTGTCGATGCCGTACAGGCACGACCCCACCACCGGCGGGCTGGCGATGCGCATGTGCACCTCGCGGGCGCCGGCGTCGCGGAGCAGGCGCACGATCTTGCTCGACGTGGTGCCGCGGACCAGTGAGTCGTCCACCACCACCACGCTCTTGCCGCGGATCACGCCGCGCACGGGCGCCAGCTTGAGCTTCACCGCCAGGTCGCGGATCGCCTGCGTCGGCTGGATGAAGCTGCGGCCGCTGTAGTGCCACCGGATCAGGCCCTGCTGGAACTCCAGCCCCGACTCGCGCGAGAAGCCGAGCGCCGCGTAGAAGCCCGAGTCCGGCACCGGGATGACCACGTCGGCGCCCGGCGCGGGGGACTCCTCCGCGAGGGCGCGGCCGAAGGCCGTGCGGCGCTCGTGGACGTCGTGCGAGAAGACGACCGAGTTGGGGAGGGAGAAGTAGATGTGCTCGAAGACGCAGGCCCGGCGGGGCAGGTGCGGGACGAGGCAGGCCGAGGACACGGACATGTCGCGGCGGTCGACCATGACCACCTCCCCAGGCTCCACCTCGCGCTCGTAGGTGGCGTCGATGAGGTCCAGCGCGCAGGTCTCGGACGCGAAGGCGACGGCGCCGTTGGGGAGGCGGCCGAGCACCAGAGGGCGGAACCCGTGCGGGTCGCGCACGGCGAACAGCTTGTCGGCCGTGAGGAAGAGGAGCGAGTAGGCCCCCGCGAGGCGCTCGCAGGCGTCGCAGATGCGCGCCAGCAGCGGGCGCGAGAGCGACGTGGAGATGAGGTGGAGGATGACCTCCGTGTCGGAGGTGGTGTTGAAGATGGAGCCCCGCGCCTCCAGCTTGCTCCGCAGCGCCTGGTAGTTGACGAGGTTGCCGTTGTGCGCCACGGCGACCTGCCCGAACCTGTACCCGGCCAGGAACGGCTGCACGTTCCGCAGGGACGCGGCGGCGCCAGCGGTGGAGTAGCGCACGTGGCCGATGGCGGCGGGGCCGGGGAGCGACGCGAGCCTGGACGGGTCGCCGAATACGTCGGCGACGAGCCCCAGCCCGGTCACGGACTTGAGCTTGCCGTCGCCCCCGGCGGCGACGATCCCGGCGCCCTCCTCCCCGCGGTGCTGCAGCTTCTGCAGGCCCAGGTAGCAGAGGGAGGAGGCGTCCGGGTGGCCCACGACCCCCACCAGGCCGCACTCCTCGCGCGGGTGGTCGTCGGACTCGTCGTCCACCCCGTAAGAGAACGGGGTCACGCGGTCGGGCAGGAGCGCCCCGGCTGGCGGCGAAAGGCGGCGGCGCAGAGCGAGAGGGGACGGATTGGGGGCGTACCGAAGCCGCCGCTGCTGGTGGTGGTGGCGCTTGGAGCCGGGAGTGGTGTGGTGGTGGTGGAGGAGGCGCGCCGTGGACGGAGAGGTGGCGGCGGCGGCCATTCCCATTCTTGGGCGACTGATTGGGGAGGGGATTGGCGGCGGCGGCGAGGGCTTTGGGGGGATGCCCCTCCGAGTGCGGGTCAAGGGGCGGGATTTTAAAGGGCTTTGGTCGGCTCGTGTCCGCCGTAGGATGCGATGTACCGACGGTACCGTACGTTGTACAAACCTGATACGGTGATGGGGCCACCAAATACTAAGTGGTGGGCCGGGGCCACCAGCGAGCCGACTGAGGTGTCGACTCTCGAGCACTCTCGGTCGCCGGAGTTGGACCAGTGAAGTAATCGCGGGTCAAGTGACGCCGCCGTATGGTCCATTTTCTATTTGATCCACCTGAGAGCATAGGCGCTATATGAGCCGCGCTAAAAAAGATTCCCATATAACGCGCACAATTAAGAAAATATTTTAAACAGAAACTGTAAAATAAAGTATGTATAAAAACGAAGCTGTAAATTTAGTTCGCGCGGGCTGCTGCATGTGAGGCCGTCAGGTTGTGCGTCGTGTTTTTGTACGTCTGTTAAACCTATCGCGTGCAAAGACGTTATTTTAACGCTGTAATTTTTTTTAGTGTTGGGCTAGCGTGCGTCTGTTGAAGACGCTCTGAGGACCATGATTTTTACATTTACTTTTAGAGAATGATAATACGTATCACTCTTTACTGCACCTATAGTCGGAGATGTTGCAAATATGACACCTAATGTCCGCGATTCGTGGAAAGTGACTGAGCACGTCTCAAACTAGTATCATTGTATGTGAACACATCAGACTATCCACGATGAGAGTAACATGGATAGTAACAAGTTAGAATAAATCTGAGGCACACCGTCGATCATTCAAGGACCAAGCAATCACACGAGAACGACATCGAGATTTGTTAACGAGGTTCACCGATATGGCTGCATCTCCGGGGCATGACTACGGGTGCTCCTCCCCGTGACACCGTCACAATACCACACCCTGGCCGTCCTGGGCACCGGCACACGCCGCCGGCTCCCCCTGCGTTCTTGTGCTATTATGTTGGCATAGGTTACATCGTGTGTCTAGCCTCGCTATATATGAGAGGCCTAGGATACAAGTGTCCTATTAGGACACGACTCCATATCCTATCTAAACACAATACAACTACAAGTCTAATTATAACCTACCTTCGACACAACTTGCCACGTAAGCAAAAAGTATGATGTGAAAACTAATTAATAAGAAGAGAAAGAAATTGAGTAAATTAGCATGTTATTACCTCCATGAGTAACATAACGCATACCAAGGCAAGATGAGTCTATAAGCTAATAAATGAAAGACTCAATGTTACTATCCCTATGTTACTATCCACTGTGGAGGTAGTAACTTAGACTAGTAACATATGGATGTTACTACTCTATGTTACTCCTCGTTGTGGATAGTCTCATATTAGATTCTTATATCTATACAAAAACAGGCAAAATAAAAAAACATACATACTACGTAAATCACCTAGCTCGTCGGCAATGTCGACTATCTTTGTGCCTCCCGACGGATACATGGGCGCCAATTACAGCTCCGCCCCCTCCAGTCGCCCCACTTCGGCCTTCTCCGCCGCTATCTTCGCGTCGAGCTCGTCAAAGAACGCATTGGCCTCCACCTCCGCCTCATTCTGGATGGACTCCAAGATGGCTTGTTGCTCCGCCATCTCCTCGTCTTGGGCGACGGCGAAATCTGCATCCGTCTCCGTCATGTCGAACCCCTGAAAGGACGTGGATGTCGCCTAGAGGGGGGTGAATAGACTCTTTAAAATAATTACGGTTTAGACTTGAACAAATGCGGAATAAGACTAACGTTTAATATGTTAAGCACAAAACCTAAAACAACTAGGCTCGCCTATATTCACCAACAACTTATGCTAAGCCAGATAAACAACTAAGTGATAGCAAGATATAAAGCATGAAACAATATGGATATCACAAAGTAAAGTGCATAAGTAAAGGGCTCGGGTAAAAGATAACCATGACACGCGGAGACGATGATGTATCCCGAAGTTCACACCCTTGCGGATGCTAATCTCCGTTTAGAGCGGTGTGGAGGCACAATGCTCCCCAAGATGCCAATAAGGCCACCGTAATCTCCTCACGCCCTCGCACAATGCAAGATGTCGTGATTCCACTAAGGGACCCTTAAGGGCGGTCACTAAACCCATACAAATGGCAACCCTTGGGGGCGGTCACCGGTACCCGTACACGTTGGCAACCCTCGGGGGTGGTCATCGGTACCCGTACACTTTGGCAACCATTGGAGCGATCACTGGTACCCGTACATTTTGGCAACCCTTGGGGGCGGTCACCGATACCCGTACAAATTGCTCTGGGCAATCTTCACAGCCTAATTGGAAACCCCGACGCTAGCCCGGAGCTTTACACCAAAATGATTGAGCTCTGAGGCACCACCAACCGTCTAGGGCGCCAAGGCACCCAAGAGGAACAAGCTCTAGGATGCTCAGACACCCAAGAGTAATAAGCTTCTCAACTTCTCATTTCCATGTATCACCGTGGAGAACTCAAACCTATGCATCAAATGCAATGGCAAGGGCACACGGAGTGCCCAAGTCCTTCTCTCTCAAATCCCACCACAACAACAAATGTTATGGAGGAAATGATAGGAAGAACGAAGAAGAACACGAAGAACTCCAAGATCTAGATCCAAAGGGTTCCCCTCACTCAGAGGACAAAGTGATTGGTGGAAATGTGGATCTAGATCTCCTCTCTCTCTCTTTTCCCTCAAGAACTAGCAGGAATCATTAGACGGATTGAGAGTTAGCAAGCTCGAAGAATGTCAAAAAATGAGGGGCAAACACGAGCTCAAAAGTTGGGGAACCATTGGGAAAGAAGACCCCCTTAAATAGGTCCCCATAAATCTGCCCGTTATGTGAAGAATAGCACATGGACGGTGCAACCGCTAAGAAGGCCGGTACAACCGCTAGGACCGAGCACGGGAGGTGGCGAGACAGAGTCCCGAACGATACAACCGCTCCGGACACCGGTAGTACCGGTCAAAATGAATTAGTCGGAACAACCGGGCCACCACCGCCCAAGAACCACACCACAACAGAACCCCATCCGGTGTTGGGCCGGTACAACCGCCTGAAGCCACTCACCAGGGTTGGCCAGATCCTAGGGCGGTGTTGGGCAGCGGTACAATTGTTGGCATCAACCTGTGAGCTGTTGAGGGAGTCCTGGATTAGCAGGTCCTCGGATAGCCGACCTATTGTTTATGGGCCGGACTATGTGGGCCCAAAGGGAGCATCGGACGATCAAAGACCGCCTACGCCATATGGAAGCATCGAGAAGACATGACGTACTCTCCAGGTTATTAGCTGTAGTTAGGCATGTTTATCTCTTCGGCATGTAACCGACCATGTGTAAACCCAGGACACCTCGGCGTCCATATAAGCCGGAGGGTTTAGGGGTATAGGGAGGACAACTCATCTAGGGTTAGCTATTCGACCTCGAGGTAGATCAACTCTATAACCCCCCATATCATCAATACAACCAAGCAGGATGTAGGGTGTTACCTCCATAGGAGGGCCCGAATCTGGGTAAATCTGTGTCCCCTTTGTCTCATGTTACCATTGATTCTAGTCTCACAGTTCGGGACCCCCTACCCAAGATCCGTCGGTTTTGACACTAACATTGGTGCTTTCATTGAGAGTTCCTCTATGAGCGCCGAAGGAATCAATGGCTCACCTCGTTACGAGCAACGAGATCTGCATCCAGGGGATTCTCACCCTCGATCAGAGTCTCGCCGGCAATGACACCTCGTCACACGCCATCCTGATCAGCCGTCACGGCCAGATCGGAAATTTCTCCCCCAATCAGAGGATTAGGTTCGGAACCTTAGAGTTCGTGGCTGATTCCCGGGGAATACTCGTTCTAATGGAACCTTCGCCCCTTGAGGAAGAACATGTAAGTCCGGATGCCTTGACGCTGAAGACATCAGGTCTCGTGGTAGGACGGAACACAGAGCCGATTCGGCGTGACTCTGGAACCGTCATGCCGCTTGATGAATCCACTCGTCTCAGCGACACGCATCCTACCATCGTCTCGTTCTTAAACGAGTTGTTCGATCGGATCGAAGCTATGCGTATATCGGGTGACCAAGTTCCGGTCTATGATCAACTCAGGATTAGACCTGATGAAAGGGAGATTCATGTTCCCCCAGTTACCCACCTTGTCGCTACTATCGAGTGTCCGACTGCGGATTCTGCCCGACAACCGGAATTGAAAATTGTCTATACCCGAGTCCTCGATCACCGAGACTCCATCAGTGAGCTAGAGGCTGGAAATCACTCTAAAACCGGACCGTAACCGGTCCGGAAGCCTTCGCATGATTCAGAAACTGTAATTCCGAACACTCAATGCGGCATGGAATCGAATTTTTTCCCACCCACCGCCCAAAACGATCGTCCCAGTATCTCACCAAAGCCCGTGTTTTCGGACCCTCGGGATATCAAGCAACTACAAGGAGAATCGGTCCATCACTTTTGGGCCAGACTCTTACTCGCTAGAAGTAGAGAAAAAGGTCTTAGTGACCAAGAGACCATGGCAACTTTCATTCATAATTGCCATGACGAGGGGATTCTTAATGCCCTGGTCCATTGACATGTTCGTGACTTTTCAGAGTTATCCGAATTGGTACAAAAATATTGTGCCATGGAGAGCATTTGGCAATCCGAACAGTTGTTCTCGGAACCAATTTTCCCCGAACACCCTAATGGAGCTCGGAAAAAGAGGATACCTCCAAAATGGCCAGCCAGGTATGAACGAGTGGAAAAAATAAAGAAGCCCCTCTCAGGGCCCGACACTGTTCTCGACGGACTACTGGATAAACCTTGCCCCATACATTCTGTGTTGTTAAACGCAAATCCAACTCACAGCCTTAGAGCTTGCTGGGTCATCAGACAAGTCGCAAAAAGCGGCAAGGCCATCCTTGAAACACCTCCGTCGAATAGGCGCTCTCCTTTGCCGCCCGGATACAATGTCGAAGTCCTGACGGTCTACGAGACCTTTCCCTCAAGGAACAGGCGTAAAAGAGCTCTTCGGGAGCTCGAACAGGTCTACCACGTGGCAGTCATTAGCCCATGGGCAGACATACTGATTACTTTCGGGGACACTGACCAGCCGGCCATTCTTCCCGGTCACTCACCGGCCACACTAGTCTTGAACCCCGTCATTGATGGATACATGCTACATAAAGTGCTAATGGACGGTGGTAGTAGTCTAAACCTTATATACGAAGCCACCCTGGAAAAAATGCAGTTCAACCGATCTCATATGGAACATAGGAATACAACCTTCCGGGGAATTATCCCAGGGAAGGAGGCACGTTGTTCCGGATGTATCATCCTGGACGTGGTGTTTGGCATGCCCAAAAACTACCGATCCGAAGAAATTCTCTTCCACATCGTCCCCTTCCCGAGTGGCTATCACGCCCTATTGGGACGTGATGCCTTTACAAAATTCCAGGCTATCCCCCATTACGGGTACATGAAACTCAAAATGCCAGGACCAAATGGAGTGATCACGATTGCCAGTGATCCAAACATAGCCCTTCGGACCGAAAATAAAACGGCAACACTCGCCCTCGAGGCATTAGCGGAGACTTTTGCTGTCGAAGAATTGACCGCATTGCGGTCGACAGTCAATAAGGATGACATGATCCTTAACAAAAGGCCTAAGTCCACGTCCTTCAAACCCACAAAGGAAATAGTTAAATTTCAGGTACATCCGACGGACCCCAATAAGACAACGTCCATCGGAGCCCAGCTTGATCCCCACGTAGATGAAGCATTGTGGAATTTCCTTCGCGAAAATTGGGACATTTTTGCCTCGCATCCTTCCGATATGCCCGGAATCCTGCGACAGCTCGCCGAATACAGTCTAAACATTATCCCAGGCTTTAAGCCCGTGAAGCAGACTCTACGCCGCTTCTTCGAGCCCAAACGGCAAGCATGGGTGAAGAATTAGCTAAACTGCTCAAGGCTGGATTTATTTGGGATATCAAACACCACGAGTGGCTGGCAAACCTGGTGATAGTACCAAAGAAAGACAAGTCTTGGCTGCTGTGTGTCGACTTCAAAGACATTAACAAAGCCTGCCCCAAGGACCCTTTCCCCTTACCACGCATAGACCAGATCATTGATGCCACAGCCAGACATGATTCATTGTGTTTCCTCGACGCTTACTCCGGATACCGTCAAATTAAAATGAAGGAATATGATCAAGCGGCTACCGCATTCATCACCCCCTATGGGCCATTCTGCTTCAACACGATGCCTTTCGGGCTAAAAACGTTGGGGCCACATACCAGTGCATGATCCAAACCTGTCTCGTGACACAAGTCGATAAGACTGTCGAGGCATACGTGGATGATGTGGTAATCAAAACCAAACACGTCAGCCAGTTGATCGACGACCTACGGCAAACCTTTGCCAGTCTACGCGAATATGATATATGCTCAATCCGGAAAATGTGTATTCGGAGTTCCCTCTGGTAAGCTACTTGGATTCATCGTCTCCTATAGAGGAATAGAAGCAAATCCAGCTAAAATCCGTGCTCTATTGGAACTTGCAATTCCCACAGAGCCGAAGCATGTCTAGAGTCTAGCTGGGTGCGTAGCGGCATTAAGCCGCTTTATTTCCCACCTCCGTGAAAAGGCCTTGCCGCTCTATAAGCTGCTGAAGAGGACCAACAATTTCGATGGATCGATGAGGCAGCGGCTGCATTTGAAGAAATCAAAACACTACTGGCAACCAATCCCATACTCACGGCACCAGGTGCCAGTGAGCCCATGTTGTTATACATATGGGCCACCAAAAAAGTTGTTAGTGCGGTGCTCGTCGTTGAACGAGATGAGGAGGGGCACAAATTCTGGACTCAAAAACCGGTATATTATGTGTCAAAGAAGCTAACGCAGTGTAAGTCCAGATACCCACATTACCAAATAATAGCTTATGTAGTATTTATGGCGTCGAGGAAACCCAGACACTACTTCCAAGAGTGTGCGGTAACAGTGGCATCTGAGGTCCCCCTGAATGATATAATCAACAATAGGGATGCCACCGGTTGCATAGCCAAATGGTCCATTGAGCTCCTTCCATTTGAGAAAACCTACAAGCCACTTCGTGCCATTAAATCTCAGGTACTGGCGAACTTCCTGGCTGAATGGACAGAGGCTGAGCTCCCCAAGGAATACAGTGCATACTCCCATTGGACAATATACTTTGATGGATCCAAGACCTTGTCCGGACTGGGGGCAAGAGTTATCCTCACGCCCCCCACAGGCGACAACGTGTGATATGTGTTGCAAATCATGTATGCCGACTCCAACAATGCGGCCGAATACGAAGCTCTCCTTCATGGGCTTCGGATGGCGGTATCAATGGGCATACGACGGCTAGAGGTACGGGGAGACTCAGAATTGGCCATATCCCAAATTAACGGCGAGTTCGACGCCAAAAACCCGAAGATGGCGGCATATAGAAATGCCATCCTCAAGATATCTGTTCGGTTCAAGGGGTTGGAATTCCACCATGTCGCTCGCAACAACAACCAAGTCGCCGAGATACTGGCCCGTATGGGAGCCAAGCGCGATCCCGTCTCGAGAAGCACCTTCCTGGAGCAGTTCTTTAAGCCCTCCGTAGTGTGGGAGGAGGACGACAATGGCGTCGGTCCGACTAAGGCGGACAAAGTTGTTCCCCCCATAAATGAGCCAGACGATGGAATTATCGGCGGCTCCGCGATGAATGAAACACCCTCGGCTCATGAGGTAATGGCAGTAATAGCACCATGGACAGAGCCCTTCATCGTTTACCTTCTTCACAAGGAACTCCCCGACGATCAAACCGAGGCACGACACATAGTTCGGCGATCCAAGGCCTACAAAGTACACGAGGGTGAGTTATACAAGAAAAGCACAACCGGAATATTACAGTGGTGCATATTCGAGGAACAAGGACGGGAGCTCCTCGCCGAAATCCACGCAGGCATGGGCGGTCATCACGCTGCGGCAAGATCCCTTGTCAGCAAGGCCTTCCGAGCTGGTTTCTTTTGGCCTACAGCTCGAACGGACGCCCAGTCACTTGTCCAACATTGTGTAGGGTGTCAACTCTTTGCAAATCAAAGTCACATGCCCCCAACAGCTCTTCGGACTATTCTGATCACCTGGCCTTTCGTGGTATGGGGGATGGACATGGTCGGACCCCTTAAAAGGGGGACCAAGAAAAATAAATACCTACTGGTCATGGTTGACAAGTTCACCAAATGGATAGAAGCAAAGCCCATCAAGTCGGCTAAATCCGGACGAGTGATCGACTTTATATCCAGCGTAGTACACCATTATGGTGTCCTGCATAGTTTAATAACAGATAATGGATCCAACTTCACGGCCCAAGAGGTCAAGGATTGGTGCACAAAAATGGGCATAAAGCTTGATTATGTGTCGGTCTATCATCCGCAGACCAATGGACAGGTCGAGCAAGCAAACGGTCTCATTATGAGCGGAATTAAGCCACGTTTGGTCTGGTCTCTTCACGAGTCTGACTGTCATTGGGTGGAGTAATTCGACTCCGTTCTATGGGGCCTGCACACCACCCCGAATAGATCAACGGGTTACACACCGTTCTTTATGGTCTATGGGGCAGAGGCAGTCCTTCCTTGCGACATTATTCACGATGCACCAAGGGTGCGCATGTACGTGGAAAAGGAGGCCGAGTTAGATCGGCAGGATGACTTGGATGCCTTGGAGGGAGAGCGCGACATAGCTCGGGATTGCTCCACTTTTTACCAACAGCAAGCACGACGTTACCAAAGTAGGGAGGCCAGGGCAAAAGCATACAACGTAGGCAAACTCACCCTACGACTCCCGGAGAAACAGAAGCATAAACTCAATCCCAAATGGGAGGGTCCTTACATCATCGATGAAGTACTCGCGGGAGGCGCTTATCGTCTTCGGAATCCATCCCAGAACTGCCTTGAACCAAACCCATGGAACGCTTCGGCGCTTCTACGGATAAACCAGTGTCGTCTAACTCCCCTATATTTTTTTCCTTTTTCCTCTTGTTATTTTTGCCTTTTTTCTTCTTCCCTTCCCATTTTGCTGTTTGATAGGGTCAATTTCTTTTCTTTTCCTATGTTCGGTCAAACCGATCTTGTACTAAAGATTATCGACATACACCATAAAGTGTTAAATCCGAACACAACACGTGGGGGCTTCTTCTAGTAGCCAACTTTTTTTATTACAAGTATTTGCCCACACTTATCGTGCACACATGTTTCTTTTGTCATGTTCTGGCCATCATATGCATCAATTCGAACTAAGACATTGCCAAGCTGGGTTGCCTCGCTCCTGTGATTACCCTCTACATTCCCGATTGTTCGGCTAGAGAGTAAAGGGAGCACCTTTGCGATTGTTACGACCAGGTCATCCGGACACGTACCTCAGACGGGTGAAGCTGAAAGCTAGCTATCTTAGGTAGATAATTGGTCACCGGGCGTTATCACCATTGTTTGGGTCTTTTCTTCCCAAAGAGAAATTAGCCGCATACTAAAAGTATGCGGACTTCTATCTACAATCTTCGTAGAGCCTCGATGAAAGGTATCGATAGAGGTACTATTTTCCTCGGAAGATGTTTCTTACGCTAAGCAGTAATATAACATATATTTCTGTGTGCTTTCCGTCTGTTTGCACCGCATGGCCGGATTGCCTGGTTCCCCGAATACAATTCACTCTTTTGGAGGGACAAATAAGGAGGAACACTCCCGAGCTCTTCGCACGGGGGGGAGAAGACGATGGCCGGTTAAGACAAAGTTTACAACATGAATTGTTCATACACAAGTACATATAAATTACATGTGCGGCTGCTGATCAAAATTATCGATTATGGTGTCAAGGGGGCAGTACTCTTGTGAAAGACGGGCGACAGGCATCACCTGGTCATACAACAGGTGGAGTGGCACTTCTTTTCCATCTGATCCCACGGGACCAACCCGCACCATATGCTCGGGGTTAAATCCGGTGAAACGGGTCTTGATCATTGCCCATGCTTCTCGTGCTCCCTCACGGCAAGCCAAAGTCTTCCACAGCTCGAACCTATTTCGAGCCCCCTTGAATCGATCCACGAGTGCGGCTAGCCCTTTAGGTGGCTGTTCGGTAGGCCATAGTGCCTTCACCATTCCTTTCATTGCTTTCCGCACGCGCCCGTGGAGAGAGGTCAGCTCCTTCAGCAGGTCCCCTTGGTATGATCCGATCTCTTCTTCAGGATGACTGGACAGGAGGCCTGTACATAAGGCAATATCATGCTTACTATTATTCCCTACATTAGAAATATTTGCTGATAATAAAATCGCACTTACTGAACACACCCCTCTGAAGCTTTCGGTTTTCCTCTTGAGCTTGGGCCAATTGAATCTTCAAATTCTTAATTTCTTCGGCCTGCTTTTGCACAACAAGGCAGCGACCCTGGTGTTGGGACTCGGCGTACCGCTGAGAGTCTCGGGCTTCCTCCAACTGCCTTTCCATGTGCCCTATTGATTCGGCTGCTACATGGAACCCACGCGTCAGGTACGATAATACATTAAGATTAGCAGTAAAGGTACACTCACCATGGGCCTCCCGGGTGAAGCTCTTCACTTGTGCCAGTTCGGCCTTCATAGATTGCACCTCTGTGCGGTTGTCCTCCGGCTCTTGGCCAATTGCTCGGCATGTTGCTTTGAAGCCTGCGTCAGCAGTCAAACATTGCAGAGATCCTTAATTCGTTTGTTCCAAAACAAATGACGGATCGGGGGCTACTTGTTGGAAATATGCCCTAGAGGCAATAATAAATTAGTTATTATCATATTTCCTTGTTCATGACAATCGTTTATTATCCATGCTATAATTGTATTGATTGGAGACTTAGATGCATGTGTGGATACATAGACAAAACCATGTCCCTAGTATGCCTCTAATAGACTAGCTTGTTGATCAAAGATGGTTAAGGTTTCCTAGCCATGGACATGAGATGTCATTTGATAAACGGGATAACATCATTAGGAGAATGGTGTGATGGACAAGATCCAAACTATGAATGTAGCATATGATCGTGTCAGTTTATTGCTACAGTTTTCTGCATGTCAAGTATCTGTTCCTATGACCATGAGATCATGCAACTCACTGACACCGAGGAGTGCTTTGTGTGTATCAAACGTCGCAACGTAACTGGGTGACTATAAAGGTACTGTACAGGTATCTTCGAGGGTGTATGTTGGGTTGGCATGGATCAAGACTGGGATTTGTTACTCCGTGTGACGGAGAGGTATCTCAGGGCCCACTCGGTAATACAACATCACAACAAGCCTTGCAAGCAATGTGACTAAGTGTTAGTCACGGGATCTTGTATTACGGAATGAGTAAAGAGACTTGCCGGTAACGAGGTTGAACTAGGTATGGAGATACCGACGATCGAATCTCGGGCAAGTAACATACCGAAGAACAAAGGGAACATCATACGGGATTAACTGAATCCTTGACATAGAGGTTCGACCGATAAAGATCTTTGTAGAATATGTAGGAACCAATATGGGCATCCAGGTCCCACTATTGGTTATTGACCGTAGAGGTGTCTCGGTCATGTCTACATAGTTCTCGAACCCGCAGGGTCTGCACACTTAAGGTTCGGTGACGTTTCGGTAGTATAAAGTTATGTATGGTGGTGAGCGAAGGTTGTTCGGAGTCCCGAATGAGATCCCGGATGTCATGAGGAGCTCCGGAATGGTCCGGAGGTAAATATTGATATATAGTAAGTCCTATTTTGGTCGCCGGAAAAGTTTCGGGCTAATCGGTAATGTACCGGGAGTGCCGGGAGTGTACCGGGAGACCATCGGGAGGGGTATTTCGACCCAAGAGGCTTCATGGGCTGTGGGAGAATAAATACCTGCCTTTTGTGGGCTGGTGGAAGTCCCACACAAGGCCCATGCGGTTAGGGAAGAAAAGCCCAAAGAGAAAAGGTGGAAAAAAGGCAAAAAGGCAAAAAAGGAAGAGTCCTAATCCTACTAGGATTGGAGGAGGAGGAGGACTCTCCTCCCTAGCTTCGGCTGAAGCCTCCTAGTGGGATTTGCCCTTGCACCAAGATTCCTCTCTTCCTCTTATATATACTAGAGGTTTTAGGGTTTTGGCACTAGAATTTTTAGCCACGTGCTGCCCGTTCCTCCAGTGCATAGTTTCTCCTCTAGATCGGTTTTCTGCAGCGCTTAGGCGAAGCCCTGCCGGAATTACTCCACCACCATCGCCGCAGCGCCGTCATGCTGCCGGAGAACTCGTCTACCTCTCCGATCCCTCTTGCTAGATCAAGAAGGCGGAGATCGTCATTGAGTTGTACGTGTGCTGAACGCGAAGGTGTCGTCCGTTCGACGCTAGATCGGAAGGAGCGTGATAAAGATCGCGAGACGGATCGTGATGAGATCGCGGGACGGATCATGATGAGTTCGCGGGACGAATCGTGACTGGATCGCGGGACGGATCGTGATGAGTTCGCGGGATGGATCGTGATTGGATCGCGGGACGGATCGTGATGAGATCGCGGGACGCTCGGCGATTTGGATCGCGAAGACGTTCTACTACACCAACCGCGTTTCTTAACGCTTCCCGCTTAGGGATCTACAAGGGTACGTAGATCCACTCTCCCT
The DNA here is from genome assembly GCA_022496015.1 of Hordeum marinum. NCBI lineage: Eukaryota > Viridiplantae > Streptophyta > Magnoliopsida > Poales > Poaceae > Hordeum > Hordeum marinum. Next base: position 343,008,089 of record CM039672.1, on the reverse strand, counting down.
CTCGTAGATGCTCATCACCATGGATAGATCTACGTGTGCGTAGGAAATTTTTTGTTTCCCATGCAACGTTCCCCAACACTACTGGGCTTAGACGAACGTTCAGATTCTATAAAAGCCGATCATTTACCTATATGTTGGTTGATATCAACTTCATAGCTTCGTCGAACCCAACTCGGGCAGCACTAAGATGCGCATCCGCTGAGCGTAGGGCACCAAACTCCTGTTCGGAGAATATTGTGTGCCGCATGGCCTCCTATCGTTGCCGGTGATTCAATGCACTCTCCACCTCTGATTTGGTGATGGATACACCATCACCAGAATTGGCAGGTGCCGGATTGGCCATGGGGGCTTCTGTAGCATAAGCCGCATGAGCTGAGGCTCAGGAATTTCGAGCGTCTCCACACACCCGGGTAACCTCTTTAGCAGGAGAGGACTCGGCATTTTGCCTAAGTATTTTAATAAAACAAACTACCATAAGACTCTATTGATTGCAACAATGAGCGGATAACTGAACAATGTACCTTCAGGATGAGCGGACAGGTGGATTTGTCCCCATGACCGGCTCCTTCGCAGAATCCTTGTTGGCCTCCAACTCGGCCGCGACTTCGGCTGCTGGCATATGACGCGCTGATCGGTGGCGTTTGGGAGTCAGGACCGACACATCCAGGGCGCTGTTGGTAACTGGCCTCTTGCGAGAAGAGCTTTTCCTCTTGCTCGTTGCAGGGATGGAGGATGACTCGGGGTAGTCAACTATGATAGCCACCGGGGATTGGACGATGCTATCTTGGAGATAGACTCCGTCTTCGAAGTCAAGTAGAAGATCTGGGTCCTCGTTGAAACCCGGATCGTTGTCGCGTGAATGGTTCTCGGGTTGAGGAGCCGGACAGTTGACTATCTCTTTAAAACTCCTCCATTCCTGTTCACGCAAGGCTTCGGTTAAATAAAGTGCGGAACAGAAACCCCCAAACTATTTTCATGTTTGAGGGAGAAAGTCTTACCCATTTGATAGGATTGTGGGCCGAATATCCTTCCTTGGTTGCCCGCTGAACAAAGTCTTCTTGCTCTCCTTTGTATAGGTCGTCAAGTGTGGCGGCTAACGCCGTCGGATTGGCGGGCCCTAGCTTTCGGGAGCATGTAGTGTCGCTCATCCCGTTGTACTGCCACAAGGGGTGCACCCTTTGTTGAAGTGGTTGCATGCATCGGGAGATGGCGGAGGCCATGACGTCAATCATGGTCAATTGGTGGTGGGCGAGCATCCGGACCTGAGTTGCTAGGCGCCGCACTTTAGTGCTTTCCTCCTGCGACAAACTCCTTGGGCGTCAGTTGTATCTTTTCTTCACGAGTGCGTTGGAGTATTCGGGAAGACCTGTTCAAGTTGGCTCGAACAGGGGGACGTCTTCAATATAAAACCATTCTAAAGTCCACTCTTTGGATTTTTTTTCGATGTGCCCGCCGGATACCCCGTCCCCGCTATGCGGCACACTTCGGCTCTGCCGACCTACAAAATTGTTTTGTCCCGAGTTCGGGGGACGAGACAGAAGTATTTTCTCCACAAATCAAAGTGCGCTTCGCACCCCAAGAACATCTTGCAGAGGGCGGCGAAGCCCGAGATGTGTAAAATGGACCCTGGAGTAAGGTGGTGGAGTTGGATCCCCTAGAACTCCAGCAACCCCCTCAGGAATAGATGGATTGGAAACCCAAGGCCCCAAAGGAGAAAGAGGACGAAGCATATGTGCTCCCCCTTGTTAGGATTGGGGAAACGCTCGTCGAAAACTTCATCGCCGTAAGAAAGCAGACCTACGCGGGTTGCCTCCAGTCTGAAGAAGGGAGATACCCCTGGGTCTCCAGATTGCAAAGCCGCAGGAGTGTAACGGAACAGCTGGTCCAGTCCCCTGGGCGTGAGACATAGGGACGTGCGGAGGAGCTGGGGGCGTTAGCCATGTTCTACGTGGAGCTTGTGCTAGGAGTTTCTTTCGATGGGGAAGAAGAGGATGTGGTCTGAGCCACAATTTTATTTGATTAAATGAATGGTGTCTCCATTACGAAGGGATAAGATTGTAAAAAATCACTGACCACTCGCCTCCCCACGACACGCGAAAGTCGAGGGACACGCGCAGTTATTATAATGAACCTGTGCCCGCGACATTTTACCGCAGACTGGTCGGTTGCCGAATAAGGAGGGATGAGGGACTCGCCTCGCAAGCCGAAGATGACGACATGAGGAGATTGACCGGATATATAACATCGTTGAAGGCTAGTCTGGGGGCTACTAAGGGAGTCCTGGATTAGGGGGTCCTCGAATAGCCTACCTATTGTTTATGGGCCGAACTATGTGGGTTTCAAAGGGACCATCGACGATCAAAGACCGCCTACGCCAGATGGAAGCTTCGAGAAGCCATGACGTACTCTCCAAGTTATTAGCTATAGTTAGGAATGTTTATCTCTTCGGCATGTAACTGGCCATGTGTAAACCCGGGGCACCCTCGACGTCTATATATGCCGGAGGGTTTAGGGGTATAGGGAGGACAACTCATCTAGGGTTAGCTATTCGATCTCGAGGTAGATCAACTCTGTAACCCCCCATATCATCAATACAACCAAGCAGGATGTAGGGTGTAACCTCCATAGGAGGGCCCAAACCTGGGTAAATCTGTGTCCCCTTCGTCTCCTGTTATCATTGATTCTAGTCTCACAGTTCGGAACCCCCTACCCAAGATCTTACGGTTTTGACACCGATAGCTGTGACCCTGGGGTATCACCCCTAGGCGGCAGTTGCACCGGACGTACCAGCCAAGCGGTACAACTGCTTGGACTAGCGGTACAACCTCATCAAGAAAACTTGTAAGACCAGAACTGCCATAAGCTCTGCAAATGAGCTCCGAATTGAGCAAACTCAAGCTTGTTGGATTCAGTAGGAAAAGAGATATCTTAAGAAGAGGCAGTATGAAAATGCCAATGATATAGAGATGTGAAACCTCTATGAATGAAGAACCGGCAAAAACTCCAACATCGAAAACATCATAGAAGACGTGAATGGACTACGTTTTCGATGAACTTCAGCTTGTCATCAAGTTGACCATAAGCTCAAGAACCCACATAGAGAAAAGCCAACCAAGAACCAAGAAAGATGATGATGCCAAGAATGCAATAGTTTGAGCTCTCAACGAATGATACGATCAAGCTACTCACTTGAGAGTCCCCCTTAATAGTACGGCTGTCGATCCTATAACCCGGTAACCAACTACCACCATGAGACCGGTAAAATATAAAACCCTATCAAGGTCAAACCTTTGCCTTGCGTATAGTCCACTTGAGCTACATGATGACGATCTTGTCCTTCTCAAGATGGACCACCTTCCTTGATTGCGCCGGCTCGATGAAGACTAGTAGATTGATCCCCCATACTCCACTATGGGTGAGACACTCCTGGACACATCTTCACCAGTCCATTATCACCACAATGGGCGGCAATCTTCAAGCATGATCTCTCTGTGATGCTTCACTTGAACTTGCACACCGCAACCTTGATGACGATCACCACTTGATGTCATCTTCCATGGGTTGTATGGGATCTTCCTCTTGATGCAATCCCATGGAAATATACCTAACCCTACAAAGAACACTCACATAGACCATTGGTTAGTTCAAAGAGCGTAATGGACAGTGATTACCATACAATGGGATCACTTGATCCCTCTCGATATATCTTGTACGCTATGTGTGTTGAACAACTTGGTTCACTCTTTGACTTAGTCTTGATCAACCTCGTATCTTATCTTCTCTCTTCATAAAGATGATGTGTTGAAGGTAAGCATGAATGCTCACACAATCTTCTTCTTCAATACATGCTTGCAATAAGCTCAACTCTCACATGACCAATCTTTGGATAAACCTTGAATACCACCTTGGTCACAATATAAACTCCTTGAAACCAACACATGTACTTCAAGAAGTGCCTATGGACAAATCTTTCGAATATAACTCAAGGCAGCCATTAGTCCATAGGGATTGTCAACAATTACAAAAACCACATACGGATAAATATGCTCTAACAACCCCAAAGCAGGCTGCTCCGAATCGTCCTCCTCGGCATCCACCATCTCCATCGGCTCCAGCAACTGCTCTCCCTCCTCCTTCGACTACTCCTCCTCCTCCTACGGCTTCGGCAAGTCCGGAGGCAAGCCCGAAGCGATGCAGGCGGCACGCCTAGCCTGGATCTCCGTCTTGATTTGCATCCGGTGCTCCACGCATGTGCATCGCATAGGTGGTGATCTTGCGCCAGACCATATCAACACCAGACAGCATGAGAGAGTGGGGAAGAGAAGGTGGACAGGCTCGAGTGGCTTCACAGAGAGGGATGAGCTGGATGTTGCTGGAAATATGCCCTAGAGGCAATAATAAAGTGGTTATTATTTTATTTCCTTGTTAATGATAATCGTTTATTATCCATGCTATAATTGTATTGATTGGAAACTCAATTGCATGTGTGGATACATAGACAACAATGTGTCCCTAGTATGCCTCTAGTAGACTAGCTCGTTAATCAAAGATGACCAAGGATTCCTAGCCATATACATGAGATTTCATTTGATAACGGGATCACATCATTAGGAGAATGATGTGATGGACAAGACCCAAACTATAAACATAGCATATGATCGTGTCATTTTATTGCTATAGTTTTCTGCATGTCAAGTATTTGTTCCTATAACCATGAGATCATGCAACTCACTGACACCGAAGGAATACCTTGTGTGTATCAAATGTCACAACATAACTGGTGACTATAAAGATGCTCTACAGGTATCTCCGAGGGTGTTTGTTGAGTGGGCATGGATTAAGACTGGGATTTGTTACTCCGTGTGACGGGGAGGTATCTGAGGGCCCACTCGGTAATACAGCATCACAACAAGCCTTGCCAGCAATGTGACTAAAGTGTTAGCGCTGGAATCTTGTATTACGGAACGAGTAAAGAGACTTGCCTGTAATGAGATTGAACTAAGTATAGTTATACCGCGAATCTTGGGCAAGTAACATACCGATAAACAAAGGGAACAACATACGGGATTAACTGAATCCTTGACATAGAGGTTCAACCAATAAAGATCTTCGTAGAATGTGTAGGAAACGGTATGGGCATCCAGGTCCCACTATTGGTTATTGACCATAGAGGTGTCTCGGTCATGTCTGCATAGTTCTCGAATCCGCAGGGTCTACACACTTAACGTTTGGTGACGATATAAGTATAGTTGAGTTATTATGTTGGTGACCATAAGTTTTTCGGAATTTCAGATGAGATCCTGGACATGACGAGGAGCTCCAGAATAGTCTGGAGGTAAAGATTGATATATGGGATGATAGTGTTTGGTCTCCGGAAGGGTTCCGGAATTCACCGGAAGGGGCTTCAGATGTTTCCGAAAATGTTCGGGTACAAGAAAACTTTATTTGGGCCAAGGGGTAAAGCCCATGAGGCTTTAAGGAAGGTGCAAAAGGAGTTTTGCAGAGGCCAGGAGCCAGACGTCAGGGACCCTGGTGTCTAGGGCCAGACGTCGAGGACCCTGGCGTCTGGTCCTGGAGTCCGAGGAGGACTCTTGCGTTGCGGGCCAAACCGACTTTGAGGAGGCACTTTCTCCATGTTTCGACCTCAGAGCTCAACATATAAATAGAGGGGCAGGGCTAGCACCCAAAACACATCAAGAATTCCCCGAGTTGTGTGCCAGCAACCCAACCCCTCTAGTTTATCCTCCGTCATAGTTTTTGTTGTGCTTGGCGAAGCCCTACGGAGATTGTTCTTCGCCACCACCATCACCACATCGTCGTGTTACCGGAACTCATCTACTACTTCGCCCCTCTTTCTGGATCAAGAAGGAAAGGACGTCATCAAGCTGTACATGTGTCGAACGTGGAGGAGCCATCCGTTCGGCGCTAGATCATGATTGGATCGCGGGACGGCTTGCGATTTGGATCGCAAAGACGTTCTACTACATCAACCGCATTTCTTAACGCTTGCGCTTAGCGATCTACAAGGGTATGTAGATCCACTCTCCCTCTCGTAGATGCTCATCACCATGGATAGATCTTGCGTGTGTATAGGATTTTTTTTGTTTCCCATGCAATGTTCCCCAACAGTGGTATCAAAGGTAGGTCTATGTGTAGATGAGATCTCAAGTAGAACATAAAGGAGTTTGTGCGCGTTAATGCTCAGATTGCTTCCTCCCTTGGTCTTTTCTTTATTCAACGGTATTTTGGTATGAAGCAGCTTGGACCAACCTTACTCGTACGCTTACGAGAGACCAGTTCCATCGACTAACATGTGCCTTTATTGCATAAAGATGGCTGGCGGGTGTCTGTCTCTCCTGCTCTAGTTGGATCGGATTCGACAAAGGCGGTCCTTCAGAAGGTTGAATAGCAATTTGTGTATCACCGTTGTGGTTTTTGCGTAGGTAAGAATTGTTCTTGCTAGATACCCATAGCAGCCATGTAAAACATGCAACAACAATTAAAGGACGTCTAACTTGTTTTTGTAGGGTATGTTGTGATGTGATATGGCCAATTACATGATGAGATATATGTGATGTATGAGATGATCATGTTTTGTACAGAATATCACGACTTGCATGTCGATGAGTATGGCAACCGGCAGGAGCCATAGGGTTGTCTTTAATTTATTTTCGTTGTTTTTGCTTTACTTTGTCGCTATGAGTTAGCAATAGTCGTGGAAGCAACAATTGGCGCGACAACCTCATGGTGACACGTTGATGGAGATCATGGTGTCATGCCGGTGACGATGAAGATCATGACGGTGGTTTGAAGATGGAGATCAAAAGCACAAGTTCGTGGACATATCATGTCACTTATGATTTGCATGTGATGTTAATCCTTTTATGCATCTTATTTTTCTTAGGACTATGGTAGCATTATAAGGTGATTTCAAGATGAAATTGTATTCTCCCCAAGTGTGCACCGTTGCGAAAGTTCATCGTGTCGAGACACCACGTGATGATCGGGTGTGATAGACCCTACATTCACATAAAATGGGTGCAAGCCAGTGTTGCGCGTGCAGAACACTTGGGTTAAACTTGATGAGCCTAGCATGTACAGACATGGCCTCGGAACATAAGAGACCGAAAGGTCGAACATGAGTCATATAGTAGATATGATCAACATGATGATGTTCACCATTGAAACCACCTCATCTCACGTGATGATCGGACTTGGGTTGGTGAATTTGGATCATGTATCAGTTAGATGAGCAGGGGGATATCAATTTGAGTGGGAGTTTTTAGTAATTTTATTAACTAAACTCATCATCTTGAACAATAGTCTTAGTAACCTTTGCAAACTTATGTTGTAGATCAATAGCTCGCGCACTAGTTCCCCTGAATTTTAATGTGTTCCTAGAGAAAGCCAATTTGAAAGATGATGGAACTAACTTTGTAGACCAGACCCGTAATTTGAGGATTATCCTCACGGCTTCCTAGAAGGCTTATGTCCTTGATGCACCGCTTGGTGACCCACCCGCTCCCGTGTCGTCTAAAGACATTAAGAACGCTTGGGAGGCACGTTCTGGAGAATACTCAATAGTTCAATGTGCAATGTTGTATGGCTTAGAATCGGGACTTCAAAGACGTTTTGAACGTGATGGAGCATATGAGATGTTCTAGGAGTTGAAGTTTATCTTTGAGAAGATTAGGATGGCAATGGGAAGGGTATGGGCAAGGTAGAACAATACCATATCCATACCCATATAGTCACTGGGTACAAAATTCTACCCATACCCATACCCATGGGTATGAAACTTTACCCATACCTATACCCGATAGGTATCCATACCCATTGGGTACCCGATGGGTAGAACAAATAGTACATAAGTTGTTCACATTTTTACACTCATTAATAGCACGCTTGACAAAGAACAATTATCTCGGCTCAATAATAGGTTGATGAGTACATGACAACTAAAAAAAATTAAAAATCATAATATACTCATAAGTTAATAGCATTAGATGAGTCACATGAAAACTAATGATTAACTGATGACAACTTAACATTAGCATTCGTTCACAAGCGGGCAGGGTATGGGTATACCCGCGGGTACAAAGCTATACCCGTACCCTACCCATGACTTAATGGGTAGGGTATGGGTACTACATATGGGTATAAATGTGTGCCCATACCCTTCCCATGCGGGTACGGTACCCACGGGTACCCATACCCATGGGTAAATTTGCCATCCTTAGAGAAGAATGCCCGGATCGAAAGGTATGAGACCTCAGATAAGTTCTATGCTTGCAAGATGGAGGAGAACGGGTCTGTCAATGAACATATACTCAGAATGTCTGGGTATCCGAACCGTCTGGCTGAGTTAGGGATGCCCCTTCTGCCGAAGGCGATCACTGAGAGAGTTATTTAATCATTGCCACCTAGCTACAAGAGCTTCGTGATGAAATATAACATGCACGGGATGAACAAGTCAGTCGCCAAGCAATTTGTGATGCTGAAAATCACCGAGTCTAAAATCCAGAAAGAGCATCAAGTGTTGATGGTCAATAAAACCACTAGTTTCAAGAAGAATGGCAAGTGCAAGAAGGGTAACTCCAAGAAGAGTGACAAAGTAGTTGCCCCTCCCATGAAGAAACCCAAGACTGGAACCAAGCGAGAAACTGAGTGCTTTCATTGCAAGGGAACTGGTCACTAGAAGAGGAACTGCCCCAAGTATGTCACCGACAAGAAGGCGGCCAAGACCAAACAAGGTATATATGATATACATGTTATTGATGTGTACCTTACCAACTCTAGTTGTAATGTGTGGGTATTTGATACCGGTTCGGTTGCTCACATTTGCAACTCAAAACAGGAGCTACATAATAGACGAAGGCTGGCTAAGGACGAAGTGATAATGTGCGTGGGAAATGGTTCCAAGGTTGATGGGATCGCCGTCGGCACGCTCGCTCTTCGATTACCATCGGGATTAGTGATGAACCTGAATAATTGTTATTTAGTGCCTGCGTTAAGCATGAACATTATATTTAGATCTTGTTTATTGCGAGATGGTTACTCGTTTAAATCAAATAATAATGGTTGTTCTATTTATATGAGTAATATCTTTTATGGTCATGCACCCAATGTGAGGGGTTTATTCCTATTGAATCTCAATAGTGATGATACACATGTTCATAACATTGATGCCAAAAGATGTAGAGTTGATAATGATAGTACCACTTTCTTGTGGCACTGCCATTTAGGTCATATTGGTGCAAAACGCATGAAGAAGCTCCATGATGATGGAATTTTGGAGTCACTTCATTTTGAATCACTTGACACATGTGAACCATGCCTCTTGGGCAAGATGACTAAAACCCAGTTCTCTGGTACAATGGAACGGGCAAGCGACTTGTTGGAAATCATACATACTAATGTGTGCGATTCGATGAGCATTAAGGCGCGCGGTGGGTGTCATTATTTTCTCACCTTCACTAATGACTTAAGTAGATATGGGTATATTTACTTAATGAAACACAAGTCTGGAACATTTGAAAATTTCAAGCAATTTCACAGTGAAGTTGAGAATCATCGTAACAAGAAGATTAAATTCCTACGATATGATCGAGGAGGAGAATATCTGAGTTATGAGTTTGGTAGTCAATTAAGACAGTGTGGAATTGTTTCACAATTGACACCGCCTGGAACACCACAACATAATGTGTGTCCGAACATCGTAATCGAACCTTATTAGATATGGTGCGTTGTATGATGTCTCTTGCCGATTTGCCACTATCCTTTTGGGGTTATGCATTAGAGACAGTTGCATTCACTTTAAATAGGGCACCTTCAAAATCCGTTGATACGACGCCATATGAACTCTGGTTTGGCAAGAAGCCAATTTTTTTGTTTCTTAAAGTTTGGGGATGTGATGCTTATGTCAAAAAGCTTCAGCTGGAAAAGTTGGAACCCAAACCGGAGAAATGTGTCTTCATGGGATACCCAAAAGTGACGGTTGGGTATACCTTCCATCTCAGATCCGAAGGCAAAGTGTTTGCCGCTAAAAACGGAACATTTTTTGAGAAAGAGTTTCTCTCGAAAGAATTGAGTGGGAGGAAAATAGAACTTGAGAGGTTACTGAACCTTTACTTCAACCAGAGAGTAGCGCAGCGCAGAAAGATGTTTCTGTAGAGCCTGCATCGGTCGAAGAGGAAGTTAATGACGATGATCATGAAGCTTCGGATCAAGTTACTATCGAACCTCGTAGGTCGACAAGGACGCTTACTGCTCCTGAATGGTACAACAACCCTGTCTTAGAGGTCATGTTGTTGGACAACGATGAACCTACGAGCTATGGAGAAGCGATGATGGGCTCGGATTCCGAGAAATGGTTAGAGGCCATTAAATGCAAGATAGGATCCATGTATGAAAACAAAGTAGGACTTTGGAAGTATTACCTGAAGGGCGAAAGGCAATCCAGAACAAAGGGATCTTTAAGAGGAAGACGGATGCGGACGGTAATGTCACCATCTATAAAGCTCGAATTGTGGAAAAGGTTTTTTCACAAGTTCAAGGAGTTGACTACGATGAGACCTTCTCACCTATAGCGATGTTCAAGTTCGTCAGAATCATGTTAGCAATAGCTGCATTTTTCGATTATGAAATTTGGCAGATGGATGTCAAAACAGCGTTCCTTAACGGTTTCCTTAAAGAAGAGTTGTATATGATACAACCAGAGGTTTTGTCGATGATAATAAAGTGGTTATTATTATATTTCCTTGTTAATGATAATCGTTTATTATCCATGCTATAATTGTATTGATTGGAAACTCAATTGGATGTGTGGATACATAGACAACAATGTGTCCCTAGTAAGCCTCTAGTAGACTAGCTCGTTAATCAAAGATGGTCAAGGTTTCCTAGCCATAGACATGAGATATCATTTGATAACGGGATCGCATCATTAGGAGAATGATGTGATGGACAAGATCCAAACTATAAACATAACATATGATCATGTCAATTTATTGCTATAGTTTTTTGCATGTCAAGTATCCGTTCCTATGACTATGAGATCATGCAATTCAATGACATCCAAGTAATACCTTGTGTGTATCAAACATCACAATATAACTGGGTGACTATAAAGATGCTCTACAGGTATCTTCGAGGGTGTCTGTTGAGTGGGCATGGATCAAGACTGGGATTTGTTACTCCGTGTGACGGAGAGGTATCTCAAGGCCCACTCGGTAATACAACATCACAACAAGCCTTGCAAGCAATGTGACTAAAGTGTTAGCCACGGGATCTTGTATTACAAAACGAGTAAAGAGACTTGCTGGTAACGAGATTGAACTAAGTATAGAGATACTGGCTATCGAATCTCGGGCAAGTAACATACCAATAAACAAAGGGAACAACATACGGGATTAACTGAATCCTTGACATAGAGGTTCCACCATTAAAGGTCTTCGTAGAATCTATAGGAACCAATATGGGCATCCAAGCCCCACTATTGGTTATTAACCATAGAGGTGTCTCGGTCATGTCTGCATAGTTCTCGAACCGCAGGGTCTACACACTTAACGTTTGGTGACGATATAAGTATAGTTGAGTTATTATGTTGGTGACCGAAAGTTGATCGGAATTCCAGATGAGATCTCGGACATGACGAGGAGCTCCAGAATAGTCTAGAGGTAAAGATTGATATATGGGATGATAGTGTTTGGTCTCCGAAAGGGTTCCGGAATTCACCTGAAGGGGTTTCGGATGTTTATCGAAATGTTTGGGTACAAGAACACTTTATTTGAGCCAAGGGGTAAAGCCCACGAGGCTTTAAGGAAGGTGCAAAAGGAGTTTTGCGAAGGCCAGGGGCTAGATGCAAGGGACCCTAGCGTCTGGGGCCAGACGCCGAGGACCCTGGCGTCTAGTCCTGGAGTCCCAGGAGGTCTCTTGCCTTCAAGGCCAAACCGACTTTGAAGAAGCTCTTTCTCCAAGTTTCGACCCCAGGGCTCAACATATAAATAGAGGGGCAGGGCTAGCACCCGAAACACATCAAGAATTCCCCAAGGCATGTGGCGGCAACCCAACCCCTCTAGTTTATCCTCCATCATAGTTTCCGTTGTGCTTGGCGAAGCCCTGTGGAGATTGTTCTTCACCACCACCATCACCATGTCGTCGTGCTGCTGGAATTCATCTACTACTTCTCCCCTCCTGCTGGATCAAGAAGGTCAAGACGTCATCAACCTATAGGTGTGTTGAACACAGAGGGGCCGTCTGTTCGGCGCTATATCGTGATTGGATCACGGGATGATAACCCACAAGTATAGGGGATCACAATAGTTTTCGAGGGTAGAGTATTCAACCCAAATTTATTGATTCGACACAAGGGGAGCCAAATAATATTCTCGAGTATTCGCATCTGAGTTGTCAATTAAACCACACTTGAAAACTTAATATCTGCAGCAAAGTATTCAGTAGCAAAGTAGTATGGAAGTAACGGTAACGATGGCAAAAGTGACAGTAGCAGTTTTGTAGTGATTGTAATAGTAGCAACGGAAAAGTAACTTAGTAAGGATCAATATGTGGAAATCTCATAGGCAATGGACCGGTGACGGATAATTATGTCGGATAACATTCAACACGCAATTCATCAATGTAATGTAGGCATGTATTCCATATATAGTCATGCGTGCTTATGGAAAAGAACTTGCATGACATCTTTTGTCCTACCCTCCCGTGGCAGTGGGGTCCTTATGGAAACTAAGGGATATTAAGGCCTCCTTTTAATAGAGAACCGGTGCAAAGCATTAGCACTTAGTGAATACATGAACTCCTCAAACTACGATAATCACCGGAAAGAATCCCAGTTATTGTCACCCTGGGGGATGCGGATCATAACTCGTAATAGGTGTCTACAACTTGCAAGATAGGATCAAGAACACATATATATTCATGAAAACATAATAGGTTCAGATCTTAAATCATGGTACTCGGGCCCTAGTGACAAGCATTAAGCATAGCAAAGTCATAGCAACATCAATCTCAGAACATAGTGGATACTAGGGATCAAACCCTAACAAAACTAACTCGATTACATGATAAATCTCATCCAACCCATCACCGTCCAGCAAGCCTACAATGGGATTACTCATGAACATCAGAGAGCATCATGGAATTGGTGATCAAGGATGGTTGGTGATGACGATGACGTTGATTTCCCCTCTCTGGAGCCCAAAACAGACTCCAGATCTGGCCTCCCAAGGAAGAACAGGAGGTGGTGGCGGCTCCGTCTCGTGAAACACGATGAACTCTTCTCTCTGATTTTTTTCTCCGGGGATAGGAATAAATAGGAGTGGAATTGAGGTCGCTGGAGCAACAGGGAGCCTACAAGCCTGCTAGGCGTGGCCAGGGGGTGGCCGCGCGTGGCAGGCTTGCCACCCGTGGGTGGCCCCCCTCCGGTTGATTCTTTTGACAGTATTTTTTATTAATTCCAAAAATATTCTCCATAAATTTTTGGATCAATCTGAGAACTTTTATTTTTGCACAAAAATAACACCATGGCAATTCTGTTGAAAACAACATCAGTCCGGGTTAGTTCCATTCAAATCATGCAAATTAGAGTCCAAAACAAGGGAAAAGGGATTTGGAAAAGTATATACGATGGAGACGTATCAACTCCCTCAAGCTTAACCCATTGCAATTCAGTTGATAAACTGAAAGTGATAAAGAAAAACTTTTACAAACTCTGTTTGTTCTTGTTGTTGTAAATATGTCTAACCGATGTTCAGATTTTGAGCAAAGATTATGGACTAACCGCGTTCACACTAACATTTAGGTCTCACATTCACTCATATCAATGACATAATCAACTAGCGAGCAATAATAATAACTCTCGGATGACAACACTTTTATCAAAACAATCATGATGCAATATGATGAAATGATATCTCACTAGCCCTTTTTGAGACCGCAAAACATAAATGCAGAGCACCTCTAAAAAACAAGGAGTGACTAGACATTGTAATTCATGGTGAAAGAGACCCAGTCATGCTCATACTCAATATCAATTAACAGTAAAACATACAAATGATGGTGGTGCTCTCTAACTGGTGCATTTTAGAAGAGGAGAATGACTCAACAATAAAGTAAATAGAAGGGCCCTTCGCAGAGGGAAGCATTGATTTACAGAGATGCTAGAGCTCGAGTTTTTTAAAACAGAGATAAGTAATAATTTTTGAGCGGTATGCTTTCATTGCTCACATAACGACCAAGAGTTTGCAACCTCTTCCATGCTAGATACATTATAGGCAGTTCCCAAACAGAGTGATAAAGTTTTTACTCCCCATCCACCAATCAATCACACTCCACGGCAAGCCGAATGCACGGGTACCGTCCATACAAACATAGTCCTCGGGGAGTTTTGTTTAATTATATTTTGATTTTATTTCGAGCATGGAACTAGGCATCCCAATTACCAGACACTTTCTCGTGAATGATAGTGAATCAACACATATCGCGAGAATAACCCACCTAGCATGGAAGATATTGACAGCCCCCAGTCGCCACATGATCAATTTGGGTATACAAAAGTGAATGCTTATTTGAAGGTTTAAAGTTTGGCACATGCAAATTTACTTGTAACGGCGGGTAAATACCGCATATAGGCAGGTATGGTGGACTCATATGGAACAACTTTGGGTTTGAGGAATTGGATGCACAAGCAGTATTCCCGCTTAGTACAAGTGAAGGCTAGCAGAGGACTGGGGAGCGACCAACTAGAGACCGACAGGGTCATCAACATGCTTTGAGATTAACCAACATTGAATGCAAGCATGTGTAGGATATAAATTACCATGAACATAAATATCGTAGATGCTACGTTGATTTTGTTTCAACTACATGCATGAACATGTGCCAAGTCAAGCGACTTGAATCGTTCAGAGGAGGATATCATCCCATCATACTACATCACAACCATTTTAATATGCATGTTGGCACCCAAGACAAACCATTATCCATTATTAGCTAATTAAGCATGGCATGAGTAACTATAATCTCTAATGGTCGTTGCAAATATGTTTCACCCATAATGAACTGAATTTGGAACGATGAGCTAATCATATTTACAAAAGCAAGATAGGTTGAGTTCATACCAGCTTTTCTCCATCTCAATCTTTTCATCAAATATCATCATTATTGCCTTTCACTTGCACGACCGAACGGTGTGGATAATAATAAGAGTGCACGTGCATTGGACTAAGCTGGAATCTGCAAACAATAAATCAAAGGAGAAGGCAAGGTAATATGGGCTCTGTGATCAATAAACAATTATGCATATGAGAGCCACTCAACATTTTCATTGTGGTTTTCTCCTTACGACCCAAAGAAAAGAAATTCAAAATAGGAACGAGAAAAACTATTTACACGGGAAAGCACCCAACAAGCAAAAGAAGAACGAAAAATCTTTTTGGGTTTTCTTTTAAATGCTACAACTAAACAAACTAGAAGGTAAAGCTATAACTAATTTTTTTATTTTTTTCACGAAGTTAATTAAACACACAAGAAGAAAACGGAAAAAGGAAATACACTACCATGGATGGTACAATGAAAGAGTATGAACACCGACTACTAAGATGAGTGTGTGAACATGAATGTAAAGTCGGTGAGAAATACGTACTCCCCCAAGCTTAGGCTTTTGGCCTAAGTTGGTGTAGGGCCATAGCTGGAAGTAATCCTCTCCTGGATACTCTGGAGCGTCCTCAGAGTTCCATTGGTTGGCGAGCTCCTGTGGCTCCCATTGAAAAACTGGCTCAGGATACAAATCGAGGGCTGGCGCCGGTTCTGGATCTGAGGGTTGCATCAGACCCCAATATCTGTAGATGTCTCCAGGCATAATGGTGTACCTACCTGAGTGAATATCGAACAAAGAAGAAGCAGGCAGAGTAATAATCTCACAAGTACCCTAGCTAAAAACTAAGTTGTAAAGTAGCCACCTATCATCATTTTTCTTAATAACATCATGTGCTACCATACGGTCATAATCTAAGAACTGGGTAGTAGCCTCTCCTCTTCCTCGTCAAGCCTAATGGGTATCTCAAAGTGTTTAGCCAGACGAGATGCATAGATACCTCCGAATATGGGCCCCCTCGAATGGTTGGAGTTCAACCGCTGGGCCACCATAGCGCCCAGACTAAAGGTTCTATCAGCAAGTAAAGCATGGTGCAAAATGGCGAGGTCAGGGGCACTAAGACCTCCACTCTCCCAGTGACCAACTAAACATTTCCCCACAAATAATGAATAATAGCATAGCACAGGAAAATGTAAAGTAGCTGCTCTTGCCTTTGACACCCCTCTCTCTCTCTTCCCCTACAATGATTGTGGCAATGAAATCTTCCATGTCTCTAGGACATGGTTCCCTGATGCTACCCTCACAGGGTATTTTGCAAACTTTGCAGAAATAATAAAGGTTCATTTTCTTAGGCACATCATATAAGTGAAATTCTACCGTAGGGGGATCTTCCCTAACATGAAAATGAAAATTATGCACAAAGGTATTCGTGATTAAGAGGTACTGGTCACACTTATCGTTGAGGAAGTCAGTGAGGCCTGCATTCTCAGCCAAATAATAGAAATCTTCATAAATTTTGGTCGCCCTCAAGAATGTGTCACTTGGCCATTCACATGGCCAAACTTCTGTGACGCTAGGAAGATTATACTTGGGTTTATTCTTCATCTTATTTTCATCTTCCTTAGAATTCCGGCTTGAAGAGCCTCTTAACAATCTCCTCAACATTTCTTATTTTGAAAAATTCTGAAATTTTTAGTGAATCAAAATAAAGGTGAAAAAAACTCAACAAAACTCATAGCAACTACTCCCACAAGTGCCTAGAGGCTATATCATGCATCGAAACTACTTGGGACCATATGAATTTGACATGCAACCTCAAGAACAAGGTCACCACGGCAGCAAAAATTTGCAATATATAAAGCACTAGAACAAAAACTAATTGGACCATTAGAGGAGTCACATACAGAAGAACAATCTCCCAAAACAGTTTTGTGAATGAAGCTTCTCACAAGGAGATCGAAAATGGCAGCAAAATGAGCTAGAACACGGGTTTGAGCAATGGTGGGATTTTTTCCGGAGGAAGATGAAGTGGATGGGTGCTCGAATAAGTGAAGGGGGGCCACATGGGACCCACAAGCCTGCTAGGCGTGGCCAGGGGGGTGGTCACGCCTTGTGGGCTTGTGACCCACTAGTGCATCCCCATGTTGTGTGCTCAGTGCCAGATATCTATAAATATTCCAGAAAAAATCATACTACATTTTCAGCGCATTTGAAGAACTTTTATTTTTAGGTCATTTTTCTATTGCACGGAAAACTCAGAAAACAAAAAAATAATAGCATTTTTACTCAATTTAATCTAACTAACAGAAAATAAGAGTTGGGTACACAAATTTGTGCTTTCTAAATTCAACCATCTCATGCTTATCAAAAGGAATCCATCAATAAGGTTGATCAAGCCTTATTAACGAACTTCTTTCGAGTAACATGAAACCAGAGAATTTTTGAATAATCACTAAGTTACCTCAATGGGGATATGCATGTCCCCAACAATAAGTATATCATATTTCTTCTTGACAATAGGAAGAGGAAATTCAAAGTCTCCAATAATAATCGTTGAAATTTTTTCAATCGAGTTGATACTATGAACTTGAGGTTGTTTCTTTGGAAAGTGTACCGTATGCTCATTACCATTAATATGAAAACTGACATTGCCCTTTTTGCAATCAATAACAGCCCCTCAGTATTCAAAAAGGGTCTACCAAGGATGACCGATATACTGTCGTCCTCGGGAATATCAAGAATAACAAAGTCCGTTAAGATAGTAGCATTTGCAACTACGACAGGTACATCCTGACAAATACCGATAGGTAGAGCAGTTGATTTATCAGCCATTTGCAAAGAGATTTCAGTAGGTGTCAACTTATTCAAATTAAGTCTACGATATAAAGATAAAGGCATAACACTAACACCCGCTCCCAAATCACATAAAGTAGTTTTAACATAATTCCCTTTAATGGAGCATGGTATAGTTGGTATTCCTGGATCTCCTAATTTCTTTGGTACTCCACCCTTAAAAGTATAATTAGAAAGCATGGTGGAAATTTCATCTTTCGGTATCTTCCTCTTATTAGTCACAATATCTTTCATATACTTAGCATAAGGAGACATTTTCAGAATATCAGTCAAGCGCATACGCAAAAAGACAGGTCTAAGCATTTCAACAAAGCGCTCAAAATCCTCATCATCCTTTTTCTTGGATGGTTTAGGTGGAAAGGGCATGGGTTTCTAAACCCATGGTTCTCTTTCTTTACCATGCTTCCTAGCAACAAAGTCTCTTTTGTCATATCTTTTATTCTTAGGTTGCGGGTTATCAAGATCGACAGCAGGTTCAATCTCCACATCTTTGTCATTACTAGGTTGAGCATCAACATGAACATCATCATTAATATTATCACTAGGCTCATGTTCATCACTAGATTGTGTCTTAGCATCAGAAACAGAGATATCATTTAGGTTTTCAGGTGTATCTATAACAGGTTCACTAGCAGCATGCAAAGTTCTATCATCATCCTTGTTCCTCTTATTACTGGAGCGACTAGGTGCATTAATATTACTCCTTTGAGAATCTTGATCAATTCTCTTAGGGTGGCCCTCAGGATACAAAGGTTCCTGAGTCATTCTTCCACCTCTAGTCACAACTTTAACAGAATGATCATTGTTCTTACTATTCATCTCATTAAGCAAGTCATTCTGAGCTTTAAGTACATGTTCTACTTGAGTAGTTACCATGGAAGCATGTTTACTAATCAGTTTAAGATCATTAATAGTTCTACTCATATAATCATCTAAGTGATCAAGCATGAAAGCATTATGTTTCAATTGTCTACTAACATAAGCATTAAAATTTTCTTGCTTAACGACAAAATTATCAAACTCATCCAAGCATTGGCTAGCAGACTTATTATAAGGAATATCACTTTCATCAAATCTATGAAGATAATTTACCTCTACTACCTGTGTCAGGTTATCAAGACCATGTATTTCTTCAATAGGTGGTAGATTCTTGACACCTTCAGCTTTAATACCTTTTTCTTTCATAGATTGGCTTGCCTCTTGCATATCTTCAGGACTGAGAAATAGAATACCTCATTTCTTCGGAGTTGGCTTCGAAGGTGGCTCGAGAATAGTCCAATCATTATCATTGCTCAATATATTATTTAATAGTAGTTCAGCTTGTTCAACAGTTCGTTCCCTGAAAGCACAACCAGCACAACTATCTAGGTGGTCCCTAGAAGCATTGGTTAGTCCATTATAAAAGATATCAAGTATTTCATTTTTCTTGAGGGGATGGTCAGGCAAAGTGTTTAGTATTTGGAGAAGCCTCCCCCAAGCTTGTGGGAGACTCTCTTCTTCAATTTGCACAAAGTTAAATATTTCCTGCAAGGCAGCTTGTTTCTTATGGGCAGGAAAATATTTTTCAGAGAAGTAATATATCATATCCTGGGGACTACGCAGACAACCAGGAGCAAGAGAATCAAACCATATCTTAGCATCACCTTTTAACGAGAAAGGAAACAACTTAAGGATATAGTAATAATGATTTTTTTCCTCATGAGTAAATAGGGTGGCTATATCATTCAATTTGGTAAGATGTGCCACAACAGTTTCAGATTTGTAACCATGGAAAGGATCAGATTCAACCAAGGTAAATAACTCAGGATCGATAGAGAATTCATAATCCTTATCAGTAACAAAGATAGGTGAAGTAGCAAACTTAGGATCATATTTCATTCTAGCATTCAAAGATTTTTCTTTCCACTTGCATAGTAATTTCTTAAGATCATCTATATCCTTACAAGCAAGAAAGTCCCTAGATACCTCTCCTACCATAACATAACCCTCGGGAATAATAGGAAATTCATATCTAGGAGAGCTAGGTCTAGCAGGTGTCTCATAGTGTCCAGTATCAATAATTTCATCAATTTCAGAAGTATCATAATTTTCAGCATTGACTCTAGCAATTTGTTCATCAAGAAATTCACCTAGTGGCATGGTATTATCAAGCAAAGTATCATAATAAGCATCATGCATAGTAGAAGTGGCATCATCAATTACTTGCGACATATTAGAATTACTAGCAGGTGGTGGTGTCGCAAACTTACTCATAACAGAAGGTGAATCAAGTGTAGAGCTAGATAGCAATTCCTTACCTCCCCTCGTAGTAGAGGGATAGATCTTGGTTTTTGGATCTTTCAGATTCTCCATAGTGATCAACAGATATAAATCCCAAGTGACTCAAAGAATAGAGTTATGCTCCCCGGCAACGGCGCCAGAAAAAGGTCTTGATAACCAATTGTATAGGGGATCGCAACAGTTTATGAGGGTAGAGTATTCTACCCAAATTTATTGATTCGACACAAGGGGAGCCAAAGAATATTCTCAAGTATTCGTAGCTGAGTTGTCAATTCAACCACACCTGAAAGACTTAATATCTGCAGCAAAGTATTCAATAGAAAAGTAGTATGGAAGTAACGGTAACGATGGCAAAAGTGACAGTAGCAGTTTTGTAGTGATTGTAACAGTAACAACGGAAAAGTAACTTAGCAAGGATCAATATGTGAAAAGCTCGTATGCAATGGGTCAGTGATGGATAATTATGTCGGATAACATTCATCATGCAACAGTTATAACATAGGGTGACACAGAACTAGCTCCAATCCATCAATGTAATGTAGGCATGTATTCCATATATAGTCATGCATGCTTATGGAAATGAACTTGCATGACATCTTTTGTCCTACCCTCTCGTGGCAGCGGGGTCCTAATGGAAACTAAGGGATATTAGGGTCTCCTTTTAATAGAGAACCGGACCAAAGCATTAGCACTTAGTGAATACATGAACTCCTCAAACTACGGTAATCACCGGAAAGAATCCCAATTATTGTCACCCTCGGGGATGCGGATCATAACTCGTAATAGGTGTCTAGAACTTGCAAGATAGGATGAAGAACACATATATATTCATGAAAACATAATAGGTTCAGATCTGAAATCATGGCACTCAGGCCCTAGTGACAAGCATTAAGCATAGCAAAGTCATAGCAACATCAATCTCACAACATAGTGGATACTAGGGATCAAACCATAACAAAACTAACTCGATTACATGATAAATCTCATCCAACCCATCACCGTCCAGCAAGCCTACGATGGGATTACTCACGAACGGCGGAGAGCATCATGTAATTGGTGATGAAGGATGCTTGGTGATGATGATGGCGTCGATTTCCCCTCTCTGGAGCCCAAAACAGACTCCAAATCTGGCGTCCCGAGGAAGAACAGGAGGTGGCGGTGGCTCCGTGTCATGAAACACAATGAACTCTTCTCTCTGATTATTTTCTCTATGAATAGGAATAAGTAGGAGTGGAATTGAGGTCGGTGGAGCAACAGGGGGCCCACAAGCCTGCTAGGCACGACCAGGGGGGTGGCCGTGCCTGGCAGGCTTGCCACCTGTGGTGGCCCCCCTCCGGTTGATTATTTCGCCAGTATTTTTTATTAAGTCCAAAATATTCTCCGTAAATTTTCAGATCAATCCGAGAACTTTTATTTCTGCACAAAAATAACACCAAGGCAATTCTGCTGAAAACAACGTCAGTCCGGGTTAGTTCCATTCCAATCATGCAAATTAGAGTCCAAAACAAGGGCAAAAGGGTTTGGAAAAGTAGATACGATGGAGACGTATCACGGGACGGCTTGCGATTTGAATCGCGATGACGTTCGACTACATGTCCCTTTTTTTATGGAAAAAGGAAATATGAATTTCTCCATTCATTGAACCCTAGTTCGGGACTCACGGGACCGTGTTTCTTAATGCTTCCACTTAGAGATCTACAAGGGTATGTAGATCCACTCTCCCTCTCATAGATGCTCATAACAATGGATAGATCTTGCATGTGCGTAGGATTTTTTTGCTTCCCATGCAACGTTACCCAACAGATGTGTGACGTGGCTTGAGACTGCGTCGGTATTTCCCCAAAGAGGAAGGGATGATGCAACACAGCGACGATAAGTATTTCCCTAAGTTATGGAACCAAGGTATCAATCCGTAGAGGAAGATCACGCACCCACGTAAACCACACCTGCACACAAATAACAAATACTTGCAACTCGACGCAAAAGAGAGGTTGTCACACTCTCTAAGGTAATAAGATAGATTAGGTAATGATAGGTAGGAGAGATAGATCTCTCAAGAACAAAAAATAGATAGAGTAAATATGCAGCAATATATTTTTGGTTTTTTGGTTTTGTAGATCTGAAAACAAAGATTGCAAAAACATAGATCAGAAAGTAATATGATGGAAAAGTAGACCCAGGGGCCATAGGATTCACTAGTGGCTTCTCTCATGAGTATAGCACATGATGGGTGAACAAATTACTGTTGGGCGATTGATAGAAAATCGAATAGTCATGACGATATCCAAGGCAATGATCATTATATAGGCATCATGTCCATGATAAGTATACCGACTCATGCGTGCATCTACCACTATTACTCCACACATTGACCGCTATCCAACATGCATCTAGTGTATTAAGTTCATGGAAAAATGGAGTAATGCAATAAGAACGATGGCATGATGTAGACAAGATATATTCTTGTAGGAATAGACCCCATCTTGTTATCTTTAATAGAAACGATACATGTGTGTCTTGCTGCCCCTTCTGTCACTGGGAAAGAACACCGGAAGATCGAACCCATCACAAAGCACATCTTTCCATTGTCGGTGTCAAAACCGGTGGATCTCGGGTAGGGGGTCCCGAATTTACCTAGGTTCGGGCCCTCCTATGGAGGTAATACCCTACGTCCTGCTTGATTGTATTGATGGTGTAAGAGGTTACAGGGTTGATCTACCTCGAGATCATATGTCCAAACCTAGATGAGTTGTTGTATATCTATACCCTAAAACCCTCTGGCTTATATAGTTGCCGAGGATGCGTAGGGTTTACACATGGTCGGTTACATGTCGAAGAGATACACTTGCCTAACTATTACATCAGACGTGGAGTGCAAGCTGTGTTTCCCGAAGCTTCCATCTTGGAGATTGGGCCTTCAAATCCTTTGATGTTCGATAAGTAGCCCTCATAGTCCGGCCCATAACAATAGGTCGGCTATCCGAGGACCCCCTAATCCAGGACTCCCTCAGTAGCCCCCGAACTTGCCGATCGTGCCCCGTTTTATATAGGATATACTTAACCACGCTCACGCAATGGCTCGCACGTCTCGGGAAGTGGAGGGATTCACGACGCGGCGAGGGGAATCCATGTCGATAGGCCCCATAAAAAGAGAAGGAAACCCCCAAAGGCTTTTTTACGCTCTCCACTCGACTTCTCCACCTCCCATTCCCTTGTGCCTCCAGAGCACAGATCTAGGTCTCTCCACCCCCACCTTTGAGATCGGCAATGACGGGTTCCAATGGC
The DNA here is from genome assembly GCA_022496015.1 of Hordeum marinum. Lineage (NCBI taxonomy): Eukaryota > Viridiplantae > Streptophyta > Magnoliopsida > Poales > Poaceae > Hordeum > Hordeum marinum. Next base: position 342,984,559 of record CM039672.1, on the reverse strand, counting down.
CAGTGGGAAGCTTCCATGGTCACCCACAAGGACATACTCGACCTCAAGAAGGCCGGTTACCTCCCCGCCAACATCCCTCACCGCGCAGCGGAGGAGGGCCAAGTGATCCCCAACCCCAGGCCAGGCGAGAGGGTGGTGTTCATCCCCCACTTCATCAGGCGGTTGAGCTTCCCACTCCACCCCTTCATCAAGGGGCTAATGTTCTTCTACGGCCTCGACTTCCACGACCTCCCGCCGAACTCCATCATGCACATTTCAGCGTTCATCCTCATCTGCAAGGCCTTCCTGCGCATTGAGCCGCACTTTGGGCTCTGGCTGTAGGTCTTCAACATCAAGCCCAAGCGTGTCGGCGACAAGCACACGGACTGCGGCGGGGTAGTTGTCGGCAAGCTCGCCCGCATCGGGTGGCCGTCTGACACCTTCATCGACACCATCAAGGGATGGCAAAAGGAGTGGTTCTATGTCGAACAACGAGAAGAGGGCCAACTCCCCGCCGCCGCATTCAGATCCATCCCCCACCAGTCTGGCTTCGTGGCCCGAAAAGGGCCTGGTCTGGGGATCGGGCAAAAAGGTGACCGATCTGTAGAAGCGCCTCCGCTCCCTGGTCGAGGGGGGCATTAAGCTAACCGATGTGGTCCAAGTGATGCTCCGAAGACGCATCCTCCCCTGCCAGTGTCGGGACACTCCCTTGTGGGCTCGAGAACTCAAAGCCGAGCCCACAGTCCAGAATCTCTTCCGCACTATGCGGGAGAAGTTGTGGAAGGCGCTCTTCAAATCGATGAAGAACTGGCCATCCGAGGAGGAGGACAAGGGTTTGCATGCCCCCAATCCCGATTCCGAGGTACGATATCCCCCAGCTTGGTTGGCTTTATTACGCAGAGAATCCCTATATCCTCTTATTTGATATGTTCTGGCAGAGATGGCAGAAGAAAGCCAACAACATCAACAGTCCGGCTCCTCAGCCCGAAGATGAGAGGACTAGGCTGTTAGCCAAGATGCTCGTGGAGAAGCCTTATGAGGCTCCCACGAAGAAAGAGAAGAAGAAGAAGGAACCAGGCGAGGCCGGCCTTCGCATCAGGGACCAGCCTGATGTTGCATCTGAAGACACCCCCGCCTCCTCAAATCAGGAGGAGGCCGAAGAGAAGGAAGAAGAGGAGGAGGAGGTTGAGAGCGAGGGAGGAGGCAACTCCCCCCGCGCCAAGAAGAGAGTGGTGTCTTTGGATGCCCCAGGGCAGGTAGCTTCTCCTGCCCCGAAGAGGGCGCGACAAACGCGGGTGGTTCTGTCCGATGACAACTCGGACTCGAGCTCCGCGTCCGAAGACCCTGAGGAGGTTCCATGAAGGAGCCTAAGGGTCAAGCCCCCCCATCCAGGTTAGGATCCGAAGACCCTCCTACCTATCACAAGTAGATTCAGAGTTTTCTAACACACAGGTTATTGGTCCTACAGCCCTCCCTCCCCCCCCCCACACGTTATCCCCATCGAGGTGGTATATGATGGGGAGACCCCGCCCGCCGAACTGGCGGAGAGCGGGGATGCCTTGCACCCCACCACTCCAGGCACCACGAAGGACGCCGTGGAGGTGTCATCCTAGCCTACTCCAATGGAGGCGGACACATGGGGCGAGGGAGATCGCACCGTGGCCGAGTCTAATGCTTTGGCCACTGAAGACCGGGGGATAACGCCCCGCCCAAACACTAAGGAGGCCGGACGAGCGGGCGATCAGTCCCCTTACTCCCTAGAAGGAGCGGATGGACAGACGGTTCTACGAGGAGAAAGTGCACCAATCCAAGGAAATAGTAGATGGTAAGCCATACTCCCTAAAGTGCGTATTCGGGGATAGCAGATTCGAATTGATGACCCGGGTGTGGCGATCCTCAGGCGCATCCACCGATCTCCAGAAGAGCGTGGCGGACGCCAATCGGTTGTTCGCCTCGCGGGGAGAGGTAGATGAAGCTCAAATGTTCTGGGCACAATTCGGAGCCCCCGAGCGTTCTCCTCTTCTGGTGGAACAGCTGAAACAGCTGATGGAGCTGCACTAGATGGTGGAGCCGGCCATGAAGGACCTCTACATCCACTTATGGCCCGATGAGCCGCTACCAGGCACCTACTTCGGCCTGGGGCAGAGACTGATCGCTGCCACATCCTGCCTCGACACCGTCAAGCGCTCCTCCTACATCTAAGGAGTCCGGATGGCCCTTGCCAAGGCTAAAGTGCACTGGTCGGGGCTCAATCCGATGAAGGTCGCCACCGACCCACCACCACCCGGGAAGGAGCACCGACACCCCGAGTTATACTTCAATGGAGTGATGGAGAGCGCTCGGGTGATAGCGTCGTAGTGTTCGGGTGAAAAATTATTTGAATGAGCTTGTAACGTGTCCGAAGACTTGTGATAACTTTTTAATGATATTAGTATCCTCTCTTACATGGTTTTGCATTCCTTTATAACTCCTATGTGGTTGTTTAATACTGAAAGATGCGAGTCATCAGCTTCAGCCCCCACGTAGATAATACATGGGGTGTCTATGCCAATGCACTGTGTCCCTTAGCCGTATCATCGGAACCCAAAGGCGGTGTAGTGCGGCAGACTAGGCAATCAGACTATAGTGCTTTATTTCTTTCACTTAACCGAAGGGGCATGAAAATGACTACGAGAAGCGTGCGATTATCCACCGGAGTGTGGTGATGTTCGGACAAACAGTGGCCGAAGCCAACATCATAATGTTTGCACAAAGGGCAAGTTCCTCGTATAACACGGAATAACCATTTGTGAGGTTTGAAGTATAATACTTCTAGCTTTGAGTTCACAGATCGGATCGCGCATACTATGACAGTCTGTTTTCGGCTTCCTCCCCTGAGGTGCTTGACAAGACTATCCAAAAACACAATCGCAGGGGGTGCTCCCTTTGCCCTTTTAGTCGAACGAGCGGAACTTAAAGGGGCAAGCACAAGAGCCGGGCAACCCAACTTAATGACCAAAGACATAGTTCGGAACTGATGCATATAAAGCAAACGCCAAGATGCCAAACACATGATAGTTAAGGTGATTTGTGTTTGAAATCGAGCCCCCGGTCTATTAGCCAGTTACCTCGCATCATATCGAACAACTTCACGAGAAGAGGGATAAAGGAGAAAAAGTATGCGTTGAAAACATGACAGATGAGGCATACGTGCGCCACGCAATTTTTCATTTTCTCAACAACTCTTATAACTCGGATTGCCGAAGCAGCTGTTTATAGGTATGCGAAGGAAAATATGAAATAAAATCATACAGGAGTTGTTGTACCAGGGGTCTTCAATTGGTGACCTGACGTCCTCGATATGCCCCCTTGCTAGTTGACTCCTGCTCTTGTATGCACCTTGAGGGGTGTTAGTGCGGGCGAATTTTGCTAACAAATCTTGAGAGGCCGCATCATTATAGGTGAGCTTTACGCTGTAGGCAGGCTCTTTTAGGAGCGCCTGCATCTTGTCCGAAGATGTATTGGTGGTAGTAGGTCGTGGTAGCCGAACACCTACCTTTATTTCCCCACCGCTTCATGGAATCTTAAGTGCGAAGTTGTGCCTCCTCGGCACATACTTTGTTGATCCTCAAATTCTGCGGTGGGGGGGCGAATCCCTATAGAGGGGGAGAGGAAGGATCTGAGTTTTTGGTCTGAAGCCAAACTCGCTTACCAGCCTTATGTGCCTTTATGGCGGATGTCGGAACTTACCGATCTTCTTTGTAGCTGAATTCGACCACTAGGGCCAGTGCATGTTCCTCAGTTCTAAGGGAGCGCTCGGTGTTGCCGTTGACAGTAATGACCCCCTTGGGGCCCGACATCTTGAGCTTGAGGTATGCATAGTGTGGGACCGCGTTGAAACGAGCGAACACCATCCGACCAAGTAGCGCGTAATAGCCGTTGCGGAAGGGCACGATGTCAAAGATCAAGTCTTTACTAGGAAAGTTATCGGGTGAGCCAAATACGACCTCTAGAGTTACCGAGCCCGTGCATCGGGCCTCAATGCCTGGGATCACTCCTTTGAAGGTAGTGCTGCTGGGTTTGATCCTTGACGGATCAATGCCCATCTTCTTCACTGTATCTGAGTAAATTAGGTTAAGTCTACTCCCTCCATCCATTAGGACCATTGTGAGGTGAAACCTATCTATAATGGGGTCTAGGACGAGGGACGCCAAACCCCCATGGTGGATACTAGTCAGATGATCACGCCGATCAAAAGTGATCAGGTATGCCGACCATGGGTTGTACTTCGGGGCTACGGGTTCCATGACGTAGACTTCTCGGAGGGCACGCTTCCTCTCCTTCTTTGGTATGTGGGTGGCGTATATCATGTTCACCGTTTTTACTTTGGGAGGGAACTTTTTCTATCTGCCACCGATTAGACCCCGAGGCTCATCTTCGTCCTTGTTGTGAGAGCTTTTGCCTTGGTCTTCGTGCGATATCTTACCGACCTATTTAAACACCCAGCAGTTGCGGTGTGTGTGGTTGGCGGGCTTTTCCTAAGTCCCATGGATTTGGCAAGGCCTTTCCATGATCTTCTCGAGTTGAGTGGGTCCGTCACGATTGCCTTTAGGGGGCTTCTTCCGCTGCCTAGGTCGGGAGTTGCGGAATCCGGCATTAATAGCCGTGTCATCGGCATCAGTATTATTGTGTCGGCGCTTATTATTATTGCGCTTTGGCTTTGAGTGGCCATCTTGGGCTTCAGGTGCCACGGGATCTTTAGAATTGTGGTTGCGTCTTGCCAGCCAGTTATCTTAGCACGTGCAAAAGCAGGTCATGAGGGAGGTAAAGGCGGACATAGTTCGAGGCTTGTCCTGGCCTAGCTGGCGGGCCAGCCATTCATCCCAAATATTGTGCTGGAAGGAGGCTATGGCCTCAGCATCCGGACAGTCAATGATTTGAATCTTCTTACAAAGAACCGATTCCAGAACTGCCGGACAGACTCACCGGGCTTCTAGATGACGTTGCTGAGATCGAAAGAGTCCGGCGGGCGAACATAGGTCCCCTGGAAGTTGGAGCGGAACACATCTTCCAGGTCTTCCCATCATCCAATGGAGTTTTCTGGGAGGCTATTTAACTAGTGTCGAGCTGGCCCCTTAAGCTTAAGAGGGAGGTATTTGATGGCATGGAGATCGTCTCCTTGTGCCATGTGGACATGGAGGAGGAAGTCCTCGATCCATACAGTTGGGTCAGTGGTCCCATCGTACTATTCTATATTCACGGGTTTGAACCCTTCGGGGAACTAATGTGTCACATCCCTAGCTAGCTTGCTTAGGACAGCATGTGTGTGCATCATGTTTCAGTTTTTGCATCAACTTGAAATGGGGATTAAAAGAAACCCCAAACACTTCATTTGAATCAAACTAACTTAATGATTGTGAAAAACCAACAAATCCAAAATGCCCATCTAAAATGTTCCCTATGTCTAAGAAATGTGTGTTGGAAATATGCCCTAGAGGCAATAATAAAATGGTTATTATTGTATTTCCTAGTTCATGATAATTGTCTATTATTCATGCTATAATTGTGTTAACCGGAAACCGTAATACATGTGTGAATACATAGACCACAACGTGTCCCTAGTGAGCCTCTAGTTGGCTAGCTCGTTGATCAATAGATGGTCTCGGTTTCATGACCATGGCCATTGGATGTCGTTGATAACGGGATCACATCATTAGGAGAATGATGTGATGGACAAGACTCAATCCTAAGCATAGCACAAGATCGTGTAGTTCGTTTGCTAAAGCTTTTCAATGTCAAGTATCATTTCCTTAGACCATGAGATTGTGTAACTCCCGGATACCGTAGGAATGCTTTGGGTGTGCCAAATGTCACAACGTAACTGGGTGGCTATAAAGGTACGCTACGGGTATCTCCGAAAGTGTCTGTTGGGTTGACACGAATCGAGACTGGGATTTGTCACTCCGTGTCACGGAGAGGTATCTCTGGGCCCACTCGGTAAGACATCATCATTATGAGCTCAATGTGACTAAGGAGTTAGTCACGGGATGATGTATTACGGAATGAGTAAAGAGACTTGCCAGTAACGAGATTGAACAAGGTATGCGGATACCGACGATCGAATCTCGGGCAAGTACCATACCGATAGACAAAGGGAATTGTATACGGGATTGATTGAATCCCTGACATCGTGGTTCATCCGATGAGATCATCGTGGAGTACGTGGGAGCCAACATGGGTATCCAGATCCCGCTGTTGGTTATTGGCCGGAGAGGTGTCTCGGTCATGTCTACGTGTCTCCCGAACCCGTAGGGTCTACACACTTAAGGTTCGATGACGCTAGGGTTATAGGGAAAAGGTATACATGATTACCGAAGGTTGTTCGGAGTCCCGGATGAGATCCCGGACGTCACGAGGAGCTCCGGAATGGTCCGGAGGTAAAGATTGATATATAGGAAGTCCAGTTTTGGTCACCGGAAAGTTTTCGGGCTCATCGGTATTGTACCGGGAGTGCCGGGAGGGTGCCGAAGGACCCCCGGGAGGGGGTGACGACCAAAGGACCTCATGGGCCCTTAGAGGAGGTGTGCCAGCCCATTTTGGGCCAGCCAATACCTTCTAGAAAGGGCCCATGCGCCAGGGATCTGGAGATAGAGGCAAAAGGGATTTAAAAAGGGGGGGGGGGGGTCCACCTCCCGTGTGGGAGGAGGACTCTCCCCCCACTTCGGCCGAATCCCTCCTCCTTGGAGGAGGGACCAAGCCAGCCCTCCCTCTCCTTCCTCCTATATATATGCAAGGGTTTGGGCAGGTTTGAGACGACGAACTCTTTCTCTCTCGTTGCAGCCCTATTCTGCTTCTTCCTCCTCCGCAGTGCTTAGGCGAAGCCCTGCCGGGATACCTTGCTACTCCACCACCACCACGCCGTCGTGCTGCTGCTGGAGCTCTTCCCCAACCTCTCCTTCCTCCTTGCTAGATCAAGGCATAGGAGACGTCATCGGGCTGCACGTGTGTTGAACGCGGAGGTGCCGTCCGTTCGGCACTTGATCGGATCTACCGCGATCTGAATCGCTGCGAGTACGACTCCATCAACCGCGTTCTTGTAACGCTTCCGCTTAGCGATCTTCAAAGGTATGAAGATCCAATCTCTCCCCACTCGTTTGCTGGTTTCTCCATAGATAGATCTTGGTGACACGTAGGAAAATTTTGATTTACTACTACGTCTCCCAACAATGTGGACATGATTATACAAGGGGTCATTCTAAATATTTGAATATTTATAGCATTTCAAAAATAAATATTAAAGTTGCCGAAAATGCCAAATAAAGCATTAAAAATATTCCAGTTTTCAAAATCTTCTGAAACTTTTTATAGAAGTTTGAAATATTCAAACTAAGTTCTATAAAATATTTGGGATATTTTATACCTAGCATTTGTGCCTAAAAATAAATAAAACAAATGTCAGAAAAATAAAACAGAAACTAGAATTTAGAAAAAAGAAAGGAGGAAGCACCTGGGCTGGCCCATCTGGCCCAGCACCATCGTCGTCCTCCTGGCGGCCAGGAGGACGAGCATGTGCTCGTCGTGCGCCCATGCCGGTGCTACCATGCAGCTTCCTGTGTGCCTGCATCCCTTGCCACGCTGGTGAGAGGATGAGGACGCCGCTGCCATCCCCATCTCTCTCTCTCGCCATTCACCCTCTGCCTCTTCCCTCTCTTCTGCCTGCCATGGCCGCTGCCTTCTCGCCGCGGTAGTCGCCGCTCTAGCCGCTCCCCCTCGCTCCCGAGCCCCTCTGTAGCTTCGCCGTGACGTGTCGGTCCTCTTTGCTGAAAGAATCAAGCCCGCATGCCCCCAACGTCAACCTCGACGCCTTCTTCTTCCTCGATCACCGGAGACCGCCGCCGCCCATTCGTCGCAAGCAAGGCCTCCCCAAGCCCGCTCTTGTCACCGTTGCGTCCGTTGTGAGCTCTTGCTCCCTTTCCCCCTCTTTCCCCCTTCGATAGCGCGTTCTAGCGCCGGATCCCCTCGGGTCCGAGAGCTCCTCGCCGCCGGCGAGGACATGGCTGTCGCTACAGCAGCCCAAGATCGCACCTGAGCACGTAGTCGTGCTCAAGAGGAACCTAGGCAGCATTAGGAGCCCTCAGTTGGGTCATTCGAGCTCCGGCTTGACGAGCCCGTCCTCGCCCGAGCTCTGGTAGCCGTCGTGCTCATTGCCGGTGCCGTTTCCGGCCATCCCAGCCCCTAGGAGGTGTCGGGCTCGACGTGTGCGATCACGCTGAGCCGATCGGTGCCCTCCGCCGCCCATTTGGTCGTCGTAGGAGGAAACCCGGTCCCCTCCGCCGTCCCTGACGTCGCCGGCGGCTCAACGCCGGCGAGTCAACCAGTTTGACCACCATGGGTTAGTCCCCTGGGTCACTGGCAAGTGGAGCCGAGCCCTGTTAATTAAGATTAGCTTCATTATTTAATTAATTAATTTAATTAAGTTAATGACCCACTGACAGTGGGCCCTACCCTAATCTAATAAGTAATTATTTAATTAGTTAACTCTGTTAGTAGTTGGGTCACTAACCAGTGGACCCCACTGGCCAGGTCTCACCTGTCAACGGTCTATTGACCAGCTGACGTCATGATGATGTCATGCTGATGCAATAATGAATTGTCTGAATTTAATTAATTCCACAAACTATTTAAAACTTACAAAATTCATAGAAATTAATCTATAACTCAGATTGAAATAATTTATATATGAAAAATTATTAGAAAAATTCAATGAACCCAATGGTGCTATTATCATGCATGTTAGGGCAACATAAGTAGATGAACATTGACATTACTAATAGGTTAACATGTGGAATATGTAAAGGAGAATGATTTTGCACCTATATTCAAAATCACTTCATTTAACTTGGACAGTAGTTGCATTAGCTCATCCATACATGCTGCCATGTCATGATCATGAATCATATTGTTGCACTTGTCGTGTATTGATTGCCATTTATCTGCATTGCGGTAGGCCCTGCTTCTGAGGATACCCCCGAGTATTCTAACGAAGGAGAAAACCTTCCCGCCTCCTAGCAAGGCAAGCAACCCCTTTGATCATTCCAATAACATCCCATTCAATCGCTCCTGCTCTTGTTTATTGCATTAGGACAAACATTCACTTGTCTGTCATACACGATAGATGAACCCATTCCTTTGCATGACCTGTCATTGTCACAGTAACTAGCTAAACCTTGCAACCTAGCATACTTGGTAGATGCTTGTGCCATGATGTGCTTTGCTTACCTTGCCCGCTATGCTTGCTATGCTTAGAGTTTTTCAGGTCTAATTCATCTGGGTGATGAACTGGTGTGAAACAATGTTGTTCTTATGTGATAAGCTTATGATGAACTCGATTTGGTAAAGGTAGCGATGAGAGGCTATGTAGGAGTACATAGCGGGTTGTCTCATTGGGACCGTTCTTAGGAACTGAGTTCTGTGTTTGTGATCTAAGGCTAGTTACTACCACACCTTGGGATACTTAATTGACCCTCTCGACTTATCAATCGCTTAGTCCTTGGTTCAGGAGTTGCAAGTAGTTTCTGGTGTTTATAGCATGTTGGAGGCCGTACATGGCGTTGACCCTAGGGGTGGGTTACGACGCGGTAGGTAGTGGTACGGTGTACCAAGGCTCACCCGAATGGTGGGCTTGGGAACCCTGTGCACATCGTTTGGGGCCGTAGCGGAAACTTCGGCCGGACTTTCGTGCGGGTTCAGTCTCAAATAGGTGATAGCCTGGACTAGAGTTCTTATGTGATTGCCGGTCGTGGCCAACTCCCTCGCTGGGCTTCCGCTTGAAGGTTGCCGACGTGCATAGTTTTATGAGCACACAACAATAAGTGGCGAGAGGGTGTGTGAAGAAGTACGCCCCTGCAGGGTATGAAACTATTCGAATAGCCGTGTCCTCGGATATGGACTACTTGGAGAACTTATGTTGTTCATAGATAATTTGATGGATACTCATAAAAATATGAAGACAAGTGTGAGTACAGTGGATGGCACTCTCTTAGGAGAGGGAAGTGAATCCATGGTGGTGTATTGATGTGGAGTTAGTGGACTCGTGTGCGATATCCAAAATCTAAACAAAGGGTTAAAATTGTGTAGTATAGGTTAGCCATGAGTCAGAGCTGGCATTGCCGCATAAACTCCACCACTCCCCTTGTTGATACTTGAGCATGAATAGTCTGGGTTTGTTATAAAGACTTGCTGAGTACGTTTGTACTCACGTTTTCTTAATAAATGTTGCACATGAGACTTAGGACCCATCAGGTGGGTTCTATCTAGATGTCGATGATGTCGAATAGCTGGTGTCCCAGCTACGACCATATGCCCTGTGGCGGGTTGTAGATAGTCAGGCCATGTGCCTTTTTACCCTTTCAACTGTCTGTACTCAGACAGCTTTATGCTTCTGCTTGGTTTGTATGAAATTGCTTGTATGACTTGAGTGTCGGATCATGTGACCCCTACCTGTAAGAACATATTATGCAAGGCTCTTCTGAGCCTCTTAAATAAAAGTTGTGTTGATGTATGGTTATGTTGTGATGCCATGGTTGTATCTATGCATATCGGGCATGTTGTGCGTACGTGTGACGTGTAACGGTATGTATGGGATCCGACACCTAGTCATGTGCCTTTAGTAGTACTCTTTACGGGAAACTGCCTCTTTGTGCTTCCATCTAGCCTTGGTAGCTTGCTACTACTCCGAACACATTGATTGACCGACATGTATCCTTGTTTGCTGCTGTGTTTGTCCCTTTGGGGAAATGTCTCACAGTGTAATGGAGTCACTATAGCCTGCTACGACTCGTCTACATGCAGTGATGACATTTATGTCCCACGACGTAATGGAGTCCTTGTAGCTTGCTATGACTCATCTACACACGCTTGAGGCCGACACCTGCATTGTTGGGTTACGTATGCCTGTTTCCGTACGGATGTGCCACTTGGGTTCTATGACTAGTCATGTCGGCCCGGGTTCTCTGTCGTTTGATTGCCAGCGACATGTTCACATACGTGAGCCAAAAGACGCAAACGGTCCCGGCTAAGGTAAGGCTGTAGCCGTGGAGTTTACCGTGCGTGAGACCGCAAAGTGATGTGATATGTTACAGTCTGGATTCATATGACTTAGGATCAGGGTCCCGACAGCGTTGGTATCAGAACCTGACTCACTATAGGACTACCAAGCCAAACCGGTCGAAGTTGAGTCTAGAAACACTATAGAAAAGTAGGGGAATTGATTGTGGAAGGGAACGTAAGGCTATTTTTACTCCTCTTCCCAAGTTATTCTATTCTGAATCATTCTCATCTTTTCTACGGGGTTAAGAGCTAGGATTCTCATATATTTCTTAGGATGACGAGTTACTAACCATGGACTATTAGCTAGCTTGTTCGCAAGTGAACTTCGGTATTCGAGTATTGTTGGTGTGACAAACAGTTGGAGAAGAGATTTGAGTCTAGATAGTCGAGTGGTTATGCTTTTCCAATCTTTTGTAGTTGTCTCAAAATCCCTTTTGATCAATTACAATCGTTGTGTTGTCCAATTTCTGCTAGAGTTTCTAATGTCTTTGCATCATTCTTTGTTTCAGATGCCCCTCGTCCTTCCCATCAGGTGGTCCGTCTGACCAGGTGCATCGATGTACGAGGTCACACAGCCATGTTGGTTAGAGTTATGATGGAGGCTGGTTACCGTTGGTACCCAGAGTACACAGTGGAGGAGCAGTATCGAGACTTTAACCAGAGCCAGTATCTGTGTACTATTAAGATATATCCATCATATCCTGGAGCTGCAGAGCTGCTTCATTGGACTTATGGATTAGGTGTCACCATAGACATGGCAGTTCAGGAGGCCGCCTACACCATGCTGACTATCATGAGGTTTCACCATGGTCTGCTTCAGAACACAGAGTTCTGTTATGTTCCTGCTTCTCTGGGAGGAGAGGATAGTTATCTTAGCGCAGCCTACTATGATCATTCTCATGAGGACCCTAGGCTATAGGTGACTGCTCAGATGTTGGAGAACAGGGATCGTGATGCGCGTGCCCTTCACATGGAGCTATATGCTACCCGTGCACGTCTTTGGACAGCCCTGACGCAGCTAGCACCTGTCGTGCAGACAGGCTATGGAGATTTGGAGATGTTGTACCCATTGCGGACTCATCTGCCAGCACACGTAGACTGGCCCGATGTTGGAGGCATCACTCCTCTTCGAGGACCGCTATTGCCACCAACAAGGGGACCGAGGCCACATTTGTGTCCTTACGGGTTCCAGGGATCGCAGGCTAGAGTGTTTCCAGATCCTCAGGTTCAGCTCCCGGGTCATGGGGATAACCTATATGAGGCATTCTACGGCGATGCTTGAGTACGTGGATGTTAGTACTAGTATGGTAATAGTCGTATTGCCACAATCCTGCGTGTCTTGTGGGATATGACTGAGGTTGAGAGATGAGTTCTGGAGGTGTAAATAGATAATGTATAGGAAGCTCGTAATGCCTCCGATGAGTTGTGTCATCTCTCTGTAGTTTGTTTTTCAGCTTGGGCTTGTACTGAACTATGTCATGGTGTGTATGAATCATGGTGTTCATATGGCAGTTGTTATTACCATGTTGATCGGGTGTTTACCCCTGCATGCCATGTTGTCTAGTACATTCCTTATCTCATGTCTTAGAGTTGATGTCCTGTATGTCTAAGTTGTGGGTTTGTTTTCCCAAGATGGTGGCAACTAGGAATAACCCCGTACCTACCCCCGAGCAGGGCGAGGGAAGCCAACCAAGGCAAGAGAATCTGCCACAGCCGCCCTCTTTGGCAGAAGTGATGCTCGAAGCTGAACCGAATAAAGGGAGACCAAGAGGCTGTTGGAACGTATTGAGCAGAACACAACGCGTCCTCCCCGCAATGATCGCAATGATGGTGTGTCTCTCAATGACTTCGTCAAGCTGTGCCCACCCAAGTTTCATCATTTGGTCGACCCGCTCGATGCTGATGACTGGCTGACCAGCATGTCCCGCAAAATCCGAGCTGCCAATGTATCTGAGGCCAACAAGGTGACCTTTGCTGCTTACTTTTTGGAAGGACCCGCCAATCTGTGGTGGGAAAATTATGAAGCTATGCGTCCTGCAGGCCTTGCACCAACTTGGGCAGATTTCAGCGAGGCATTCCGTACCGATCACATCCCGGAAGGGCTGATGGATCGCAAGAGAGAGGAGTTATGTGCTTTCACCCAGGGCAGAATGACAGTGGATGCCTATAGCCGTGAGTTCAGCAATCTTGCTCGCTATGCTCCGGAGGAAGTGTCAATTGATGCCAAGAAACAGGCTAGATTCTGCAAGGGACTTAGTCCTGAGCTCCGTCGAGATCTGCGCCTGCATGAGTAAACAACCTTCCAGGCTCTCGTCAACAAGGCTATCAATGCCGAAACTGGACAGACTGACTACGAGGCAACTAGGAAGCACATCCATGACTTCAGCCCTGCATCTGGCTCGGGCTCCAACAAACACCGGGTGTGGGTGCCCAACGCAGCTCTGCCACCAAGGTACACCGCGAGGCCATCCTTCCAGGCGCCTCGCCCAGCTTAGCCCAACCCTCCAGCCAGGACATTCGGAGGTCCTCCTGCTAATGTTGCCCCTCGTGCCATTGTTGTGTGTTACAAGTGTGGAGAACCAGGACACTACTCCCGTGAGTGTCCTCAGAACAATGCTAAGCTGGCTAGATGTGGGAAGCCGGGAAAAGCCTTCTATGTGAAGCCAGCTCCTGCTCGTTGTCGAGTGAACTATGTTTCTGCTGAAGAAGCCCTTGAGGATCCTGATGTTATCCTAGGTACGCTCCTGTCAATAGCCATCCAGCATCTGTTCTATTTGATACTGGAGCATCTCATTCATTCATCTCAGAAAGTTATGCACAATTGCATAACATGTCTTTTTGTGATATGCCTACTCCTTTAGTAGTTCAGACTCCTGGTTCAAAATGGCAAACTTCTAGAGTAAGCCATGACAATGAGATTCTTGTGGATAGGCTAGTATTCCTAGCATCTTTGATAGCCCTCAAGTCTTCGGACATCAATATCATCTTAGGCATGGACTGGATGAAATCCCACTATGCTAAGATTGATACTCATACTAGGAATGTTAAACTTACACATCCATCGGGTGAGATAGTTAATGTCTCCACTCGAGTAGCCAGGTGCCAACTCTATTCTCTCAATGCTAGCCCTCTTCCAGAATTAGAAGATATTCCGGTAGTCTGTGACTTTCCGGATGTCTTGCCAGAAGAACTGCCAGGAATTCCACCTGTTAGAGATGTAGAGTTTGTGATAGAGCTCATCCTAGGGACTGTCCCAATAGCCAGAAGACCCTATAAGATGGCACCCTTAGAACTAGCCAAACTTAAGAAACAACTCGATGAGGCTTTGAAGAAAGGTTTCATCCGTCCTAGTTCTTCTCCTTGGGCTTGCCCCGTCCTCTTCGTCAAGAAGAAAGATGGATCGGATCGGATGGTTGTGCATTATCGGCCGGTAAATCTGGTCACCATAAAGAACAAGTATCCGCTCCCCAGGATCAACGATTTGTATGATCAACTCGTTGGATCCTCTGTCTTTTCCAAAATGGATTTGAGGTTGGGATACCATCAAATCAAAATTATAAATGGGGACATTCCAAAAATGGCTTTTGTTACTCGTTATGGCCAATACGAGTACACCGTCATGTCCTTCGGTTTAACCAATGCCCCAGCCACCTTCTCTCGCTTGATGAATTCGATCTTCATGGAGTATTTGGATAAATTTGTCGTGGTATACCTCGACGATATATTCATCTATTCAAAGAACGAACAGGAACATGTCGAGCATCTAAGGCTGGTATTGATGAAACTTCGAGAGCATCGTCTGTATGCCAAATTCTCCAAGTGTGAATTTTGGTTACCAGAAGTGACCTACCTAGGACACGTGATATCTGGTAAAGGTATTGTTGTCAATCCCGAGAGAGTTTAGGCCGTCCTTGATTGGACTCAACCTAAATCAGTTAAGCAAGTTCGGAATTTCCTTGGCTTAGTGAGCTATTGTCGCCGCTTTGTCAAGAATTTCTCCAAGGTTGCGAAACCTCTAACTGAACTCCTCAAGAAAGATAAAAAGTTCGAGTGGACACCACAATGCGAGCACAGTTTTCAGGAGTTGAAAAGACGCCTGACCTCTGCTCCCATTCTGGTGCCACTAGACTTCTCTAAGGACTTTGTTATCTATTGCGACACCTCGCGACAAGGATTAGGTTGCATCCTCATGCAAGATCGTCATGTGATTGCATAGGCATCTCGAAAGTTGCATCCACATGAGGATAATTATCCAACACATGATCTTGAGCTTGCAGCTGTGGTCCATGCACTGAAAACATGGCGACATTACCTTCTGGGTAATCGTTGCGAAATTTACACTGATCACCAAAGTCTGAAATATATTTTCACCTAGCTGGATTTGAACCTCAGGCAAAGATGATGGGTTGAGTTGATTACAGATTACGATTTAGGCATAACTTACACCCCGGGGAAAGCCAATGTCATGGCTGATGCACTAAGTCGTAAGTCTTATTGTAACAATCTGATGTTACAACAAGGTCAACTGCTTCTCTATGAGGAATTTCGAAAGTTGAACCTCCACATTGTTCCTCAAGGATTCCTTTCCAACCTGGTGGCGAAACCTACTCTTATGGATCAAATCATAGAAGCCTAGAAGCATGATGTCGGGATATCTCGGATCAAGAAAAACATTAAGAAGGGTAATGAGATGCTTCTTGGAAGATGATCGGGGTGTTGTCTTCTTTGAGAGCCGCTTGGTGATCCCGAAGAAGCAACATTTGTGACAGTTGATCCTTAAGGAGGCTCATGGTTCTCCTCTCACAATTCATCCGGGTAGTACCAAGATGTATCAAGACCTACGCCAAAGGTTCTGGTGGACTAGGATGAAGAGAGAAATTGCTCAGTTCGTTGCTAACTACGATGTTTGTCGTCGCGTTACGGCAGAACATCAAAGGCCTGCTGGCACCCTTCAACCTTTAGCTATTCCTGAATGGAAATGGGATAAGGTCGGTATGGATTTCATTACCAAATTTCCCAGGACTAAGAGAGAGAATAATGCTATCTTTGTGGTCATAGACCGCCTTTCCAAAGTGGCTCATTTTCTTCCTATGCGGGAGAGTATAACTGCTAGCCAACTAGCGGAGTTATATGTTTCTCGAATAGTTTCTCTTCATGGTGTTCCATTCGAGATTAACTTAGACCGTGGAAGTATCTTTACTTCACGATTTTGGGAAAGTTTCCAAACCGCTATGGGGACTCATCTATCCTTTAGCACTGCTTTCCACCCGCAATCAAGTGGTCAAGTTGAGAGAGTCAATAAAATCCTCGAAGACATGCTCCGAGCTTGTGTTATGTCCTTCGGTATGAATTGGGAGAAATGTCTTCCATTTGCCGAATTTGCTTATAACAATAGTTATCAATCGAGCTTGGGCAAAGCCCCTTTTGAAGTTCTCTATGGACGAAGGTGTCGAACACCTCTTAACTGGTAAGAAACCGGAGAGAGGCAACTCTTTGGCCCGGATATGATCCAGGATGCAGAGGAACAAGTTCGCGTTATTCGTGAAAAGTTGAAAACAGCCCAATCTCGTCAAAAGAGCCAATATGATCGTCATCATAAGGCTGTGACCTATGAAGTTGACGAGAAGGCTTATCTTTGGGTTACACCTCTGAAGGGTACCCACCGTTTCGGTATCAAGGGCAAGTTGGCTCCTTGTTACATTGGACCTTTTCGCATTCTTGCTAAACCAGGAGAGGTTGCCTACCAATTGGAACTTCTGCCGCATCTTTCCAAGGTTCATGATGTCTTCCACGTCTCGCAACTCAGGCGTTGCTTCTCGGACCCTGTCCGCGAAATAGACCACGAAGCGCTTGATCTCCAAGATAACCTTACATATCGAGCATACCCTGTTCGTATTCTTGATCAAGCCGAGCGTACCACTCGGCATCAGAACATCAAGTTTCTCAAGGTTCGGTGGTCACACCTTTCTGAGAAGGAGGCCACATGGGAAAGAACGGGTCGTCTTCGACTAGCGTACCCCGTGCTCTTCCCGACGACTTCCAAATCTCGGGACGAGATTCTTTTGAGTGGGGGTGAGTTGTCACATCCCTAGCTAGCTTACTTAGGACAGCATGTGTGTGCATCATGTTTCACTTTTTGCATCAACTTGAAATGGGGATTAAAAGAAACCCCAAACACTTCATTTGAATCAAACCAACTTAATGATTGTGAAAAACCAACAAATCCAAAATGCCCATCTAAAATGTTCCCTATGTCTGAGAAATGTGGACATGATTATACAAGGGGTCATTCTAAATATTTGAATATTTATAGCATTTCAAAAATAAATATTAAAGCTGCTGAAAATGCCAAATAAAGCATTAAAAATATTTCAATTTTCAAAATATTCTGAAACTTTTTATAGAAGTTTGAAATATTCAGACAAAGTTCTATAAAATATTTGGGATATTTTATACCTAGAATTTGTTCCTAAAATAAATAAATAAATGTTAGAAAAATAAAACAGAAACTGGAATTTTAAAAAAAGAAAGGAGGAAGCACCTGGGCCAGCCCATCTGGCCCAGCACCATCGTCGTCCTCCTGGCGGCCAGGAGGACGAGCATGTGCTCGCCGTGCGCCTGCGCCGGTGCTGCCATGCAGCTTCCTACGTGCCTGCATCCCCCGGCGCGCTGGCGAGAGGATGAGGACGTCGCTGCCATCCCCATCTCTCTCTCTCTCTCGCCATTCGCCCCTGCCTCTTCCCTCTCCTTTGCCCGCCATGGCCGCCGCCTTCTCGCCGCTGTAGCTACCGCTCCAGCCGCTCCCCTCACTCCCGAGCCCCTCTGTAGCTTCGCCGTGACGTGTCGGTCCTCTCCGCCAAAAGAATCGAGCCCAGAGGCCCCCATCGTCGACCTCGACGCCTTCTTCTTCCTCGGTCACCGGAGACCGCCATCGCCCGTTCGTCGCAAGCAAGGCCTCCTCGAGCCCGCTCTCGTCGCCGTTGCGTCCACTGTGAGCTCCTGCTCCCTTTCCCCCCTCTTTCCCCCTTTGATAGCACGTTCTAGCACCTTCCAGGGTCTGAGAGCTCCTCGCCGCCAGCGAGGACATGGCCGTTGCTGCAGCGGCCCAAGCTCGCACCTGAGCACGTAGTTGTGCTCAGGAGGAACCTAGGCAGCCTTAGGAGCCCTCACTTGGGTCATTCGAGCTCCAGCTCGACGAGCCCGTGCTCGCCCGAGCTCCGGCGGCAGCCGTGCTCATCGCTGGTGCTGTTTCCGGCCATCTCAGCCCCTGGGAGGTGTAGGGCTCGATGTGCGCGATCACGCTGAGCCGATCAGTGCCCTCCGCCACCCATTTGGTCGCCGGAGGAGGAAACCCGATCCCCTCCGCCGTCCCTGACGTCACCGGTGGCTCAACGCTGGCGAGTTAACTAGTTTGACCACCAGGGGTTAGTCCCGTGGGTCACTGGCAAGTGCGGCCGGGCCCTGCTAATTAAGATTAGCTTATTTATTTATTTAATTACTTTAATTAAGTTAATGACCCATTGACAGTGGGCCCTACCCTAATCTAATTAGTAATTAGTTAATTAGTAACTCTGTTAGTAGCTGGGTCACTGACCAGTGGACCCCACTGGTCAGGTTTGACCTTTCAACGGTCTGTTGACCAGCTGACATCATGATGATGTCATGCTGATGCAATAATGAATTTTCTGAATTAAATTAATTCCAGAAACTGTTTAAAACTTAGGAAATTCATAGAAATTAATCTATAACTCAGATTGAAATAATTTATATATGAAGATTTATCAGAAAAATTCAATGAACCCAATGGTGCTATTATCATGCATGTTAGGGCAACCTAAGTAGATGAACATTGACATTACTAATAGGTTAACATATGGAATATGTAAAGGAGAATGATTTTGCACCTATATTCAAAATCACTTCATTTAACTTGGATAGTAGTTGCATTAGATCATCCATACATGCTGCCATGTCATGATCATGCATCATATTGTTGCACTTGTTGTGTATTGATTGCCATTTATCTACATTGCGGTAAGCCCTGCTTCTGAGGATACCCCCGAGTATTCCAACGAAGGAGAAAACCTTCCCGCCTCCCAGCAAGGCAAGCAACCCCTTTGATCATTCCGATAACATCCCATTATCTCGCTCCTGCTCTTGTTTATTGCATTAGGACAAACATTCACTTGTCTGTCATACACGGTAGATGAACCCATTCCTTTGCATGACCTGTCATTGTCACAGTAACTAGCTAAACCTTGCAACCTAGCATACCTGGTAGATGCTTGCGCCATGATGTGATTTGCTTACCTTGCCTGCTATGCTTGCTATGCTTAGAGTTTTGTCAGGTCTGATTCATCTGGGTGATGAACTGGAGTGAAACAATGTTGTTCTGATGTGATAAGCTTATGATGAACCCGATTTGGTAAAGGTAGCAATGAGAGGCTATGTAGGAGTACATAGCGGGTTGTCTCATTGGGACCGTTCTTAGGAACTGAGTTCCGTGTTTGTGATCCAAGGCTAGTTACTACCACAGGTTGGGATACTTAATTGACCCTCTCAACTTATCAATCGCTTAGTCCTTGGTCTAGGAGTTGCAAGTAGTTTCTGGTGTTTATAGCATGTTGGAGGCCGTACATGGCGTTGACCCTAGGGGTGGGTTACGACGCGGTAGGTAGTGGCACGGTGTACCAAGGCTCACCCGAATGGTGGGCTTGGGAACCCTGCGCACATCGTTTGGGGCCGTAGTGGAAACTTCGGTCGGACTTTCGTGCGGGTTCAGTCTCAAATGGGTGATAGCCTGGACTAGAGGTCTTATGTGATTGACGGTCGTGGCCGACTCCCTCGCTGGGCTTCCGCTTGAAGGTTGTCGAGGTGCATAGTTTTATGAGCACACAATTATAAGTGGTGAGAGCGTGTGTGAAGAAGTACACCCCTGCAGAGTATGAAACTATTAGAATAGCCGCGTCCTCGGATATGGACTACTTGGAGAACTTATGTTGTTCATAAATAATTTGATGGATACTCCTAAAAATATCAAGACAAGTGTGAGTACCGTGGATGGCACTCTCTTAGGAGAGGGAAGTGAATCCATGGTGGTGTATTGATGTGGAGTTAGTGGACTCGTGTGCGATATCTAAAATCTAAACAAAGGGTTAAAATTGTGTAGTATAGGTTAGCCATGAATCAAAGCTGGCATTGCTGCATAAACTCCACCACTCCCCTTGTTAATACTTGAGCATGAATAGTCTAGGTCTGTTTTAAAGACTTGCTGAGTATGTTTGTACTCACGTTTGCTTAATAAATGTTGCAGATGAGACTCAGGACCCATCAGGTGGGTTCTATATAGATGTTGATGATGCCGAATAGCTGGTGTCCCAGCTATGACCTTATGCCCTGTGGCGGGCTATAGATAGTCAGGCCATGTGCCTTTTTACCCTTTCAACTGTGTGTACTCAGACAACTTTATGCTTCCGCTTGGTTTGTATGAACTTGCTTGTATGACTTGAGTGCCGGGTCATGTGACCCCTACCTGTAAGAACATATTATGCAAGGCTCTTCTGAGCCTCTTAAATAAAAGTTGTGTTCATGTATGGTTATGTTGTGATGCCATGGTTGTATCTATGCATATCGGGCATGTCGTGCGTACGTGTGACGTGCAACGGTATGTATGGGATCTGACACCTAGTCATGTGCCTTTAGTAGTACTCTTTACGGGAAACTACCTCTTTGTGCTTCCACCGAGCTTTGGTAGCTTGCTACTGCTCCGGACACATTGATTGACCAGCATGTATCCTTCTTTGTTGCTGTGTCTATCCCTGCGGGAAAATGTCTCGCAGTGTAATGGAGTCCCTATAGCCTGCTACGACTCGTCTATGTGTAGTGATGACATTTATGTCCCACGGCGTAATGGAGTCCTTGTAGCTTGCTATGACTCGTCTACACACGCTTGAGGCCGACACCTGCATTGCTGGGTTACGTATGCCTGTTTCCGTACGGATGTGCCACTTGGGTTCTATGACTAGTCATGTCGGCCCGGATTCTCTGTCGTTTGATTGCCAGCGACATGTTCACATACATGAGCCAAAAGACGCAAATGGTCCAGGCTAAGGTAAGGCTGCAACCGTGGAGTTTACCATTCGTGAGGCCGCAAAGTGATGTGATATGTTACATTCTGGATTCATATGACTTAGGATTGGGGTCTCGACATGATGCCGCATTGCCTCATCTATGAAGCATAGTGGGTGAGCGGCGTCTCTGACCCGAGCTATGTTCCGCCTGTATTCGGCGTCTGTATGGGGTCGGTTGCGTTCCCGGAATATGTTGTTTTGGTCGAACTATGGTCTGTATTCGCCGCGTCTATCAGGCTCATACCCTCTAGATCCATAGATGGATCTAGTGTGGCCTGCTCTATGATCCAAGTCATCTCGCAGGTCGAACCTATCATTGGGCTCTAATGGCTCCTTGCCCCGTCTTCGAGGCACTGCCGGTATGTTACCGGCGTCATCGGCCGTCCTGTCCCGACCATGAGGGGGGCGGTCCGGCTTGTCATACGGAGTACGGTTTGGAGATGGGGTATCAGTAAGTCCGTCGTCGAATTGCGGCAGCAACCTTCTCCGAGGGTAGCTTTTGGGCTGGTTTGACAAACCAGTGCCGTATACTTCCTTGGCTGAGAGGACTTTCGTCCATCGATCATTGAGGTCGGCCTGTTTGGCTTTGAGTTGCCGTTCTCTAGCTTTTAGGTTGCGAGCCGTTGCTATGATCCGTTGCCTGATTTCTTCTTGATCCTCGAGGTTATCAGGGATGTACAAGTCATCTACTTCCGGTATATCTTCCTCTTCGACGGGGGAAGGTAATCGTATCCTTCGGGGTCATTGACGGTATCGGGGTCGTTCTGATCCTTAGGATCTTCCGGACCCTCGAACGGGTGCTCGGGGATATCGGGATTGCTATGATCGGCGGGGGTATTACCGTCCCCGTTGCTGATAATAGCTTTTGTTCCATTTTTGTTTTTGGACCGCTTACGCGATTTCTGGCACCTTGATGGCGCATCACCCGATTTGTCGCCGTCGTTGTGAGGCGTATTGTCGCCATTGGTGGCAGGAGTGTCCATCATGTAGATGTCGTATGTAGAAGTGGCGGTCCAACTCCCGGTGTTAACGGGGGTGGGAGCACAATCCTATTCATCCATGTATTCTGCCTCCTTGGAGGCATATTCTAGCACGTCGGTTAAGTCTTCGACGGTGGCTACCAAGTGGGTGGTGGGTGGGTCGAAAATTCTGTCCCTGTCCGAACTGTAACCGGGCCAGGCGTAGATTGGGGCTGGATCATTGGTGATCCTCATCGACGAGAATTGCTCCAATGCCTCGTCGATCGCTGAGGGCCTGGTCGGATCCAGTTGTTCGGAACTCATGGAGTTAACCCCCATGAAGTCTACCCATGGGGAGTGTTCGGAAGGAACACATGTCCAGTCATATGGCTTGATGGCTAGACCGGGATGAGAGATCGTACTGCCACCATGGGTAACCCCATTGGCATGTTCAAAGAAGGGCTTGAGGTTAAGGCCTCGGAGTCCTCGGGGGCTACGGGCGAAGCCGTGAGCCCGATTAGTGACAAGTCACCCCGAGAGTCGACGGAAAACTCTAAGTTTCCGAATCTGACCTCTTGATCAGGGGCGAAGCTCTCAACGTGTCCTAGATGGCCGGCAGAATCAACATGCAGCACAAGCCTGCCGAAGGCGAAGATCTGCCCGGGGACGAAAACGTCCATGTTGCGGACCTATTTGTTGATGAAGGGGTGAGGCGACGATTCCATCTCGCTCACAGAGGAACTCTCAATGAAAGCACCAATGTCAGTGTCAAAACTGGCAGATCTCGGGTACGGGGTCCTAAACTATGAGACTAGGATCGACGGCAACAGGAGACAAAGGGGACACGAGTTTACCCAGGTTCGGGCCCTCCTATGGAGGTAATACCCTACGTCCTGCTTGATTGTATTGATGGTGAAAGAGGTTACAGAGTTGATCTACCTCGAGATCGTATGTCCAACCCTATATGAGTTGTTGTATATCTATACCCTAAAACCCTCCGTCTTATATAGATGCCGAGGATGCCTAGGATTTATACATGGTCGGTTACATGCCAAAGAGATACACTTGCCTAACTATTACATCAGACGTGGAGCACAAGCCGTGTTTCCCGAAGCTTCCATCTTGGAGATTGGGCCTTCAAATCCTTCGGTGTTTGATAAGTAGCCCTCATAGTCCGGCCCATAACAATGGGTAGGCTACCCGAGGACCCCCTAATCCAGGACTCCCTCACTCATGGCAAGAAATATCGATCTAGTTGGCCTAACTAAAACAAATATTCGAAGAAGAAATACAAGGCTATAAGCAATCATGCATATAAGAGATCAAAGAAGACTCAAATAATATTCATGGATAGAAACTAATCATGAACTCATAATTCATCGAATCCCAACAAACACGCCGAAAAAGTTTACATCAATAGATCTCCAAGAGACCATTGTATTGAGAATCATAAGAGAGAGAGAGAGAGAGGAAGCCATCTAGCTACTGCCTACGAACCCGTAGGTCTGTGGTGGACTACTCACGCATCATCGGAGAGGCACCTATGATGAAGAGGAACCCCTCCGTGATGGTGTCTAGATTGGATCTCGAGGTTTTGGAACTCGCATCGACTGGAATTGTGTTTTGTCGACTCCCCTAGGGTTTTTGGAATATTTGGGAATTTATAGGCATCATAGGCGGTGGAGAGGGGTAACGAGGAGGACACAATCCACCAGAGCGCGGGCAGGCCCCCCTGGCACGGCCTGGTGGGTTGTGGACTCCTCGACCCACTCCCCCGACACTTCTTTGGTCCATTGGGTGTCTTCTCGTCCAGAAAAAACTCCAAAAAGTTTTGTCGCTGTTGGACTCCGTTTGATATTGATTTTCTGCGAAGTAAAAAAACAAGCAAAAACAGCAACTGGCACTTTGGCACTATGTCAATAGGTTAGTCCCCAAAAATGATATAAAGGGGTAATAAAATGATGATAAAACACCCAAGAATGATAATATAACAGGATGGAACAAGGAAAAATTATAGATACGTTGGAGATGTATCAGCATCCCCAAGCTTAATTCCTACTCATCCTAGAGTAGGTAAATGATAAAAACAGAATTTTTGATGTGGAATGGTGCCTAACATGTTCATCACATTCTTTTCTTTATAGCATGGACATTTGGACTTTTCATATGGTTCAAAAGCAATAGTTTAGTATTGACATGAAAACTTCAATACTCAAGCATATCAACAAGCAATCATGTCTTTCAAAATATCAACGCTAAAGCAAGTTATCCCTAGCCCATCATGCTCAATCATTGATCCATTCACAATACACAATCAAACATTAGCTACACCTAATGCTCAAGTACGATCATAGTGCCCCCTAGTTGGTGCTTTATAAGAGAATATGGAGACTCAAATTTGAAAAATAAAAAATGCATAAAGTAAATAGATAGGCCCTTCGTAGAGGGAAGTGGGGATTTGTAGAGGTGCCAGAGCTCAAGTGTTTAAATTGAGAGAGAGAAATATTTTGAGTGGCATGCCTTTCCTATCAACGAAAACGAGTGAGAGATTTCAATATCTTTCCACACTAGATGCGTCATAGGCGGTTCCCAAACAGAAAATAAATTTTCTTCCTTTTTCCACCAAACTTTTACTTTCCATGGCGGCCTTATGCACGGTTGCCTTCCATATCAACACTTTCTAAGGAATTTATTATTTGACAACATAAAGTAAATTTTTTTATTTTCATTTTGGGACCGGGAATCCCTATTACCACCGTACTCCCGTGCAATGACAAGTGAATAAACACTCATCTTGAGAATAACACATCTAGCATGAAAAAATATTGGTCACCCCCTACTGTTTCATGAGCGGTACGAGCACACAAAAAGGAAAATTTATTTTGAAAGTTTAGAGATGGCACATACAAATTTGCTTGGAACGACGTAGAAATACCGTACGTAGGTAGGTATAGTGGACTCATATGGCAAAACTTGGTTTAAGGATTTTGGATGCACAAGTATTATTTCTACTTAGTACAAGCGAAGGCTAGCATGAGGTTGAGAAGCATCCAACTAAGAAACAAAAAATCACATAAGCAAGCATTAATCATAACTAACACCAAATAATGCACCATAAGTAGGTTGTAATTTCATAGCACA
Source organism: Hordeum marinum (assembly GCA_022496015.1). Taxonomy (NCBI): domain Eukaryota; kingdom Viridiplantae; phylum Streptophyta; class Magnoliopsida; order Poales; family Poaceae; genus Hordeum; species Hordeum marinum. The sequence goes on along the minus strand of CM039672.1, from coordinate 342,959,262 downwards.
ACTATTGACTTTCATGCTTGCATAGGGAATCACAAACCTTAACACCAATATTCTTACTAAGCATAATTACTCGTCAACATAACTCACATATCACTATTATCATGTCTCAAAACTATTAAAAAGAATCAAGTTTAATTTTTCCAATGATATTCATGAAAGTTTTTATTATATCTCGCTTGAATATCTATCACTTTGGGACTAGTTTCATATATTGCCATTGCTTTTTGATAAGCTCACATGGATATAAGTGAAGAACATGAGCATACAAGTTTCATATCTCAAAATAATATAAGTGAAGCATGAGAGGATTTATTCGAAATTTACTAACTCTCAGTTAATCTAGGTGAAGCATGAGAGTATTTCTACAAAAATTTCCAAGCACACCGCGCTCAAAAAGATATAAGTGAAGAACTAGAGCAATTCAGTTATTCAAATAGATTTAAGTGAAGCATAAAGAGCATTTCTAGCAAATCATAGCATATTTTGGCTCTCTCAAGTAGGTGTGTGCAGCAAGGATAAAAGCAAACAAAGCAAAGATACAAGACGCTACAAGCAGAACTCATGATATGTGACGAATAAAAATATAGTTCCACGTAGTATACCGATGGTCGTTAGAAGAAAGAGGGGATGCCACTCGGGGGCATACCCAAGCTTAGTTGCTTGTTTCTCTTTGGATATATCTTGGGGGTACGGTAGAATCCCCAAGCTTAGGCTTTTATTACTCCTTATTCCTTCATCCATCGTGATCTCACCCAAAACTTGAAAACTTCAATCACACAAAACTTAACAAAATCTTCGTGAGATCTGTTAGTATAAGAAAGAAAATCACTACTTTAGGTACTGTTTAAAACCCATTAATATTATTTTATTGCATTATACCTACTGTATTTTAACTTTACCATGTCTTATACCCCCAATACAAACCATAGATTCATCAAAACAAGCACACAACGCAACGAAAACAGAATCTGTTTCAGACAGAACACTATGTAGTAATCTGTACTCTACCCATACTTATGAAACTCTAAAAATTATGAAAACTTATCACAATGTAAGGGATTTGTATAGAAAAACTTTGTTAAAATTTAAGCTCAATATAACATCCCGGTGAAAAATGAAAATTCATATACTGGACGCAAAGTTTCTGTTTCAGATTCAGCATCACTTCTACTCTTCCCATGAATCATCCTAAAGGCTTTACTTGGAACAAAAAATAAATAAACCATAAAAACAAAATAATAAAATAGTAAAAATTGTGTAAAAACACAAAAATAGAAAGGAAAAAAGCAAAATTTTATTTATTCATTGGGTTGCCTCCCAACAAGCGCTATCGTTTAATGCCCCTAGCTAGGCATAATGGATAGATTCAAGTATTGTCATCTTTGGTTTTGGATCCATAAGATGCCCTCATGATTTATTCATATGATGGACTAATTATGGTTCTAGGGAAGTGTTCCATACCCTTTCTCAAGGGAAATTTAAACTTAATATTGCCTTCTTTCATATCAATCACGACACCTATAGTGCATAAAAACGGTCTACCAAGTATGATAGGACAAGACGGATTGCAATCAATATCAAGAACAATAAAATAAATGGGCACCTAATTCCTATTTTTAATAATAATAACATCATTAATTCTTCCCAAAGGCTTTTTAATAGTAGAATCCGCCAAGTGCAAATTAAGAGAGCATTCTTCAATGTTGGTAAGACCAAGCACATCACATAAATATTTCGGAATCGTGGAAACACTAGCACCCAAATCACACAAAGAAAAGCATTCATAATTTTTAATCTTGAACTTAATGGTAGATTACCACTCATAATGCAATTTTCTAGGAATAGAAATCTCCAACTCAAACTTTTCTTCAAAAGATTTCATCATGGCATCAACGATATGTTTAGTAAAAGCTTTATTTTGATCATAGGAATGAGGTGAATTCAACATGGATTGCAACAAAGAAACACACTCAATCAAAGAGCAACTATCATAGTTAGAATCTTTGCAATCCAAGATAGTGGGAACATCACTAGTTAAAGTTTTGACCTCTTCAAACCCACTTTTATCAAAAAATTCCTCAAGATTTACACCCTCCAAATTATTGGGATGCCTTATAGATAAAGTTGACTCTTCTTCAGTCCCTTCATTATCAATTTTAATATTACTAAACAAGGAATCAATAGAAGAAACACCAATCACTTTAAGATCTTCATCGTTTCTGTCTTCTAGAGAGATTGGTTTGGCAGCCATTTGATTTATTAAAGTGGCTTGTGCATTAGAGATTTTACCAAGCAAATTTTCAGCATGAGCATACTTAGATTGGAGATCGCAAACTTCTCTGCTAATATCATCAAGTTGCTTCGTTATGGCGTCTAATACAGTAGAGTGTTCCCTAAGCTCATCGGTAAAATACTTATTATGCTCAAATTGCATAGTCATATATTCCTTCATAGTGCTTTCGTTGAGGCATCATGACTATGCAAACAAGACTGCAAACAAGGAAGAGATCCAGAAAGAAAAAGGGCAAACGAAAAAGAGAGGGTGAATAAAACGACAAATTTGTGAAGTGGGGGAGAGGAAAATGAGAGGGAAATGGCAAATAATGTAATTGCAAGGAGATGAGATTTTTGATTAGGAACCTGGTAGATGAGATTGCTTCCTCCTCGGCAACGACGCCAGAAATTCCTTTGATGTGGCTTGAGACTGTGTCGGTATTTCCCCAAATAGGAAGGGATGATGCAGCACAACGACGGTAAGTATTTCCCTAAGTTATGAAACCAAGGTATCAATCCATAGAGAAAGATCACGCACCCACGTAAACAACACCTGCACACAAACAACAAATACTTGCAACCCGACGCAAAAGAGAGGTCGTCACGCTCTCTATGGTAATAAGATAGATTAGGTAATGATAGGTAGGAGAGGTAGATCTCTCAAGAACACAAAATAAATAGAGTAAATATGCAGCAATATATTTTTTGTTTTTTGTTTTTGTAGATCTGAAAACAAAGATTGCAAAAACGTAGATCGAAAAGCAATATGATGGAAAAGTAGACCCGAGGGCCGTAGGATTCACTAGTGGATTCTCTCATGAGTATAGCACATGGTGGGTGAACAAATTATTGTTGGGCAATTGATAGAAAATCGAATAGTCATGACGATATACAAGGCAATGATCATTATATAGGCATCACGTCCAAGATAAGTAGTCTGACTCCTGCCTACATCTACCACTATTACTCCACACATCGACCGATATCCAGCATGCATCTAGTGTATTAAGTTCATGGAGAAACGGAGTAATGCAATAAGAACAGTGACATGATGTAGACAAGATCTATTCATGTAGGAATAGACCCCATCTTGTTATCCTTAATAGCAATGATACATGCGTGTATTGTTGCCCCTTCTGTCGCTTGGAAAGAACATCGCAAGATCGAACCCATCACAGAGCACCTCTTCTCATGGCAAGAAAAATCGATCTATTTGGCCTAACTAAATCAAAGATTCGAAGAAGAAATATGAGGCTATAAGCAGCCATGCATATAAGAGATCAAAGAAGACTCAAATAATATTCATGGATAGAAACTAATCATGAACTCAAAATTGATCTGATCCCAACAAACATACCGCAAAAGTTTACATAAAATAGATCTCCAAGAGACCATCGTATTAAGAATCATAAGAGAGAGGGAGAGAGAGAGAGGAAGCCATCTATCTACTGCCTACAGACTCGTATGTCTATGGTGGACTACTCACGCATCATCAAAGAGGCACCTATGATGAAGATGAAACCCTCCGTGATGGTGTCTAGATTGGATCTCGAGGTTTTGGAACTTGCGGCGGCTGGAATTGTGTTTCGTCGACTCCCCTAGGGTTTTTTAAATATTCAGGAATTTATAGGCATCATATGCGGTGGAGAGGGTCCCAAGGAGGGCACAACCCACCAGGGTGCGGCCAGGCCCCCCTGGCGCGGCCTGGTGGGTTGTGGCCTCCTTGCCCCCACTCCCCCGGCACTTCTTTGGTCCATTGGGTGTCTTGTAGTCCAGAAAAAATCTCCAAAAAGTTTCGTCGTGATTGGACTCCGTTTGATATTTATTTTCTGCGAAGTAAAAAAACAAGCAAAAACAGCAACTGTCACTTTGGCACTATGTCAATAGGTTAGTCCCAAAAAATATATAAAGTGGTAATAAAATGATGGTAAAACATCCAAGAATTATAATATAACAGCATGGAACAAGCAAAAATTATAGATACGTTGTAGACGTATCAATGTGCTAGGGCCGGGGGACGCTGATCGGCTTAATAGCCGCACTTGGCATCGGGCAACGAGCCGGAGCGGCGCCACGCCGAGTTCATACCGTGGAGATGGTCGACGCATTCGTTGGACCGCCGGGTTTCCGAGCGAGTCAGCGTGGGACCCCTTCGTCAGGCCGACATGGCGGGCGGGCCCGGGCGCCCCCATATTCGCTCCATATTTGGGCTGGATATGAGGGGTGTCGTTTGCTACTTGTTAGTTGTGTTGGAGTTTTCCCCGAAGAGTAAAGTAGATGCAATAAAGTAGAGATAAGTATTTCCCTGAGTCAGAACCAAGGTTATCAAACCAATAGGAGAACCAAGCAAATTCCATGGCAACTTCATCAGCAAGATTATGAAGTTTTTCTTTGGAAACTTCATCAAAGTTTCTTTTATCACTCTCGTTATGTGGTGAAGTTGGATGATCAAAAGCTTTCGCACTAGTGGCGGAGGCATCAACAATTTCTTCAAACTCATACATGATAGCAATTTCAAACAAGCAAGCAAAAAATTAAACTAGACAACTAAGCAAACAAGTAAATAGAAATATATCTTTATTTTTTATTTTCTATAAATTAAAATATAATAACAAATAAAAAGTAGAACAAGTGAAATATAATTTATGTGTAGGGACCTGATGAGAATTTGACGATGTCTCCCCGACAACGACACCAGAAATTCTTCATGCTACTTGTGAGCTGCTTTGGGATTTTCCTTGAAGAGGAGAGGAGATGGAGTACAATAGAGATAAGTATTTCCCTAAGTGAGAATCAAGGTTATCTACCCAATAGGAGAACCAAGCAAATTCCTTCCAACAACACCTATGCACACAAAACCAAACACTTGCACCCAGCGCGGGCAAGAGAGTTGTCAAGCTCCTTGAACTCGTTACTTCCAAGTATTAGATCTTGATACAATAGATCTTGTAAAAGAAAAATAAAATAAAAGTAAATAATATGTAGCAAGTTAACCTAGGAGTTTTTGTATTTATGTTTAATTAGACTCGAGTGTCATAGTGTTCACTAGAGGCTTCTCTCTTGAAAATAGCATACAGTGAGTAGACAAATTACTATTGCGCAATTGACAGAATTGCGCATAGTTATGGCATGTTATTTATGGAAATGATCATGTATACATGCATCACGTCCATAAACAAGTAGACTGAAATGATTCTGCATATACTACTATTAGTCCACTTCGAGAGCGCTTCTATGCTTGCCTCTCTAGGTATTATGTTCATAGCAAACACAGTAATGCTTGGAGCAAGGTGACATGATGTAGACAAAGGCAAGAAAAATGTTCAGATCCCGTTGTTTTATCCTTAATGGCAACAATACAAATATGTGTCTTGTCCCCTTCTATCACGAGGATGTAGAGCATCGCAAGATTGAACCCACTACAACGCACCACTCCCACTGAAGATAAATCAATCTAGTTGGTCAAACCAAACCGATACATCAGAGAGAAATACAAGGCTATAAAAATCATGCATAATAGAATTTAGAGAAGACTCAACTACTTTCAATGAATAATCTGATTATAAACCCACAATTCATCGGATCCCAACAACCACACAACAAATGAAGATTACATCGGATAGATCACTGCGGGAATCGCGGTGAACTTTGTATTGAAGATCAAAGAGAGAGTACAAGTCATCTAGGTACTAACTATGGACCCATAGGTCTGTGATGGACTACTCACGCATCATCATGGAGGCAGCAAGGTTGATATAGATGGCCTCCATGGTTGATTCCCCTTTCGGCAGAATACCGAAAAAGGTCTCCAGATGGCCTCCCAGCGGCAAAAAAGTGTTTCGGGTGGCTCTATGTTGGTTTCCCGATTTTAGAGAATTTCTGGAGGTGGCATTAGGTCATACGGAGCCACGAGGGCCCCACAAGGCATCAGTGCACGCCTACCCCCCCTGGGCGTGCCCTGTTGCCTTGTCGTCTCCTGGCATGACTTGTTGACTTCTCCTGAATCTTCCTGGGTCTCTTTTGTCGAGAAAAAAATCGTCAAAAAGTTTTGTATCATTTGGACTTCGTTTGGTACAGATTTCCTGAAAACCAAAAATTGGCAAAATAGAGCAACTCGCACTTGGCGCTACGTTAATAGGTTAGTTCCTAAAAATGATATAAGATAACATATAATTGCATATAAAGTATCCTAGATTGATAATATAACAACATGGAATAATAAAAATATATAGATATATTGGAGACGTATCAGCATCCTCAAGCTTAATTTTTGCTCGTCCTCGAGTAGGTAAATGATAAAAATAGAATCTTTGATGTGACATGCTATCCAACATGTAATCTCTTCGAAGTATGATCATTGAGAAATTATGAACTAATTGATATCAATTTAGTAATATCCATGAACATAAATAACATAATCATTACTTTTCAAAATATACGATCCCTAAAGAATGTTATTCCCTACTCGTTTTATCACATTAAGCATGGCGTGACCCCGTCTTCACCGCATAGGTATAAGTCATGAGCACCCCGGTGTCAAACCAGACAATTGGATCATGCTTCTAACAAGCTTAAGCATTTTCAGCTTCACGCAATACATGAGCGTGAACCATGGATATAGCATATGGGTGGAATATAGTATGGTGGTAGATATCAAAGGTGTCAAAGTGGAAAACAAAGTCTCACATCAACTAGGCGGATTAACAGGCTATGGAGATGTCCATCAATCGATATCAATGCGAGGAGTAGGGATTGCCATGTAATGGATGCACTAGAGCTATAAGCGTATGAAAGCTCAACGGAAGCTAAGTGGGCGTGCATCCAATTTGCTGGCTCATGAAGACCTCGACCATTCGAGTAAGCCCTTCATCGGAATATACAAGCCAAGTTCTATAATGAAAAATTCCCATTAGCATATGAAAATGACAACTCAGGAGACTCTTTATATGAAAAACATGGTGCCACTTTGAGGCATAAGTGTGGTAAATGGATAGTAATACTGCCCCTTCTCTCTTTTCTCTAATTTTTTCATGGCGGGCTTTTCTTTTTTCCTCCTCCCCCCTTTCTTTTTTTCATCCGGAGTCTCATCTCGACTTGTGGGGGAATCATTGTCTCCATCATCCTTTCCTCACTGGGATAGTGCTCTAATAATGATGATCATCACACTTTTATTTACTTGCTAGATCGAAGGGAACCCTACAAACAAGAATAACTAGTCAACAACTATGCTACAACAAGACAACACCCATTGACATTGTAATGAAAAGTTGCATACCTTCGGTGATGAACATTCTTACAATAATAGAATCAACTTGTTCTTGAAGCTATGCATGAAAACTCTCTGAAATCCCATATTGCTTTCTTATTGCCTTCCTTTTCCATGATAACGTCGATGGACCAGATTCTTCATAGAGTTGTAGAGGAAGTGTGTTCCTAGTTTTACTATGTGAAAACGGATGGAGTATAATCTTGGCACAAGAGTTTATGCCTACATTTGGTATCTTAAGAAGATGTGCTCTTATTCTTGTATAGCTTCCGGTAAAATCATGCATAGAGAAGTGGCAATGGAAACCCATGTTGCCACCACGATCTGATGGGTCTCCTGCTAGTTTTGTAACATGCTTCTAAAAAGGATATTTTGGATCGACAACACCATTGCCAACCTCTTCATTTGTGCCTTCAACATTAATGTTGTTGCTTGCAGTACCACCAAGTGAGGATTGGCTTCCTCCCATGCCACTTCCCGCAAATGCCATGTCATATTTTCTTCCCTAGCAATAGGCAGTACAAGCAACATCAGCAAAGCTATTGCAAACAACAACATCAACGAGATGTAGGCAGTAGCAACAAAGCAATAGCAAAAGCACCAAGCAGTAGCAAGCAGCCAAGTAACAACAATCAATACCAAGCACCAGCATGCGCAAGCCGTAGGTAGTAGCAACAAAGCAAACATCAGCAAGCAACTAGAATCTACTTGAATCTAGTAGTCCACAAGCCAAACATAGCCCGTATCGTAACAACTAACAAGCAATAGCAACCACTAATGATTGAAAACAAAAAGATGAACAGATAGATCAACTAAAGAGGGGTGGAATTCGTCGGATCTACTTACTTGCCGACGAGTGGTGACTGGCGATGGCAACGGAGTTCAATCGAGGTGGTGGCTTGGGAGTCGACAAGGCAACGAGCAGATTCCAGCCTGTGGCAACGAGGCTAATCCTGTTGACGCGGCTCGCTTGTGCGCCTCTTCCCCATGGTGCGAACAGAGTGAAAGAGAGATGCATGCAGAAGTTAGGGTTAGTGTTGGGCTTCTATCCTTCTACTGGATTAGTCGTATGCAACCGTGTCGTGAATGGTGAACAATGTATCCAAAAATTTCTTTTTTTTATAAATCAAAAAACACGATACTTTGAGGACACGTGTATCCCGGTCGTAGCAACCGTATCGACGTATCGGCGTCGTTCTGCACGGATATACGCCTCTTCTACATGTATCGATGTTTCAGTTCAAAACGGAGAAGAGTACTCAACACAATTAAAATTGCCAGCAAAAACGTTTGAAATGTCACCCTCTCCCGCGAACGTCAGTCAAATAAGATTTCCCATAAAATTTGGATAAAATTTACGGAAAGAGAAAAGAAAGCGAGAAAGATAAGGTTTGGGCCACCCAGCCATAACCCCTCTCCCTCGCTACACACATTGGGCACTCGAGCTCCGCTCAGCTCGAGCCCTCTCAGACCTACTTCGCCGGCGTCCTCCCACCCCGCTGCCCCCATGCTCCTCCCGACGCGCGGCCTCCCTGCTGCCCCTTCCCGCCCAGCCGTACACCCGTACATCTCCCCTGCGCGGCCCTCCGTCCGGTTCCGGCGACAGCATGGTCGGGCGGCGACGGCGAGGGCGACGTCAGCGACACCTCCCGTGGTACGATGCTCCTGCCTTGTGGCTTCGCTGACTGCAAATAATCAAACAGAGAATTAGGGATACTCCTTGCAGAAAATATGACTATACGTTGGAATGGTGAAAAATGTATTGCTCTGATGTTTACATTGCTTTGCTTCAAATTATTATTAGTTTGGCAACACACTGCTGGGTCTGTACGAGAAAGAGAGGTTAGGCCTCTCGCGGTACGCCGACGAGGAGTCCAGAGAAGACGTATTCTGGGAAACCTTGGACGCTGATTTGCAGTACTGGACCAGATCCCTGCGCCCGGTGCAGGTATATATCAGGTGTGCTTTCATATAATGGAATTAACATTCATTACATTTATGCTCAACGTCGTAACAGTTCTAGCTTGTAAACATCAGCTGTTGTTCAGTGTGTTCATTTACTCGTTGCTATCTGCACCTTGCAGTGGTATCCTGGTCATATTGCAAAAACAGAGAAGGAACTGAAAGGACAGCTAAAGCTCATGGATGTTGTCATAGAGGTTCGGGATGCTAGAATTCCCTTGGCCACCACCCATCCTAAGGTAGTGGTTTCCGCGGTTTCTCGTGTTTATTTCTAGAAGCAGTGGCTTTGGGTAGTCCTGAGACATGATTTGAATGACCAGATGGATTCCTGGCTAGGCAACCGGAGAAGGATCATAGTGATGAACCGCGAGGACATGGTGTCAGCTGACGACAGAAATGCATGGGCGACTTACTTCTCTAGTCAGGGTATCAAAGTTATTTACTCAAATGGCCAGCTGGGCATGGTAAGACAACCGTTATGTAATCTCTGTTGCCAATTGGTCAGGTATATGCTGGTTTATGCCCTGACGCTGTATTTCACTTTCCCGTTCGTGGTCAGGGTACAATGAAATTAGGCAGAATGGCAAAATCTGCAGCATCTACTGTGAACACAAGGCGAAGAGAAAAGGGATTGCTTCCTCGTCCGGTAACTCAATTGATTTGTTTTGCTTTCTGTCAATTTTTTATCTATACATGCAAATTATTTACACTGGAACTTTTCCATAAGAAGAGGTACACTGTGCAATTTGGTTACAACATCATAGAAGTAATGTTTGTGTGCATCCCTTCTGAACTCTGAAAAACTTCGGTTTCATACAGGCCGCAGTTAGATTTGTTTGGAAGACTTATCTAAAGTCATTGGTTTGTTAGTTACATTAGATTTATTTGGCAGACTTGTGTAAATATTTCTTGATCCTTCTTCAATTTAAGTAACCATCCAGATAATGACGATATGTTTACCTTATTCATTGTTTCTGTTGTACCTTGTTTTTGTTTGAAGGTTCGAGCTGGAATTGTTGGATATCCAAATGTCGGTAAATCTTCCTTGATTAATCGCTTGCTAAAACGAAGAATGTGTCCGGCAGCACCTAGACCAGGTGTCACAAGAGAACTGAAGTGAGTTACTACAGCTGCATACATGGCCTTAACATTGATGGTTGTTGTATACAAATATTGTAGTTTCTCTTAGTAGGAAACAATGTGATGTTTTCTCTATTCAAATTCTAACATTTGAAACCTCAAACAGGTGGGTTCGTTTTGGGAAGGATCTAGAGCTATTAGACTCACCTGGAATTTTGCCAATGAGAATTAGTGATCAGACAGCTGCACTTAAGCTTGCTATCTGTGATGATATTGGAGAAAGGTCATATGATTTTGCTGACGTGGCAGCAATTCTTGTGCAGATATTGTTAAGACATCCGGCTGTGGGTGAGTGATCCGACAATCTAATGATATGTTTTGAGCATAGTGCATCCTGCATACTCTCTCCAGTTGCAAAAAAAAAAAACATTTTCTACATACCATTCCATCATCAAGTGCGTGTGCGAATCAAAATCATTACTGACAGGTTTGTGTGAAACAGGCTCTGAGGCTTTTCGAAAACGATACAAGATCGATGTAGACAGTGACTGCGGCAAATTGTATGTTTCGATCAACTGCAGTTCTTTGAAATGATATTAGAACTTTTGGAGTTGAGCCAATATTCTTATACCATAGTTGACATTTTACAGGTTTGTCACAAAGCTCTCGGTCCACTTGTTCAATGGAGATACCACTCAAGCAGCTTTCCGCATCTTATCCGACTTCCGGAAAGGAAGATTTGGTTGGGTTGCCCTAGAGAGACCACCTCCAACATGAACAATGAATATACTCCCTCCGTTCCATAATGTAGTGCATATAGATTTTTAGGAAAGTCAAACTTTACAAAATTTGACCAAATTTATATATGAAAGTATGTCTTGTGATGCATCTAAGGATATGTATTTGGTATTCTAGATGTATATATTTTTCCCTATAAACTTGGTCAAAGTCTATAAAGTTTGACTTCTCACAAAATCTATATGCACTACATTGTGGAACGGAGGGAGTAACACTTTACCAGAGATCATACTCACCATACGGCGCATGTCGATCACAATGTCATTTTTAGCGCCATCATAGGACAATTTCTCAGGACCTTAACGTATGTGTGGAATGAGGAACCTATTGAGGATAGGGTGGCTATATGCCTACATTACAAGTCTGACGGCACATCAGAAATTGCCATGTAATTACATGGTTGTCTAGGGTCTGAGCTGATCTGTATGAGCATGTGAAGTTGGGTTAACTCTGTTTTGTAATCTGTTACAAAATAAGTATGGATAAATGGAACTTGGTTCCAGTTTTGCACAATTAAAAGCTTGCTCGTATTTTCCGGAATACCCATGGCTACTTTGGTGAAATTTGATCGTCCTCACATCCACATTTGAAATGTTGTGCTGTTATACAATTCATCAGGCACTGGAATTTGCAGGCCATGTATATTCACAACACGGATATCCTATTTTCTTCAAAACTTGTGTTTTATACAAGCAACTAAACATTAGATAGTTTTTACAATAACTCCACTTTTCTGTTCAGAACATGGTATACAATACAATGTTTGCTACACCAGTTACTCTCAAATTGACATACTGCTAGGTCTTCACCTCGGACGGGTGGCCTCGCATGGCCTGTGTAAACACTGACTTTTTACATCCTTGCCAGAGCTATGAATTTCAGGATAGAAGATGACTACACAGTATCGAGGTTCATTCACGTTTCTTTCAGTTGATTCCTGACTGAATTTCCAGACCATCAAGCCTGTCAATTAAATCCAAAGCTTTTGTCCTATCAATCTCGAAGTCTATGACAGGCAGCATGGAGAACCTCCTAAATGATAGCAGATCTTTCCTGTTGCCACTGGTTGGAGAATGGCTATTGCTCTTGCACAATCTGCTATGTTTGTCGCGCCTCGACTTCGTGTCGAATTCTTGACTTTTGCTTATCCCAGGGACGAATTTCCTGTACTTGACACACCTTAGCATATCCTGATCCCCTGGTGTGAGAACCGGCGATGAATTGTTCACTGGGTCCAGCTGCAACCTAATTGTATGACCCTTTTGTGTCGGTGAACGGACAGGAGATTTGATAGGAGACCTTATATCTCCATTGGCTGCTCTGGATTTACTGATGAGATGATGAAGCCACACAACAAGCTCAAGGATATGTGCTTCAGTCTTGTCCTTCTCAGCATGATACAGTGTCTCGATCCGGGTCAAGTCCATCTGTCCTGATAGCTTACAGCTCAGCTCAGATCTGCATAGAACAAAAAGATTGACACTCTTGAGAAATTCTATTTTCGTTAGTTTTCTTCAAATTATTGTAATCATAAGCTAACCCTGTATTTGCCCACTCTCCAACCCAACCAAAGCCGTGGTGTGCCCTGATATGAACAGATAATCACATTCTCAGTCAGATAAGGATAGTTTTTGTAATTAAAAAGAACAGGTCATGGGTGATAATAGGTACTTAGTCGTATTATGGGCAATAGGGACAAGCCATCGCAAAGTTTTCTCCATTTCAGCTTTGATTTGAGAAACCGTAAGCTGCATCCATTTAGCATAACCATGTTCCAGTGTTATAAGATACATCACCATAGCAAGGAATTATGATTCACGATTTCACAGCATGGCATCACGATTCACAACTATCTACTCATAGTAGCAGCGAATATGAGCCTCCAGTGTGGCATACCTCTTCTTTTATCTCAAAAGATTGTAGCTTAGGCCGGAGAGCAGATTTGACGGTAGGCGGCAAACCTTGGTATAGATTATCCCTTGTGTTTGAAGAGATAGAACTTGACCGGGAAACCTGCCAAGTCGCAAATCCTTTTTAGTAAATATCAAAAGAAATTCAAGTCAAAGGATATATCACCACACGGATATGAGCTGCTGCACGTGGTTGCTATGGCTAATTCCCAACATCTGATAGTGCAATTGAGTATGATACATATAAATATCACAATATATGCCATGCAATCACCCTTTGAGGTACTCATGCAATCAGGGGGGTCTTCAGTCTGCTGGCCTTATGGCAGTGCATCGAGGTCTGGCGGATGGAGCAAAGGGTGCAGCTTTCTACCTCGCCAGACATCCTCCAGTGGTGCTGGATATCGGATGGCTCAGTACATGCCTAAGAGCTGCTACGCCGCCTTCTTTCAGGGAGCAGTCAGTTCAAGCTCTTGGAAGTTGGAACTGGAGGTCCCGGGCTCCCCGCAGGAACTAGTTTTTAGTGTGGCTCGTCTGCCAGGACGGCTGAGTGTAGCACGGCAAGGCCTGCAGCATACGTCTAGCACGCTCCACTCAGCTTAGCTCACCTCCTTAACACAATCAATGGGGAAACCAGGCAATGGCAGGGGAGAGGGGTCTTGCAGCATTGCTACCGGCAGGAGCGGTGTCAAGCATTGAGAGGCGTCATGTTGTAATACCGGGTTTTGTGTTTTCTCTAAAAGAAAAGAAAACTCGTGATTTTGGGTCCACAATCAACAACATTGCTCAACATATGAAAAATTCTCAAAAAGATGATGATGCAGTATGTAGAATGCCATAGTGCCCTTTAGTATTTTAACTTCAACCTCAAAATGTATGAAAAGATAATGGGTGCCCAAAACCAAAGACAATTGCATGAACCACAACAAAGGGTGACTGCACAACATATGTAGCCTATGAAAATGGTGCTAATTTTGTAAGAATCTTGAACTGAAGCAGACATCTTTCATCTTTGTATTAGAGATAGATCAGAATCTGTGATATTACTGTGATTGCAGAATAGTTGTGATATTTCCAGCAGAGTGTTAACTTACTAGTGTATCAATCTGATTGATGATATTTGCATAATGGAGCGCAAGGCCTGCTGGTCCCAATCTCTTATGACGTTTCACGGGTTCTTGTGGTTCTTCACTCTCTACAGTTAATAGGAGCAGGAACCTCTAAATCATTGCCACAATGAATGATGATTCATAATAAGATCACAATATTTTGACAAGAATCAGCCCACTTACATTACCTATTGAGGTAAACAATTTAGATCAAAAGCCATGTCCCCCCCCCCCCCCAAAAAAAAACATTGTTGCACACTCCATAGCAAGTACATGCAATTAAACTGAGCACTGGATATACTATCATATTTTCCAAATCTGCGATGAAAACCCAAGAACATATTTATACTATAGCATGGAACATACTAGTATGTGCCTTGTCTCCCCTGTTGAGTGTGAATAAGTTCAGGGCATGGTCTCAGTAAAGATACATTACCTTTGCTTGGCTAAGGGTGCCAAATTAGCTAATTTCGATAGAGCTTTGTTCGATATGGATGCAAAGGAAACTGAGGGTCATCTATCCAGGCAAGAGAATCAACCCCTTTAAGATTTTTTTTAGTGGATTAATATCAGAAAAACTGGCTGACATGAAAAACTTAAACAGAGACATCAGAATGCATTCTTAAAACATGTGCGGGGAAAGTTGATTATGGCAAAGCATATATATAATCCTACATATCACCATAATTACTAGCAACAACATTCACTCTTGTGAGGCAGCAACCATAAGGATCAATACCAGCATGACCAAAGGCATCATAAATCTCCAGATCTAAGAAGTGGACTATGTCTACAAGCTTTTCAATCACCTGCAAAGAGAGTAGTTTTCTTCAAATCTGGGAGCATGAGGTGATATAAAAGTATCCACGTAGTTTAAACATCTAGTAATAACCTACAACATAACCAATGCCTTCCTAGAGCCAGCATTTCTTATTGTAATAGATTTTAATATAACAAACTCTGTACTACTGACCTCTTCCAAATTCTTGGACCAAAGTGACTTTCTTTTCAAACTTTTAACATGCTTACTTTGGCTCTTCACTTCCTGCTTTAGTATATGCAGACTGTCACCTGCAAATAAATCATAAGTTTTCCTTTAGCTCATCACTAGCATCCCTCTAAGTGCAATGCACATTTTACACAATATATATTGCATGAATGCATACAGACAAATGAAACCAAGACTAGGAGGTATATATCATAACTCATAACAATTATGTAGTGAGATAAGCAACCAAGAGAAGGGGCCAAGAGGAGCACCCTCCGCAACAGCACAGCGTGCAAATGGAAGAGGGTGAATAAGCTAGAATTTGAAATGTCAAAATGTAAAGGGCAATTAGTTGGTGAAAACTAGTAGTTGTGCAATCAAGAGGGTGATTAGACAAACTTAACTCGCGATTCTTATGTACCTATAGATTATAGTTTTACAGATAAACGGCATCCGATGATAAATATCAATCCTTAAAGACTGTTTTCTAATGGAAAGCCCACAATTCATTGAGATGCACCATATTATTGTATTCTATACTACTATGCACACAAGAAAGGCATTACTCTGGGGATGAGTTTTAGAGAGTATCGATAAATGGCAACATAAGAAGTATATGAGCAACCTAGTCGAAGACTGCATCCAGTGGGATATATGATTATTCATAAAAAAGAAGTGGCAATGCCTATGTTCTATTTCTTAAATGTTTACAGAACAGGACGAACCCAGCTAAAAACATGCAAAAATGTGCAGCTAGGCCTGATAAATCAAACAGGTCTACAGTTCAGAAACAAAAATAACCTGTTAAACTCAAGTCATCATGTTCTTGATATTTACGACGATAGTCTTGCTCAAACCTATCCAATGCATGCAACTCATGATATAATTCCTGACAGGAGAAAGGTAAATAAGTGAAGCAAAGTCAATAACATGAAATCAATAAGCAGAATAACTCATGTTATAAAAAGACTAACCAGCATAATATCAGAAGTTCAAAAGACCAGAATAATATCAGAAGTTCAAAAGACGGACATCTAGCAAAAGCCAAAAAAAAAGATCGTTTTGGGAATTTACACGGTCCACAAGATATCAGTTTGATTATGAATTTCCATCACAATACATTGTTGCTTTCAAGATGAAACTATTAGTACTGAAATCATGCGGCCAATCTAGACTTCTGGAGATCTCTTCATTTGTTGATGGTCAAAACTGAAAATGTTTGATGCTTACATTTCAAACTAGAAGGAGTAAATTACATGGTTCTTTGCACTTGCAGGCTTGGAGCAAATGCAACAGTTACTAGAACAATCTAAGTAATCGAACAAATTTGATCATGGACCACTCAAACAAAGTATTGACAACTGAAATAGCCCAGATATTGCTACGTTCTATTCATCATGTAGCTATCATTCTGTGCTAAATTCATTTGCACAGTTACGATCATGTGCAAAATTTAGGTAATCAAAACAGCACATAATGCAAATGACTTATTTAAAAACCATGCTAAATTGGCATGGTGGTCCTTACAGCTGTATACTGAACACAAATTATCAACTGCTGCATCACAGTCTCAGCACTTCGTTTCAGGGAATGCTGGGAAGTTCTTTCTGACGCCAACCTAAGAATGGCAACAGTGAAACACAAGTCAGTACCCTATAATAATCACCTTTGCCAAAGATAAGGACAGAAAACGAACTGTACTTTTCAAAGTAGCGGTCCAAGTTGTGCCACTGAGGATCCTTGCAACGATTGCCAAAACGAATAATCTCTTTTGAGAATACATCTAACTCTTCCCTGTTGGAATCAAACAATTCATCACTTGACAAAAAGATGCAAGAAAGTTTCTGCTGAAGTTCTCTGAATAGCGAATACAGTTCTACTGGGGTAATGAACCTACTCTCTTTGTTTTGTTATATCTGTGATCAGCCAACCATATGCACAGACGAAGGTAGCACTAAATCTTAGATATATTTACTAAAAAATCATCATGCACCCCCCTATAAAATGACATGCTACCACTTAACCCCTCCCAAAGCATTAAAGTACGGGCAAAGTACTGAAATATTAACTGCATTCTCGATTACTTCAATGGTCATATATTTTTAAATGGCCACTCATAAGGCCAGCGATAGATATATTAAAATGGAGGGAGTAATAAGCAGTGTAGATTCAACACTAACCTTTTGTCAGCAGCTGCAATCTCAAGTAGTTCATCCATATCTTTGGATATCAGGTGTTGGACACCTTCTGAATGAAGCACCACTTCTTTTATATGCTTTATGTTAGCATTTGACAGAGAACGCATTAGATTGGAACCCTTAACTATTGTATTTGCCACCTCAAAAGCCAAAATAGATATTTTATTTCCCTTTGCTCCAGAACTTGACACAAAGCCACTGCTAGCATTTAAACTCGCCATGCTACTACCAAGTGTATCTAGAACCTCCACAGCTTTCCCAAGTCCAACAGTGCTAGCTCTACCTAAAATTGTGCTCATTTCCGAAACCTGTTTCAATAGTCAGTATAGCAAACAACCATTAAGCAGCCTAACAATGTCTTATGGAATGAACACTCTGGACACTCGAAAGAGCAAAGACAAGTGTACACCTAATTTATATGCAAAAACAAAGTGATCCTTATAGTAGGAAAAGCTCACAAAAATTGCATTTTTTATTGGCTATTACACAATAATTTTCATAGCATGACAATTTTTGCTATTTAAGCCCGAGAATCCCAAAATAATTGAGGAATCTTTTGCTGCTTGCATGGAACAACCTTGCATAGGATAGCCAGGAAGGATGAGCTCATTATGTACAAAGTCATGCATCCGGCCGTTTGGTTTATTTTGTAAGATTATATGAGTTTTTCCTCAGCATTAAATAATTTAAAAGTAACTGCAGGATATTGTTAATCACACTTAGCTCACCACTATATATCACTGAAAACCACTGGCAATTGTTAATCAAGACTGTTAAACAGGGGTGAGTGTTATATACTCATTGAAGTGTTTGCTTAGAAGTTATAACTTAGGATTTCTAATTCCCTGCTTTAGCATATCAGTACCGCAAAAAGATCAGAAAATATCCAGGCTACACAGTACAGTATGAAATTATAAAAATATAACCAAATCGATGTACATTCTTCAGCCCCAACCCACTACAGTTGGATTCGATACAATGCGTTCACTAGACTCAACTACATGTGCACCATTTAGAACAAGGAAAAAAAGGCATTTGGAGTAATGGACGCTTTATTTCGTGAGGTTGCTAATAAGTACTCCATCGGTAAAGAAATATAAGAGCACTTAGATCACTACTTTAGTGATCTAAACGCTCTTATATTTCTTTACAGAGGGAGTAATAAGCAAAACTATTCTTCATAAGGATAGCTTCCTGACTAATTATTCTTCTTACAGTAAAAAAAACATAGTACCTATGCATATAATAAAACAGGAACGCCATATGTCACTACAATTATGGTACAATCTAACAAACTAAGGACCGGAGAATTACTTTGAAAAGCTAACAGTTAACGAAATGTGGTATCCTGCGGCCTAATTCGTCATAGATTGAAAAAAATGGCACAAAAACTCCTCTAACCTTGGCCTTGCCCAGACCGGCCTTTTGCGACAGTGTCCGAGCCAGTTGTGGTGTCCTGGACCCTGTGTGCTCAACATCTGCACCATTGTAAACAGCAAGGCCGGGCACGACGCTCTCCAAGAACGAGAAAGACTGCTGCTGCTGCTCTTCCACCCTCTTCGCTGCGGCCTCATCGGACACCGACTTCTTCTCCTCCTCCTTCAACGCCACCACCGGCTCATGGTCAAACACCTGGTCCCTGCCGAGCGCGGTGTCGCTCGGCGACTTGTCTACCGCAGAGACCTTTGAGCAGAGGCCTCCCATCCCCCTCCTTCCTAAACAAAATCCCTGATCCCCACCTTATGCCTAATCCAACTGCTCACCTCCCATGCACCATGGTACCATACTATTTTGTAACCTTCCACAAAGCTAAAGTGATCTAGCGACTCCAATTCCACCAGCTTCCAGAATTCCCCCAATCGGCTCCTCCTCCAGGAACCACTCAATCCACCAAGACCTGACCAAACCAACCAACCAGGCCAAACCGAACCGAACCAGCTCAGGCACGAGGGTTTACGCGGCAGCACGATCCCAGCAGCTCCAATCCATGTAACGAGCGCCTGCCTGCCAGAAACCAAAGGAACGACACAGCTCAGAAACGACGCCCTATTTCTCGTCTCTCCCGGAGAAAGGACGTGATACCTGAAGCGGAATCTGAGCGGGAAAAGCAGCGGAGACGAACCTGGTGGGGATCGGCAGGAGGCCGCGGAGATCGTAGCTTGGCGTCGGGGATTGACGGATTTGGGGAAGAGGAGGGGCGGGGACGGGGAACAAGGGAGAGGGGTGCTGGTGCTGTTGCGGAGACGCGACAAGCGAGTAGCCGAGTCCACACGGTCAACTGCTAGTGCCACACAGTCGCGTGTACACACCAACCCCAATTGTTGCCTCAGCACAAAACCATTCTTTGTATGGCATGGTTTAAATTTTGTCTTTTGTTTTATCTTGAGCAATAACTCAGGAAAATGTATAGTGTGATTCGTGTGTGTTACATGTGCCGTTCAAGTCTTTATGCGCATAAATATCTGATTTAATGATGGTCTGCGTCTTCGCTTAATTATTTCTTGGATCATTAGAAAACTATCATATGATTGCCATTCCTTATGTGGAGGACATATATGTGTTTTTGAAACAAATTTTTATAAACAACCAATGCAATGTAATGAAGAACAACTTTTTCCTTTGCAAGGCACGAAAAGTTTGCTATGGTACTACTTAGGAAAAGAAAAAAAGGTTCTAGGTATTATTGTAACTATGGGTGACTGGAATTTGATACAATTATGGATCCATAATAAATATATAAAGTTTTAATATATTCAAATAGTAAACCATGAGAAACTACATTGTTCATTGCCCCCAATTAGGCATCTACGAAATTGCCACAATTTTTACGTTAATAGCATTGTAAAACTTCTTCGTCGATAGCTAGACGCATGTGATGACTTCATCAATCTCGATACACGTCGGCTCAATCTCTTCGAGATGTTCATAGAGTAGGATGTGTGTATGTGTGCATTCAGGTAGGTGTATGTACTTGTTTGTGAGCATATGTGATATGTTTCGCAAAAAAGTAAAACGAGTCTCTTTAAATCGTATAGCAACTTATATTTTACAAAGAATTATCGTAGATTCAAAAGAATACGCTCTCTAAAGAAAAACACTAGTACGCTATGCACTCAGGTATACTCCGTTTGTTTTTTTAGTCTGCATATAACTTCTGTTTAAAGTTAAAGTATCTCTAGTTAGACCAAACTTATAGAAAAAAGTATCAACATTCACAATACCAAATGTATATATCATTAGATTCTTTATGAAATGTAGTTTCCTCCTATATATACTTGATATTGTATATGTTGATATTTTTTAATATAAATTTGATTAAATTTCATAAAGTTTAACTTGATACAAATCTTATACACGAAGTAATAATATAAAAAGATGGAGGGAGTATTTCTGCTTTTCATTTTTTTTCACCGGGGAGGAGGATCCCCACCTAAATATATTGCTCAAAAAACTGTCAAAGCCAAGAGTCACCCCTTAAGCTTTAACTGATCCAGTTTATAAGGAAAACCTAATCAAAAACCTAAACAAGTTGACCTTGTTTATGAGGGAAACCTAATCGAAAATCTAAACAAGTTGACCCTGTTTATAAGGGAAACCGGATCAAAAACCGTCTGCTCTTCATTTTTTGTGAAAATATAACTGGTCAATACGAAATACCAGGCTGCTGCACCCTCAAGCCTTGTTCGGTTGACAGGGTTATAAAGTGGTTTTGGCAGGGACTAAGATGGATTTAATCTCCTACAAGTCAAAACCACCCCAAATCCCCTCCAATAACCGAACAAGGCTTCGTGAGAATGGTGACTAATGGGGCGGCGAACACCAATACATGTCGCGAGTAGTGAACAATAATGAAGGTAGAGCCGTGAACACCAAGCTGAAGAGCACTAATAGAAGAAGAGAAGACAAATCCAAGTGCGTAAGTGGCAAATTTGCAACAGCAAACCAGTCGCTTGCTTGCTCTAGTTTTTCTAATCAGAAATATCCGTTGTTTCTGACATACCTTTGTTTGTACGTAAGAATAAACTGTTGTGGAAGCAGGTCATGGTTTACTATTAGTTCGTATAGCTTCTTGAACTAAAACCACGGCAGTTATTTATTTATTTTTTGCCTGATGATATCTGAGCTCAAACTGAGAAATGCAATGGCGCCATTCTTGTAGACGGCCTACCGAGTACACTGAAAAGTGCAATGCCATTTGAAAAAGCCCGTAATTATCTGTAGAAAAGCGCGATTGTGGTTTCCAGCTGGACTTTAGACAGGAACATCCTCACTCTGCCAGTCAATTTACGGCATTTAATTAAGCATGTCTGGTCTTGCGCTAAATGAACCCAGACCCGCGCACCTATTCGTTTGCAAGGTGAGCATGGTATTTCTACTGCTTAGAGCATGGTTAATAGTATAGCCAGCAGCTGGCTATAAGCTATTGTCATGTCATCTATAGTCTATCTTATAGTCAACATGTACAATAGTTGATTAAAAGGATGTACTGTTTTTTTATTATGTGGCCCACCTTTCACTCTCACAAAGTGCCTAGGAGCACGTGCTAGAGTTGGCTCTTCACGAAGAGCCCGCTTACCTTCTCTCTCCTCTTCTCTTTTCTCCAACTAAGCAACAATATACTAGTTTATTTCTTACAGTCCGCTGACTCAGCATTATTGTACTTACTCTTAATTGACCGGGATCGTCTATAAAAACATACAGATGAACATGGTTTCACGTGCATCTACGCGAATATTAAATTTAGAAACATACGATAAATTATGAAATTTTTGGGTATTAAACTTGGGCCACCATTCTACTTGCATGTAAAATTCCATGAAGGAATGACATCTAGAATTTAAGAAAACGCGAACAAAATTTGAAACTCTGAACTTTTAAGAAAACACGAACAAGTTTTGAAATTACGAACAATTTTTGACAAACATGGACGAAATGTTGAAACTTTGACCTTTTTTTGAAAACCTGAACAAAATTCAAAATTCTGAATACTTCGGAAAATGCGAACATTGTTTGTCAACGTGAACTAAATTTGGAATTTTCGAACATTTTTTGAAAGCGAACAAATTTTGAAAAATGAGAAAAAGAAAATTAGAAGACTTTTTGAAAACATGAATAAATTTTAAAACTCTAAATTTTTTAAAACACGAACAAATTTTGAAATCACAAACAATATTTGGAAAACATGAACAAAATTTTGAAACTTCACACTTTTTGGAAAACGTATTTTTTTCAAATTGTTGACACTACTGTTGGGGAACGTTGCATGGGAAATAAAAAATTTCCTACGTACACGCAAGATCTATCCATGGTGATGAGCATCTACGAGAGGGAGAGTGGATCTACATACCCTTGTAGATCGTGAAGCGGGAAGCGTTAAGAAACGTGGTTGGTGTAGTCGAACGTCTTCGCGATCCAAATCGCCGAGCGTCTCGCGATCTCATCACGATCCGTCCCGCGATCCAATCACGATCCTTCCCGCAAACTCATCACGATCCGTCCCGCGATCTCATCACAATCCGTCTCGCGATCTTGATCACGGTCCTTCCGATCTAGCGCCGAACGGACGGCACCTCCGCGTTCAGCACACGTACAACTCGATGACGATCTCCGCCTTCTTGATCCAGCAAGAGGGAGCGGAGAGGTAAAAGAGTTCTTCGGCAGCGCGACGGCGTTGCGGCGATGGTGGTGGAGCTATTCCGGCAGGGCTTCGTCTAAGCACTGCAGAAAACCGATCTACAGAAGAAACTATGCACTGGAGGAGAGGGTAGCACGTGGCTGAAAATCTAGTGCAAACCCCCTAAAACCTCTAGTATATATAAGAGGAAAGAGGAGGAGGCTTGGCCAAAGGGCCAGCCCTAGGAGGCTTCGGCCGAAGTGGATAGGAGAGGAGGAATCCTTCTCCAATCCTAGTAGGACTAGGACTCCTTCCTTTTTTGCCTTTTTTGCATTTTTCCACCTTTTCTCTTTGGGCTTTTCTTTCCCAGACGCATGGGCCTTTGTGGGACTTCTACCAGCCCACTAAGGGCTGGTATTCATCCTTCCACAGACCATGCAGCCTTTTGGGTCGAAATACCGCTCCTGATGGTCCCTCGGTACACTACCGGCACTCCCGGTACACTACCGATGATCCCGAACTTTTCCGATGACCAAAACAAGACTTCCTATATATCAATCTTTACCTCCGGACCGTTACGGAGCTCCTCGTGATGTCCGGGATCTCATCCGGGACTCCGAACAACCTTCGGTCACCATCATGCATAACTCTATACTACCAAAACGTCACCAAACCTTAAGTGTGCAGACCCTGCGGGTTCGAGAACTATGTAGACATGACCGAGACACCTCTACGGTCAATAACCAATAGCGGGACCTGGATGCCCATATTGGTTCCTACATATTCTATGAAGATCTTTATCGGTCAAACCTCTATGTCAAGGATTCAGTTAATCCCGTATGATGTTCACTTTGTTCTTCGGTATGTTACTTGCCCGAGATTCGATCGTCGGTATCTTCATACCTAGTTCAACCTCGTTACCGACAGGTCTCTTTACTCGTTACGTAATACAAGATCCCATGACTAACACTTAGTCACATTGTTTGCAAGGCTTATTGTGATGTTGTATTACCGTGTGGGCCCTGAGATACCTCTCCGTCACACGCAGTAACAAATCCTAGTCTTGATCCATGTCAACCTAACAGACACCCTCGGAGATACCTGTAGAGCATCTTTATAGTCACCCAGTTACGTTGCGATGTTTGATACACACAAGGCACTCTTTCGGTGTCCGTGAGTTGCATGATCTCATGGTCATAGGAACATATACTTGACATGCAAAAAAGCAGTAGCAATAAACTGACACGATCATATGCTACGTTTGTAGTTTGGATCTTGTCCATCACATCATTCTCCTAATGATGTGATCTCGTTACCAAATGACATCTCATGTCCATGACTAGGAAACCATAGCCATCTTTGATCAACGAGCTAGTCTATTAGAGGCATACTAGGGACATGGTGTTGTCTATGTATCCACACATGTATCTGAGTTTCCGATCAACACAATTATAGCATGGATAATAAACGATTATCATGAACAAGGAAATATGATAATAACCAATTTATTATTGCCTCTAGGGCATATTTTCAACAACTACCTGGCCAGAGGGGATCTATACAAGCGCAAGGCAATCTTTGGAAGCACTAGACAAGCTATACAACCGCACACACTAGCGGTACCACACGACCAAGAAAACTAGTAAGACCAAAACTGACATAACTCCTGCAAATGAACTATGAATTTGACAAACTCCGAATTTAGAACTAGCAAGAGTAATATGCCAACGGTATAGAGTTGTGAAACCTCCATAAGTGAGAACTGACAAAATCGACCAACATCGAAAACATAATAGAAGATGCATTTGAAATCCATTTTCGATAAACTTGAGCTTGTCATGAAGAAAACCACAACCCCAAAAACCTCTCATAAAGAAAAGTCAAAGAAGAACCAATAAATATGATGATGCCAAGCATACATAGGTTTTAGCTCTCTACAAACGATACGATCAAGCTACTCACTCAAGAGCCCACCTTGATAGTACGGCTATCGATCTTATAACCCGGTTTATCAAGGTTATATCATTGCCTTGTGCATAATACACTTGAGCTAGATAATGATGATCACGCCCGACTCAAGTTAGACCACCTTTCTTGATTTTCTTGGTTTGATGAAGACTAGTAGATTGCTCCCCCATACTTCACTATGCATGAGCCTCTTTCACATGTCTATTATCACCAAAATGGATGACAAGATTCAAGCATGATATTTTAGTGATGATCCACTTGAACTTGTACACTGCAACCTTGATGACGATCACCACTTGATGTCATCCTTCATGGGTTATATGAGATCTTCATTTTGATGCAAACTCATGGAAAAATACCTAATCCCACATAGAAACCTCGCATAGATCATGGGTTAGTGCAAAAAGTGTAATGGACATTGCTTAACATACCATGGGATCACTTGATCCCACTCAGTACATCTTCTACGCTTCGTGTGTTGATCAACTTGAATCCATTCTTAACTTTTTTGCATTGATCAACCTTGTATTTTATCTTGTCTCTTGATAAAGATGATGTCTTGAAGGTAAACATGAATGATCACTCAATCTTATTCTTCAAAATATACTTGCAATAGGCTCAACTCTCACATGACCAATCTTTGGATAACTCCTTGAATAACACCTTGGTCAACACATAATCTTCTTATAACCTTGAAACCAACGAATGGTCTTCGAGCAATGCCTATGGACAAAACCTTCCATTATAACTCAAGGCAACCATTGGTCCATAGGGATTGTCATCAATTACCAAAACCAAAAATGGGGCATCATGCTCTTTGACCTGTGCAGATCCATGACGCCCGAACTCAACTAGAAATGGAAAGTTAGTATTGTAATCGGTTACATGATTAGTATCTTGAGCCGTTTGCCCGGCCTGGCAAAGTCTCTGAAAGAGATGGATCGATTCGATGATGTTTCAAATTTTGTGTCAGATTTACTAATTCGAAACAAAATTCTAATCTGGTCAAAATCCGACACTTTGACTCACTCCCACGGTTCATCGCCCATAAGCATCCAGTCGCCATCCAGGTCATTGTAGGTGATCGCATATGGGGCGTGGCTATCTATATGTAGATTATATGATGCAAATAATGATTATAAGATATATGTACTCAACTATAAATAACCATTGAATAAATACTACGTGGTGAAGTGCGTCAGGGGGGGAGCTACACCGCCACTGAACCATGTTCCACAAATCCGCATCCGGGTCATATGTATGTCTATCCATACGTTGTTTGATTGTTCTCAAATTTCAATCTATTCTTTGGATCAACACTCAACCATTTGCTCATCTCCACCTGACTCAAAAGTCAAAATGCATTGTTTTCCCCGGTTTCTTGTAGATTAACTGCAGAACTTGAATCCACCTCTATAAAATAACTCAAGTCTTGAGGGACCATCTCATTACAAAATGTATTGTTTACAAACCAAAAAAATCCAGTGGTTTGCTAAAGTAATGTGTACTTTTAAGGAAAACGTTTAACACCGGCAGGCTGTCCCAAGCGTTGGGCCAACCACATGGGTGCCTTCTGATCTAGCGCATCGATTTGTGCCTTCCTTTGCCACGTACCTATCCACGCGTCACCAATCCTCCTCGTCCTTATCTAAGATTTTTTTTTGAAACTAGCACCTTTTTTAGAACAAATTTGAAAACTAGCAGGCCTATTGCAAAATTTTCAAAAGTAGAACTCCGTCGGTCAACCGTTGACCGAAGAGCACTCTTTGGTCAACCGTTGGCCGAAGACTACATCTTCGGTCAATGGATGACCGAAAACCTCTCGTGCTGGGCCGAAGAGGACTCTTTGGTCAACCGTTGGCCAAAGAGTACTCTTTGGTCATTGGTTGGCCGAAGAGCGACCAAAGAGTGCATGCACTGACATATACTCTGAAAACCCAGTGCTCATTCTTTTAACATACAAAAATGTTCCTAAATTTCAAATTGTTCGTGACTTTAAAAAAGTTTACATTTTCCTAAAAATTTAATAGATTTAAAAATATCTTACTTTTTAAAAGAAGTTTCTGAATTTGTATATTATTTGTGAATCTGCAAAAAATGAGAATTTAAAATAAGTTCACGGATTTGAAGAAGGTTAATGAATTTAAAAAAAATCATGAAGTAGAAATATGTTCATGAGTGTGAAAACTCCACGAATTTTAAAAATGTTTATAAATTCTTAAAAGTTTACAAAATTGAGAAAAGTTTATAGTGTCACAAGACATCTTACTAAACTCATTAAGTCACGACAAACCAGCTATGCCACATGATGCATGCTGATTGGCCGTGTAACTTCACTACTTAGAAGATGAATGTGAGTTTTTTTCTTTTTCCTTTTGAAAATAGTTTATCTAGGCCTTTTCTTTTTTAAGATGAATATGATGTCCACGTGATGCAAGAAAGTTTATTTTTTAGTTTGAGATGAAGAGAAAGTTTTTTATTTAAGATGAAGAAACGTGCACACAACTTTCTTTTAACGGCCCGCACGGGCCGCAACCACTAGTATTAAGTCATCGAGGTAGTACTATATATATATGATATTGTTCCATGAGAACAATAGTTATATATATATATATTGCAGTTGCTGCAAAATGTATGCTGCCTCGCACTTACTCTTTGTTTGAAGTTTTTTCCTGAATGCTACAATACTAGACCGGCTCATTCGCGTGCATTCGTTCGCTCGCTTTGGCTCTTGTAGAACCCTTGTTTCCTTCGCTAGATTTAATCGGCCAGTGACACATGTCTCCGTGACCCAACCGGTTTTGGAAAGCTTCCGGTTTGATTTTTGTCGTTTCTTGTTTTTGGCCTGGCTTTTGTCTGTTTTTTCTTCTTTCTATTTTTTAATGTATGGATCTTTTCCAGTTTTTGTTTTTATTCTTTTTAAATTTGCACAAATTTGAGATCCTTTTCAAATTTGAAGAATATTTTCATACTTTATTTTTCTTTTAAATTTCAGGAAAGTTCTAAAATGCACACACTTTTTCAATTTTTATAAACTTTTAAGAATTTATAAAAAAAAATCGTGGAGTTTTCACACTCATGAACATATTTCTAGTTCATGATTTTTTTTAAATTCATTAACCTTCTTCAAATCTGTGAACTTATTTTAAATTCTCATTTTTTGCAGATTCACAAATAATATACAAATTCAGAAACTTCTTTAAAAAAGTAAAATATTTTTAAATCTATTATTTTTTTAGAAAAAATGTAAACTTTTTTAGTCACGAACAATTTGAAATTTAGAAACATTTTTGTATGTTAAAAGAATGAACACTGAGTTTTCAAAATATACGTCAGTGCATGTACTCTTTGGTCAACGGTTGACCAAAGAATACTCTTCGACCAACCAAAGACCAAAGAGTCCTCTTCGACCCAGCATAGCAGTTTTCGGTCAGGCATTGACCGAACAGGTAGTCTTCAGCCAACGGTTGATCGAAAAGTCCTCTTCAATCGACTATTGACCGACAGGATGCTATTTTTGAAAATTATGCGTTAAGCCTGCTAGTTTTCGAAATTGTTTAAAAAACGTGCTAGTTTAAAAAAAAAGTCCTTGTCTGATGGGAGATGCCAATCCTCCTCGTCCTTATCTGATGGGAGATGCCGGAGACGCCTCAGCCACTAATTCCATTCCCCTCCCCTCGTTCTGTTTCTGTACAACGGAGCAGCGCCGCCGGACCGTCGGCTAGGGCGCATCACCCGACCCGATCGTTGTGAGAGTCCCATTCCCCTCTACAGCGAGCAGCTCCTCCCCCTGTGCTTTTTCCTACTGACCACCAGTGCTGCGTGGACGGCTGGCCGCGCCGCCTCGCCGGTGAGGATGGCGGCATCGCTGATGCTACAAACTAGTAGCCACGGTGCTGGAGCGTCGATATGGCGCTCTGCAACCCGCATCACGAAATCACAACTAACAGAAAAACATGACAATCACAGAAATGTGTATTTAGACAATGGGTGCATCTACACCTATGAGCCAAAGTGAATTTTCCAGTAGACAGCATCTTTAGCCAACGATGTAGTAGTTCTGAATCCTCTGAACAGAATGCAGCCAGCAACAAAACATGCGGTACAGACATCGGTCCTCACCATAGTTCAGATAAACATAGGCTACTGCTACCACAGAACGTGAAACTACCAGTGAGATCACCAATTTACAAGATGGGGATACAGACACACTATTCTACATCGACGGCTAGCATCAGGCAAAGCTAATAGGTCTAGCGAAAAGCATCAGCGATTTTTACAAGGTCAGTGAGCTGAGGGTCCTGTGTTTGGTTGCCTACCACAACTATGGCTTGCCACAACCTGCTTAGCCTCATGGCCGGTGTGTCACAGGCGTTGGTCTTTCTAGCTAAACTTGTCACACTTGTGGCTCTTTTCCCCTGGCCATAAGACGATTTCGACAAAAAGTTAGCATGATTATGGCATTCTTAGCCTTCAACCAAACAGGCCCAGGCACTTTCGAAGCTGGTGCTAAGTTGCGAGATATGAAGACATGGCTCTTCTGAAATCCAGATTCATTGCAGAGCCGGCGAAAGGCGGCACGCCTTCAGGGACCCACAAGCCGCCTTTGTTAGGGAACATGATCTTTGGATTCATGTGGTCCTTCTCAGTGCTTGTTTGCTCGGATGGAGCTTCCTTTTTGTTGTTCACGAATTCAAAGAACTCTGCAACTTGCTGGGCATATCTGTATGGGCAAAAGATCCAAACGTAAACGGGAACATCCAGTGACTAGTAAGTAGAACAGCATAGCGATAGCTTAACTGAACATATACTAACACAGACACAAAAATGCATAAAAAGCTGATTATCCAAATATAGTTGGCGCTACACAGCATGTAAGGTTTGCAAAACTCACTGTCGTTTTGCTTGTATGTCTCTGTTGAAATCAATGTCAGGTTCACAATCCAAGACCAGAGCAGGAACCTACATAGCAAAAAGCCAAAAAGTCTAAAATGTAACTGAGGTGCTTTAGAACTAGAGAAGCTTACAGAAGCAGGAGAATGCACCTACCTTCTGGATACTAGAATGCATGTGATCTCCTTCCAGGTAAAAGACACGATCCCGAATTCCTGGAGGCAAGGAGCATTCCATATGCGTGGGCAGCTGACTAATTGATAATACACCGCGTCCTCCTCCTTTGGAAGGAAACAGCCAGCTCTCATGTTTCTCATGCAAACCTTGCAAGTAATCAAGACTAACACCACCTTCCTCTGATCTTTTTCGGAGCATCATCCTTTTATGGCAAGTATCTGGGCTGGCTCTTAGATAAATAAATCCATCTGGGATAAGACCTGGGAGCGATGACACAACAGGATCAAACCAGGAATCATAGATGCTGATCTCCATCTCATTCATCCAGTTAGCTTCGTGAACAGCACGAACAAATACCTGTTGAATATGAGAATTTAGTTGCACGGTATGTACTAGTCAGTCAAACCAGGAAAAGAAAAAGAAATACTAAGTTCATATATGAACTAGCATTAGCACATAAGATAAGGCCTACCATCCTGTCACTGAAAACGCTTCTTTCCATCAGTCTGAGAGGTTTGATGCCACCTGAAGATTCCCTTTCTTGCATAACCCTTGTCACAAACACATAGTTCTGAAACGTGTAAGCATATCTTTGGGGCTCAGCATAGAAGGCATCAAGTATATTGAAGTGGTCAGGGCCAACATCCTGCCACTTAGCAACAGGTTCAGGTACTATTTCTACAAGATCACGTAGTTCAATAGTCTCATTAGCTATTCTCTGGAGAAAGGTGCTCTTTCCAACACTGATATTTCCTTCCACACAAAAGGTTAGCCTCTTCTTCTGAGGAGGCTTAGATGAGTTGGTATCCTCTAACTCCTCAACAACACTCTCTTTAATGAATGAAGTTATACTCTCAGCATGGTTCTTATGTATGATGCCAACTGAGCTCTGCAAGAACTCAACCATCTTCTCACTAGACTTTCCAAAGAACTGCACATCATGTAAATTACGAAAAAGTTAGGAGAGCAGCGCTCGAAAGAAGTACATAATATTACACTAGAATGTAGCCAACACAACAAACAAAATATAGAGTGGTAGAAAGCTATAGTTTCCTATTACCATTGTTACCTTCCATACCACTAAGAATCCAAAAGTATGTCCCAGAATGAAACAATAACTCGTTTATCAGAAAACACAAGAACATGTCACATAATCAATCTAGGGTTTTGATTTTCTGGACGCCAAGTCCAGAGCAGAAACAAAAAAGCATCAGAGCTCCCTGACTATTACTCCCTCTGTAAACTAATATAAGAGCGTTTAGATTACTAAAATAGTGTTCTAAATGCTCTTATATTAGTTTACCGAGGAAGTACAATACAAAAAGAACGAGATCTATTGGCATTAGCATCAATCGAAAAGGAAGATGGCATGACAGAGCATCAGCTTGTGTACTTTCAAAACAATCTACATAAGACACATAATTTTGGCTATGGATTTTTCATACACGTTTTTTAAAAAGAAGTAACATGCTCTTGCTGTTAACACCACGAACAGAAGAGTATGTTATGACAGTAGAACACACTTTCATGCAAGTGTTTGTTTCTTCAAATAGTACAGACACGAGTCTATAAAGTCCCTGTAAAAGGCAATGTCATGGGTTCCATTATAAGATTTCAAAAGCTCAAATGGCAGGTAGCACTATTTTCATGTGGCGCACCCCTTTGTCTTGTGCATGGGTCCGAAACATAGCCAATGTGGCCTATAGTATAGTAATCATACAGCATAGATGTAACAAGACTTGCACGACAGCAGGAGAGTTGTTAAACGAAACTGAAAGCTGTAGCTGACCACATGGATGCACTGTGACACTTTTTTTTTACTTATACTGAACTCCTACTTGAGTAACCATTTCAACATTCGCGGACAAGAGTTTGTGTTCTTTCATTTTCATAGGGGCGTGAAAAAACGCACGTTTTGGGTAGTAGCATTTCCAGCAATCCAAGCAGGGAAACGCGCACCTTATCCCTGTAGAGCTGCTTGAGATGCGCGACGCCCTCGAAACCGTTGTCGACGAGCTTCCTGAGGTTGCGCGGGCCGACCCCGGGGATGGCGAGGAGCTCGCCGCTGCCCGCCACGGCGCTGACGCCCCGCAGCCTCCTCTCGGCCACCGCGCGGACCTCGTCCCCGCCCCGCTTCTCATCCTCCGGCCCGGCGTCCGCGTGCCTGGAGGCCTCGAGGGTGCAGAACGTGCCCCTCCTCGCCCCGCCTGCGCCGCCGCAGCGCAGCCAGGGCCGCGGGCCCCGGCGCGCGGCGAGGAGCGCGGGGGAGCCGAGGCGGAGGGAGGGCATGGAGGAGGAGGGGAGCAGGAAGGGCGCCGTGGCGGCGTCAATGAAGGCGGTCGCTGCGGCGGCGGCGGGGGGGAGGGAGAGCCTGTGCATCTACGACGGCGGCGGCGGCGGAGGTCATCAATGGGTGGGTGGGGGCGGGCTAGGGTTTGGGGAGGGTTTTGGTTCGGTGTTATCCCCGCGGCCTGTGACCGTGAGCTGTGTCGTCGGGGAGCGGGAAGGGGGAGGCGGCCGAGGTAGAGCGGTCGAGGTGGACCGCGGGTGGGTCCGCCGGGAGCGGTGCACGGGAGGCTGCAGTGTGGGACCGCCAGGGCGGGGCAGCACGGGCGACCGAATTGTTTGCGCGCGGAATGCGGGCCTGTCGCTGTATCGGCGCCCCCCGGTTTCGGCGTCGGGTCGCTGGAACTGGTGTTGGGCGCTCACGTGGGGGATTGTGCCCGTTGGGCGGCAGTACACGTGGGCTTTTTCAGCCGGAAAATGGTCACGCTTTTTACTGGTGGTCGGCTGCTTCGCCGTGAAACCACTACATCAAACATGTCCAGCCTCAATTTTTTTATAAAAAAAATCCCATACTCAAGGTGAAACGAACAGTCGCACCACTGAGCACGCTGAGATCTAAAAAAAAAAACATTTGTGCCTTCAAGTTAGTGATTTATATTTTGGGCCAAGACTAATAAATAGGCCCGTATCTTTAGCTGCCACGCGTGTGTATATGGGTCAGCCACTGGCTCGGCCCTTAATGCTTAATGTTCTAACCCCTCAAAAAAGTGCTCAATGTATTTTTTACAGATTGCTAAAAGATTTTATTAAACCAATTGTAATATTAAAAATGGTATATATTAATAATAAAAGGTTCAATGTTTGTGCGTTTAGTGAAAATCGTCCCATATTTTCTGTTTTATGGAGAAAAATGTTCATTGTTAAAGAATTTCATGTCTTTTAAAATGTTAACGTATATAAAGAAATATGCCCATGCACGAATAAATATATTAACACACACTAGTGGGTAAACGATCAACAATTTTCCTAAATAACAAAGAAAAATGGAAGGAAAAATACAAAAAAGGAAACAATAAGGGGGCGCTTGTGTGGTGCAATGACTATTTATTTATCTGTTGCACTAAGTATAGAAAGAGTTTTGCTAAACAAATAAGCTTAAAATATGATTTCTCGAAGGAATCTTAGTACTCACGTGATTTGAAACCCTACCTGCTGCATAACTTTCTATTATTAGGGAGGAGTGGGGTTGACCCTCGAGCTCACGTGCTCCTAAATGAACAATATAATGAAAAATAAATCTGTCTTTTTTCCCCAACAAACATGTTTGTATCTCCTCACATTTTTCCGTGAAGAAATAATGCTCATGATTCTTTTCTTGAAAGGACATGTCACCTTGTATTCACATCTATTAGGATAGGTCACTAGCGCGACTTTTTGGTAAATCTTTGAGGGTAACCAAATTTGTACATATTTGGTTTTGTATAGTAATCTCTTGGCTCCAAATGCAGGATGGGGCATTCCCTGAGGAGCCTAGTTTGATGGCTAACATGCCAAGACATTTTTTCGATAAAGGGTGTTTTATTACTTAAAAGGTTTAAGCATTATACCCGGCCTCTGCATATGTAGAATGCACATGGCCGCAACAAGTTCAAACACAACAAGAAAAAAAGGAAAAAGACGTAATACAAAAATCTCGAAGAAATTGTACGACGCCTAAGTAGATGGGTGTCCAATTCGTAGATCACGCTGTCATCCATGTTGGATAAAAATATCCTTTGCCTTATCCTCCAAACGCATACAGATCACCGTAAACAGGTCGCAAAACTCCACACGATGTAGAGATGACCATAAACGAAGAGTACTTGTACATCTGTAGATTACCTGCATGAGAGATGAATTTTTATCATTAAAAACCTTGTCATTTCTACGTAGCCAAAGCGACCAAATAATGGCTAGCACTCCCACCCTAATTAGAGTCCTAAACCTGTGAACCACTCCATGTAGCCAATTGCCAAATATATTAGCAACGCTACGCGGAGGATACAGGCCAGAGCTATTTGGATGATTGTGTTGGAAATATGCCCTAGAGGCAATAATAAAATAGTTATTATTGTATTTC
The DNA here is from genome assembly GCA_022496015.1 of Hordeum marinum. Classification (NCBI taxonomy): domain Eukaryota; kingdom Viridiplantae; phylum Streptophyta; class Magnoliopsida; order Poales; family Poaceae; genus Hordeum; species Hordeum marinum. Next base: position 342,924,620 of record CM039672.1, on the reverse strand, counting down.
CTAGTTCATGATAATTGTCTATTATTCATGCTATAATTGTGTTAACCGGAAACCGTAATACATGTGTGAATACATAGACCACAACGTGTCCCTAATGAGCCTCTAGTTGGCTAGCTCGTTGATCAATAGATGGTCACGGTTTCATGACCATGGACATTGGATGTCGTTGATAACGGGATCACATCATTAGGAGAATGATGTGATGGACAAGACCCAATCCTAAGCATAGCACAAGATCGTGTAGTTCGTTTGCTAAAGCTTTTCAATGTCAAGTGTCGTTTCCTTAGACCATGAGATTGTGTAACTCCCGGATACCATAGGAATGCTTTGGGTGTGCCAAACGTCACAACGTAACTGGGTGGCTATAAAGGTACGCTACGGGTATCTCCGAAAGTATCTGTTGGGTTGACACGAATCGAGACTGGGATTTGTCACTCCGTGTGACGGAGAGGTATCTCTGGGCCCACTCGGTAAGACACCATCATTATGAGCTCAATGTGACTAAGGAGTTAGTCACGGGATGATGTATTACGGAACGAGTAAAGAGACTTGCCGGTAACGAGATTGAACAAGGTATGGTGATACCGACGATCGAATCTCGGGCAAGTACCATACCGATAGACAAAGGGAATTGTATACGGGATTGATTGAATCCTTGACATCGTGGTTCATCCGATGAGATCATCGTGGAGTACGTGGGAGCCAACATGGGTATCTAGATCCCGCTGTTGGTTATTGACCGGAGAGGTGTCTCGGTCATGTCTACGTGTCTCTCGAACCCGTAGGGTCTACACACTTAAGGTTCGATGATGCTAGGGTTATAGGGAAATAGTGTATGTGGTTACCGAAGGTTGTTCGGAGTCCCGGATGAGATCCCGGACGTCACGAGGAGTCCCGGAATGGTCCGGAGACGAAGATTGATATATAGGAAGTGAGGTTTTGGTTACCGGAAGTGTTCCGGGTGTCTACGGTAGTGTACCGGGACCATCAGAAGGGTTCCGGGGGTCCACCAAGTGGGCCCACCTGCCCCGGAAGGTTCCATGGGCTAAGAGTGGGAGGGAACCAGCCCCTAGGTGGGCTGGTGCGCCTCCCACCCCAGCCCAAGGCGCAGCAAGGGTGGAGGGGGCAAACCCTAGGCTTAGATGGGCCTTAAGGCCCACCCTAGGGCGCCTCCACCTTTCCCTGACCTGGCCGCCGGCCAGATGCCATCTGGTGGCTGCCGCCAGCCCCTAGGGTGGAACCCTAGGGCGCAGCACCTCTCCTCCCCTCCTCCTATATATAGTGGAGGTATTTGGGGCTGCACAACACACGAGTTCATCTCCTCCCAGGTGCAGCCCTACTCCTCCCTCTCCTCGTTTCTCCGTAGTGCTTAGCGAAGCTCTATCGGAGTACCACGCAGCTCCACCGCCACCACGCCGTCGTGCTGCCGGAGCTCTCCCTCAACCTCTCCTCCCTCCTTGCTGGATCAAGGCGTAGGAGACGTCACCGGGCTGCACGTGTGTTGAACGCGGAGGTGCCGTTCGTTCGGCACTTGATCGGATCTACCGCGATCTGAATCGCTGCGAGTACGACTCCATCAACCGCGTTCTAGCAACGCTTCCGCTTAGCGATCTTCAAAGGTATGAAGATCCAATCTCTCCCCGCTCGTTTGCTGGTTTCTCCATAGATGGATCTTGGTGACACGTAGGAAAATTTTGATTTACTACTACGTCTCCCAACAGACTGACCATATAGATCGAACGAATTTGCATTCAAAGAACAAATGTTTAATTGTCTCATCATGATGACAAAAAACACATCTCGTACTTCCTTGCCAATTCCACTTAACAATGTTATCTTTTGTAAGAATGACTCCTCAACAAAGATACCATGCAAAAATGTTATTCTTTAGTGGTATCTTCATCTTCCAGATCTTCTTGTTAATATCGACTGGCACAATCGGATGGACTAACGCTTTATGCATGGAATCCACAGAGAATTTACCACTCTCATGTAAGTTCCAACGAAACTCATCAGCGTCCTGTAACAATTGCACTATTGTCAAACGCTGCAATAAAGCGTTCCATGATGCAAGTCTTGGGCCGATTAGATCTCTCATGAATGTCACGTTTGGTGGGAAAGATTCCAACACCGTGGCAATAGTATCGCCCTTGTGACGCATGATGTTGTATAAAGCTGGATATCGTTTCCGAAGAGTAGCATTTCCCAGCCACGTGTCCTCCCAGAAACGAATTTCCGAGCCATCCTTAATAGAAAATGATCCAAAACGGAAGAAATGTTTCTTCATAGCCATTAGACCAGTCCAAAAGTGCGAGTCCCCAGGCTTCAGTTAAATTGGGATAATGCATTTGAGCCTACATATTTTCTTTTCAGGAGGGTTTGCCATACATCGTTTTTGGTATGTAACTTAAGAAGCCATTTACCTAGGAGGGCAGTATTTTTGACCTCAAGGTCAGGAATACCTAGCCCACCCATATCTTTGGGACGGCAAACCACGCTCCATTTAGCCAGCCGATATTTCTTCTTCTGGCTATCTCCTTGCCAAAAGAATCTCGACCGGAAATAATCCAGCCGTTGTAAGACCCCTTTTGGCAACGGAAAGAATGATATCATATACAATACCATATTACTAATTACTGAATTTATGAGTACCAATCTACCGCCCAGAGATAGCAAATTTCCTTTCCAACTATTTCAACAATTTTTTGCAATCTCTCCTCGACATGTTTCCATTCAGCATTAGTAAGTCTCTGATAATGTATCGGAATACCTAGATAGCTAATTGGAAACTGACCCTGTCCACAGCCAAATAGTTCAGCATACTGTTGGACCTCGTCCCGAGCCTCGCCAAAACAAAACAATTCACTCTTATGGAAGTTTATCTTAAGACCCAAAAGTTTCTCGAAGACTGATAAGATTAATTTCAGATTTCTTGCTTTTTCGATGTCATGGTCCATAAAAAGTATTGTATCGTTGGCATATTGAAAGATAGAAAGTCTATCATCAACTAGATGAGGAACTACCTTGTCAATTAGGCCCTCATTTTTTGCGTGCTCAATCATGACAGCTAACATATCAGCCACTATGTTAAATAGTATGGCGATATTGGGTTGCCTTGTCTAAATCCTTTTTTCGTTTGAAAGTATCTGCCAATGTCATCATTGACTTTGATGGCCACACTACCTCCAGAAACAAAACTTTGGATCAGAGCTTGCCACTCTGCAGAAAATCCTTTCATTCTGAGGGTCTGTTGGAGAAAAGACCATTTAACTTTGCCATAAGCTTTTTCGAAGTCAATTTTTAAAATAACTCCATTCAGCTTCTTCCTATGTAGTTCGTGAACTGTTTCATGCAAGATTACAACTCCATCTAGGATGTTTCTTCCTTGCATAAAAGCAGTTTGTGAGGGGCGAACCACATGATCAGCCACGGAATTCAGCCTAAGTGTTGCGGCTTTCATGAAAATTTTAAAACTAACGTTAAGGAGACAGATAGGTCTATATTGTTGTATCCTTTCTGCCTCATTAACCTTTGGTAGTAAGATTATCTGACCGAAATTTAGGCGGAACAAATCTAACTGTCCGGCATGGAAAAAGTTGAACAGTTCTAGCAGGTCCAACTTGATAACCTCCCAAAAGTATTGATAGAACTCGGCTGGGAAGCCATCCGGCCTTGGGGCCTTGTTGTTTTCCATTTGGAAAATTGCCTTCTTTATTTCATCCTCAGTATAAGGAGCAACAAAAAAAATGGTTTTCCTCATCAAAATCCTGGGGTATATCCTCTGTTCGTGACTCATCTAGAGAGAAGTTACCTTCTTCTGGTGCCCCAAACAAATCTTTATAGTAGTTGGTAATGTATGATTTGAGTTGTTCATGACCCTCGATCGTACCCTCATCCTATACAAGAGAATGAATAAGTTTCTTCCGATGTCTGTCATTTGCAACACCTTGGAAGTATGTTGTGTTCGAATCTCCTTCGAGGATAAATTGAGCTTTTGATCGTTGGTACCATTTGAGCTCCTCTTCGCGCAATAACTTTGTAATCTGTGCATTTGATTGGCTTTTTAGCTCAACTTCTTGCACGGATAACAGTCGCACCTCTGCAAGGGCCTCTAATTCATCAATGATAGATGATAATCGAAGCTTTTCCTTTTTCAGAATACCGGACGTATGTCTAGACAATCCTCCGAGGAATTTGCGTAGTGCACACATTTTATTATTCCATCTTTGGATTGGGATTTGACCTGAGACAAATCTTTCACACACCTTTTTCACCATATCATGGAAGCCATCCCGATGTAACCATCCAAGTTCAAACTTGAATTGGTGTTTACACCTAGATATAGGTGACCCCGTGGTTATATGTATGGGGGCATGGTCCCACAAAGCCTCAATACGTTCTAGTGCCCGTGTTGTTACCATAGGGAACTTTGATTCCCATTTGCTATCCATAAGCACGTGATCTAGCTTCTCGTATGTCAGCTCTGGAAGACTGTTCGCCCAAGTGAACTATCTTCCTATCATGGAAACCTCTCTTAAATCAAGACTGTCAATGACAGCGTTGAATAAGAAAGACACCTACCTTTGCTTTTCTCATGGGGAAATCTTAGCAAATTAAAATCACCACCTATTATAATAGGATATGGATTGTCCTTTGCCAGATTAACTAATTCTGGAAGAAAATTAGCTTTAAATTCTTCCTGGGATGCACCATACACGGCGACAAGAGTCCATGTATAGTTGTCAGCTTTGTTATGGATATGGAGTTTATACTCTCCTTCCGAACTTGCCAACACTTCCATCGTCTCCGTTCTCACGCCAAGTAATATGCCCCCAGATTTGCCATGGGGTGGACGAGACACCCAGGAGAAATCCGTGCCACCCGAAAGGCGATTAAGAAAACTCACCGAGAAATCTCGTCTCCCCGTTTCATAAATGGCCAAAAAATCGAACTTATAATCCCTAGAACAATCAGCGATATGTAAATGTTTAGCCAAGTCACCAAGACCTTTGCTATTAAAAAACATGCCATTCATTAGGAAACAGTTGGGGAATTAGACACTTTCGCCTTTTTACAAGACGCCTGACACTTCTTTGTGCGAGAAGATTTAGATTTACGGCCGGATGCTTTAAGTTCATACAAGGAACTTAGCCCAGTTTCATCTAAAACTACCTCCGACACCTCACCAACTATATGAGAGAGAAGCTGACCATCATTAGTGGCATCCGCATCCTCATCCTCTAGTTGGGAGTTGTCCGACTTGCCCAAGACTTTAGGTGTTACCGTCATACTCCATATGTCTCAGTGCATTAGTCGACACATTTACTTCTTTCTCATTATTACCCGAAACCATGCCTATCCTAGTCAGTTTAGAAGACATTTGCGGGGAAGAAAATGACAGAAAAGATTTATTAGACGATTCCGTACCAGCGTTGTCTAGGTTATATGACGCCTTTAGACGCATTGCCTTGGACAAAGAATCCTCGTCAGTTGTTGAAGCTCCCTGAGCATCAACCGGATGGCGTCCACGCCGGCGCGTCGAAGTAGCAGTCTTGGATGATTGTTGGGAATGCACCCCAAGACATAATTCTACCGAGATCCCTATATATTGAAGGAGTAAATGGACTACATGTGGCACTGATATAATCCGATGCAAGGTCAAAGTCGCAACGAATTGATATCTTCTAGTCCCTTTACTCGGAGGAAGAGTTTTTTTTAATAGGTAGGACAAAGGGGTAAATAGCGCTTTGTTTTCATATGTTTTCCATAAATGCCGGGGTTGGATGGCTTTCTGGCCCATTTTTTCAGCGACAATCGGATGTATGTGGAGAGGAAGTCACGAGTGATGAGATTTATATTGGCTGGGCTTGAAGAGCATTGAGTTAAGTTAATTAATCACATAGTGTTACTGCTGATCTCAAAGGTACTTAATTGCACCTTGCTCTCTCAGTTTTGCCTTATAACTATGTGCAACGTGCTTTATGAAATAGCCTCCCAAGTCAACATACTCTATAAAATAGCGGCAAGGACGACTACATATCACAGTTGTGTAGACGGGATGACGGCTTCTCCTTGATGTAAGGTCTGATCTAGACCCTGTGCGGGGAGGGGGGAGGGGAGCATACTCGTCGTCTGTCGCCACCACTAGGGCGGGCAGGGTCGACTTCTCCTCCTCATCACACGAGACTGTCTACCCTTCATGGCGGATGAAGATGGGATTGCCGCCCGTGGTCGTTGCCCCGAACTGGATCCGAAGGTCCCTCGGATCCGGAGTCCTGGCGCGGTGTTAGCTAACCAACCAAACACACCCTTGTTTTCTGTGAAAAGGGTAAAAGAATATGAATGTTGGTAGAACTCTAGACCCAACGAGGTTTCTCATTACATTGTGATTAGGTTGTTTATTGTGTGTTTTTGCTTGTTTTGTTGTTCAATATATCTATATTTTCTGTAGAAAATCCCCACAACCAAAAAATTGTTGTACATTGTGTATCTGTAGAAGTGCATGCTCTAGCCAATGCAATCAAAAGACCGATCTGATGGAAGAGACTAGGCAATACATTTATACTCGACACTCCCCCTCACGTGTGGCATCCTCAGGCCTAAACATGGACCGAAAGTGCCATGTAGAAGTGCATGCTCTAGCCAATGCAACCAAAAGACCGATCTGATGGAAAAGACTAGGCAATACATTTATACTCAACAGTATCATAAGTTAGTCGTGTACGGGACACACGTTCGTTGCACAAATTCACTAAATAATCACTTTATTTCAAAGGCAATTGTCCCATTTGTGTAAGTCGTCACTAGAATTAGCAAAAATCATAACATTTGATATTCATCTCACCTGGTTGTGCTCACTCTTCTTTGAGTGTAGTATATGCGTACAACAGATAATGCATTCTTATTGGATAGACAACCATATGAACTTTTTCAGAAATTAAATACTGAATATTCAACTACACATAGTAATAAAGATAGGTTCTTAGTTATTTCCTATTAATGCAAAGTGAGTAATTGATCGAATAGCAATAAAAATATTTATAGCCGATAAAAAGAACTCTGAACCATAGGTTTAAAAAAAGGCAGACACAAACATGACGGGAATATAAATTTATCATTTGGTTCGATTATCAAGAATCATTTGTCCAGTTCACCTAACACGAATTCACAATTGCTGTGACATTATCCTAAGTAGTTGAATCTTTCCCTCAGCTGACTCACTTGTTTCCTTCTTACACCAGCAACATCTCAAAGTGTACACATCGATGATGACTTTTGAACACAATTATCGACGGAAGCAAACAATTTGTTTCCGTGGCAGATAGAAAGAATTCCTTGAAAAGCAAAAAAATGGCATGAAAGTAACCTACATCGTTGTCAGTCGCAGAATACTGAAAAAAAGTTGATATGGACAGGAAGCAAAACATTTCACTTGCAGTTTATTGAGTTTTGTCGCTATGTTCGCGTTGTACTTTGTGTTGCTCGCTCTCGATAATGTATCTTCGGCTTTTTCAGTTTATCAGGTTTGTGAAATCACACTTGTAGTAGTTTCTCCTTCAAAATCTCACTTGAGTTTCCCGGTCAATTGGTGCAGATTCGATATACTCTACAGTCCCTAAAACTTCTCTGTTGTGGGTTAGCATGGTTAAAGTACTGATGATAACAACTCCTGTTTTATGGCTCAGCAAAGACTTGCGAAAGTTGGCATAATGATGCGTGATTCCCATGATTCCCACTTTTTTTGCTTAGCATTTCTTGAATCTTCATTACCTTTAGTTGTCTTGTCAATATCTCATCAGAAATTGTCGATTATCGCAAGAATTCGTCATTATATTTGTTAAGTAGTAAAATCAAAAGGAAAGTGAAGTCGATTGAACAATGGTGGGAGTACATTTACGGAACTTTTCATGCTCCAGTGTGAGAAAGTTTCCAATATGTCTTCCCTATAAGCTAAAGTAAAAGTGCATCAAATCTAGAACTTTCATGAAAGTGTTCCTTTCATATACGTTGCATCTTGCTGGCCTGAATTCATTGCCATGAGTAGACCACTCCCCTGATACCGTAGTGTGTTTTCTAGTTTTGTCCTAAGATAAATTATGTGATGAATCTTTCACCTCCTTTATCATTGTATTATACGCAGAAGTAAGGGTTTATTTTTAATTGACACCTCGTGATATTTGTTAGATTATACAACTTAAAAAGCTTTCAAATATACACATAAAATCTTGTTAGTATCTGCTATGTAAGTGTTATAATATTTTTCTAGATTCATGAATTGTAATCGCCCTGAAAAAGAACAATTTTACTTAGTACTAGTAGTTTAGCAATGGACAGAATCGGTTGTCAAATAGACAAATAAAATACACGTCTGCATGTCAAGATCTTATCGATGCTTATAAATTCACGGGTTGAAGGTTTGATCTAATCTTACATTCTCACTATTTTCACTCTAATATTTCATTTTCGTCCTCTCGTGGTTACTCACTATTTGTTCTTGGACACCATATTGTTGTTGCCTTAATTTTTTTTTGAGAGATAGTTGTTTATTGATAATGTGCATACGAAATTCTACAAGAAATTGGTGTTCTAACTATATATAACAAGGCTCCCTGCCAAAAAAAAACTACACAATAATGCACATGACAGTCGATTGTTACGTACTACTAAGGAATCTGTGAAGACTTGCTAAGATGCAAACATTTAAACATGTATGGAGGCACGGAAATATTATTATAAATTCAAATTTGATGGTGTTTTTGTCCACCTTCGTTCAATATGTTATAGATGTCATGATATGTAACGCTCAAGATGCGATCCTATCCTTATTTTGGCTCGAAGGACTCGACAGGGATAGAAACGCATCTCGTCGTTTCGCAATAATAGATATCATTACAAGTACACGTAAAGAAGAGATGCGTATATGGAATTTGCTTACACTCGCCACAAGCTACATCAAGATCACATCAATACAACATCATATTCAAACATCATACATAAGAGCAGTGTCTGACTACGGACGAAATCAAACGATAAAATGACATCCATTCTTGCTATCCCAGGCCGCCGTCCTCGAACCCATTCTAGATTGATGAACAAGAAGAAGAACTCCAACAAAAACAAGCAACGCGCTCACGTTAAATCATCAGATTACCTATACCTGCAAGTGTTGTTGTAGTAATCTGTGAGCCGCAGGGACTCAGCAATCTCATTTCAAAGGGTATCAAGACTAGCAAAGCTTAATGTGTAAGGTATGCTTAAGTGGTGAGGTTGCAACAAGCACTAAGTATTTATTTGATTGACTAACTTACGAGTACAGAAAATAAGGAGGGTGGTCTACGCATAACGAACGTGAACTAGTAATGACCACTAAGTGATCTTGAACACCTACTTACGATCAAACATAACCCCATCATGTTCTCGCTCGGTTCAGAACTCACGAGTCGAGACAATCACGGTTATGCACACGATTGATGTATTTTATTTGAGTTTACTTTAAGTTTATCATGACTGGGTATTAAACAAAATTCCAAGTTACCACATAACTGTGGGTACGCCTTCTCGAAAAGATTAAACTCTGCAGGGATGCTCAAACTCACAAACAAACCACACGCTGCACTAGAATAGACCTCAACCATGGAAAACCCGTAGTATTCGCGGAATCCCGATGAAAAATCTCAACCTCAAGATAGCTCGAAGTGTCCTCGAAACCCCGTGCACAAGATGTTCAAAAAAGGTAAAACAAATCCAGCAAGACCGTCCGACGTGTCGACGAACCCGATAGGAGCTAAGTATCTCGTTCTCAGGACACGATCGGATGAGCACAACGTATAGTGTCCTGCTAAAAATCTCCCGAGTTGCCCCGGGTTGGCCCTACATACGATTCTAGTTTGGACCAACACTCATGAGGAGCACTGGTCCAGGTTGTTGATTAAAGATCCTTGGGTCCCTATGCAGGTTTATTAGTTATTAGGAAAATAGAGTATCAAAGTTGGTCCTTGCCAGAAGAGTTTTATCCCAAAACAAAAATAACGGGGGTTCCCATAACAACCCCAAGCATGTTAGGAACGCTCAGTATGGACCATAACACCGGTACACAAGTAACCAGGGCGACAAAAGTGGAATAAAACACCGAGCAAAAGGCCAAGCCTTCCATCTTTTACCAAGTATATATGTGCATTAAATTAAATAGCAATAATGTTGTGATATAACAAAAATACCCATGTTGTCACATGGAAGCAACTTGCGCCTGCAACTAGAAACGTTATAAGAAGGGCTAAGCAAGCAGTAACATAGCCAAACAAATGTTTGCTCAGAAGTGGAGGGGTTAGAGGCTTATCATGGCAATGTTGGGAGGCTTGACATACAAGTGGTAGGTAACATGACATAACGATAGAAATGTGACAACTAGCATGGCAATGATAGTAATGGTATCCAAGGAACTGATCATCTTGCTTGGGATCCCGCTTGGAAAAAGAACGAATCCCTGAAGTAGATGAACCAGCGTAGTCGAATGAACCCTCACACTCCGAACGCTTTCGGTACTCTATCGAGAAGAAGCAATCCGGAAACAACAATCAACACATGATAAAGACCACAACATATGCATGATATGATGCACAAACAAGCATGATGCATGTCTGGTTTAAATATGTAAGGCACGATAATTACAACAATCAAATACTACACATTAAGTGAAGCTCAATATGCAACGAGCTGCATATTGACAAAACTCCACATTTGAATTACTTAGTTCATTCCTGTTTAGGTACACAACAATATTAAATGTTGTTAAACATGGCAAGAGGTGAAGCATAAATAAACTATATACCTAGGCATCTTAAATGAGATCGGAAACAACTTATAGTATTCCCGAAACGACCCCATATGTTAATTTTGAAGTTGGTTCAGATATGTAATAAACATATTTTATATTTATTAAAAAGTACAATAAAGTGCACCGTGTGATTCTATACGTCATTCTAGGTGATTTACATATATAGAACGTTTAAAACGGAGCTACAGTCTAAAAGATATGACCATCACAAAATAATATGCCATGAATGCAAAATGCATGAAAATGACAACCACAATCATTTCAAAACATGGATGCAGCAAGATATTATAAAACTACGTGTCATGCCCAAAATGGAGCAACGGTTCAACATATATAACAAACACAAGTTATAGCTATAATTTGGCCAAAAACAGCAACATAGCATATTGCAACCCACAAATCAACAAGATACGACGATCTAAAAATGCACAACAAGACATGGGGTTGTATCTTACATGATGCTCAATAATTCATCTCATAACATCAAGTTGATTAGAAACATGGATCAATAGGAAATGAGCTCACAAGATGGCATATTGAACCAAGCAGTTTTTTAGACTTAGTGAAAATTATCAATGTGTAGGACAGAACAGTTTTACCAAATTGACATGTTTGACAACAAAACTGACTAGGATGCAATCCCTATACTTGAAAATTGTGGGCACATACTAACAAAGGATAACATCTTAACAATTCATTCCATTGTGTCAACCACAAAGGACCTACAGATTCATGGCAATCATCATAGAAACATGGCAACAAAATAACAGTTCAGACTTAGTGAAATTTAACTATCTTCCAAAACTACATTTGACTAGGCATGTTGACATGGAAATAATAGCAACATAACCACCCTCTATGAGCATGAAAAGGACACTAACAACAACTAGACATGACACACTTCAAATCATTCCATTAGCACATATACAAAGGAGGCATGGTTTGCTTAATATGATGCTCACAAAACGGAACTTAACGTTAACAGATTACAGTTTTAACGCGATGGCTACTTGAGAGCAACAAATGAACATGATTATGATGTTTTACACAACAACCAGAGGCATGGCATGAAAGTACATATCACATAGAGCAACACTTGTGAATACACCACATGCAAAAGACCTACGGTTGAGATGCAATCATCCGCGAAAGTTTGAATAAAATTAATAGATTTTGCACGTTACGATGAGGTGCACTTTTTCAAAAGATATTTGAGCATATAGATGATTCCTAACATGAGTGGAAATTATGTCATGATGTAGAACACAAAGAGTAGATGCATTTTCATATATAACAAATTACCATCTGATGCACGGGTACCAAGATACCAACGTTTTAATATGCTATCATGATGCTGAAATCTGGGGACTTGGAGAAAATTACCCTTACAGAAAACGGGACGAAGCGGTGCAGGGACGAGCCCATGTTTGGATGGAGGGACGCCCGCGGATCTGGGACGTGGACGTCCCGATCTGGGTCAACGCAGGCGATGGTTGGCTGATGTCGTGGCCGTGGAAGTTGCCGGCGGCGAGGCCAAAGGCCAGCAGGACGAGGCGGGACGACAAGGGGCAACCGGATCCGGGCGGCTCATCTGGCCGGAGGTGAGGCCGGCGGCGAGGAGCGCGGACGCGACGGCGGTCCAGTGACGGAGCCTGATCTGGAGGCAACAAGTGACGACAATGGGTGGTTGGACGGTGTGGATTTCGAGGCAAAGGTAGTGGAGGCTAAGGGAAGGCCAGAAATGGAAGGAGGGCTGGCTTAAATAGGCAAGAGGGGCTAGGGTTAGGTGTTTTTACCCGTTTTCGAGTCGTCTGATCTCGATCGGACGCTCGAAAGCGGAGGGGGTTGCTAGGTGGGTTGTTGGGTTGTGGAGAGGGGTTGGGCTGAGATGAGATGAGAGGGGAGTTTGTGGCCCGACAACAGTTTTTTTAGAAAACCGAAACGTCTGATGAATAAACCGACGACGGTGACGCTATGGTTGACCGTTCGGGTATCAAACGACCTCCGATTGTGATAAAATTTGGCATGCGGTCTATCTACAATAAAACAAGACCGCACACCAACTTTCGACCCAATCAGAATTTTTTTGATACGCTTTTAAAAACTTTTTTTTAAAACAATGTCGCGGGCGCGTGTGTGTGGTTGGTCTCGAAACGGCCGACGACACAATGAAGAGAACCGACGACTATGAACGGATGCAAGTTTTCAAAAACGAGTGATGATGCTATACAAATGATGCGAATGATATGATGATGAATGCGACAAACAAAAAAATCGCACGATAACAACGAAATAAATCATAAATCTTCTGAAGCGTCAGTTCCGGACTGTTACATGACATTGACAGTACATGGAATGCACTAGTAACGTGTTTGATGCGCTGGGTGCTCTCAATCGTCACCGGCTCGTATTAGATGCTTTATCTGACGTGCATCAAGGTGTCGTGGATGTGTATTTGATATAACTTAATGCGATTACTTCCTATCAACCACAATGGCTCATCGGTATTGTCGTAGGATACAATTAATGCATAATCACTCAAATTTTCTTCTTTGAATTGGCCTGAGCAGTCACGAGAATAGCAAAATATCCATTGCGTGATATGGTCATTGGATAAACAGAAAGAGCACGCGTTGGCGCAAACTTATAAATGAAAAAACAAACGGCTTGCAATCACTTCATGTTAGTGGTATTGGCGCCCGCTCAGCCACTCTGACATTGCTGCTACTACCGTAGTTGTTGTGGATGCACTGCAGTCTGGCTTTGGTGTCGGGCATCGCCTCATGTGTTGATACCCAACTTGTGTCTTGCCATGGAAATCTTCTTTTCGTGCGTATGCTTCACTGTGCGATTTTTCTTCAAAAGTACTATCTAATTTGTATCAAATTCGAAAAGCATATGTTTAAATTAAAAAAATAATTAAAAATAGCACTCCGTCGGCCTCCGGAGGCCGAAGAGGGGCCGCCGGCATCCGGGGAGGCGAAGAGGGACCCGTCGGCCTCGTGGAGGCCGAAGAGTGTCAGGGGCACAAAACGTAATTAAGATGACCTCAAATGGAAAAGTTGTCATCACGAAAAATCTTCGCCTCGTCGAATCGGTTAATTTTGATATAAAAATCATCTTAATCCGAGGTCGTATGCAACCTATAGAGCCAAAACAAGGTCAGGGGCAGAACAGTGTCATGGGCACAAAACGTAATTAAGATGGCCTCAAATAAAAAATGTTATCAACACGAAAAAACTTCACCTCATCGAATCGGTTGATTTTGATACAAAAATCGTCTTAATACGAAGTCGTATGCATCCTGTAGAGTCAAAACAAGATAAGGGCAAAAGCTGCACAGTTACTTCGCACAGACAGAATGGATGTCACAAATTTTGTCACGGGACAGTTACTTAGAATAGAAATCACATGTTTTCTCCTTTCAGAAATACAATACATACGCAATATAACATGTGCTCTAATCTTTTATGAATGCACGGAAGCACACATCGTTAAACTGAGCCGACAAATTCTGATATTGATGAAGAACGTCACGCGCATTCATAGTCGAAGGGCGCCACATAGTACCACTTAAAGTTGATGTTGTGATTTTTCTTTTAATCAAATGGTTATAAGGGGCAGCGAGCCAGCAACGTGGGTTGCTCCGCTCCGCCCGTCCGACAAACCAGCGAGCCCGGTTCCACGCAGCGGCCGCTAGCATCGTCATCGCCGGACCGTGCGAGCAGCTCGGCGGATCCATGCCGACCGGTGAGCCCCTCCGCGGCCGTGGCGCCGGCAACAGGCCTGCAGCGCCGGCCACAGCGTACTCTGGTCATCATCGCCTCTTCCTCTTCCTCTCGGCCCACCTCGGTTGTTCTGGCTCGCTTGACCAAGCAAAGATTTATCCATGGCTGACTTTCTTTTCTTATCCCACAGGCGTTGCCAAGAAGCTGCCACTGGCTCTGCTTGTGTTCTTCTCGGCACTGCTCTACAATCAGATTCAGCCGCCACCTCCGAAGGTCCCTGGCTCGCCGGGCGGACCTCCGGTGACGGCAAATCGGACAAAGCTGAGGGACGGCAGGCACCTGGCCTACCTGGAATCCGGCGTCCCAAAGGAGCAGGCCAAGTACAAGATCATTTTCGTCCATGGCTTCTTCTGCTGCAGATACGACGTGCTCAACGTCTCCCAGGTACAGGGATTTGGAATCAGTCTAGCACTATGTGTACATGTATCATACGAAGATGAACCAGAGCGTTGCATGGTCTGGGTTGCACTCTGCTTCCAGGGGCTGCTACAGGAACTGGGCATCTACCTGCTGTCCTTTGACCGGCCGGGGTACTGCGAGAGCGACGCGCACCCGGCTCGGACGGAGGAGAGCATCGCCGTCGACATCGCGGAGCTCGCTGACAACCTGCAGCTGGGGCCCAAGTTCTACCTCATGGGCTTCTCCATGGGCGGGGAGATCATGTGGAGCTGCCTCAAGTACATCCCGCACAGGTAATGGTGGTGGAATCTCATATTCTTCCCCCATTTCAACCTGTGACGGTTTTCTTAACTGCATCCCATGCCGTGCCATGGAACCGGTGCAGGCTCTCCGGCGTGGCCATTCTCGCCCCGGTAGGCAACTACTGGTGGTCCGGCCTGCCGCCGGACGTGTACCAGGAGGCGTGGTACGTGCAGTTCCCGCAAGACCGAGCCGCCGTCTGGGTCGCCCACCACCTCCCGTGGCTGGCCAACTGGTGGAACACCCAGAGGCTGTTCCCAAGCTCCAGCGTCAAGGCCCGGAACCCCGCCATCTACTCCAAGGAAGACAAGCCGCTCACTGCCAAATTCGCCCAGCGAGCCCACAATGCAAGAACAACACTTGAACTTGAATGAACTACTCCAGTCCAGTGATTAAGCTTGATCTGACGCTTTTGATTTGTTTGCTTGCTTGTTGGAGTGATGTGCAGAAGCAGGTCACGCAGCAAGGGGAGCACGAGTCCCTGCACCGGGACATGATCGTCGGGTTCGGGAAGTGGGGATGGAGCCCGCTGCAGCCGGGCAACCCGTTCGCCGGCGTCGGCGACGAGGTGAAGGTGCATCTGTGGCACGGAGTCGAGGACCTGTTCGTGCCTGTTGCCCTGTCGCGGCACATCAGCAAGAGGCTCCCCTGGGTGATCTACCACGAGCTCCCGACGGCCGGCCACCTGTTCCCCGTCGCAGACGGAATGCCCGATGTCATCGTCAAGTCGCTGCTGCTCGGAGACGCGTGACGATGGTTTATTCTGAGCGAGAGCGAGAGCCGAGTTACTAGGATTTCGAATAAATTCATCATCTTACACTTGAATTGGATTGAGCACTTAACCCGGCCGGGGACTATTATAATATGCACTTCGAGGTGTATTGGACTAGACTGCCAAGTTGCTGCGATATCAATCAATCAAATACTGAAACGTGGTTTTCGCGTGTCCCCCGCAATAGAAAAATGCAGAGATTAGCGTGCCCTTGTCTGGTTTCATAGCCCCCCTCATTTTTATGTCAAAATTTGGTCATAAACTTAACAAATAAAAAAATGTTAACAGCTACTAACAGAAAATATATTGCTGCAAATCTAATTTGTTAAATTAATGGTTACGTTTGATTCAAAATACAAGGAGCGGTTGTTAAATTTGCTCAAATATACTATCCACCTTTTTGTGTTCTTGGCTACTTTGTGTGCATCTAAGAAGGGGTCTTCTATCGTAGGGACTAGCCGTGAGAAAGTTTCAAAGCACGTTACTATCCCGTGACCCGCAAAAAATGCTACACCTACAAATAGCTCATGTATAAGCTACGTAAAACTTATAACTCAACTAATAACGGTTTTGGTAAAACAGCTAGTTTTGGCATCATTCACGCCATCAACCGTTGGATCAAACACATTAGGAGCCGTGCAGGTTCTGGTGTTGCGCGTCGCTGCATTTCATAGTTCGCACACTCGTGTGGATGTTCGCCGTGTTGTTGAAAGGCTTAGGCCAGCCACCGCTGAGCCGTTTTATTCATTTGTACTGTCAGCAGGTCCAATATTGGCACAAGATGTGTCCTCTTTTTTTCTTTTTCTTTTTGTTGTTTCAGTTTTCTATTTGTACGAGGACGAAACACACAAGTGTGGGAGTCTATTTTTTGGTTTTGTTGACTAAGAATTTGTTATCGCTCCAATTAACTCTTAAACTGTTGGATCCCAGATACAAGAATTCATTCAGAAGCGGTAGAAAAAGTATTTTTTTGGTTGTGTACGAGTGACCCACACATAGGGTCCACAGGGTTGAGGAGACGCATGTGATGCCTTTTTAGTTTAATTTACTTTTTGGTTCTTCACTCTTGATATTTGATTATTTTTCTTTTGTTCTTCACTCTTGATTTTTGATTATTTTTCTTTTGTTCTTCTTTCTTTGTGATGTTTTTTCCTCATGCGGTAGCGTGAGATTTAACTATGCCTCGTTCACGCCATCAGCCGTTGGATCAAATTGTTTAGCGGACATTCCACGAGGCCCATCTTGATCCTTTTTTGTTTTTCTCTTTTTTGGTTGTTGTTTAACATTGCTCGCAGCCTGTAACGGCCTATTCTATTTTTTAGTACAAACTGGATCGACGAGGAGCGGTTGTACATTGGTCTTCTCATTTTTTCGGTTGCAGCAAGTGAGAGTGAAAGATAGAGCGCGGAGGGGAGACAATGGATGTTCATTTCTCTTTTTATCTATTTTCTTTGCCCTATTTTACTCTTTTTCTTTCTAGACCTTTTGTTTCTTTAATACTTTTTGCGGATTCCATTTTCTAATTTTGGGGTGACAAGAATGTGTGGTCCTTAGTTAGATGAGATTTAGTTTATCTTGGCTAACAACATACCATACTAGTTTTAAACGGGGGTCGCAATTGTAATATGATAAATGGAGCCGTAATTGCAAGTTTTCAAATGAGGTCGCAGCTGTAAGTTTTTAAGTTGGGCCGTAACTGAAAGTTTTCAAATAGGGACCGCATTTGCAAGTTTTTAAGTCCGGTCGCAACTGTAAGTTTCAAATTGGGATCGCAACTGCAAGTTTCCAAATTGGGATCGCAACTGCAAGTTTTCGAATTGGGATCGCAACTGCAGGTTTTTCAAACAAGGTCACAACTGTAATTTTATAAATGGGATTGTATTTGCAAGTTTTTAAAATGGGGTAGCAACAACAAGTTTTTCAAATGAGGTTACAACTGCAATTTAGTAAATGGGATTGTAATTGCAAGTTTTTCAAAAGGGGCAGCAACCGTAAGTTTTAAAGTCGGGTCGCAACTGCAAGTTTTCAAATTGGGATTGCAACTCCAGGTTTTTAAATGAACTCGGAGCCACAATTTTATAAATGGGATTGTCATTGCATTTAAAAAAAAAATGGGGTTGCAACTGCAACCCACACGCAACTAAAGTGGCACATATTTTTTTACATTTATTATTTTAACAAATTGTGCATGACGCCCCATCCACAACATCCCACACACAAGTAGACTTGCATGGTTTCTTTTTCTCCAATGTCAGGTTAGCATCCACTGCATGTAGAGACAACGCTCATGCTGGAATTACGACAAGCCTTCGCTGCAAACAAAATGATTTTCTAACTCCCTCGCAAAAAAAGATTTTCTAACTTGTTAACATTTTTTAGAAAAACTAGGTGTAGCTGGCTCGTAATATACTGCCTAATACATGGTTATGAGAAAAATAGGAAAATCGTTTGGCAATTTGGACTAGTACTAGCACATATGCCCGCACGTTGCAACGGAGAGTAAATTGACGTGTACAATGAAACTGTCATCTATGGAGAGCCTAGAGTTGAAAATAGGCAACACATGTGGGATCACTTATGCCGCCTTCGAGTTGTCTTGCAGGATCCGTGGCTGGTTTGTGGTGATTATAATGAGGCACTCTGGCAGCATGAGCATTTATCTCTGAACCTGCGTTTTGAGAATCAAATGGAGGCCTTCAGAGACTGTCTTATTACATGTGAGCTTGAGGATCTCGGCTTCTGTGGGCTAACTTACACATTCAATAATGGTCAAGAGGGTGCTCGCAATGTCCAGGTCCGTCTTGACCGAGCGTGCGCTGATGAAGCTTGGCGGGATATCTTCCCTTCTGCGAAGGTGTTGCATCTAGCCACTTCGTGTTCGGACCATATGCCGCTGTTAGTTCAACTAGAAGGAGTACAGGAGCAACAACGTCGGGCCTCTGTATCACGCTATGAAATCATGTGGGAATGTGACCATGTGTTACCCGGTGTCATTGCCGCGGCCTGGGCCAAACATAGGCCAGTGGGTAAGTTAGGCGCGGTTGCTACCTCCCTTAGTGGGGTGATGAGGGAGCTCAAACAGTGGAGCGATGCGAATTTCGGGAATGTGTTGAAGGAAATCGAGACTTTGCGTCAACAGCTCGCCGACCTCCTAGCAGGTTCGGATAGAGCAGAAATTCGTTGTAAGATGCATTAGCTGGATGAATTGTTGTACCGTGAAGAAATGCTATGGCTCCAACGCTCACGTATATCTTGGTTGAAGGAGGGGGAGCGAAACGCCAAATACTTACACCGGTGGGCAGTGTGGCGCGCACGAAGGAATCATATCCAACGTCTCATGAAGGAGGACGGCTCGTGGTGTAATGTCGCGAGTGATATGGAAAGGATGGCATCTTCATATTTTCAGGAATTTTTTACCAAAGATCCAACACTTAGCTCGGGTGAGGTCCTGGATTGTATCGAGCCGCGGGTTACGGTAGCTATGAATGAGTCTCCGTGTAAGGCGTACACAGAGGAGGAGATATCTAACGCCCTCTTTCAGATTGGCCCCTTGAAGGCCCGGGGCTGCGATGGTTTCCCGGCTCGGTTTTATCAGCGAAACTGGTCGTTAGTCAAAGGAGAAATCTGTGCAACAATTCAGGATTTCTTCAGCACGGGGCTCATGGCGGATAATGTTAACGACACAACAATTGTGCTGACTCCGAAAGTTCCACACCCAAAAGAGCTTAGGGATTTTCGGCCAATTAGTTTGTGCAACGTTGTTTACAAAGTTGTCTCTAAATGTATGGTGAACAGGTTAAGGCCTCTTCTTAAAGATCTTATTTCTGATAATCAAAGCGCCTTCATTCTAGGAAGGCTTATTTCCGACAACTCAATCATTGCGTTCGAATGTATTAATCATATTCAGTCAACCAAGGGTAATGCTCCAGCCTTATGTGCTTACAAGTTGGATCTATCAAAGGCCTATGATCGTGTTGACTGGGATTTCTTGGAGAGGGTGCCAGCCAAGTGGGGTTTCTCCCCTCACTGGATTTCCCGCGTGATGGCGTGTGTGACTTCAGTGAAATATTCAGTAAAGTTTAATGGGAAATTGTTGGAGTCCTTCATTCCTTCAAGGGGGCTCCGTCAAGGTGATCCGTTATCACCCTTTCTTTTTCTCTTCATTGCTGATGCCCTTTCTTCCTTGATTAATAAGGCAATGAGGGAGGAAGGCCTTAAAGGGGTGAAGATTTGTAGAAGTGCTCCGGAAATTTCTCACCTTCTATTTGCGGATGATTCACTCCTTTTCTTCCATGCGTCGGCACAACAAGCTGGGCTGGTTAGAGGTTTGTTGAACACTTATGCGACGGCGACTGGCCAATTGATTAACCCGTCGAAGTGCTCCATCCTCTTCTCAGATAACTGCGTGCATAATGTGGCTCAAGAGGTAAAGGGTATACTAGAAATTTCTCAGGAGGTTTTTGAACCCAAATATTTGGGCCTTCTAGTACCTGAAGGGAGAATTCATAAAGGTTCTTTTGAAACAGTACAAGAGCTTTGAGGAAAAGACTTATTGATTGGAGTGAGCAATATTCTTCCTCGGGGATAAAGGAGATTCTAATCAAATCGGTGGCTCAGGCCATCCCAGCTTATGTCATGTCTGTGTTTAAACTCTCTGCCTCAATTTGTGATGAATTGACACGTATGATACACCGGTATTGGTGGGGCGTGGAGAATGGGAAGAAGAAAATGGCTTGGATGAGCTGGGACAAGTTGAGGCTTCCCAAATCCATGGGGGGCATGGGTTTTCGTGACATGAGGGCATTTAACCAGGCCTTGCTAGCCAAATAGACCTGGAGATTGTTGGAAATATGCCCTAGAGGCAATAATAAAATGGTTATTATTGTATTTCCTAGTTCATGATAATTGTCTGTTATTCATGCTATAATTGTGTTAACCGGAAACCGTAATACATGTGTGAATACATAGACCACAACGTGTCCCTAGTGAGCCTCTAGTTGGCTAGCTCGTTGATCAATAGATGGTCATGGTTTCATGACCATGGACATTGGATGTCGTTGATAACGGGATCACATCATTAGGAGAATGATGTGATGGACAAGACCCAATCCTAAGCATAGCACAAGATCGTGTAGTTCGTTTGCTAAAGCTTTTCAATGTCAAGTATAGTTTCCTTAGACCATGAGATTGTGTAACTCCCGGATACCGTAGGAATGCTTTGGGTGTGCCAAACGTCACAACGTAACTGGGTGGCTATACAGGTACGCTATGGGTATCTCCGAAAGTGTTTGTTGGGTTGACACGAATCGAGAATGGGATTTGTCACTCCATGTGACGGAGAGGTATCTCTGGGCCCACTCGGTAAGACATCATCATTATGAGCTCAATGTGACTAAGGAGTTAGTCACGGGATGATGTATTACGGAACGAGTAAAGAGACTTGCCGGTAACGAGATTGAACAAGGTATGGTGATACCGACGATCGAATCTCGGGCAAGTACCATACCGATAGACAAAGGGAATTGTATACGGGATTGATTGAATCCTTGACATCGTGGTTCATCCGATGAGATCATCGTGGAGTACGTGGGAGCCAACATGGGTATCCAGATCCCGCTGTTGGTTATTGACCAGAGAGATGTCTCGGTCATGTCTACGTGTCTCCCGAACCCGTAGGGTCTACACACTTAAGGTTCGATGACGCTAGGGTTATAGGGAAATAGTGTACGTGGTTACCGAAGGTTGTTCGGAGTCCCGGATGAGATCCCGGATGTCACAAGGAGTCCCGGAATGGTCCGGAGATGAAGATTGATATATAGGAAGTGAGGTTTTGGTTACCGGAAGTGTTCCGGGTGTCTACGGTAGTGTACCGGGACCACCGGAAGGGTTCCGGGGGTCCACCAAGTGGGCCCACCTGCCCCGGAAGGTTCCATGGGCTAAGAGTGGGAGGGAACCAGCCCCTAGGTGGGCTGGTGCGCCTCCCACCCCAGCCCAAGGCGCAGCAAGGGTGGAAAGGGGAAACCCTAGGCTTAGATGGGCCTTAAGGCCCACCCTAGGGCGCCTCCACCTTTCCCTGACCTGGCCGCCGGCCAGATGCCATCTGGTGGCTGCCGCCAGCCCCTAGGGTGGAACCCTAGGGCGCAACACCTCTCCTCCCCTCCCCCTATATATAGTGGAGGTATTTGGGGCTGCACAACACACGAGTTCATCTCCTCACTGGTGCAGCCCTACTCCTCCCTCTCCTCGTTCTCCGTAGTGCTTAGCGAAGCTCTGTCGGAGTACCACGCAGCTCCACCGCCACCACGCCGTCGTGCTGCCGGAGCTCTCCCTCAACCTCTCCTCCCTCCTTGCTGGATCAAGGCGTAGGAGACGTCACCGGGCTGCACGTGTGTTGAACGCGGAGGTGCCGTCCGTTCGGCACTTGATCGGATCTATCGCGATCTGAATCGCTGCGAGTACGACTCCATCAACCGCGTTCTAGCAATGCTTCCGCTTAGCGATCTTCAAAGGAATGAAGATCCAATCTCTCCCCGCTCGTTTGCTGGTTTCTCCATAGATAGATCTTGGTGACACGTAGGAAAAGTTTGATTTACTACTACGTCTCCCAACAGTGGCATCATGAGCTAGGTCTATGCGTAGAATCTATGCACGAGTAGAACACAAAGCAGTTGTGGGCGTCGATTTTGTTAATATGCTTGCCGTTACTAGTCTTATCTTGATTCGACGGTATTGTGGGATGAAGCGGCCCGGACCAACCTTACACGTACGCTTACGTGAGACCGGTTCCACCGCCTGACATGCACTAGTTGCATAAGGTGGCTAGCGGGTGTCTGTCTCTCCCACCTTAGTCGGATTGGATTCGATGAAAAGGGTCCTTATGAAGGGTAAATAGCAATTGACATATCACGTTGTGGTTTTGGCGTAGGTAAGAAACATTCTTGCTAGAATCCTATAGCAACCACGTAAAAACATGCAACTACAGATTAGAGGACGTCTAACTTGTTTTTGCAGCATATGCCTTGTGATGTGATATGGCCAGAAGGATGTGATGTGATGCATTGTGATGTATGAGATTGATCATGTTCTTGTAATAGGGTTCACGACTTGCATGTCGATGACTATGACAACCGGCAGGAGCCATAGGAGTTGTCTTATATTATTGTATGACCTGCGTGTCAATCATAAACGCCATGTAATTACTTTACTTTATTGCTAAGCGTTAGCCATAGTAGTAGAAGTAATAGTTGGTGAGACAACTTCATGAAGACACAATGATGGAGATCATGATGATGGAGATCATGGCGTCATGCCGGTGACAATGATGATCATCGTGCCCCGAAGATGGAGATCATAGGAGCAAGATGATATTGGCCATATCATGTCACTATATTGATTGCATGTGATGTTTATCATGTTTACATCTTATTTGCTTAGAACGACGGTAGTAAATAAGATGATCTCTCAATAAAATTTCAACAGAAGTGTTCACCCTAACCGTGCACCGTTGCTAAGGATCGTTGTTCCGAAGCACCACGTGATGATCGGGTGTGATAGGTTCTAACGTTCGCATACAACGGGTGTAAGCCAGATTTACACACGCGAAACACTTAGGTTGACTTGACGAGCCTAGCATGTACAGACATGGCCTCGGAACACGGAAGACCGAAAGGTCGAACATGAGTCGTATAGAAGATACGATCAACATGGAGATGTTCACCATGGATGACTAGTCCGTCTCACGTGATGATCGGACACGGGCTAGTTGACATGGATCATGTGTCACTTAGATGACTAGAGAGATGTCTATCTGAGTGGGAGTTCATTGAATAATTTGATTATGTGAACTCGATTATCATGAACTTAGTCTAAAAATTGCCTTTAATATCTATATTGTAGATCCAATGGCCAACGCAAATGTCAACCTCAATTTCAACGCGTTCCTAGAGAAAACCAAGCTGAAAGATGATGGAAGCAACTATGCGGACTGGGTCCGTGGCTTGAGGATCATCCTCATAGCTTCCAAGAGATTGTATGTCCTTGATGCACCGCTAGGTGACCCACCCATTCTCCCAGCAGACCAAGACGTTACGAACGCTTGGCAGTCGCGCTGCGATGATTACTCCCTTGTTCAGTGCGGCATGCTTTACAGTTTAGAATCGGGGCTCCAAAAGCGTTTTGAGCAACACGGAGCATATGAGATGTTCCAAGAGCTGAAACTGGTTTTCCAAGCTCATGCCCGAGTCGAGAGATATGACATCTCCGACAAGTTCTTCAGCTGTAAGATGGAGGAGAACAGTTCTGTTAGTGAGCACATCCTCAAGATGTCTGGGCTTCACAACCGCTTGACTCAGCTAGGAGTTAATCTCCCGGATGACTCGGTCATTGACAGAATCCTCCAGTCGCTTCCACCTAGATACAAGAGCTTTGTGATGAACTACAACATGCAGGGTATGGAGAAGTCCATTCCCGAGTTGTACTCGATGCTGAAATCAGCGGAGGTCGAGATCAAAAAGGAGCATCAAGTGTTGATGGTAAACAAGACCACTAGTTTCAAGAAAGGCAAGGGTAAGAAGAACTTCAAGAAGGACGGCAAAGTTGTTGCCGCGCCCGGTTAGCAAGTTTCCGGGAAAAAGAAGAACAAGAATGGACCCAAGCCTGAGACTGAGTGTTTCTATTGTAAGGGTATCGGTCACTGGAAGCGGAACTGCCCCAAGTATTTAGCGAATAAGAAGGACGACAACATTAAAGGTATATGTGATATACTTGTTATTGATGTGTACTTGACCATCGCTCGTAGTAGCTCCTGGGTATTTGATACCGGTGCAGTTGCTCACATTTGTAACTCCAAGCAGGAGTTGCGAAATAAGCGGAGGCTGGCCAAGGACGAGGTGACGATGCGCGTAGGGAATGGTTCCAAGGTCGATGTGATCGCCGTCGGCACGCTACCTCTACATCTACCTTCGGGATTAGTTTTAAACCTTAATAATTGTTATTTAGTACCAGCTTTGAGCATGAACATTGTATCTGGATCTCGCTTGATGCGAGATGGCTACTCATTTAAATCCGAGAATAATGGTTGTTCTATTTATATGAGAGAAATGTTTTATGCTCATGCCCCGCTGGTCAATGGTTTATTTTTGATGAATCTCGAACGTGATGTTACACATATCCATAGTGTGAGTACCAAAAAGTGTAAAGTTGATAACGATAGTCCCACTTACATGTGGCACTGCCGTCTTGGCCATATTGGTGTCAAACGTATGAAGAAGCTCCATGCTGATGGACTTTTGGAGTCACTTGATTTCGAATCATTTGACACATGCGAACCATGCCTCATGGGCAAGATGACCAAGACTCCATTCTCTGGAACAATGGAGCGAGCAACTGACTTGTTGGAGATAATACATACCGATGTATGCGGTCCAATGAGTGTCGAGGCTCGCGGTGGCTACCGTTATGTTCTCACCCTCACTGATGACTTGAGCAGATATGGGTATGTCTACTTAATGAAACACAAGTCTGAAACCTTTGAAAGGTTCAAGGAATTTCAGAATGAGGTAGAGAATCAACGTGACAGGAAAATAAAATGCCTACGATCTGATCGTGGCGGAGAATATTTAAGTCACGAGTTTGGCACACACCTTAGGAAATGTGGAATTGTTTCACAACTCACGCCGCCCGGCACACCTCAGCGAAATGGTGTGTCTGAACGTCGTAATCGCACTCTATTGGATATGGTGCGATCTATGATGTCTCTTACCGACTTACCGCTATCATTTTGGGGATATGCATTAGAGACTGCCGCATTCACTTTAAATAGGGCACCGTCTAAATCCGTTGAGACGACACCGTATGAATTATGGTTTGGAAAGAAACCTAAGCTGTCGTTTCTAAAAGTTTGGGGATGCGATGCTTATGTGAAGAAACTTCAACCTGAGAAGCTCGAACCCAAAGCGGAAAAGTGCGTCTTCATAGGATATCCCAAAGAGACTATTGGGTATACCTTCTACCTACGATCCGAGGGCAAAGTCTTTGTTGCCAAGAATGGATCCTTTCTCGAGAAAGAGTTTCTCTTGAAAGAAGTAAGTGGGAGGAAAATCGAACTTGATGAGGTAATTGTACCTCCACTCGACCCGGAGAGTAGCGCAGCACAGGAAGTTGTTTCTGTGGAGCCTACACCGGCTAGAGAGGAAGTTAATGATGATGATCATGAAGCTTTAGATCAAGTTGCTACTCGAAGGTCCACTAGGACACGTTCCGCACCAGAGTGGTACGGCAATCCTGTCCTAGAGATCATGTTGTTGGACAACGATGAACCTTCGAACTATGAAGAAGCAATGGCGGGCCCGGATTCCAACAAATGGCTTGAGGCCATGAAATCCGAGATAGGATCCATGTATGAGAACAAAGTATGGACTTTGGTGGACTTGCCTGATGATAAGCGAGCCATTGAAAACAAATGGATCTTTAAGAAGAAGACTGACGCAGACGGTAATGTGACCGCCTATAAAGCTCGGCTTGTCGCTAAAGGTTATCGACAAGTTCAAGGAGTTGACTACGATGAGACTTTCTCACCCGTAGCGATGCTGAAGTCAGTCCGAATCATGTTAGCAGTTGCCGCATTTTATGATTATGAGATCTGGCAAATGGACGTCAAAACGGCATTCCTTAATGGCTTCCTGAAGGAAGAACTGTATATGATGCAGCCGGAAGGTTTTGTCGGTCCTAAAGATGCTAACAAGGTATGCAAGCTCCAGCGCTCCATCTATGGGCTGGTGCAAGCATCTCGGAGTTAGAACATTCGCTTTAATGAGGTGATTAAAGCGTTTGGGTTTGTACAGGTTTATGGAGAACCCTGTATTTACACTAAAGTGAGTGGGAGCTCTATAGCATTTCTTATACTGTATGTGGATGACATGCTGATAATGGGAAATAATATAGAACTCTTGGAAAGTATAAAGGCCTACTTGAATAAGTGTTTTTCAATGAAGGACCTTGGAGAAGCTGCTTACATATTAGGTATTAAGATCTATAGAGATAGATCAAAACGCCTCATTGGTCTTTCACAAAGCACATACCTTGAAAAGATATTGAAGAAGTTCAATATGGATCAGTCCAAGAAGGGGTTCTTGCCTGTGTTGCAAGGTGTGAGATTGAGTACGACTCAATGCCCGACCACGGCAAAGGATAGAGAAGAGATGAGTGTCATCCCCTATGCTTCAGCGATAGGCTCTATCATGTATGCCATGTTGTGTACCAGGCCTGATGTGAACCTTGCCATAAGTTTGGTAGGGAGGTACCAAAGTGATCCCGGAGCGGAACACTGGACAGCGGTCAAGAATATCCTGAAGTACCTGAAAAGGACAAAGGACATGTTTCTCGTTTATGGAGGTGCCGAAGAGCTCGTCGTAAAGGGTTACGTTGATGCTAGCTTCGACACAGATCCGGACGACTCCAAGTCGCAAACCGGATACGTGTATATTTTGAATGGAGGGGCAGTGAGCTGGAGCAGCAGCAAGCAAAGCGTCGTGGCAACATCTACATGTGAAGCGGAGTACATAGCTGCTTCGGAAGCAGCAAAGGAGGGAGTCTGGATGAAGGAGTTCATCACCGACCTAGGAGTGATTCCGAATGCGTCGGGCCCGATGACTCTACTCTGTGACAACACTGGAGCTATTGCCCTTGCGAAGGAGCCCAAGTTTCACAAGAAGACAAGACACATCAAGCGCCGCTTCAACTCCATCCGTGATTACATTCAGGAGGGAGACATAGATATTTGTAAAGTTCATACGGATCTGAATGTCGCAGATCCGTTGACTAAACCTCTCTCACGAGCAAAACATGATCAACACCAGAATGCTATGGGTGTTCGATTCATCACAATGTAACTAGATTATTGACTCTAGTGCAAGTGGGAGACTGTTGGAAATATGCCCTAGAGGCAATAATAAAATGGTTATTATTGTATTTCCTAGTTCATGATAATTGTCTGTTATTCATGCTATAATTGTGTTAACCGGAAACCGTAATACATGTGTGAATACATAGACCACAACGTGTCCCTAGTGAGCCTCTAGTTGGCTAGCTCGTTGATCAATAGATGGTCACGGTTTCATGACCATGGACATTGGATGTCGTTGATAACGGGATCACATCATTAGGATAATGATGACCCAATCCTAAGCATAGCACAAGATCGTGTAGTTCGTTTGCTAAAGCTTTTCAATGTCAAGTATCGTTTCCTTAGACCATGAGATTGTGTAACTCCCGGATACCGTAGGAATGCTTTGGGTGTGCCAAACGTCACAACGTAACTGGGTGGCTATAAAGGTACGCTACGGGTATCTCCGAAAGTGTTTGTTGGGTTGACACGAATCGAGACTGGGATTTGTCACTCCGTGTGACGGAGAGGTATCTCTGGGCCCACTCGGTAAGACATCATCATTATGAGCTCAATGTGACTAAGGAGTTAGTCACGGGATGATGTATTACGGAATGAGTAAAGAGACTTGCCGGTAACGAGATTGAACAAGGTATGGTGATACCGACGATCGAATCTCGGGCAAGTACCATACCGATAGACAAAGGGAATTGTATACGGGATTGATTGAATCCTTGACATCGTGGTTCATCCGATGAGATCATCGTGGAGTACGTGGGAGCCAACATGGGTATCCAGATCCCGCTGTTGGTTATTGACCAGAGAGATGTCTTGGTCATGTCTACGTGTCTCCCGAACCCGTAGGGTCTACACACTTAAGGTTCGATGACGCTAGGGTTATAGGGAAATAGTGTACATGGTTACCGAAGGTTGTTCAGAGTCCCGGATGAGATCCCGGACGTCACGAGGAGTCCCGGAATGGTCCGGAGACGAAGATTGATATATAGGAAGTGAGGTTTTGGTTACCGGAAGTGTTCCGGGTGTCTACGGTAGTGTACCGAGACCACCGGAAGGGTTCAGGGGGTCCACCAAGTGGGCCCACCTGCCCCGGAAGGTTCCATGGGCTAAGAGTGGGAGGGAACCAGCCCCTAGGTGGGCTGGTGCGCCTCCCACCCCAGCCCAAGGCGCAGCAAGGGTGGAAAGGGGAAACCCTAGGCTTAGATGGGCCTTAAGGCCCACCCTAGGGCGCCTCCACCTTTCCCTGACCTGGCCGCCGGCCAGATGCCATTTGGTGGCTGCCGCCAGCCCCTAGGGTGGAACCCTAGGGCGCAACACCTCTCCTCCCCTCCCCCTATATATAGTGGAGGTATTTGGGGCTGCACAACACACGAGTTCATCTCCTCCCTGGTGCAGCCCTACTCCTCCCTCTCCTCGTTCTCCGTAGTGCTTAGCGAAGCTCTGTCGGAGTACCACGCAGCTCCACCTCCACCACGCCGTCGTGCTGCCGGAGCTCTCCCTCAACCTCTCCTCCCTCCTTGCTAGATCAAGGCGTAGGAGACGTCACCGGGCTGCACGTGTGTTGAACGCGGAGGTGCCGTCCGTTCGGCACTTGATCGGATCTACCGCGATCTGAATCGCTGCGAGTACGACTCCATCAACCGCGTTCTAGCAACGCTTCCGCTTAGCGATCTTCAAAGGAATGAAGATCCAATCTCTCCCCGCTCGTTTGCTGGTTTCTTCATAGATAGATCTTGGTGACACGTAGGAAAATTTTGATTTACTACTACGTCTCCCAACAGAGATTACTTGAGACGTTGGACAGCTTTTGTGCTCGGTTATTGAAAGCAAAATACTATCCATCCGGTCATCTCTTAGATACGGTCTTCCCTGCCAATGGTTCTGCTATTTGGAAGGGAATTCTGCATGGACTCGAGCTGTTGAAGAAGGGTGTCATTTGGCGCATGGGCAATGGTACTTCTATTCGTACATGGCGGGATCCCTGGATTCCAAGGCCCTTTTCCTTCCGGCCTGTCTCTCCGAAAGGATCATGCCGCTTTAACCATGTATCGGATTTCTTGGATGACAATGGTGCGTGGCGAGTGGATCGTTTGACAGAAGCCTTTTGGCCAATGGATGTTGTTCAAATCCTAAAGATCAGAACCTCACCTCGCCAACGTTCTGACTTTCTCTCGTGGTTTCCGGAGAATAGCGGTTTGTTTACGGTGAGAAGCGCTTACAAGCTGGCAACACAAGAGTACAACTGTACCTTTGTTGCTGGTGCTTCAAGCATGAACCCGGATGGTCGTCGTACCTTGTGGAATAGTATTTGGCAATCAGCAGTGCCCCAGAAGATGAAAATCACAACTTGGAAGGTGGCAACTGGTACGTTGGCCACACAACAATATAAGAGTTTTAGACATATCTCGACTCATTCAAACTGTCCACTGTGCGGTGTGGAAGAGGAAAGTGCGTTTCATGCTTTGATCACCTCCACACATGCACGGATTCTATGGGTTAATATGCGACGGAGATGGCCACTCCCAGTTGATGATTTTCTTATCCATAGTGGTCAGGAGTGGTTCCTACACTTACCGAACAAATGCCCAGGAGATATCCGAGATATGATCATCATGTTAACTTGGCGAATCTGGCAGATGCGCAATGACTTGGCCCATGAAAAGGACATCCCTCCTGTCCTGGCCTCGGTCGAGTTCTTAGACAGCTACTACAAGTCTATCAAGCTCGTTGGTAGGTACTCAGAAGAAGAAATTGTTAAAGGAAAGATGCAACGGTCCATTCTTGGCAAAACCCCGGAGAAGAAGCTGATCTCTGCTGCCCCTTGGCCGGCTCCTGTTGTGGACACGGTGTCCCTCTCGGTCGACGGATCATTCCAGGAGGCCGACGGGTCTGCATCTGCGGGTATGGTCCTAAGGAATAGCGACGGATCTATTATATTTGCTGTTTATCGGTTCATTTTTCATTGCAATGACTCGCTGGAAGCGGAGCTGCATGCAATCATGCAGGGCATGGCGTTGGCAATCCAACATACCACTCTTCGTGTCATACTTCAGTCGGATTCGTCTGTAGCCCTGTCAAGCTTGTCAAACAACTCTTTGGTTCGGTCGGCCTATGGCCAGTTAGTCCTTGAGATTAAGGATCTCTTTGGTAGTAGGGAGTTCGTGCCTCATAAAATTAGTCGGTTTCAAAATAGAGTTGCCGATCGGTTGGCCAATTATAGCCGATCTAAGCGTGCTACGGCTGTGTGGCTCGGCTCGGTTCCACCTTGTATCGCGGATTTGTGGCCTCTTGACTGTAACTCTATGAATTTGCAATAAAACTCCCTTTACCCCCACAAAAAAAACTGTCATCAACGCAGGCACGACAACATCAGATGGTGTAACCAACAATGGCGGGGGTGCAATCTGAGGTCGAAAAAAAATGCAAGCACTTAGTTCTCTCAAATCCTGAAATCCACGCTTATTTAGTTTTATAGTTTTGCATATCCAACTTCTAGCAATATCTATTGACCTCTCAACAACACACATCGGACTTGCAATAACATATGTCATTCCTGCAACGTTTGCATGGTCGGCTTTGTAGTCGGTTCAACTTTTTTGTTTTTACGGAAGAAACTTTCAATCTATTCATCATTTGTCATGATAGTGCATAAAATATTAGAAGTAAGAAAATCTACGATCAGGTCCATGGACCATCTTGCGATGATTACATGCATGTCTATCCCTTTATTGGGTTTCTGTTTCTTATCACACAACCGGCATATTTTGTCAATTTAATTCCTTTGTTTCCATGACAGACCCAAACCTCATTTGTTTATTTTCAAGGCCGTTTGTTGATATTCGAACAACTCTCAAGCTTATATAAAGCGGTGAGATTTTATACAAAAGGGCGAGGTGGGACTATTTGATTGGAAACGAACCTCCACATCTATCAGATTAATGCAATACTCTAGTTGGATGCAGTCACAGGAAGCGAAGAGGTGGGCGTGGGTTCGATTCCTAATATTTGCTCTAGGGAATTGATTTGCGTTTTGTCTCTTTTTTTTTTTTTGCACCAGCTTATTTCTGTAATTGAGGAGAAAGCCCAGAAACAGGCTCATCAACACATGGATAGATGTGGCCCAGTTTATAACATGAAAACCATCGAGGGATGTACCTGCTGGCGAGCGAAACGTATTTTGACGTACGGAATTCTTTTGACGGACGAAACGGACAAAATCTTGGGGGTAAGAAGCACTAATCTCTTTTTTATAATATATATATATAATACACACACATAAAGTCTATTCATCACCCAGGGTCTAGAATAAGTTATTCTTCACCCGAGGTAATATTATGATTGTTTCATAAATAAATTATATTTTAAATACAAATATTTACATTTATATTGATTTACTACATAAAGTTTGACATAAAAAAATAAAAATATAAGTCATAACACCCGAAAAATCATATTTTATGTATATTTTGCACTATGTTTTTATGTTTGTATATTTACATGACATAAATATTTTTTACGGTGACTATATATTTTCTTACGGTTTCTTTTTACGTATGAAATACGATAAAATTTACGGAACGTAAAATTACAATGCATTGATGTGAAAATAGAGGGGGGTGAAGAACAACTATTCCTCACCCAGGGTGACGAATAGTCGTCATCCTGGGTGAGAAATGGTTATTCTTCAGCCCCCTCTATTTTAACAAGAATGCACCATAATTTTACGTTTCCTAATTTTTGTCTTATTTCAAACTTAAATAAAGACCGTAAGAAAATATATAATCACCGTAAAAAATATTTTATGTCACGTAAAATTATAAACACAAAAATAGTGTAAAATATACAGTAATTTCAAAAATTTTTTGTCTTGTGACCTATAATTTTGTTTTCTTATGGCAACATTTACGTAGTGATTCAATATAAATGTAAGTATTTGTATTCCAAATGTAATTTGAACTGATCGTAATATTATCTCGGGTGAAGAATAACCTATTGTACACCCTAGGTGATGAATAGAGTTTCTCTCTCTCTAGCAAAAGGGCCTGCGCGTTGCAACGGAGGGAAAAAACACACCATCGTCTATAGCGATGACCACATTATGTTCACATCTCATCGTATGATTTTGAAAATTTGATCATAAATGTAAGACAATATTTTTTTAAAATTTATTAACAAGTTGAAACAATGTCCACATTTTTAAAAAAATATCATGGTTGTCAACTTGGTAGTTCAAAGAATCATTCTGAATTTCAAGAAATATATTTTTAAACATATTATAATATTCCGATCCATCCCGACAATTAAATCTTCAAAATTCACTCAGGTATATAATCAGAAAGACTCAGAAGCATTGCTGTTGAACTACATACATTTGATCATTCGTGAACATTTTTACAAATTTGAGAACATTTTAAAAAATTGAGAACATTTCTTACTATTTATAAACATTTTTTAAAATTGCAAAAAATATTTTATGTTGCGAACAGTTTTTATGTATTTTCTTACCAATTGGTGAATAATTCATTTTTGAATTATCAAACATTTTTTTCAATTGTATTAAAGCAATTGCTCAAAATGTTGGACTTTTTTTCATTCACGAATATTTTCTTCAAAATTATGATTTTTTTGAATATGCAAACATTTTTACAAAAATCGGGAACAATTTTTGAATTCACAAACATTTTATGTTTTATCGAGCATTTATTTAAGATTAATTTTATGAATTCCGATTTTTGTATTATTTATTTATTTATTTATTTGAAGTAGAAAAAACTGAAAAGATAAATAGTAATAAATAAATAAAACTAAAAAACAGGCCTGCCCATGGACTGGCCCATATGGGCGTGCTGCTTCTTTTCCAGCGCACATAGCGTTGTATAGCTGGTTCCTATGCTTGGGCCGACCCATGCGAGGATTCCCTGTAAAACGTTTTTTGTAACTTATAGGTAGTATTGGTTAGTAATATTAGGCAGATTTGGAGGCAATTTTAATGCCACCAAAAGCAATGGGTGCTTTATTATTAGGTAAAGATACTAGTATAAATGCCCGTGCGTTGCACCCGACGATTAAAACGAACATAACCTGCATCATATGCCATTGTGCATCATTTTTATATTCATTTTCAATAAACGTTGGTAATATGGTGAAACATGTGAATTTCCTTACAATAAAAGTTAACATTTTAGGAAAAAGCCTGTGCATTGCAACGGGTATGAAATATATTTTATGGTTTTCATGATATTTGAGAGTTTATTTGTCATGATGAAATATTGAGTTCTATCTCTCAATCTGTTAGGTTCTTCCTCGTCTTATCATGAGTTCATATTTTACACTTAACCACTTTAAAGATAAGAAGACCCATTAGATTGTAAAGAGTTTACAATGCTTGGTGCTTTTTTGTTGATACGTTACCGCCAGCATTAGGAGAACACCAACTGCGCCTGCGCGGCTACTTCCACACCATCACCACGGCTCGAACTGGATCAACATGAGGACAAGCAGAGCTACGGAGAGAGATGGTATGACGAAGGGGAGTAGCCACATGCATGGAGGTGGTGCACGGAAGGACAGAGGACATGGTCGGCGTAGCCATGGCCACATGCTTCTCTCTCTCTCCCTAGCCAGCATGCAAGGCGAAATAGGACGTAACCCCTCCTTCAGACCCAATTTGAGCAGGATGCACCGTTGTCGTACTCTAAACTCTTCCTTCCTCTCTTCGCTCTATCTCACCAACGGCATCGGAAACATCCAAAATCAAGGAATATATTGATATCAGGTAGTCAGTGAACCCCAAACATCTTTCCCTTAAAAAATAGTATTTCTTTCCAATATTTTTTGACAGGTTTTTTCAATATTTCAGTCACACATATTACGATCGAAGTCGCTCACATACATGAGCAGACACTCATCCCTATGAACGTACGCACACACACCCTACCCCTCTGAGCACATCTGAGAGAGACTGAGCCGACACATCATATTCCACAGACGTCTTCGTAGTCGAAGAGAACGTCTCCTCCCAGTGAACGCACATCACCGAAAGTCCTGAAATAAATCCACGAAAATGCAAGCATCAATATTAAGTCTGGGACTTGAACTCTGATAGGCAGGGGATACAACTGTTCTCCTAACCATCAGATTGGTTTACACATGCCTCTTAGACTAATATATGTTTTTTTAGTGCCAGTTCGTGTTGCCGACAAATTAATTCAATATTTTTAATAACATGGTTTTTGGAAGGGATTAAACATGTACTGCCCGACTCTAATAAGGAATTAGTCTCACAAAGGTTTGTTAGATTAATGTATTACGGTGCCGTCCGTGTTGTATTTTTGCATTTACCAATTTTTGTTCTTTGGTGGACGAGTACATTGGCGATCTCTTGAAAGAAACACATATTTTCACAATGCAAAACAAATCAAAATAAATCGTACATACACAAACGCACATACATATAACACGTTCAAGAAATTTTTCATAACAATATAATTCCATACTCATGTAGGAAAAAACAAAAGACATAAATGAAAATTGGTCGAATTTTTACATTATTGGGCCGGGAATTTTTTGTCCAGCTTGCAACTCATAATGTTTTTGACCAAATTTTCCAGATCCTTCATGAATATGTATAAGTTTTCACAGTTTTGTTTAGAATTTTATTAAAACTTGGAAATATGATTTTTGAATATTTATCAAATGTTTTAAACTTTGTAAATGTGACCTAATAGTTTTTGTTAGTCAGACTTACATGTGTTCTTGATTTATCCATGCGTTTCTACACCTCAGAATTAAATTGCTGATTAGGTTCGATCAGTTCTCCGGACTAAGGATTCGTTAGGTGCACGAATTAAAAGATCAACAATTTGGCAGATGAAACAGTAGCGACGTGCTAATGTTACTTCAATCTAGCGCATAACTCATCAAAGCAATTAGTCATGTATGTCACTGCACAATACGGAAGTGCTCCTTCCACCACGTCACATGCAGCACTAAAAAAAAGGGTCCACCAAAGCCTTCGTCCATCATTAGTTCGCTCCCATAGCAACATGCCCCCACCGATAATTCCTTTCACACCGCTCAGTCCTTATCTTCTCCACACATTCACTCGGCACTCTGTAGTTATCTCCAGCCAAGCTGTCGCCCCAGCCAGCCATCCTTGCGCGCCACCAGACCTCCTCCCGCGCCTCCGCCATAGGACCAACCTGCCCTTGCGCCGCACCCAGCACCCACTCCTCCACTTCTCCATCCAGTGCCCACGAGCTGCCCTACCCCAGCTCCTTCAACCAGCTCCTTCCTTGCCTACTCTGGTCGTGCTCCACGACAGGTGGCAACGAGCGCCCGTATTCCAAGGGGCCGTCCCGGCGTCCCCTCATTTGTTCCAGCCGCACCCACGGGGCTCCGTTCCTCTTCCCCGAGGGTAGCCTGGACCTCTGCCTGCCCAGCGCCACAACCTTGACTGGCTCATCCGTGCCGTTGATGCATTGGCCTCGCGGGATGCCCGTTTTATCTTCTCTCTCTCTCTCTCTCTTATTCTCTTGATTCAGCCATCTCAGCTTAAGCCCCTCTCTGGCCTCATCTCGCTTAGTTATTCGGCTTGTTGATTGTCTACTTTTGAATCTTTATAAATTTGTAGGATTCGATCCAAAGCTTCGAGGTGGGACTAATAGTTAATATAATAACGACTGCAGATGTGGGGAAGGATTGATGCACCGATGGCACACGGCGGCGTGGTGGTGGGCCGGCGGCGCGGTGACGTGGGGATGGGCCGGGGACGCGTGGTGAGGCGGGCGGAGCGTGGTATGGCAGGCCTAGTCCGGCCCAAACGAGCGCAACTATACATATATATTCCGCTGCTCGCACGGATGAAATTTTAGTACCACCTTAAATACGAAAAAATAACGAAGCTGGACGAACAAGAAAAATTCATCTAAACGGAATGAAACCAAGAATATCACCTTGCTTTATTAGTAGGTAAATAAATAAATAGATATAGATTAGGTATAGGTATTAGATATATATAGATATATAGATATAGATATAGATATAGATATAGAAATGTGCTCATCCAGTTCGTAGATGGTTGTAGGCCTAAATTTTTTACGCGCACACACCCAAAAAAAAGAGACACAAACAAGGCTGGACACACAACTCGGCCCACTAATGGCCCATATTAACGGCCCAGACAATGCACGTAGAAGAAAACCAGCCTAGGCATATGTGGTCGATAACAGAGGTAAAATACCAGTATTTTGTATGATGATGTCATTCGATGTCAGTTGAATGAGACCAAACTACTTCTCATTGAGCTGATTTCTAGGCATCCCCATATATCGTCCATCCCCTGAATTTAACAGGGTGAGGTCCGGGCAAAATTTTCCTTCCAATTAAATTGTACCAAACCAGCTATCACGTAAAGTTACGTTAGATGTTTACATAAGCGTAGCAAAGCCGCGCGACCCATCCTCATCCTTGTCGCTTTTCTATTTCAAGAGTTGTATTGACACTTAAATCCAACTTTATCCTTGTCACTTTTCCCTTTCAGAGTTCTATTGACACTTAAATCCAACAAACGATGTAAATGGATAAAGAAACCATCCTGCATTTCCTGCAAAACACCTGAGCTTTTTCCAGTGAAATAAAATAGTTGTTCAGTTTTGGACATGCCCAAGAGTGTGTCACTTAATTTTGGAATCAGGGCTGCACTTTTTTAGATGATGATTCAGTATTTCATGCACATCATTCAAGATACTACACAAAATATTGAAACAAAAATCCGTGTAGTCCTTAGGGCTCCTTTTTTGGGGGGTGGGGGGAGGACTTCCGGCCCATTCATATCCAATCATGACAGCACAATGAACACAAATAATAATAATAAAATACATACAGATTCATAGACTACCTAGCAACGACTACGAGAACTGAAGCGAGCCGAAGTCGTGTCGTGGTCATCGCCTGTCCATTGTCCGAGCCGGACAGAACTTGTTATAGTAGATAGTCGGGAAGTCATCGTTGTAAGGGCATATTTCTACCCTAGTGGTTTTGGTGATTGACGACAATGCTTTTGCGGACTAACCGTGTGCATTGAGCTTTTTGAGATTATCAGGTGGTGTCAGACGGTTATTTTCCCCTCCGGTTAATAAAGGGAAGACAGTTAGTTCCGATGATTTAGTGTTGGTGTACTTGAGTCATAGGAAAATCCATACTATGAAGAGGGGGTCCGCATTTGGAAAGGTTGGGTAGAATCAACTCGTACACTTATGCACTCGTCCTTCCTCGGCAACTGGAGCTCTGCCCTGTGTCCTTGGTTGCCTCAGAGTTGTCTGGGCGGTAGTGCCGGCGCGTCAGAGCGGTAGTACCGTTGGATGACCCTGGCACCTCACGCAAGGCATCACACACTTGTCTGATGAGTGCCTGATGACCTGCGCCTCCAGAGCAGCAGCAGTGACCTGGTACTACTATTGCCTCTGTGAGGGCGGTAGTGGCAACAATGGTAGTACCGATGGGGGGTTCCGGCTCCTTACGCGGGCACCAGACACTTCGCTGTTTGGTGTCTGATTACCCGCGCCACCAGAGCAGTAGTAGGGGCGGTAGTAACTAGCGGTAGTACCGCTGCGCCTACTACTCTTGAGGTCTGCTCCATCCACTGTGCCAACGGTAGTACCGCTGGGCAAGAGCAGTAGTACCGCGCCTGCGTTGTCCAGTAGTGACCCTGTGTGTGAATCTTCTGTATGGACGGTAGTACCGCTCCAAGGAGTAGTACTGAAAGTGCGTTATATCGACTAGAGGGGAGGGGTGAATAGGCGATTTTACAAATCCATCACTTGAGGAATTTAAAATGTGATGAATAACTAGCAGCAGAATAAGTACTCAAGTGCATGAGAAACATAGCGATAACATAGTCATCATGATGAAATAAAACATGTACAGTTTACAAGTAGCGTGATACAGGATAAGAAGGTGAGGAACAAGGTAACTTGAAGAATTTGAGGTGAGGAAATTCTAAAAGTCTTCATTCAAGTTCTTCAAACAGTAAAGATCAATTTCATCAACAGGTATATGAGGAAATGGAAGGGTTGAGGAAATAGAACCAGGTAGCTCGATAAAGACAATGGTTTGATGACCCAGTTCCAACAGCTGTGACAGTCGTACGTTTGGTTTGGAGCGACCTGGTATTTAAACCAGAGGACACACAGTCCTAGGACACATGGTCCTTACCGTATTCTCCTTGAGCTAAGGTCACAAAGTCCTCGCCCAACACTTGTGGTAAGTGTTCAGGGTAGACTTCCAAAACCCTCACAAACTGGTCACCCGACGATCCACAATTGACTGCTAGATGCTCTAGACCAAGGTCACTCCATGATCCCCAATTGACTGCAGGATGCACTAGACCATGACGCCTAACCATCTGGAAGATACACTATCTTCAAAGGTAACAAGCGTCGGTTCCACACAGGAAAAATCTCTTCAGTGATGCTCAATCACTTTGGGTTTGGTGGTTTGGATTTGGGTTTTTCCTCATTGATGATTTTCTATCAAAGTCCTGGGAGGATGGGTTGCTCTCAAATGACAAGTGTCAGTTCTCTCTCGGAGCAGCCAACCAACTAGTGGTTGTGGGGGGTGGCTATTTATAGCCAGGCTGCAACCTGACATGATAAGACATAAATGCCCCCAATGATATGACCGTCATGTGGATAAGATGATTAGGGATAGCTGGCGCTAAGCACATCAACGGTCGGAATTTCGAACTATGAAAGTCCTCAGGCTTATCATGTTCCTCACTTGTAGGCAATTCACACTAGCAAAATCCTAACTCCTCAGTCAGATCAATTTCATCAGAGACCAGAAGAACTTTGTCTCTGTCACTAAAGAACTTGACTTAACTGTAAGAGATTTCCAAAGGCTTCACTCGAAGGATTGGATAGGTTGAGGCTTTTGAGTTGAGCATCAGTTGAAAATTTTCCTTACTATTACCTCGGCCCCCTTTAATAGTACAGTGTTTCCTATGACTCAAAGAAAGGAAATGAAACTACGAAAACAAAAGTCTTCACGCTTCATAGTCCTCGTTCATATCTTCAAGGTCACACCGACTTCTTCATTTTCAAAGTCTTCAGGGAATACCAAAGTCTTCAGTTGAAGACATACATTTTTAGGGGTCGGTAATCTCCGAATATATCAAACTCATCATCGACTTATAAAGCCCGTGTACACTCACAAACACATTAGTTCCTTAACCTATAAGTCTTCAATACACCAAAATCACTAAGGGGCACTAGATGCACTTACAATCTCCCCCTTTTTGGTGTTTGATGACAAATAGGTTAAGTTTTCAACGGGCATAAACATATGAATTGTAAGTACCGAGTTTGAGAAATTTGATTGCAAGATATAGAAGAACTCCCCTAAAGATGTGCATATTTGAGGAATTTGCTTTGTACTACAAATGCACATGGCAGGTTAAAAACATGGAGAACTCCCCCTATATCTTGTAATTCATACACGCATTTAACATATGATATGAAGAATTTGAAGTGCATGATGAAAATGGGGTCTGTTGAAATGCATGCATTAAGGTACTTGAGGAAATAAGCACGCGGAAAGCAGTTCAAAAGAGTCAGACCACCATCGGACTTAAGTTTATAACTCAACCAACAAAAGCTTCAAAAGAGCGAGAGTTGTAACTTAAACAAAAAACAACCCATATATAGAGACCCGTTTGAAGACTAACTCAAATTTTCTCCCCCTTTGTCATCGAAGACCAAAAGGGACGAAAAAGTGAGGACTAACGCCCCTTGAAGAATTTCATCTTGTTGGTGAGGAAGGAGCGCCAGTGTTGTCAGGGTCGTTTGTCGATGTCGGGCCTGCCACAGTGTCGTCAATATCCTCAGCTTCATCCGTTTCGTGTGATGAAGAATATGAACTTGTAACCAGCCGAGGAACTTGAACCTTCTTGAATTTCTTCTCAGGAGGATGAGACCAGTCAAAGTTTTGCTGAAAGTCCATGTCCTTGAGTTCCTCAGGAGTCTTGAGATGTGCGAGAATGGCCCACGCACGATCGAAGATTTCATGCACATAGTAGTGATTTTTCCTCACATAGTTCTGCATCACAGTCATGTTCTGAACAATTGAAGCAAAATGGCGCTTCACCCACTTGTCATTGCGATCAACCTTCTGATGAAGACTTATGAGCAGTTCACGATTTGTCATCACATGAGGGGCAGAATCTCGAGGCTTTTGCGCTGAATAGCTTTTGCAGCAGAGTCCTGGGTAGTAGTGTCATCATCAGTGGAGTAAGATGCAGCTTTGTGAAATTGACCATCCAACGGACGAGTACCTTCATCAATGACAGCTTTGCCTTTTCCTTCAACTGAGTCAATTGTGTTCTTGAGGACTTCAATCAGAGGCAGAAAGCCAAAGTGATTTTTGGAAGTCAGCCTTGAAGGGAATTGAAGACCTTGATCTGATGAATTTCATGATCCAGGGAGCATAAGGCTTCAATTCAGAAGGGGCTAATGCTGCATTGACCAATGTCCTCATGAAGAAATCATGGTAGTTGATGGGAATCCCATGAATGATGTTGAATAGCATGTTCTTCATGACTCCCTCAACTTCTTCTTCTTCAGAGTTGTGACCCTTCTGAGGACAAAGGGTGTTGGTGAGGATGCAATAAACCGTCCTGGGCACATAGAGAAAATCCTTCACAAGGAATGTGGTCCTTTGAGGTTTTCCAGGAGCTAGAGGTTTCATCAACACTTGCATCATATGATTGGGCAGAGCAGGTTCATCAAACAGGCAGCAAGCTTCTTCTAAAGGAATTGGAACCAAGACTGACCAAAGCAATTCGGAT
Source organism: Hordeum marinum (assembly GCA_022496015.1). Classification (NCBI taxonomy): domain Eukaryota; kingdom Viridiplantae; phylum Streptophyta; class Magnoliopsida; order Poales; family Poaceae; genus Hordeum; species Hordeum marinum. The sequence continues at coordinate 342,882,785 of CM039672.1, read as the reverse complement.
GCTAGTGCAGTGTGGTGAGTAGATCCAGTCATCCAGTCCAAGACCCATGAGTTGATGTTAGAAGCATCACCTGTGATGTGTAGAGTTGCATAGAATTAAAGAATTAGCTCTTCATTCCAATCGCAGATATCCACATAGAACGAAAGAATTCCTGTAGCGTGAAGAACTGCGAGCACAGGTGTGAAGGAAGGGATTGTTTCCATATCCACATGAGGAATTTGATGGTGCTCGAAGACTTTCTTCTTGTCAAACAGTACTGATGCATAATAGTTCATCTGTGTAGGAGTCCAGAATCTAGTGCGACCGGCCCTAGCTGAGTCATATGGATTGGGTCCAGTGAAGAAAATGTGCTCATCGAAGAAATTGGTCTTGATGAATTTGGGGCGCTTTGAGCCTTTGAATGACATTCGTGGCTTTGGCTGAAGGTTTGGCTTGAAGCGGCCCACACTCTCCTTAGGCATAGGAGGAACTTCTTTAGACTGAGGAATTTGCACAGCAGTTTCCTCAGTGGCAGTTGGAGCAACAATTTCTTCAGTTGATGCAGCTGGAATTTCTTCAGTGGCAGTTGCGGCCAAGTCATCAGATCCTGTATGAATTTCTTTAATCTGGGCTGGAGACTAAGGAATCCGTGACAGAGGAGTGGTCATTGGGGAATTTGGGTGTGCAACTTCCCAATATTCATCATTAATGATAGGGGTTGTATTGCCAATGTCCACGTCCTCATCAATTTTTCCAATGCCGGCCTCTTCAGCAGTCAATTGAGGCTGGGGCGATGATACCTTTGGAGTTGAAGCATTTGCTTCCACTTCAATTTCTTCATCAATCTGCTCTGAGGTAGCAACATATTGATCCTTTTCTTCTTGATCATCATTTGGGATGACATAGTCAACACCAAATGGTACAATTTCATAGGCTGGCACGGAGCTGATAGGAGTTGCATCAAACGGTTCTGTTGAAGAACTTGGCAGCGTCTTCAATTTCTTCACTGCTGAGGAATCTGAAGTTGCTGCTTTTCTTTTTAGTGCCTTCTTCTCCGCAACCTTGGTTTTCGATTTCATTGTTTCTGCAGTGGGAGAAGGAGGAGCATTTTCTTCAGGTGCAACTGATGTAGTCGCCCTTGTGGTCTTAATTTTCTCAAGCGCAGCAAAAACTTCAGTTGGCCTGGTAATTTCTTCAGGCAGAACAATGGAGTGTCTTGGCATGTTCTTCAGTAGCCTGAATTTCTTCAGCTGCGGGAGCAGTTTCATCAGCAGGCTGAGCAGATTCTTTAGCCTGAGGAATTTGAGGTTGCGATCGAGCTGCAACCCTTGAGTTATGGTCCTTAACGGCAGCTTGGGCCTCCCTGAAAAATCTCACTTTTGTGCCCTTCCATTCAGCATCATATTTGTCTTGTTCCTCAAAGAGGTAGCGAATTTCAGATTGAACAATGATGAGTTGATTTGGAGTCAAATTCATCACATTATTCCTTAGAAATTTTTCTTTTTGAGCCCTGCTCCTCTTAGCTCTCTGAGCTTGATCTCTTTTCCATTTTTCCTCAACAATAAAGTGTGTGAGGACATGGTCCGCACTAAGAGGCAGGTTTAGTGAGGAAAGTGGGGTGCTGGGATCCTCATGCCATATGTCAATGAAGTTGAGGATCATCGTGGGATCCAACATAAGAGGAACAGAGCTGCATTTGGCTATTGCGACCCTTTGCTGACTTTCTCTGATGATTTCTTCCAATTCTTCATCATCAGCCTCATCATCAGCCTCAGATCCCGAGGGTACATTCACTATAGCTTTGCTAGTGTGAGGACTTGGTCTTTGACCTCGTCCAGCAGTTTTCTTCAGTTTCAACATAGTAGGACTTGTTGAAGATTGTGCTTGAGCAGAGGGACTTGCAGTGACCCTTGAAGCAATTGAGAAACCCTCTGTCCTCTGACATGATGCAAGGTGCACAGGTGTTGAGGACTTTGCGGCAGCAGCTGAGGACTGAGCAGCTATTGAATCAGTGGCTGAGGCCTTTGATGGCTTTACTTGAGGAATTTGAAGTGATGATTTTGAAGTTGAAGACTTTGACTTCATAGTAGATTTCTTCACAATAGATTTCTTCGGAGCACTAGCTCTGGCTCTTGCAGTCGCAACAACAGCAGAATCTTTGTTGAATTTCTTCACAACCTCTTTTGCTTTCTTCACCAGCTTGGCTTGCTGTTTTTCCCATTCGTGAGGAAAGTCCTTACCAGTCTTGAGACTAGTGGGATCAACTGATTGATTTGGAGCCAAGGGTGGCCTGCTACTAGGGGGTTTAACTGCGAATTTCTTCATATATTTGGGAGTGACATAGCGATATTCTTTCCACTCCTTTGCCCATCTCCTCACAATTTTTTGTTTGCGGATCTTTCTCTGCTTTGTTATTTCTTTGCCATGAGTTTCTTCATCTGGAGTGCAATATTCCCCATACAAGTCATCAGGTATCTCAAACACAGTCTGAACTTCAGGTTTCTTTCCACCTTTCTATGGCTTCTTCCCATCAGGCATTTTCTTCAGCTAAGGATTCTGAACTCTTGAGGATTCTGAAGATGTACACAGCTCTTCCTCAAGAAATGCTGCAAATGAGTTAAGTTGATGAGAACCTAGTGATTCATCAGCAGACATGTTTGTACCTGTGAACAGAGTATAGGTGTGAGGAATTTGAAGAGGTCATATGCGTTCTCAGAAGTTTTTCAAAAACATCAAGTGTGAGGAATTTGACCATGGGTGTATTGAGGATTTTCACTAAGTGTTCTTTGTCTTAGGTTCCAGAGTTGTGCAAATTTTGAGAATTCACACAATTGAGGAATCTTGAAGAAATCATAACTTAGGGAAAAACATCAAGTGTAAGAACATGTAAGGTGCTTTAGAATGAGATTCTTGAAGAATAAACACCTTTGAGAAAATTGAGGAAAACTTGAAGATCAAACAAGGGCAGTAAAAACAGATTTTATTTACCCTGATGAAGAACAGGCCCTAGCTCGGTGGAGGGAGACAACTACAGCGGCGGCGGAGTGAAGATTTCCGCGTCCTATGCGAGTACGGCGGCGGCGAGGTTGAGGCAGTGAAGCTCTTCCACACTGGGGGCGATGATTTTAGCGGCGATGCTAGGTTTGAGCTCGGGAGAGAGTAGGAGTGAGGAGTAATCGAGCACAGTGAAAGGGAAGGGGTATTTATAGCGGAGGTGAAAACCAATCTGTCCGAACATTTTGGACCAGATTGCCCCTGACCCTTGCTCTTCACGCGACATGTGTCACCTACGTTCTGACTAGTGGCAATAGTGGGGTATCGTGGGTTATCCAGTCGTGGGAATCGGAACAGTTTGAGCGGGAAATGCCAAAATTTTTGATTGTAAATTTTTTAACGTTTCTGTTTGCAAATTCTTCAGCTGTCAAGGACACAGTGAAGACTTTGAACGGGTTTCAAAGTAGAACGCATATGAAGAATTTGTGAACAGATTGGGTTGAGTTTAGCATAGAAGGGGAACGGGTCCAATCACATTCACTTAGATGAAAATCAACTTGAAGAATTAGCGATAAGTGAATGCTGTTGAGGACAATGAAAACTCATATATATATATATATATATATATATATATAGTCAATGAAGAACATGTGTTTCATAGTTTGAAGAATTTGAAAAGTTGAGGAATTTGCAAACTTGAGGAATTTTAAAATTTGAAGAATGTGCAAAATGATGAAAGACTCAACTTTGAAGAATTTAAACTTTTGTTGGTGGCGTGACCCACCGTATAAGAATGATGATTTTAGACACCGCCTACAATTGTCGTAGGGTTTTGAGAATCAAATTCTTCATTAATTTCTGCACACTTAGAGGGTTATTCTTCATTGATTGAAGAAAAACATTACTTCGTGTGTTGCACGTCCAAGTCATCGATTTTGCATAAGTGTTAGGATGTGTGTCCTTTTTCAAAGAACATTCGAAGATTCTAAGATATTTAGCTCACACCGCAACTTGCAAAATCTCTTTTCATCCAAGGGCTTTGTGAACATATCGGCCAGTTGTTCTTCAGTGGGGATGTAGTCGATGGAGATGTCGCCCTTGAGTACATGATCTCGAAGAAAATGATGACGAATCTGGATGTGCTTGGCCTTGGAATGCTAAATTGGGTTAAGCAATCTTGATGGCACTCTCGTTGTCACAGTAGAGAGACACATTCTTCACCTTGATGCCATAGTCCTTTAGGGTTTGCTTCATCCACAGTAGCTGAGCGCAACATGAACCAGCAGCAATGTACTCAGCTTCAGCAGTAGATAGTGACATGCAGTTCTGCTTCTTCGAGGACCAATAGACTAAGGATCATCCGAGGAAATGACATGTGCCTGAGGTTGACTTGTGATCCACACGATCTCCAGCATAGTCAGCATTAGAGTATCCGACCAGGTGAAGATTTGAGCCCTTGGGATACCATAATCCAAGCGTTGGTGTGTGAGCTAAGTATCGAAGAATATGTTTCACAACCTTATGGTGTGATTCCTTCGGTGTTGCTTGGAATCGGACACACATGCAAACACTCAGCATAATATCAAGCCTAAATGCACATAGATACAATAACGAGCCAATCATGGAGCGATATACCTTCTGATCGAAATCTTTACCATTTTCGTCAATGTAGAGGTGGCCATTTGAAGGCATTGGAGTTTTGACGCCTTTGCAATCTTGCATGTCGAAAATTTCCTCAGAACATCCTTGAGGTATTTCTCTTGAGAGATGAAGATGATATTGTCTTGCTGACGAATTTGAAGACCTAAGAAGAATTTCAACTCTCCCATCATAGACATTTGATATTCTTCACTCATCATATAGGAAAATTCATCACTCTAACATTTGTCAGTACAGCCAAAGATAATATCATCTACATATATTTGGCATATGAACAATTCATTGTCATAGGATTTTGTGAAAAGAGTTGGGTCGAGTGAACCGGGTTTGAAGCCTTTCTTCATTAGGAATTCCTTCAGAGTGTCGTACCATGCCCGAGGGGCCTGCTTGAGGCCATAGAGGGCCTTGTTGAGTCTGAAGACTTTGTCAGGATGCTTAGGGTGTTCAAAACCTGGGGGTTGAGCAACATATACTTCTTCCTCAAGCTTACCATTGAGGAATGCACTTTTCACATCCATTTGATATAAGATGATATCATGATGGTTAGCATAAGTAAGCAATATGCGAATAGCTTCAAGTCTAGCAACAGGTGCATAAGTTTCATCAAAGTCAATTCCTTCAACCTGTGTGTAGCCTTGTGCTACAAGACGAGCCTTATTCCTTACCACAAGGCCATTTTCATCTTGCTTGTTGCGGTAGATCCACTTGGTATCTATGATGTTGTGCTTGCGAGGATCTGGCCGCTCGACAAGTTCCCACACGTTGTTGAGCTTGAATTGATGCAATTCTTCTTGCATAGCTTGAATCCACTCAGGCTCCTGGAATGCTTCATCAACTTTGGTGGGCTCTATGATAGAGACGAAAGCAAAGTGCCCACAAAAGTTAGTCAAATGTGAAGCTCTTGAGCGAGTGAGGGTACCTGGTGCATTGATGTCGTCGATGATTTTGTCAATCTGCACTTCATTTGCAACTCTTGGATGAGTAGGTTGACGTGGCTGAGGATTTTCCTCAGCACCATTTTCTTCAGGTGTATCAGCATGGATGTCTTCATTCGTTGGAATGATTTCCTTAGTGGGTATGACATCTTCAGTAGCCTTCAGCTTAATGGATTCCTTAGGAGACTGTTCATCTAGCACAAAAGGCAGGTGCTCTCTTTGCGAGCCATCAGTTTCATCGAACCGCACATCTACAGTTTCAACAACCTTTTGGTGGTAGGTGCTGAAGACTCTATAGGCGTGCGAGTCCTTTCCGTAACCAAGCATAAAACATTCATGTGCTTTTGGTGCAAATTTAGAACTATGGTGAGGATCTCTAATCCAGCATTTTGCACCGAAGACTTTGAGATAACTTACATTGGTTTTCTTGCCAGTCATAAGTTCATATGAAGTCTTCTTGAAGAATTTGTGAAGATATACCCTATTAATGATGTGGCATGCTGTATCAATTGCTTCAGGCCAGAAGCGGCGAGGGGTCTTGTATTCATCAAGCATGGTGCGAGCCATCTCAACAAGAGTCATGTTCTTGTGCTCCATGACGCCGTTCTGGTGAGAAGTATATGGGGCAGATAACTTAGGAGTAATACTAAGTTCATAAAGATTGGTGTTCTTGAACTCAGTCCCATTATCACTCCTGATATGCTCGATCTTGATGCTGAAGTTCGTGGAGGCCCTTGAAGCAAATCTTCTGAAGACATCCTGCACTTAAGACTTGGACAAAATAATATGCACCCAAGTGTAATGAGAGTAATCATCAACAATGACAAAGCCATACAAACTTGAAGAATTTGTTAGTGTGGAATAATGGGTGAGACCAAAGAGATCCATGTGAAGCAATTCAAAGGTCGAGACGTGGTCATGATTGTCTTCGAGGGATGCATGGATCTAGTCATCTTCCCAGACTCACATGAACCACAGAGGTGGTCCTTAAGGAATTTGACACCTTCAATGCCAATGACGTGCTTTTTCTCCATGAGCGTGTGCAAGCTCCTCATACCAGCATGTGCAAGTCATCGATGCCACAACCAGCCTTCTGAGGACTTTATAAGTAGGCATGTGGCAGGCTGAGAACCTATAGAGAAATCAACAATGGGAAAATCTAAATAGTGGTGCCGCATCGTGTCATTCCCGTGTAGCGGGCGCAACGCGCGCAAGGCCCTGAGATTAGTATGCGCGCATAGTCGGGCCTGTGTCGGCGTTGGACTACTGCATGTGTCATTGTCTCATGCAACCCATGTGACTACGTGAGCCGTGTGCTACTGCTTCGGCTACAGTGGGTTGTAGTCCCTTCGCTTTATTGCTAGGCAAGTACTACTAAACTGCTAAAGTAGCTGCATTATTTAATAGTGACTGGCTAGTTTGCCCATTGTATCCTTTGCTACGTTAGCTCATCAACTATATTACTTTTTCTGCTTACTTGTTGGGCATTGCACTACCACATCTTAATCAGCATGCATCTCAAAGGTGGATTTTCAATTATTCACGATACAAAACGATGACATAAGGTGCTTGCCAGTTTATATATGTCGAGTTGTCATTTTTTACATGTGATTGCCAAATATGATTTGTTGTGATTTGCCAGTTTAACTATGTCGAGTTGTCATTTCTACATGTGATCACCAAATATGATTTGTTGTGATTTGCCAGTTTAACTATGTCGAGTTGTCATTTTTTCATGTGATTGCCAAATATCATTTGTTGTGATTTGCCAGTTTAACTATGTTGAGTTGTCTTATTTACACATGATTGCCAAAAATAATTTATTGTGCTTGCCTATTTTAAGTATGCCGAGAGTTCATTTTTACACGTAATCGCCAAAATAATTTGTTGTGCTTGCTAATTTTAAGTGTGCCCAGAGTTCATTTATACACACGGAATCGCCAAAATAATTTGTTTGTACATGCAAATTTGATTATGCCAAGTTATCATATTTACACACAATTATCGAAAATATGGCAATTACGTTATTTTTTGTCACGCAAGTAAGTGTTTAAAAATATGACAAGTAAGTGCAACAAATGTGGCAAGTATGATCAAGAAAAAAGTTGTCGAAATATGTTAACATGGGATCTAGTTTCGAAGATCTTGCCGGAACAATGTCAACGGTGAAAATATATCATCCATCAAAGTAGCGGTTCTAGAGATAAAACTTTTTGAATTCAAACATTTAAAAGAATCTTTGATGATGTCGTTGCATGCATGCGTGGAGGAGAGAGATATGGGAGGGGCCACTGGCCGCGGCAAAGCTTTTTCAAGTAATGTGATTAACAGGGTATGCTAGTTTTGCATTGCGAGGTGATTAGCTGGGCCGCCGCACGGCAAGCCGCGGGTGCGGCGCCGCTGCATAGTGTTGTCCATCAACAATATACAAGTCTCCTCTCCTAAAGCCTTCAAAGACTTTTGAATTTTCAGATTCCATGATGACAACACAAAGATATTTTCCAAATACGACAACCATATCAAGATCACAAAGCATTGAGACAGACAGAAGGTTGAACCTGAGGGATTCGACAAGCATCACCTTATACATGTGTCGGTCCTTTGAGATTACAACCTTACCTAGACCCAATACCTTGCTTTTTCCTTTGTCAGCATAGGTGATATGCTTCAAATGAAATGGATCAACTGGCAAATTCATCAGTAGATTCTTGTCACCAGTCATGTGGTTTGTGCATCCACTGTCGAGGATCCACTTAGTAGCTTTTGGAGATTCACCTTGCAGATTAATTAGTACAACTTACGAACTCATATGCTTCAGAGTGAACAATATGACATCAATTCATCAGACAAAATTTCATCACACAAGATAGTAAGCAAGTAGTGTGAGGACGTGAGAAATGAGGAATTCATTTCTACATGGTTAGCTTGCGTCCTTTCAAGCATTTCCTCACGTCTCCAGCAAATTCATCAGATGTTCAAGTTCATCTGGAGACCTTACCCTGCTTAAGGAATTAGTTCAATTTCTTCACCATCCACATCTGGAGTGGTGACAAAGAGTTCATCATTCTGTGAGCACCATATGAGAAGGGAGGCATTGAAGCTAGTGCACTTCGTTTTACAGGACGCGGGTTAGAGTACTCATATGAATAAGCAGAGAAATTCTTTGAGGACTTATGAATATAATATTTTGAAGAATAATGCACATATTCAGATCTCTTAGATTTTCCATACGAAAGAGATGCATTAGCACGAGAATGATATTTTTGACCATTTGAGGAATTTGGTCCAAGTGAAGACTTTGGTTCATATGAGAAATTTGATCTAGGGTTCCTGTTCTTCATGAGTGGTGTCGTGAGGACATTCACTTGAAGATTTTATAGGCAGCTCTTGGGAACCCAGATTTTCTTCATAGGTGAACCGTTCCTGTAGTTAGTTCCAACAAATCTGGCAAATACTTCACCTTTCTGATTTTTGAAGAATTTGTAGTTGGAGTCAAGTGACTCATCAGAGGAATATGAAGTTTCACAAGTAAAGCCAGATAAATTGGATGGATCTACAGGAGATACTTTTGCAGCAACCCATGAGGTTTTGGGGTACTGCTTAGGTGTCCAGTATGATCCATCAGCATTGATTTTCCTCTTAAATGCAATACCCTCTTTCCTAGTGTTCCTGTTCAGAATCTTCTTTTTAAGGACATCACAAAGGGTTTGATGCCCTTTGAGACTTTTGTACATGCCTGTCACATATAGTTCCTTCAACTCTACATTTTCGTCAGTGATACTTGTGGTATCCTCAGATGAGGAATTTGTGATCACTGGAATAGTTGAAGAATTTGCATAAATAGAAGCATTTGAACATTCAGGTGAAGAATTAGCAGTTTCACGTTCGATGCATTTCAAGCAAGGTTGAACAAATTCTTCCTGAGCGATACTGATCTGTTGAGCCAGTAAGGGATTTTTTCCCTTTGGAGATCCTCATGACACACCCTTAGTTTCTCAAGATCTTGCTTTCTTTGAAGAAATTCATAAGAAAGCTTCTCATGATTGGCTCGGAGGGCATTATGATGACTCTGAAGGTTATCATACTTTGTCTGAAGACTTTTGAGATCGTCAGACAGAGTTTGAGTCCAATCCACTTCCTCATTCAACATATCATCGCTTTTGTCTAGCATTTTCTGAAGCTTTTCAAGTGCACTTTGTTGCCTAGTAGCAATATTATCAAGTTTGGCATAGCTAGGTTTGACATATTCATCAGAATCACCATCACTTGATTCAGAGGAGGATTGATGCTTATGTACCTTAGAACCTTTAGCCATGAAGCAATAAGTGGGAACATAATCATCATTTCTGACGTCAGAGTCGTTGGAGTAGTCATTTTCTTCATTGTTGAAGATGGACTTGCTGACGAAAGCAGTAGCGAGAGCAAGGCTAGCGACACCAGACTCAGATTCCACCTCATATTCTTCCTCTTCTTCATATTCTTTTGATTCTTCTTCTGAGTCCATTTCCTTGCCAATGAAAGCCCGAGCCTTTCTGGAACCATTTTTCTTGTGCATTGACGAATTTGAAGATGAGGACTTTGAAGATTTCTTGTTTTTCTTCGAGTCATTAGAACTGTCGTCCTTGTACTTCTCCTTATTCTTCTTTGATTCTTTTTCCCAGAGCGGACAGTCAGAGATGAAGTGACCAGATTTCTTGCATTTGTGACAAGTTCTCTTCTTGTAGTCATCAGAGGAATCCGATTTCCTCAAGCCACCTTTTGATGACTTTACAAATCCACCTCTCCTTGAGAACTTCTGGAATTTCCTCACGAGCATTGCCAGCTCCTGACTCAGTTCTTCAGGATCACCAAGGCTACTATCAGAATCTTCGCCTTCAGATGAGGAAATTACTTTTTCCTTTAGAGCATGAGATCTTCCATAGCTTTTCCCATAGAGGTAAGTCTTCTCAGCTTGTTGGAATTCGTGAGTATTGAGTCTCTCAAGAATATCAGTAGGATCAAGTGACTTGTAGTCTCCACATTCTTGAATCATCAAAGTCAGAGTATCAAATGAGGAAGCAAGAGATCTTAGCAGTTTCTTCACCACCTTGTGGTCGGTGATATCAGTAGCACCCAGTGCTTGAAGCTCATTGGAGATATCAGTGAGACGATCAAAAGTTTGTTGAACATTTTCATTGTCGAGTCTCTTGAAGCGGTTGAAGAGATTGCGAAGAACATCAACACGAGAGTCACGTTGAGTGGAAACACCTTCATTGAATTTGGACAACCTCTCCCAGATAAGCTTAGCAGACTCCAAAGCACTCACTCTGCCATACTGACCTTTGCTCAGATGGCCACAGATGATATTCTTCGCTTGAGAATCGAGTTGCTTGAATCTCTTCACATCAGCAGCGTTGATCATGGGAGTAATAGAGGGAACACCATTTTCCACAACGTACCAGAGATCGTTGTCAATTGCCCCAAGATGCATGCGCATCTTGTTCTTTCAGTAGGGATAGTCCATCCCATCGAAGGTAGGACATCCTGTGGAAACCTTAATCATACCTACAGTCGACATAACTAGAACTCCAGGTGGTTAAACCAAAATCACATAGAACAAGGGAGTACCTTGCTCTGATACCAATTGAAAGTGCGTTATATCGACTAGAGGGGGGGGTGAATAGGTGATTTTTACAAATTCATCACTTGAGGAATTTCAACTTGAGGAATTTGAAATGTGATGAATAACTAGCAGCGAAATAAGTACTCAAGTGCATGAGAAATATAGCGACGACATAGTCATCATGATGAAATAAAACATGCACAATTTACAAGTAGCGTGATACAGGATAAACAGGTGAGGAATAAGGTAACTTGAAGAATTTGAGGTGAGGAAATTCTGAAAGTCTTCAGTCAAATTCTTCAAACAGTAAAGATCAATTTCATCAACAGGTATATGTGGAAATGGAAGGGTTGAGGAAATGGAACCAGGTAGCTCGATGAAGACAATGGTTTGATGACCTAGTTCCAATTGCTGTGACTGTCGTACGTCTGGTTTGGAGCGGCCTGGTATTTAAACCAGAGGACACACAGTCCTTACCGTATTCTCCTTGAGCTAAGGTCACAAAGTCCTCGCCCAACACTCGTGGTAAGTGTTCAGGGTAGACTTCCAAAACCCTCACAAACTGGTCACCCGATGATCCACAATTGACTGTTGGATGCTCTAGACCAAGGTCACTCCGTGATCCCCAATTGACTGCAAGATGCACTAGACCATGACGCCTAACCGTCTGGAAGATACACTGTCTTGAAAGGTAACAAGCGTCAGTTCCACACAGGAACAATCTCTTTAGTGATGCTCAATTGCTTTGGGTTTGGTGGTTTGGATTTGGGTTTTTCCTCACTGATGATTTTCTATCAAAGCCCTCGGAGGATGGGTTGCTCTCAAATGACAAGTGTTAGTTCTCTCTCGGAGCAGCCAACCAGCTAGTGGTTGTGGGGGTGGATATGTATAGATAGGGTGCAACCTGACATGATAAGACATAAATGCCCCCAATGATATGACCGTACGTGGATAAGATGATTGGGGACAACTAGCGCTAAGCACAACAACGGTCGGAATTTCAAACTATGAAAGTCCTCAGGCTTATCATGTTCCTCACTTGTAGGCAATTCACACTAGCGAAATCCTAACTCCTTAGTTAGATCAATTTCATCAGAGACCAGAAGAACTTTGTCTCTGTCACTGAAGAACTTGACTGAACCGTAAGAGATTTCCAAAGGCTTCACTCGAATGATTGGATAGGTTGAGGCTTTTGAGTTGAACATCAGTTGGAAATTTTCCTTAGTATTACCTCGGCCCCCTTTAATAGTATGGTGTTTCCTATGACTCAAAGAAAGGAAATGAAACTACGAAAACAAAACTCTTCACTCTTCATAGTCGTCGTTCATATCTTCAAGGTCACACCAACTTCTTCATTTTCAAAGTCTTCATGGAATACCAAAGTCTTTAGTTGAAGACATACATTTTTAGGGGTCGGTAATCTCCAAATATATCAAACTCCTCATCGACTTATAGAGCCCGTGTACACTCACAAACACATTAGTTCCTTAACCTATAAGTCTTCAATACACCGAAATCACTAAGGGACACTAGATGCACTTACAGGTACTACCGCTGATGTGCGGCTGGTTGGTGGGCAACGGGCAGATTCCCTTCCCACTATATATAGAGGTCTTCTTCCTGAATAAGACTTACCTCTCATCCTATCAAAAGCTCCATTGTTTACCTAAGCTCATTTTCGCCCGATCTCTCTCTTTAGCCAACAAAACTTGTTAAAACTCTAGGGTTTGATTGGCCCCGATCTACACTTGCACCAATAGAAAATTGATTCCCCCAACTAATCCCTTGCGGATCTTGTTACTATTGGGTGTTTGAGCACCCTAGAAAGAAGAGTTCACCTCGAAGCCATATTCCATTGTGGTGAAGCCTCGTGGTGGTGTTGGGAGCCTCCAATTAAGTTATGGAGATTGCCCCAACCTTGTTTGTAAAGGTATGGTCGCCGCCTTCAAGTGCACCACTAGTTGAATCACGGCATCTCGCATTGTGTGAGGGCGTGAGGAGAATACGATGACCTTAGTGGCATCTTGGGGAGAATTGTGCCTCCACACCACTTTAACGGAGACGTACTTCCCCTCAAAGGGAATGAACTCCGGTAACACATCCTCGTCTCCACCGGCTCCACTTGTGGTTATCTCTCACCTTTACCTTGTGCTAGATTACTTGTGTTGCATTCTTTGTTGCTGTTAGCATCCTATAGGTTACTCACCTAGTTGCATATCTATACAACCTATTTGTTGCTAAACCTAATCTATTAAGAAAAGCTTAAAAATTGGTAGTTGCCTATTCATCCCCCTCTAGTCAACCATACGATCCTTTTAGTTGGTATCAGAGCCTCGTCTCTTCATTAAGGGTTTCACCACCCAAAGAGTATGGTTGACGATGGGGAGTGGGAGGTTGAACTTCCCGAGACTGTGGTTGTGAACACGGTCTCTCGTGAGGATTCAAATTATGCCATGTCCTTGCTTAAATCCTCCATGACGACCAAGGTCAAATCCATGTTTAAAGAATTCCTTGAGGGTCTCAAACTCTCTACTGATCCGTTGCAAGTGGTTAATCCCACTAATTCGTCATCGAAGTCCTCTCTGACAAGTAGGGGGCTAACAATCATAATAACAAGCTACCTCAAGGAACTAGTGGGATGGGTACCTTTGCCTCGGTGCCCCTCCCGTCATCTATGGAGGACCGATGCACCCGCCACATATAGTTAATCTTGGTCCTCCTCCTAAGCTTGTTAAGAATGATTTTTCTAATTGAGTTTTTCGCATCAAGTCTCATTTGAATCACATCTCAACACAACTTTGGAGAATCATTAAGCAAGGGTACTACCCACATGATCCAAGAAACCTCACTCCAAGAGAAGAGGCCGACAATCAACTCAATCACTCCGCCATGTTCATCCTTCAAGCAGTTGTCCCCGTTGAAGATCTTGCCCACTTGCATCATTTCACTCGAGCTAAGGATTGTTGGGAACACATTGTTTCCATGTGCATGGGTAGATCAAGTATTTAACGGTCCAACTTTGAGGTGGTGCTTTATGAGTCTGATGAATTTGTGATGCTTGATGATGAAGACCCTCGTGAGCTCTACCGACGAGTGACGACTCTCTCCGTTGCTCTTAAAGATCATGGAAGCAAGGATGTGGATGACAATTGGATCAAGTGGAAGTTTCTAAAGGCAACCATGCCATTAGTCCATGTCCTTTGTCATCCGTCAAAGGCCGGACTTTCACTCTTTGTCCTGGGTGATGTGTTGGATGAATTCATTGCAATGAACATCTTGAACAAAACCATCGACGATGCTCTAGCTCATGTTCAACAGTCAAATAAGTCTTCACCCAACCTTGCCTTGAAGGCCAAAGTCATTGAAGAAGAAGAAGAAGAGGAATAGGAAGAGGGTTGCCTTGAAGACACCAAATATATGTACCACGAGCACATTGCTCTTGCGTCAAGGCAATTTTGGGGCAACAAGAGGAACTCGAAGCCCAACTTCTCCAAGAACAACTCAAGTGGATCAAAAGGCAAGCAACGTGTGAGGACTTGCTACAACTGTGGTAATGTGAGTCACTTTATGGTGGATTGCCAATATGAGAAGAGGGAAGACAATGGTGGCAAACTCATTCGCAAAGATAAGGCCAAATACATGCCCAACAAGAATAACTTCACCAAGAAGGTGCCTCACAAGTTGTTGGTGGCTCAAGAAGAGTATGCCTCCGATGATGAAGTTGATGACAAAGATACTAGTGGCAAAGGGATGGCAATGGCTACTGTGGCTATTACGTCCTCTACCCCAACCAAGGTGTCACTCTTCGGTGCCGCCAACGAGAACCATGTTGCTAGGTGCCTTATGGTCAAAGGTAACACCAAGGTAACCTCCAACGTCAAAACCTAAAACATTAAAACTTCTATTTCTACCAGTCCTTCTTTGTTGGATTGTGTGGATGAACATGAGGTGGCAAAGGAGGATGACAAATTCTTGTATAAACTCAAAGGTGAATCCAAGAAGCACTTTGTTGCTCTCTTGGAACAACTTGGTGAGGCCAATGATATCATTGAGTCTCAAGAGGAATCTCTCGAGGGGTTGAGGGGGCATAGTCGTGACTATGCCGATGAGATAGCAGATCTTTGCATTGCTCTTGAGGAAGAGCGAAGTCTTCGTTTGAATCTTGAGGAGTCACAAAACGTTGACCTTGCTAAATTACGTAAAGATCATGATCATGTTGTTGTCCTTAATAGTGTGCTCAAATCTAATAAGGATGCACTTGGGGTTGTCCATGATAGACTCAAGGAAGAGTTTGTCACTCTTGACAATGCTCACAAGTCATTGAAGAGTGCTCATGCCTCTCTCAAGGAGTCTCATGATCAACTCCAAGTAAAACTTACTAAGTAAATAGCCACATATCCTCCCTTTGTGTTAATTGAGAGTGCCAATGCTACTAACTCTTGTTGTGAGCATACTCACCTTGTGGAGGAGAATGCAAAGTTAAAAGAGCAACTTGAGAAAGGCCTTTTGTAATGTATACAATGTGACAAGAACCTCAATAAACTTTTGAACAATCAAAAGGAAGTTGTAGAAAAGGAAGAAATTGGGTTTGCACCTAAAACTAAGAAGAAGAAGAAGAAGAAGAAGAAGAAGAAGAAGAGAGAAGAAGAAGAAGAAGAGGAAGAAGAAGAAGAAGAAGAAGAGGAAGAAGAAGAAGAAGAAGAGGAAGAAGAAGAAGAAGAGGAGGAGGAAGAATAATAATAATAAGAAGAGGAAGAATAAGAAGAAGAAGAGGAAGAATAAGAATAAGAAGAAGAAGAAGAAGAAGAAGAAGGAAGAAGAAGAAGAAGAAGAAGAAGAAGAAGAAGAGGAAGACCAAGCAAGTTCCCCCGCTCAAGGAAACCTTTGTCAGAGCAGGGAATGTCTCTCATGAGAAGAAGAAGGACAAGGTTGTGGATGGTAATGCAGGCGATTTTAAACCCTGAAGAAGAAGAGGAAGAAGAGGAGGAAGAAGAGGAGGAGGAAGAAGAAGACCAAGAAAGTTCCCCCGCTCAAGGAAACCTTTGTCAGAGGGGGGAATGTCTCTCATGAGAAGAAGAAGGATAGGGTTGTGGATGGTAATGCCGGCGATTTTAAACCCTCTTATGTTTTATGCCTTGCTAGTGATGGGCATGTTTATGCTAAATATGTTGGTTCTTATTATGAGTACATTGAATGGTCTATTTTGGTTCCTAAGACCCTTGTTACTAACATTAAAGGAGTGTCATGGTTGCCTTCGAAGGAGTGTCATGGTTGCTTGATAGTGGAGCAACAAATCATATGACCGGAAGCAAGGACTTGGTGGTGGACGTTCATACCAATCCATCTTTGGCCACTCAAGTGTCCTTTCGTGGTGATACAAGTTCAAAGGTATTGGGTCTTGGCAAAGTGGTAATCTCTCTGGACTTGTCCGTTTAGAATGGCATGCTTGTTGAGACCCTTGCATACAATTTACTTTCCGATCGTCAACTTGAACTCATGGGTTTTTGTAGCTTATTTGGTGTTGACACCGTGGCCCTTTTGTGGAGCAAGACTCTTAAAGTAGCCTTTGTTTGTTGGGCATGTCGAAAATGGTCTCTATGTGGTTAACTTCTTGGAGCGACCCACTAAGACCACGACTTGCCTAATGGCTAAATTGATGTGGGTTGGCTTTGGCATTGCCGGTTAACCCATGTTAACATGATATCTTTGCGAAGTCTCCTCAAAGGGGACCATGTTCTTGGACTAAGAAATGTGAGTTTTGCCAAAGATCGTGCTTGCAGTGCTTGTATCAAAGGAAAGCTACATGAGAATGCTCACCAACCCACGACTATCATCTGCTCGAAAAGGCCCTTGGAGCTCCTTCACGTGGATCTCTTTCGACCCCCATTCTTTTGATAGTCTTGGAGGAAGGAAGTATTGCTTGGTGATTATGGATTACTACTCAAGATACACTTGGGTATACTTCTTCAAGAGGAAGAGTGGGAATCAAAAAACCATCATTGACTTTGCCAATGAAGCTCAATGTCAACATGAGGAAAAGATATTAATGATAAGAAGTGACAACGGCATCGAGTTCAAGAACTACACCTTGAATGAGTTCCTTAGTGATGAGGGGATCAAGCATCAATACTTCGACCATATAACCCTCAACAAAATGGTGTTGCGGAAAGGAAGAACCGGACGTTGATGGATGCGGCAAGAACCATGATGGCGGAATTCAAATCTCCGTACAACTTTTGGGCTGAAGCCATCAACACCACATGTCATGCATCTAATCGGCTCTATCTCCCCAAAGGCTTGAATAAGACTCCTTATGAAATTCTTACCGGTAACAAGCCCAACCTCAAGTAATTTTGGGTGTTCGGGTGTAAGTGTTTCATTCTCAAAAAGGGTGTTCGTTTGTCTAAATTTGAACCTAGAGGTCAAGATGGCATATTTTTTGGTTATGCTACAAACTCTCATGCTTACCATGTCCTCAACAAGTCCAACAGACTCATTGAGGAGACGTGTAACGTGGATTTTGATGAAAATTATGACTCCCAAGTGGAGCAAAGTGGTCTTTGTGATGTAGGTGATGAAATTCCTCCCCAAACCATAAGAAGAATGGGCGTGGGTCACTTCCTACCCATTGAGGAACCCCTTGTGGCCGAAGGAGAAGGACAATGTTCCAGTCAAGTGGAACCATCACCAACCCACGACCCAGACGCTTCCAAAGAACAAAGTGAAGGCCCTCAATCAAGTGAACAAGATCAAGGGCAAGATCAACCTCATGATATTGGTGATACACCAAGTGATGCCCAAGGTCAAGTTCACACCCCTAAGAAAGCTCAAGATCAAGATCATGTTCAAGATCAAGAGCAAGATCATCACAACGCTCAAGGTCATCAAGATGATGATCCTCCAGCATCCCAAAATGGTCCTCCACAACCTTCCATGTAGGATATCTTAGAAAGACGAGCTGCCAAGATAGCTGCCAAGCTTGAACGTAAACAACATGTTTTGGAGAACGTCTACACAACTTGAATAGAGGGGTAACCACTCATAAACAATTAACAAAACTTTTGCACACATCATGCGTTTTTTTCTTGCATTGAACCCTCTAAGGTACAAGAAGCGCTCGAGGACACATACTGGCTTGAAGCCATGCACAACGAACTCAACAATTTCGAGCGCAACAATGTGTGTCGGTTGGTGCGAAGACCAAAGGAGAACCACAATGTCACTGGGACCAAATGGATCTTCACGAACAAGCAAGATGCAACTGGTGTTGTCATTCACAACAAGGCAAGATTGGTGGCACAAGGCTACTCCCAAGTTGAGGGTATCGACTACGGTGAAACCTTTGCTCCCGTTGCACGTCTTGAATCTATTCGCATGTTGCTTGCATATGCTTCTTATCATTAATTTAAATTATATCAAATGGATGTGTAGAGTGCATTTTTAATGGTCCCCTCAAGGAGTTGGTATATGTCAAGCACTACCGGGGTTTGAGGATCCCAAGTTCCTCAATCATGTATACGTTGTCGACAAGGCTCTCTATGGCCTTAAATAAAGCACCACTTGCGTGGTATGACCACCTTACTGAGATGTTGCGAGATCGTGGGTTTGAAATTGGGAAAATTGACCCCATTATTTTCACGAAGAGGGTTAACGAAAACTTGTTTATATGCCAACTATATGTTGATGATATTATATTTGGTTCTCCTATCAAATATTTCAATGATGAGTTTGCCGCACTAATGACCAAAGAGTTTGAGATGTCCATGATGGGAGAGTTGAAGTTCTTACTTGGTTTCGAAGTCAAGCAACAAAGTCAAGGAACCTTCATCAACGAAGCTAAATATACTCAAGACATGCTCAAAATATTCAAGATGTATGAGCTCAATCCGCCCAAGGCCAACACTCCTATGCCTCTCAAATGCCATCTTGACAGTGATCCCAATGGTAAAGCCATGGATCAAAAGGTATACCGCTCCATGATTGGATCATTGCTTTATCTTTGTGCATCTAGGCTGGCTATTATGTTAAGTGTGGGAATTTGTGTAACAGCCCGAGACCGACGCTCCAAATGCCTTTCATGTTTTTGTGTTAGCTGCGTTGTTTATTTGTTTTTGCATTGCATCATTGCATCATTACATCATGTCATCATGTCATTAATTTTTGCAACTCAAATAAATAAATTGCATAGATATCTTGATATATTTAACTCGAGGAAATTCACATGGTGATTTCTCTTTATAACATACCCCTCCCAATATTATTAGGGAGCTATAATAAAATATTCCATTAATTTGGAATCAGCTAACACACTTGTATAATAATGCCATGCCTTTTCTACTTTGAGTTTGACCTCCAAAGCCTGTCAATAATTCTTTTCCATTTGTGAAGGCTCCTCCATAAATCTTCAACATTTTGGGACCTTTCGAATTCCCACTTGTTATTCAAACCCATTTGAGTAATTCAAATGAGTTTGTTTTCCAAACCCCTTCAAACTTGTCTCTTTACATTTTTTGTCTTGGATCAAGCACAATTTTGTGAGTTTAGGGAAGTAACCCCCTATGCTCAGATTCTTTCCTGGTCCCTCTCTTTATTTTCTTCATTCAACATTTTTTATTTTCTCTTTCTATAATTCACATAGAGAGGAGAGAGAGACCAACCCAGCCGGCCCAAGGCCCAGCCTACCCCTCTTAACCCTAGCCTCTCGACCTCCGCCCGTATCTCCTGACCGCACAACTACCTCCCTCGCTCGATCTCCTCCTCTCCCTCTCCTGGCATGCGCGCCGCCAGGAGAGGAGCCCTTCACGCCCAACACCCACGTTGGCGACCTCTGCCTCCAGCAGCTCCGCCTATTGCCGGCGAGCAAGCTGCCATCGGTCTCAACCATCTCCGCCCATCCTCTGCAGTCGTCGGCCTCCACACCTACACATAGCCTCCCCGCGCACTAGGCCGTAGTCGCGTCGCCATGGCCTTGCTGACCTCGCCCGTGCGCCCAAGCGGGAGCCCCGAGCGCCCTGGCCTCCTCGATGTGACCCATCCGACCATCTCCATCTTTGCGCCGTGCACTAGGCCGCCTTCGGTGACAACCTCCTTCGTCCGTGCCCTGCCCCTCCTTCACGCGGGTGCCTCAACCCCGAGCCCCAAGGCCTCCTCCTCCGGCCTCCTTCCTCTCCTAAATGACACACGACTTACTCTCCTTCCTCCCCTGCACCCGAGCTTCCTCCTCATTCCTGCTTCCTCGTGCGTGCCTCGCACTCGATTCCTGTTGCGATGACCACCTCTTGCCCCTCCCTTGTGCCCTACCTTCTCCTCCCGCGAGCGCCCGCGGCCGAGCTGCTCCATCCTCGCCATATGCTCCTTGCCAGGGCTGCCCAAGTCAGCCTCCGGCCTCTCCTATCCTCGGCAGCGAAGGACCGGCCAAGCCCTTTGTGTGCCTCGCCTCCGACGCCCGTAGCTCCGCCCTTGCCCATCAATTGTTGCCTCGTGTTGCCGCTGTTTTTCCATTGCCGCCCGTTGCCCCTTATCGTTGCCAAGATAACTCGAACGGCCGAAGTCCATCTCCTGTTGCACACCAAGCTGGCCATGCTTTGTTACCTTTTGTTCACGCCACGACCAAGTTCAAGGGCCCCTCCTAATGCCAAGTTTCACGGAACCCCAAGGTCGACTATGTTTTGCTGCCCTGATCTGAGACCGTCAAGTACGCAACAACCCTAGGATGCGCCAAGTCCCTCTCCGAATGTGTACGGCTACCGTTGACGAAGACCATGTACAACTACTTTCATGACGTCCCCGACTACTTCCATGAAGCCCCCGACGACCTCGAACATCTACGAAACGTGTACCACTATAATTGTCAAGATTGCGAGTACCACTACCGTTGCCGTGGATCCGACAATACCGCATGTACTACTTTCACTATGACCGTCGCGAGAACGTCTACTTCCTCTATGCCGCATCGAACTCGGTCCGCCTCAACCGCACGCTTCGAAGGTATAACCCCAAGTCAACCGCCCCTAGATGTATGCATGTGATGTGTGTATGAGATGGTTGCATGCATCCGATGTTTGTTGAGCCCGAGTTGTTAAGCGCACATTCCCCGTTTGCCATGCTTTGACACGTGGGAACCCGGTAACCGAGATTATCCCATCATCTATGCGTGGCACAGAGATGACCTCACTTGTTCTTTTGCACCGTCATCTCAATGAGTTGTCGGAACCAAAACGTTGTCGTGGCACGTTCTCGTATTCATCGCCGTGGCACCCAATTCTTCCACCATGCCAACAAATGCTCTTTATCATGCTTATGTTGACGTTTTCATTAAAATTGCATACTATTTGATCATGTCATCCTCATGCATGCTAAAAACAATTAAAATGATGTTTGCATTGAGTTTGCCTAAATGCCATGTTAAAATGTCATATGTCATAACTAATTAACCGTAGTTCCGATAAAAATGTTTCACATATGTAACTTGACTAGAAAAATATGTAGAATCTCATGGCAAACTTCATATTGCTATTTAACAACTATAAAATTGTGTTATAACAGATCTGGACCAAATTAATAATTTGCATGTGGGGTCATTTTGGAAATACTATAAGTCATTTCCGACCTCACTTAAAATGCCTAGATGATATAGTTGTTCATGCTTCACCTCTTGCCATGTTTTACAACATTTAATATTGTTGTGTACCTAAACGAGAGTGAACTAAATATTTGGATGTGGAGTTTCGTCAATATGCAACTCGTTGCATATTGAGCTTCACTTAACGTGTAGGAGTTGTTTGATGTGCTTCGCCATGCCTTGCATAATTAAACCGGACATGCTTGACGTTTGTTTGAGCATCATGTCATGCATATGTTGTGGTGTTATCATGTGTTGATTGTTGTTTCCGGATTGCTTCTTCTCGATAGAGTTCCGAAAGCGTTCGGAGTGTGAGGATTCGTTCGACTACATCTCGTTCGTCTACTTCATGGATTCGTTCTTCTTCCAAGCGGGATCTCAGGCAAGATGACACATTTCCCTGTATACCACTACTATCATTGCTATGCTAGTTTGTACGCTTTTATCATTATGTCTCATTACCTACCACTTGTATGTCAAGCCTCCCAACATTGCCATAATAAGCCTCTAACCCTCCACCTTCCCAGCAAACCTTTGTTTGGCTATGTTACCGCTTGCTTAGCCCTTCTTATAGCATTTCTAGCTGTAGGTGCAATTGCTTTCATGTGACAACATGGACATTATTTTGTTATCACAATATTATTGCAATTTAACTTAATGCACATATATACTTGGTAAAAGGTGGAAGGCTTGGCCTTTTGCTCGGTGTTTTGTTCCACTTTTCCCGCCCTTAGTTACTTGTGTACCAGTATTATGTTCCATATTGAGCACTCCTAATATGCTCGGGGTTGTTATGGGGACCCCCTTGATTTTTGTTTTAGGATAAAGCTTGTCTGGAAAGGCCCAACATTCGTACTACATTTGCCTAATAACTAATAAACCTGCATAGGGAGTAATTAACCCGAGGATCTTTAATGAACAACCTGGGCCAGTGCTCCTCATGAGTGTTGGTCCAAAACGGGCTGCTGTGGGGCCGCCTCGAGGAAACTCGGGGATTGGTTTTCCTTGTAGCTAGTCCAATCCGGTCGTGTCCTAAGAACGAGATACGCGGCTCTTATCGGGTTCATCCAACCGTCAGGCGGCCTTGCTGGATTTTTTCCCTTTCTCGAACGTCTTGCGCATGGGATTTTGACGACACTTCAGGCTATCTCGAAGTTGAGATTTTCCATCGGTATTTCGCAAATACTACGGGTGATTCCACGGTTGAGGAATTCCAACGCGACGTGTGGTTAATTTGTGATGGATGAGTTGGAGCACCCCTGCAGGGTTAAATATTTCGGAAAGCCGTGCCCACGGTTATGTGGCAACTTGGAAAACTTGTTTAACATCCGGTCATAGCAAACTTGAAGTAAACTCAAATAAAATACACCAATTGTGTGCGTAACCGTGACTGTCTCTTCTCATGAGTCCTTATCTGAGAGAGAACATGGTGGGGTTATGTTTGATGTAAGTAGGTGTTCAGGATCAGTTAGTAATCATTACTAGTTCACGTTCGTTATTCGTAGACCACCATACTTTACTTTTTGTATTCGTAAGTTAGCCACTCAAATAAATGTTTAGTTGCTTGTTGTAGCCTCACCACTTAACCATACCTCACCCATTAAGCTTTAATAGTCTTGATACCCTTGGAAATGAGAATGCTAAGTCCCTGTGGCTCATAGATTACTACAACAATAGTTGCAGGTATAGGGAATGCGATGCTTTAGCGTGAGAGCGATGCTTGTTTGATTTGGAGTTCTTCTTCTTCTTCATAGATATAGGATGGGTTCCAGGTGGCATCCTGGGATAGCAAGGATGGATGTCATTTTATCAATTGATTTTGTCTATAGTCGGACCCTGCTCTTCTGTATGATGTTTGAATATGTTGTTGTATTGATGTGAACTTGATGTATCTTGTGGCGAGTGTAAGCCAATTCGATATACTCATCACTTCAGTACATGTACTTGTAATGATATCCATTCTTGTGACATGACGAGATGCGCTTCTATCCGTGTCGAGGCCCTCGAGCCAAAATAAGGATATGATCGCATCTTGGGCATGACAATTTGTGCATGTTTTCAATCCGCACCTAAGGAAAGCCACTTTGTGGCGGTCAAGCGAATCTTTCAATATTTGGCTCATACCCCAAACTTTGGCTTATGGTACCCCAAAGGTGCTTCATTTGATCTCATTGGATATTTTGACTCCGATTGGGCGGGAGTCCGTGTGGAGAGGAAATCAACTTTCGGAAGTTGCCGATTCCTTGGTCTCTCTTTGGTAAGTTGGTCTTCAAAGAAACAAAATTGTGTTTCTCCCTCGTCCATCGAGGCCGAGTATGATGTTGTCGCAAGCTGTTGTGCACAAATTCTTTGGATGAGGCAAACTTTAAAGGATTATGGTGTCACTTGAGACAAAGTGCCTCTATTGTGACAATGAAAGTGCAATCAAGATATCAAACAAACCGGTTCAACATTGCAAGACAAAACATATTGATACGTCATCACTTCATCCAGGAGCATATCAAGCGTGGGGAGATTGATCTTATTCATCTCAATACTAATGAACAACTTGAGACATCTTCACGAAGCCATTTGATGAAGCAAGGTTTCACGAGTTAAGGCATCAGTTAAATATCATTGATTCGAGCAATGTGGATTGAAAGATTTCACACCCCACCACACTCATCATAGTATCTTGCTTAGATGTAGGCATGTACATAGGGGGAGTGTTGTTCTCTCAATGAACTCTCCCTTCCCCTATTATGCACAAATCGATCAAATCCTTCACATTAGTCATTTTTGATGATGCTTGTGCTTCAAAGACGAGTTTTGGTCATGGACCCAAGGTTAAAATCTTCGCAGTGCCATACGAATTGACTCAGACATAGGTGGGGCCACCGCCCCCTCCTAGTGAGGTATTTGCTTTTGAAGAGTGTATTCGTATTTTGTGCCACTCCAAGTACTTGTTTTTTCCTCTACTTGGAGTTTTACATCCATTTGTTGGTATTTCTATCTCCCACTCTTCAAAATTTGCATAAGCCACTCCCTTGTATAATCTTTGTGCCTTGCTGTCACCCAGTGTGATACAATCGGTGGCGGGGGCAATAGTAATAAGTGGTACTACTGCTGCTGCCCACGGTACTACCGCATGTGAGTTCCCATGAAGGGTTATGGGGTAGTGTAGGGGAAGTTTCCACTTCCCCATACCCCTGCATCCCCTTTCTCTCGTGGCTCTCTCCAGGCGACTACAAGGCCTCAGAGGCCGGAGCCAGCCCTACGTTTCGGGCCACTCTTTCATGATCCCAACCGGTGGAGTCGATCCCCACATTCTCCTCCTGCCATCACTACCGCAGGATGCTGCTAAAACGCCACATCAATCAGAGACCCTTCGATGAAACTATGTGCGATCCATCAATCACAAACGGTATAGTTCAAGTTCCGCCTCCAATGACGAAACCATGCGCGATGAAGGAACGAGAAAATACAGTTCGAAAAAAAGTTGCATGTGTGATGCGTTGCATACAGTTTGTTCTTATGAACTATTTGTGATTATGGAAGATAACAAAAATGGTTAAGAAACTATATACGTGTGCATAGTGCGACATATAGTTCACTCGGACAAACTGTTTGCACTGATCCAGCAGAACACAAATGAGTTAGCCTAAGAAGGCATGTGTGATACCCGCCAGACAGTTCATTCATCAGAATTGTGTGTAAAGACCAATAATAGCCCAAATGATTCATCCTCACAACTGTTTGTCTTGTGGGTACCCGGCAAATAGTTCATTCATCAGACATGTGTGGGAAGACTTATAATAACCCAAACGATTCATCTTGACTACTTGTGTGTGTTGTGGGCACTCGATTGCTGCTAATAATTGTATGAGATGTGATTTGCTCTGTTTGCACAACATCTATATGCTCTGTCTACAGAACACCAACATTATTGTTGCATAACCAACTTGAACATACAGTTCCATAAGTGACTGCACAACACATGTACATTCCTCAATATAAATTTACAAGAAGTAGACGATCACCAAATCATACTGTTCTTTTGACGATGTTGCTAACACTGCTGCTCTGCTTGTGGCTATCCCTCCCCGTCTGTAGGAAGGAGCCACTTCCTCATGTTAATGATCCTCCTGTACATCCCGTAGCTGGTGTACGCGTCCTTGGCCGTGTACTTGATGTGTTCTTCCTCCAGTTCGTCCACCCAGACCGCGTGCCAGGCAGTCTTGTCCTTGCGGCACTTAGCCTTCATGTCTCTGTAGTAGGGGTTGATGATGGCCGTAGCGAGGTTAACCAGGGAGTCCTTCTGCTTCTTCTTCTCGCCCCCAGACCCTGTACTAACCTTGGATGTTCACAAGATTCTGGCAAGACAAGCCCAAAGTCTTGAGCACCTTTAGATCATTTGTGATGTCCATCGTTGCGAACCTATAGTCGGGGCTATTGGCAAACCTGGCGAAACGCTCGCAAGGCCTTGTGTCCAGGCAGTAGTGGTAGATGAGCACGTGATGGCGCATGCACAACTGGGCGATGACAACCTTTTGATCATGCCTGGCACGACCCCGGTATACTCGAGGTCAAAGCCAACCACTTTGTACTTGTCATCCTCAACAAGCAGCTACTCCAATGTGTTGATGGAGTTCACTGTTGGAGATATGCCCTAGAGGCAATCATGTATGATGATATTTCCTATGTGTTTATGAATAAAGATAGTCCTTGGAGATTATCAGTGATGTGTATTAATAAGTATGTGACTTGTTTGTGAGACTATGCATTGTATGATAACTGTCCTAAATTGTCCCTAGTCAAAAGGGTTGTGTGGACGCGCAACTAATCAGACTAGCTTATGACACGGTGGATGGTTCGGTCTCACTAACCATGTAGCATTGGATGCTAGCCAGATAATATGGACTCAGAAAGGTCTAGTCGGATTCGACATAGTCGGATCCGAGTCAAGATAAGGTCTGAGTTGGACAGACCCAACTATGAGACACAGCGATAGTTCATTTGTGAGTCTCTAGTACAACATACTTTCTATGTCCTAAGACCTGAGCTGGTGCATGTACTCGGGATGGTGACAGACTTGCTTTGGGCCGACCAAATGCTACTCCGTGACTGGGTAGTTACAAAGGTAGGTTTCGGGCTTGTACAGACCCATGCTACGAGACATGGTTGAGCAAGATTGGATTTGCCCCTCCTACCAGGAGAGATATACTCTAGGCCCCCTCGGGTGATATGACCTGGATAAGCATGGCCACTCGATGAGGATTATGAGATAATCCAAAGTGTTGGTCGGATTCACCAGAACGAGAAAAAGGTCGTGCATCAACAAGGATGACCATGTCGCCTTGTGTACGACAACATATATCGTGTGGCAAAGGGAATGGAAGTGTGAAGTACAGGTTCGCCTAACCAGCTTCATCGGACACTCGGAGTCGGCATGCTTTGCTAGAGGCCGCTACCAGCTGGTCGAGTCGGATGTGACCTGACTCACGACCAAGTGAACATGAACCTAAAGGGTCGCGTGCTTAAGGGAAGGAACACACGGGCTTTAGGATCCGTGCGAGGCCCAAGATTTGAGCCCGCGTCGGATGCCTATATATAGTGGAGGTGCGGGACACCCATCCGGTTGATTGCTTCGGCGCCGTCATTAGGGCTTTGCATGAGTTGCAACTAGCCACCTCCACTCGCCGCCACCGACCGTGTGACTGGACCTAGCAGTCCGCCGCACGGGTGTTCCTCCTGCACGCGCGGATACTGTTAGAGGCGATGCACTTGCGCCGCTCTGGTGAACCTGTACGTGGGATCTGACGACCGGCTATTCGAGGGAGATTGGACGAGGTGGAGACGGACCACACGAACGCGCTGCCCGAACTCTACTTCCGCTGCACGACACTGCACGTCTAGTTAACAATCTGTGATCCATCTCCGTAACATGTTCTTGGTTGTTCTGCGCGTAGGAAATTTTAATTCGCATGCGATGCACCTATGGTAGAACCCAATAGTGGTATCAGAGCCTCTGTTATAAGATTTGGATTTAGATTGGATGCATATTTGATATGTGGAGGCGGTGGATGAGATCCGTCGTCGTTCATAACATCGGTTGTGTGCATGGTTGATGAGATCAACTACACATCGGGATAGATTGAGGGTATGTTTTCTGTCAATCGCAATCGATGAGGTCATGACATGACCTACGCCTACCGGTCGGTATCCGCCATCGGGGTTAACCGTGAAATGTAAATCCGAATCGGGTTTGCAATGATCGATGAGATCGGTCAGATCAGAAAATTCGGTGTGATCGGAGTGCAGATGCGATCTGTGATTTTTGAAAATGTCGGGCGCTGCCCGCACCCGCGAGGGGCGCTGCCCCTTCGAACCCCGCCCGCTAACCGGCATAGCACCTTGTATTTCGCACACGATCACACAAACCGGTAGAATACGATTCTATGCATATGTTTGTTTTGCAGATTTGATGTGAATAGTATGGCTCATATGTATGTGATGCATGTGTGTAACTTGACATGACCTGCATGTCATGGTTGTCAGCCGGCAGGAGCCAATGTGCTATCATTAATTGTATAATGACCTGCGTGTCGACTTGTGATTCTCTATAAATTCATTACTAGTTGTAGTAGTTGGAGGACAAAGATCAAGTTCGAGGTTTGGCGTCCTGGCGTGACGGACAAGATGGAGTTCCGCCTTGGTCATCGGTGTAGGAGCCAGACATGGAAGGATGCCCATGAAGGAGCCATACTATTTTACATATTTATGTTTATATGTGATTGATATTGCTTATTGTTTCTATGCATGTTATAATGGTAGAAAGATCCCTCATTAATATCAAGTATATTGCCATTTCGGATGTTGCACCTTAGCACGTCAAGTACATCTAGTGGTGGGCTCATAAAATTGAGGTGCTACTAGGTGTCCTTGAACTGGAGGGTTCGTGTCGGACACGGACATGCACTGCATCGGGTTAACTTGACAAGGCTATCAAAACGGTTTTGGGCCTTGTGGCAGAGAAGGTTGGGAGCCGGGGTATGAGATACCTACCCAACCGACAGGAGTCGTATAGAGATACGATTAGCAAGGAGTTGCTTACCGAATAGGCAAGTTGGCTAGCGGTGATGCTAAAGCTCACTAGTCGCTCACGCTAGACAGGTCCTAAATCACTGAGAGTTTGTAGAGGGATGTTGACTTCAGTGGGACTAGTTCTGTTTAAGGCTTGAATTACTCTACATAAAAACATTGCTTAGTGATTGCATATTTTCTGTTGTAGATCAATGGCACCACCCGCTCAACCCAAATTTTCATTGAAATCAATTCTGGAAAAGGATAAACTGAATGGAACAAACTTTACCACCTGGTATAGAAATTTGAGAATTGTTCTCAAGAACGATAAAAAGGAACATGTTGTAGAGGATCCACTTCCAGAGGAACCCTCCGAGAATGCTAACGCCACAACCAAGAATGCCCACCAGAAACTCGTTGATGAATCAAATGAGATCAGCTTCCTCATGCTGGCTTGTATGGAGCCTGATTTGCAATAGCATTTCGAAAACATTCAGGCTTTCGATATGATCGAGAGTTTGAAGAGCATGTTTTAGGTGTAGGCTAGGACCGAAAGGTTCAATGTCTGTCAGTCCTTGAAGGATTGTAAGCTGAAGGAGGGTGATCCACTGAGCCCACATGTGATCAAGATGATTGGGTACGTGCAAGCTTTGGATCAGTTAGGCTTCCCACTTGGGGCGAGCTGTCCACGGATGCAATTTTGGGTTCTCTTCCACCTAGCTATGGGACGTTCGTCTCGAACTATCATATGCACAACATGGATAAGAAGCTCACTGAATTGCATGGGATGCTCAAGGTGGCAGAGCAAGATATTAAGAAAGGCACGCATCAAGTGTTGATGGTGCAGAACTCGGCTAAGTTCAAGAAGAGTTGGTCCAAGAAAAAGGGTAAGGCAAAGGGCACGGAGAAGGCTGTCTCCACCGCTGAGCCAAAGTCCAGACCGAACTCAAAGACCATTTGCTTTCACTTCAAGGAAGCTGGTCACTGGAAGAGGAACTGTAGAAAGTGGCTTGCTGAACACGACAAGAAGGCCGGAGATGCTTCTTCAGGCAAAGGTACACTTTTTACATAGGTTATAAACATTTACCTTGCTGACATACCTAGTAGCTCTTGGGTATTTGATACCGGATCGGTTGTTCATATTTGCAACTCGATGCAGGGGCTGGTAAGAACTAGGAGTGTGGCACAAGGGGAGATTGACATCAGGGTTGACAACAAAGCAAGAGTTTCTGTGTTGGAGGTCGGCACGATGTAGCTCAAGCTTCCTTCTGGATTTATTTTGGAATTTAATAATTGTTATTACATTCCCACACTTAGTCGGAACATTATTTCTGCCTCATGTTTGATGACTCAAGGTTATGAATTCAATATAAAGGACAATGGTTGTTCATTTTATTTGAATGGAATGTTCCATGGCTATGCACCCATAGTAGATGGGTTATTTATTTTAAATCTAGAAACGGAACCAGTCTATAACGTGAATGTCAAGAGGCATAAGCCTAATGAGATAAATCCGACATACTTATGGCATTGCAGGCTTGGACACATTAGTTTGGAACACATGAAGAAGCTCCATGATGATGGAATCCTAAACTCATCCGACTTCGGGTCGTTCGAGACATGCGAATCATGCTTGCTAGGCAAGATGACTAAATCTCCTTTTGCAAAGAGTTGCGAGAGGGCGTCCGAGCTGTTGGAGCTTATACACAGTGATGTGTGTGGTCCAATGAGCACAACGGCCAGAGGTGGCTATCAGCACTTCATGAATTTTACCGAAGACTTGAGTAGATATGGATATATCTATTTGATGAGGCACAAGTCGGAAACTTTTGAAAAGTTCAAAGAGTTTCAGAACGAGGTTGAAAATCAGCTCGACAAGACGATAAACTTCTACGATCAGATCGTGGAGATGAGTACATGAGCCAGGAGTTTGATAATCACTAGAAAAGCCGAGGTATAGTACCTCAGCTCACACCTTCGGGTACGCTGCAGAGAAATGGTGTGTCAGAACGGAGAAATGAACCTTGTTGGACATGGTTCGGTCAAAGATGAGCAAATCGGATTTACCCTTGCCATTCTGGGGATACGCTCTAGAAACTACAACTTTCACACTTAATAGGGTACCATCAAAATCTGTAGACAAGACACGACATGAGATGTGGACTGGGAAGCGTCCTAGATTGTCTTCTCTAAAGATTTGGGATTGTGAAGCATTTGTCAAGCGACTCATGTCGAACAAGCTTACACCCAAGTCGGATAAATGCATATTTGTGGGATATCCGAGGGAAACCTTGGGATATAACTTCTACAACCGAGAAGAGAACAAAGTGTTTGTTGCTCTGAATGGGGTTTTCCTAGAGAAAGAGTTTCTCAGTCGGGAGGCCAATGGGAGAACGGTGCGACTCGAAGAAATTCGAGAGCCACTCGAGGAAAACTCGGTTGGTGATGAGATCACACCGGAGTCGGTGTAAGAACCCATAGTGGAGTCGGCACCGGAGCCACGAAGGTCGGAAAGATTGCGCAGAGTGCGTGATGTATTGTTGCTAGAAAGTGACGAGCCAGACACGTATGCAGAAGCAATGGTGAGCCCAGATTTTGAGGCATGGCTCAAGGCCATGAGATCCGAGTTAAAGTCCATGGATGATAATCAAGTCTGGGACTTGGTTGATCCGCCACCTGGCATAGTAGCCATTGGTTGTAAATGGGCCTTTAAGAAGAAAACCGATGTGGATGGAAATGTTCAGATCCACAAAGCTCGGCTCGTCGCTAAAGGTTATGGACAAGTTCAAGGAATTGACTGCAACGAGACCTACTCGCCGGTAGAGATACTGAAGTCAGTGAGGATCATACTAGCTATAGCTGCATATTTCGATTATGAGATATGGTAGATGGATGTCAAAACGGCTTTCCTTCATGGAAATTTAAAAGAGGATATATACATGATACAACCCGAAGGTTTTGTCGATCCGACTAACACTGGTAAAATATGCAAGCTCAAGAGATCCATTTATGGATTGAGGCAAGCAGCTCGGAGTTGGAACATTCGTTTTGATGAAGTCATCGCTGACCTTGGTTTCATCAAGAACGAAGAGGACTATTATTTATACAAGAAGTCTAGTGGGATCTCGGTAGTATTTTTGATCTTGTATGTGGATGACATACCGCTGATCGGAAATGATGTTTCGATGCTGAACTCATTCAAGGAATCATTAAATGGCAAGTTTTCAATGAAAGACCTTGGAGAGGCAGTGTACATATTAGGCATCAAGATCTATAGAGATAGATCGTAGAGGCTGCTCGGCTTGAGCCAGAGCACGTACATAGACAAAGTGTTGAAGAGGTTCAACATGAGTGAGGCCAAGTAAGGGTTCTTGCCCATCTCACATGGTGTAAGGCTAAGCAAGACTCAAAGTCCTACGACTTCTGATGAGCGAAACCGGATGAGTAGGATTCCATATGCCTCGGCAATTGGATCCATCATGTATGCCATGCTATGTACACGGCCTGATGTTGCATATGCAATAAGCTTAACAAGCAGATACCAGGCCGCCCAGGTGATAGTCACTAGGCAATGGTGAAAACTATCTTGAAGTACCTGAAAAGGACTAAAGAGATGTTCCTTGTTTATGGAGGTGAGGAGGATCTCTGTGTAAAGGGTTACGCTGATGCTAGTTTCCAAACCGACAGGGATGATTGTCGATCGCAAACTGGATTTGTGTATGTCATGAATGGAGGAGCAGTGAGCTGGACGAGTTCCAAGCAAGATACGATGGCCAACTCCAGAACAGAGGCCGAATACATTGCGGCTTGTGAAGCTGCAAAGGAAGGTGTTTGGATTCGGAAGTTCCTGGAAGATGTTGGTGTGTTCCCGGGCTGGTCAAGACCGTTGGATCTTTATTGCCATAATTTAGGTGCCATCGCACAGGCCAAGGAGCCGAGACAACACCACAAGCCCAGGCACATAGACCAAAAATATCACCTGATACAAAAGCTCGTAGAGAAAGGTGATACAAATTTATGCAAGAATCATACTAATGCAAATGTTGCAGATCCGTTGACTAAGCCACTTCCACAACCCAAGCATGAGGGGCACGTTAGAGCTTTGGGCATTGGATGTCTATTTGATTGACTCTAGTGCAAGTGGGAGACTGTTGGAGATATGCCCTAGAGGCAATCATGTATGATGATATTTCTTATGTTTTTATGAATAAAGATAGTCCTTGGACATTATCAGTGATGTGTATTAATAAGTACGTGACTTGTTTGTGAGACTATGCATTGTATGATAACTGTCCTAAATGGTCCCTAGTCAAAAGGGTTGTGTGGACGCACAACTAATCAGACTAGCATATGACACGGTGGATGGTTCTGTCTCACTGACCATGTAGCATTGGATGCTAGCCGGATAATATGGACTCAGAAAGGTCTGGTCGGATTCGACATAGTCGGATCCGAGTCGAGATAAGGTCTGAGTTGGACAGACCCAACTATGAGACGCAGCGATAGGTCATCTGTGAGTCTCTAGTACAACATATGTTCTATGTCCCAAGACCTGAGCTAGCGCATGTACTCGGGATGGTGACAAACTTTCTTTGGGCCGACCAAATGCTACTCCATGACTGGGTAGTTACAAAGGTAGGTTTCGGGCTTGTCCAGACCCATGCCGTGAGACATGGTCGAGCAAGATGGGATTTGCCCCTCCTACCAGGAGAGATATACTCTGGGCCCCCTTGGGTGATCTGTCCTGGATAAGCATAGCCATGCGATGAGGATTATGAGATTATCCAAAGTGTTGGTCAGATTCATCGGAACGAGAAAGAGCTCGTGCATCAACGAGGATGACCATGTCGCCTTGTGCACGACAACATATATTGTGTGGCAAAGGGAATGGAAGTGTGAAGTACATGTTCACATAACCACCTTCATTGGACACTTGGAGTCGGCACGCTTTGCTCGAGGCCACTACCAACTGGTCGAGTTGGATGTGATCTGACTCGCGACCAAGTGAACTTGAACCTAAAGGGTCGCACGCTTAAGGGAAGGAACACGTGGGCTTTAGGATCCGTGCGAGGCCCAAGAGTTGAGCCCGCGCCGGATGCCTATATATAGTGGAGGTGCAACACACCCATCCGGTTGATCGCTTCGGCACCGTCATTAGGGCTTTGCATGCATTGCAACTAGCCACCTCCACTCGCCGCCACCGATCGTGTGATCGGACCTAGCAGTCCGCCCCACGGGTGTTCCTCCTACACGCGTGGATACTGTTAGAGGTGGTGCACTTGTGCCGCTCCGGCGAACCTATATGTGGGATCCGGTGACCGGCTGTTCGAGGGAGATCAAACGAGGATGAGACGGACCACATGAACGCGCTGCCCCAACTCTACTTCCGCTGCATGGCACTGCACGTCTAGTGGTAACAATCTGTGATCTATCTCTATAATCTGTGCGTAGGAAATTTTAATTCGCATGCGATGCACCTATGGTAGAACCCAACATTCACCACCACGACCGGGTCGTTGGTGAACACCACTGAGAGGTCCATCTTCCTGCTGTGTGTGTCCACTTTGACAATAGTGGCGAACTGCCGATCGGCGTCGGCAACCGCCATTGGATCCGTGCGGGAAGGTTGAAGCGATGAAGAGATGTGCATCCTCTCTATATTATTTGCCGTCGTGGGTGTGCTTCTTGGGTTGTGTGGAATGATCATAAGGTGGAAGAGATGAAGGTAAATGGCTGGATCAACCGCATGGCAATTTTTGCAGCGCTTAACTGCATTGTGGCACCGGGAGCGGCGCAACCGCTAGCATATGGCTTCCCGAACGTGCCTAATCATTCACGCTTGGACGCCACCAGAGCGACCGGGCGCGCACGGACGCGAGCACAGCGTGCCGAGGCCGCATCAACCGCCTCATGCGTACATTCATTCGTGGCAGTGCACATAGAATGATTGTTTGCTTTGTAATAAAACACAAATGGTTGTTTATTATTAACCGTCTGTGTACTTGTCATTTCTCCCACCTCCATCTAGTCTTGTCACCGCGTTGCTACATGAGGATTCTGGTGCACACTTCGGGAGCGCGCAAGTTTCCCGCCCGGCGCGCCGAAATGCCCGTTCCCGCGATGCTTCGGGAGCGCACAACGTTTCTTTTGGGCTTCCCGTTCCCGCGAAACCGCGCAGGAACGCGCACAAGCTTCCCGTTCTCATGCGTGATTGCGCGCAAGCTTCCCGTTCTCGTGCATGAATGCACGCAAGCTTCCCACCCGACTCGCCTTGGCCGCCTGCTTTATAAACCCTCACGGTCGGCCTCTCCACATCACATTCACCCCCTCCCTACCCGTAGCTTCCCAAGTTTGCTTCTCCCCCAATCGCCAATGGCACCTGTGCGCGTCGTTGCTCCGCCACCCCGCGAGAGGGCATCTCTAGCTGGGAGGCTGCACCATGTCGGTGGCGCAGTTACCGGAAGCGTGTAGTGCGTGTAGCGTCCTTGTTGGCCACGTGCATGGATCCCACCACATGCTCCTCCACATTTGCCCGAAGGCTGCTGCTGCCGGTGACCGCCGGCGCCCCCACCCCATCGCTGACCGCCTTTTTCACCACCCCACCAGCTGCCTCCTTGGTCACCACCACACCAGCGTCCGGCTTGGCAGCCACCCCACGGTCAGCCGTCGGGAAATCACCCACTCCGCCACCGCGAACCGAAGGCGGGAGGAGGAGGCCGCCGCCGAAGCACAACCGCTCGGCTTTTGCGTCAGTGGCCTAGTCGAGGAGGAGGAGCGCCAGGTCGAGCACGCATAGAGGCTCACCTCTGCCATGGTTGCAGCAGACGCCGCCGTTATGGCCGGAATGAGGAGATCTAAGCCGAGTCCCTCCGCTTGAAGGAGGCAGGTCAGGAGCGGCGGGGGGTAGCAGCGGCAGCCGACGAAATCGACTCGTCCAACTCGTTAGTAAGCTTCTCCTCCTCTGCCTCTTACTGAACACGCTCGACAGAGGAGAAGGCTGCTAGCAGTAGCACGAAGCCCGTCCAGAATGGTATTTAGGGACTATTTTGTTCAGTTCATCTAACTGTAGATATGGATGAACTGTACCACGTACTTTAAATTAGCTAGTATATATAGTTGAACTAGCTATTTCAGTACGTGGTTGGCAATAAATGGGGAAAAGTTTGTTCTTGGAAATATGCCCTAGAGGCAATAAATAAAGTGTTTATTATTATATTTCCTTGTTCATGATAATCGTTTATTATCCATGCTATAATTGTATTGATTGGAAACACATTACATGTGTGGGTAAATAAACAACACTCTGTCCCTAGTATGCCTCTAGTGAACTAGCTCGTTGATCAAAGATGGTCAAGGTTTCCTAGACATTGACATGTGATGTCATTTGATAACGGGATCACATCATTAGGAGAATGATGTGATGGACAAGACCCAAACTACAAACGTAGCATATGATCATGTCAGTTTATTGCTACTGTTATCTGCATGTCAAGTATATGTTCCTATGACCATGAGATCATGCAACTCACGGACATCGGAGGAGTGCCTTGTGTGTATCAAACTACAAACGTAACTGGGTGACTATAAAGGTGCTCTACAGGTATCTCCGAGGGTGTCTGTTGAGTTGGCATGGATCAAGACTGAGATTTGTTAGTCCGTGTGACGGAGAGGTATCTCAGGGCCCACTCGGTAATACAACATCACAATAAGCCTTGCAAGAAATGTGACTAAGTGTTAGTCACGGGATCTTGTATTACAGAACAAGTAAAGAGACTTTCCGGTAACGAGGTTGAACTAGGTATGGAGATATCGATGATCGAATCTCGGGCAAGTAACATACCGAAGAACAAAGGGAACATCATACGGGATTAACTGAATCCTTGACATAGAGGTTCGACCGATAAAGATCTTCGTAGAATATGTAGGAACCAATATGGACATCCAGGTCCCGCTATTGGTTATTGACCGTAGAGGTGTCTCGGTCATGTCTACATAGTTCTTGAACCCGCAGGGTCTGCACACTTAAGGTTTGGTGACGTTTCGCTAGTATAGAGTTATGTATGGTGGTGACCAAAGGTTGTTTGGAGTCCCGGATGAGATCCCGGATGTCACGAGGAGCTCCGGAATGGTCCGGAGGTAAAGATTTATATATAGGAAGTCCTTTTTTGGTCCCCGGAAAAGTTTCAGGCTCATTGGTAGTGTACTGGGAGTGCCGGTAGTGTACCGGGAGGCCTCCAGGAGGGGTATTTCGACCCAAGAGGCTTCATGTGCTGTGGGAGAGTGAATATCAGCCTTTAGTGGGCTGGTGGAAACTCCCGCACAAGGCCCATGTGGCTGGAGAAGAAAACCCAATAGGAAAAGGTGGAAAAAAGGCAAAAAAATGAGCAATCCTAGTGCTACTAGGATTGGAGGAGTCCTCCTCTCCTAGTGGGTTCGGCCGAATCCAAGGAGCCTTGGCCCTTGCGCCAAGGCTCTCCTCGTCTCCTCCTATATATACTAGTGGGTTTTAGGGTTTTGCACTAGTTTTTTCAGCCACGTGCTACCCGTTCCTCCAGTGCATAGTTTCTCCTCTAGATCGGATTTCTGCAGTGCTTAGGCGAAGCCGTGCCAGAATTGCTCCACCACCATCGCCGGAGCGCCGTCACACTGCCGGAGAACTCTTCTACCTCTCCGCTCTCTCTTGCTGGATCAAGGCGGTGGAGATCGTCATCAAGTTGTACGTGTGCTAAACGCGGAGGTGCCGTCCGTTCAGCGCTAGATCGGAAGGATCGTGATCAAGCTCGTGGGACAGATCGTGATCAAGTTCGTGGGATGGATCATGATCAAATTCGTGGGACAGATCACAATTAGATCGCAGGACGGATCATGATTGGATCGCGAGATGCTCGGCGGTTTGGATCGCGAAGACGTTTGACTACACCAACCGCGTTTCTTAACGTTCCAGCTTAGCGATCTACAAGGGTACGTAGATCCACTCTCCCTCTCGTAGATGCTCATCACCATGGATAGATCTGCATGTGCGTAGGAAATTTTTTGTTTCCCATGCAACGTTCCCCAACAGTCGCATCATGAGCTAGGTCTATGTGTAGATGAGATCTTGAGTAGAACACAAAAGGTTTGTGGGCGTTGATGCTTAGATTGCTTCCTCCCTTGGTCGGATTTTGGTTCAGCGGTATTGTGAGATGAAGCGGCCCGGACCAACATTACTCGTACGCTTACAAGAGACCGGTTCCCTCGACCGCAACTTGTTGCATAGATGGCTTGCGGGTGCCAGTTTCTCTCACTTTAGTTGGATCAGATTCGAGAAAGGCGGTCCTTGAGAAGGTTGAAAAGTAACTAGTGTATCACCATTGTGGTTTTTGCGTAGATGAGAATTGTTCTTGTTATATACCCGTAGTAGCCACGTAAAACATGCAACAACAATTAGAGGATGTCTAACTTGTTTTTGCAGGGTATGTTGTGATGTGATATGACCAATTACATGATGTGATATATGTGATGTATGAGATGATCATGTGATGTATAGATTATCATGACTTGCATGTCGATGAGTATGGCAACCGGTAGGAGCCATACGGTTGCCTTTAATTATTGTATGACCTGCGTGTCAATCATTAAGCGGTATGTAATGCTTTACTTTATCGCTAAATGGTAGCAATAGTAGTAGAAGCATGTTGGGCGCGACAACCCGATGGCGACACGTTGATGGAGATCAAGATGATGAAGATCATGGTGTCATGCCGGTGACGATGGAGATCATGCCGGTGCTTTCTAGATGGAGATCAAAAGCACAAGTTCATGGCCATATCATGTCACTTATGAATTGCATGTGATGTTAATCCTTTTATGCACCTTGTTTTGCTTAGGACGACGGTAGCATTATAAGGTGATCCCTCACTTAAATTTCAAGATGAATTGTGTTCTCCTCGAGTGTGCACCGTTGCGAAAGTTTGTCGTGTTGAGACACCACGTGATGATCAGGTGTGATAGACTCTACATTCACATACAACGGGTGCAAGCCAGTGTTGCACGTGTAGAACACTCAAGGTTAAACTTGACGAGCCTAGCATGTACAGACATAGCCTCGAAACACAAGAGACTGAAAGGTCGAACATGAGTCATATAGTAGATATGATCAACATAATGATGTTCACCATTGAAGCCACCTCAACTCACGTGATGATCGGACTTGAGTTGGTGGATTTGGATCATGTGACACTCAGATGACTTGAGGGATGTCAATTTGAGTGGGAGCTTTAGTAATTTGATTAACTAAACTCATTATCTTGAACAATAGTCTAAGTAAACTTTGCATATTTATGTTGTCGATCAATGGCTCGCGCAGTAGCACCC
Organism: Hordeum marinum; assembly: GCA_022496015.1. Lineage (NCBI taxonomy): Eukaryota > Viridiplantae > Streptophyta > Magnoliopsida > Poales > Poaceae > Hordeum > Hordeum marinum. Next base: position 342,843,580 of record CM039672.1, on the reverse strand, counting down.
CTGAATTTTAATGCGTTCCTAGAGAAAGCTAAGTTGAAAGATGATGGAAGTAACTTTGTTGACTGGGCCCGTAATCTGAGGATTATCCTCACGGCTTCCCAGAAATCATATGTCCTTGATGCACCGCTTGGTGACCAACTAGAAGATGCGTCATACGAAGACGTTAAGAACGCTTGGGAGGCACTTACTGGAGATTACTCAATAGTTCAGTGTGCGATATTGTATGGCTTAGAACCGGGACTTCAAAGATGTTTTGAACATCATGGAGCATATGGGAACTAGATTATTGACTCTAGTGCAAGTGGGAGACTATTGGAAATATGCCCTAGAGGCAATAAATAAAGTGTTTATTATTATATTTCCTTGTTCATGATAATCGTTTATTATCCATGCTATAATTGTATTGATTGGAAACACATTACATGTGTGGGTAAATAAACAACACTCTTTCCCTAGTATGCCTCTAGTGAAGTAGCTCGTTGATCAAAGATGGTCAAGGTTTCCGAGCCATTGACATGTGATGTCATTTGATAATGGGATCACATCATTAGGAGAATGATGTGATGGACAAGACCCAAACTACAAACGTAGCATATGATCGTGTCAGTTTATTGCTACTGTTTTCTGCATGTCAAGTATATGTTCCTATGACCATGAGATCATGCAACTCACGGACATCAGAGGAGTGCCTTGTGTGTATCAAACGTCGCAACACAACCGGGTGACTATAAAGGTGCTCTACAGGTATCTCTGAGGGTGTCTGTTGAGTTGGCATGGATCAAGACTGGGATTTGTTACTCCGTGTGACGGAGAGGTATCTCAGGGCCCACTCGGTAATACAACATCACAATAAGCCTTGCAAGCAATGTGACTAAGTGTTAGTCATGGGATCTTGTATTACGGAATGAGTAAAGAGACTTGCCGGTAACGAGGTTGAACTAGGTATGGAGATATGGAAGATCGAATCTCGGGCAAGTAACATACCAAAGAACAAAGGGAACATCATACGGGATTAACTGAATCCTTGACATAGAGGTTCGACCGGTAAAGATCTTCGTAGAATATGTAGGAAACAATATGGACATCTAGGTCCTGCTATTGTTTATTGACCATAGAGGTGTCTCGGTCATGTCTACATAGTTCTCGAACCCGCAGGGTCTACACACTTAAGGTTTGGTGACGTTTCGGTAGTATAGAGTTATGTATGGTGGTGACCGAAGGTTGTTCGGAGTCCTGGATGAGATCCCGGACGTCATGAGGAGCTCCGAAATGGTCCGGAGGTAAAGATTTATATATAGGAAGTCCTGTTTTGGTCGCAGGAAAAGTTTTAGGCTCATCGGTAGTGTACCGGGAGGCCTCCGGGAGGGGTATTTCGACCCAAGAGGCTTCATGGGCTGTGGAAGAGTGAATATCAAACTTTAGTGGGCTGGTGGAAACTTCCAAACAAGGCCCATGTGGCTGGAGAAGAAAACTCAATAGGAAAAGGTGGAAAAAGGCAAAAAAAAAGGAGCAATCCTAGTCCTACTAGGATCGAAGGAGGAGTCCTCCTCTCCTAGTGGGTTCGGCCGAATCCAAGGAGCCTTGGCCCTTGCGCCAAGGCTCTCCTCCTCTCCTCCTATATATACTGGTGGGTTTTAGGGTTTTGCACTAGTTTTTTCGGCCATGTGCTACCTGTTCCTCCAGTGCATAGTTTCTCCTCTAGATTGGATTTCTGCAGTTCTTAGGCGAAGCCCTGCCAGAATTGCTCCACCACCATCGCCGGAGCGCTGTCACGCTGCCGGAGAACTCTTCTACCTCTCCGCTCTCTCTTGCTGGATCAAGACGGCGGAGATCGTCATGAAGCTGTACGTGTGCTGAACGCGGAGGTGCCATCCGTTTGGCGCTAGATCGGAAGGATCGTGATCAAGCTCGTGGGACGAATCATGATCAAGTTCATGGGACGGGTCGTGATCAAGTTCATGGGATGGATCGCGATTATATCGCGGGACGGATCGTGATTGGATCGCGCGACGCTGGGCGATTTGGATCGCGAAGACATTCGACTACACCAACCGCGTTTCTTAACGCTTCCCGCTTAGCGATCTACAAGGGTACGTAGATCCACTCTCCCTCTCGTAGATGCTCATCACCATGGATAGATCTGCGGTGCGTAGGAATTTTTTGTTTCCCATGCAACGTTCCCCAATAGATTCAACTATCTATGAATGAAATCTGTGTTTACTGAATTTCAGTTACAAAATTGCACCATAATAGTGATTTTGTTCCTGCAAAATTGGACAAAGCTCAGTTTTCCAATTTGACAAATGAAAATTTACCCAATATGACAGATTCGTATCTTACCTGACTCTTGCTGCCAACGCATCGATTGGTGCTTACATGGGGTGCTTAGTGTATTAAATGTCTTAGCATCTCAAGTACACAATGCATTGTAGCTAAGGTCCCTTCATTTAATGATTTAGCAACTAAACTCTTGCATGGATTGGCGAGTTTCTTTCATTTAAGTGTTTTGCCAACGTTCATGCGCCTGGAATTGTTTCTTCATGTGGTCACAAAACTCATATATCTCCTTAATTACCTCCCCACATCATATTTTTTGCATACATGGCATGTCAACCTTAGCAGTTAGCAACAGTAGAAGTTGTAGCACCGGGAAGGACACACGGGTCATCATTCATAACCGTTTGCGACGACGCAATGAAAAAATTCCTTCGCGCCAGATTTTCGCTTGGCTTAGTAGGGAAGGAACAATTGCCCTTGGTTTGCATACGGGTATTCAGTTTGGAACGTCTTTGACGACTAGCAAAGGACACGCCACCCCGATGAGCATGCACAAGACATTGCTCGCACAACACCCATGTACTCAAACACATGTCCACGTGCTACCGCCTTGTCAATACAAATAGCGACACATGGCCCGCACGTAAGGTCTGTAGAACGTCCACGAATTATAAATAATACGTCCGTTTGCGATGGTAACGTGACAAATTTTTGTTCCAAAATGCCTTTGTTGGACATTAATAATGCTTTCTCTTTCTCTCAAAGTGGACACTTAAAATAGCACAACATATTTATGCTTTATATGATGAGGCCCTGCCCAAGATAGACCTTGTGACTATAGTTTATATTTGAATTATGTACATTAAATGCACATAAAATTCAATTAATGTACAATAAAGCCATACAAACCGTTAATAATTTAATATGTTTGCAATACACACCTAGTGCTTTATGTTGTTTCTAGGAAAAAATCAAGGAGAGAAGAGGCATCAGATGACATTTTTCACCCATAGATGGGGCATGCATATATATGTGTTCCCTATCGGAACACTAGATGTAGCTTATTGTTGTATGAGAACCTCATGTTTGTAAGAGGCTTCTTACAAAACATGGCCAACTTGGTATTTTTTTACCACATGATATGTGTGCCTTCACATGACACCATCCTATGTTAAATGAATTTCTGACAGAGTTTTGGCTTTACGAGAATTTGGAAACCAATTTTCTCGACATTTGTGACCGGGCCAACATGCTTAGATGTTTGAAATTCGTTCTCATTTCTTGCATGTGACCTAACACATATATCCAAGGGCACACATATGATTTTTCAACCCATTTTGTCGCCCCGAACCTTGTGATTGTAGATCAAATTTGAATTATGCACATTAAAGAATGCACCAAAAACTCAATTAATGTATTTAAAAGCCAGATGATCCCTTATTTAATCATATTTTTGCACTTCACATGTACATATGTCTATGTTGTTAATATAAAGAAAATCAAGGAGACAAGAGGCATCAGATGTATTTTCGCTCGCATATGTGGCATGCATATATAACGTTCCCTATTTAAACCACAAGCTTCTTGTGAGGAGCTCCGATTTGTAAGGGGGTTGTCCAAGAACACGTCCAATTTGGACAGATTTTTACGACGACATGTGTGTGCCCTGGTCACGACACCGTGCCAAGTTTCATGAATTTCTGACGAGTTCTGGATTTATGGGAATCTGAAAACCAAGCATCTCAATGGTTGCGGCTGAGCAAACAGTCTATGAGATGTTAGAAATTCATTCACATTTCTTGTGTGGGACCTAATTAAATATGCATCCATGAAAGTCATATATTTTCCAACCTATTTTTCATGTGTTGGACCTGGTGATTGTATTTCAAATTTGAATTATGCACATTAAACGACTAGAAAACTCAATTAATATGTTAAACAGGTCTCACGAACCCTGAAAAATCCACATTTTACCATGACTCTCAAAAAGTTGCTCTCTGGGTGACTCTAGAAATAAATGCAGGCCACAAGAGACAACGGATGTTGTTTCGCACATCAAATGTGAACTTTTCCTACCGGAACACACGACTTTCTTGTGAGAACCTTCGGGTTGTAAGAGGCTTTGTGCCAAAACTTGTCCAAAATTGGGCAATTTTTATTACCACAACACACACAATAGGGCCATTGATGGCACCATGCCCAAATTTCATCAATTTCTGTTGAGGTTTACATTTACATGAATTGAAAAATTAAGTTTTCAGATGTTTGCGGTCGAGCCTCGTGCCATAGATATATATGTTCGAAATTCATTCCCATTTATTGTGTGGGACCTAAACATGGAGCCAGTGAAACGTATATGGTTTTTCAACATATTTTCATGAGCTGGACCTTGCAGTTATTGTAGTTCAAATTTGAATTATATATATCCACATTAATTGAATGCCTACAAAACTCAATTAATTGATGTACTTAAAAGGACAAACAGACTCTCTAAGACTCCATTGATTCGCATGACACATTCACGTTACTCTATGGAGAGTCTAGAAATAAATTCAAGGCGAGAATCGACATCAGATGTTGTTCCGCACATGAAATGTGAACTGTCCCTACCAGAACCACATGACTTCTTCTGAGAATCTTCGGTTTGTAAGAGGATTGTGCCAAAACTTGTCCCGAACTAGGCATTGCTTTTACCATAGCACACATGCGCCATGACATCACACCATGCCAAGTTTCATGAATTTCTCCCGATATTTGGAATTACTGGAATTTGAAAACACGGCTTATCAAAGTCTATGGCCGAGCCAAAATACCGTGAGGTTTGGAATTCATTTATTTTCCATTTCTTGCATGTGACCAAAACATGTATCCAGTGACAAATAGTTGGTTTTCAACCCATTCGGGTGCCCTCTAGTATGTGCTTAATAAAGTGCAGTTCAAATTTCAACTATGCACATGATATGTCCAAAAAACTCTTTAAATGTTTTAAAGGGCCTAAACATCCCTGAATTATTCCATATTTAACACATGGTCTGATAGTTGCAAGTTCACTGCAAATAAATGTTATTGCCATCCAAACACCTTCAATTGCCAATGTAACTTTATTTTTAGTCTCAAAGCGGTTTGAAAATCAAATACATCGCAAACAATTCTTGATCATGAAATGTGTGTGAGGTGGTATGAAAATATCTTGGGCCAATCCTCATATATGGCTTAGGCCAAAAGCTTTAGTCCACCGCCGGCACGTCAACCACATAGTCACACTTTTTCTCCAAGACCACTATATTGTTCAAGCATCACCGGTGAAAGATGGGGACGTGGATCCGCATCATGAGGGCAACTTCGGCGACCCACTTCGGCCCGAGCGTGGCTGCATCATCCATGAATGCGCTCAACATCCTTGAGCACAGCCGCACTCTCCGACAGGGTGGCTGCGGCCACCGAAAGGGTTGCTGCTGCATGTGAGATGGCAGCAGCAACATCCGTGACCTGGATAGCAAATGGCAAGAATGACACCGCGGCTGTTCATTCCTCAGTGTCCGCCGTAGCCCTAATGGTGGCTGCCCATGCCTATGTCGATGCCGCCCACGCCTAGCTCATGGCGGTCACTATACAAATAGCAGGAGCCCTCTTCGACAACGGCCGGCAACCTACGTCCAAAGAGTTGGAGATCACCGAGAGTGCTCGGGCAGCTGTCCCTTCATCGGCAGCCTCACTTGCCAAGATGGAGGCCGTCAATTCCCGGACCGTGGCCGGCCACACCAAACTCATGGCGTCCTTTTCCAAAGAGATGGTGGACGCGGACGACGAGATGCTCGTAGAGTATGTGGTGATGGATGCCATGGAGCCCCTTCCCTGGAGGTCATCGAGCGCGAGCTAGTCATGGAGGATGTGGCGGAGATCGTTGAGCGTCACGAGGAACATTAGTCGTTCTTTACAGCGCCGGTCTTTTGTTAGAGTAATGTTTAGGTCAACCAGCTCTGTTTAATTGCTCGATTAAGTAAGTGCGGCTGTAGTGTAGGCTCTTTTGCGCAGTACCCAAATTAGCAATTGACCACTGTAACCAGGGAAATTCGGACCAAAAATTTGCCACCATATCTCCATTCCATCTTCCAATTGAAAATGAAATTGAAGTTCATCACACACATTTTTTTGGAATGAACTATGTGCAATGTAGTACCCAATCTTACGTCCGAAGCTTGGAGCCAAACATTTGCACGTCCAAGTTCATCACACACAGGGTATATCACAAACTTTGTTTGTGATGTGTTGATATCGAGAACTATTCTGAAAATTTTGCACATACAAGTTCATCACACATGGTGTATAAACCAGGCTTCGTTTGTGATGTTTTGATATCGCAGATGGTTCCGAATAAGGGAATGTGTCCGATGGTGCTTTCCGCGCCAGTTTTTCGCTGAACCAAATGAAAATTTTGGGATGCCGCTGAAATATCTACCTCCCTCATCCCCAGTACAAATCCACATTTGCCCCCTTTTCCTCTACCTTTCCTAGTTCAAACCTTCATTGCTTGCTTGCAGCGCCGCCTCCTCGCCGGCGACACTCCTTCGTGCTGCTCGGCCTCGTCCATCTAGTCAGGTAATGCACACCTCCCCAATACCCCCTCACCCCTCCTCCATCCCACATGGCCCGACCGCCGGCGTGACACCTTCCACCCAAATCACCGCACCATCCTCCAAATAATCACCGCCGAAAGCCATGGTGCACGCACTATAGCCAGTAAATCACATAGTGATGTGAGCTAGATTATTGACTCTAGTGCAAGTCGGAGACTGTTGGAAATATGCCCTTGAGGCAATAACAAAGTGGTTATTATTATATTTCCTTGTTCATGATAATGGCTTATTATCCATGCTATAATTGTATGGGTTAGAAACTCAAATGCATGTGTGGATACATAGACAACACCGTGTCCCTAGTATCCCTCTAGTAGACTAGCTCGTTGATCAAAGATGTTCAAGGTTTCCTAGACATTGACATGAGATGTCATTTCATAACGGGTTCACATCATTAGGAGAATCATGTGATGGACAAGACCCAAAACTATGAATGTAGCATATGATCTTGTCAGTTTATTGTTATAGTTTTTTTGCATGTCAAGTATTTGTTCCTATGACCATGAGATCATGCAACTCACTGACACCAGAGGAATACCTTGTGTGTATCAAACGTCACAACATAACTGGGTGACTATAAACATGCTCTACATGTATCTCCGAAGGTGTCTGTTGAGTGGGCATGGATCAAAACTGGGATTTGTTACTCCATGCGACAGAGAGGTATCTCAGGGCCCACTCGGTAATACAACATCACAACAAGCCTTGCAAGCAAAGTGACTAAAGTGTTAGCCATAGTATCTTGTATTACGGAACAAGTAAAGAGACTTGCTGGTAACGAGAGTGAACTAGGTATAGAGATACCGACGATCGGATCTCGGGCAAGTAACATAACAAAGAACAAAGGGAACAACATACGGGATTAACTGAATCCTTGACATAGAGGTTCCACCGATAAAGATCTTCATATAATATGTAGGAACCAATATGGGCATCCAGGTCCCACTATTGGTTATTGATCGTAGAGGTGTCTCGATCATGTCTACATAGTTCTCGAACCCGCAGGGTCTGCACACTTAACATTCGGTGACGTTTTGGTAGTATTGAGTTATACATGGTGGTGACCAAGGTTGTTCAGAGTCCTGGATGAGATCCCGGACGTCATGAGGAGCTCTGGAATGGTCCGGAGGTAAATATTGATATATATAGAAAGTCCCATTTTGGTCACCGGAAATGTTTCGGCTATTTCCGATAGTGTACCGGGGTGCCGGGGGGGGGCATCGGGAGGGGCCGCCCACGCCGGTAGGCCACATGGGCCTTAGGGTGGCGTACCAGCCCTTAGTGGGCTGGGAAAGCCAGCCCCTAAGGGCCCATGCGTCTAGAGGTGTGGGAAAGGAAAAAACCCCAACTGGGGGAAGGGATTCCAAGTAGGATCGGAATCCTACTTGGAGTAGGATTGGAGGTGGACTCCTCCACCTCTCCTTCGGCCGACTCCTAGGGGAAACCCTAGGGGCGCCGACCCCTCCCCTCCCTCCTATATATATTGGAGGGGAGAGAGGGAAGCCTCACCAAACCCTGAGCCATGGCGCAGCCCTCTCTCCCCACTAGATGGTCTCCCTCTAGATTCCGTGGTGCTTAGGTGAAGCCCTGCCAAATAGTTCCCCCACCACTGTCGCCACACCGTCGTGCTGCCGGAGAACTCATATACCTCTCCGCTCCCTCTTGCTGGATCAAGAAGGCGGAGATCGTCATCGAGCTGTACGTGTGCTGAACGCGGAGGTGCCATTCGTTAGGCCCTAGATCGGGACGGATCGTGCTCGGATCACGGGACGGCTAGCGATTTTGATCGCGAAGACGTTCGACTACATCAACCGCGTTTCTTAACACTTCCCGCTTAGTGATCTACAAGGATATGTAGATCCACTCTCCCTCTCGTAGATGCTCATCACCATGGATAGATCTGCGTGTGCTAGGTCTAGGAGGAATTTTTTTGTTTCCCATGCAACGTTCCCCAACAGTGGCATCATGAGCTAGGTCTATGCGTAGATGAGATCACAAGTAGAACATAAATGAGTTTGTGGGCATTGATGGTCAGATTGCTTCCTCCCTTGGTCTCTTCTTGATTTGGCGGTATTGTGGGATGAAGCGGCCCGGACCAACCTTACTCGTACGCTGAGACCGGTTCCATCGACTGACATGTGACTTTGTTGCATAAAGATGGCTGGCGGGTGTTTGTATCTCCTACTCTAGTTGCATCGGATTCAACAAAGGCGGTCCTTGAGAAGGTTGAATAGCAATTTGTGTATCATCATTGTGGTTTTTGTGTAGGTAAGAATTGTTCTTGCTAGATACCCGTAGCAGCCACGTAAAACAAGCAACAACAATTAGAGGACGTCTAACTTGTTTTTGCAGGGTATGTTGTGATGTGATATGAGCAATTACATGATGAGATATATGTGATGTATGAGATGATCATGTATTCTATAGAATATCATGACTTGCATGTCGATGAGTACGACAACCGATAGGATCCATAGGGTGGTCTTTAATTTATTTTTGTCATTTTTGCTTTACTTTATCGCTATGAGTTAGCAATAGTCGTAGAAGCAACAGTTGATGCGACAACCTCATGGCGACACATTGATGGAGATCAAGATGATGGAGATCATGGTGTCATGCCGGTGATCATGGAGATCATGTCGGTGCTTTGGAGATGGAGATCAAAAGCACACGTTCATGGACATATCATGTCACTTATGATTTCCGTGTGATGTTAATCCTTTTATGCACCTTGTTTTTCTTAGGACGACGGTAACATTATAAGGTGATCCCCCACTAAATATTCAAGATAAAATTGTCTTCTCCCCGAGTGTGCATTGTTGCGAAAGTTTGTCATTTTGAGACACCACGTGATGATAGGGTGTGATAGACTCTACGTTCACATACAATGGGTGCAAGCCAGTGTTGCGCGTGCGGAACACTCGGGTTAAACTTGACGAGCCTAGCATGTACAGACATGGCCTCGGAACACAAGAGACTGAAAGGTCGAACATGAGTCATATAGTAGATATTATCAACATGAAGACGTTTGATACATCTCCAACGTATCTATAATTTTGTATTGTTCCATGCTATTATATTATATATTTGGGATGTTTTATATGCATTAATATGCTATTTTATATTATTTTTGGTACTAACCTATTAATATAGAGCCTAGTGCCAGTTTCTGTTTTTTCCTTGTTTTTGAGTATTGCAGATAAGGAATATTAAATGGAGTCCAAACGGAATAAAATCTTCGCGATGATTTTTCTTGGACCAGAAGACATCTACCATACTTTGAGGGGAAGGCAAGAGACCTGTCAGGAGGTTACAAGCCAGGGGGCACGACCACCACACTTGGCCGCGCCTGGCAGGCTTGTGGCCCCCAGCAAGTCTCCTAACCCTATTCTTCGGCCTATAAATTACCAAATATTCCTCCAATACCAAAGGGAGCCATGAAAATACTTTTCCACCGTCAGGAGCCTCCATTCCCGAGAGATCCAATCTTGGCGCCGTTTCCGGTAATCGCCGGAGGGGGATTCGCTCATGGAGGGCATCTACATCAACTCCATTGCCCCTCCGATGATGCATGAGTAGTTCACCACAGACCTTCGGGTCCACAACTAGTATCTAGATGGCTTCTTATCTCTCTTTGTGCTTCAATACCATGATCTTCATGATCTTCATGGAGATCTATCCGATGTAATACTATTTTGCGGTGTGTTTGTCGAGATCCGATGAATTGTGAGTTTATGTTCAGATTATCTATGAATATTATTTGAGTCTTTTCTGAATTCTTATATGCATGATTTCATATCTTTTCATGTCTCTTCGAGTTATTGGTTTGGTTTGGTGAACTAGATTGGTAATTCTTGCAACGGGAGAAGTGCTTAGTTTTGGGTTCAATCTTGCGGTGTCCTCAATCAGTGACATAGTAGGGGTAGCGAGGCACGTATTGTATTGTTACCATCAAGGATAAAAAGATGGGGTTTTCATCATATTGCTTGAGTTTATCCCTCTACATCATGTCATCTTACCTAATGCGTTACTCTGTTCTTCATGAAGTTAATACTCTAGATGCAGGTAGGATTCGGTTGATGTGTGGAGTAATAGTAGTAGATGTAGAATCGTTTTGGTCTACTTGACACAGACGTGATGCCTATATGCATAATCATTGCCTTAGATATCTTCATAATTATTCTATTTTCTATCAATTGCTCGACAGTAATTTGTTCACCCACCATATTATTTTCCTTCATGAGAGAAGCCTCTAGTGAAACCTGTGGCCCCGGGTCTATTTTCCATATTATATTTCTAGATCTATAAACCAAAAATACCAAAAATACTTTGCTGCAATCTTTTTACTTTTGTTTTACTTTTCGTTTTAGTAATCTTCTATATCTATCTCTATCGGATCTCATCCTTGCTAATAATCGTGAAGGGATTGACAACCCCTTTATAGCATTGGGTGCAAGTGTTTGATTGTTTGTGTAGGTGCAAAGATTGGGGACTTGCTTGTATCTCCTACTGGATTGATACCTTGGTTCTCAACAACTGAGGGAAATACTTATCAACTTTGCTGCATCACCCTTTCCTCTTCAAGGGAAAACCAACGCAATCTCAAGAAGTAGCAATGTTCACCATTGAAACCACCTCATCTCATGTGATGATCAGACTTGTGTTGGTGAATTTGGATCATGTATCACTTGGATGACTGGAGGGGTGTCAATTTGAGTGGGAGTTTTAAGTAATTTGATTGACTAAACTCATTATCTTGAACAATAGTCTTAGTAACCTTTGCAAATTTATGTTGTAGATTGCTCGCGCAGTAGTTCCCCTGAATTTCAATGCATTCCTAGAGAAAGCCAAGTTGAAAGATGATGGAAGTAACTTTGTAGAATGGGCCTGTAATCTGAGGATTATCCTGACAGCTTCCCAAAAGTATTATGTCCTTGATGCACCGCTTGGTGATCCACCTGCTGCCGTGTCGTCTGAAGACGTTGTGAATGCCTGGGAGGCACGTTCTGGAGATTACTCAATGGTTCAATGTGCAATGTTGTATGTCTTAGAAACGGGACTTCAAAGATGTTTTGAACATCATGGAGCATATGAGATGTTCTAAGAGTTGAAGTTTATCTTTGAGAAGAATGCCCGGATCGAGGGGTATGAGACCTCCGGTAAGTTCTATGCTTGCAAAATGGAGGAGAACGGGTCTGTCGGTGAACATATACTCAGAATGTCTGGGTATTCGAACCGTCTGGCTGAGTTAGGGATGCCCCTTCCACCGTAGGAGATCACTGACAGAGTTATTCAATCATTGCCACCTAGCTACAAGAGCTTCGTGATGAACTATAACATGCAAGGGATGAACAAGTCAGTCGCCGAGCTGTTTGCGATGTTGAAAGTCGCTGAGCCTGAAATCCTGAAGGAGCATCAAGTGTTGATGGTCACTACAACCACTAGTTTCGATAAGAATGTCAAGGGCAAGAAGGGTAACTCCAAGAAGAGTGTCAAAGCAGTTGCCCCTCCCGTGAAGAAACCCAGGGCTGGACCCAAGCCAGAAACTGAGTGCTTTCAATGCAAGGGAACTAGTCACTAGAAGCAGAACTGCCCCAAGTATCTGGCCGACAAGAAGGCGGACAACACCAAACAAGGTATATATGATATACATGTTATTGATGTGTACCTTAACAACTCTCGTTGTAGTTCCTGGGTATTTGATACCAGTTCAGTTGCTCACATTTGCAACTAAAAACAGGAGCTACATAATAGAAGAAGGTTGGCTAAGGACGAAGTGACGATGCGCGTGGGAAATGGTTCCAAGGTTGATGTGATCACCGTCGGCATGCTCACTCTTTGATTACCATCAAGATTAGTGATGAACCTGAGTAATTGTTATTTAGTTCCTACATCATAAACATTATATCTGGATCTTGTTTATTGCGAGATGGTTACTCATTTAAATCACAAAATAATGGTTGTTCTATTTGTATGAGTAATATATTTTATGGTCATGCACCCAGGTGAGGGGTTTATTCTAATTGAATCTCTATAGTGATGATACACATGTTCATAACATTAATGCCAAAAGATGTAGCGTTGATAATGATAGTACCACTTTCTTGTGGCACTGCCGCTTAGGTCATATTGGTGTAAAATGCATGAAGAAGCTCCATGTTGATGGACTTTTGGAGTCACTTGATTTTGAATCACTTGACACATGCGAACCATGCCTCATGGGCAACATGAATAAGACCCCGTTCTCTGGAATAATGGAGCAAACAAGTGACTTGTTGGAAATCATACATACTGATGTGTGCGGTCCAATGAGAGTTGAGGCACACGGTGGATATCGTTACTTTCTCACCTTCACTGATGACTTAAGTAGATATGGGTATATTTACTTAATGAAACACAAGTCTGAAATGTTTGAAAAGTTCAAGCAATTTCAAAGTGAAGTTGAGAATAATCGTAACAAGAAGATCAAGTTCCTACGATCTGATTGACGAGGAGAATATCTGAGTTATGAGTTTGGCAGTCACTTAAGACAGTGTGGAATTGTTTCACAATTGACACCGCCTGGAACACCACAGCATAATGGTGTGTCCGAACATCGTAATCGAACCTTATTGGATATGGTGCGTTCTATTATGTCTCTTGCCGATTTGTCACTATCGTTTTGAGGTTATGCATTATAGACAGCTGCATTCACTTTAAATAGGGCACCATCGAAATCCGTCGAGACGACACCATATGAAGAATCCAAAGTTGTCGTTTCTTAAAGTTTGGGGATGTGATGCTTATGTCAAAAAGCTTTAGCCTGAAAAGCCGGAAACCAAAGCGGAGAAATGTGTCTTCATAGTATACCCAAAAGAGACGGTTGGGTATACCTTCTATCTAAGATCCGAAGGCAAAGTATTTGTTGCTAAAAACGAAACATTTCTTGAGAAAGAGTTTCTCTCCAAAGAATTGAGTGGGAGGAAGATATAACATGATGAGGTTATTGAATCTTTGTTCAACCAGAGAGTAGCGTAGCAGAGAAAGATGTTTGTGTGGAGCCTATGTTAGTTGAGGAGGAAGTTCATGATGATGATGATGAAGCTTTAGATCAAGTTACTATCAAACCTTGTAGGTCGACAAGGACGCATACTGCTCCTGAGTGGTACAACAACCTTGTCTTAGAGGTCATGTTGTTGAACAATGATGAACCTACGAGCTATGTGTAAGAGCATAATTTTCCCTAAGTAGTTTTGGTGGTTGATGACAGTGCATTTGCGGACTAACCATGTGCATTAAGCTTTCAGAGATTATCAGGTGGCACGAGACGGTTATTTTCCCCTCAAGTAGTAATTCAGAAGACGGAGTCTTTTCCTTTTGAGGTTAGGTTGGTGGACCTAAGTCGTAGGAAAATCCGTACTATTAAGAGGCCATCTGCATTTGGAATGGTTGGGAGGAAACATCACGTACACTTTGCACCCCACCGTCCTTTTCCCGACATGACGGAGCTTTCTCTGCCCCTAGGGCTCCAAAGCTCCTCTTAAGAAGAAGTGCCGCTCCACAAAGCGGTAGTACCTCTCCAGTGGTACTAGTGCCCTAAAGGGCCGCTCACACTATCGCTTAATTTTTAAGCGGAAGTTCCGAGCGGTACTATCGCCTTGAACTACCGCTTATATTTTAAGCAGAATTTCAGAGCGGTACTACCGGCCTGAACTACCACTTATAGTTTTTAAGCAGAAGTTCCTAGCAGCACTACCGCCCTGAGGAACTTTCAAGCTCTTTTCGCATCCTTTTTCTCCCAGACTTCTGGAATCTCTGAGCTGAAGTACTGCTCGAAGCAGAAGTACCGCTCCGTCGAGAGCGGTACTACCGCTCAGTTGTTCGAGTACACATATAAGCGGAAGTACCGCCCCCTAGGACGTTACTACCGCTTATGCACGTATTCTCATAGAAAAACGGCCACATTTACCCCCACCTATCTAAGTGAGCCTTCTTCCCCATTGAGACTCACCTCTTCCCACTAAAGCTCCATTGTTTCTCCTAAGCTTATTCTTGCTCCTTCTCCCTCCCTAGCCATCAAGTCTTATTGATGCTCTAGGGTTTGGAGGACAGGGCCTTGATCTACACTTCCATCAAGAGATATTTCATTCCCCCCATCAAACCCTTATGGATATTGTTACTCTTGTGTGTTTGAGCACCCTAGACGGAAGAGGTCACTTCGAAGCCATAGTCCATTGTGGTGAAGCATCATGGTGTCGTTGGGAGCCTCCAATTAAGTTGTGGAGATTCCCCAACCTTGTTTCTAAATGTACAGTTGCTGCCTTCAAGGGCAACCTACGTCACTTCACTGTTGCTAAAGAGTGTTGGGAACACATTGTCTCCATGTACAAGGGAAGCACAAGCATTCAATGGTCAAACTATGAATTTGTCCTTGATCCGTCAGATGAGTTTGTTATGCTAGAAGATGAGGAACCGCATGAGCTCTATAGTAGGGTGACTGATCTAGCCGTTGCCCTGAAAGATCATGGAAGCAAGAATGTGGATGACACTTGGGTCAAGCATAAGTTCTTGAAGGCCATCATGCCCTACAACAAGGCCATGTCCGTAGTCATCCGTCAAAGACCGGACTTTCACACCTTGTCCTCTGGGGATGTGTTGGACGAATTTATTGCAAGGAACATCTTGAACACGATCGCTTTCTGTAGTGACCCGACCTGAAAGGTCGAATCTCCGGTGTTTCCATACCATCCCAAGATCATGCTGGTACACACACGGTACAACAATGTATATATCAAAGGGAAATCACACAACATTATATTAATCGAAATCTCATATCGAGTCCTTTATTACAATAAAGATTACAACAAAGTGGTTGAAGGCCAACTCATGAGAATGTCTAAATCTTGCGGAAGCGTCGAAGGTAGATGAGTCCATCTGACTCCAAGAGCATCTCACCGAGCGTAGAACGTGTCCTCACTCCTGGTCGGAAAAGTACTCTGCAACATGATACGTTGCAGCCGTGTAGGTCAGCATATGGAATATGCCGGCAAAGTCACAAGAGAGGGATGAAAAGATAATCATCTAATCTATATGCATTTATGGCAGGCGGAGTAGTAAGTTTTGCGTAAAGCCAATTTTCCTACAACAAGAGAGGGCTAAGCAAAATTATTACTAAGTTGGTTGTTTAATGAGATGGTTCCACCAACCAATTCTCATACCCAAGTTATTAATACCGACATCATCTTATTAATTGTGTTGAGAGTTTCCGGAAGTTTCAGTTCCTTTGGCCCAAGTCGTCCATGACCGTGGACACGGCTAATCGATTAGGTTGAGTACTCTGCAGAGCTTTGCACATGTTCCCCACAAGATTTGGTCGCCTCCGTTTGATTTCTCGCACTTCAGGGTGTTTGAGAAACGGATGACCAAAACATGGTCTTCCAAAGGGTTTCCCTGCGACTCTGTCGGTGCCCATCCTTTCCTATCGTTCTTCTACATCTCGTAGCACCGCCTGTCCAGGGTCACCACGATATCCAACCAAGCCAGAGCCCATAATGACTTGTGGCTGTGCAGGTAAGCCTTGGGTCTTGAAGCATCCATCCATCTCTTTGTGCATGGGTGGACCTTTCCGCGTGAATACTGGCCATCTCCAGCAACACCTAGGCAAATCCACTGGTTTCTCCAGGGTGCCGTTCAACCATCATCCACCCAGAGGTAAGTTGAAAACTCAAAATCTTGAAGTCTTGATCATTATGTAGGTCTTGTAATTAACTCTCTCAACTCTCATGAATCACACAACCAACCCCGTCTACTAATATCATAGCAAAAAGTAAAACAACGTTTCCCGGGGCCAATGTGTCAAGAGTTGAGAAGGGGTACCTACCACATGATACTACAACAGTAACCAAGTTTCCAACTAACCTACTTTGCATGCAATTGGGGTGATGGAAGAACTAATGCAATAAAAACATGGGTAAAGATGATCAAAGTGACTTGCCTGATTGATGATCTTCGTACGTGAGTGACTCTAAGTAACAAGCTTCGCACTCCGGATAATCTAACGAAGCAAACAAGAGCACTCAATAAGCATACAACAAAATATTGTAACTCACAACCATCAACCATGAACTAGTAAACAATCAAGACAAAACAATGCACAAATCACAAGCAAGAAAACACACAAAGTTTTGTTTTCTAAAAGATGATTGATAAAACACTACTAACATAATGAAACATATTTGTAATAACAGAACAATAGTTGACAGCAAGAAAACAATAAAATATTTTATTAATAACAGAATTGAATTCATTAAAGTTTGTTGGGAAAAACTTTAGTAAAGTTTTTAAAAGTTTTGATAAACACTATTTGAAACAACTATAGTTTTACTAACAAAAGAGCAAAACAAAACTTATTATTTATTAACAAAACATGTTCTTAACAGGAAAGAATTTACAAATAAACTTGTCTTAGAAAAAAAATTAAATTATATAAAACTTTGCTGAAAGAAAAACCGTTACTAACTAGTTGTTTTAATCAAATTAAACCTATTTGAAAAGAAGTTGTGATTCCTATATTAACAAAGAAATAAACTAATTTTTTTTATATTTTTATTAAGAGTAAGTAAAACACTAAATGTTCAAGCAACAGAACCTACTAAAACAAATTAAAACTAAATCTAATTGAAACTAACTAAAACTAAGCAAATAAAACTATACTATAATACTAGGCAGATTCTGTTTATAGCTAGAACACTATTCAAAATCATTCTAAAAAATCCTCAAACTAAGCAATCTGCTAGTCCTAACTAATACCAAGCAGTAGCAAAAAGATTCATATCAAAATCTATTTTTAAACTCTAGTTATTGATATTTGAATGTTTTGAGCAAATTTGATTAAATTCAAATTTTATAGTTCTAATTTAAAATTTAAAAGTACAGGGTGAAACTACATGAAGAATGTGAGCTATTGCAAAAAGAATCAACTCAAAACATTAAACAGATTAAAAGATATAGCTAAAACAAATTTCTAAAACATTCTGTTTAACTAAAACTAATTAGAAAAAGAAGAAAAATCTACCGGACGACCAGGGTGACGTGGCAGGTTCCTATTGGCTGGCTAGCACGTGCGTTGGATGGTTGCAGGCGGTCGACCGGACCAAAAAGAAAAACGGTTCGGGCTAAGGGGGTTCTAATCCTAGCCGTTCCCTATCGATCCTACGGTCTAGGGAGCTTACAGAGGAAGGGGTCGCCGGCGAGGGGTTCTCCGGCGAGTCCGAAGCGGTGAGGTCGTCGGGGAGGTCGCTCTGATGGTCGAGGGAGGCGTCGGAGGGGTGCATATGGCAGCGGTGGGCGTCCGGCGTTGAGTGGTGGGGTCGGAGGGGCGAGGGGACGTCCGAGGCGACTGGCACGAGCGGTGGGGTGTTCGGTGGTCGAAGCAACTCCGGCGAGGTGATTTGGGCAGTGTCTCGGCAAGGGAGAGAGGGATGCGGGGGGATGGAGAGAGGAGTGGCAGGGGCTACTTATAGGGTGCTCGGGTGGGTGCGGGGAGGAGAGAGGAGGGAGATCAGGGGAGATGGAATCTCGGCGACGGTGGCGCGCGCGGGAGGAAGAGGGCGACCGCGGCGCGTGCGGGATCTGACGGGTGGGTCCTGCTGTGAGTGAGGGAGAAGCGGCGGAGGCGCGTCGGTCGACCGGCTCCTAATCAATTCGCGAATAAATGCCCGTGGGCCGGTCCATTTAAATGCAAATCCGTTACTCTTTTTAATAACCAGAGCAGTAAAACGTCTTTAAAAGCATTCAAAACATTTCTAAATATAGGAGTGTTATATATCAAAATTAACAGAATAATAAATGCCATTTATTGAACATTTTTATTCTGTCATTCGAACACCTTAAAAAAATATTTTTAGAAATTGCCTATTTGTTTTTAAAACCTTTTGCAAATATTTTTCAAAAGACCCCCTGGTTCTTGTTGTTCAAATATATCATCAAGATGACCCTGGTGTGGAGTGTCATGTTCCTCCTCTCTTATTTGAACTTTTTACCAAGAATTTCAAATAGGTGAAAGCAACACATTGAAAGTAGAAAGGGGTTTCAGAAATTCAGAGAAGGCATTTCAACTATTACATGTATTCAAGCAATGATGATGATAGATGCATAGCTATATTTCATAACATTCCAAAATGGAATTTTGGGATGTTACAAACCTACCCACCTTAAGATGAATCTCGCCCTCGAGATTCAGGTTGGCTAGAAAATAGGTGCGGGTGGTCTCTACGAAGATCTTCTTCGCGTTCCCAGGTGGCTTCTTCCTCGGTATGGTGACTCCACAAAACCTTACAGAACTTGATGATCCTGCTACGGGTAACTCTATTGGCAGTCTCGAGGATTCTAATAGGCTTCTCCTCGTAAGTCAGATCACTGTCAAGCTGTCTGGCCTCTAGGGGCACGGTGTCTCTCAAAGGGATATCAGCCATCTCAGCATGGCATTTCTTCAGCTGGGACACATGGAACACATCATGGACTCCTGACAATCCTTCCGGCAATTCCAGCTTGTATGCAACTTCGCCTCTACGTTCAAGAATTTTGTAGGGGCCTATGAATCTGGGTGCTAATTTTCCTTTAACACCAAACCTCTTGATTCCTTGAAGCGGGGACACACGAAGATATGCTCGGTCTCCCACTTCATACGTCACTTCCTTACATTTGCTGTCAGCATAACTCTTGTATCGAGATTGAGCTATTTTGAGTCTGTCACGAATCAACTTGACTTTCTCTTCAGAATCTCGGATAAGGTCAGGACCAAAAAGTTGTCGGTCTCCAACACCATCCCACGTCAACGGTGTTCTGCACCTCCTTCCGTATAAGGCTTCGAAAGGGGCCATCTTCAGACTGGTCTGATAATTGTTGTTGTACGAGAATTCTGCGTAAGGTAAATTGTCTTCCCAACTAGATCCATAATCTAGCGCACAAGCTCTCAACATGTCTTCCAAAATCTGGTTGACTCTCTCAGTCTGTCCATCGGTCTGCGGATGAAAAGTTGTACTGAACTCCAGCCTTGTACCCAAAGTTTCATGTAACTGATGCCAAAACTTTGAGGTAAATTGTGTTCCTCTATTTGACATGATACTCCTCGGAACTCCATGCAGACATACGATCCTGGTCATATATATCTTGGCTAGCTTAGCACTGGTATAGGTGGTTTTCACTGGAATGAAATGAGCCACCTTGGTCAAACGATCTACCACTACCCAGATGGAACCATAACCTGAACGGGTCCTGAGTAATCCTGTGATGAAGTCCATACCAAGCTTTTCCCATTTCCACTTGGGTATCGGCAAAGGTTGGAGTAACCCTGCTGGTTTCTGATGTTCCGACTTTACTCGCTGACAAACATCACATATTGCAACATGTTCTGCAATATCCTTCTTCATACCTGTCCACCAATAGCCTTCCTTCAAATCTAGATACATCTTGGTGTTGCGTGGGTGTATCGAGTAAGGGGAATCATGGGCTTCTTGAAGTATCAACTTCCTGAGCTCTAGGTCATTGGGCATAGAGATGCGGTTCTAAAACCACAGAGTTCCTTGCTCATCGTCACGAAAACCTTTAGCTTTACCATCTTTCATTCTTTGCTTAATCTCAGCTATTTCCTTGTCTGTCTTTTGGGTTTCACGAATTCGTTCGGTCAAGGTGGACTGGATCTCTAGTGTGGCAACATATCCTCTTGGGACTATCTCTAGCCGGAGCTCTCTGAGATCATCGGCTAACTCTTGGGGTAATCCTCCCGCTGTGAGTGTGTTTACATAAGTTTTCCGACTCAAGGCATCGGCTACAACATTTGCCTTACCTGGATGGTAGTGTAATCTCATGTCATAGTCCTTGATTAACTCTAACCATCTCCTCTGTCTGAGGTTCAACTCCTTCTGCATGAAGATATATTTCAAGCTCTTATGGTCGGTGTATACATCACAACTATTTCCGATAAGGAAATGTCTCCAGGTCTTGAGTGCGTGCACTACGGCTGCTAGTTCCAAATCATGGGTGGCATAATTCAACTCATGAGGTCGTAGTTGTCTGGATGCATAAGCTACAACCTTTCCATCTTGCATGAGTACTCCTCCAAGTCCTTGACGTGAAGCATCACAATAAACCTGGAAGTCCTTCCGAATATTGGGCAAAATCAACACTGGGGCTGTGACCAAACGTTTCTTCAACTCCTGGAAACTGGCTTCACATTCCTCAGTCCAAACATACTTGGACTCTTTCTTCAACAACTCTGTGATGGGCTTGGCAATCTTTGAGAAATCCTCAATGAACCTCCGGTAATATCCGGCTAGTTCGAGGAAACTGCGGATCTCCTTAACCGAGGTGGGTGATTTCCACTCGGTGATGGCTTCAACCTTAGCGGGGTCCACTGCTATTCCATCTCCGGAAATAACATGTCCAAGGAATCCGACTTCCGTCAGCCAAAATTCACATTTGCTGAACTTGGCATATAACCGATGTTCTCTAAGCTTCTCCAGAACTAAACGCAAATGTTCCTAGAGTTCTTCCTCGTTCTTGGAGAATATCAGTATGTCATCGATGAACACCAAGAAAAACTAGTCCAAATATTCCATGAACACTTTGTTCATCAAATTCATGAAGTAGGCAGGAGCATTAGTCAAACCAAAGGACATGACAGTATACTCATACAAGCCATACCTTGTGGTGAAAGCTGTTTTGGGTATATCTTGTTCACGAATCTTCAGTTGGTGATACCCTGATCGAAGATCGATCTTGGAGAATACTTTGGCGCCTACTAGCTGATCAAACAGGTCATTAATCATTGGCAGAGGGTACTTGTTCTTGATAGTCACCTCGTTCAAGGCACGATAATCGACTACCATCCTCAAGGTTTTATCCTTCTTCTCCACCAAAAGAACTAGGGCTCCCCAAGGTGAAGAACTTGGGCGAATATATCCCTTGTCCAATAAATCCTTAATTTGCTTCTTGATTTCCAACAGATCATTTGCGGGCATCCGATAGGGTCTCTTGGAAATTGGGGTTGTCCCTGGTTGTAGCTCTATTAGGAACTCAGTCTCCCTATCTGGTGGCATGCCTGGTAATTCTTCCGGGAATACATCCGGAAAGTCTTGTACAACTGGTACTTCCTCCTGAACAACTCCTGTGAGGGAATTTGACCGAGCACTCATACGTGTGCGTCGGGATACATACTTAATCCTCTTGTTCTCCGAGGTGGTAAGTGAAACAGACTTGCTAGGGCAATCAAGATTTTCTTCATACTTGGTCATCCAATCCATGCCTAGGATTACATCCAATCCCTGGGATTCTAAGACGATGAGGTCGGTGGGAAAAACATGGTTTCCTATATTGAGTTTCAAGGCATGGCATCCTATCCCTGCCATCATCATACCTCCTGGGGAATTGACCTTAATGGGTTGACTAAGGGTTTTGGTGGGCAAACCATACTTATCCACAACTACCCTTGATATGAATGAATGAGTTGCACCAGAATCAAAAAGTACTGTAACTGGACGTGAATGCAATAAAAACTTACCAACCACAGTCTCGGGTTGATCATAGACTTCTTCCACGTCGAGGTGGTTCACCTGGGCATGAGGAAACAGATTTGGCTTCTTGGCTGCGGAGTTGCCATTTCCATTTCCCTGCTTGCTCTGGGGACACTCAGTAGCATAGTGCCCTGTCTTCTGACACTTGAAATAGGTGATGTGGCTCAGATCCTTCTGAGTAGGAGCGTGACGGTGCTGGTTGTTGTTCCCATTCCCATTGTCAGTCTTGAAGTTGCCATGGTTGGGACGGGCATTCCCATTTCCTCCATGGTTGTGCACAGCATGAGTGTGCCTTCCAAACTTACCGGTACCTGATCCGGTATTTACTGAGTACGGGGAGTAGCGGGGCTTCTGATGAGCTCCAGAGTTAAACTTCCCCTGAGTGTATTTCCGCTTGCGGTTCTCAATTTGCTGTTGTTTACCCTCCAAGATGAGGGCCTTGTCCACCAGCTCTTGGTAGTTGTTGAAGGTAGCCACTACCAGCTGCATTCTCAACTCATCGTTGAGTCCTTCCAGAAACTTCTCTTGCTTGGCCGCATCATCGGCCACGTCTCCTGGTGCATAACGGGCCAATGTGCTGAAGTCGTCCACGTACTGGGCCACAGAGCGATTTCCCTGGCGCAAGTTGCGAAACTCGCGCTTCTTCAGACTCATGGCTCCAGCTGAAACATGTGCGGTGCGGAAAGCTTGCTTGAACTGCTCCCAAGTTATATCAGCAATAGGATATGTGGTGGTGTAGTTCTCCCACCATGAAGCTGCTGGTCCATCCAGTTGATGTGCGGCAAAGCGCACTTTCTTAGCATCAGTACATCCAGCGGTGACTAGTTCTCTCTCCATCTTACGGAGCCGGTCATCTGCTACAATGGGCTCGGTGATGCTGGAGAAAGTTGGAGGGTTCAACCTCAGAAAACGGGTGAGATTGTCAGCCTGAGGTGGATGACGATGGTTGTTGTTCTGGTTGTTGGTCTGATTCTGGATCAATAGCTGCATCAGTGCATTCTGCTGCTGAAGGAGTTGCGTGAGTTCCAGCGGGAAGGTGAAGTCGGACTCACGTCGTGGAGGCATCTTGCTGTTTTCAGAGGGGTGAGTTAGAATAGAATAAGGGCCTAAAACGAGAAATTCACTACCCATATGCAATGCAACAACATATCACACCAAACACTCATTCATTTATTCAATCAAGGTCAAACATCGAGAATACAAGTCTCAATCAAACTACACATCGACCTACGCTCTTAACATTGAAAATAAAAGATACATGGAGGGCATAACTAAAGTTTTCCTCAGAAGTACATGGTGACTGAGTCTCCTCCAGTGGTGCTCTCCTCATAGTCATCATCGTCGCTGATGAAAGGAGCCAAGTCTCCCTCAGGATGAAGATTTTCACCCATGTCCATATGTTCCTCCAAAGTGGCGATGCGAGTATTCAGCTTGTCGATCCTCTCTAAGAAATCCTGCACTTCATACTCATGTTCATAGTTGGCTTCCCGCAAGTCAGTTTCGAGGTCAATGTCACGGTTCATCATATTTTTGATTGTCTTCGTATCAGCACGAACTCGAAGCTCCAAAGTCCTGATGTGAGTCTCCAAGGTCTGGATATAGGAAATGGTGGTGTATGTAGTGGGAGGGGTTATGATGTTTCCATTGGCATCTCTGCGACAAACCACGCTGAGTCCTGGTGAAATGGTTCCACCTCTGTATTCCTCCTGAATACGTCCAAGGGCACGATGAATGGCCATGTCTCTCCCAAGTATCCAGCTGGGTGCCACAAACTTGAAGTCGATGGGTTCCTTCCGATTCCCAAAGGTCTTCCCTGGGATGTGCACCTCAATCTTGTAGCGTCCATCTTGTGGAAAGGACATGATAGGAGTCCCGGTGATGCTCGGCAAAGCAATCCTTACGTCCTTGACGATCCACATCAGCTCCTTACCAAAGGGCATTGTTGCGTCAGGCTGGCAAAACTCCGTGATCAACACTGGAATGAAGGTGGCCATCTATAAATTTTGAAATAATAGGAGAGAAGTCAGAAACGAGTAGATGAGAGTATAAGAATTTTAAAGACAAAGAGATACAATCCTAAGGCTTTCCAATCCTAGAGGTTACGTCCTACGGTCAGCGTGTGCTCTGATACCATTTCTGTAGTGACCCGACCTGAAAGGTCGAATCTCCGGTGTTTCCGTACCATCCCAAGATCATGCTGGTACACACACGGTACATCAATGTATATATCAAAGGGAAATCACACAGCATTATATTAATCGAAATCTCATATCGAGTCCTTTATTACAATAAAGATTACAATAAAGTGGCTGAAGGCCAACTCATGAGAATGTCTAAATCTTGCGGAAGCGTCGAAGGTAGATGAGTCCATCTGACTCCAAGAGCATCTCACCGAGCGTAGAACGTGTCCTCACTCCTGGTCGGAAAAGTACTCTGCAACATGATACGTTGCAGCCGTGTAGGTCAGCATATGGAATATGCTGGCAAAGTCACAAGAGAGGGGTGAAAAGATAATCATCTAATCTATATGCATTTATGGCAGGCGGAGTAGTAAGTTTTGCGTAAAGCCAATTTTCCTACAACAAGAGAGGGCTAAGCAAAATTATTACTAAGTTGGTTGTTTAATGAGATCGTTCCACCAACCAATTCTCATACCCAAGTTATTAATACCCACATCATCTTATTAATTGTGTTGAGAGTTTCCGGAAGTTTTGAGTTCCTTTGGCTCAAGTCGTCCATGACCGTGGACACGGCTAATCGATTAGGTTGAGTACTCTGCAGAGCTTTGCACACGTTCCCCACAAGATTTGGTCGCCTCCGTTTGATTTCTCACACTTCAGGGTGTTTGAGAAACGGATGACCAAAACATGGTCTTCCAAAGTGTTTCCCTGCGACTCTGTCGGTGCCCATCCTTTCCTACCATTCTTCTACATCTCGTAGCACCGCCTGTCCAGGGTCACCACGATATCCAACCAAGCCAGAGCCCATAATGACTTGTGGCTGTGCAGTTAAGCCTTGGGTCTTGAAGCATCCATCCATCTCTTTGTGCCTGGGTGGACCTTTCCGCGTGAATACTGGCCAGCTCCAGCAACACCTAGGCAAATCCACTGGTTTCTCCAGGGTGCCGTTCAACCATCATCCACCCAGAGGTAAGTTGAAAACTCGAAATCTTGAAGTCTTGATCATTATGTAGGTCTTGTAATTAACTCTCTCAACTCTCATGAATCACACAACCAACCCCGTCTACTAATAGCATAGCAAAAAGTAAAACAAAGTTTCCCGGGGCCAATGTGTCAAGAGTTGAGAAGGGGTACCTACCACATGATACTACAACAGTAACCCAGTTTCCAACTAACCTACTTTGCATGCAATTGGGGTGATGGAAGAACTAATGCAATAAAAACATGGGTAAAGATGATCAAAGTGACTTGCCTAATTGATGATCTTCGTACGTGAGTGACTCTAAGTAACAAGCTTCGCACTCCGGATAATCTAACGAAGCAAAGAAGAGCACTCAATAAGCATACAACAAAATACTGTAACTCACAACCATCAACCATGAACTAGTAAACAATCAAGACAAAACAGTGCACAAATCACAAGCAAGAAAACACACAAAGTTTTGTTTTCTAAAACATGATTGATAAAACACTACTAACATAATGAAACCTATTTTTAATAACAGAACAATAGTTGATAGCAAGAAAACCTATTTGTTCTCCGGCGAGTCCGAAGCGGTGAGGTCGTCGGGGAGGTCGCTCCGATGGTCGAGGGAGGCGTCGGGGGGTGCAGATGGCAGCGGTGGGCGTCCGGTGTCGAGTGTTGGGGTCGGAGGGGCGAGGGGACGTCCGAGGCAACGGGCACGAGCGGTGGGGTGTTCGGTGGTCGGAGCAACTCCGGCAAGGTGATTTGGGCAGTGTCTAGGCAAGGGAGAGAGGGATGTGGGGGCGATGGAGAGAGGAGTGGCAGGGGCTACTTATAGGGTGCTCGGGTGGGTGCGGGGAGGAGAGAGGAGGGAGATCAGGGGAGATGGAATCTCGGCGACGGTGGCGCGCGCGGGAGGAAGAGGGCGACCGCGGCGCGTGCGGGATCAGACGGGTGGGTCCTGCTGTGAGTGAGGGAGAAGCGGTGGAGGCGCGTCGGTCGACCGGCTCCTAATCAATTCGCGAATAAATGCCCGTGGGCCGGCCCGTTTAAATGCAAACCCGTTACTCTTTTTAATAACCAGAGCAGTAAAACGTCTTTAAAAGCATTCAAAACATTTCTAAATATAGGAGTGTTATATATCAAAATTAAGAGAATAATAAATGCCATTTATTGAACATTTTTATTCTGTCATTCGAACACCTTAAAAAATAATATTTTTAGAAATTGCCTATTTGTTTTTAAACCTTTTGCAAATATTTTTCAAAAGACCCCCTGGTTCTTATTATTCAAATATATCATCAAGATGACCCTGGTGTGGAGTGTCATGTTCCTCCTCTCTTATCTGAACTTTTTACCAAGAATTTCAAATAGGCGAAAGCAACACATTGAAAGTAGAAAGGGGTTTCAGAAATTCAGAGAAGGCATTTCAACTATTACATGTATTCAAGCAATGATGATGATAGATGCATAGCTATATTTCATAACATTCCAAAATGGAATTTTGGGATGTCACACATACAATGCCCTTGCTCGCGTCGAACGGTCAAAGAAATAAACTCCCAACCTTGCTTTGAAGGCCAAGGTCCGTCAAGAGGAAGAAGAAAAAGAGCATTGCCCAGAGGACACTGATACTTCTCCAACGTATCTACTTTTGCAAACTCTTTTGCCCTTGTTTTGGACTCTAATTTGCTCCATTTGAATGGAACTAACTCGGATTGACTCTGTTTTTAGCAGAATTGCCTTGGTGTTATTTTTGTGGAGAAATAAAAGTTCTCGGATCGTCCTAAAAATTTACGGAGAATATTTTTTGGAATTAATAAAAAATACTGGCGCAAGAATTAACCAGAGGGGGGCCACCAGCAGGCACAAGCCTGCTAGCCATGGCCACCCCCTGGCCATGCTTGCCAGGCTTGTGGGGCCCTCGTGGCTCCTCCGACCTCCTCTCTAGCTTCATATAACCCTATTTGTCGAGAAAAAAATCAGAGAGAAGAGTCCATCGCATTTCACGATACGGAGCCGCCGTCATCGCCTGTTCTTCCTTGGGAGACCAGATCTGGAGTCCGTTTTGGGCTCCGAAGAGGGGAAATCGACGCCTTCATCATCACCAACCATCCTTCATCACCAATTCCATGATGCTCCCCACCGTTCATGAGTAATATCATCGTAGGCTTGCTGGACGGTGATGGGTTGGATGAGATTTATCATATAATGGAGTCAGTTTTGTCAGGGTTTGATCCCTACACTAGTAGAAAACAGGGCTTTGGTCCAGGCCGGGCCAGCCCATTAGTCCGAGTTCAGTCACGAACCAGGACCAATGGGGGCAACGGTCCCAGTTCGTGAGGCCAGGGGGACGGTCGGGCCACATGGGGCATTGGTCTCGGTTCCAGAAACAAACTGGGACCAATGTGCCTCGCTCCTGGCCCACAACCATTGGTCCCGGTTCGTGTCTGGAACCGGTACCAAAGGGGGTCCTTTAGTCCCAGTTCCAGCCACGAACCAGGACCAATGAGATTCCTATATATACCCCCTCGTCGGCGAGCAGAGCACTCCATACTACTCTGTTTTTCTGGCCAGCAAGGGAAGAGCTTTGTGGTGCTCTAGCTCACCTCCTATGCACATGAGGTGTTCGATGAAATTCCCAAGCCACATTTAAGCTTTCTCCTCTCAAAGCTCCTTGTCCAAGATCCATTTTCCTCAAGATTTGTCTAGGTTTGGCGGTCCATCTTGTCCCGTCCCCGTCCTCACTGTCGTCGATCACCCGCGCCCATCTCGGTGCCGGCCCCATCGTGGTTAGCCTCTTCTTCTTATCTTCTTTCTAAAATAAAAAAGTTTTACTTGTACGATTTAGATAGATACTTGTGTAATTTTATTACTTTTATTATTGTATTTATTTAACTCCGCCTATGTTGTCTCAACATAGCCGGTCCCAAGCCTGGGTAAAGGAGGAGGGTTTGGATAGGCTTGGCGAGCCAACGTGAAAACCCAACCACTCTTATGGAGATGAAACCCAAAAGATTTTCGTTGGGGCGTAACCCTCTCAGCGACGCACCACATCGGAACTCGGGTGTGGTGGATAATGGGCAAGGGTCGGGCCGTCACCCCCCAGGTGGCGCGCCGTATCGTGATCTGGATACGGTCGCAAGTGAGCGAGGATCGGGTCGTCGTATCCTTAGTGGCGCGCTACATCGGCGCCCGGGTGTAGTGGAAAATGAGCGAGGGTCTTCGCATTTGACTCGATGAGTGCGAAGGGTAAGGAAGCTAGCCGAGCCTAGGAGGATTCGATTAGGTAGTTGGAACGTAGGGTCTCTGACAGGTAAGCTTCAGGAGGTAGTTGATACAGCGGTGAGGAGAGGCATTGGTATCCTTTGCGTCCAAGAGACCAAATGGAGGGGACAGAAGGCGAAGGAGGTGGAGGGTACCGGCTTCAAGCTGTGGTACACGGGGACGGTTGCAAATAGGAATGGAGTAGGCATCTTGATCAGCAAGAGCCTCAAGGATGGAGTGGTAGACGTCAAGAGACGTGGGGACCGGATTATCCTGGTCAAGCTGGTAGTTGGGGACTTAGTCCTCAACGTTATCAGCGCATGTGCCCCACAAGTAGGCCACAATGAGAACACTAAGAGGGAGTTCTGGGAAGGCCTGGAGGACTTGGTTAGGAGTGTACCGATCAGCGAGAGGCTCTTCATAGGAGGAGACCTCAATGGCCACGTGGGCACATCTAACACATGTTTTGAAGGGGTGCATGGGGGTTTTGGCTATGGCATCAGGAATCAAGAAGGAGAAGATGTCTTAAGCTTTGCGTTAGCCTATGACATGATCGTAGCTAACACCTTCTTTAAGAAGAGAGAATCACATCTAGTGACTTACAGTAGTGGGTAGCACTCTAGCCAGATTGATTTCATCCTCTTGAGAAGAGAAGACAGGCGTGCATGCCTAGACTGTAAGGTGATACCTGGAGAGAGTGTTGTCCCCCAGCATAAGCTTGTGGTTGCTGACCTCCGCTTTTGGATTCGTGTCCAGCGGGACAAGCGTGCCAAAGTTGCTAGAACGAAGTGGTGGAAGCTCAAGGGGGAGGTAGCTCAGGTGTTCAAGGAGAGGGTTATTAAGGAGGGCCCTTGGGAGGAAGGAGGTGATGCAGACAACATGTGGATGAATTCGTAAGGTGGCCTCAGAGGAGTTTGGAGTGTCCAGGGGAAGTAGAAGAGAAGCTAAAGATACCTCGTGGTGGAATGATGTTGTCCAGAAGGCAATCAAGGAGAAGAAAGATTGTTTCAGACGCCTATATCTGGATAGGAGTGCAGGCAACATAGAGAAGTACCAGATGGCAAAGAAGGCCGCAAAGCGAGCTGTGAGTGAAGCAAGGGGTCGGGCGTATGAGGACCTCTACCAAAGGTTAGACACGAAGGAAGGAAAAATGAACATCTATAAGATGGCCAAGAGCCGAGAGAGGAAGACGAGGGATGTTGACCAAATCAAGTGCATCAAGGACGAAGCAGATCAACTCCTGGTGAAGAACGAGGAGATTAAGCATAGATGGCGGGAGTACTTTGACAAGTTGTTCAATGGGGAGAGTGAGAGCTGTACCATTGACCTGGATGACTCCTTTGATGATACTAGCAGGCGTTTTGTGAGGCGAATCCAGGAGTCGGAGGTCAATGAGGCTTTAAAGAGGATGAAAGGAGGCAAGGCGATGGGCCCCGATTGTATCCCCATTGAGGTGTGGAGAGGCCTCGGGGACATAGCGATAGTATGGCTAACCAAACTTTTCAACCTCATTTTTCGGGCAAACAAGATGCCAGAAGAATGGAGACGGAGTATATTAGTACCAATCTTCAAGAACAAGGGGAATGTTCAGAGTTGTACTAATTATCGCGGAATTAAGCTGATGAGCCATACAATTAAGCTATGGGAGAGAGTCATTGAGCACCGTGTAAGAAGAATGACAAGCGTGACCAAAAATCAGTTTGGTTTCATGCCTGGGAGATCGACCATGGAAGCCATTTTGTTGGTACGACAAATTATGGAGAGATATAGGGAGCAAAAGAAGGACCTGCATATGGTGTTCATTGACTTGGAGAAGGCCTATGATAAGATTCCGCGGAATGTTATGTGGTGGGCCTTGGAGAAACACAAAGTCCCAACAAAGTACATTACCCTCATCAAGGACATGTATGATAATGTTGTGACAAGTGTTCGAACAAGTGATGGCGACACTAGCGACTTCCCCATTAAGATAGGACTGCATCAAGTGTCAGCTTTGAGCCCTTATCTTTTTGCCTTGGTGATGGATGAGGTCACAAGGGATATACAAGGAGATATCCCATGGTGTATGCTCTTTGCGGACGATGTGGTGCTAGTCGATGAGAGCCGGACGGGGGTCAACAGGAAGTTGGAGTTATGGAGGCAAACCTTGGAATCGAAAGGTTTTAGACTTAGTAGGACTAAAACTGAGTACATGAGGTGCGCTTTCAGTACTACTAGGAACGAGGAGGGGGAGGATGTTAGCCTTGATGGGCAAGTGGTGCCTCAGAAGGATACCTTTCGATATTTGGGATCAATGTTGCAGAAGGATGGGGATATCGATGAAGATGTGAACCATCGAATTAAAGCCGGATGGATGAAGTGGCGCCAAGCTTCTGGCATTCTTTGTGACAAGAGGGTGCCACAAAAGCTAAAAGGCAAGTTCTATAGGACGGCAGTTCGACCCACAATGTTGTATGGCGCTGAGTGTTGGCCGACTAAAAGGGGACATGTGCAACAGTTAGGTGTGGCAGAGATGCGCATGTTGAGATGGATGTGTGGCCACACAAGGAAGGACCGCATCTGGAATGATGATATACGAGATAAAGTTGGGGTAGCGCCAATTGAAGAGAAGCTTGTCCAACATCGTCTGAGATGGTTTGGGCATATTCAGCGCAGGCCTCCAGAAGCCCCAGTGCACAGGGGACGGCTTAAGCATGCTGATAATGTCAAAAGAGGCCGGGGTAGACCGAACTTGACATGGGAAGAGTCCGTAAAGAGAGATCTGAAGGACTGCAGCATCACCAAAGAACTAGCCATGGACAGGGGTGCGTGGAAGCTTGCTATCCATGTGCCAGAACCATGAGTTGGTCGCGAGATCTTATGGGTTTCACCTCTAGCCTACCCCAACTTGTTTGGGACTAAAGGCTTTGTTGTTGTTGTTGTTGTTGTTGTTCTTGTTGTATTATTGTATTTATTTGGTTCACTATTGTACTTTGGCTTTAATGGGATGATGAATTTCTATTAATTTGGTCACTTTTGTATTCATGATATGTTGTAATGGTTTTTAATACACTTTATTATATAACGCACGTAGATGAACTGGCAATGGATGTACGATGACCGACGCATCTCCGAGTATATTAAGGGCCTGCATAATTTTCTTAAAGCGGCTCACGCAAACAAGTAGAATGGTTTTATTCATTGTCCATGTACTGTCTGTGAGAATATGAAGGCTTTCTCCAACTCTAAAACCCTTCACTTCCACCTACTTGAGAAGGGTTTTATGCCACACTATAATGTTTGGACTAAGCACGGATAAAGAGGGGTTATGATGGAAGACAATGATGAAGAAGAGGATGATGACAACTATGTGCCTCCTGAATACGGTGATGCTGCAACGAGGGAAGATGAAGATCAAGAGGAACTAGACGATCTACCCGATGATGATCTTGCCGGGTCATTGTTGATGCAAAGAGACAATGCGAAAGTGAAAAGGAGAAGTTGAAGTTCGATCGCATGCTAGAGGATCAGAAAAAGGGTTGTACCCCAATTGCGAAGATGGCAACACAAAGCTCGGTACCACACTAGAATTGATGCAGTAGAAGTCAGAGAATGGTGTACTTGACAAAGGATTTGAGAAGCTACTGAAAATATTGAAGAACAAGCTTCCGAAGGATAACGAATTGCCCGACAGTACGTACACAACAAAGAAGGTTGTATGCCCTCTCGGATTGGACGTGCAGAAGATACATGCATGCCCTAATGACTGCATCCTCTACTGTAGTGCGTACGAGGATTTGAACGCATGCTCGGTATGCAGTGCATTGTGGTATAAGATCAGACGAGATGACCCAGGTGATGTTGACAGCTAGCGCCCCAGGAAGAGGGTTCCCACCAAAGTGATGTGGTCTGCTCCTATAATACCATGGTTGAAACGTCTGTTCAGAAACAAAGAGCATGCCAAGTCGATGCGATGGCACAAAGAGGACCGTAAGAAACACGGGAAGTTGAGAGCACCCGCTGACGGTTCGCAATGGAGAAAGATCAAGAGAAAGTGGAGCGACTTTACAGGTGACCCAAGGAACGTATGGTTTGGTTTAAGTGTAGATGCGTTAATCCTTTTGGGGATCAGAGCAACAAGCATAGAACATGGCCTGTGACTCTATGTATGTATAACCTTCCTCCTTCGTTGTGCATGAAGCGGAAGTTCATTATGATGCCAGTGCTCATCCAAGTCCCTAAGCAATGCGGCAATGACATTGATGTGTACCTAAGGCCATTAGTTGATGAACTTTTACAGCTATGGAATGGAAGAGGTGTACGTGTGTGGGATGAGAATGAACAGGAGTAATTTGACCTACATGCATTGTTGTTTGTAACCATCAACGATTGACATGCTCTCAGAAACCTTTCAGGATAGACAAACAAGGGATACCGCACATGCACACACTGTTTAGATGACACCGATAGTATATATTTGGACAAATGCAGGAAGAATGTGTACCCGGGGCATCAACGATTTCTTCCGACCAACCATCAATGTCGAAAGAAAGGAAAGCATTTCAAAGGTGAGGCAGATCACCGGAAGAAGCCCGCCCTCCGTACTGGTGATCACATACTTGCTATGGTCAATGATTTACAAGTAATCTTTGGAATGGGTCCCGACAGACTATCTGTTCCGAATGACGCTGAGGGCCGTGCACCCATGTGGAAGAAGAAAACTATCTTTTGGGACCTACCCTATTGGAAAGACCTAGAGGTCTGCTCTGCGATCGACGTGATGCACGTGATGAAGAATCTTTGCGTGAACCTGCTAGGCTTCTTGGGAGTGTATGGGAAGACAAATGATACACCGGAGGCACGCGAGGAACGGCAACGTGTGCATGAAAAATACGGCATGCATCCAGAGCAGTATGAAGGTCCTGCCAGCTATGCTCTTACCAAAGAAGAGAAGGAAATCTTCTTTGAATGCCTGCTCAGTATGAAGGTCCCGTCTAGCTTCTCATTGAATATAAAGGGAATAATAAATATGGCAGAGAAAAAGTTCTAGAACCTAAAGTCTCATGACTGCCATGTGATTATGACGCAACTGCTTCCAGTTGCATTGAGGGGGCTTCTACCGGAAAACGTTCGATTAGCCATTGTGAAGCTATGTGCATTCCTCAATGCAATCTCTCAAAAGGTAATCGATCCAGAAATCCTACCAAGGTTAAGGAGTGATTTGGTGCAATGTCTTGTTAGTTTTGGGCTGGTGTTCCCATCGTCCTTCTTCAATATCATGACGCACGTCCTAGTTCATCTAGTCGACGAGATTGTCGTTCTGGGCCCTGTATTTCCACACAATATGTTCCCCTTTGAGAGGTTCATGGAAGTCTTAAAGAAATATGTTCATAACCGCGCTAGGCCAGAAGGAAGCATCTCCATGGGACATCAAACAGAGGATGTCATTGGGTTTTTTGTTGACTTCATTCCTGACCTTAAGAACGTTGGTCTCCCTCAATCGTGATATGAGGGGAGAATGACTGGAAAAGGTACACTAGGAGCGGACTCAATAATATGTAGGGACGGGCATTCTTGGTCTCAAGCACACTACACAGTTCTACATAATTCTACCTTGGTGACCCCGTATGTCGATGAACACAAGAATATTCTGCGCTCCAAACACCCGGAGCAGTGTGACGATAGGATTACATGTGAACACATCAGGACTTTCGACAGTTGGTTGCAAACACGTCTCATGCGTAACAACATTGTTTCTGATGAGCTGTACTCGTTGGCCAGGGGACCATCTTCGACTATAATGACTTACAAAGGGTACAAGATAAATGGGAATACATTTTACACAATCGCCCAGGATCAAAAGAGCACCAACCAAAACAACGGTGTCCGCTTTGATGCAGCAACCAAGAGGGGAAAGGACACATATTATGGTTACATAGTGAACATATGGGAACTTGACTATGGACATGATTTCAAGGTCCCTTTGTTTCAGTGCAAATGAGTCAATCTATCAAGAGGTAGGGTACAGGAAGATCCACAGTACGGAATGACAACAGTGGATCTAAACAATCTTGGGTACATAGACGAACCATTCGTCCTAGCCAATGAGGTGGCGCAAGTTTTCTATGTGAAGGAGATGTCTACCAAATCGAGAAAAAGAAAAGATAAGGAAGCGAATACATCATACGATGAGCCAAAGCGCCACATAGTTCTTTCAGGAAAAAGAGACATCATTGGATTGGAGGGCAAGATAGACATGTCTGAAGATTATGAAAAGTTTCATGAAATTCCTCCCTTCAAAGTCAAGGCTGACCCAAGCACCCTATTAAACGATGAAGATTATCCATGGTTATGACGCAATAAGAAAATGACACAAGTGAAGAAAAAGTGAAGACTTTCTCTCCACAACTATATCATTGCAGTTACATGTGAAGAAATGAAATGCCTTTTGTAACACATGAGTTTTCGTTCGAAAACCTTATACTTTGAAAGAGATTGTCCATTTTGTACACGAAGTGCATCCAGTTTTGTCGTAACCCTCTCAACTTTTTATAACATGCTATGTGGGTGAAATTATGATACCATGCCAACTTTCAACCTTTTTAGAGTTCATTTGAAGTGCTTTTCAATTTCAGGGTTATTTAGCTCAAAAAAATTAGTAAGTGTATGAAAATACCAAATGAAGTCAGAAAGGGTTGAAAATTGATGATGTGGCTTTTAATGGTGCATTTTGAACACACAAAAATTATGGAGCTCAAATAAGTTCAAAGAAATGAAATCCTTTTGTAACAGATGAGTTTTCGTCCGAAACCGCGATACTTCGAAAGAGATTATCCATTTTGTACACGAAGTGCATCCAGTTTTTGCCGTAACCCTCTAGGCTTTTTAGCACATGCTATGTGGGTGAAATGATTATACCTTGCGAACTTTTAACCTTTTCAGAGTTCATTTGAAGTGCTTTTCAATTTAAGGTCATTTTAGCTTAAAATAAATGATGAAATGCATGAAAAATAGCAAATGAAGTCAAAAAAGGGTTGAAAAGGGATGATGTGGATTCAAATGGTGCATATTGAATGCATAAAAATTCTTGAGTTCAAATATGTTTAAAAAATTGAAATCCTTTTGTAACAGACGTGTTTTCGTCCGATAAAAGTTATATAACTAAACTTGATATTATATAAAATTTATGCAACTAAAATTATCAAAGTTTTTTTTGTTAAAAACTTTAATAGCAAAAATAATATTCATAATGTATTTTTTGTTAAGAACTTTTAATATGCAAAAAATAACATAAAAATAGCAAAAGTGAAAATATATGCGCTTATAGAGAAAATTCAACCTAAATTCAAAGTGCTAATTAGGCGCCTAACTAGCATTTTAAATTTAGGTCAAATTTCCTGTATAAGGGCATTTATTTTCAACTTTAGAGGAGCTCAACGTAGCAGCCACGGCAGGGCTTATAAACAGGTTCGGGCAACCTTCACTTGGAAAGGTGGGACTAAACTCCTACCACACCACTGTGCAAGGCCATTGGTCCCGGTTGGTGCCACCAATCGGGACCCCCTTTCGTCCCGGTTGGTGCCACAAGCCGGGACCAAAGGTCTCTGCTTCCCGCCCTTTGGGCTAACGAAAAGGGACCTTTGGTCCCGGTTTGTGGCACAAACCGGGACCAATGCCCTTTCGTCCCGGTTGGTGCCACCAACCGGGACCAAAGGTCACTGTTTCCCGCCCTTTGGGCTACTCAAAAGAGACCTTTGGTACCGGTTGGTGGCCCCAACCGTGACTAAAGGGTGGCATTGGTCCTGGTGGGTGGCACCAATCGGGACCAATGCTTCTTCTGTATAAGAAGAACTTAGGAAATTTCGCAGTTTTCATCGCCACTTCGCCAAGCCCGTCGTCCTCGTCCCCGTCGTCGCTCGCCACCCCGAGCCCGCCGTCGTCGTCCCCATCCCCGTCATCGCCCCCATCGCCTCCCCATCGCTGCCCCCGTCGTCGTCGTCCCCGTCCCCGTCGCCACCCCCGTCCCCGTCGCCGCACCACCCCGTTACCGCCCCCATCGCCGCACCTCCTCCGTCGCCTCCTTCACCGCCCCCGTCGCCTCCCTGTCGCCGCCCCGCCCCCGTCGCCGCCCTGTCGCCTCCCGTCGCCGCCCTCGCTATGAGCCCCCGCTGCCCCCACTGTGAGCCGCCGCTGCCCCGGCTCTGTGCAATTTTTTTATATATATGTTGATTTGTTTTATATGATGAATGTTTTTGTTCATATATAATGTATATATGTATGTGGCTATATGTATGTATGTATGGATGTATATATGTATGTGGCTATATGTATGTGGCTATATGTATATGTCTATGTATGTATACTAATTAGTTGTCCTATGAAAATTAGGAGTCGTAGGAAAAATTAGTTAATTAGGAGTCCTAGGAGATTAGTTGATTTTGGTTTTTGATTCTTTTTATGTTTTAGTTGTTTTATGTTTTATTTAATTATTTGGAGTCATAGGAAAAATTAGTATGTGTATGTTCGATTACAGAAAAATTCTTGTTTTTTGGAAAAATTAGTGATTAAACGATAAGGAAACGTTCTCATAGGAATTTGTCTCGACATCGACGATGCCCGGCCCGCATCCTCATCGTCGAGTGGTCCACGAGAGCCTGCTTGATATGCGCTATGTCTGGGACTAGGCTTCGTCGGGCTGGCACTGGGAGGTGCTACCTTCCGGGGCTCGAAGCTTGGTGAGGAATCTGGGTCTCGTCATCAACCTGGAGCTTCTTTGGTGGCGGTCACGTGGGCCACTTTCGGTGCAGGGGGAGCACCCCCCCCCCCCCCCCGCGGAGGTGGTACGTCGTCGTGTCAGGGAGGAGGACGAGCACGTCCGTTGCTACATGGCGGCGTTGGTGCCAAGTTCAACAATACCTGGTAGATTCTTCACGGATCTCACCCGAGCTATGATCCCGTGATGGTTCCTTATATTTGGGCGTCCACCGCTAGCGACTCAAAGACCGCTAGTGAACCGAGTTCACCATCCTCCACTTTGGATTCTAGGATATTCGATCTGTATTAGTGATCTTATATGATAATATTCGAGATGTATTAGTTAATATTTGATGATGCATTAATAACTGGATTATTTGAGATGATGTATTAGTGATATTATATTCGAGTTCTAATGTATTAGTGATATTTTATCGGTATAATGCGTGTGTGACTTTCGGTCTGTCATTGGTCCTTGTGTGACTTTCATGTGTGTTCTTGATGGAGGAATCCTGACTGTTGTCGTGGGGGCGCCTCCTCTTTTTTCTCTTCTTTGCGACATACTTGTCGGTATAATGTGCAAGAAGAGAAGAGGGGGGGCGTCCATCACTGGCGGTCAAACTATTACTGTGAGAGAGTGCCCACCAACATATATACACCGCCATATTAATGTGAGAGAGTGCGCACCAACACACCATGAGATATGAGAGTTATTTAAGGAAAGCCTCGACGGACCAAAAGTCACACATGCATTAGGATCTAAAGCGTGCCATAATTCTTGAATTATGAACACAGGAAATGTCGCCCTCATCAGACAACGATAGGATCCAAGCGTGTGAACTTTGCGGTGAAGATAAGGGTCTTTGTGACCAGCCTGGGCTGCAAGACGGCATGTTCTTCACCATGAAGCTTTACGAGGACTTTGATATTTCTACGGTATGCACCGATGATAATTGTTTTCTTGTAATTAAGCATGACTTTTGTTTCTTTCCTTCAATGCGTATTTTTTTATACAATTGGACAAGTTCGTCCCCTGTCATGCAAGACGGTATTTCTTGGAGAGGCTCGGTTTTGAAGAGCACGAGAGATTCGAGACAAGGACAGCCAACCTGAGGACTAAACATGGTCACACATTTCTTGTGAAAGTAATGAATGCACTTATTAACACAGAATTAGGGTGCTCAAATTGGGAAGCTCTTTCCAAGGCATATGGATTTCAGGAGGATGTGGAAATAACCTTCGATCTTCGTCCTGAAGATCATATTGAAGGAAACATCAACATTTGGGTGGATGTCGATATGCTTCCTGTTTTACCTCCATGTGAGTTTGTCAACAATGCATATTTGTCAAGTAATTTGCATTCTATATATATAAATATTTGGTGTTCATCCGTACTAAATTTGTTATTTTTTAATTTATAGCTTATTTCGTTTCTTTGAGTGAAATACAGAACATAATCGACATGAAACACTACACTTATGGATCACATCTAACTTGGGAGGAGAAGGATGATCTTATCTACTTTGTTATTGGTGTCATAGCTGGTAGGGACATCTTCCCGTTTGGGAACTGGCCCAAATTATACATTGTACAGGACACTAGTGCATAGGTTGAGGGCAGATGACATTCGCCAAAATATCTTGGTAAGAGTTGCTAATTAAGTACACTAATACTGTTTGCGTAAATGGTATTGATTACACTGCCAACAAGGCTACTATTATGTTCTTCAATAGAAATTGCCATTTGAAGTTGTACCACTATTGATGCAACCCGAAGGTAATATGACAATAAAAAGCCCCTTCCATCCCGAGTTATCTTTTGCATACTCGACTGAGCCCAAACCACCAAGAAGGCTCCAAATTGAAGCATGGGGACAAATAAAGAAGGATCACAAGCCACAAGTTGAAGACCGTTGGATCTCTTTGCTTCATCATGGAGACATATGTGTTATTCTTTTTATGTCATTTTACCTAGGAGGGAGGAGTAGGTCCTATGAGGGAGGACTATGTCATTTTATCCTTTTTTATGAGACTTCAACTTTGTATGATTAAGATGATGATGATGAGTTGTTAGATCTTGTGTAATTAATGGTTTCCCTCATTTGCTTATTAGCTAGCATCGAGTTCTCTCTATATGTATAGTAGCTAGCAGCGTCGACCAAGCACGGAGAAAGAGAGGACACCTCTCTCTATTAATTAGCTAGCTAACACAATATGAAACCCCTAAATTAACCCTCCATAAACCCCTAACCCCCCCCCCCCCTTTCAAAAAAAACTAGCAACTTTTGGTCCCGGTTGGTGTTACCAACCGGGACTAAAAATCCTCGTTCCTGGGATCCCCACAGAAGCCACATGGAGCCCCTTCTGTCCCGGTTTGTAAGCGAATCGGGATTAAAGGTTTAGGGCTTGAGTCTTGACCCTTTAGTCCCGGTTCCAGAACCGGGACTAATGGGCCTCTAGAATTGGGAAAATGGGTCGTTTTCTACTACTGCTAGTATCCACTATGTTCTAAGATTGATGTTGCTATGACTTTGCTATACTTAATGCTTGTCACTAGGGCACGAGTGCCATGATTTCAGATCTGAACCTATTATGTTTGCATGAATATATGTGTGTTCTTGGTCCTATCTTGCAAGTTGTAGACACCTATTACGAGTTATGATCCTCATCCCCCAAGGTGACAATAACTGGGATTCTTTCCGGTGATTACCGTAGTTTGAGGAGTTCATGTATTCACTAAGTGCTAATGCTTTGGTCCGGTTCTCTATTAAAAGGAGGCCTTAATATCCCTTAGTTTCCAATAGGACCCCGCTGCCACGGGAGGGTAGGACAAAAGATGTCATGCAAGTTCTTTTCCATAAGCACGTATGACTATATATGGAATACATGCCTACATTACATTGATGAATTGGAGCTAGTTCTGTGTCACCCTATGTTATACTGTTGCATGATGAATGCCATCCGACATAATTATCCATCACTGATCCATTGCCTACGAGCTTTCCATATATTGATCTTTGCTCAGTTACTTTTCCATTGCTACTGTTACAAACACTACAAACTGCTACTATCGCATTGCCACCGTTACAGTTACTACCATATTACTTTGCTACTGAATACTTTGCTACAGATATTACGTCTTTCAAGTGTGGTTGAATTGACAACTGAGCTGCTAATACTCGAGAATATTCTGTGGCTCCCCTTGTGTCGAATCAATAAATTTGGGTTGAATACTCTACCCTTGAAAACTGTTGCGATCCTCTATACTTGTGGGTTATCAAGGCCTTTTCCTGGCGCCGTTGCCGGGGAGCATAGCTTTATTCTCTGAGTCACTTGGGATATATATCTTTTTATCACTATGAAGAATCTGAAAGATCCAAAAACCAAGATCTATCCCTCTACTACGAGGGGAGGTAAGGAACGGCCATCTAGCTCTGCACTTGATTCATCTTCTGTTATGAGTAAGTTTGTGACACCACCACCTGCTAGTAATTCTGATATGTCACAAGTAATTGATGATGCTATTTCTGCTATGCATGATGCTTATGATAATAATTTGATTGATGATATTGTGTCATTGGGTGAATTTCTTGATGAACAAATTGTTATAGCCAATGCTGAAACTAATAATATTTCTGAATCTGATGAAATTATTGAAACTGAACACTATGATACACCTGATAGACCTAGCTCTCCTAGATATGAATTGCCTGATATACCTGAAGGTTATGTTATGGAAAGATAGGTAGCTAGGGACTTTCTTGCTTTTCAGGATAGAGATGATCTTAAGAAATTGCTTCGCAAGTGGAAGGAAAAATCTCTGAATGCTAGAATGCAATATGATCCTAAGTTTGCTACTTCACCTATCTTTGTTATTGATAAGGATTATGAATTCTCTATCGATCCTGAGTTAATTACTTTGGTTGAATCTGATCCTTTCCATGGTTATGAATCTGAAACCGTTGTGGCACATCTTACCAAATTGAATGATATAGCCACCCTATTTACTCATGAGGAAAAATTCGCTATTACTATATTCTTAAGTTGTTTCTTTTCTCATTAAAGGATGATGCTAAGAAATGGTTTAATTCTCTTGCTCCTAGTTGTGTGCGTAGTCCCTAGGACATGGTTTATTACTTCTCTGAAAAATATTTTCATGCCCATAAGAAACAAGCTGCCTTGCAGGAAATATTTAAATTTGTGCAAATTGAAGAAGAGAGTCTCCCACAAGCTTGGGGGAGGCTTCTCCAATTACTTAATTCTTTGCCTGATCATCCTCTCAAGAAAAATGAAATACTTAACATCTTTTATAATGGACAAACCGATGCTTCTAGGGACTACCTAGATAGTTGTGTTGGTTGTGTTTTCAGGGAACGAACTGTTGAACAAGCTGAATTACTATTGAATAAAAATTGAGCAATGATAATGATTGGACTATTCCCGAACCACCTCCAAAGCCAACTCTGGAGAAAAGAGGTATTCTATTCCTCAGTCCTAAAGATATGCAAGAGGCAAAGAAATCTATGAAAGAAAAGGGTATTAAAGCTGAATATGTTAAGAATCTACCACCTATTGAAGAAATACGTGGTCT
The DNA here is from genome assembly GCA_022496015.1 of Hordeum marinum. NCBI lineage: Eukaryota > Viridiplantae > Streptophyta > Magnoliopsida > Poales > Poaceae > Hordeum > Hordeum marinum. Next base: position 342,801,381 of record CM039672.1, on the reverse strand, counting down.
TGATAACCCGACATAGGTAGTAGAGGTAAATTCTCTCAGAAGATTTAATGAAAGAGATATCCCTTATAATAAGCCTGCTAGCCAATGCTTGGATGAATTTGATAATTTTATTATGAAGCAAGAGAATTTCAATGCCTATGTTAGTAGACAATTGAAACATAATGCTTATATGCTTGATTGCTTAGGTGATTATTTGAGTAGAACTGTCAATGATCTTAAGCTTATTAGTAAACATGCTTCCATGGTAACCACTCAAGTAGAACAAGTACTTAAGGTTCAAAATGATTTGCTTAATGAGATGAATAGTAAAGACAATGATCATTCTATTAAAGTTGTGACTAGAGGTGGTAGAATGACTCAGGAACCTTTGTATCCCGAGGGCCATCCTAGGATAATTAAACAAGATTCTGAGAGAGTTAATACGGATGCACCTATTCCTTCCAATAAGAGTAGGAAAAAGAATGATGATAGTACTTTGCATGCTGCTAGTGAACCTGTTATAGATACATATGAGAATCCAAATGATATTTCTATTTCTAATGCTGAGACACAACCTGGTGATGAATATGAGCCTAGTGATAACATTAATAATGATGTTCATGCTGATGCTCAACCTAGTTATGATAATGATGTGAAGATCGACCTGCTGATGATCTTGATAACCCACAACCTAAGAATAAAAGATATGATAAAAGAGACTTCATTGCTAGGAAACATGGTAGAGAAAGAGAACCATGGGTTCAGAAACCCATGCCCTTTCCTCCTAAACCATCCAAAAAAGGATGATGAGGACTTTGAGCGCTTTGCTGAAATGCTTAGACCTGTCTTTTTACGTATGCTTGACTAATATTTTGAAAATGTCTCCTTATGATAAGTATATGAAAGATATTGTGACAAATAAAAGAAAGATACTGGAAGCTAAGATTTCCACCATGCTTGCTAATTATACTTTTAAAGGTGGAATACCTAAGAAACTAGGAGATCCCGGAGTACCTACTATACCATGCTCTATTAAAGGAAATTATGTTAAAACTGCTTTATGTGATCTTGGAGCTGGTGTTAGTGTTATGCCTTTCTCTTTATACCGTAGACTTGATTTGAATAAGTTGACACCTACTAAAATCTCTTTGCAAATGGTTGATAAATCAACTGCTCTACCTCTCGGTATTTGTGAGGATGTACCTGTCGTAGTTGCAAATGCTACTATCTTGATGGGCTTTGTTATTCTTGATATTCCCGAGGACAACAGTATGTCGATCATCCTTGGTAGACCCTTCTTGAATACTGCAGGGGCTGTTATTGATTGCAACAAGGGCAATGTCACTTTTCATATTAATGGTAATGAACATACGGTACACTTTTCGAAGAAACTACCTCAAGTTCATAGTATCAACTCTATTGAAAAAATTCCAACAATTATTATTGGAGACTTTGAGTTCCCTCTTCCTACTATCAAGAAGAAATATGATATACTGATTGTTGGGGAAATGCATATCCCCATTGAGGTAACTTAGTGTTATTCGAAAATTATTCGGTTTCATGATATTTGAAAGAAGTTTGTTAATAAGACTTGATCAACCTTATTGATGGGTTCCTTTTGATGAGCATGAGATGGATGAATTTAGAAAGCACAACTTCCTGCACCTAACTTTTACTTTATATTACCTAGATGAAATTAAGTAAAAAGGATATTATTTTTCTGTTTTTTGAGTTTTCCGTGCAATAGAAAAATGACCTGAAAATGAAAGTTCCCATAATCCCCTGAAAATTTAGTATGATTTTTTCTGGATTATTTAAGAATTTTTGGCACTAAGAATGCATCAGGGGGCTGCAATAGTGGGCCACAACCTGCAGGGCGCGACCACCCCCTGGCCGTGCCTAGCAAGCTTGTGGGTCCCACATGGCCCCCTCCAATTATTCCAGCACCCATTCACTTCACCTTCCTCTAGAAAAAATCCCACCATTGCTCAAACCCGTGTTCTAGCTCATCTTGCTGCCATTTTCAATCTCCTTGCTGAAAGCTCCATTTGCAAAACTGTTTTAGGGATTGCTCACCGGTATGTGACTCCTCCAATGGTCCAATTAGTTTTTATTCTAGTGCCTTATATATTGCAATTTTTTACTATTATGGTGACCTTGTTCTTGAGCTTGCATGTCAAATTTTTATGGTCCCAAGTAGTTTTGATGCATGATATGGTCTCTAGGCACTTGAGGGAGTAGTTGCTATGAGTTTTGTTGAGTTTTGTGCACCTTTATTTTCAGTCACTAAAAATTTCAGAATTTTTTTAGAGAAAAGAAAAGATGTTGAGGAGAATGTACCAAGGTGGTTCCTCAAGCAAGAAAGCCCCAAGACTTGCGCTATGTGAGCCCGATTTTGAACTACCCAGGGAAGCTTGAGTACTGCCTTGTTAAGGGCCATCGGATCAACTCATGGAAAACGCCAGATTTAAGGAAGAGTTTTATGCGTATATAAGGAATGCTGGCCTTCAAGCCTTCATTATAGATCAATCCAAGCAATATTATCAACTCACTAATTCTTTCGTGTGGAGGTTTGAGTTTTCATCTATGCGTAATTTTCATTCTGTTCTATTTGATCTTTATGATAAGACCTATACCATGGACCTAGGAGATTTTAATGATGCATGCAAAATTCCATAGTGGGGTCGTCATAGCGATCCCCATAAAATGAATATAATGATTTCCTTGCTAGCATCACGGTGGGAGAAACTAGAATCATTACACAAGCCACCTTGGGGAGCATTCACTTTCCGGCTATACATTATTTCGCTCTCTTCATAGGTAGATGTATTAAGGGTAAACTTGAGCATAGCCACCTTTGCGTGCCTGATCTGAGCATCCTTAAGAGTGCAGTAATGGTAGATAGATGATATAACTTGGGAGCTATTATTGCCCGGAGGTTACATCATAATGCTAAGGATGGAGATTTCTTGGGTGGAATTTATGCCTCCCGTGTAGCTAAGTATCTTGGGGTACCCATAAGAGGGAATGACATTAAGTTACCCCTTGTTTTCCTTGATTATGAGGCTCTGGTGCGCTTTCAGTTTCTTGAAAGAACGAACAATCCCTCTAGTACCGACTAATTTTTGACAGGCAACGTGTTGTCCATGTTAGCCTTTCTGCTCCTGCCTTCTTTAACTTTCAGGAAAAGCGGAGATGTTTTATAACCAGAGAGGAGGCAAATGAGTACGAGCGAAATGCAGAAATCGCTTGCCTTCATGCTGCAGTGGTACAGGCGGTAGCCGCCGCAGCCCAGCACAACACCAACTTTGACTTTGGATTTTATCCTGGCCAGCCATGGCCCTAGACCAACTTAGGCCAAAATCCTAAACTTGGGGGAGTACGTATTTCTCATCGACATTGCATTCATGTTCACACACTTATTCAAGTTGACGGTGTTCATACTTTTTCATTGTATTATCCATGGTAGTTTAATTCTTGTTTTGCTTTCTTCTTGTGTGTTTAATAAACTTTGAGAAAAATACAAAAAACTAGTTCTAGCTTTATTTCCTAGCTGCTTAATTGTAGCATTAAAAGAAAACCCAAAAAGATTTCTCGTTCTTCTTTTTGCTTGTTGGGAGCTTTCCCGTGTAAATAATTTTCCTTTCTTTTCTTTGGTCAGTAAGGATAACACCACGATGACGTGTTGAGTGGCTCTCATATGCACTATTGTTTATCTTACAAAGAGCCCATATTGCCTTGTCTTCTCCTTTGGTTTATTGTTTGCAGATTCCAGCTTACTCCGATGCATGTGCACTCTTATTATTATTCACATCGTTCGGTCGTGCAAGTGAAAGGCAATAATGACGATATTTGATGAAAAGATTCAAATGGAGAAAAGCTGGTATGAACTCAACCTATCTTGCTTTCGTAAATATGATTAGCTCATCGTTTCGAATTCGGTACATTATGGGTTGAACATGTTTGCAATAACAATTAGAGGTTATAGTTATTCATGCCATGCTTAATTAGCTAAGAGTGGATAATGGTTCGTCTTGAGTGCCAACATGCGCATTAAAATGGTTGTGATGTAGTATCATAGAATGGTATCCTCCTGTGGATGATTCAAGTGGCTTGACTTGGCACATGTTTATGCATGTAGTTGAAACAAATCAACATAGCCTCCGCGATATTTTTGTTCATAGTGAATTATATCCTACTCATGCTTGCATTCAATGTTGGTTAATCTCAAGGCATGTTGATGACTGTGTCGCTCTCTAGTTGGTTGCTCCCCAGTCTTTTGCTAGCCTTCACTTGTACTAAGAGGGAATACTGCTTGTGCATCCATCTCAATAAAACCAAAGTTGTTCCATACGAGTCCACCATATCTACCTATATGTGGTATTTACCTGCAATTCCAAGTAAATTTGCATGTGCTAAACTTTAAACCTTCAAATAAATATTCTGTTTTGTATGCCCAAATCGCTCATGTGGCGACTGGGGCTATCAGTATCGTCCATGCTAGGTGGGTTATTCTCACGATATGTGTTGATTCACTATCATTCATGAGAAAGTGGTTGGTAATCAGGATGCCCAGTTCCATGCTCGAAATAAAAATATATATAATTAAACAAAACTCCCCCGGGAATGTGTTTGTATGGACGGTACCCATGAATTCGGCACGCCGTGGAGTGTGACTGATTGGTGGAGGGGGACTAAGAACTTTACCATTCTGTTTGGGAACCACCTATAATGTATCTAGCATGGAAGATATTGAAAACCTCTTGGTCGTTATGTGAGTAACGAAAGCATACCGCTCCAAAATCATTACCTATCTCTGTTTTAAAAGTTTGAGCTCTGGCACCTCTGCAAATCAATGCTTCCCTCTATGAAGGGCTTATCTATTTACTTTATTGTTGAGTCATCACCTCTTATAAAAGGCACCAGTTAGAGAGCACCATTGTCATTTGTATGCCTTTCTATTAATTGATATTGAGTGTGAGCATGACTGGATCTCTCTTACCATGAATTACAATGTTTAGTCAGTCCTTGTTCTCTAGAGGTGCTTTGCATTTATGTTTTGCAGTCTCAAAAAGGGGTAGCAAGATACCATTATGTCATATTGTATCATGATTGTTTTGATAAATTGTTGTCATCGGAGACTTGTTATTATTGCTCGCTAGTTGGTTATGCCACTGAAATGAGTAAATGTGAGACCTACATGTTATTGTGAATGTGGTTAGTTTATAATCTTTGCTGAAAATCTGAACATAAGTTAGACATATTTACAACAGCAAGATCAAACAGAGTTTGTTAAAGTTTTTCTTTATCACTTTCAGTTTATCAACTGAATTGCTTGAGGACAAGCAAAGGTTTAAGTTTGGGGCAGTTGATACGTCTCCAACGTATCTACTTTTCCAAACTCTTTTGCCCTTGTTTTGGACTCTAATTTGCATGATTTGAATGGAACTAACCCGAATTGACGCTGTTTTCAGCAGAATTGCCTTGGTGTTATTTTTGTGTAGAAATAAAAGTTCTTGGATCGTCCTTACAAAGAATATTTTTGGAATTAATAAAAATACCGGCACAAGAATTAACCAGAGGGGGGCCACCAGCAGGCCACAAGCCTGCTAGCCGCGGCCATCCCCTGGCCACGCCGGCCAGGCTTGTGGGGCCCTCGTGGCTCCTTCGACCTCCTCTCCAGCTCCATATAACCCTATTTGTCGAGAAAAAAATCAGAGAGAAGAGTTCATCGCGTTTCCCGATACAAAGCCACCGCCATCGCCTGTTCTTCCTCGAGAGACCAGATCTGGAGTCCGTTTTGGGATCCAGAGAGGGGAAATCGACGCCTTCATCATCACCAACCATCCTTCATCACCAATTCCATGATGCTCCCCACCGTTCGTGAGTAATCTCATCGTAGTCTTGATGGACGATGATGGGTTGGATGAGATTTATCATGTAATCGAGTCGGTTTTGTTTGGGTTTGATCCCTAGTATCCACTATGTTCTGAGATTGATGTTGCTATGACTTTGCTATGCTTAATGCTTGTCACTAGGGCCCGAGTGCCATGATTTCAGATCTGAGCCTATTGTGTTTTCATGAATATATGTGTGTTCTTGATCCTATCTTGCAAGTTGTAGACACCTATTACGAGTTATGATCTGCATCCCAGGGTGACAATAACTGCGATTCTTTCTGGTGATTACCGTGGTTTGAGGAGTTCATGTATTCACTAAGTGCTAATGCTTTGGTCCGGTTCTCTATTAAAAGGAGGCGTTAATATCCCTTAGTTTCCAGTAGGACCCCGCTGCCACGGGAGGGTAGGACAAATGATGTCATGCAAGTTCTTTTTCATAAGCACATATGACTATATATGGAATACATGCCTACATTACATTGATGAATTGGATCTAGTTCTATGTCACCCTATGTCATAAATGTTGCATGATGAATGACATCCGACATAATTATCCATCACTGATCCTTTGCCTACGAGCTTTCCATATATTGATCTTTGCTCAGTTACTTTTCCGTTGCTACTGTTACAAACACTACAAACTGCTACTATCGCTTTGCCACCGTTACCGTTACTACCATATTACTTTGATACTGAATACTTTGCTGCAGATATTAAGTCTTTAAGGTGTGGTTGAATTGACAACTCAGCTGCTAATACTCGAGAATATTCTTTGGCTCCCCTTGTGTCGTATCAATAAATTTGGGTTGAATACTCTACCCTCGAAAACTGTTGTGATGCCTTATACTTGTGGGTTATCAGACACCAAATATTCTTACCATGAGCGCATGGCTCTAGCGTCTAGGCAATCCTTGGGCAACAAGAGAAACACCAGGCCTAACTTCTCTAAGAACAACTCAAGCGGGTCAAAGGGCAAGCAACGTGTGTGGACCTGTTACAACTGTGGTAATGTGAGTCACTTTGTGGTGTATTGCCCATATAATAAGAGGGAAGACAATGGTGGCAAGCTCATTCGCAAAGATAAGGCTAAGTCCTTCCCCAACAAGACCAACCTCACCAAGAAGTCTTCTCACAAAGTGTTGGTGGCTCAAGAAGAGTATGCCTTGGATGATGATGTTGATGACGAAGACACAAGCTATGAAGGAATGGCAATGGCATCTATGGCAATTGCATCCTCTACCACAAGAAATGTGTCACTCTTTGACGCCCCCAACGAGAACCAGATCGCTAGGTGCCTCATGAAAAAGGTATCACCAAGTTAAACTCCAATGCCAAAACCTCAAATATTAAGACTTATATTTCTTCCAGTCACTCTTTGTTAGATTGTGTGGATGAACATGAGGAGGCAAAAGAGGGTAAAAATGAGTTTGACAAGTTCTTGTGTAAACTCAAGGGAGAATCCAAGAAGCACTTCGTTGCTCTCTTGGACCAACTTGGTGAGGCCAATGACACTATTGAGTCTCAAGAAGGATATCTTGAGGAGTTGAGAGGACATAGTCATGATTATGCCGACGAGATAGCAGGTATGTCTATTGCTCTTGAGGAAGAACGGCGTCTTCGTATGACTCTTGAGGTGTCACAAAATGATGAGCTTGCTAAATTACATAAAGATTATGATCATCCTATCGTTCTTAACCGTGTGCTCAAGTCTGAAAAGGTTGCACTCGGGGTTGGCCATGATCGACTTAAGGATGAGCTTGACACACTTGACAAAGCTCACAAGGCATTGAAGTGTGCTCATGCTTCTCTTAAGGAGTCGCATGATCAAATCCAAGTAAAACTCACTAAGGAAACTGCCACGTATCCTCCTTTTGTTCTAATTGATAATGCATCTGCTACCAACCCGTGTTGTGAGCATGCACATCTTGTGGAGGAAAATGCTAAGCTGAAAGTGCAACTTGAAAAAGTTCTGGTGACGTGTATCTAAGGCGAGAAGATTCTCAATGACCTTTTGAGTAATCGAAAGGAAGTTGTTGCAAAAGAAGGGGTTGGGTTTGCACCCAAAAACAAGAAGAAGAAGGTGAAAACCAAGGAAATTCCACCGCTCAAGGAAACTTTTGTAAGAGCAGGAGATGTTCCTCATGATAATAAGAAAGAAAAGCTTGTGGTTGGTAATGCCAAGAAGGGCAATACCACCCACCCCAACAAGACCGGCGACTTTAACCCCTCTTATGTTTTATGTCGTGCTAGTGATGGGCATGTTTATGCCAAATATGTTGGTTCTTCTTATGAGTACATTTAATGGTGTATTTGGGTTCCTAAGACCCTCATTGCTAACATGAAAGGACCCATTAAAGAATGGGTACCTAAAACCAAACATTGATCTCTTGTAGGGGTTTTCTTCCGAAGGAGTGTCATGGTTGCTCGATAGTGGAGCAACAAATCATATAACTGGAAGCAAGGACTTGGTGGTGGATGTTCATCCTTACCATTCGTGGTCACTCAAGTCTCATTTGGTGATGATGCAATTTCAAAGGTACTGGGTCTTGGCAAGGTGATAATCTCTCCGGAACTCTCCATAGAGAATGTTATGCTTGTTGATACTCTTGCATACAATTTACTTTCTATTCATCAACTCACACTCATGGATTTTTTTAACCTTCTTTGGTGTTGACTCCGTGGCCCTTTTGTGGAGCAAGACTCTTAAAGTAGCTTTTGTTGGGCATGTCGAGAACGGTCTCTATGTGGTTAACTTCTTGGAGCGACGCACTAAGACCGCTACTTGCCTAATGGCTAAAGTTGATGTGGGATTTCTCTGGCATCGCCGGCTAGACCATGTCAATATGAGATCTTTGCAAAGTCTCCTCAAAGGGGATCACTTCCTTGGACTAACAAATGTGAGTTTTGCCAAAGATCGTGCTTGCAGTGCTTGTATTGAAGGAAAGCTACATGAGACAGCTCACCTTCCCATGACTATCATTTACTCAAAGAGGCCCTTGGAGCTCCTCCACATGGATCTCTTTGTTCCTCCATCTTCCGATAGCCTTGGGGGAAGAAAGTATTGTTTGGTGATTGTGGATGACTACTCAAGATACACTTGGGGATATTTCTTCAAGAGGAAGAGTGAAACTCAACAAACTATCATCGACTTTTCAAATGAAGCTCGACGACAACATGAGGCAAAGATTCTAATGATAAGAAGTGACAATGGCACCGAGTTCAAGAACTACACCTTTGTAGCGACCCGACTCAAAATGAGTCAAGCCTCTATATGTTCTGTGACATCCCTGGGTCAGTATGCTGGCACACACAGTACATCAATGTATATATCAAAGTGCAATCACATGTAATTAATGTAAAACTGATATATACCTTAAAATCTCAACGGAAACAGTCAGCGGGAGTGGAGTCCCAATAACACCAATGGCAGGTTGAGTGTAGACCGTAACCCTGAATCGTACTCTTACCCGTCGTACAGCTTATCTGCAACATAAGACGTTTCAGCCGTGTAGGTCAGCATTTTGAATATGTCGGCAAGTCACAAAAGAGGGGGGGAATAATCCTCTATACTATATGCTTATATGGCAGGTGGGGCTTTAAGTTTAAGTTTTGCGTAAAGCAAATTTTTCCTACAACAAGTGAGGGGTAATGCATAAATTATTACTACAAAGTTGGTTGATTAATGAGATGGTTCCACCAACCAATTCTCATACCCAGGTTAATAATAATACCCTCATCAATATAATTTTTGTGTTGGGACTTCCTAATAGTTTCAGTTCCTTTGGCTCAAGTTGTCCATGACCCTGGACACGGCTAATCGATTAGGTTTTAGTACTCTGAAAAGTTTTGCACACGTTCCCCACAAGATTTGATCGCCTTCGTTGGATTTCTCGCACTTCAGGGTGTTTGAGAAACGGATGACCAAAACATGGTCTTCTAAAGGGTTTCCCCGAGACTCTGTCGGTGCCCATCCTTTCCTACCGTCCTTCTACATCTCGTAGCACCGCCTGTCCAGGGTCACCACGATATCCAACCAAGCCAGAGCCCATAATGACTTGTGGCTGTGCAGGTAAGCCTTGGGTCTTGAAGCATCCATCCATCTCTCTGTGCTTGGGTGGACCTTTCCGCGTGAATACTGGCACTTCCCCAGCAACACCTAGGCTAACCACTAGTTTCTCCAGGGCGCCGTTCAACCATCATCCACCCAGAGGTATGTTGAAAACTCGGAGTCTTGAAGTCTTGATCATCTTGTAGGTCTTGAAATTATTAACTCACAACTCTCATGAATCACACAACCAACCCCGTCTAATAATAGCATAGCAAAATTTAAATCAACGTTTCCTGAGGCCAATGTGTCAAAGGGTTGAGGGGTGCCTACCACATGATACTACATCAAGTAACCAAGTTTCCAAATTACCTACTTTGCATGCAATTGGGGAGATGGTAGAACTAATGCAATAAAAACATAGGTATACATGGTCAAAGTGACTTGCCTGTACTGTTGATGAAGAATAATATCGCTCTCAGAGATAACTGATAGACTATTCATCACTCTCCGATGAAAATCTATATAATCAAACATTGCATTCATATAAGCAATCATACTAGCAATCAATTCTAACAATCAAAAGTATCACCAAACCAACAGCAACAAATTTGTGGTGAAGGAAATACTTAAGACAAAAATTAACAAAACTTCATCAACACAACCAAAGTTGGTCTTCTCTACAAATACATCCTATTTTCAAAAGTAAAAACTCAAAACAAAGTAAAATATAATCAAAAGTAGTTTAGTAAATATTTTACTTAGCAAAAAGAATTACTTTTGAAGAACAACTAGGAACTAAGAAAACAATACTCTAGCAACTTAAGTTTTTAACTACTAGAATATATCAACAAGAAAAACACTAAGTTAATAAAAGAAAAACAAATTTTAAAGCAATTAATTAACAGAAAGTATTTTCTCATAAATCTTTATTTTGCAAAAAGAACTAATTGAAAAGATTTTATAAAGGTTCTCCTTTTGACAAGGTCATCCTTGGCTTAAACCACAAACAATCTCAACTATAATACAAATTGTTTCTGGTCTAAAGTTAGATTAACAGAAAATCAAACTTATAAAACAATTTGTGGAAACTATTTTCAAATAGTGGATCAAAACTAGCAATGAAAATCCAATTGCAAGTTATAATTGAACTAGAATTGATTTTCATGCAATCAACTAATAAAATATTATTTGTTTTGAAGGGCTACTATTATTAAACAGAAAACTTTATAAAAGTCTATCACTAATATAAAAGAAAATAATTTAAAACAAAAGGGGATATAAATAAACCTAATAGAACTAAACAGAATCTTTTTTGCTTGAAAAGACTACTATAAAATATTCCCAAAATTTCTAAACTCTACCTACTGATAACTAAGGTCCCTAGTGACAAGTAGCAAAAAGAATCAACTCAAAATATATTTTTAAACTCAAGATATTCAGAAAATAGGATTTGAATCAAATCTGTTTGAAATCAATTTTCAATTATTCAAATTTGGTCAAACTTGACATCTAAAGAAACTAGAACAAATTTTTGACACAATGCAAAAAGAATCAAATTAAAACACCTAAAAAGATAAAAGATATAAGAAAAATAAAAACAAAACCTATTCTGTTTTCTAAAACAAAAAGGAAAAAAGAAAAAAACTAAACTAACGGACAGGGTGACGTGGCAGGTTTTGATTGGCTAGAGGGGTGTGCGCATGGGTGCTAACGAGCGGATGGCCGGTATTTAAAAGAAAACAGTTCGGTCTAACTAATTCAAATAGAAAACCAGTCGGTTTATTTATCTAAACCGAAAAGGTACGCGGAATCTAATCCTAACCGCAGGTTCTAGATCGGACGGAGGGGAGAAGCTCATCGCGGCGGGAGGTCAACTCCAGCGGGTTCGACTGCGGACAGCAGCTTGGCTTGATGCAGGCGACGGCTCCGGTGGTCTTCGTCGTCGGGGAAGGGGTCCAGTCGATCCAGACGAGCGGGGCGATCACGCGGGTGGTCTTGGCGTCGACAGAGGAGGTCGGAGGTGTCGGCGACGAGCTCCGAGGCGGCAGCGGCGTTCGGGTGTCGGCGGGGAGGTCGCTGCGGCGGCTTTGGAGCACGGGCGAGTACACGGGGAGGTGCGGGCGAGGGTGGTGGAGAGGATGGCGTGCTCGGGTAGCGAGGGGAGTGGCTAGGGCGAGCACGGGGTCGGCAATGGCGTGGCGGCGTTCGATGGCTCCGGCGAGCGTTTTGGCAAGCACGAGGGCATGAGAGTTGGGGGTTCGGGCAAGAACAGAACGAGGCCGAGCTCCTCTATTTATAGGAGAGGTCAGGAGGGTCAGGGAAGGAAGGGAAAGGAGATTGCGCCTCTGGTGATCTTACCGGCGAGGTTCGGGGCGAGAGGAGGGGGTTGACCGCGGTGTTAGTGGGATCGGATGGTGGGGTCACACGGTCAGTGAGAGGGAGAGCAGGATCAGCGCTTCAGTGACCATTGTGGAGGGTTTTCGGGAGCGGGATCAGGGGCGGGTGGGCCGGTGGGCTTTAACACACGTTTAATAGTTTCCTATTATTAATTTACAGAGTATTTAAATAACATTAAGGCATCCAAAACCTATCCAAAAAATAAAGTTTTATATATCAAAATGATCAAGGAAATAAATTCCATTTAATGAACATTTTTCCTCTGCCAAATTAAATACTTTTAAAATTTTTATTTTCAATAAATGCCTAAATGGCTTTATTTATTTTTGCAAATATTTTTCAAATAACCCCTTGGGTTTTATGGTTCAAGAACTTCACAAAAATACCCCTGGTTTGGAGTGTCATATTACTCCTCTCAAAAAATTTGTCAAGGGGTTTGAATGCTTACAAATTCAAATAGGGAATTCAAATAGGGAAGGTGAAACTCCATATGAGAAATTTTCAAATGGTTTTCAAATTACATTTCCAAATCTTTTCATGTTGAAGAAGTCATGTCATCTTCCCTCACTGATTTGAAAAGTAAGAATTTGAATTCAAAAGAAAATGGGAAAGTCATTTTATTCCCTCTCATTCAAAAGTTTTCAAAAGTTTCAAATTTCACTCAATTTGAATCACTCAAGCAAACAAGCATTCATTCTAATATTAATTATAACATTCCAAAATTTGGGATGTTACAACCTTGAATGAGTTCCTTAGTGATGAGGGGATCAAGCACCAATACTCTGCACCGTATATCCCTCAACAAAATGGTGTTGCCGAGAGAAAGAACCGGACGTTGATGGACGCGACAAGGACCATGATGGCGGAATTCAAATCTCCATACAATTTCTGGGCCAAAGCCATCAACACAACTTGTCATGCATCCAATCGGCTCTATCTCCGAAAAGGCTTGAACAAGACTACTTATGAAATTCTTACTGGTAACAAGCCCAATCTCAAGTACTCTAGGGTGTTCGGGTGTAAGTGTTTCATTCTCAAGAAAGGTGTTAGTTTGTCTAAATTTGAACCTATGGCTCAAGAGGGCATATTTGTTGGTTATGCTACAAACTCTTGCGCTTACCATGTCCTCAGTAAGTCCAATGGACTCATTGAGGAGACGTGTAACGTAGAGTTTGGTGAAAATAATGGCTCCCAAGTGGAGATAAGTGGTCTTTGTGATGTAGGTGATGAAATTCCTCCCCAAGCCATAAGAAGAATGGGTGTGGGACACTTCCGACCCGTTGAGGAACCCATTGTGGACTGATACGTCTCCAACGTATCTATAATTTTTGATTTTTCTATGCTATTACATTATCTGTTTTGGATGTTTTATATGCATTAATATGCTATTTTATATTATTTTTGGGACTAATATATTAATCTAGAGCCTAGTGCCAGTTTTTGTTTTTTCCTTGTTTTTGAGTATTGCAGTTAAGGAATATTAAACAGAGTCCAAACGGAATAAAATCTTCGGAATAATTTTTCTTGGACAAGAAGCAACCCAAAAGACTTGGAGATGAAGTCACGAGAGCAGTCATGTGGCCACAAGCCACAGGGGCGCGCCCTAGGGGCGCCCTTGGCTTGTGGGCCCACGACAGCTCCCCCAACCCTATTTCTCGGCCTATAAATTCACAAATATTCCTTGTATACCAGAGAGAGCCACGGAAACACTTTTCCACCGCCAGGAGCCTCGGTTCTCGTGAGATCCAATCTTGGAGTCTTTTCCGGTAATCTACCGGAGGGGGATTCGATCACGGAGGGCATCTACATCAACTCCATTGCCCCACCGATGATGCATGAGTAGTTCACCACAGACCTTCAGGTCCATAGCTAGTAGCTAGCTGACTTCTTCTCTCTCTTTGCTCTTCAATACCATGTTCTTCATGATCTTCATGGAGATCTATCCGATGTAATACTCTTTTGTGGTGTGTTTGTTGAGATCCGATGAATTGTGGGTTTATGTTCAGATTATCTATGAATATTATTTGAGTCTTTTATCAATTCTTATATGCATGATTTCATATCTTTGCAAGTCTCTCGAGTTATTGGTTTGGTTTAGCCAACTAGATTGGTAATTCTTGCAATAGGAGAAGTGCTTAGTTTTGGGTTCAATCTTGCGGTGTCCTCACCCAGTGACAAAGTAGGGGTAGCGAGGCACATATTGTATTGTTGCCATCAGGGATAAAAAGATGGGGTTTTCATCATATTGCTTGAATTTATCCCTCTACATCATGTCGTCTTACCCAATGCGTTACTCTGTCCTTCATGAGCTTAATACTCTAGATGCATGTAGGAGTCGGTCGATGTGTGGAGTAATAGTAGTAGATGCAGAATCGTTTTGGTCCACTTGACACGGACGTGATGCCTATTTCCATAATCATTTCCTTGGATATCTTCATAATTATTCGCTTTTCTATCAATTGCTCAACAGTAATTTGTCCACCCATCGTAATACTTGCCATCATGAGAGAAGCCTCTAGTGAAACCTATGCCCCCCGGGTCTATTTTCCATCTTATACTTTCAGAACTAAAACCAAAAATACCAAAAATACCTTGCTACATTATTTTTACCTTTTGTTTTACTTTCTGTTCAAGCAATCTATTCTATCTATCTCTATTAGATCTCATCCTTGCAAGTAACCGTGAAGGGATTGACAACCCCTTTATAGCGTTGGGTGCAAGTGTTTGATTCTTTGTGTAGGTACATCTATTGGGGACTTGCTTGTAACTCCTACTAGATTGATACCTTGGTTCTCAACATTTGAGGGAAATACTTATCTACTTTGCTGCATCACCCGTTCCTCTTCACGGAAACCAACGCATGCTCGAGAAGTAGCAAGAAGGATTTCTAGCGCCGTTGCCGGGGAGATACATATCAAGTCAGGATAAGAACTCTCCCATCAACTTGCCAATTTCTGGTGCCGGTTCCGGGGAGATCTACATCAAGCCTACCAAGTAACCATCACAAACTCATCTCTTGCATTTACATTATTTGCTATTTGCCTCTCGTTTTGCTCTGCCCCACTTCTAAAACAATTTTCCAAAAAGATTTTCCTTTTTATTCGCCCTTTTTCCATTCGTCTTTTCATTTGCTTTTTGCTTGCTTGTGTGTTAGATCGCTCAAACTCATGGCTAGCCTTTCTACTATTGCTATTACTCCCTAGAATGAAGTTCTTAATTTTAAGCAAAGGGAGGGAGAAAACTCAAAGTATGCTTGGTCTAGAATTTGCAATGCTCAAAATAGATCTACTCGTAAGCAATCTACTACCGTTCTCCTTTGCAATTTCTATGTGGGTGTTTCTCCTTGGAATAGATATGTTTTGGATACCATTATGGGAGGGAATTTCTTGGTAAGCAATACATTTGATTCTTATAATGCTATGATAAATTTGGTAGGTTCACCCCCTGTCATGGTTAATGAAACAATGTTAACTTTGGAACATGTTATGCGAAGGCTAGATATCATTGAAAATAAAGTTGCTACTATAGAGCTCATTGAAAACTTGGATGAAAAGATCCATGATCATATCACTCAATATGGATCTAAGGTAGGAGTTACTCTAAAAAAACTAAGGGAAAAGGAACCCATAGTTAATGAAAAATTGGACCAAGATTCCTCTAGAATAGGAAAGCTAGAGGACATTATTACCAACTTGGGTTCCACTTTTGCCGCTGTTCAAACCACTCCAAAATTTCCTCTTTCCAAGGCTGCCAAGTTTGTTTATGTTCCCAAGAATAAGGGTGAATCCTCTAGTAAAGGGGACGAATGTCATAAGATCATAAGTGTTCACCCTAACTTTATCAATATTGTTCGGGAACCGATTGCTACAAGAGAATTTCTTGAATTTTTGCCTAGGAGTATGATTATTGATAAAAATAAAAGAATCTCCTAGGGTTCGCAAGCATGCAATTGAGGGATTGCATACCAAAGATGACAATACCTAGATCTATTGTGTTTTGCCTAGCTAGGGGCGTTAAACAATAGCGCTTGTTGGGAGGCAACCCGATTTTACTTTTGCTTTCTGTTTTTGTTTATGTTTTGGTGTGTTTTGTATATTATTAATTCTGTAATAATTGTGTTTTCTTGTTTAAATTAGTGCTTAAGTCAAGTAAGACCTTTGGGATGGTCTACGGTGTTTGCAATTTGATTTGCTGAAAAACAGAAACTTTTGCGCTAAGTCTAGAATTTTTATAAATTCACTTGAACATGCTTTTGTTCTGAAATTTTTAAAAAATATTGAAGTAAAAATTCTCTGATTTTCCTAATTTTTCAGAATTTTTAGAGTTACCCAAGTATTCGAAATCTACAGATTGCTACAGACTGTTCTATTTTTGACAGATTCTGTTTTCTTTGTGTTGTTTGCTTATTTTGATGTATCTATGGGTTGTATCGGGGGGCATGAACCATGGGGAAATTAGAATACATTAGGTATTACAAAAATATAAATAAAGAATGAGTTCACAACAGTACCTAAAGTGATGATTTATTTTTCTTATACTAACGGATCTCATGAGTTTTCTGTTGAGTTTTGTGTTGTGAAGTTTACAAGTTTTGGGTGAAGATTTGATGGACTATGGAATAAGGAGTGGCAAGAGCCTAAGCTTGGGTATGCCCAAGGAACCCCAAGCCATATTCAAGCATACCAAAAATCCTAAGCTTGGGGATGCCCCGGAAGGCATCCCCTCTTTCGTCTTCAATCCATCGGTAAATTTACTTGAGGCTATATTTTTATTCACCACATGATATGTGTTTTGCTTCGAGCGTCTTGTATGATATGAGTCTTTGCTTTTTAGTTTGCCACAATCTTCCTTGCTGCACACATCTTTTGAGAGATACACATGCTTAATCGTGAATTTATTAGAATACTCTATGTGTTTCACTTATATCTTTTGAGCTAGGCAATGTTGCTCTAGTGCTTCACTTATACCTTTTTAGAGCATGGTGGTGTTATATTTTATAGAAATTACTGAACTCTCGTACTTCACTTATATTATTTTGAGAATTTATTAAAACAGCATGGTATTTTTTAGGTTATGAATAATATAATGGGCATCAAAGAGGGATATAATAAAAACTTTCATATTAAGTGCATTGAATACTATGAGAAGTTTGACTCCTTGCATATAGTTTTGAGATAATAGAGATGGTAATATGAGAGTCATGCTAGTGAGTAGTTGTGAATTGGAAGAGATACTTTTGTTAAAGTTTGTGATTCGCGTAGCATGCACGTATGGTGAACTGTTATGTAACGAAGTCGGAGCCTGATTTGTTTAATGATTGTCAACCTTTGTGTGAGGGTAGGGAGTGCGCGATGGTTAACTCCTACCAACCTCTCCCCTAGGAGCATGTGTCTAATGTTTTGTTTGATAACTAATAGACTTCTGCAATAAGTATGTGAGTTATTTATGACTAATGTTGAGTCCATGTATTATACGCACTCTCACCCTTCCACCTTTGCTAGCCTCTCTAGTATCGCACAACTTTCACCAGTACATCAAACCCTCCTTCCTCAAAAGAGCCACCATATACTTTCCTCAAAACAGACACCATATCTACCTATTATGGCATTTCCATAGCCATTCCGAGATATATTGCCATGCAACTTCCACCATTCAATTTTTCATGACATGCACCATCACTTAATCTTGCATATAGTCATATTTTGTTTTAGGTATCGAGTTGTAAGTAAATAAAAGTGTGATGATTTTCATTAATAGAGCATTGTCCTGTGTGAGAAAAGGATGATGGAAGCCATGACTCCCTCACAAGTTGGGATGAGTATCCGGACTTTACAAAAAATAAAATAGGCCAGCGAAGCCCAAATAAAAAATAGGCCAAAGATGCCCACCAGAATAAAAAAATGAGAGAAAGAGAGAAGGGACAATTGCTACTATCCTTTTCCACACTTGTGCTTCAAAGTAGCACCATGATCTTCATGATAGAGAGTCTTCTATTTTTGTCACTTTCATATAACTAGTGGAATTTCATATTGCACGACCACTTAGTTTTCTTTTTGAGCTTTCATACACTTATAGCTCTAAGTGCATTTGTTGCATGGCAATCCCTACTCACTCACATTGATATCTATCGATGGGCATCTCCATAGCCCGTTGATACGCCTAGTTGATGTGAGAGTATCTTCTCCCTTTTTCCTTGCACCTCCTCATATTATATTCCACCTATAGTGCTATATCCATGGCTCACGCTCATGTATTGTGTGAGAGTTGAAAAGGTTTGGGAACACCAAAAGTGTGAAACAATTGCTTGATTTGTTCATCGGGGTTGTGCATGATTTAGATACTTTGTGTCAGGAAGATGGAGCATAGCCAGACCATATGATTTTGTAGGGATAACTTTCTAAGGCCATGTTATTTCGAAAGGACACGATTGCCTTGTTGGTGTGCTCGAAGTATTACTGTTTTTTATGTCAATATTAGACTATTGTTTTGAATCTTGCGGATCTAAATATGCATGCCACAATAAAGAATATTACATGGATAAATATGTTAGGTAGCATTCCACATAAAAAATTCTATTTTTATCATTACCTACTCAAGGACGAGCAGGAATTAAGCTTGGGGATGCTTGATACGTCTCCAACGTATCTATAATTTTTGACTGTTCCATGCTATTATATTATCTGTTTTGGATGTTTTATATGCATTAATATGCTATTTTATATTATTTCTGGGACTAACCTATTAATCTAGAGCCTAGTGCCAGTTTCTGTTTTTTTCCTTGTTTTTGAGTATTGCAGATAAGGAATATTAAACGGATTCCAAACCGAATAAAATCTTAGGAATAATTTTTATTGGACCAGAAGCAACCTGGAAGACTTGGAGATGAAGTCAGGAGAGCAGCCGTTTGGCCACAAGCCACAGGGGCGCGCCCCCTGACTTGTGGGCCCACAGCAGCTCCCCCAACCCTATTTCTCGGCCTATAAATTCACAAATATTCCCCGTATACCAAAGAGAGCCACGAAATCACATTTCCGCCAGGAGCCTCGGTTCCCGTGAGATCCAATCTTGGAGCCTTTTCCGGTAATCTGTTGGAAGGAGATTCGATCACGAAGGGCATCTACATCAACTGGGTCCATAGCTAGTAGCTAGATGGCTTCTTCTCTCTCTTTGCTCTTCAATACCATGTTCTTCATGATCTTCGTGGAGATCTATCCGATGTAATACTCTTTTGCGGTGTGTTTGTCGAGATCCGATGAATTGTGAGTTTATGTTCAGATTATCTATGAATATTATTTGAGTCTTTTCTGAATTCGTATATGCATGATTTCATATCTTTGCAAGTCTCTTCGAGTTATTGGTTTGGTTTGGCCAACTAGATTGGTAATTCTTGCAATAGGAGAAGTGCTTAGTTTTGGGTTCAATCTTGCGATGTCCTCACCCAGTGACAAAGTAGGGGTAGCGAGGCACGTATTGTATTGTTGCCATAAAGGATAAAAATATGGGTTTTCATCATATTGCTTGAGTTTATCCCTATACATCATGTCATCTTACCTAATGTGTTGCTCTGTTCTTCATGAACTTAATACTCTAGATGCACGCAGGAGTCGGTCGCTGTGTGGAGTAATAGTAGTAGATGTAGAATCATTTCAGTCTACTTGACACGGACATGATGCCTATATGCATAATCATTGCCTTGGATATCTTCATAATTATTCGCTTTTCTATCAATTGCTCGACAATAATTTGTCCACCCACTGTAATACTTGCCATCATGAGAGAAGCCTCTAGTGAAACCTATGGCCCCCGGGTCTATTTTCCATCTTATACTTTCAGATCTAAAACCAAAAATACCAAAAATACCTTGTTGCATTATTTTTACCTTTTATTTTACTTTCCTTTCAAGAAATCTATTCTATCTATCTGTATCAGATCTCATCCTTGCAAGTAACCGTGAAGGGATTGACAACCCCTTTATAGCGTTGGGTGCAAGTGATTGATTCTTTGTGTAGGTACATCTATTGGGGACTTGCTTGTATCTCCTTTAGGATTGATACCTTGGTTCTCAACAACTGAGGAAATACTTATCTACTTTGCTGCATCACTCATTCCTCTTCATGAAAACCAACACATGCTTGAGAAGTAGCATGGCCGAAGGAGAAGGACAATGTTCTACTCAAGTGGAACCATCACCGACACAAGACCCACACGCTTCCGAAGAACAAAATGAAGTCCCTCAACCACATGGACAAGATCAAGGGTAAGATCAATCTACTGACAATGGCGTCATGCCAAGTGATGCCGAAGATCAAGTCCACGACCCCGAGCAAGCTCAAGATCAAGATCTCATTCAAGATCAAGATCAAACTCATGATTCTTCTTAAGATCATCAAGATGATGCTCCTCCAGATGTTGACTCTCAACCTTCTAGGGAGGTGACCTTAGAGAGACGATCTGCCAAGGATGTTGCCAAGCTTGAAAGACAACAACATTTGTTGGAGAACGTCTACGGCAGCTTAAACAGAGGGGTAACCACTCATAGACAATTAACAAACTTTTGTGAACATCACGCGTTTGTTTCTTGCATTGAGCCCCTCAAGGTACAAGATGCACTCGGGAACATGGAGTGGGTTGAAGCCATGCATGATGAACTCAACAACTTCGAGCACAACCAAGTGTGGCATTTGGTGCCAAGACCAAAGGAGAACCACAATGTTATTGGAACTAAATGGGTCGTGAAAACAAGCAATATGTGAATGGTGTCGTCATTCGCAACAAGGCAAGATTAGTGGCACGAGGCTACTACAAAGTCGAGGGTATCGACTACGGTGAAACCTTTGCTCATGTTGCTCGCCTTGAATCTATTCACGTGTTGCTTGCATATGCTTATCATCATAACTTTAAATTATATCAAATGGATGTTAAAAGTGCATTTCTTAATGGACCTCTTAAGGAGTTGGTATATGTTAAGAAACCCCCGGGGTTTGAGGATTCCAAGTTCCCCAATCATGTATACATTCTCGATAAGGCTCTCTATGGTCTTAAACAAGCCCCATGTGCGTGGTATGAGCACTTTACTGAGATGCTGCAAGACCATGGGTTTGTAATTAGGAAAATAGATCCCACTCTTTTCACAAAGAGGGTCAATGGGAACTTGTTCATATGCCAACTATATGATGATGATATTATATTTGGTTCTCCTAACAAAGCTTTCAATGAAGAGTTTGCCACTCTGATGACAAATAAGTTTGAGATGTCTATGATGGGAGAGTTGAAGTTCTTACTTGGATTCAAAGTCAAGCAACAAAGTCAAGGTACCTTCATCAATCAAGCTAAATAGACTCAAGGCATTCTCAAGAGGTTCAAGATGGATGAGCTCAATGCTCCCAAGGCCGACACTCCTATGCCACTCAAATGCCAACTTGACAGTGATCCCAATGGTAAAGTTGTGGATTGAAAGATATACATGATTGGATCATTGCTTTATCTTTGTGCATCTAGACTGAATATCATGTTGTGTGTGGGAATTTGTGCATCCAAGGGTGCTTCATTTGATCTCATTGGATATACTCACTCGGATTGTGCGGGAGACTGTGTGGAAAGGAATTCCACTTCTGGAGGCTGCCAATTTCTTGGTCGGTCTTTGGTAAGTTGGTCTTCGAAGAAACAAAATCGTGTTTCTCTCTCGTCCATCGAGGTTGAGTATGTAGCTGTTGCTAGTTGTTGTGCATAGATTCTTTGGATGAGGCAAACTTTAAAGGATTATGCTATCAATTGTGACAAAGTGCCTCTTTACTGTGACAATGAAAGTGCCATTATGATCTCCAACAACCCGGTTCAACATTGCCAGACGAAGCGCATTGATATTCGTCATCACTTTCTCCGGGATCACGTCAATCGAGGAGATATCAATCTTATCCATCTCAACACTAATGAACAACTTACAAATATTTTCACGAAGCCATTGGATGAAGCAAAATTTCACGAGTTAAGGCATGAGCTAAATATCATTGATTCGAGCAATGTGGTTTGACTTAGTGCACACCCCACCACACTCATCATTATGTCTTGTTTAGATGTAGGCATGGACTTAGGGGGAGTCTAGTTATCTCAATGAACCATCCCTCCTCCTATTATGTATAAACTAATCAAAGTCTTTCACATCCGCCATTTTTTATGGTTACTGTGCTTCAAAGACGAGTTTGGGTGATGGGCCCAAGGTTAAAACTTCGCGGTGCCATACCAATTGACTCAAACATAGGTGGCTTCGGCTAGCACCCCCTCCTCCTAGTGAGGCATTTGCTTTTTTAGAACATATTGCTTTGAATGTGTTGATCCAAGTCTTTGTCCCTTCGTGTTTGGTTTCATCACCTCAGATTTGTGGTTTTTTCTCTTTTCGTTGGGAGTGGTTTTGGGTCATAAGCGGTACTACTGCTCTGGTGAACGGTACTACCACTCAAGCAGAAGTACCGCCCATGCTAGCAGTACAACCGCTTCAGGGGACTCCCTGACAATTCATGTAGTGGGTAAGGGGAGTTATAACTCCTCCCCATACCCATTCATTGTCTCGTCTCCACCCGTGGCAACCGAACCTCTCCCGGAGGCCGGCTCCGGATCTCCCAATCCGTGTTGGTCTTCGCATTTTTGTCTGGTGGGATTGATAACCACCTCTCCCTCATGCCATGGACCCCAGTATTGCCCTCGTTCTTCCTCGTTTGACCTAGCTTTTCTTAGATCCTGCATCTAGGGCAATGCGTGTGGTGTCTCATGTTTTTCTCGCTATTTCTTGGCATGAGTAGGACGTGAATGATCACTAGAGATATATGTGATGGTTAGGGACTTGGTGTGTGGTGGATTTGTGGTCACTCCCCTACCATGGGATCTTCCCGTCGCCAGGGTGGTACTATCGCTCGGGCATGACCGGTACTACCACTTCAAGCAGAAGTAGCGCTCCTGCCCAAGCGGTACTACCCTATGCACCGCCTCACCCCATCTCCGTGTACTTTACTCTCCCTAGTATTTTTCTTGGCTTTTCTAGGTTATTTACATTTGGTGTGTCTCTTGCCATTCCTTCTTTGTGAGCTCAGGTGTGCTCGTCGCGTGAATCCGAGCCGTGGTGGTTCCAAGCGGTACCGCACGTCCGACGAGGCAGGCTCAAGTGCTCAACCCTAGCGTCAGTCAACGAAGAAAGTTGGCACCGAGAAGCAAGTTGTCAAGGAACCTCAGGATATGACTGGCACCGAGTTCTATGAGTTTCGTCAGCTCAATCGTTACCGTCGTCCTCAGGACCCCGCGTTTGCTGGTCGTCCCTTCTGGAACAAGGCTCAGTCTCTCATTTATGTTGGAATCCTAAAGGGCAAGACGAACCTCTATGTGCTTCATGTCAAATCCATCGACACGGAGCATATGGTCAGCAACGCTCACTCTAAATATTTTGTTGAAGATCCTGCTCTTTGCCAACAATGGGGTCTGGTTCCCATTATGGCGTTCAACAAGGATTTTGACTCCGAGCTTGTGGCTTAGTTCTTTGCCACCATTCACTTTCACAATGATGAGGGGAGGAGCATGATATGGATGACATGTAGCGGAGTCATGCGTTCCAACTGGAAGACCTTTATGAACTCTTTGGGTTATGCAGACTTAGGGGAAGATGATCCAGTTGGTCTTCGACCACACACTAAAGAACAAGCTATTCATAAGTCCAAGCTCACGCGCTACCAACGGATTGTAAAGACTGGCAAGGGTACTCGCACTGAACTCAATCCATTTCTGGACATTATGCACCGTATCTTTCGGAACACTCTGTTTCCATGTGTGGGGAACTTGGATTAGGTTCACTCTTATCTCGTGAATCTGCTTCTTATGTGCCTCAAGGAAAAAGGCAAGGATTCCACTTTGGATGTTTCCCACATCATGTGGAGGGAGCTTCGCGCAGCAGTTCTTGACAGGAAGGTGCCTATCTATGGTCCCTATATCTTTAAACTCATTGAGGATACTTGGTTTGTGTAGTTCCCTGGTGAGCCTTTGGTCACTGATCACATGGTGACTCATGGTATTGTTAAGCTAGGCGTCAGGGAGAATTGGGGAGGTGTGCCTTATGTGCCAGAGATTGCTCCCACTAACTCCGATGATGAGCCTGAGCGAAACTATTCTAACACCACCTATGTTCCTCGTTCTGAGACCGTTCCCTCTTGGTCTGCCAAGCTCAAAACCAAGATGAATAATCTTCTCTGCTTTCAGATCAAAGGAAAGTACAAGGCCCATGTGGAGTCCAAGAAGTCTCGAAGCCGTGACAAGAGGATCATGAGCAAGCTTGATCTGCCGATTGGCAATGGGTCCGAGGAGAGGATTTCTGATGAGGAGGTTTGGATCAAGAAGCATTGCCCATTTGATGAGTTAGAGGAGGATGTGACTGCTGCTACTGATGAGGAGGAAGAGGATGAACCTAACGAGTGACTATTCTGTGCCTATCATCACTTGGTCTAACTTTAGTCCTCTATGCCCCTTTTGGTGTCTCGATGCCAAAGGGGGAGAGAGTGTTTAGGGATTTGCCGAGTCACGAGTATTTCTCCTTTTATATGCGTATCTCTTCTCTCGTGAACTCATTTATTTTCTTTGGTTGTTTGCTTTGCTTTATCATGTCAGACTCATGAGTTCTATGTATGGTGTAAGACATATGATACCTCTTATATTCCGTTATGTCTACATTACTGTGAGTTTATATTTCATTTACTTGCTTACCTGCTTATCACTCATTCCGTTTGTATGCAAGTATTTGGCCACGTCTATAAAATATAGGGGGAGTGTTGATCCTAGTGTGTGCTCTTTGCATTCCAAAATCATATTCAAATAGGGCACACATCTAGGGGGGCATGTCTATATATTGTAGATATTTGGGTTTGCTATAGTCTTACTATATATCTTATTGGCAAATCCCGCGTTGTCATCAACCCACCAAAAAGGGGGAGATTGTAAGAGCATAATTTTCCCTAAGTAGTTTCGGTGGTTGATGACAGTGCATTTGCGGACTAACCATGTGCGTTAAGCTTTGAGAGATTATCAGGTGGCATGAGATGGTTATCTTCCCCTCAAGTAGTAATTCAGAAGATGGAGTCTATTCCTTTCCAGATTAGGTTGGTGTACCCGAGTCATAGGAAAATCCGTACTATTAAGAGGGGATATGCATTCGGAAAGGTTGGGAGGAATCATCGCGTACACTTTGCAACGCCGTCCTTTTCCCGGCACGACGGAGCTTTCTCTGCCCCCAGGGCTCCGAAGGTCCTCTTAAGCGGAAGTACCGCTCTACAGAGCGGTAGTACTACTCCAGCGGTACTACTGCCCTGAAGGGTCGCTCGAACTACCGCTTACTTTTTAAGCAGAAGTTTCGAGCGGTACTACCGCCCTGAACTACCGCTTACATTTTTAAGCGGAAGTTCAGAGCGGTACTACCGCCCTGAACTACCGCTTATATTTTTTAAGGGAAGTTCCTGGCGGTACTACCTCCCTGAGGAACTTTGAAGCTCTTTTCGCATCCTTTTTATTCTGGACTTTTGGAATCTCTAAGTGGAAGTACCGCTCCTCCCAGAGCGGTACTACCGCCCGAAGCAGAAGTACCGCTCCCTCTAGAGCGGTACTACCGCTCAGTTGTTCCAGTACGCGTATAAGCAGAAGTACCGCCCCCTAGGACGGTACTACCTCTTATGCACGTATTCTGGCAGAAAAACGGCCACATTTCCCCCCACCTATATAAGTGAGTCTTCTTCCCCATTGACACTCACCTCTTCCCACAAAAATCTCCAATGTTGCTCCTAATCTTATTCTTGCTCCTTCTCCCTCCCTGGCCATCAAATCTTGTTGATGCTCTAGGGTTTGGAGGAGGGGGCCTTGATCTACACTTCCACTGAGAGATATTTGATTTCCCCATCAATCCCTTGTGGATCTTGTTACTCTTGGGCATTTGAGAACCCTAGATGGAAGAGGTCACTTTGAAGCCATAGTCCATTGTGGTGAAGCTTCATGGTGTCGTTGGGGGCCTCCAATTAAGTTGTGGAGATTGCCCCAACCTTGTTTGTAAAGGCCTGTTTGTCGCCTTCAAGGGCACCACTAGTGGAATCATGGCACCTCTCATTGTGTGAGGGCCTGAGGAGAATACGGTGGCCCTAGTGGCTTCTTGGGGAGCATTCTACCTCTACACCGCTCCAACGGAGACGTACTTCCCTTTATCGAGAAGGAACTTCGGTAACACATCCTCGTCTCCATCGATTCCACTTGTGGTTACTTCTCACCTTTACTTTGTGCAAGCTACTTATATTGTTTATCTTACTTGCTTATCTTGTTGTTGTGTTTAGCATCATATATGTTGCTCACCTAGTTGCATATTTAGCCAACCTATTTGTGGCTAAGCCTAAATTGTTATAGAAAAGTTAAAATTTGGTAGTTGCCTATTCACCCCCCCCCCTCTAGTCAACCATATCGATCCTTTCACTATGGAGAAGCGATGATGGGCCCGGATTCCAACAAATGGTTAGAGGCCATGAAATCCTAGATGGGATCCATGTTTGAAAACAAAGTATGGACTTTGGAAGTATTACCTAAAGGGCGAAAGGCCATTCAGAACAAATGAATCTTTAAGAAGAAGACGGACGCAGGCGGTAATGTCACCGTGTATAAAGCTCGACTTGTGGCAAAGGGTTTTTCACAAGTTCAAGGAGTTGACTATGGTGAGACCTTCTCACCCGTAGCGATGCTTAAGTCCGTCCGAATCATGTTAGCAATAGCTGCATTTTTCAATTATGAAATTTGGCAGATGGATGTCAAAGTAGCGTTCCTTAATGGTTCCCTCAAGGAAGAGTTGTATATGATACAACTAGAAGGTTTTGTCGATCCAGAGAATGTTGACAAAGTTTGCAAACACCAGCGGTCCATTTATGGAGTGGTGCAAGTGTCTCGGAGTTCGAATCTTCGCTTTGATGAGGTGATCAAAGATTTTGGGTTTATACAAGTTTACGGAGAAGCTTGTATTTACAAGAAAGTGAGTGGGAGCTCTATAGCGTTTCTAATATTATATGTGGATGACATATTGCTGATTTGAAACAATATAGAAAAGTTGGAAAGTGTGAAGGAATATTTGAACAAGAGTTTTTCAATGAAGGACCTAGGAGAAGCTTCTTTCATATTAGGCATCAAGATCTATAGAGATAGATCGAGACTCTTAATAGGACTTTCACAGAGCACATACCTTGAGAAAGTTTTGAAGAAGTTCGAAATGGATCAGTCCAAGAAGGGGTTCTTGCCTGCATCGCAATGTGTGAAGTTGAGTAAGAGTGTAAGACTCAATGCCCAGCGACTGCAGAAGATAGAGAAAAGATGAGTGTCATCCCCTATGCTTCAGCCATAGGCTCTATCATGTATGCAATGATGTGCACAAGACCCAATGTCAGCCTTGCCATAAGTATGGCCGGAAGGTTTGAAAGTGATCCTAGAATGGAGCACTGGATGGCGGTCAAGAATATCCTTAAGTACCTGAAAAGGACTAAGGAAATGTTTCTCGTTTATGGAGGTGATGAAGAGCTCGTCGTAAAGGGTTAGGTCGATGCAAGCTTTGACACTGATCCGGATGACTCTAAGTCTCAAACCGGATACGTATTTATTCTCAATGGGGGAGCGGTAAGCTGGTGCAGTTCCAAGAAGAGCGTGGTAGATGATTCTACATGCGAAGCGAGTACATCGCTGCCTCAGAGGCGGCGAAGGAAGGGGTCTGGATGAAGGAGTTCATGATAGATCTTGGAGTAGTGCCTAGTGCACTGAACCCAATGTATCTGTTCTATGACAACACTGGTGCCATTGCTTTGGCCAAGGAACCAAGGTTTCACAAGAGGACCAGACACATAAAGATATGCTTCAATTCCATCCGTGATTACATCAAGGAGGAGGACATAAATATTTGCGAAGTGCACCCGGATCTGAATGTCACAGGCTTGTTGACTAAACCTCTTTCAAGGGCTAAACATGATCAACACAAGAACTGTATGGGTGTTAGATTCATTACAATGTAAATCAGATAGTGATGTGAGCAAGATTATTGACTCTAGTGCAAGTGGGAGACTCTTGGAAATATGACCTAGAGGAAAT
The DNA here is from genome assembly GCA_022496015.1 of Hordeum marinum. Classification (NCBI taxonomy): domain Eukaryota; kingdom Viridiplantae; phylum Streptophyta; class Magnoliopsida; order Poales; family Poaceae; genus Hordeum; species Hordeum marinum. Next base: position 342,772,929 of record CM039672.1, on the reverse strand, counting down.
AATAAAGTGGTTATTATTATATTTCCTTGTTCATGATAACCGTTTATTAGCCATGCTATAATTGTATTGATTGGAAACTCAAATGCATGTGTGGATACATAGACAACACTGTGTCCCTAGTATGCCAATAGTAGACTAGCTCGTTGATCAAAGATGGTCAAGGTTTCCTAGGCATTGACATGAGATGTCATTTGATAACGGGATCACATCATTAGGAGAATGATGTGATGGACAAGACCCAAAACTATGAATGTAGAATATGATCGTGTTAGTTTATTGCTATAGTTTTTCTACATGTCAAGTATCTATTCCTACGACCATGAGATCATGCAACTCACGAACACTAGAGGAATACCTTGTGTGTATCAAACGTCGCAACGTAACTAGGTGACTATAAAGATGCTCTACAGGTATCTTCGAAGGTGTCTGTTGAGTGGGCATGGATGAAAATTGGTATGTGTTACTCTGTGTGACGGAGAGGTATCTCAGGGCCCACTCGGTAATACAACATCGCAACAAGTCTTGCAAGCAAAGTGAGTAAAGTGTTAGCCATGGGATCTTGTATTACGGAACGAGTAAAGAGACTTTCCGGTAACGAGATTGAACTAGGTATAGAGATACTGACGGTCAAATCTCAGGCAAGTAACATACCGAAGAACAAAGGGAACAACATACGGGATTAACTGAATCCTTCACATAGAGGTTCAACCGATAAAGATCTTCGTAGAATATGTAGGAACCAATATGGGCATCCAGGCACCGCTATTGGTTATTGACCGTCGAGGTGTCTCGGTCATGTCTACATAGTTCTCGAACCTGCAAGGTCTACACACTTAACATTCAGTGACGTTTTGGTAGTATTGAGTTATGCATGGTGGTGACCGAAGGTTGTTGGGAGTCCCAGATGAGATCCCGGATGTCATGAGGAGCTCCGGGATGGTCCAAAGGTAAAGATTGATATATAGGAAGTCCCATTTTGGTCACCGGAAAAGTTTCGGGTATTTCCGGTAGTGTACTGGGGGTGCCGGGGGGCCATCGGGAGGGGCCACCCACACCGGGAGGCCACATGGGCCTTAGGGGTGGTGCGCCAGCCCTTAGTGGGCTGGGCAATCCAGCCCCTAAGGGCTGCCCATGCATCAATAGGTGCGGGAAAGGAAAAAAACCCAAGTGGGGGAAGGGATTCCAAGTAGGATTGGAGGTGGACCCCTTCACCTCTCCTTCGGCCGAATCCTAGGGGAAACCCTAGGGGAGCTGGCCCCTCTCCTCCCTCCTATATATATTGGAGGGGAGAGAGGGCAGCCGCACCAAACCCTAAGCCACGGTGCAGCCCTCTCTCCACACTAGATCATCTCCCTCTAGATTCGGCAGTGCTTAGGCGAAGCCCTGCCAAAATAATTCCACCACCACCGTTGCCACGTCGTCATGCTGCCGGAGAACTCATCTACCTCTCCGCTCCCTCTTGCTGGATCAAGAAGGCGGAGATCGTCATGGATCTGTACGTGTGCTGAAATCGGAGGTGTCGTTTGTTCGGCGCTAGATCAGGACGGATCGTGATCGGATCGCAGGACGGCTAGCGATTTGGATCGCAAAGACGTTCGACTACATCAACCGTGTTTCTTAACGCTTCCCGCTTAGCGATCTGCAAGGGTATGTACATCCACTCTCCCTCTCGTAGATGCTCATCACCATGGATAGATCTTGCGTGTACGTAGGAAAATTTTTGTTTACCATGCAACGTTCCCCAACACTTTCCTAGTTCAAACCTTCATTGCTTGCTTGTAGCGCCGACTCCTCGCCGGTGACGCTCCTTCCTGCTGCTCGGCCTCATCCATCTAATCAGGTAATCCACATCTCCCCAATACCCCCTCACCCCCTCCTCCTCCATCCCACATGGCCTGACCGTCGGCGTGACACCTTTCACCCAAATCACCGCCCCATCCTCCAAATAATCGCCGCCGAAAGCCATGGTGCACGCAGTATAGCCAGGATCTCAAAGAGCATTTGGCTGTGGAGAAGCAAATCGCTGTTGCACACGTAGATGAGACAGCTATGGCTTCCATGCATGCCGATCCCCAGATCTTGGAGGAGCACCTCGCCGTCGAGGCCATCGTCAACACCTCGCGCGCTGACGCTGCCACGCGGTTGTCTGCTATAAACGACAGCTCGTGGTTTTTCTCGAGGGCACCGGCGGTGCATTCTACGAAGACTTCGTTGTGTTTTCTCAATGTGCCCATGCTTACCTCAACTCCAGAGCCGGCATGGTTGTGTCGGGGTAGGATCAGGCCACTCACCACTACGAGGGGTGCACCCATGGTGTGGAGGCCTCGCCCTCTTCCAAGTTGATGGAGCCCATCATCATCGATATCTCCGACGATGAGGAATAGCTTGTTTTTCATAGCTTTATCACTTAGGACCTATGTTCACCTAGCTACGCCGGTTAAGCACGTTTCATTTAGCTGTTGCCTGTGCCGCGACTGCCTTTCATTTAGAAATTTAGTGAAATTTTCAATGTAATGCGACTGCAACCTGACCTTCTAGTATGTTCTATTGTGCAAGTGGTGCTTAGTTAACTATTTCGTTCATTTGTTGTGGTGATCATTTAACTATTTAATTCAATTATGAAATGTGATGTACGATTGTTGTTGAATCAATTTTGTATTGTTATGCATGTGACGAATAAATCGAATTTAGATGTACTAAATACATGTGCAACATATAGAATTGCTACATTTCCTAGTTCTTAGCGCTTGGTTTAGATAACTGGATTTTCAATGTTGCTCGAACTAATATGTTGGATCCGCAATGTGTTTATTTTCCATTAACATATTTCAGTGATAGTACGCCAAATATCACTTGTAACTTATCAATATTTGTCTTAAATATGTTACCGAGGGAACAATGGGGGACATTGAAGTTTACCATCGAGGTTTGCACATCCATGGTCGTTTGGCTAATAGCACATTATTTTGCAATTGCAGAAACCATTGTAATATGAATGTTTTTATTAATAATTTGTTCTTGCACATGTAGGTCCTGCTGTAAGATTTAGACCCACTGTTCGACCCTTTTTGCATGTGGGGAAATGAGGTGTCCTTGAATATCAGTCAAATCAAGAAACTTAGAAAGATCGTTAAGATAAAGAAACTAGCTACGAAAGACAACAAGATGTTTGTCTGCACAATGAAAAAGACACCAGTCAACTATAGGATGGTATCATCTCTTTCACCTTGTCCTTTTCCCTTTGCACCATTTCAAAGTTTAGAAAAGATATTTATGTGTATGTTTGTTTTCAGTCCTTCTCAAGGCAATTCATCGATGATTACGTCTCAAACCACATGTATGATCAAGACGCGATGAATGTATTCATACAGCACCCATGGTATAATCTTGAAGTCTTCCTTAGGAGGACGAAGGATGGGCGGCCAATCATCCACATGCACTGGCCTAAAGTTCCCAGGACCTTCAACATCATTGAAGGCTCGGTATTTGCCTTCCGCTTTAACAATTTTCTAGATGAGATTCATCAATCTATTTACCGTCTATGATGATACTTAATTTCCATTGGTTTTAGATGTTGCATTTGAAACTTTGTCTTATTGTGCAAGCTAGGCAGTATATGCCTATATGTGGTTGTACCCTGATGTAATTCAATTATGAAATCCTAGTTGCCATACTACGAATAAGAAATATATTTTGTGGTTGATATGAAATGTTAAGTTCGATTACTAAATGGATTATAAATAATTGATCAAATAGGCTGATTATTGGGGTCCCATTGCAGACGGTTTCTAAGACAAAACCATGGGCGATGACATGAACAAACCCACATGGTTTCTAGAAAGTTGGCATGTTGGATCGTTGAGCAATCACACAAGAATTATGGTCAACAACTGTGTGCGTTAGGACACCCAATCACAAATATTTTCACATAGCTAGTGTGTGTTATGGGCAGCCCAATGCCAAACAGTTTCTTCTAGACACTGTGAGTGATGTTCTGAGTAACGCAAACTACAGAATTATAACTATCGTGTGTGATGATCACACCTATCACAAACGATGTTATGCAGAAAATTATGTGTGATATGCAAAACGAACAGAAACGTACCCTTGGGGTTCCTTGTGTGGGATGCTAAGTCATCTCACACGTCTTCCCCAATATGTCTGTTTGTGATGGTCCTTCCAATCGCAAACGATATATTTTGCCCATCGTGTGCGATCAGGTGCAGGCATTGCCGACGGGTTTTTCCTGTCGTGAGGGATAGGCGCCCCTATTTCCCACACATGCAAGGCAACGGTTTAAGACTACGTCACGGAAAGGGGGTTAAAAACTGTTTGTATAGCACGCGGCTGCACTAGTGCATGGATGCCGACATTGTCCCCGTTCTTCTCTCCTATGGTTCTCCTCTTTTCAATCCAGGTCTTGGACAATACTAGTTGCATTCGTTGACTTATAGTCAAATCGAGGCATGAGTTTGTTGTGGAAGATGGCTAGGGAGTAGATATGAAGTTCTAGTGAAGAATATGTGCATTTGATGGCACCGGTAGTACCGGATCCGACCGGCAGCTGTACATGTCCATGTGGTCTCCACCCGCACGATACTACCGCTCGTGAGCGGTACTACCACTACGCCAAATGTCCTTGTTTTCTCACTTTTACTCCAGATTTGCTCATTTTTTTCTCTGGCTTTTGCAACTGTTTTACATTTGTTTTTCCTTGTTTGGTGTTTTTGGGCTTCAGGTGGTAGCAATTCTGGTCATCAGGAGCGTCGGAGGAACCCCAACCGTGAGGGTGGATCTAAGCGCCCTCGCACCTCGGAGGAGTACAGTTCTGTCATACCCAATCACCTCCCAAGCAACAGACATGGAAGGCCACTACCAATAAGTCACAGCCATCCCTGGATAAGATGCCTGCCAAAGAATTTTCGGAACTTTGCCGTCAAGATCCGTATGTCATTCCTCAAGAATATGTTGTTCACAATCGTCCCTTCTGGACCAAGTGACAAATGTCTATCTACAATGAGGTGCTACTTAATAAGGAAAACATGTTTGTGCCGAATGTCAAGTCTATTGATATGGAGTTCTTGGAAAAGAATGCCCAATACTTTGGAGAGGCTCTTGAACTCTGTGGGAAGCTGGGAATTACTCATATTATGCAGTTCAACAAGGACTTTGATGCAGAGATGGTGGTCGTGTGTTTTGCTACAATTCATCTTGGGACTGATGAGGACCGGACCTTGACTTGGATGACCAATGGGAGGAAGTTGTCTGCTACTTGGAAGGAGTTCATGGATGTGCTACATGTTGAGTATAAGGGGCTCCATGACCCAGTTGGTTTTTGCCCCCACAAGAAAACAACTGCCACTCACAGGAGGGATATCTAGCCCTATAGCATTGAGAAGATCTCCACTACCATTGGCAAGCCATCCTATGTCCTTCAGCCCTTTCTTGACATTATGCATCGCATATTCCGGAACACTATTTTTCCTCGGGCTGGCAACCTTGACATGGTACACTCTTACCTGGTGGATCTATTGCTCTTTTGTCAGGGTATGCGGTAGGCTACCGAGGTGCAAGCTCTGGGTATTTCTCATGTCCAGTGGAGTGAACTGCTATCTACCATCTCTGACCACAAGGTTCCCATCTATGGTCCATACTTAACGCATCTATACACATCTATCTAGAGTAGAGTGAGTTCATTTCTCACAAGGTTGTGCAGCTCCGCCAGAAGAACAAATGGGCGAATTACGTGGCTCCCGAGGCAGATTTGCCTGATAATGAGGCTGGGGATGATGAGGATGGTGACGACTTTGTCGTCCCAGGGGGTGCTGCTACTCATTCTGCGCTTTCTCGTGCTGAGCCATCTTGGGATCAAAAACTTAAGGAGAAGATGAAGAAGCTCTTTTGTCTGCAGGCTCAAGGTCAGTATCAGGCTCATGTTGCTGAGAAGAAGGCTATCAGTTGCCACAAGATGCTTGGTAGTAATGTGGGGCTAGAGGTTCATAGTGAGTCTAAGGACTCTATCATAGATGAGGATGTCTGGATTTCTCGTCACTGTAAGTGGAATTCAGATGATACTATGCCTGGCTCGTATGCTCCACCTCACTCTTCTGCACCACCCAGCACCACAAGCTACAGCTCCGAGTTCGGAGAATATTGACGATGGGTCTATGAGTTGCTGCCACCTCGAGTCGTCTTAGTTCTCTCTTCCCGTTTGGTATCTCGCTGCCAAAGGGGGTGTGTAGGGGATTTGCCTAGTCACGAGTGTGTGTTTTAGCTGTTGGTGTTTATTCGTTCGTGAACTCTTTTATCAGTTGCTTTGCTTTTGTTCGTGTTTGTGAGATTTTGAAGACTAAGTAGTATGGTGTGAGACATATGCTACCCTACTATTATCCTTTAATGTCTTTAGATGATGTGAGTCATCCTTATCATGCGCCCTTTACCTTTACTCACGTATCTTTTCTTGCATTCATACTTCACTCTTATCTCTTATTGCAAAAAGTTGTCAGTCTATAAAATATAGGGGGAGTGTTGATCCTAGTGTGTGCCCTTTGCATTCCAAAACCATATCTGAGAATAGTGCACACATCTAGGGGGAGCCCGTCTATATTTTCTAGATTTTGGGGTTTGCCTTCACTCGTTATGATATCCTCTGTGCAAATCTCGTGTTGTCATCAATACACCAAAAAGGGGGAGATTGTAAGGGTATATTGCTACCCTAGTGGTTTTGGTGTTTGATGACAATGCTTTTGCAGACTAACCATGTGCATTGAGCTTTCAAAGATTATCAGGTGGCGCGAGACGGTTATTTTCCCCTCCGGTTGATAAAAAAGAAGATGGTTATTTTCCAATGATTTAGTGTTGGTGGTGGACTTGAGTCATAGGAAAATCCATACTATCAAGAGGGGTCCGCATTTGGAAAGGTTGGGTGGAATCGACACGTACACTTAGGGTGTGTTTGGTTGCTGTCACCACATGGAATGTCATGAGTCGAACCCGTCCCGAGAGCCCATTCCCATGTTTAGTTAGTAGAAGGAACCAGAACCCACCGGTCCAAGAAAAGGGAATATTCGGTCTATATGCGGAATGGAGGCATACCTCTGATTCAAGCGGACGAGGGGAACGACCCTCGTTCCCTTCGCACGAACCGAGCCCTATCCTCTCGCGTCTCCCTTCCTCTCGATCTCTCCCCGCATCTTTCCCTCCCTCTCAATCTGGCACCCACTGGCACGTCTCTCAGCACCACCACCCTCATGCACCTCTCTAGCGTCGGCTTCCCTCTCCTCCCCGTCATCTCTCCCTGTGATGGTGCGGCAGCGACCGGCGGCGGCAACAGCGACCTAGCAGGCAGCGGCGGTGATGGTGACCGACAGCGCCAACAACGACCTAGCAGGCAATGGCGGCGACGGCCTAGCAGGCATGCATGGCGGCGACCGGCAGCGGCACCAGCGACCTAACAGGCAGCAGCGGCGGCATCCTAGCAGGAAGGTGCGGCGGCGAAAGGCAGCGGCAACAATGTCCTAGCAGGCAGCGGCGGCGGTGACATAGCAGGCAGCGGCGATGAACCAGCTGGGCGGCTAGCAACAGAGGCAAGGTATGGATCCATTCCCTTCTCTATATATACATGTTGATGCTCACATTGGATTGATGGACAAATTTGTTTTTCTGTGGATGCAGTTCATGCTAATGCTCACATTGGATTGATGGGCAGATTTATTTTTCTATGGATGCAGTTCTTCCTCAGTTTATTCCATATATTGTTGTCTAGATCAGTCGTTAGAAATAATTGATAGACATATTTTAGATATTATGTATCATTGTAGATGGTCAAGATGAACAAAACAAAAAGGATGGCTATGTTGTTTTGTTGTTTTTCTGCAAAATACAAACAAAGTGTTGTCGAAATACAAACAAAGTGTTGTCGAAATTTTGAATTTATGTTATAACATTTTCATCCCATTGTCCCAAACCAAACATAGAAACAGAACCAACCGTTCTACTTTTTTGCACCTACCAAACACAGGAACGGAACCAACCCGTTCCTTTGGAATGGAACCATTCCATTCCATGACAGTTTGTTCCTCAACCAAACACACCCTTATGCACTCGTCCTTTCTCGACAACTAGAGATCTTCCATGTGTCCTTGGTGCCTTAGAGTTTTCTGGGTGGTAGTACCACTGCGTCAGAGCGGTAGTACCGCTGGGTGACCCTAGCACCTCGCGCGGGGCATCCAACACTTGTCTGATGAGTATCTGATGACCTGCGCCTCTAGAGCAGCAGTAGTGGCCTGCTGCTACTACTACCGCCTCAGTGAGGGCGGTCGTACTGCTAGGGGGTTCCGTCTCCTTACACGGGGCATCATACACTTCCATGTCTGGTGTCTGATGACCCGCGCCACCAGAGTGGTAGCGGGGGCGGTAGTACCGTTGCGCCTACTAGTGTTGTCGTATTCTCCATCCACTATGCCAGAAGTAGTCCCACTGGGCAGGAGCGGTAGTACCGTGCCTATGTTGTCCAACAGTGGCCCTGTGTGTGGATCTTCCATATGGATAGTAGTGCTGCTCCCCGAAGCGGTACTACCGCTGATGTGCGGCTGGTTGGTGGGCAACGAGAAGATTCCCTTCCCACTATATATAGAGGTCTTCTTCCCTAAGAAGACTTACCTCTTATCCTCTCAAAAGCTCCATTGTTACCCTAAGCTCATTTTAGCCCGATCTCTCCCTCTCTCTACCCAACAAAACTTGTTGAAACTCTAGGGTTTGATTGAGAAGGCCTCGATCTACACTTCCACCAACAGAAATTTGATTCCCCCCGCTAATCCCTTGTAGATCTTGTTACTCTTGGGTGTTTGAGCACCCTAGACGGAAGAGGTCACCTCAAAGCCATATTCCATTGTGGTGAATCCTCGTGGTGGTGTTGGGAGCCTCCAATTAAGTTGTGGAGATTGCCCCAACCTTGTTTGTAAAGTCCGGTCGCCGCCTTTAAGTGCATCACTGGTGGAATAACGGCATCTCGCATTGTGTGAGGGCGTGAGGAGAATACGGTGGCCTTAGTGGCATCTTAGGGAGCATTGTGCCTCCACACCGCTCTAATAGAGATGTACTTCCTCTCAAAGGGAAGGAACTACGGTAACACATCCTCGTCTCCACTGGTTCCACTTGTGGTTATCTCTCACCTTTACCTTGTGCAAGCTTACTTGCGTGGCATTCTTTGCTTGCTTGTTTCTTTGTTGTTGTTAGCATCATATAGGCTGCTCACCTAGTTGCATATCTAGACAACCTATTTGTTGCTAAACCTAATTTGTTAAGAAAAGCTTAAAAATTGGTAGTTGCCTATTGACCCCCCCCCCCCTCTAATCAACCATATCGATCCTTTCAGTCGTGCTAAGGCCCCATAGGACCAGCGCACCAAAACAACAATTGTCGCCGATGAAGAGTAGCGTAGATAGGAAGGATCCAACCTGGAGACACACGAACGATAAATAGATCCGAGGAGACCCACCAAATATAGATCCGCTGGAGACACATATCCACACACCCACCGACGGTGCTAGACGCACCAACGGATCGGGGGTAGACGAGAAGAATCGTATTTCATCTTCCAGGAGCCACCATCGCCTCGCCTTCCTGAGCAAGACAATAACCCTAACAAAACTTAAAGTAACATGTAAAACCGGGGCCTTCCCGCCGGCAAGGGACGAGCTCCATCGCACCTCCGTGGCCCTAAGGCCATTGGAGACGAGGTGGATCGAAGATGGTGCCGGCGGGTGGCAAAGAAAACGTAAGCATGGAAGAGGAGTCAACGGTTGCACCTCAAGTTACCTAGCTAACCAGATCTCCAATTGTTTTTCAAGCCGGGCTGACCTCTTTTCATTACTAGAATGGAAATACATCAATTCGAGACCCATAGAAAAAGGGAAAAGAGGAGAGCTAGTTCGACGCATTACCAGGAAACCCACTACAACCGCTTGACATCGAAACGGTTATTGTGGGACTAAACCTGATAACACCTAACAAAATAACAATATTCTATTACAGACGAGACCTGTCTCAGAGTCCAAACCAGCAACCGAATGGAACAAGTACCAAAATGGTACCAAACTACTGGAGAAAACCCCATACAAGATCCCGCGTCCAGGAGTGGAGTGAACAATGTCTCTCCACCTGCCCTCACATACGAATAAGAGATCTTCAGGTGCTCTCAATGGACATTTTTGTTGCGTCGCAAAGCTTCATCAACGCCATCGTTCCTTCACGGATCATTTGAGTACCACTTCTCATCTTCTTGGCATTTCTTTTGGCTTGAAGACATGCCCAATATAATAAGAAATAATAGGTTGTGAACACAATCTCAAAATGAGATTTGAACAGTTTTTTCTGCAAGGTGGTTCGAGCCAACCAAATAGCCCGGGTAATAGTCGCCAAACCAACAATATAAAATCAGTCTTCACCAGGGATAAAAGCATGATACCAAGAGTAGTATTGCCAATGATTATTCGGGGACAAGTCTGTACCCAGCAACACCCCAATGGAGCACGAGACCACTCGAGCAACAGGGCCAGATCTCTGATATTATCTCAATTGCTTGCTTTTAAGCATAAAACTGCTTTCGCAAAAAAAGTTATATATGAAAGTGAACGCCTTTACTTATTTTGAAGATGGTGCAGACATAGAGTTTTTGTAAGCAAAGGACATCAAACCCTATTTGGCGATTCGGCCGCCAAATAAAGGCTACTTCATACGAGACACGCCCTTTTCTTAGGATTCCATACTAGACGCACAAACACCATCCCCACCCCCGCAACTGAAATAGGCCGACCCACTTTGCACCGTACAGGTGATGCGGTTTTTATGGTATTTTGCTTTGGTGGTTGGTTCTTTTGTGTGTGCTTTCTGTCCGTTTTTATCTATTTTCAGCTATTTTCTTTTTATATTTCTCTTTCGTTATTTTTCATGAATTTCAATTTACCAAAATTGTAAAGATTTTTACGAAATTTGCAATATTTTTTTAAAATTGTGAACTTTTTTCAAATTCCCAAAATTTTCCCATATTACGTATTTGCCCCCAAATTCCTAATACTCCCCCCCCCCCCCCCCCCCCCGCAATTTTTTTTGTGATTTTCTATAAATTCCCCAAGCTTTTTCAACATCAATTGTTTTTCATTTATGAACTTCTTTGAATCCATGTTTTTTTAATCCGTGGTCTTTCTTTAAACATTCAAATAATTAATAAACTCGTATATTTTTTATTTCACAACCATTTAAGGAATTAGCAAAAAAACGTCAGTGGTCTTTCTTTTCACGGAAACACAGCTGAGAGAAAGAAACAAAATAAGAGGGAACAAAAGAAAACAGAGTGAGCGATGGGGAGGCGCAACGTTTATATCTCGCATTAAGCAAGACGAGAGGGAACTCTCACTTAATATTTTCTCTCCTCATGCGTCGAATTGGGCCAGCCGACTCGTGCGGTTGCAGCGATTACACGCGATTAAAAATAGGAGAGGAAACAAAATCACCAATTGAGGAATATTTCTTTCAAAGATCAATCCCACCTTCCAGGTTATCACAAACGGCACACTACATGTGTGTCACTTGTCGCAAGCTGGAAAATTTTCCATTTGGCATACAACAATATTTTAAAACTGTTTTATCTCTTAAACAATGTGTCCAAATCTTAAACCGTTTCCATCGTTGGATTATTCGTGTCGAGATCATCAAAACTAGATCTCATACTGAAAAGTTGGACGGACTATTTTTCAAGAAAATAAATGGATGAAAAACCAGACGGGGAAAATCGTGCCTCTCACAGGAAAAAAGAGAATATGCTTTTTTCCGTTTTCGTGAGGCACGGCCGTGCCTCTCGTGGAATCAAAACCATACCTCTTGCAAAAGGAAAAAAATGTGTTTTTTCGTTTCCAAGAGGCAAGGCCGTGCCTCTCGCAGAAACAAAATTGTGCCTCTCGCGAAAGAAAAAAACAGAAAACATATTTATTTTCTGAGCCGCAAAAGAAAACCCGTACCTCTCGCAGGAGCAAAATCGTGTGTCCTGAGAAAGAGAAATAAACAAAAACATTTTTTTTCGTTTTCCAAAGGCACAACCATGTCTCGGGAAAGCAAAATTGTGCCTCTCGTTAAAAAAACCACGCTTTATCGAGAAAGATAAAAATGCATTTTTTGCAAAGAAAACTGAAAAATAAAAATGCTTCCAAAAGCTAAGAAAGACCGGTGAAAAAGCAGAAGACCGAAAAAACCCTCCTAAAAAACAGAAAACGCGTGCCAAAAAATAAAATAAAATAAATCCGAAAAAAACGTTCATAGCACGACACGTGACGACGGCTGAGAGGGCGCCAAGCGACAGCGTGTGAGATTGATCATTGGAAGGCTTTCGAAAAAGTGCTCCCCAACTAATTGGTCTCGAAGGAAATGGGAGAAGCATGTTCGATGATCTCTAGTCTCTAGGCAGATAGCGGGAGATGCTACCCAATCCTCTAAGGACCATCTCGTAGTAAGTTGTATGGACACGTCCTATTTGAGGCTATTCGAGCCGGTCGTTTTTACCTTTTTATTTTATCTTTTCCATTTTGTCTTTCTTTCTGGCATTTTTTTTCTTCATTTTTTCTATTTTCTTGTTTTTTTGTTTTTTACTTCTTTTCTTTGGATATTATTTTAACTTTTTCTTACATGCTAACAATATTTTTTCTGGTAAACTTCATAGATTTTTTGTGCATGCTAACATTATTGCAATACATGGTCAACATTTTTCGATATGCATTTAAAACATTTTTCAAATAAAATATTAACATTCCTTAAATCCATTGTAAACATTTTTCTATACATTCTAAGTGCTTGATTAAAAGTTTTATCATAAAAATATAAAAAATTGAATATATGGTCAATATTTTTTCGTTACACATTCAACATTTTCCAAATGCTTGATTAATATTTTTCAAAATTTTGGTCAATTTTTTTTAAACACCTGATTAACATTTTTATATACATGATTAAAAACTTCATCATTTTTTAATACATGGTCAATTTTTTCTATATATATTTAACATTTTCTGAATACTTGATTAACGTTATTCAAATACTTATTCAACTTTTTTTCAAATTAATGATTAACATATTTATATAGACGATAAAAATTATCAATATTTGTAATAGACGGTCAACCTTTTTCCTATATACCTTTAACATTTCCCAAATGTCTGTTTAACATTTCTTAAATACTTGTTCAAATTTTTTCTTTTTGTAAATGCTGGATTAACTTTTTTATATACATGATCAAATAATTCGTTGTTTTTTAATACATGATCAATAATTTTCCTATACACGTTCAACATTTTCCCGAATGCTTGTTCGACAATTTTCAAATAGTTGTTCGACGTTTTTCATTGTAAAAATAGTTTCCACAGTCGTGTGAGACTTACGAGGTTGCTTAGCTTGCACACAAACTTGACACTTAGATCCCTTGACAGTGGTGAAACTAGGGATTAAGTTCAATTTGGCTAGTCACGACATGCAACCAAAATTAACATGACAAAGACGTGAATGCCACACATTTGATTCACTATTGTTGCAAACATGATTAACAACTCTATTGCAAACATCTGACAAGGATAAACGAAACAGGCCTCCTGACTCATAGCCTTTACCAACAAAGGTTCCATACTTGGATATTACAAATTTATTCGATTCAAAGACAAGCTTGTAGCCATCTCTACACAGAAGAGATCCGCTAACAAGATTTTTATTGACGGAGGGGACATAATGCACGTTCTTCAGCTGCATGATCTTCTCCGAAGTAAACTTTAGATTGACCGTGCCAACACTATGAACAAAAGCACTTGAACTATTTCCCATCAGCACGGTTGAAGTGCCTACGGTCTGATAAGAGGAAAACATAGAAATATCACCGCATACATGCACATTAGCACCCGTGTCAATCAACCAATCAGGAGAATGACATACTGAAAGAATAGTGGGAAATATACCATACCCAGCATCCTTCATGTCAATGTCTCCAATGATAACATTAGCGGTCTTGTCGCCTTTCCCAGAATTATGCTTGGCATAGCAATTAGGGCAACTGGGAGCCTAATGGTTAGGATCTCCGCACACATGGCAAACACCTTTCTTCTTGTCATTCTTCTTCTTGAAGTTGGTGTGATGTACAACCTTGTTCTTCCCATCAAATTTGGCTTTACCATCAAACTTGCCCTTGTTCTTGAACTTGTGGGGCTGGAAGTTTTTCTTTTGTACCAGATTGGCACTAGATCCTCCCTCAATACCTCGAGCACGTGTATCCTTTGCTCTCGCCTTTTCTTCGACATCAAGAGTACCAATGAGATCTGGAACGGAAAACTCTTGTCTCTTGTGTTTCAGAGAGGTAGCAAAGTTCCTCCATGTAGGAGGAAGCTTAGTGATGATGCCTCCGGCAACAAACTTGTCTGGTAACATACAGTTGAAGTGCTCAAGTTCTAGCAAATGACTGTATCTCTTGAGCTTGCTCAACCACGGAGCGCTCTTCAGTTATCCTGTAGTCATAGAATTTTCCATGATGTATAGCTCAGTGTCGGCATCCGAGACCCCAAACTTGGCCTCGAGTGAGTCCCCACATATCTTTTCCATTGTCAATTGACGCATAAGCATCAACTATGTTATCACCAAGAACACTCAAGAGAGCAGCCTTAAACAGGGTATCCATTTTCTAGAAAGCTTGCTCCTGTTGAGCATCATAATCTCCTTCAGGTTTGCCAAGAGTGGCGTCATAGCAACTCATGTTTTGAAACCATAAGACTGCTCTCACGCGCCACCTCTTGTAGTGCACACCCTCAAACATAGGAGGCCTCATGGATGCAGCAAAACCACTTGGGGTAAATTGCCTATCATAAGGTTTTTGGATTGTTGGAAATATGAGCAATTTACCATATGATTTTATTAATAGGAAAAATAAATAAAACATCACGGAAAACATGACTATTATAGTAGAGATGAAACAAGTCATGTTATCTAAAAGAAAGAAGGCAAATAGCATGCGCACATGCGAAGGAGAACAGAACATATGTGGAACAGAGGCTAGTGCAAGAAAAACTAGAGCAGGAAACTGAAGCATGATCTTAGACAGAGAGAACACTAGGACGTACGAAACAGTGGCAGAAGCCCCGATCTTGGGGTCGGTGTCGTCGCCAGCCATGTCATTGAAGAGGTCGTCGACGTCGGGGAAGAAGTCATCGTTGGGGAAGTGATCATAGGTGTCCGGAGCGTCCGTGATGAACCGGTCAGTAGTCGCGTAGAGTGCTCCCCAAAAACCTTATCACCCTTCTCCCCTATAGGACTCAAAGAGGTGTGGTTCCGGAGGCCTACTGTCCTGACCTACAGTGCACGCCGCAAGCCGGGATGGAGAAGATCGTAGCAGCTCAGTGTAGATGATCTTCTGGTGTCTCTCTGGAGAGGAGCGACCTCTCTTTTATAGGCACAGGAGAAGGAGGTGAATAGGATGCGTCGGGAGCTGAAGGGAAAGAGGGAGACGAAACGAAAAGGTAGCAGCCGAAGGGTGCAGTGTTTGTATTCAATATCCACTATAGCAAAAACTTTCAGCTTCCGAGTGACCTTTCGTATACCAATCGTGCGCAGCAAAAATATAGACAACGGCTTGGCTCATTCCCGCGGCGCGGCACGACGTGACGTGGCGAGGCGTGGCGAGGCGAGCGGCGGAGGAGGAGCGCGCGTGTATGTCTCTCTTGTTCTGATGCTCATACATGTGGAGAAACATCCTCCCTTATAAGGAGGTCCAACTCCCACCAAACTAGCAATGTGGGACTAAACTTTGGTTCCACCTCTTTCCATGCACAAATGAGCTGTGTGGGTCTCTAGGATTTATTAGGAATTTCTGAAATAGCTATTGGGTTGGCCCAAAATCGATTAAATTCCAGCAAGATCTGGCGAGGGAGGCGGTGGATGCGACGCCTGCAGAGTTATACACCCCGGCGTGGCATGGAGGGCGAGGGGCGGCACTGCGCTGAGGGCGAGCCTAGTGGCGGCATGGACAGCGACCGAGGAGGCTAGGAGGTGGTGCTCCGGCAGGCCGTGCTGGTGGCGGACCTGCAAGGGCGGCAGGCGCGGGATGTCGAGGCATGCGGGACGAGTAGCAGAGGAGGCTAGGAGGTGTCGTTGAGGTGCTCGGCTGGGGCCTCCTCGGCGACGCCTACGACAGTTGCGGTAGGAGGGAGACGCCTATGACAACTGCGACAGGAGGGAGACGCCTACAACAGCTACGGCAGGAGGGACGTTCTACCCCTCCGTGAGCCCCTCACTCACTCGGTGTGGAGTACTCCATTAATTGAAACTATCCCCAAATCAACTGTTTTTCAGTTTAGTTCTTGATCCATTTCTTACAGTAGTTCATGCACCTATATGCCCATTTTGTGTTAATTTTTAGAAGTACATCTAACTACAGACTCTGTTGATGCTTAACACTAATCCATTTCTCCCAAATCAAGAACAAAAACTTCAGTACTACAAAAATTCAGTTAAGTGCTTGACCAAAATCAACTGCAAACTTTGTTGATGCTTAACACTAATCCATTTCTTGCAGTAGTTCATGCTTGATCCATTTATTACAGATTTGTTGATTCACCATTTAGTGAGTATTGTCAGTACTGTCAAAATCAAGTGCAAACTTTGTTCTTGTTCAGTATTCAGTTTTACTCCATTTAGTGAGTACTGTCACAGAAATTGGCACTCCCTTTATTTTTTGGTGCTCCATTTACAAATAGTGAAGATGATGAACACTGATTTACATCATCAACTGCTTGACTTACAAAGGAGTATTTACTGTTGTCGTATTTGTGTTAATACTAAAACTGTGTAAATTGAATTAATGTCAAATAAACCAATGTTAACTGAACCAAATCAGTGTAAGTCAGTGTAAACGGAATTAAGTGGTAAGAACATCTCTATTTAACACTATATGCTTTAGCAGTATATGCTCTATGTATATTAATGTCAAAAGGATTGCTGGAGTATTTGGCAAAAGGCTCAAGATCTTCTTCGGTTAATTAGGACAGTGTACTGCTGTTGTAGTTTCTCTCTTCTCACTTCTCTGAAAGCACTTATATCTTCTCTCCTTTTCTCTCTTCTCTCTTCTCTTCTACTCCATCCAAATTAAATGGAGTATTTCTGGTTAATTAAAACTAAATGAAAATTTCCTTTAATTAATTAAATTGAAAAAATAATCATACAAATGATGCACTCCACCCATGGAGTAGATGTGGCAGCTCTTGTTCCAGTTTGTGGATGCTCCTATTGGAGTCTTGAGAGTATCAACTAGCTTGATCAACACAAAGAGAGGAATCACCTACTGTTGACACTGACAACAAAAGGCACTCTCACTGAAATACTCCTTGACACAATAGTTTATTAGCAGTGCAGAGTAGGAGTAGGAAGTTGCTACACACTTCTTGACACAACAGTTTATTAGTAGATTGTCAACACATCAGTTTATTTTCAGAGAGGAATCACCTATTGTTGACACGGTACCAAGGGCATCAAACGGTCGTGTTGATCTTCTGATTTCCTTAGCGGATTGTCAGTGATTCATAGCAGAGTATCGACTTCTTATTTCCTTCAATGCTGGTTTCAGCAGAGTATCAGAACACATTAGAGTGCGATCTGTGAGAGTATTCCTTGCTGATTTGCTTAGCTGAATAACGCAGGTAATCCAATCTACAGCAGAGTAGCACAACCTACAGCAGACCAACAGTATTTTCACTCTAGCAAAGCAGGGAAGTTCAAATCGATCCAATCTCGTGGGATTTTCACTCCAGCAACAAAAGGGATACTATCGGCAGCAAGCAACACGACTCCTCCTCATGTGGCGAGCTACAGATCAAGCATTGGAGCAGCAGAGGGTCGAGAGGAGCGGAGGAGCAGCAAGATCAATTCCAGAAAGACTTCGGAGTTGTGGCGACCGGCGAGGGCGACAGGGGACCTGTGGACGGCGGGGATGGACCTCAGGCTCTCGATTGGGGCGGAGGAAGACGACGGGAGATGAGGGAGCTGCGGATTGGAGGGGCCTAACGGAGGGGAGGAGCCTAGCGGAAGGAGCTACAGACTGGAGGGGCCTGATGGAGGGGAGGGGAGGAGACTAGCGGAGGGAAGGAAGACGACGATCCCACGATTTTCAAATCAGGGGTAGTTTGGTACTTCTCCACGTTTTCACCTGGTCGGAATTTTTGCCCAGCGACAATTAATTCGGTATAGAGAGAGTACATACGGATATATATAGACATAATTTAGAATGTACATTCACTCATTTTGCTCCGTGTCTAGTCCGTAGTTGAATATTTAAAAAAGACAAATATTTAGGAACGGAGGGAGTAACATGCATGACTGGCTTGTGTGGCATATTTGCATGTCTAACAAAAATAGGTAGTGGGTTATAGCTATTGAAAAGGTGGAACTTGTAACTTCCATGCATGACTTGTTTATGTGGCATATTTGCATGTCTAAACAAAAATAGGTAGTGGGTTATAGCTATTGAAAAGGTGTAGCTTGTAACTTACATGCATGACTTGCTTATGTGGTATGTTTGCATGTCTACAAAAAATAAATAGTGAATTCTAGCTATTTAAAAAAAGATTTGATTAAGTCTACAGAAAACGATATGAGCAATTACAGTAACAACTCTATACGATGTGAAAATATATTAATGACAAATCCAATGATATTGATTTGGTATCGTATATGTTAATATTTTTTCGATGAACTTGATCAAGCTATATAAAATTTGACTTCAAAGCTAAAGTGCGGAGTAATTAGAAACGGAGCAAGTATCTAAGGAGTAAGCTAAGGCTGGTTATCTAAAGACATCGAATGATTATCGAGATTCCCTATACACATGTTAACAACGTTTTGTTATGCCTATAAAATGAACGGGACATCCTCACAACAATTAAGACTTGATATATTATGTGTCCTTTGCGAATATATATGATTCGTCCCCTCATGTCTGGTCCTATTGGCGTCCCTACCTCAAATGTAGCCTTCATATCAGCCTACCCTCTTGGGTGTCGACCGGGAACTCAGGTACCTCCGGTGGCAGTGCATCGACGCCTTCGGGCTTGCATAGGGAACTCATCACCACAATTATATTACATAAGGAAAACGTACATTGATTCAGCGTTAAGTGACGTTTTTTAGGTGGTGCAAGTGACCTTTTTGGTCCAAGGACTGGGAACTACTCATGTACGGATTGGAGGAACGGGACAGCGTTGCTCGACGAGAGGAAGCAAAACAAAAACAACGCACGTCAGATTGCTCTCGTGTGCTGGTACCAGCCGGGCACTCATCGCAACAAACATTCCCGTTGGAGAGGCAAATCATTAGCCTTTGATTTCCCAGGTTTCCGAAGCACTGACCATGGAGAATTAGGTCGAATACATTAACGAGAGACTTGGACCCGAAGAGTCACAAGCACCACCGCTAGCACTAGCAGCGACTCTATTTTTTCCAATAGGAGGAATTGTCAGCAAGCATCTACATAACCGACGAATCAACCCAACCCAACCCAACCCATCCATGATCGGTTCTGCACAGCAATACACAACATTATCATCCTGCCATATACGTATACGCCTACCCATTATCTGGTTAGCGGAGGGACACCTCACGCCCGCAGGCCACAGCCCGATGATTCTCCGGGCATCGCAAACACGCCAACGGGAGGCCATTATTCGGAGCGGACCGATCAAGTTTATGGTGACAGGATCGATCGGATACTGTTTTCTGGTAAGCCCCCGTTCATTAAAGAGGGAGGTCTAGCTCGCCAGCTACCGTGAACCACCACGCCACAGGCTTGGTTTGGTAGCCCTGCACATCGCTCTGCGCGCATGAATGCACAGGAAGGATCGATCAAGTTTATGATGATGATAGGATCCATCAGCGGCTGCCTGGTTGGTTAATGGTCGGCACTTGACACCACATTTGTGTTGATCCCTAGCTAGATACCCACCCGTACCTAATCGATCATGGTGGCTCTATCGCGGCCGGGGGCAGGGGGCAGGGTGACACACAGCGCGCGTTGGCTAATTAAGCGGGTTCGTTCTCTTCTCATTGGACTCGTCACCAACTGCGAGTTAAGTATGGCGAACCACCCGTGCGCCTACCTCCCGCGTCCGCATTTGCGTTTGCGTTTGCAGCGGACGATGCGATATGATGTGGTCGACGGATGGATGTGTCATGTGTGCGGTTGCCTGTCCGGCTCGCTGTCTCTGCCGCGGTTTGCACATGCGATGGCTCCGTGTGACTAGTTTGTTCGGCATGCGTCGGAGGATGGATTCCCTCCGCTCCGGCCTCCGGCACGGATGAAAGCTACTGCCTACTCCCAACGGTCGCAGCGAAAGCGAAACTGTGGCAAAGATCAGCAGTACTATATGCTTCTCCTGTGTGCTTTTCGTACGGCGTTCACACTTGCCTCGTAAGTCACGTCTCACCTGCCCGTTTTAACTCGCTCCATCATGGATCGTTCTCTTCTCACGGTGCGCCTGTTGCTAAGCTAATGCGCACGTGTGCCTGTTATTATATAGAGAGGACCCTAAATATGTGGCCATCGAACGAGTCGAGGTGGGAGAAGCACCCCCAGCGAACGCTAGGAAAAGCACACCTATCCAACGTTGTTGCTGGGCATGTCCTTTTCCCGGCCTCCATGATCTGAATTATGAAAAAAAAGGATTTTCCATGATGTATGTAAAATAAAGCAGTATTTAAAATTGTCATCTTAGACAAAACCAATTTTGCCACGACCTGAATTATGAAAACTGCCATGTTACCTTATGAAACTGTCATTTTTTAATTTATAAATTTAATATAAGAACGTTTTTTACACTGGTGTAATGTCAAAAGCGTTTTTATATTATGGGACTAAGGGAATATATTTTTATTTCCAAAAACAGAAAATAAATTTAACACATGAATTGCCATGGTCAAAAAGAAAAAAAACATGCCATGGAAATTTAAAAATATCACCCTTATTATAATAAAAATACCATATCTTAAAAATATAAATATCATGTTGTTGACTATTAAAAGGACACTCTCTTGATAACAAAACTGCCATGTTATTGATTATAAAATTTCACTCTCTTAATTTTTTTGCCATCCTCTCATTAATAAAAATTCCATTTTATTTAATTGTTATCATCTTACAAATAAAAATGATATGTTATTGACTATTAAAATGGCATGCTCTTATATCTTAATAATCTGCCATCTTCTTATTAATTAAAAAATAATGTTTAGAATTATTAAAATGTCACGCTCTTAATAATAAAAATGTCATGTTATTAATTATTAAAATGCCATGCTATTAATAATAATAAAAATATACGTGAGAAAGTAAAAATGACATGTTTTAAAAGACGAAAAAATGTCATGGTTTTAATAGAAAAAGAAAAATAAACTCCCGTGCTACCAATAATAAAAAATGCACATGACAAGTTTCGAAAAACTCCTGTCTAAAAATAAGGAATTTTGTTCTTTCAATAATATATAAAAATTCGGTATTTCAATTTTTTTAATGAAAAAAAAAATGAATTTTAAAGCGAATCAACTCAAATACATAAAGTTGAGTCCAAGTGTTGGCAAACCCTTCAGCCCAGGTGGTGAGTGTGCATGGCGCTCTATTCGGCCAGAATCCTTTAAGCGCAGTCGGTGTTACTAGAACTTGTTGAGTGCACCGTGAATCGAGATGACAAGTTGCGGCACGACCGACCGCATGCACAAAAAACCCATTGCCTTGCTTGATCAGATCAGATAAGCAACGACTTGGCGCAATGGCGCTCTGGAACCCTCGCATGCGCGCATTTGTACCTACGGCAAGTTGCAGAGCGCGCGTGGAGGTGGAGCGACTTGTGGCCGAGCGCAGACTTTTCCATCCCCGGCCTGCCGCCACCGCTTTCGCCCAAGATGCTCCCGGTGACTATCGACCGCTCTTCTCGCGCGCACCGCGGCCTACAGGAGGGACGGGCCGTGCCGGGATCCCAACCGCTGACCCGCTTTACGCCGATCCTTTTCGCTCCGGTCGGACTCATCAGTCCATCTACTTGCCAACGACGGCCCGTGCCTTGCACAGATCTCGCCCATGATTTCTAGCTAGCCTTGCAAGAGAAAACGCGGTGTGGTGTGGTGTGGAGCATCCCTCCAAATTGACTCCCTTTTTGGCACGGGCGATCCGCATCCAGATGCATGCAGACCGATTCCTTACCGGCACCGCCGGGCGTGAACGGATTTAGCTCACTGTCGCTGACCGGGTACACTCGGACGAGTTCACTTAAACACGGCATGCTATTTCCCTTGTGCAGACCAGAGAACTGGTCGGCACGAACGTCTGTTCCATGCATCATGGTACGTCTGGCCGGTGACGGGGGACCCGACCGAACCCGACCCGGTACGACCAAAAGTGGCTCGCAACGAAAAGGGAAGCCTGGCACGTTAGTTTTGACCCTGGGGGCACCTTTACCGGATTCTTTATCGTATCCGAGCTAGCCCACCGAGGCTGGGCCGGGGCCGCTACCAAACTCGACCTAAACTCGCAACCAGAATACCAGATGCACGTCACCTAACCCAAGTCCTAAATTATTGCATCCTTCTAGAGGATTTTCCTCCTGCAGGGCGTCGTCGTGCACCCACCTACTGCCCGTAAAGTTTGCATGCTAATTCCTTGCGCGTGCCGAAGCTTCTTCGATGGGGTCGGTCAATCACTTTTCGAATCCATCCCACACAGTTTTGCAAGAACCACCTACGTCGGTCGAATTCGTGAGATTCTTGTCTTTGTTGGGTCTATTTTCGGTCCTGGCTTGAATTGACGTGGTATTTCTTTTGCATTTACGGGCGTGTCTGTTGGTGCTGCACACACCACTATATGTACGCTACTGTTTGCCGGTCAACGGGTCCTGTATTTCTACCCATCCCACAGCCACAGGGAGTAGAGTACAGTGGTACTCTACGCAGCACCAGCTTCTACTGATCGTAGCTACTACTAGCTCATAAAGGCGAGCATCCAACCGTACCCGCACCTTGCAGCGACGTCCGTGAATGAATGTGATTTAAAATCCCCAGCCAACTGTGGCTGCTACCAAACTCGAACTGAACTGTTTTTTTTTTTGAGGGAAACTCGAACTGAACTGTAGCGGTACGTGCCAAGTACAAGTACGAGAGGGTCAGGGGCGGGAACAACAAAAAACACGCGGGCTCCACCACCGCAACCGCACCGCCTCCGCGCTCCGCCCCGCCCGCAACCACCACCCAACCCGACCCAACCCAACCCACCACGGCCCCCGTCAAACTCACTACATGCTGCCGAGTCAATGCGGGGAGAGAAAAGGGCAGCCAGCACACACACCACGCGCCATATATACCGCTCTGCCTCCGCCCTCCCCGCCCCAACAACAGGAGAGAGCTGCCGCCCCGCCCCGCTCTGCTCTCATCCGCGCGTGCGTGCCGCTAGCTCTAGTTTGCAAGAGAGAAGAGGAGCATCGGGCCGATCGGCATGGGGAGGTCGCCGTGCTGCGAGAAGGAGCACACCAACAAGGGGGCCTGGACCAAGGAGGAGGACCAGCGGCTGATCGCCTACATCAGGGCCAACGGCGAGGGCTGCTGGCGCTCGCTGCCCAAGGCGGCGGGCCTGCTGCGCTGCGGCAAGAGCTGCCGCCTACGTTGGATGAACTACCTCCGCCCCGACCTCAAGCGCGGCAACTTCACCGACGACGAGGACGACCTCATCATCCGCCTCCACAGCCTCCTCGGCAACAAGTAAGCCGCTCCACCCTTCGACTTCGACCGGCCTCTCACCGACGGCCCTTCGATTTCGACGCGTCTCTTTCCTATGTAGTGTAGCAGCATGACTTGTTCGCTGACGACGAGAATGCTCGCTCGCTCGTGAAGGTGGTCTCTCATCGCAGGCCAGCTGCCGGGCAGGACGGACAACGAGATCAAGAACTACTGGAACACGCACATCAAGCGCAAGCTCCTCTCCCGCGGCATGGACCCCCACACGCACCGCCCGCTGACGGCCGTCGTCGACGGCAGCACAGCGTCCCGCCCGGCACACATAGCGGTGCCGGCGAGGGCGGCGCCAACAACGATGTTCGCCCCGGTGCCGACGAAGCAGCCGGTCGCCGAGTCGTGGTCCGACGACGGCAGCAGCGGCGCGACGAGCACGGGCGAGCCGCGGTGCCCCGACCTGAACCTGGACCTGTCGGTGGGCCCGCCGGCGGCCGACACGCCGACCTCGCACCCCGTCTGCCTCTGCCACCACCTGGGCTTCCGCGGCGGGGAGGCGTGCAGCTGCCGCCGGGCCGACAGCGCGGGCTCCCAGGTGGAGGCGGGCGGGTTTAGATATTTCAGGCCGTTGGAGGAAGGCCAGTACATATGAGACGGCTAGGCCCTAGGCGCCACAGCAATTTGTAAGACAGCCCGAATTTTACTACCTCCGCACCGCATGCAGTGCAGTACCACTGTCTCGCGAGACGGCGAAAGAAAAAAATCTAATCTGTTCATAGTACTCCTATTTCCTTGCACGCCAAAACCATGGATTTGTCCTCTCTGTTTTATCGTTGGTTGGTGGTATTCGTGCTAGGTGAAAAAAACGAGGGGATAATAATGTGACAAAGGTTGGTGCGTGTGTGTGTGTGTGTTTTGTGGGAAAAAAAAGGAAGACCTGATGTGAGGCAGCGGGCATCCGGCATCAGATTCCGGCGTTGCGCCAACAGGACAATCATGTGGTGTGTTTTTTCGGTAGGTATTTCGGCTTGCCCGCGTTTGCACTCCACCAAATCTTCGAATGGCAGGGAGTTAGGCAATGGAGAAACTCATATGGCCAAACTCTACTACTTAGTATATTCTCGTTTCAGGTTTGGTACCTTGGGAAATGTGGTTGTTCGACATTTTCCATTTGTATTGGTGTCAAAGATGCTTTCACACATCAACTGATGCAGGAGGTCACGAGATCATTCCTTCGTTCCAAAAAAGCATTGCTATATATTGCATTCGATTTTTACCACGCACCTTTTATGAAATCCATGTGGGAATTCCGAGGAATCAAGGGGTGCAGGCTGGTAGGAGATGGTCTTGAAAGCAAAACAAGCTGAGTAATCCAGAATCTGCATGAGACGAGATCGAGTAAGCAAGCATTTGCGACGTCTGCCTGCGTTGTTTGGTGGCCGAATCTTACATGGCACCGAGGAAAGGCGCTTTACAGACCAGAAAGCGGGAAAGGCGGAGACTGTCCGGCGCCGGGACAAAGCGCTCATCAGCTCGGAACGCTGAACTGGTAGGAGCAGTGCAGTTGGTGGACGGATTTGGTGCAGTGCTGCGGGCCACGGACTTGTATAGCACACTTTGCATATTCAGAGCTCACAAGTAGGCCACATTTCTTTTGTTTTGTTTTTCTGGAGTGAAGAAGCAACAGCCTCCCGTTCTGGCATTCTTTTCCTTGCGTGCCAAATGTGCAAGCACGGGTGGCCTTTGCGTACGTACGTACTACATCTCTGAATATATAATCAAGTACATGAACTGCAATCATGGGCGGGCACTAGAATGTGATCAGGTTCCGTTTCTAAAAAAGAAAGAAAGAATGTGATCAGGCCAAACGCGAAAGCTTCCGTCGTTTCGAATAACAAGTCAGTGGAGACGGAACTGGACGCGCCAAGTCTTCGGTTCACAAATATAATAAGATGTTTTCAATATGAACTACTCCCTTCGTTTCTAAATGCAAGTCATTTTAGAGAATTTATTACAGATTACATACGAAACAAAATGAGTGAATCTATATTTTAAATGATTCTGTAATGAAATCTCTAGAAAGACTTATATTTATGAACGGAAAAGGTGATACATACAAACTGAAATGAGTGACAAAACATATTAAAACATGTCCATATACATTTGATTTACAAAAAAATACAATATCTTATAGTATTTGTGAATGGAGGGACTACATGCCGCCAAAGCGGCAGTTAATTAACTGTATTTGTATTGGGGAGTAGGTTGACTGTAAAACTTCTCTCTCACCCTCAAAAAGAAAGACTAGCTTCTCCGGAAAAAAGCCAAATCTACCAAAATTAATACTGATTTTGTTGCTGCTGCTCTGGGTTGACATGGGAAGGTGGCCAAGTGAAGCTTCTGTAAAATGTAGGATACCTTTTAGCAAACGAAATTGCTGTACATACGATCTTGAACATAGGAGTTGCATCCGACACTAAAATTAAATGGTGGAACAATGCTGAAAGACTATTACATCAGACTGTGGCTCGAGTGCATCGGACATAAATTGTAGATAGATGCGTCGTACTGCGTTCTTTAGCAAATCATTTCCGAGTGTGACTGTGATGCAAGCTTGCGTCGCTTTGTGTCCTGCACTAAAATAATTGCAATTTGCAGACACATAAACAATTGTTGCTTCAAATATTGGCGAGGAAAATATACATTGCACATTACTACCTCCGTCCGGGTTTACATGTCCTCCTTGTTGAGTATATATATTGTGTTGGATGTATATTGTGTTATGGTCCACCTGCTAGTCATGTATAGTTGAGGTTGAGGCCTATCCTGTACTTATATATACGTGCACCGGCACCCTATCAATATATCGATAATTGTATTGCCAACTTGCCTCTCTACATGGTATCAGTTTTGTCGGTCCTCCCCTAGGGTTTGCCGCCGCCGCCGCGCACCTTAGCGCGCGCCGCCGTACCCCCCCCCCCATCGCCGCACCCCGCCGCCGCCGCGCACCTCCTCTTCTCTCGTCGCACCGCCGCCGCCCCGCTTCCGCCACACCGCCGCGCCGATCGCCGCCGCTGCACCACTCCCGTTCGTGCCGCCGCTGCCCGCGCCGCCTCTCCCTCCTGCCGTCGCTGCCTTCCTGTGACAGCCCAAGTGCTATCCGTACCTTATTTGGCATGTAACCTAATGTATGAACCTTGTGCCATGAGTTTAATGATGTTTTGCACCCTGTCATCCATGTGTGGTTTTGTATTCATGCATCATGCATCATTCATCCATCACAACATTCATCTTACCATGTTTGGTTTTCATGTGTCCTTGATGATGTGGTGTGTGTGAGGTTATGAATTGGTTTGTACGTGGGTGAAGTTCATGTGTGCAACCTCTTCCTTCCCCTCTCTTTTCCTTTCAACAAAAACCCCATCATATGCCTTAATTCCCATGTTGTTTCATTATCAGAATTAAGTTGTTGGTTTAATTATTTAGAATGTTCAAGAGGTAGCCCTAAATGTCTTATGGTTTTTAAGTATGTTTGTTTAGATGTTTGAAGTTTGTATGCTTGTGAGTTTTAAATAACAGAGGGGTTGTCTAGTTTAAATATTTAAAATTACTTGTCCTAAAAATCAACTTAATATTTTATTTAAATGGGGCATATTATTTTCTCTGCAAAAGTATTTTTGTTGCACCAGAAACTCCTTTATTTTACTTTGGGATTTTTCCTTTGTGTTGTGCTGTTTTTCAAAAGAGGAAAATCCTTCTCTGTTTTCTTTACTTTAGTGAGAGAGAGCAGAGCGGGCCTTGCCTCCCCAGCGCGGCCCAGCAAGATCCCGCAGCCCAGCCGGCCTTCCCAAGCGTGCGTGCGTCATCCTCCTGTACGGCAGGCATCCACAGGGGCCACGTCGCACCTCCGGTCGATTTGACGGCCGGAGAGGACTCGAGCCGCCTTTAAATGGCTTCCTCTCCGTCGCCCTAGCCCTAGCCTTCTCCTTTCCTCCCTCCTCCATTCCCCTAACCATAGGTAAGTCTTCCCCAAAGCGTAGCCGCCGCCGTGCTCCCGATGCTCCGGCCGAGCTCTGCTCGAGCCCGGACATAGGTGCCACGCCGCTTCGTTGTTGACCTAGTGCACGGGAAGGGCTATCCCTCGTGCCCCTCTTCTTCCCGGCGACCAGGAGGCTCTTCAAGGCCGAGCTGTCCAGTGCTTCCTCCTCGCCGTTCGGTTCAAAGACCGCCGGAGTTCTTCCCCGCGCCGGCAACGTCTTGCTACGTCCCCTGCTGTCGCCGTCGTGCCGAGGTAGTTGAGGTAGCTCACCGCGCTCCATTCCTTCCTTCCCCCTCCGTCCTAGGCCGCCGCTGCGTCGCCGTCGTGCTAGTCTTTGTGTGCTCCCGGTGCCCCGCGGTCTGCAGTTCAGAGGCGCCCCGTTGGGCTAAAGTTGTGCGTTAGCTCGCGCGTGTGTGCCGCTCGTGTTTTCCCTCTTGCGCGCGTCCCTGCCAGGGGTTCTTCCTCGTCGAAGGCCTCCCTTGCTCAGTCTTGCTGCCGTCGTCGCGTGCACTGTCGGAGGTGTCAAAACCTTCAGTTTTGTCAGTATAGGTGTGTGCGCGCGTATCAGACGGGTCGAGCCCCTCCTCTGTTAACGAGCGCTCGCGTAGCGCGGTGGTATGGTTCGGGGGAAGATGACCAGAAGGTCACGGGTTCGAGCCTGAGGCTCCCCCTTTTTTTGTTTTTTCCCTTTTGTTTTACTTTTGTTTCTTTTCCTTGGCTATATGTATATATGTATGTATTTAGAAACAATTCCAACATATTGTTTTTTATTTGTTTTTCTTCCTGTTCATATGTGCTTGTGTGTGTATGTATATGTGCATGTGAGCATGCACTTGTGCATGTGCTTGTGTGTGTGTGTGATTAGGCATACATACATGTGTGTATGTGGCATGGTTATAGGTGTGTGTGTGTGTGTGTGTATGTGCTTGGTGCCTTCACATAGGTGTGTGTGTGGCACATTACACTCATGTGGTATGAGCGTATATGGATGGTGTGTAGGTAGATGTGTGTGTATACCTAAGTGTATATATGCATGTGCTTGTGTGTATGTGAGAGTGTGTGTGTGTTGCCATATGCATATGCATGTATGCATGTATGCATTGTGCATATATGAATGCATATGTGTGTGGATGACCACCCACACATATGAGCTTGTGTATGTGAGTGGAGTGCCCATGTGCACTTGTGCATGTGAGGTGTGTGTGTGCCTATATGCAATATGCATATATGTGCATGTGAGTGTATGTGTGGGAGAACACCCCCTTCTTGGGTGGTATGTTCATAGGGGTGTTTGTGCTCATATGCCTTGGGCATATATATAGCCTGTGAAGACTTGCTTTGTAGTGTGAGTGTGTAGGGTGTATGTGTGTGTGGGGGGACTAGTGGATTTCCCCACTTGATAATCCCTTTATTGTATATGTTCTTGTCGTAATTTGTTAGCTCATTTTCATCTCTAAATAAGTTTACAATCTGGTTATGTTCATTTATGCATGTTTAATACTTTAATTAGAGCTATGATCCACTTATGAGAATAGGTGGTTGTTTTTGCTATCTTGTTTGTGCCTTGTAGTTTCACATGGACATATGAGTATGACACATGTTTTTGGGGTAGAAAGAGCCAATGAATCCATTGGTGCTTTCAGATTTCACTTTTGAGCAAGATCATAAAACTGTCATTTTCAGCTGTGATGCTACTTTGTCATTTTTGCATGAATTAATCCTTACTTGTTTGGGGCATGTGCCAACATGGAAGTGCTAGTGTTTTATATCTATTATGCCATGGTATTTTTGTTTAACATGATAATCACCCATAATAGTGGGAACCATGCTGTTAAGTAGCCAACTTAATGTTTCTGTTTCAGCATGCTAAAAACTACCAAGTCTGAGAATCTGCTGTTATTTTTATGCCATGAAGAGTGGATGGTATCTTGTGATGTGTTGTGAATTTGAGCATGATCAGTGCTAGTGTTTTGGAGTAGATGTTATATTCTATCATCCTGTTAATTTTCATGCCAAGAGGTGGTCTCTAACATATTTAAATACTGCTGTCAACTTGCTACTTTATTAACTCAGATTCCAGAAAACTGTTATTTTCACTAAGTCCCAGAAAACTGTTTCATCATGTCCACTTGATAGCTTCATGTTTATTGATGTGCGCCTACTATGAAGATTGTGTAGTTGGATAAGTTGATGCATTTGTCATATAGATTCTTTCAGTATCTTGTTTGTGGCTGTAGGGTTCCTGTAGCTCAAGTTGTGGGCTGTGTAAGTTGCTATGTTGCTGTTTTGTGGCAGATTGTTGTTTTGTTGTTTTGTGACTTGTGGGAGCTATACTCCATGGAATTGAATGATTTTTGAGTCTATTATGGTTGGTTTTTCATTGCATAACCAGTGGCTACCTTGGAATGCCAAGAATTAGCCCATGGCTTTGTTGTCTTGTGTTTTTGCCCTCGTACCTTGTCGTGAGCGTATCGTGAGAAGCGTAACTCCGTTTCTTTCGTTCTTTATATGCATTTCTATTGATTTTGTATGTTGCATCCATATTTTCCATGTTCATACATGTTTAAATAACTTAACACGAGGTTTTGTCCAGAATCTTTAATAAACAAACTTTGCATGTGAAACATGACTAGTTTTGGATTGCCATGTTAATTCTTCATAAATGAATCATGCATCATCTTGATTGTGCATTGCACCTTGGTTGGATGTTTATTATTGGTGTTTCTCTTGGGTAGGCGCGAGTGTTGATACTGAGTACGAGGACCCAGGAGAGTACTACTACGAGGATCCCGCTACTTGTTCCATTGAAGAACCAACAAGCAAGATGCTCGTACCCGGATCCCGATGCTATTTTCGCTTGCTAGTTTCTCGCTTTTATCGTTATAATTGTGCTAACTACCACTTGATATCAGCCTCCTAAATGTCATGAAAGCCTCTAACCCTTGACATCCTAGCAAACCTGTGATTGGCTAAGTTACCGCTGCTCAGCCCCTCTTATAGCGTTCTTAGTTACAGGTGCAGGTTGTTCCATGTGATAACATGGATGTGGATATCACAATATTTATATATTATTTAATTTAATGCACATATATATCTTGGTAGTGGTGGAAGGCTTGGCCTTTTGCTGAGTGTTTTGTTCCGCTGTTACCGCCATAGTTCTTGTTACTGGTGTTATGGTTTCCATATTTTGCGCTCCTAACACGCTCGGGGTTGTTATGGGGACCCCCTTGTTTATTCGGTTGAGATTAAAATATATTTGGCAAGACCCAACATTGGTACTACATTTGCTTAACAACTTAATAAAATTGCATAGGGCCTTGCAAACCCGTGGATAATTAATCAACCCCCGGGCCAGTGCTCCGCATGAGTGTTGGTCCAACCCAGAACAACTTATTAACGCCGCCTAGGACAACTCGGTGATTGGCGTGGTAACCATCACTCATCCGTCGTGTCTTGAGAATGAGATACATGGCTCTTATCAGGTTCGTCGACACGCCGGGAGGTCTTGCTGGATTTGTTTTACCTTTATCGAATGTCTTGCGTGTGGAGTCTAACTTTCTTCGGGTTTTCTCGAGGTGTTGGAATTCCTTTGGAATTACCTATAATGACCACGAGGTCCGTGGTCGAGGCTATTCCCGTGGAGTGTGGTTATTTGTGATGGACTAGTTGGAGCACCCCTACACGGTTAAATCTTTCGGAAAGCCGTGCCCGCGGTTATGTGGCAACTTGGATATTTGTTTAACACCCGGTTATAGTAAACTTGAAATAAATTCTAAATAAAAAAAACATCAACTATGTGAGTAATCGTGATCGTCTCTGCTCGTGAACATGATCCAAGAGAGAACACGGTGGGGTTATGATTGACGTAAGTAAGTGTTCAGGATCTCATAGAGATCACCCTAGATTCGATCGTTCATCGTAGGCCACTCATATTAATTTTCATGTTGCGTAAGTTAGCCACCATATATGCTTAGTGCTACTGCAAAATAAACGCTTACCCCTTCCCAACCTTTAAGCTTGAATAGTCTCGGTACCCGGGCGCTTGATTGCTGAGTCCTTGTGGCTCACAGATTACTACAACCCTCCAGGTACAGGTACAGATGAGTACGTGCAGGATGATATTAATCGGATGAGTAGAGGACCATGGTCGTGATCTTTGGGATAGCGAGATAGTATCATTTGCATCTATTTTATCGTTTGATTTTGTCCGTAGTCGGACCCTGTCTTCAACTTGATGATTTTAACTTGTGTGGAACTATAATTTAGTATGTGGCGAGTGTAAGCCAATCTTGAATACTCATCTTTTCAGTATTGTATGATGTGATGATACTATACTTGCTAATGGCAAGATGCGCATCTATCCCTTGCGAGGCCCTCCTGCCTTAATATGGATAGGCACACATCTTGGGCGTGACACTTCCCTCCCTCCAGCAGCCGTGGTCCCCCGCAGCGCCGCCTGTTACCGTCGCCGCTGCCCTAACCCTAACCTTACCCGTCGCCGCCCCTCACCGTCGCCACCGCACCCATGGACTCCTCCTCGGTCTCCTCCACGACCCGCTCGTCGAACCCCTTCGCCGGTCCCGAGCCATCCGCTGCCGCCATCTGTGACCTCAACATTGAGGCCCGGGTCCCCATCCGCCTCGACAACTCCAGCACGTCGTACTCCATGTGGAAGACCTACTTCAACCTCGTCTTCCGCGAGTATTATCTCACCGAGCACATCGACGGTTCCGTGGACGGTGAGTACATGCGGGGCGATCCGGAGTGGTCCGCCATTGAGGCCACGCTCATCCGATGGTTCTACCAAACCGTCTTGAAGGACATCTTCCACACGGTTGTTGCCGAGGACGACGACGCCCGCGCCGTGTGGACCAAGATCAACGCGCTCTTCACCGACAACAAACTTCAGCGCCTTGTTTTCTTGCAGCAAGAGTTCTTCGGCTGTCACCACGACAACTCCACCATCGATGAGTACTGCATGAGGCTCAAGATGCTTGCCGACGAGCTTGGCGACATTGGTGCCAAGGTCTCCGATGACATCATGTTGAGCACCCTCACCGCGGGCCTCAACGAGGATTCGGCAACGCGGCGTCCAACCTCACCCTGCTGCCGCAGCCCACCTTCCAGCGCGTCGTTGCGTACCTCAAGCTTGAGGAGCGCCGGATGACGAAGCTGAAGCAGTAGGTCCAACACACCGCTCTCGTCGTCAACACCACCCATGGCAGCCATGCTCCCGCGGCCGCGCCTCGCCCGCCCGCATCGCCTACGGCCGCTGGCTACCCTCTGTTGCTGCCCACACCGCCCGGTCCCCCCGTGCCTCCCTAGCAACCGCAAGGTGGAGGAGGCCGGCACAACCGGCGGGGCGGAGGGAGCCGCCGCCAGCAGCAGCCGCCACAACAGGCACATGGCGCAGGGGGGGGGGGTCACTACCAGCAGCCTCCTCCGCCATGGGCCGCCGGGCAGAACCCATGGACGGGCGTCGTCCATGCCTATCACATGCCCGTCCCATGGGCTCCTGCACCAGGTCTTCCTGGTCCTCGCCCCGCGGGTCACTAGGCGTTCTTTGGCGCCCCCTACCAGCCCTACGGTGCCCCTCTCGTGCTGCCACCTCTCGGTGGCTATGACGTGCCCGCCCAGGCGCCGCCCTACGGGGGACAGCCGCCGCCGTCGGTACCTACACCATGGGATCCCGCTCTCCTGGCCGCCCTACACTCTGCGTCGACGCCGAATAACTATGGCGGTGGAGGCGACTGGTACATGGACTCAGGTGCTACTGCACACATGACAGCTCATCCCGGTAACCTATCCTCTTCCACTCCAGTTAACACATCTACTCGTATCACCATTGGCAACGGTTCTTCTTTATCCATCACTCATGTCGGAGCACTAGTTTTTCGTCTAATTCCACACCTATCACTATGTCTAACGTCCTTGTCTCACCTGACTTAGCCGCTAGTCTAGTTTCTGTCAAATGTCTCACCCGTGAGAATCTACTTACTCTTGAATTTGACGGTGTTGGTTTTTCTGTGAAGGACGCCCGTACCAGGATGGTTCTTCACCGCTGTG
This sequence comes from Hordeum marinum, assembly GCA_022496015.1. Taxonomy (NCBI): domain Eukaryota; kingdom Viridiplantae; phylum Streptophyta; class Magnoliopsida; order Poales; family Poaceae; genus Hordeum; species Hordeum marinum. Next base: position 342,739,046 of record CM039672.1, on the reverse strand, counting down.
ATAGTCCCGACGAGCTCTATCCCATACATGTCGGCGCCTCCAGCTCCACACCCGTCGTCCTCGCCGCCGTCGTCGATCTTTGGCATGCTCGCTTGGGCCACCCCAATCCCGCCGTTTTGCGTCAGATTCTTCGGAGTTTTTCTTTCTCATGTAATAAGCTCGACGAGCACACCTGTGAGGCTTGTCGTTTGGGCAAGCACGTTCGTCTTTCTTTTAGTGCGTCTACCACAGTTTCCACTTTTTCGTTTCAGTTAATTCATAGTGATGTTTGGACGTCTCCCGTTGCAAGTAAAACGGGCTATCTATACTACTTGGTGATTTTAGATGATTACTCTCATTATGTGTGGACTTTTCCTCTTCGTCGTCAATCCAATGCTTTAGCCACACTCACCGCCTTTTATTCCCATGTCACCACCCAGTTCGGTCGCCCCATACTTGCACTCCAAACTGATAACGGAAAAGAGTTTGATAAAGACAGCACTCCCGACCAAAACACAGGTACCAAGGCAACACTTGATTGCCTGAATCCTCTCAGGCTGCTTCCAATGCAAAAGTGCTAGATGTGGTGCTAAGAGCATTAAATAGCTTAGCAACTCAACTTCCCAGTACATAGGTGCTTAACTTGTTGCTAAGCTCACTCTATTTAATGATTTAGCACCTAAACTCTCTCATGTATTGGTCATCTTCTTTCATTTAAGTGGTTTGCTTCGGTTCACGTGTATGGCATTGATTCTTTTTGAGGTCATCAAAGTGCTTTCTTTCCTTCTTAATTGCTATGCCATGTCATATTTTTTGCTTATTTGACATGTTTAGCACCTGTCCATCATGAAACACTGGCAAGGGCATCATGTATGTGCATGCAGCTTTACTTTAATTGACCCGACATTAAGGTCGTGAGCCAACCAGCAAGCACCCTCCCTTACATGCATAGGCTCATGCATGTTCACTGATGGCTGGAATTAATTACGCGTAGGAAACATACCGAGCTCCCTCCCTCGCATGCATACTTTTTCAACAGGATCGAGACAAGGGCCTTGTAAACGCTTACATGCATGCGGTTCCCAGCGGACCTCTAAATCCGAACGGAGGTAGTAGTGGCCAAAGTGGTATTGCTTGCCAAAACAATAATAATGGCTTAAAGCATGGCGTGGAGAATTACAACAGATGGCTTCTACCTCATGAACAATTGTTCATGATGCACAGAGAATTTACTATGCTTGCTAAAACAATAATAGTGAAAGCAGTATACAATTGTTCATGATAGCATTAATAATGGTTACCAAAACAATAGGCTTAACGTGGCATTTTCTTGCCAAAACAATAATAACATTGAGGCCTTGTTTGGCACGCAGGGATTGAGGGGGCTTTTAGTGGATTTTCCCCGTTGGGCTTAAAAGCCCCTAAAATCCCAAGAAGAGTGTTTGTACACCGGGCCTCAACCGGGCCATCCCCAAATATCCCGTCACATCCTCCCGGATCCATGGGGCTTTCCAGCATCGAGGGGTACCTCGCGGCTCGCACGCCTCGCACGAGAGGGAGACGAGGCGCAACCGCAAGAACCACGTGTAGCCGTTGCTGCCGCCGCCGTCATCGCCAGGCGCCTGCTTCCTCTTCTTTCTAGGGCAAACTGGACTTCGCCCGCGAGGTACACCCCCCCTCCCCTCCCACTCCCCTCCACTCCATCTCCATCTAGGGGTTCTCAGTATTGGCGTCAGCGGTTGGTCCGCCGTTCGCCTCATCGTCCCCGGCGAGCCACCATCGGCTCCTCTTCCCTTTCCAGCACCTCCAGCGTGAGAGGCCTTTCCTGTTGTTCCTCTGCCTCCTCTTGTTTAATTAGTTAGTTGCTGCTAGATCCGGACTACTATTTAAGACAACTCCAACCCTTATTTGATGCAATTTATGCGTGCCTTAAAATTATACATGCAAGTGCTCAAGTAGGACATGTATGCTAAAGGTTCTCCTAAGTTCAACTTGATTCAAAGGAAAGGTTTGCAAAAAAAACCTTCACCGAAGGCAATGAAAAGGGTTGCTTCACCAAGAGGTATTTTCCATGTTACCTGCGTCTCAACTTGCATTTTTCTAAACATATCTTTTTTTGTCTGCACTTCTCTAATACTTGTGCTTGTGTAGTTGACAAGCCAAGGGCCCAATGGAACCGAGGACTTGAGAAGTCTTTGGTGGGTTTGCTTCATGAGCATGATGATCCCCGTTCTAGAGGTGACAATGGCTGGGGAAGTGAGACATGGAACCAGATGGTCAAGCTATTCAATTCTAGGAATGGTGTGAACATTACAAAGAGTCAGATTCAAGAGAAGGAGAAAGAAATGAAAAGAGACTACAGGGCACTAAAAGAAGCTTGAAGACAAAGCGGTGTTAGCTGGGATGATGTTAGATGCACAATAATTGCGGATGCAGACCTTTGGAAAAACATGATCATAGTAAGTTATTTTACCAACATTGCAACTGTAGCTCCATGCTTGAAGTTTGTGTTATTCTCGTATTAATCATTTCACTATTCATGTTTGTAGACATGGAAAAGAATTGGAAAATTCAGGAGAGGATCTTTCCCCCTATATGATAGACTAGGTGACTTATATGATGGTAAGCATAATTTGAAGAGAAAGAGATCCCCACTATGTTTTGATAAATATTTGTTCTCAAGCTTGTTATTCTTTCTGAATTTAATGCTTCTCAGTATGTGCTTTGTGCAGGCCATACAGCTGAAGGAAATTATAATTTCATATCTTCTGAACCATCACAGCAAGCCGGGCTATCACAAGTACCAGATATTACACAAGTGGAGGATGATGATGAAGAAGAGCAGGTAGAAGAGGTAGATGCTGATGAGTTGCAGATCCTGGAGGAAGAGAATGTTCCTGCTGCTAGAGTTGGCAAAAAGGGGGTTGCCGCCGCTGATCCTGTAGGAACTGATGAACAAGTCATTGAAAAGAGGGTTTCTGCTGTTGGTGGTGCTGCAAAAACAAAGCCTCGGAAGGAGGCAAAGAAGCCAAAGAAGACTGGAGATGCGATGGTGGAAGTGATGCAGCAGTACGTGAACATAAAGAAGAAACAAGCGGAGGATGAAGTCGCCCTGCTAACAAAAGAGAGTGCTGGATCAAAAACGGGCAAGAATTCTCCATCAGCAAGTGTATTTCTCTAGTGCACAAGATGGAAGGCATCGCACGCCATGGGAGAGCTAGAGCATACAAGGTGTTCAAAAATGTTGAGAACCGTGAAACCTTCATCACTTCCGCTATCGAGGATGAAGCGAGTGTGGTTGAGTGGCTTCAGAGCGAAATGGATGAGTTGCCTACCTAGAAGAGGTAACCTTTCTTGGAACTTGTCTAGTTCTTCTACATTCAAGTCCAGCAGTAGCTTCCTTTTTTGTAGCCCCTGTCATATTAATCCTCTGTTCCACACTGTTGAGTCCCCCTGTTATCTGGTAGATCAATATCTGTTTTGGATCAGATCAAAAACTTAGAGGAAGTGCATACCTAGCAGCTTACTACTTGTTTACAAAACCTGTAAATTTGTTCTTCTCTCCCTGTTGTGATCTTCTTCTATAGAACTGTAGTGAGCTCGTGATGTCTCCATTTTAGAACAGAGGAGTGTGCAAGTGTGCTTCTTCTTAGTATTATTTCTTTTCTGTTTACTTCTCGGATGTTTCATTTCCTTTTGCTACACTTGTTGAGCTCCAAATTTGCTGCGATTCATTTCATCTTTAAATCTGGAGGAAGAAGTGCATAGAACTTTATTCTTTCTCTCTACAATTTTCTATATGTCACACTGCATTATATGTTTTCTTCACTGGAAAGTAGCTAGGTGGACTTTTACATCAGCTAGCTATGGACTGTTACTAGTATCTAGTAGTAATAAGCTAGCTAGAGCTTCATATATTTTCATTCAGCTGCAATTTTTTGTGTTATTACTTATTACATACACCGCAAGCTCATGATTTTATACTTTTTGGTCCAACAAAAAATGATGATCAAATTTTATTTTCAGCCAAGGAAGAAGCTCGCTCCCAAGAGTGCGAAGTGAAGGCAAGGCAGACGAAATGATAACAGTAACATGATATCGAGTGTTGTTGCCATTCAAAATGATCGAAAAAAAATTACTTACTTTTGCCGTGAACTGCTATGATGAACTGTTGTCACGATTCTCTTTCTTTAGCCCAGATGATATATTCTTATTTTATTTGATTCAAAGTCAAGCAAAATGACCGTGGTGTTAAAGTAGATTGTGGTGGTGTTAAGCAAATGGGTGTTGGTTTTGTATCCTGATGCATGCTTGCCTTTGATGCTCTTTGTTCATATGCCACTGAAGCAAGGGATGGACTGTGTCCTTTTAGCAATAAAAGGTTATGTTTTTTGCTTCCAGTAGTTGTAGTAAAGATTGGATTTTTTGTGCTGTTCATGGAATGAAATTATAGGTTGTGAGAGAGCCATTAGTCATTTATATATGATGAAAGTAAGCTGAAGCAAAATCCCCCGCTCATATGTGCCAAACATTCAGTACTATGGATGAGGAACGGGTTTGGAAAAGGGAAGAGGTTTGATGGGGGGATTCACCAAATCCCCCAAAATCCCCAGCCCCTCCGGGGCTTGGAAACCCTGCTGGCCAAACAAGGGCTAACGGGGAAAATAATAATAGTGCTTTTGAGAGATGGCGTCTACATCACGAACATCGATCTAGAGTCAACTCTTTTTTGAGACAGAACAGGGGTGGAGAATTTACGATGTTCCTATCCAACAACTAAGCCCATTCCCAATCATTGCAAGAATCAGTCGGCAAGAGGATGTCTCGATGCACGGAGATATGGGCGACCATTCACACTTGCACATGCATTCGTCCAAGTCAAAGACTTTGATCAATCTTGGGTCCGCTGTGTGTGCGATACCGCGATCAGTGATTGTGAAATGCTAGCTCGTCCTCGTGCGTGTGCGTGTGTGTGTGTACGTGTGCGTGTGTGTGTTCGGTCGGTTACCAAGTGCATGACCCCCACGAGGTGGTTGTCTTAGGATCACGACACCAAGTACAGTCACTCACAGACTCACATGTGCAGGTGCACGTAATTTCAACGAAACTTTGAACTCTGTGTTCGTCCTGAAAACAGGGACTTGATACGTAAAGGTTAATTCTGCATGTTCGAAAGGTGCACCGTTTCAACTGAGTAATGATCGAATTAGGTGTACGCCGCCAAAGCGGCGAGATATTGTGGCAGTGACATATCGTGCTAGGAGTCAACTTCACGGCCTAATCCATGATGAAACCAAAATCTTCCCGTTGGGTGCTTCTCTCATGCTTTTTGTTTTTGTTTCATGCATTTTTTTTAGGACACGTCCAATGCATAGCCTTGGAGTGATGTCCCATATGTCATGTAGGTTCGGATGTCAAAAAAAGTAGGATCGGATGAGGAAGCGGAATCCTTTGCAGGAGGCGGGTGTTTGGAGAGAAAATGTGTGGTCCAGTATAAAAAACTGAAAAAGTTAGATTAAAAAGTAAAGATGCATGTGTAGTGGAATCTTTATTTTTTATTCTTTGATGATGCCCAGTAATGATAGCTTGCATTGGGGAGAAAAAAATCAATATAGATGCCTCAACCTATTTTTTATCATGAGGCATATGCATCCATATGCCATCATTGTACATGCCCTTAGAATGTTTGCCACTTTATGCATGCATACACATTGGTACTACAGTGTAGTTTCCCGATATACAAAATTACACAATATTTTATGTTCTTTGAAAAAGCAGGGAAGGACTTAAGGTATCTCCAAGGCGGATCCGTAAATTTCCTCCCGCATCCGTCTACAAACAGTGGCACTAATCCGTGGACATGGGTGCGGGAGGACGCCATCCAACCCTAGCCGCATACATCCGGAATTCCTTATTATTTTGCAGGTCCGCAAGATCAAACAACCACATGCAAAGGATAGAGACGTTAAAATAACCGCATGCAACACTAGTTCAAATTTTAAAAAGTTCAAATATTACATCTCAACATTGTTGTCCCCTTTCAACGTCCATTGATACTCAATCAAATATTCATTCAGCTGCTCGTGAGTTGGTCGATGTCGAATTTGTTGATGCATTTGAATAAACTCTTCAAATATGGTCGGGTTTTGTTCCAAAAGTTGGATAGGATCATCCATGTTCTCAAATTTCAGACATGCGGCAGCATCATCACCCTCATCCTCGACGAGCATTTAATGCATGATCACACAACATGTTATCACCTTCCACAAGGTCTTTGGATTCCATTGTTTTGTAGCTCCACGAACAATTGCAAAACGGGCCTACAGAACTCAAAATGCCCTCTCAACATCCTTTCTAGCTGCTTCTTGTATTTGGGCAAAGTGAGACTTTTCTTGGCCTTTTGGGTTAGAGATGATGCTGACAAAAGTAGACCATGAAGTAACCCATGTTGTACTCATGTCCATTGACAATATAGTGAGAAGGAGGAGCTTTTCCTCTAGTCAGCTTCGCAAACAACAACAATCGTTGCAGCACATTGATGTCATTGTGAGACCTGGGCATGCCAAATCCAAAGATCATGTGATGCAACTGCTTTAAGAATGATGGTGGGCTTCTTAACATGACCCTGATATTTCCCTTGCAAAGGTTTTGGGCACTTTTTCCATTTTGAATGCATGCATTCAAGAGATCCAAGCAAAGATGGCCACCCTCTTGCTTCTGAGATTGCCAAGAGCCTCTTGGTGTCTTCCAAAGTTGGTTCTCTCAGGTATTGAGGTCCTAACACCTCGAGCACGGCGGTTGCAAACCTGACCATGGCATCTCCGCATGTGCTCTTAGACATCCGTAGGTATTGATCCCGCGAGTCCACGGCCGTGCCATATGCAAGCATCCAAAATGTGGTCGTGCAATTCTGGTAACCAATGGAGCCAATCGGTCCCACGACGTCCTTCTTCACTACGAAGTAGTCATTGTATGACTAGATGCCGTGGTGCAAACGATCGAAGACAGTCCCGCGCATCCAAAAATGCATCGAGGGCAAAGTAGTCGGCCATCAATATCAAATGCCCACACGCCTTGTTACAGTTGAGCACTCGATGACCCTTCATCGAGACCTTGAAATTGGGAATACGCTCCGCCACACGCTCTGCATCTTCAAGGACCACCTGCATCATCGCCGTCTCATCGGAGTAGCCCTCCTCGTCCGACGAGCCATCAGATGAATCAACATAATGCTCGTATATGTACTCCAAATAGGAATCCATTGCTAGAAAGAAGAAGGGACAATTGTTTTCAGCTCCAGCGATCCATTAAACAGTTGTCGGGCATGGTGAGAATAGTGGTAGAGGAGAAGCGTCCGGGAGCCCTGCTAGCGGAGACGTAGAATTCCGGCAGGGGTGTGGCGTGGTGGCCAGGAAAGAGAGAAAGAAGGAAGGAGAGAAAATCAGGAGGATGGAGTCAATGGGGTTCCGAAAAGGGTTTTCGGTGGGCCAGCGGTGGTGGATAATGATGTTTCTCGTGTCTGGACACCCGCAAATCTCTCTGTTTTGTCTTCGGTTTACGAGAGAAATCGCGTCCGGACATCCCCGCGGACCGATACATGGCTGTGTTGGATGGCTTCCGCGGTCCAGACTGATGCGGGTTTTTTTGGCTCCACCTTGGAGATGCCCTTAGGTGTGTAACAACTCTCTAGGTTGCCTGCATCACCCTCGAGAAGAGAGGGGGGCTTGGGAAAACCCAGGCATTGCCGCCTCCTCTTCTATCCTACCTAGCTGTCGTTGGAGGACGTTGAGGGGGTGGGGTGCTTGCATATAAAGCCCTTCAGTGCCACAACATAGTGCGGTCGATGGAGTTTGGCCATTGTGGAGGTGGCCCCATGATCTCCTACATGGTCGTTTTGTTGCGATGTTGCCGTGTGGCGTGGGCAGCGGTGTCTGCCATGCGTGGTGATGGCTCACCATTGCCTTGATCTGATGGCGACTGATCGTGGTCTGGTCGGCCATGGTAGAGGCGAAGCGACAACTATAATAGTGAGACGAAGAGGCGCATCGGTAGATCTGGGGTTGTACATCTATGGCTTGCTGTGGCCACAAACATATCATTATGGTTTGGCATCGTTGTTGTCGGCGGCCTATACCATATAGGTTCTAGATTATGTGCATGTGTGATGGTTTTTGACAACGTTCGACCCTTCTCATTTCACGACTCACAACTTTGTATCGCTTTTCACAGGTAAGACACCCTAACCTCTCGTGTTGCCCCCACATAGGTGACGGGGAGGAACCCTAGCCGCCACTGGGCTCCACCCCTCCCCCACCCCTCTCCTCCCCTGTTTCCACTAGATGGCATGATCGGGCAAAGTCCGGACAGCGCCGGTGGCAGCAGGTATCTCCACCCCCTCACATGTAGATTTCGTGTGGGGTGGAGTTGATGGGACATGGCGTCACGGTCCTGGTTTAAGGGGTCCTCGGATGGCCGACCTATTTCTCATGGGCCAGACTATGTGGGCTGCTGGCTGAGCATTGGATGATCAAAGGCCCTGTCGTGTGAGTGGAAGTTTCAAGGAGTCGTGGTGTGTCCTTCAAGTTTTCGACAGTAGATAGGCATACTTTTTCCTTCGATGTGTAACCGGCCATGTTAAACCCTAGTACCCCCTGACGTCTATATAAGCCAGAGGGTTTTATATTGTAGGGTAGAGGACAACTCATCTAGGGTTTAGCTATTCGATCTCGAGGTAGATCAACTCTATAACCTTCATATCATCAATATAATCAAGCAGGACGTAGGGTTTTACCTCCATAGGAGGGCCCAAACCTGGGTAAACATCGTCTCCTTCGTCCGTTGTTACCATCGATCCTAGTCTCACAGCTCGGGACCCCTACCTGAGATCCGCCGGTTTTGACACCAACATTGGTGCTTTCATTGAGAGTTTTGCTGTGATCGCCAAAGGAATCGATGGCTCGCCTTGTCATAAGCAACGAGATCTGCAGCCAGGATATTCGCATCCCTGATCAGATCTTCACCGGCAGCGACGTCTTGTTGCACGCCGACCCGACCGGCCATCTTGGCCAGATCGGAAACTTCGCCCCCAATCAAGGAATCAGATTCAGAACCCTAGAGTTCATCTCTGATTCACAGGGAGAACTTGTCTTGATGGGACCCTCAACTTTCATGGAGGAGCCCGCAGATCCCGGCACCTCGATGCGAAGACATCGGGCCCCACCTCTAAGGTGACCTTCACCCTCGGTCTGTCTGGAACGCCCAACCCAGTCGTTGTGCCCGGATCCGCTATGGCCAAACAGGACCCGGATCCGCTTTCAAGCGACTCGGGAGCTGCGACACCACAGATCGACCCCACTCGCTTCAGCGACACGCATCCTACCGTCGCCTTGTTCCTAAACGAGCTGTTTGATCAGATTCAGACCATGCGTACGACTGACGACCAAACCCCGGTCTATGACCGGCTCGGGCTTAAACCCGACGATAGGGAGATTCTCATCCCCACGGTCACTCACTTAGTGGCCACCATCGAGTATCCAGCTGGGGGCTCGTCCCCCCAATGACCGAAATAAAAAACTGTTTATACCCCAATCTCCGATCATCTCAACCTCGCTTGCAACCCAGACCCTGGAGTTCGCTCCGGAGTCAGATCGGTATCGGTCCCTGATCTAGCACACAATTCAGAGCCCGTAATTCCAGACTCACAGCGTGGCGTGGAATCAAAGTTTTTCCCACCCACCACCCAAATCGAGCACTTAAGCATCGCAACATTGTCCAAGTCTTCGGACTTACATGATGTTAAACAGTTACCAGGAGAGTCAGTTCATCATTTTTGGGCTAGACTCCTCCTTGCTAGAAACAAAGTATGAGGTCTTAGTGATCATGAGATAATGGCAACCTTCAATCGCAATTGTCAGGACGAAGGGTTTCTCAATGCCCTGCCTCGTCGGCACATTCGTGACTTCACCGAGCTGTCGGACTTGGTACAAAAATATTGTGCCATGGAAAGTGCCTGGCAAGCCGGACGGCTATTTTCGGAACCAACCTTTACTGAGTACCTTAAAGGAGATCGGAAAAACAGGATACCACCGAAGTGGCCAGCCAAACTCGAACCCACCGAAAAGAGAAATCGGCCCCTTACAGGGGTCAGAACTGTCCTTGACGGGCTATTGGATAAACCATGCCCTATACATTTTGTATTGCTAAACACAAGCCCGACTCACAACCTTAGAGCTTGTTGTGTCGTCAGGCAGGTCGCAAAAAGCGGTGAAGCCATTCTTGAGGCACTACTGCCGAATATGCGCTCCACATCGCCACCAGAATACAACGCCAAAGTCCTGACGATCTACGAAACGTTCCCCTCAAGGAACAGGAGGAAAAGAGCTCTTAGAGAACTCGAACAGGTCTATCATGTGGCAGCAATAAGTGCATGGGCGGACATACCCATTACCTTTGGAGATACTGACCAACCAGCCATTCATCCCGGTCATACATCGGCCGCACTGGTCCTAAACCCCATCGTCGATGGCTTTAGGTTACACAAAGTGCTAATGGATGGCGGTAGTGGTTTAAACCTTATCTACGACGATACCCTGGAAAAAATGCGCTTCAATCGATTTTGCATCGAGCATAGCAACACGACATTTCGGGGAAAGAGACGCATTGTTCAGGATGTATCGCCCTGGACGTAGTGTTCGACACGCCCGAAAACTGACCGATTCGAAGAACTGACCGCACTTCGGTCAACAATAGACAAGGACGATGTGATCCTTAGCAACAGGCCAAACCCACATCCTTTCAACCTGCAGATGAAATCATTAAATTTCATGTACACCCGACGGACTCCGATAAGACAACGTCCATCGAAGCTCAGCTGGACCCCATAGCGGACGAAGCACTGCGAGCATTCTTACAAGAAAACTGGGACATCTTGCCTGGCATCCTTTTGATATGCCTGGAATCCCACAGCGGCTAGCAGAACATAGTCTGAACATCAACGTAGGCTTTAAGCCCGTTAAGCAGACTCTACGCCGCTTTTTCGAGCCCAGACGACAAGCTATGGGTGGAGAATTAGCCAAACTGCTAGAGGTCGGATTCATTCGGGAGATTAAGCACCCCGAATGGTTGGCAAACCTGGTGATGGTACCAAAGAAAGACAAATCCTGGCGGCTGTGCATCGACTTTAAAGACCTCAACAAGGCCTGCCCTAAGGACCCTTTTGTTGGGGAACGTTGCATGGGAAACAAAAAATTTCCTACGCACACGTAGATCTATCCATGGTGATGAGCATCTACGAGAGGGAGAGTGGATCTACATACCCTTGTAGATCGCTAAGCGGGAAGCGGTAAGAAACGCGGTTGGTGTAGTCGAACGTCTTCGCGATCCAAATCGCCGTGCGTCCCGTGATCCAATCACGATCCGTCCCGTGATCCAATCACGATCCATCCCGCGATCCGATCACGATCCGTCCCGCGATCCGATCACGATCCGTTGCACGAACTTGATCACGATCCTTCCGATCTAGCACCGAACGGACGGCACCTCCGCGTTCAGCACACATACAGCTTGATGAGGATCTCCACCATCTTGATCCAGCCAGAGGGAGTGGAGAGGAACAAGAGTTCCCCGGCAGCCTGACGGCGCTCCGGCGATGGTGGTGGAGTAGTTCCGGCAGGGCTTCGCCTAAGCACTGCAGAAAACCGATCTAGAGGAGAAACTATGCACTAGAGGAACGGGTAGCACGTGGCTGAAATTCTAGTGCCTTTTTTCCACCTTTTCCTATTGGTTTTTTTCCTCCAGCCACATGGGCCTTGTGTGGGAGTTTCCACCAGACCACTAAGGGATGATATTCACTCTCCCACATCCCATGAAGCCTCTTGGGTCGAAATACCCCTCCCGGAGGCCTCCCGGTACACTACTGGCACTCCCGGTACACTACCGATGAGCCCGAAACTTTCCCGGCGACCAAAACGGGACTTCCTATATATGAATCTTTACCTCCGGACCATTCTGGAGCTCCTCATAACATCTGGGATCTCATCCGGGACTCCGAACAAACTTCGGTCACCACCATACACAACTCTATACTACCGAAACGTCACCAAACCTTAAGTGTGCGGACCCTGCGGGTTCGAGAACTATGTAGACATGACCGAGACACCTCTACGGTCAATAACCAATGGTGGGACCTGGATGTCCACATTGGTTCCTACATATTCTATGAATATCTTTATCGGTCGAACCTCTATGTCAAGGATTCAATTAATCCCGTATGATGTTCCCTTTGTTCTTCGGTATGTTACTTGCACGAGATTCGATCGTCGGTATCTCCATACCTAGTTGAAACTCGTTACCGGCAAGTCTCTTTACTCGTTCCGTAATACAAGATCCCGTGACTAACACTTAGTCACATTGCTTGCAAGGCTTATTGTGATGTTGTATTACCGAGCGGGCCCTGAGATACCTCTCCGTCACACGGAGTAACAAATCCCAGTCTTGATGCATCCCAACCGAACAGACACCCTCGAAGAGACCTGTAGAGCACCTTTATAGTCACCCAGTTATGTTGCAATGTTTGATACACACAAGGCACTCTTCCGGTGTCCGTGAGTTGCATGATCTCATGGTCATAGAAACATATACTTGACATGTAGAAAATAGTAGCAATAAACTGACAGGATCATATGCTACGTTTGTAGTTTGAGTCTTGTCCATCACATCATTCTCCTAATGATGTGATCCCGTTATCAAATGACATCACATGTCCATGGCTAGGAAACCTTGACCATCTTTGACCAACGAGCTAGTTCACTAGAGGCATACTAGGGACAAAGTGTTGTCTATTTACCCACACATGTAATGTGTTTCCAATCAATACAATTATAGCATGGATAATAAACGATTATCATGAACAAGGAAATATAATAATAAACACTTTATTTATTGCCTCTAGGGCATATTTCCAACAGTCTCCCACTTGCACTAGAGTCAATAATCTAGTTCACATCACTATGTGATTTACATTGTAATGAATCGAACACCCATGCAGTTCTGGTGTTGATCATGTTTAGCCCTTGGAAGAGGTTTAGTCAACGGGTCTACAACATTCAGATCCGTGTGCACTTTGCAAATATTTATGTCTTTCTCCATGATGTAATCGCGGATGGAGTTGAAGCGTCGCTTTATGTGTCTTGTCCTCTTGTGAAACCTTGGTTCCTTGGCCAGAGCAATGGCACCAGTGTTGTCACAGAACAGGTTCATTGGATTCAGTGCACTGGGCACTACTCCAAGATCTGTCATGAACTGCTTCATCGAGACACCTTCCTTCGCCGCCTCCAAGGCTGCGATGTATTCCGCTTCGCACGTAGAATCAGCTACCACGCTTTGCTTGGAACTGCACTAGCTTACCGCTCCCCCGTTAAGAATAAATACGTATCCAGTTTGCGACTTAGAGTCATCCGGATCAGTGTCAAAGCTTGCATCGACGTAACCCTTCACGACGAGCTCTTCTTCACATAAACGAGAAACATTTCCTTAGTCCTTTTCAGGTACTTAAGGATATTCTTGACCGCTTGCCAGTGCTCCATTCTAGGATCACTTTGAAACCTTCCGTCCATACTTATGGCCAGGCTGACATCGGGTCTTGTGCATAGCATTGCATACATGATAGAGCCTATGGCTGAAGCATAGGGGATGACACTCATCTTTTCTCTAGCTTATGCAGTTACTGGGCATTGAGTCTTACTCAACTTTACACCTTGTAACATAGGCAAGAACCCCTTCTTGAACTGTTCCCTTTTGAACTTCTTCAAAACTTTATCAAGGTATGTGCTCTGTGAAAGTGCTATTAAGCGTCTCGATCTATCTCTATAGATCTTAATGCCTAATATGAACGCAGCTTCTCCTAGGTCCTTCATTGAAAAACTCTTGTTCAAATATTCCTTCACGCTTTCCAGCATTTCTATATTGTTTACAATCAGCAATATGTCATCCACATATCATACTTGAAACGCTATAGAGCTCCCACTCACTTTCTTGTAAATACAAGCTTCTCCGTAAACTTGTATAAACTCAAACGCTTCGATCACCTCATCAAAGCGCTTATTCCAACTCCGAGATGCTTGCACCAGTCCATAAATGGATCGCTGGAGTTTGCAAACTTTGTCAGCATTCTCTGGATCGACAAAACCTTCGGGTTGCATCATATACAACTCTTCCTCAAGGAAACCGTTGAGGAACGCTGTTTTGACATCCATCTGCCAAATTTCATAGTCGAAATAAGCAGCTATTGCTAACATGATTCTGACAGACTTAAGCATCGCTACGAGTGAGAAAGTCTCATCGTAGTCAACTCCTTGAACTTGTGTAAAAACCCTTTGCCACAAGTCAAGCTTTATAGACGATGACATTACCGTCCGCGTCTGTCTTCTTCTTAAAGATCCATTTGTTCTGAATGGCCTTTTCCCTTCAGGTAATACTTCCAAAGTCCATACTTTATTTTCATACATGGATCCCATCTCGGATTTCATGGCCTCTAACCATTTCTCGGAATCCGGGCCCATCACTGCTCCTCCATAGCTCGTAGGTTCATTGTTGTCCTGTTGGAAATATGCCCTAGAGGCAATAATAAATTAGTTATTATCATATTTCCTTGTTCATGATAATCGTTTATTATCCATGCTATAATTGTATTGATCGGAGACTTAGATGCATGTGTGAATACATAGACAAAACCATGTCCCTAGTATGCCTCTAATAGACTAGCTCGTTGATCAAAAGATGGTTAAGGTTTCTTAGCCATGGACATGAGATGGCATTTGATAATGGGGTCACATCATTAGGAGAATGATGTGATGGACAAGACCCAAACTGCAAACGTAGCATATGATCGTGTCAGTTTATTGCTACTGTTTTCCGCATGTCAAGTATGTGTTCCTATGACCATGAGATCATGCAACTCACAGATATCGGAGGAGTGCCTTGTGTGTATCAAACGTCGCAACGTAACTGGGTGACTATAAAGGTGCTCTACAGGTATCTCCGATGGTGTCTGTTGAGTTGGCATGGATCGAGACTGGGATTTGTTACTCCGTGTGACGGAGAGGTATCTCGGGGCCCACTCGGTAATGCAACATCACAATAAGCCTTGCAAGCAATGTGACTAATTGTTAGTTGCGGGATCTTTTATTACGAAATGAGTAAAGAGACTTGCTGGTAACGAGGTTGAACTAGGTATGGAGATACCGACGATCGAATCTCGGGCAAGTAACATACCGAAGAACAAAGGGAACGTTATACGGGATTAACTGAATCCTTGACATAGAGGTTCGACCGATAAAGATCTTCGTAGAATATGTAGGAACCGATGTGGACGTCCAGGTCCCGCCATTGGTTATTGACCGTAGAGGTGTCTCGGTCATGTCTACATAGTTCTTGAACCCGCAGGGTCCGCACACTTACTGTTCGGTGACGTTTCGGTAGTGTAGAGTTATGTATGGTGGTGACCGAAGTTTTTTCGGAGTCCCGGATGAGATCCCGGACGTCACGAGGAGCTCCAGAATGGTCCGGAGGTAAAGATTCATATATAGGAAGTCCCAGTTTGGTTTCCGGAAAAGTTTCGGGCTCATCAGTAGTGTACCGGGAGTGCCGGTAGTGTACCGGGAGGCCTCCGGGAGGGGTATTTCGACCCCAAGAGGTCCATGGGCTGTGGGAGAATAATAACCAGCCCTTTGTGGGCTGGGAAAACATCCACAAAGGCCCATGGCGCAGGAGAGAAAGTCCTAAAGCAAAAAGTGGAAAATCAGCCAAGAGGAGGCAATCCTACTCCAACTAGGATTGGAGGTGAAGTAGGATTGCTTCCCACCTCCTATTTCGGCCGACCCAAAGGCCTTGGCTGCCTCTCCTCTCCTCTCCTCCTATATATACTAGTGGATTGGGTGGTTTTTGGACAGAATTTCCGGCCACGTGCTACCCGTTCCACCGGTGCATAGTTTCTCCTCTAGATCGTAGTTCCGCAGTGCTTAGGCGAAGCTCTGTCGGAATCACTCCACCACCATCACCGGAGCGCCGTCACGCTGCCGGTGAACTCTCTCTCCTCTCCACCTCCTCTTGCTGGATCAAGACGGTGGAGATCGTCATCAAGCTGCACGTGTGCTGAACACGGAGGTGCCATCCGTTCGGTACTAGATCGGAAGGATCGTGATGAAGGCCACGAGACGTTCGTGATTGGATCGTGGGACGGATCGTGACAAGATCGCGGGACAGTTCGTGATTGGTTTGCGGGACGGTTCGTGATTGGATCGCGTGACGCTCGGCGATTTGGATCGCGAAGAAGTTCGACTACACCAACCGCGTTTCTTAACGCTTCCCGCTTAGCGATCTACAAGGGTACGTAGATCCACTCTCCCTCTCGTAGATGCTCATCACCATGGATAGGTTTGCGTGTCCATGGTGATGAGCATCTACGAGAGGGAGAGTGGATCTACGTACCCTTGTAGATCGCTAAGCGGGAAGCGTTAAGAAACGCGGTTGGTGTAGTCGAACGTCTTCGCGATCCAAATCGCCGAGCGTCCCGCGATCCAATCACGAACTGTCCCGCGAACACATCATGATCCGTCCCGCGAACTCATCACGATCCGTCTCACGATCTTGATCATGATCTGTCCCGCGAACTCATCACGATCCATTCCGTGATCACATCACGAACCGTCTCGCGATCTCGATCACGGTCCTTCCGATCTAGCGCCGAACGGACGACACCTCCACGTTCAGCACATGTGCAGCTTGATGACGATCTCCACCGTCTCGATCCAGCGAGAGGAGGTGAAGAGGAGAGAGAGTTCACCGGCAGCGTGACGGCGCTCTGGTGATGGTGGTCGAGCAATTCCGGCAGGGCTTCGCCTAAGCGCTGCAGAAAACCGATCTAGAGGAGAAACTATGCACCGGTGGAACTGGTAGCACGTGGCCGGAAATTCTGTCCAAAAACTACCCAATCCACTAGTATATATAGGAGGAGAGGAGAGGAGAGGCAGCCAAGGCCTTTGGGTCGGCCGAAATAGGAGGTGGGAAGCAATCCTACTTCACCTCCAATCCTAGTTGGAGTAGGATTGCCTCCTATTGGCTGATTTTCCACTTTTTGCTTTAGGACTTTCTCTCCTGCGCCATGGGCCTTTGTGGCTGGTTTCCCAGCCCAATAAGGGCTGGTTATTATTCTCCCACAGACCATGGACCTCTTGGGGTCGAAATACCCCTCCCGGAGGCCTCCCGGTACACTACCAGCACTCCCGGCACACTACCGGCACTCCCGGTACACTACCGATGAGCCCAAAACTTTTCCGAAAACCAAACTGGGACTTCCTATATATGAATCTTTACCTCCGGACCATTCCGGAGCTCCTCGTGATGTCCGGGATCTCATACGGGACTCCGAACAAACTTCGGTCACCACCATACATAACTCTACACTACCGAAACGTCACCGAACCTTAAGTGTGCAGACCCTACGGGTTCGAGAACTATGTAGACATGACCGAGACACCTCTATGGTCAATAACCAATGGCGGGACCTGGACGTACACATTGGTTCATACATATTCTACGAAGATCTTTATCGGTTGAACCTCTATGTCAAGGATTCATTTAATCCCGTATAACGTTCCCTTTGTTCTTCGGTATGTTACTTGCCCGAGATTCGATCGTCGGTATCTCCATACCTAGTTCAACCTCGTTACCGGAAAGTCTCTTTACTCGTTCCGTAATACAAGATCCCGCAACTAACAATTAGTCACATTGCTTGCAAGGCTTATTGTGATGTTGCATTACCGAGTGGGCCCCGAGATACCTCTCCGTCACACGGAGTAACAAATCCTAGTCTCGATCCATGCCAACTCAACAGACACCATCAGAGATACCTGTAGAGCACCTTTATAGTCACCCAGTTATGTTGCGATGTTTGATACACACAAGGCACTCCTCCGATATCTGTGAGTTGCATGATCTCGTGGTCATAGGAACACATACTTGACATGCGGAAAACAGTAGCAATAAACTGACACGATCATATGCTACGTTTGCAGTTTGGGTCTTGTCCATCACATCATTCTCCTAATGATGTGACCCCGTTATCAAATGACATCTCATGTCCATGGCTAGGAAACCTTAACCATCTTTTGATCAACGAGCTAGTCTATTAGAGGCATACTAGGGACATGGTTTTGTCTATGTATCCACACATGCATCTAAGTCTCCGATCAATACAATTGTAGCATCGATAATAAACGATTATCATGAACAAGGAAATATTATAATAACTAATTTATTATTGCCTCTAGGGCATATTTCCAACACGGGTGTAATAGACTGTACGTTCACATACAACGAGTGCAAGCCAGATTTGCACGCGCAGAACACTCGGGTTAAACTTGACGAACCTAGCATGTACAGACATGGCCTCGGAACACAAGAGACCGAAAGGTCGAACATGAGTCATATAGTAGATATGATCAACATGATGATGTTCACCATAGCAGCCACCTCAACTCACGTGATGATCGGACTTGAGTTGGTGAATTTGGATCATGTATCACTCGAATGATCGGAGGGATGTCAATTTGAGTGGGAGTTCTTAAGTAATATGATTAATTGAACTCATTATCATGAACATAGTCAAAGTGTCTTTGCAAATTATGTTGTAGATTACTAGCTCGCGCTGTAGCTCCCTTGTATTTTTATATGTTCCTAGAGAAATAGAATTGAAAGATGTTGGTAGCAAAATTGCGGACTGGGTCCATGATCTGAGGATTGTCCTCATTGCTGCACAGAAGGCTTATGGCCTTAATGCACCGCTCGGTGCGCCACCCCATCTAGCGTCGTCTGTAGATGTTGTGAACATCTGACAGGCACGTTTGGATGACTACTTGATAGTTTAGTGTGTCATGCATTACAGCTTAGAATTGAGGCTCCGAAACGTTTTGAACGTCACGGAACATATGAGATGTTCTAAGAGCTGAGATTGTGATCTCAGGCTCGTGCCCGAGTTGCGAGATATAGGATCTCCAACAAGATTCTTTGCCTGCAAGATGAAAGAGAATAGCTCAATCCTTGAGCATGTGCTCAGACTGTCTGGGTACTACAATCGCTTGAATCGAGTGGGAGTTGATCTTCCAGATAAGATAGTGATTGATGTAGTTCTCCAAGTCACTGTCACTGAGCTACTAGAACTTGGTGATGAACTATAAAATGCCAGGGAAAGAAATGTTGATCCCTGAGCTGTTCGCGATGTTTGACACCGCGAAGGTAGCAATCAAGAAGGAGCATCAAGTGTTGATGGTTAATCAAACCACTAGTTTCGAGAAGGGCAAGAACAAGGAGAGAAACTTCATGGATAGCAAGTCAGTTGCTGCTCCAGTGAAGCAACCCAAAGTTGAACTCAAACCCGAGACTAAGTGCTTCTGTTATGAGGTGAGCGGTCGCTGAAGCGGAACAACCCTAGATACTTGGTAGATAAGAAGGCCGGCAACATTGATAGAAGTATATTTGATATACGAGTTATTAATGTGTACCTTGCTAGTACTCTTAGTAGCACCTGGGTATTGGATACCGGTTCAGTTGCTAAATGTTAGTAACTCAAAATAAAAGCTACGAAATAAACGGAGAACTAGCTAAGGGTGAGGTGACGATATGTGTTGGAAGTGTTTCCAAGGTTGATGTGATCAACATCGCACGCTCTCTCTACCTTCAGGATTAGTGACGAACCTAAATAAATGTTATTTGGTGTTTTGCGTTGAGCATGAACATGATTAGATCATGTTTATTGCAATACGGTTATTCATTTAAGTTAGAGAATAATGGTTATTCTGTTTACATGAATAATACCTTCAATGGTCATGCACCCAGTGAGAATGGTTTGTTGAAATCTTGATCGTAGTAGTACACATGTTCATAACATTGATGTCAAAAGATACAAAGTTAATAATGATAGTACCACATACTTGTGGCACCGCCGCTAAATGTCATATTGGTATAAAGCGCATGTAGAAACTCCATGCTGATGGATATTTGGACTCATTCGATTTCAAATCGGTTGAGACATGCGAACCATGCCTCTTGGGCAAGATGACTAAAGGACCCCGTTGGATGGAGCGGGCAAGTGATTCATTGGAAATGATACATGTTGATGTATGCAATCTAGTGAGTCTTGTAGCGTGCATTGGATATCGTTATTTTCTTACCTTCACTGATGATTTGAGTAGATATAGTGTATATTTACTTAATGAAACACAAGTGTGAATCGTTTGAAAGGTTCAAGCAAATTCAAAGTGAAGTTTAAAGATCATCGTGACAAGAAGATAAAAATGACCACGATATGATCGTGGAGGTGAATATCTGAGTTACGAGTTTGGCATACAACTTAAGACAATGTGAAATTTGTTTCAGAACTAGTGCCACCGAGAACACCATGGTGTGATGGTGTGTCCGAACATCATAGTCATGCTCTATTGATATAGTGCATACTGTGATGTCTCTTATCGTTTTTCTACTATAATTTTTGGGGTTATGCATTAGAGACAACTACATTCACTTTAAATAGGGCATCATCTAAATCCGTTGAGATGACACCGTGTGAATTATGGTTTGATAGAAACCTAAGCTGTCATTTCTTAATATTTGGGGCTGTGACACTTGTGTGGAAAATGTTTTCACCTAATGAGGTCGAACCCAAGGCGGACAAATGCATCTTCATAGAATACCCTAAGATCAGTTGGGTGAACCTTCAATCTCAGATACTAGTGCAAAGTGTTTGTTGCTTAACCGGATCCTTTCTCGAGGAAATGTTTCTCTCGAAAGAATTGAGTGGGAGGAAGATAGAACTTGATGAGGTTATTAAACCTTTGTTTAACCAGAGAGTAGCGCAGCGCAGAAAGATGTTTCTGTGAAGCCTACGTTAGTTGAAGAGGAAGTTAATGATGATGATCATGAAGCTTCAGGATCAAGTTACTATCGAACTTTGTAGGTCGACAAGGATGTGTACTGCTCCTAAGTGATACGACAACTCTGTCTTGGAGATCATGTTGTTGGACAACGATGAACCTACGAGCTATGGAGAAGCGATGATGGGCCCAGATTCCGACAAATGGTTAGAGGCCATGAAATCCGAGATAGGATCCATGTATGAAAACCAAGTATAGACTTTGGTAGACTTGCTCGTTAGATGGCATGTCGTTGAGTACAAATGGACCTTTAGAATGAAGACAGACACTGATGGTGAATGTCACCATTTGTAAAGCTTGACTTGTTGCAAAGTTGTTTGTGACAAGTTCAAGGAGTTGACTGCGATGAGGCTTTCTCACTCATAGCGATGCTAAAAGTTTATTTGAATTATGTTAGCAGTTGCTGCATTTTCAATTATGAAATCTGGCAGATGGATGTCAAAACATCATTTCCTTAACGGTTTACTTAAGGAAAGGTTGTATGTGATACAACCAGAAGGTTTTGTCAGTCCTAAGGATGCTAAAAGATGAGCAAGCTTCAGTGATCCTTCTATGGATTGAAGCAAGCATCTCGGAGTTGGAATATACACTTTGATGAGGTTATCAAAGTTTTTGTAGTTTATACAAAGTTTACGAGAAACTTGTATTTGCAATAAAGTGAGTGGGAGCACTATAGAGTTTCTGATAAGTATATGTGGTTGACATATTGTTGATCGGAAATAATGTAGAATTTCTGGAAGGCATAAAAGGTTGTTTGAAAAGTGTTTTTCAAAGGAAGATTTGGATAAAGCTACCTAATTGTTGAGCATCAAAATCTATAGAGATAGATCAAGATGCTTGATGAGACTTTCAATGAGTGCATACCTTGACAAGATTTTGAACGAGTTCAAAATGGATCAGCCAGAGAAATAGTTCTCGTATGATTTGTAAGGTGTGAAGTTGAGTGAGACTCAAAGCTCGACAACGGCAGAAGAAAGAGAAAGGACGAATGTCATCCCCTATGCCTTAGCCATAGGCTATATATTATGCCATGCTGTGTACCGCACCTGTGTGTGCCTTGCCATGAGTCTGTCAAGGGGTACAAGAGTGGTCCAGGAGTGGATCACTAGACAGCGGTCGGAATTATCCTTAGTAACCAGAGGACTAAGGAAATGTTTCTTGATTATGGAGGTGATAAAGAGTTCGTCGAAAAGAGTTACGTCGATGCAAGCTTTAACACCTATCCAGATGACTAGTAGTAGCAATCTGGATACGTATAGTGGAGCAGCCATTTGGAAATAGTACCAAGTGGAGTGTGGTAGTAGTGTTTACGGTTTGACATAGAGATTTGCAAAGTACACACGGATCTGAATATCGCAGACCCGTTGACTATAAGACCTCTCTCACATGCAAAGCATGATCGAGACCCAGAACTCGTTGGGTGTTAGATTCATAACAATGCGAATCACATGGTGATGTGAACTAGCTTATTGACTCTAGTGCAAGTGGGAGACTGTTGGAAATATGCCCTAGAGGCAATAATAAATTAGTTATTATCATATTTCCTTGTTCATGATAATCGTTTATTATCCATGCTATAATTGTATTGATCGGAGACTTAGATGCATGTGTGGATACATAGACAAAACCATGTCCCTAGTATGCCTCTAATAGACTAGCTCGTTGATCAAAAGATGGTTAAGGTTTCCTAGCCATGGACATGAGATGTCATTTGATAGCGGGGTCACATCATTAGGAGAATGATGTGATGGACAAGACCCAAACTGCAAACGTAGCATATGATCGTGTCAGTTTATTGCTACTGTTTTCCGCATGTCAAGTATGTGTTCCTATGACCATGAGATCATGCAACTCACAGATATCGTAGGAGTGCCTTATGTGTATCAAACGTCGCAACGTAACTGGGTGACTATAAAGGTGCTCTACAGGTATCTCCGATGGTGTCTGTTGAGTTGGCATGGATCGAGACTGGGATTTGTTACTCCGTGTGACGGAGAGGTATCTCGGGGCCCACTCGGTAATGCAACATCACAATAAGCCTTGCAAGCAATGTGACTAATTGTTAGTTGCGGGATCTTTTATTACGAAATGAGTAAAGAGACTTGCTGGTAACGAGGTTGAACTAGGTATGGAGATACCGACGATCGAATCTCGGGCAAGTAACATACCGAAGAACAAAGGGAACATTATACGGGATTAACTGAATCCTTGACATAGAGGTTCGACCGATAAATATCTTCGTAGAATATGTAGGAACCGATGTGGACGTCCAGGTCCTGCCATTGGTCATTGACCATAGAGGTGTCTCGGTCATGTCTACATAGTTCTCGAACCTGCAGGGTCTGCACACTTAAGGTTCGGTGACGTTTCGGTAGTGTAGAGTTATGTATGGTGGTGACCGAAGTTTTTTTGGAGTCCCAGATGATATCCTGGACGTCACGAGGAGCTCCGGAATGGTCTGGAGGTAAAGATTCATATATAGGAAGTCCTAGTTTGGTTTCCGGAAAAGTTTCGGGCTCATCGGTAGTGTACCGGGAGTGCCGGTAGTGTACCGGGAGGCCTCCGGGAGGGGTATTTCGACCCCAAGAGGTCCATGGGCTGTGGGAGAATAATAACCAGCCCTTTGTGTGCTGGAAAAACAGCCACAAAGGCCCATGGTGCAGGAGAGAAAGTCCTAATGCAAAAACTGGAAAATCAGCCAATAGGAGGCAATCCTACTCCAACTAGGATTGGAGGTGAAGTAGGATTGCTTCCCACCTCCTATTTCGGCCGACCCAAAGGCCTTGGATGCCTCTCCTCTCCTCCTATATATACTAGTGGATTGTGTGGTTTTTGGACAGAATTTCTGGCCACGTGCTACCCGTTCCATCGGTGCATAGTTTCTCCTCTAGATCGTAGTTCCGCAGTGCTTAGGCGAAGCCCTGCCGGAATCACTCCACCACCATCACCGGAGTGCCGTCACGCTGCCGGTGAACTCTCTATCCTCTCCACCTCCTCTTGCTGGATCAAGATGGTGGAGATCGTCATCAAGCTGCACGTGTGCTGAACGCGGAGGTGCCGTCCGTTCGGTACTAGATCGGAAGGATCGTGATCAAGGCCACGAGACGTTCGTGATTGGATTGCGAGACGGATCGTGACGAGATCGCGGGACAGTTCGTGATTGGTTCGCGGGACGGTTCGTGATTGGATCGCGGAACGCTCGGCGATTTGGATCGCGAAGAAGTTCGACTACACCAATCGCGTTTCTAAACGCTTCCCGCTTAGCGATCTACAAGGATACGTAGATCCACTCTCCCTCTCGTAGATGCTCATCACCATGGATAGGTTTGCGTGAGCATAGGAAATTTTTTGTTTCCCATGCGACGTTCCCCAACATGTCCAACAACATAACCTCCAAGACAGGGTTGCCGTATCACTCAGGGATAGTACGCGGCCTTGTCGACCTACGAGGTTCAATAGCAGCTTGATCCGAAGCTTCGTGATCATCATCATTAACTTCCTATTCTACCATCGTAGGTTCCACAGAAAAATCTTTCTGCGCCGCGCTACTTTCTGGTTGAAGTAAAGGTTCAATAACCTCATCAAGCTCTATTTTCCTCCCACTCAATTGTTTCGAGAGAAACTCTTTCTCAAGAAATGTTCCGTTCTTAGCGACAAACACTTTGCCTTCGGATCTGAGATAGAGGGTATACCCGACTATCTCTTTAGGGTATCCTATGAAGACACATTTCTCCGCTTTGGGTTCCAGCTTTTCAGGCTGAAGCTTTTTGACATAAGCATCACATCCCCAAACTTTAAGAAACGACAACTTTGGCTTCTTGCCAATCCACAGTTCATATGGCGTCGTCTCAACGGATTTTGATGGTGCCCTATTTAAAGTGAATGCAGCTGTCTCTAATGCCGAACCCCAAAACGATAGTGGCAAATCAGCAAGAGACATCATAGAACGCACCATATCTAATAAGGTTCGGTTACGATGTTCAGACACACCATTAAGCAGTGGTGTTCCGGGCGGTGTCAACTGTGAAACAATTCGACAATGTCTTAAGTGAGTGCCAAACTCATAACTTAGATATTCACCTCCTCGATCAGATCGCAGAAATTTAATCTTCTTGTTACAATGATTCTCAACTTCACTCGGAAATTGCTCGAACTTTTCAAACGTTTCAGACTTGTGTTTCATTAAGTAAATATACCCATATCTACTTAAGTCATCAGTGAAGGTGAGAAAACAACGATATCCACCACGTGCTGTAACATTCATTGGACCGCACACATTAGTATGTATGATTTCCAATAAGTTACTCGCCCGTTCCATTGTTCCGGAGAACGGTGTTTTAGTCATCTTGCTCATGAGGCATGGTTCACATGTGTAAAGTGATTCAAAATCAAGTGACTCCAAAAGTCCATCACCATGGAGCTTCCTCATGCGTTTTACACCAATATGACCTAAACGGCAGTGCCACAAGAAAGTGGTACTATCATTATCAACTCTACATCTTTTGGCATCAATGTTATGAACATGTGTGTCATCACTATCAAGATTCAATATGAATAAACCCCTAACATTGGGTGCATGACCATAAAAGATATTACTCATATAAGTAGAACAACCTTTATTCTCTGATTTAAATGAGTAACCGTCTCGCAATAAACAAGATCCAGATATAATGTTCATGCTTAACGCAGGCACTAAATAACAATTATTGAGGTTCACCACTAATCCCGATGGTAATCGAAGAGAGAGCATGCCGACGGCGATCACATCAACCTTGGAACCATTTCCCACGCGCATCGTCACTTCGTCCTTTGCCAGCCTTCGTTTATTCCATAGTTCCTGCTTTGAGTTGCAAATGTGAGCAACCGAACCGGTATCAAATACCCAGGCACTACTACGAGAGCTAGTAAGGTACACATCAATAACATGTATATCATATATACCTTGTTTGTCCTTGGCCGCCTTCTTGTCAGCCAGGTACTTGGGGCAGTTCCGCTTCCAGTGACCAGTTCCCTTGCAATGAAAGCACTCAGTTTCTGGCTTGGGTCCATGCTTGGGCTTCTTTACAGGAGTAGCAACTGCTTTGCCATCCTTCTTGGTTTTACCCTTCTTGCCCGTGCCCTTGACTTTGCCATTTTTCTTGAAACTAGTGGTTTTATTGACCATCAACACTTGATGTTCTTTCTGGATTTCAGACTCAGCGTCTTTTAGCATCGCAAACAGCTTGACGACTCACTTGTTCATCCCGTGCATGTTATAGTTCATCACAAAGCTCTTGTAACTAGGTGGCAGTGATTGAAGAACTCTGTCAGTGATCGCCTCTGGCGGAAGGGCAATTCCCAACTCCGCTAGACGAGTTGAATACCCAGACATTCTGAGTATATGTTCACTGATAGACCTGTTCTCCTCCATCTTGCAAGCATAGAACTTATCGGAGGTTTCATACCTCTCGATCCGGGCGTTCTTCTGAAAGATAAACTTCAACTCCTGGAACATCTCATATGCTCCATGACGTTCAAAACGTCTTTCTGTTGGAAATATGCCCTAGAGGCAATAATAAATTAGTTGTTATCATATTCCTTGTTCATGATAATCGTTTATTACCCATGCTATAATTGTATTGATCGGAGACTTAGATGCATGTGTGGATACATAGACAATACAATGTCCCTAGTATGCCTCTAATAGACTAGCTCGTTGATCAAAGATGGTTAAGGTTTCCTAGCCATTGACATGAGATGTCATTTGATAACGGGATCACATCATTAGGAGAATTATGTGATGGACAAGACCCAAACTACAAACGTAGCATATGATCGTGTCAGTTTATTGCTACTGTTTTCTGCATGTCAAAGTATGTGTTCCTATGACCATGAGATCTGCAACTCACAGACATCAGAGGAGTACCTTGTGTGTATCAAACGTCGCAACATACCTGGGTGACTATAAAGGTTCTCTACAGGTATCTCCGAGGGTGTCTGTTCAGTTGGCATGGATCAAGACTGGGATTTGTTACTCCGTGTGACGGAGAGGTATCTCAGGGCCCACTCGATAATACAACATCACAATAAGTCTTCCAAGCAATGTGACTAACTGTTAGTTGCGAGATCTTGTATTACGGAACGAGTAAAGAGACTTGTCAGTAACGAGGTTGAACTAGGTATGGAGATACCGATGATCGAATCTCGGGCAAGTAACATACCGAAGAACAAACGGAACATCATACGTGATTAACTGAATCCTTGACATAGAGGTTTGACCGATAAAGATCTTCATAGAATATGTAGGAACCAATGTGGAGATCCAGGTCCCGCCATTGGTTGTTGACCATAGAGGTGTCTCGGTCATGTCTACATAATTCTCGAACCCGCATGGTCTGCACACTTAAGGTTTGGTGACGTTTCGGTAGTATAGAGTTATATATGGTGGTGACCAAAGGTTGTTCTGAGTCCTGGATGAGATCCCGAATGTCATGAGGAGCTCCAGAATGGTCTGGAGGTAAAGATTCATATATAGGAAGTCCCATTTTGGTCACCGGAAAAGTTCCGGGCTTATCGGTAGTGTACCGGGAGACCTCCGGGAGGGGCATTTCGACCCAAGAGGCTTCATGGGCTGTGGGAAAGTAATGACCAGCCCTTAGTGGGCTGGTGGAACAACCACAATAGGCCCATGAGGCTGGAAGAAATAAAGCCAAAGGAAAAAGGTGGAAAAAAAGCAAAAAGGAGGAATCCTAGTCCTACTAGGAGTGGAGGAGGAGAGTCCTCCTCCACCTCCCACTTCGGCCGAAGCCTCCAAGGCTTGGAGGCAAGGATGCCTCTCCTCCTCACTCCCTCCTATATATACTAGTGGATTTCTAGGGTTTTGCACTAGTTTTTTCAGCCACGTGCAACCCTAATGTCTGGTGCATAGTTTCTCCTCTAGATTGGATCTCTGGAGTGCTTAGGCGAAGCCCTGCCAAAATTGCTCCACCACCATCGCCGGAGCGCCGTCAGGCTGCCGGAGAACTCTTCTTCCTCTCCACTCCCTCTTGCTGGATCAAGACAGTGGAGATCGTCATCAAGCTTACGTGTGCTGAACGCGGAGGTGCCGTCCGTTCGGTACTAGATCGGAAGGATCGTGATCAAGTTCGTGGGACGGATCGTGATCAAGTTCGTGGGACGGATCGTGATCGGATCGCGGGACGGATCGTGATTGGATCGCGGGACGGATCGTGATTGGATCGTGGGACGCACGGCAATTTGGATCGCGAAGACGTTCGACTACACCAACCGCGTTTCTTAACGCTTCCCGCTTAGCGATCTACAAGGGTATGTAGATCCACTCTCCCTCTCGTAGATGCTCATCACCATGGATAGATCTGCGTGTGCGTAGGAAATTTTTTGTTTCCCATGCAACGTTCCCCAATAGTGGTATCAGAGATAGGTCTATGTGTAGATGAGATCTCGAGTAGAACACAAAAGGTTTGTGGGCATTGATGCTTAGATTGCTTCCTCCCTTGGTCGGATTTTGGTTCAGCGGTATTGTGAGATGAAGCGGCCCGGACCAACATTACTCGTACGCTTACGAGAGACCGGTTCCCTCGACGCAACTTGTTGCCTAGATGGCTTGCGGGTGGCAGTTTCTTTCACTTTAGTTGGATCGGATTCGACAAAGGCGGTCCTTGAGAAGGTTGAAAAGCAAATTATGTATCACCGTTGTGGTTTATGCGTAGGTATGAATCGTTCTTGCTAGAAACCCGCAGCAGCCACGTAAAACATGCAACAACAATTAGAGGACGTCTAACTTGTTTTTGCAGGGTATGTTGTGATGTGATATGGCCAATTACATGATGTGATATATGTGATGTATGAGATGATCATGTGATGTATAGATTATCACGACTTGCATGTCGATGAGTACGTCAACCGGCAGGAGCCATAGGGTTGTCTTTAATTATTGTATGACCTGCGTGTCAATCCTTAAGAGCTATGTAATGCTTTACTTTATCGCTAAATGGTAGCAATAGTAGTAGAAGCATGGTGGGCGCGACAACCCCGATGGCGACACGTTGATGGAGATCATGTAGTTATGCCGGTGACGATGGAGATCATGCCGGTGCTTTCATGATGGAGATTTAAGGAAAAGTTCATGGCCATATCATGTCACTTATGATTTGCATGTGATGTTAATCCTTTTATGCACCTTGTTTTGCTTAGGATGACGGTAGCATTATAAGGTGATCCCTCACTTAATTTCAAGATAAAATTGTTTTCTCCCCGAGTGTGCACCGTTGCGAAAGTTCATCGTGTTGAGACACCACGTGATGATCGGGTGTGATAGACTCTACGTTCACATACAACGGGTGCAAGCCAGTGTTGCACATACAGAACACTCGGGTTAAACTTGACGAGCCTAGCATGTACAGACATTGCCTCGGAACACAAGAGACCGAAAGGTCGAACATGAGTCATATAGTAGATATGATCAACATGATGATGTTCACCATTGAAGCCACCTCAACTCACGTGATGACCGGACTTGAGTTGGTGAATTTGGATCATGTATCACTCAAATGACTGGAGGGATGTCAATTTGAGTGGGAGTTCTTAAGTAATATGATTAATTGAACTCATTATCATGAACATAGTCAGTAGTGTCTTTGCAAATTATGTTGTAGGCTACTTGCTCGCGCTGTAGCTCCCTTGAATTTTTATATGTTCCTAGAGAAATAGAGTTGAAAGATGATGGTAGAAATATTGCGGATTGGTTCCGTGATTTGAGGATTTTCCTCGTTGCTGCATAAAAGGCCTATGTCCTTAATGCACCGCTCGGTGCGCCAACCCCTCTAGCGTCGTGTGTAGATGTTGTGAACATCTGACAGGTACGTGCTGATGACTACTTGATAGTTTAGTGCGTCATGCATTACAGCTTAGAATTGAGGCTTCGAAACATTTTGAACGTCACGGAACATATGAGATGTTCTAAGAGCTGAAATTAGGATCTCAGGCTTGTGCCCATGTTGCGAGATATGAGATCTCCAACAAGATTCTTTGCCTGCAAGATGAACGAGAATAGCTCAATCGTTGAGCATGTGCTCGGATTGTCTGGGTGCTACAATCGCTTGAATCGAGTGGGAGTTCATCTTCCAGATAAGATAGTGATTGATATAGTTCTCCAAGTCACTTTCACTGTGCTGTTCGCGATGTTTGACACTGCGAAGGTAGAAATCGAGAAGGAGCGTCAAGTGTTGATGGTTAGTCAAAACCAGTAGTTTCAAGAAGGGCAAGAGCAAGGAGGGAAACTTCATGGATAGCAAGTCAGTTGCAGCTCCAGTGAAGCAACCCAAAGTCTAACCCAAACCCGAGACTAAGTGCTTCGATTATGAGGAGAACGGTCGCTGAAGCGGGACAACCCTAGATACTTGGTAGATAAGAAGGCTGGCAAAGTCGACAGAAGTATATTTGATATATGTTTTATTGATGTGTACCTTGCTAGTACTCCTAGTAGCACCTGGGTATTGGATACCGGTTCGGTTGCTAAATGTTAGTAACTCAAAGTAAAATCTATGGAATAAACGGATAGTAGCTAAGTGTGAGGTGACGATGTGTGTTGGAAATGTTTCCAAGGTTGATGTGGTCAACATCGCACGCTCTCTCTACCTTCGAGATTAGTGATGAACCTAAATAAATGTTATTTGGTGTTTTTGCGTTGAGCATGAACGTGATTAGATCATGTTCATTGCAACACGATTATTCATTTAAGTTAGAGAATAATGGTTATTTTATTTACATGAATAATACCTTCAATGGTCATGCACCCAGTAAGAATTGGTTTGTTGAAACTTGATCGTAGTAATACACATGTTCATAACATTGATGCCAAAAAGATACAAAGTTAATAATGATAGTACCACATGCTTGTGGCACTGCCGCTAAATGTCATATTGGTATAAAGCGCATGAAGAAACTCCATGCTGATGGATCTTTGGACTCATTCGATTTCGAATCGGTTGAGACATGCGAACCATGCCTCTTGGTCAAGATGACTAAGGACCCCGTTTTCTGTTTTGATGAAGCGGGCAAGTGATTTATTGGAAATGATACATGTTGATGTATGCAATCCGATGAGTCTTGTAGCGTGCGGTGAATATCATTATTTTCTTACCTTCACTGATGATTTGAGTAGATATAGTGTATATTTACTTAATGAAACACAAGTCTGAATCGTTTGAAAGGTTCAAGCAAATTCAGAGTGAAGTTTTAAGATCATCGTTACAAGAAGATAAAAATGTTTGCGATATGATCGTGGAGGTGAATATCTAAGTTACGAGTTTGGCAGACAACTTTAGACAATGTGAGGATTGTTTTCACAACTCACGCCACCTGGAACACCATAGTGTGATGGTGTGTCCGAACATCATAGTCGTGCTCTATTGGATATGGTGCATGCTATGATGTCTCTTATCGTTTTGTTACTATAATTTCGGGGTTATGCATTAGAGACAACTACATTCACTTTAAATAGGGCACCATCTAAATCCATTGAGATGACACCGTGTGAATTATGGTTTGATAGAAACCTAAAGCTGTCATTTCTTAATGTTTGGGGCTGCGATGCTTGTGTGGAAAATGTTTTCACCTAATGAGCTCGAACCCAAAGCGGACAAATGCATCTTCATAGAATACCCTAAGAACAGTTGGGTGAACCTTCTATCTCAGATCCAAGCATAAAATGTTTGTTGCTAAAACTGGGTCCTTTCTCGAGAAAAGGTTTCTCTTGAAAGAATTGAGTGGGAGGAGGATAGAACTTGATGAGGTTATTGCACCTCTGTTTCAACCAGAGAGTAGCGCATCACAGGAAGATGTTTCCGTGAAGCCTACGTTAGTTGAAGAGGAAGTAAATGATGATGATCATGAAGCTTCAGATCAAGTAACTATCGACCTACGAGGAAATAGAGCTTGATGAGGTTATTTAACCTTTACTTCAACCAAAAAGTAGCGCAGCGCAGAAAGATGTTTTTGTGAAGCCTACGTCAATTGAAGAGGAAGTTAATGATGATGATCATGAAGCTTCGGATCAAGTTAATATCGAACTTCGTAGGTCGACAAGGACGTGTACTGCTCCTGAGCGGTATGACAACCCTGTCTTGGAGGTCATGTTGTTGGACAACAATGAACCTACGAACTATGGAGAAGCGATGATGGGCCCGAAAACCAACAAATGGTTAGAGGCCATGAAATCCGAGAAAGGATCCATGTATGTAAACCAAGTATAGACTTTGGTGGACTTGCTTGTTGGACGGCAGGTTGTTAGGTACAAATGGATCTTTAAAATGAAGACATACACTGATGGTAAATGTTACCATTTGTAAAGCTCGACTTATTGCAAAGTAGGTTACGACAAGTTCAAGGAGTTGACTGCGATGAGACTTTCTCACTCGTAGCGATGCTAAAGTCTGTTAGAATTATGTTAGCAGTTGCTGCATTTTTCAATTATGGAATCTGACAGATGGATGCCAAAACATCGTTTCCTTCCTTAAGAAAAGGTTGTATGAGATACAACCAGAAGGTTTTGTCAGTCCTAAGGATGCTAAAAGGTGTGCAAGCTTCAATGATTCTTCTATGAACTGAAGCAAGCATCTCGGAGTTGGAATATGCACTTTGATGAGGTGATCAAAGTTTTTGAGTCTATACAAAGTTTACGAGAAACTTGTATTTGCAATAAAGTGAGTGGGAGCACTATAGAGTTTCTGATAAGTATATGTGGATGACATATTGCTATTCAGAAATGATGTAGAATTTCTGGAGAGCATAAATTGTTGTTTGAAAAGAGTTTTTCAAAGGAAGACCTGGATACAGCTACCTAATTGTTGAGCGTCAAAATCTATAAAGATAGATCAAGATGTTTGATAAGACTTTCAATGAGTACATACCTTGACAAGATTTTGAAAGAGTTCAAAATGGATTAGTCAGAGAGAAGTGTTCTCGCCTGCTTTGTAAGGTGTGAAGTTGAGTGAGACTCAAATATCGACCACGGAAGAAGAAAGAGAAAGGACGAATGCCGTCCCCTATGCCTTAGCCATAGGCTCTGTATAGTATGCCATGCTGTGTACCGCACCTGTGTGTGCCTTGCCATGAGTCCGTCAAGGGGTACAAGAGTAATCCAGGAGTGGATCATTGGACAGTGGTCAAGATTATCCTTAGTAACTAAAAACTAAGGAGATGTTTCTCGATTATGGAGGTGATAAAGAGTTCGTCATAAAGAGTCACGTCGATGCAAGCTTTAACACCAATCTGGATGACTCGTTGTAGCAATCTGGATACGTATAGTGGAGCATGTTGGGGAACGTCGCATGGGGAACAAAATTTTTCCTATGCACACGCAAACCTATCCATGGTGATGAGCATCTACGAGAGGGAGAGTGGATCTACGTACACTTGTAGATCGCTAAGCGGGAAGCGTTAAGAAACGCGGTTGGTGTAGTCGAACGTCTTCGCGATCCAAACCGCCGAGCGTCCCGCGATCCAATCACGAACCATCCCGCGAACACATCATGATCTGTCCCGCGAACTCATCACGATCCATCTCACGATCTTGATCACGGTCTGTCCCGCGAACTCATCACGAACCGTTTCGTGATCACATCACGAACCGTCTCGCGATCTCGATCACGGTCCTTCCGATCTAGCGCCGAACGGACGACACCTTCGCGTTCAGCACACGTGCAGCTTGATGATGATCTCCACCGTCTCGATCCAGCGAGAGGAGGTGGAGAGGAGAGAGAGTTCACCGGCAGCATGACGGCGCTCCGGTGATGGTGGTGGAGCAATTCCGGCAGGGCTTCGCCTAAGCGCTGAAGAAAACCGATCTAGAGGAGAAACTATGCACCAGTGTAACGGGTAGCACGTGGCCGGAAATTCTGTCCAAAAACCACCCAATCCACTAGTATATATAGGAGGAGAGGAGAGTAGAGGCAGCCAAGGCCTTTGGGTCGGCCGAAATAGGAGGTGGGAAGCAATCCTACTTCACCTCCAATCCTAGTTGGAGTAGGATTGCCTCCTATTGGCTGATTTTCCACTTTTTGCTTTAGGACTTTCT
The DNA here is from genome assembly GCA_022496015.1 of Hordeum marinum. Classification (NCBI taxonomy): domain Eukaryota; kingdom Viridiplantae; phylum Streptophyta; class Magnoliopsida; order Poales; family Poaceae; genus Hordeum; species Hordeum marinum. The sequence goes on along the minus strand of CM039672.1, from coordinate 342,705,008 downwards.
CTCCTGCACCATGGGCCTTTGTGGCTGTTTTCCCAGCCCACTAAGGGCTGGTTATTATTCTCCCACATCCCATGGACCTCTTGGGGTCGAAATAACCCTCCCGGAGGCCTCCCGGTACACTCCCGGCACTCCCGGTACACTACCGATGAGCCCGAAACTTTTCCGGAAACCAAACTGGGACTTCCTATATATGAATCTTTACCTCCGGACCATTCCGGAGCTCCTCGTTATGTCCGGTATCTCATCCGGGACTCCGAACAAACTTCGGTCACCACCATACATAACTCTACACTCCCATAACGTCACCGAACCTTAAGTGTGCAGACCCTGCGGGTTCGAGAACTATGTAGACATGACCGAGACACCTCTACGGTCAATAACCAATGGAGGGACCTGGACGTCCACATTGGTTCCTACATATTTTACGAAGATCTTTATCGGTCGAACCTCTATGTCAAGGATTCAGTTAATCCCGTATAACGTTCCCTTTGTTCTTCGGTATGTTACTTGCCCGAGATTCGATCGTCGGTATCTCCATACCTAGTTCAACCTCGTTACCGGCAAGTCTCTTTACTCGTTCCGTAATACAAGATCCCGCAACTAACAATTAGTCACATTGCTTGCAAGGCTTATTGTGATGTTGCACTACCGAGTGGGCCCCGAGATACCTCTCCATCACACGGAGTAACAAATCCCAGTCTCGATCCATGCCAACTCAACAGACACCATCGGAGATACCTGTAGAGCACCTTTATAGTCACCCAGTTACGTTGCGACGTTTGATACACACAAGGCACTCCTCCGATATCTGTGAGTTGCATGATCTCATGGTCATAGGAACACATACTTGACATGCGGAAAACAGTAGCAATAAACTGACACGATCATATGCTACGTTTGCAGTTTGGGTCTTGTCCATCACATCATTCTCCTAATGACGTGACCCCATTATCAAATGACATCTCATGTCCATGGCTAGGAAACCTTAACCATCTTTTGATCAACGAGCTAGTCTATTAGAGGCATACTAGGGACATGGTTTTGTCTATGTATCCACACATGCATCTAAGTCTCCGATCAATACAATTATAGCATGGATAATAAACGATTATCATGAACAAGGAAATATGATAATAACTAATTTATTATTGCCTCTGGGGCATATTTCCAACAGAGCAGTCATTTGGAATAGTACCAAGTGGATTGTGGTAGCAGTGTTTATGGTTTGACATAGAAATTTGCAAAGTACACACGGATCTGAATGTCGTAGACCCGTTGACTATAAGACCTCTCTCACATTCAAAGCATGATCGAGCCCCAAAACTCATTGGGTGTTAGATTCATCACAATGCAAATCACATGGTGATGTGAACTAGATTATTGACTCTAGTGCAAGTGGGAGACCGTTGGAAATATGCCCTACAGGCAATAATAAATTAGTTGTTATCATATTTCCTTGTTCATGATAATCGTTTATTATCCATGCTATAATTGTATTGATCGGAGACTTAGATGCATGTGTGGATACATAGACAAAACAATGTCCCTAGTATTCCTCTAATAGACTAGCTCGTTGATAAAAGATGGTTAAGGTTTCCTAGCCATTGACATGAGATGTCATTTGATAACGGGATCACATCATTAGGAGAATGATGTGATGGACAAGACCCAAACTACAAATGTAGCATATGATCGTGTCAGTTTATTGCTACTGTTTTCTACATGTCAAAGTATGTGTTTCTATGACCATGAGATCATGCAACTCACTGACATCGGAGGAGTAGGTTGTGTGTATCAAACGTCGCAACGTAACTGGGTGACTATAAAGGTGCTCTACAGGTATCTCCGATGGTGTCTGTTAAGTTGGCATGGATCAAGACTGGGATTTGTTACTCCGTGTGACGGAGAGGTATCTCAGGGCCCACTCGGTAATACAACATCACAATAAGCCTTGCAAGCAATGTGACTAAGCGTTAGTTGCGAGATATTGTATTACAGAATGAGTAAAGAGACTTGCGAGTAACAAGGTTGAACTAGGTATGGAGATACCGACGATCAAATCTCGGGCAAGTAACATACCGAAGAACAAACGGAACATCATACGGGATTAACTGAATCCTTGACATAGAGGTTCGACCGATAAAGATCTTCGTAGAATATATAGGAACCAATGTGGAGATCCAGGTCCCGCCATTGGTTATTGACCGTAGAGGTGTCTCGATCATGTCTACATAATTCTCGAACCCGCAGGGTCTGCACACTTAAGGTTTGGTGACGTTTCGGTAGTATAGAGTTATGTATGGTGGTGGTCGAAGGTTGTTCGGAGTCCCGGATGAGATCCCGGATGTCACGAGGAGCTCCGGAATGGTCCGGAGGTAAAGATTCATATATAGGAAGTCCCATTTTGGTCGCCGGAAAAGTTCCGGGCTTATCGGTAGTGTATCGGGAGTGCCAGTAGTGTACCGGGAGACCTCCGGAGGGGTATTTCGACCCAAGAGGCTTCATGGGCTGTGGTAAAGTAATAACTAGCCCTTGGTGGGCTGGTGGAACAACCACAATAGGCCCATGAGGCTGGAAGAAAGAAACCCAAAGGAAAAAGGTGGAAAAAGGCAAAAAGGAGGAATCCTAGTCCTACTAGGAGTGGAGGAGGAGAGTCCTCCTCCACCTCCCACTTCGGCCGAAGCCTCCAAGGCTTGGAGGCAAGTCTGCCTCTCCTCCTCCCTCCCTCCTATATATACTAGTGGATTTCTAGGGTTTTGCACTAGTTTTTTTTCAGCCACGTGCAACCCTAATCTCTAGTGCATAGTTCTCCTCTAGATTGGATTTCTGCAGAGCTTAGGCGAAGCCCTGCCAGAATTGCTCCACCACCATCGCCTGAGCGCCGTCAGGCTGCCGGAGAACTCTTCTTCCTCTCCACTCCCTCTTGCTGGATCAAGACAGTGGAGATCGTCATCAAGCTGTACGTGTGCTGAACGCGGAGGTGCTGTCCGTTCGGTACTAGATCGGAAGGATCGTGATCAAGTTCGTGGGACGGATCGTGATCAAGTTCGTGGGACGGATCGTGATCGGATCGCGGGACGGATCGTGATTGGATCGCGGGACGCACGGCGATTTGGATCGCGAAGACGTTCGACTACACCAACCGTGTTTCTTAACACTTCCCGCTTAGCGATCTACAAGGGTATGTTGATCCACTCTCCCTCTCGTAGATGCTCATCACCATGGATAGATCTGCGTGTGCGTAGAATTTTTTTTGTTTCCCATGCAACGTTCCCCAACACTTTGAAGCCCCGGTTCTAAGCCATACAATATTGCACACTGAACTATTGAGTAATCTCCAGTACGTGGTGGCCGACACATTGCCAGTCCTCAGAGTTTCGACGATTGCATACGTCTACTTGGTATGGCACCAAGGGGTTCCAGTAAGCCACGGGTCGGGGTAGTACGACCACCGGTGAAAATCGTGTTGACTTCGGTTTTGACGGATGATGGTGGCATCTTTGACGTCACTTCCTTGTCGTGGTATCGTCGCCGCGGTATGCATCACCTCGCTCGGGCTGCTCCGGGGGAAACCCTATATCTGGGTCTCCTGGATCGTACAACGACGAAGCCTTCGGTGACGTTCTCCCTCCTGGGGGCATTATCCTGGAGCAGGTGCTTACTAGAGGGGCCATGAGGTGGTGCGGTGTGACATTTACCGCGTCAACGACGGCGGGTTTCAACGGCATGGCGCAGCGGGGACCTGACGTTGGACGTGTGTTGATGGATGCGCGTAGGGTGGTGGCGCTGTCTGGCGTCGACGGCAATTGGGCATGGCTAGGCCTATGCATTGATATCCCCTGAAGATGGCATGACGAAAGATGATGGTGGTGGATTCTAGAGCGCGTTGAGGGTCTGCTAGACCGGTTGTTCCTCTCGGCTCGTCGTGAGATAGCCTGATGAGACCACCAGATTAGTGTGTGGATACACTAGTTCTCTCCATCAAACTTGTAGGTGTAGCTATTGAGGTCACCAGGAAGGTGGGTTCGTGTCGATCCATGTGTTTGCTTTGTCAAATTCTTGAATGCTTTAATAAAGATGGTTGCATGCATCATTTTGATGCAAAGGTCATGGGTAATCCTCATTTTTTTTTAAAAACGACTTTGATTCTGAAAGCTCACCACTCTAAACTATATATCCTAAACTACCAAATTCAACATTTCTAGGAAATCTAGCACTCGCATGTATAGTTTCGATCACATGGACGCGGAGTTTGTGAACCCGCCCTCAAATTAGCTCGGGTGAAAAATAAAGTAAAAACAAACTGATATTTTGGTGACAAACATTAACAAATGTTCTAAGAGCCTACAGAGATTCGCCATGAAATCACATTCGTGAAAGTCAAGGCAAAAAAATAAATTAATACTTTGAAAATGCTACTTTCGAAAGCATTTTGAAGATTTTTTTTTTGCATCAACTTTCACAAATGTGATTTTATAATGACCTTTTGCAAGATTTAAGATCTTTTGTCAATGTTGGTCACAAAAAATTTTTAGAAATGAACTCGGCTGAAGATTAATCGAAAACAATTCTAAAGATTTATTTGAAGTTCTTTAGAATTGTTTTCGATTAGCCGAGTTCATTTGATCTGTTGCTTTCCCGATCACGTACACATCATATATCCACTGGTTAGATGAGAACAAACGAAAACTTCATTTCATGATTTCAATGCGGAAGGAATCTGGAAACTGCATGAATCGGACGGCGGTAGCTAGAGGTTGGTAGCATGACAACATCACCGGTTGCACTTGCACCAACCTAAATTACACGGCTGACTGCCGCTTCGCTGCCAAAACAAACGTGGATCCCGTGCCGTGTTAGAAGGTTCCACTGATCTATCATTACACACAGAAACATAAAATGTACTCCCTCAGTAAATTAATATAAGAATGTTTAGATTATTACTTTAGTGATCTAAACGTTTTTAGATTAGTTTACGAAGGGAGTATTACGCAGGAGTACTACCTACCATGGATGAATATTTTAGCTTTTCTTATTGCAATGGACGACCATGTCAGCTCTGGCTTAATTTATGGTGATTAGCCGATCATGTTGTCATCGTAGTAGTTGCTTGTGTAGTTGTGTGACCATGGTTGCCGCACCGGCGGGGCAACGGAAACGTCCATGAGAAAGGCAGTTGGGCGGCTCACTTTCCTGGGTGGATATACCATCCCGTGGTCGTGCAGCTTCGCTTGTGCATGTACCACGTACTACATCATGTGTGTGAGCTCACAGAGACGATCGCCTGAAAAGGTGGTGCTAGGTTATTAGGCAACTCCCCATCGGGCATCGATCTCCATTTTAGTTCGATCTCAGCGTGTCTTTCTCCCGGACGTCAGAGCCCACAGAAAAGGCATCTAGAAGGACTCTTCTGATCTTGTGGCGTGTGCAAGCAGGGTTAAGTAAGTTGGTCGCAGCAGTGATGGAATGGGTGAGTGCCGCACCAAAACGGTGTATGGACAGAAAAGGGTGGCATTGCATTGCTGGACTGGTTTTCTCCAACTCAATAATTACGTTGGTCCATTCTGGATATATCCTCTCTAACCTACACCTGCCGTGTAGTGCCATATAGTACTCCATATGTCCAGGCCAGCGCCAGCTGCAGCTAGCAGCATGCGTTCCCAGAAGCTAGCACGGCCTTCCCAGTACTGCTGCATGCACCCTATCTCATCTCTTGGACCATGTGGCCACTCACTCTTGACCACCTTCTGGGAAGATGCGGAGATTATCTATTCCCAACTAGAACCGCATCGGAATGTTGGCTGGATCAAGGGTGGTAGCTGCAACCAGAATTCTGGTACCGTCCTTGGTACCGCACAAGGTTAGACGTTGGAACCAACCGGACCTGCGGATATATCTGACCTTTTCCATATCCATCTCCTCGACCTGGCACGAATCAGCCCGCCAAGCAACACAAATGGAGAAGTAGCACGTATTATTGTTGCAATATTCTTGCCAGCTACTAGTCTATAATTATGCATGTAATACGGTCCTTTTTAAAGTATTTTTCATGTATCTTACGTTAGGATCGTGCTGTGACGGAACGGTACGAGATGCAGGTGATGCCGCGCCTCAAAGTAACGACATTGTTTGTTCGATCGCGAGATACTGCCATGCTAAAGACGGGCATCATCCAGCAGCGGATCCACCATTTTTCACTTTCACCCGGCCGTTTGAGGTCGTGCTGGAGTCCTACCCGAGCCGCACGAACGACATAGCCCACCATCTGTCGCATCCTTGTTCCCTTCTCCGCGTAACCTCATACGCAAAAACACTAGGGCGACAGGATCAGTAGGGCATCCACCACCAAGAAGAAAAGGAGAAATGACGGATGTCAGTTGTATCAAGATAAATACCGATGCTGTCATTGGCTCATAATAGAGGAATGGTGGAGCTAGAGGGTAGCCAGGTCTGCTACCAGTTCTCTAGGAGCTTGGTGTAGAGCTCATGATGGGCCGGGTTACCGATCTATGATAGCTGAAGCTTTGAAGCGGCAGGACTCGAGCAACGCCGTTTGCTCCATCCCATCTACGTCCGACGTGATCTCCTTGTCGGTGTCAAGCTGCTCCTTCGCATGCCGGTGCTCCTAAGGAGCTGGAGGTTGTAGGACACGTCGGGAGCGTGAGGAGACCATGGTGAAAACGGTGCAGAGAGGAGAAAGGGGGCTGGAGAAGGATGAGTGTCGGCTATGGCCGGTGCTAGAGCATATATAGTGGGGCGAATGGCAATGGTGAGCTGCAGACGGACGGATGGATGGCACCGGAGTAAGTTTCTTTCTGCAACCGCATGTCATTAATGTGGGCAACACAGGAATGGACGGATGTTCATGGTGTCGTTTGAACGGGGCAGACGCGTTCAACGAGAAGCATCGCGAGCGGCGCTCTCTTGGCCGACACACTGCTTGAACGCCGGCACCAATGAAAGATCATGTACGCTCTAACCGGGCAACAATGTGGCCACTGATGCTTTGAAGCGACCCGGATGCCCGTGACCCCCCTCCTCCCTCCCTCCATAATTTGAGTGTTGGCATTTGAGATGCCCTTAGTAGTCTCTCAATAGGTACTCCGTAATGAAGTGACTATTTTTTATAAAAATCAAACAATACGAATTTTGATCATATATTGGAGAGAAAAAGGTACATCTAAAATACCAAATGCACATCATTGTATACATCATGAGTTATATTTTCGTAATGTACAAGTTTGGTAGTGTAGATGTAGACACTTTCTTTTTATAAACTTGATCAAAGTTGACAAAGTTTGTTTTCTAGAAGAAAAAATCTATATGCATCACATTGTGAAATTTAAGGAGTACTTGGTAGCAATGTTCTGTTACAACATTCTTGCCAGCTAGTCTATAAATAATTATGTTGTACTACTAGCCTAGTATTTTCTTCGAATTGATCATGTATATTAGTCCGAAACTGGAAAACAACACTAATAGACCATAAACGTAATGATTCATTTGGCTTCTCACGTTTGTATCTGACGTTAGGATCGTGCTGTGACGGAATGGTGCAATCGACCGCGAGACACGGCCGAGACATGTGTGGAAGCAAAGGCGATGCGTGCGAGATACTGCCATGCTAAAGACCGGGCATCGTCCAGCAGCTGAGCCACCATTTTCACTTTCACCCGGCCGGTTGAGGTCGTGCTGGATTCCTACCCGAGCCGCTCGAACGACACATCCCACCATTGGTTCACTTCTCCAATAAGGCAGGATCAGTAAGGCATCCACCAAGAAGAACAGATAAACAGTAGTGCGACAGGATCAGTAAGGCGTCCACCAAGAAGAACAGATAAACAGTAGCGCGACAGGATCAGTGCGACATGAAATGACGGATGTCAGTTGTATCAAGATAAATACCGATCTTGTCATTAGCTCATAACAGAGGAATGGTGGAGCTGGAGGATAACGTCAGCTCCAGTTCCCTAGGAGCTTGGTGTAGACCTCATCATGGGGTTATCAATCTACTCTCTCCGTTTTAAAATAACTGTCTTAAACTTAGTATAACTTTGAACTAGAGCTAGTACAAAGTTAAGACCGTTATTTTGAAACGGAGGAAGTATGATAGTTGAAGCTTTGGTGCTCCGGTACGGTGCAGTCTTTGCAAAGCTTAGAAGATTTAAAGATGTTGTCATGAAGATTGACTACTCGAGGTTGTGCGCCTTTAGTTCTGACATATACGAAAAATGTATGTCGTGTATTTAATAAATATACCTCGTCTACACCAAAAATAAAGGTTTCCTATTCAAAAAATTAGAAATGTGTTCAGAAAATAGAAAAAAGAGAGAGAAATCTTATAAAACCTAGAAGAAGCGTTGGAAAACCGCTAAAGAAATAAAGAAAAACTGAAAAAGGAAAGAAAGCCATGAAGAAGCAAAGAAAAGAAAAAAATTAAAATTAAAAAGAAAGCCAAAGAAAAATCAGTGAAGAAACAAAGACAACCGAATGAAAAAATAAAAACTAAAGAAACCAATGCGAAATAGTGAAAGGCATTGAAAACCAGAGAAATGCAAAGTGAACTGATCAAAACTATAAAGGAAAACGCAAATAGTAAAGAAAAACAGATAAAAATATGAAAACCACAAAGTAAATACATAGAAAAGGGAAGAACATAAAAAGAACTAGTCAAAACAGTAGATAAAAAGACAGAAAAAGGAAGAAAGAAAGAAAGAAAGCCAAAGAAAACCGGACCAATTCATTCGGTAGCCAGGAAAGAAGAAGAAGAAAACCATGTACAGCGAATCCAGTCTACATCTACCCAAGCGAGCGCCGTGAAGAAGAAAACTTTGCATATTCCCAAATCATTGAGAACAATTTTTGTCATTTCTGCCAGTTTTTTTCAAATCTATAACATATTTTTTAATTTCATGAACATGTTTCCAAGCCGATGAACATTTCTATAATTCATGAGCAGTTTTTGTATTCATGAGATGCAAATATTGTCAGAAATTAGTGAATATTTTTCAAGTGCATGAACAATTCTTTTAGCTGCATGATTTTTTAAGAATCCTCTATACTTTTTGAGTCCACGAAAATAGTTTTTTCCAAATTCGGTAACATTTTCGGACCTTTGTTTGAATCCCATAAAAAAAGAATTCATGTTTTTTTCTTAATTTACAAAAATAGATAAATTCATAAACAGTTCTCAAAGTTACGAATTTGTTTGGAATTGGAATTTATTTTTTGAACTCCTGACATTTTTTAGTCTGAGAGCATTTTCTAAATCCTTAAATAATTTTGATATTCGGATTTTTGTTTGAAATCCTGAATATTATGAAGCAAACAAACCAACCAAACCTGCGGATATATCTGACCCTTTCCATAGCCATCTTGTGGAGCTGGTACAAATCGGCAGCCAAACAACTGAAAGGGAGAAGCATTATTAGTAGTCTTGCCAATAGGTACAGTTCTGTTAAAACAATCTTATCAGCCATCCCCTCCGTTCCATAATATAAGTTTTTTCTAAATTTTAATATAAACTATATGCAAAGCAAAATAAATAAATATATACTTTAATATACACATATATACATTTGTATATATTTTTTATTGAAATCTTTAAAAAAGACTTATATTTACAAATAGAGGGGGTACTTCGTAAATAATTATGTGGTAAACTACTAGCCTAATCTTTTCTTAGAATTTATCGTGTATATTAGTCCGAGACTGGAAAAAAAAACTAGGAGACTAGAAACGTAATAGTGGCCTTTGTTTCTTTTGGCTTCTCACGTTCTGTTCGTGCTGTGACGGAATGGTATGAGATGCAGGTGATGTCACGCCTCAAAGTAACATTGTTCGATCGACCGCGAGACATGGCCGAGACATGTGTGAAAGCAAAGGCGATGCCTGCGACATACTGCCGTGCTAAAGACGGGCATCATCCAGCAGCGGAGCCACCATTTTTCACTTTCACCCTAGCCGCACGAACGACATATCCCGCCATTTGTCGCGTGCTTGTTCCCATCTTCTCGTAACTTCATACGCAAAATCAGTAGCGCGACAGGATCTGTAAGGCGTCCACCAACAAGAACAGATAAATAGTTTTTTTTTACAAAATGAAGGCAAAAGATTTGCCTTATCCATAATGAAGAAAAAAACAGAGTTTAAAGTTTTACAAAACACCCAGAACAGCGGCATGACAATTACTCGTCCAACAACAAATGCCCTAGTTTCTTAGCGCCCACGGCTACCCAAAGTTTGACCTCCTCGAAGATGATGGTAAGGAGAGTAGGCGGTGGCATGCATTTGTGGCAGAACACTCTAGCATTTCTTTTATTCCAAATTGTCCAAGAGACAAGCATGGTAAGGAAAGCCATGACATATGCCAATTAGGATTGTTGTTGTTGGTTCTCTTGTCCCACCACTCGTTGACGGTTTCGTCTAGGCGCCACGTGGAGGTATCCATGTGATATAAACCAAACTTGTCGATGATGGACCTCCAAAGGCTAATCGTGTAGCGGCACTTGAGGAAAAGGTGAGCACATGTTTCTTGCTCCCTCTTGCAAAGAGGGCAAGGACCGCAATTTGGCCACCCACACCTCTCCAAACGATCAACGGTCATATTGTATCTTGCAATGCCAGCCAAGCGAAGAATTTCACCTTGGGAGGGGCCCAAACCTTCCAAACGACGCGGTTCATGGGAGAGAGTGACAAGCCAAGGAATTGAGCCTTAGTGGTGGTCGCCGTGTAGATACCATCATTCGCATGTTTCCAAACAATTTTATCTTCGGCTTGTTCATCAAGGTGGAAGTTGTGCACAAGCCTCCAAAGAGTGAAAAATTGCCGAATGTGGTTGCCGGAGATGGCGGTGTTGTGGTAGATTTTGAAGATCCACACATTCCCTCTAAGAGCCTCGCGCACCTTCCAATTCTTCCGTATTGATGCCTCGTACATTAGCAGTGCAATATCCTTGGGCTTGCGTCCGAGAAGCCAAGGGGCGTGTCAAAACAGTGTCTAGCTTCGTCACCAACGGTGATAGTGGTAGAGGCATAGAAAATATGTCGGTCATCTTCGGTGCAAGGATTGCCAAATCCCACCCAAAGCTTGTGGGGCTCCGCCCATTCATACCAAAGCCAACAAAGGCGCAAAGCACGTGCAAACTTGTTGGTATTGAGCACACCTCACCCGCCATACTCCTTCAGTCGGCACACCACTTTCCAGTTGACCTTGCACTTGGCTCTCGTTGTTTTATCCGTGCCGGACCAAAGGAATGCCCTCTCAATTTTGTTTAGGTTATGAAGTGAGCTTGGCGGCACGATGAGAGGCTTGATAGAGTTCACTGCTTGGGAGGAGATGACCGACTTGACGAGAGTTGTGCGTCCAATAGTGATGATGTTTTGGCCCTCCCAAGTGACCAATTTCCCAACCACCTTGTTTTTGAGGTATTGGAAGTCGACCTGCTTTAGTTGCCAAACTGAGAGAGGCAATCCCAAGTATTTCACTGGGAAAGATGCCCGAGATGCCAGAACGCTATGAAGAATGTGATTAAGATCAAGGTGATTGCAGCGATTGGCACCACAGAGCTTTTTTGGATGTTGGTGCATAGGCCTGTCACCTCGCCAAAGCCTCTCAAGATAGAGGCGAGGTTGTCAATGTCCTTCTTGATGGGAGCCACGAAGACTGCTGCTTCATCAGCATATATGGAGGTTCGCACCATGGCACCCCGCCCGTAGATCTTATGAAGAAGACCTTGCCGAGTTGTCAAGTCCAGAATCTTATGAAGGGGGTCGATCGCAAAGACAAAAAGCAGGCGGAGAGGGGTCCCCTTCCCTAACCCCACACTTGTGCTTGATTGGAGGTCTAACAACCCATTTAAAAGGATCCAAGACAAAGATGAGGATAGAAGCGCGACAATCCAAGCCTAGAGTTTGTTGGGGAACCCCAATCATTGAGCAGATTGATACGTCCCAAACGTATCTACTTTTCCAAATAGTTTTGCTTTGATTTTGTCCTCTAATTTGCATGATTTGAGTGAAACTAACCCGGACTCACGTTGTTTTCAGCAGAACTGCCTTACTGTTATTTTTGTGCAGAAATAAAAGTTCTCGAAATTGGACAAAACTTTTTGTGGATTTTTTCTGGAATGTATAAGGAATTTTGGAGCGAAGAACTACCGGAGGGGATGGACCAGAAGGCTACCACACAACCGCCCCCCTCCCTATGGGCGTAGCCAGATGGCTTGTGGGGCCCTCGACGCCCCTCCGACCCTAATTCCAACTCCATAAATTCACATCTACGGACAGAAAAATATAGAGAAGATTTCATTGCGTTTCATAAGACGGAGCCGTCGCCACTTCCTTTCTTCCTCCACAGGGCAGACCTGGAGCCTGTTTTGGGCTCCGAAGAGGGGAAATCATCGCCTTCATCATCATCAGCCCTTCCCCATCAACACCGTCATGATGCTCACCATCGGGAGTGAGTAATTCCTTTGTAGGCTTGCTTGGCGGTGGTGGGATTGGATGGAATTGATCATGTAATTGAGTTAAGTTTGAAAGGGCTTGATCCCTAGTATCCACTATGTTTTGAGATTGATGTTACTATGACTTTGTTATGCTTAATGCTTGTCTCTAGGGACCGAGTGCCATGATTTCAGATCTGAACCTATTAAGTTTTCATGAATATAAGAGTGATTTTGATCCTATCTTGCAAGTTATATTTACCTATTACGTTTCATAATCTGCATACCCCAAGGTGACAATAATTTGGATTCTTTCCGATGATTGTCGTAGTTTTAGGAGTTCATGTATTCACCATGTGTTAATGCTTTGTTCCGGTTCTCTATTAAAAGGAGGACCTAATATCCCTTAGTTTCTGATAGGACCCCGCTGCCATGGGAGGGTAGGACAAAATATGTCATGCAAGTTCTTATTGCAAGCATGTATGACTATAGACGAATACATGCCTACATTTCATTGATAAATTGGAGCTAGTTTTGTGTTGCCCTAGTGTGTAACTGTTATATGATCAATGTCATCTAAATCATTAACCATCACCGATCCACGTGCCTACGCGTTACATATACTGAATCTTGCTAAGATACTATTGCTATTGTTACTCTCACAATTGCTAAAAAACTGCTACTGTCACTATTAATGTTACTTTTGCTACTACTATTTGTCGTGCTACTAAATCTTTGCTGCGAAGAGATATCCTCGGTGTTGTTAAATTGACAACTCAACTATCAAGGCCAATAAATATTCTTTGGCTCCCCTTGTGTCGAATCAATAAATTAGGGTGAAATACTACCAGTGAAGACTATCGCGATCCCTACACTTATGGGTTTTTAAGACCTTTTTCTAACATCGTTGCCGGGAAGCATAGCTCTATGTATTATGTTAACTCAAGGGTATCCAATTGCTACCATGAGAAATCTGAAAGACAACCGAACTAAGATCGTCCCCTCTCGCACGAGAGGAGGTAATGAACTGCCATCTAGCTCTGCTTTAGATTCACCTACTGTTTTGGGTCAACATGCTACACCACCACCTATTGATCGTCCTGATATGTCACATGAACTTGATGATGCTACTTCTGAAATTAATGATGAAACTATTGCTACACATGTTGAAACTGAACATGTGCCACTAAATGAATTTGTTGATGCTCATATTGCTAAAGCTAGAGAACCTGGGAATACTGAAATTGAGGAAGACTTTGAAACACCTATCACCCCTCGCTCACCTAATATATATGAATTGCCTTTTGTACGTGAAGGTTATGTTATGGATGATGAGGTAGCTAGGGACATTCTTTCTTGTGAAAATAGAGATGATGTGAAGAAACTATAAACTAAAAGAAAAATCTATGATGGAGAAAATGAAACGTGATCCTAAATTTGCTACTTCTCCTATATTTGTTACTGATAGGGATTATGAGTTCCCTGTAGATCCTGAGTTAATTCCTATAGTAGAGTCTGATCCGTTCCATGGTTATGAAAATGAAACTGTTGTCGAACACCTTATGAAACCGAATGATATTGTTGCTCTATTTACCAATGAAAAAAAGATTCGCTGCTATTATATCCTTAAGATTTTTTCCTTTCTCACTAAAAAGCGAGGCCAAGGAATGGTTCTTATCACTTACTCCCGGTTGCATGCGTAGTCCCCGGGATATGCTTCAACACTTTTCTGCAAAAAAAAATCTTGCTCATAAGAAATAAGCTGCCTTACAGGAAATATTTAACTTTGCTCAAATTAAAGAAGAGAATCTCCCTCAAGCTTGGGGAGGCTTCTCCGGTTACTACGAGCTTTGCCTGATTGTCCACTTGAGAGGAATGAAATACTTGATATTTTTAATAATGGACCAATTGATGCTTCTAGGGATTTCCTAGATAGTTGTGTCGATCGTGTTTTCAGGGAAAGAACTGTTGGACAAGCTGAAGAATTATTGAACAACATAATGCAAAACGCCGATGATTGGACACTCCCTAGACCACCTTCATAACCGATTCAAAAGAAGAGAGGTATTCTATTTCTTAGTCCAAAGACATGCAAGAAGCAAAAAGATATATGAAAGAAAAGGTTATCAAAACCGAGGATGTCAAGAAATTACCACCTATTGAAGAAATACATGGACTTGATACCCCGACACAGGTAGTAAAGGTAAACTCTCTCCATTCCTTTAATAAAAGTGATATACCTTACACTAAGACTCCTGAACAATGCTTGGATGAATTTGATAATTGCGTTTTTAAGCAAGAACACTTTAACAATTATGTTAAGAATCAATTGCAACGTAATGCTATGATGATAGATCGGTTAAGTGACTTGATGTTTAGAATTGCAAATGATGTGAACGGCTTAGGCAAACATGCTTCTATGGTTCACACTCAACTAGACCAAGTTGCTAAATCACAAAATGATTTGCTTGCTGAATTGAATAATATAAATGATCATGCTATTAGAGTAGTAACTAGAGGAGGTAGAATGACCCAAGAACCTCTTTATCCTGAAGGTCACCCTAAAATAATTGAACAATATTCTCAGAAAATTAATGAAGATACACCTAGTTCATCTAAGAATAAGAAGAAAAAGAAACATTATAGGAACTTGCATGCTTCTCCTGAACCTATTATAGAAAAAACCTGTTGAGAAAAACAATGAAGTTTATGTTTCTGATGCCGAGACTCGGTCTGGTAGTGAGCATACACCTAGTGATAATGAAAATGATAATAATGATGATGATGCTCAACCAGATAATAACAAAGAAAATGATAATGATGTAGAAATTGAACCTGTCGATGGTCTTGATAACCCACCATGTAAAAATAAACGTTATGATAAGAAAGACTTTGTTGCTAGGAAACATGGAAGGGAAAGAGAGCCATGGGTTCAAAAACCTACGCCATTCCCTTGTAAAGCCACTAAAAGTAAAGATGAGGTAGATTTTGAACGCTTTGCTGAAATGATTAGACCCATCCATTTATACACTCGCTTAACTGATATATTGAAAATGCCTCCATATGCTAAGTATATGAAAGATATTATCACTAATAAAAGAAAGATACCTGAAACTGAAATTGCCACCATGCTTATTAACTATTCTTTTGATGGTGGAGTACCTAAGAAGTTGGGGGGATTCGGTATACCCACATACCTTTCTCTATTAAAAGGAATTATGTTAAAACTAATTTAGGGGCCGGTGTTAGTGTTATGCCTTTTTCCCTTTATAAAAGACTTGACTTGAGTAAACTCACGCCTACTGAGATATCTTTGCAAATGGTTGATAAATCCACTCCTTTACCTATTGGAATTTGCAAACACGTTCCCATTGTAAGGGCATATTTCTCCCTAAGTGGTTTTGGTGATTGATGACAATGCTTTTGCGGAGTAATCGTGCGCATTGAGCATTTCAGATATCTCATGTCTAGGCACAAGATGATTCGGTGCCCCTCGGAGCTTATCGAAGACGGTTGTTCTCTACGTTTCCTTTCGATGGATTTGAGTCGTAGGAAAGCCATACTATTAAGAGGGTGTCCGCTTCGGAAATGTTTGGGTGGAATCAACACGTACACATCTATTCTATTGCACCACCTTTCCTTCACTTCAATGGAGCTCCAGTCCGTTCTCCTTGTCTGTGCAAAGTGAAGACTTCAGGGTGCTAGTTTTCAGTGGCTAGCGGTAGTACCGCTCAACGGAGCGGTAGTACCGCAGGTTCCCGCGGTAGTACCGCTCGATGGAGCGGTAGTACCGCTGTCCCCAGCCCTGGTGCGTGCGCCTGCGCGGATGTAATTTTTTACATCCGCCCTCGTGCGGTAGTACCGTGATGTATTTTTGGTACTACCGTGCCAAACTTTTTCTTAGCTCTGCCCTCAGCGGAGGTAGGTACAGAAGTAATATTTTACTTCCGTGCATCTCCCGTGCCAGTCGTTACCAACCATGCGGTAGTACCGTATGGGCTCGTGGTAGTACCGCTCCGGCGGTTCTATCGCTAGTTGCCTTGTGCAATCGGCCCACGTCTGGTCACTACCGTGCGAGCGGTAGTACCGCACCCTACTGCGGTAGTGTTGTGCCTTTGTGCGGTAGTACCACAAAGCGCGGGCTGAGAGTGGGAATAATGGTTGGATCCTACTCCCCACTATATAAAGGGGGTCTTGTTCCCCAAGAAGACCACCTCTTCCCTCCCAAAGCTCCATTGTTGCTCAAAGCTCCATTTTAGCCCGATCTCTCTCCCTAGACAATCAAACTTGTTGATTTTCTAGGGATTGGTTGAGAAGGCCCCGATCTACACTTCCACCAAGAGAAGTTTGATTCCCCCTCTAATACCTTGCGGATCTTGTTACTCCTTGGGTGCTTGAGCACCCTAGATGGTTGAGGTCATCTCGGAGCCACATTCCATTGTGGTGAAGCTTTGTGGTGTCGTTGGGAGCCTCCAATTAAGTTGTGGAGATTGCCCCTACCTTGTTTGTAAAGGTTCGGTCGCCGCCTTCAAGGACACCAATAGTGGAATCACGACATCTCGCATTGTGTGAGGGCGTGAGGAGAATGCGGTGGCCCTAGTGGCTTCTTGGGGGGCATTGTGCCTCCACAGTGCTCTAACAAAGACGTACTTCCTCACAAGGGAAGGAACTCTGGTAACACATCCTCGTGTCCACTGGCTCCACTTTTCGTTATCTCTTACCTTTACTTCTTGCAGCTATTATTGTGTTGTATCCCTTGCTTGCTCGTGTGCTTGTTGTGATTAGCATCATATAGGTTGCTCACCTAGTTGCACATCTAGCCAACCTATTTGTTGCTAAGCCTAAATTGTTAAACAAAAGTTAAAAAGTGTTAGTTGCCTATTCACCCCCCTCTAGTCATCCATATCGATCCTTTCACCCATCATGGTTGCAAATGTTACTATCTTAACAGACATTGTTATTCTTGACGCCCGAGGACAACAGTATGTCGATCATCCTTGGTAGACCTTTTCTAAATACTGCAAGGGCTGTTATAGATTTCAACAAAAGCAAGTTCACCATGCAACGTACTGTTCAATTTCCGAGGAAGCAAACTTTGGTTAATAATATTAATGTCATTGATGCTATTCTCACGATTATCATTGGAGATATTACAATTCCTCTCCTTATTGCCAAGAACAAGAAATACTATAATCTTATTGTTGGGGAGCTACAAATACCAATTGAGGCAACCTAGTGACATATGAAGATTCTTCGGTTTCATGTCAATCGGAAACGTTTATTAATAAGACTTGATCAACCTTATTAATGAACTCTTTTCGAAAGACATAAGATTGATGAATTGAATACTCACAACTCTTTGTATCACAAGTTTATATTCTGTTTTCTTAGTAAAAATAAAAATAAAATTCCATGAAATTCATGTTTTCTGTTTTTTCGTGCATGAAAAATACCTAAAAAATAAATAGTCTCAGATTTCCACGAAATTTTAACTTGATTTTTTTCAAATAAAAAAAATGGTGAAAAAATTACCGCGGGTGGGCATGCCAGTGGGCCACCACGCAACAGGCCGCGCCCCCTATGGGCGCGGGCATTTTTCTTCTCGGGCCCATAGGGGCCCCTACCTTATCTCTTCCTCCCACTCCTTCTCCTACCCATGGAAAAAATTCTTTAGCCCTTTGTCCCGTGTTCTTCACCCAGAAGTTGAATTTTTCAATCTCTTTGCTCGGAATTCCGTTTCCGAAACTGTTTTGAGGAATTGTTCCTTGGTATGTGACTCTCCCATTCCTCCAATTAGTTTTTTCTAGTGGTTTATATTTTGCATAAGTTGTTGCATTTGGTGCTATAGAAAATAAGCTTGCATGTCTAATTCTTTGAGTCCCGAGTAGTGGGAATGCTTGATATGTCCTGTAGGCATCCATTTGAGTAGTTGCTATCAATCTTACAAGGCTTTATTGACATAATTTTGTGGCCCAAAAATTTCAGAATTTTTTGTTCAGGAAAAATGAGTTTCTTTAGGAGGAGCTCTTCAGAGAGGCGTTCTTTAGGAGAGTCGTCAAGCGGAAGCTCAGTTCGACATAGAGCCGAGAGCTAATCAAATAGTCATGGCCGATGCAAAATCCTGTCAGTGGCCAAGCGATGAGTTCATGATAAATGCGGGAATCAAAGAGGAATTTGATCATTTCATTGAAAATACCGGCCTCACCGACTTCCTTGCAGATAAGTGTGTCCAACATTATAACCTTACCCGTACTTTGATAGATGGATTTCGCTTTCAAGAGAGTAACTCTAGGGTGTTATTTAAATTATCTGATGAATCTTTTAGCATGAACCTAGAAGAGTTATCGATTGCTTTCAAACTTCCACTTTGGGGTTCAATTGAGAAACCATCAAAAATTGCTTATAATATGTTTCTCAAAAGTATTTGTGTGGGGGAACACAGGGAAGTATCGCATGCTAGAATTAAGAGTATACAATTTCCCTCTATTTGTTACTTTGCATTGTTCAATGGGAGATGCTCAGTAAGAAAATAGCAGTGCAGTGCACCGTGTGCCCATGATATAAGCCTTATACATACTGCTATGACGGGGGAGCGACATTTTTACCTCGGTTCAATTGTTGCCCAAAGGTTACACTCCAACTCTAGTAATGGGGAACTATATGGAGGCATTTATGCATCCCACGTAGCTACACATTTGAGAGTGTCACTCCAACCTAATGATCCCATTTTACCTGAGCTATATTTAGATTATGAAGCTATGCGTTCTCACGAATTTCTTGTGGAACGTCCTAGGGGCTATGAGTACAACCTAATATTTGGAAAATACACGCCCACACCTGTCTTTTTTCCTGCACCTTCCCTTTTTAACTTTTAGGCTCGAGAAATACATTACATTCTTGAGGACGAGGTGCGAGAGCACAATGCTATGATGGAGGTTGCTTGCTTGGCAGCGAAGGCTGCTTGTCTGGCAGAGGAGGAGGCCAGGAATGCCTCCATGAGTTACCACTTCAACTATTACTTAGATCGTGAGTGGTGATTACCAAGCTAGAAAAAAGCCTAGGCTTGGGGGAATACATATTTCTCACCGACATTACATTCATGTTCTCACACTTCATACGAATTGTCGGTGTTCATCCTCTTTCTTTGTATGTCCATGTTAGCTTTATTTTTAGCTTTCTTTTTGTGTGTTTATAAAACTTTGAAAATCCAGAATCATTTCTTGCTTCTTTCCAGTTCTTTTCTTTTCCTCGTTTCTTTAGCTATAGTACTAAAAAGAAAACCAAAAAGATTTCCTTTGCTTGTTGGGAGATTTCCCGTGTAAATAATTTTTTCTCGTTCTTGTTTTTCCCTTAGTTTCTTTGCTTGCTCAAGAAAAAAAAACTCCAAAAATATTTTTGTGTCTTTCTTTGAATTTCTTTTCTTTTGTTGAGTTGTCGAAAGGTGAAGACCAAGATGAAAATGCTGAGTGGCTCTCATATCCTTTATTGATGATCTAACAGAGAGCCAATTTTACTTTGTCTTCTCCTTTGTCTTAAATTGCCCTGCAGATTCCAGCTTAGTGCATGACATTCTTGCACTATTACTATTATCACACCGTTCGATCGTACAAATGAAAGGCAATAATTACAATATTTGATGAAGTGTCTGTGGCAAAGGAAGCTGGTATGAACTCTTCTTGTCTTCTTTTTTTGTAAATATGTTTAGCCGATTTGATCCCGATTCAGTATATCATGAGTAAACATGTTCGGGATGACAATTAGAGATTATATCTTCTCATGCCATGCCTAAATAGCTAGGAGTTAATAATGATCTATCTTGTGTGTCAACATGCATTAAAATGGTTATAATATGGTATGGTATTATCGTATTTTCCTTTCAGAAATTCAAGCGGTTTAACTTGGTCCATGTGCAAACATGTAATTGAATCAAAACCAATATAGCCTTCATGATGCTTAAGTTAAGAGTGTTCATATCCTACTCATGCTACATCCAATGTTAATTATTCAAAATGCATGTTCATGACAGTTGTTGCTCTATAGATGGTCGCTTCTGAACCTATTGCTAGCCTTCACCTATACTAAGTAGAAATGCTGCTTGTGCATCCAAATCCTTAAACCAAGTTATTCCAATGAGTCCACCATACCTACCTATATGCGGTATTACCCTGCCGTTCCAAGTAAATTTGCATGTGCCATCTCCAAATATTCAAATAAACATCCTTTTTTGTGCACTCATTTCGCTCATGGAGCGATGGGGCGGTCAATATTTTCCATGCTAAGCAAGTTATTCTCAGGACAATCATTTATTCGCCGTCATTGCACGACAGAGTCTAGTAAGAGGGATGCCCAGTCCCACATAATCGACATAAATTACACCAACTCCTTGGGACAATGATTGATTAGAGGGCAACCATGGATTCGGCTAGCCATGGAATGTGTTTAGATGGTGGATAGGAGTAAACTTTACTATTTGTTTGGGAACATCCAATAATGAGTTTATCATGGAAAATGTAGAAAACCTTTGTCGTAACGTTGACAAGAAAAGTGCACCGCTCAAAAATTATACTTTCACCCTTGTTTTAAGCTTCGAGCCCTAGCACTTCTGCAAATCAATGCTTCCCTCTGCGAAGATCCTATCTATTAACTTTTATGTTAAGTCATCATCCTCTTACTAAAAACACCAGACCCGAGAGCACTATTGTCATTCTTATGCATTTAGTTTAGTTAGTGTTCGATATGAGCATGGTTGGATCTTTTCTACCCTGAATTATAATGTTTAATCGCTGCTTGGATCTCAAAGGTGCTCTGCATTTATGTTTTGCAGTCTCAGGAAGGGCTAGCGAAATACCATGTCACCATATTGCATTATAGTGTTTTGACAAATTGTTCTCATAGGAGATGTTTTGTTATTTCTTTCTAGCTGGTTATGTTTTTCATGAGTTAACATAATATCTATTTGTTGTCATGGATGTGTCTATCTATGATTTATGTTGAAAATTTGAGCACTAGCTAAGCATGTGTATAATAACGAGAACAAAAGGGTTTGTAAAAGTTTTGTTTATCACTTTCAGATTATCAACTGAATTGCTTAAGGACAAGCAATGAGTTAAGCTTGGGGGAGTCGATGCGTCTCAAACGTAACTACTTTTCCAAACACTTTTGCTCTTTTGTCTCTAATTTGCATGATTTGAATGAAACAAACCCGGACTAGCGTTGTTTTTAGCAGAACTACATTGGTTATTTTTGTCCAGAAATAAAAGTTCTCGGAATTGGACGAAACTTTTTGTGGATTTTTTCTGGAATACATAAGGAATTTTGGAGCGAAGAACTTCCGGAGCGGGTGGACCAGAAGGCCACCATGCAACCCCCTATGGGCACGACCAGATGGCTTGTGGGGCCCTCGAGGCCCCTCCCAGCCTAATTCCAACTCCATAAATTCACATCCATGGAGAAAAATCAGAGAGAAGATTTCATCATGTTTCATGAGACGAAGCCGCCGCCACCTCCTATTCTTCCTCCGAAGGGCTGATGTGGAGCCTGTTTTAGGCTCTAGAGAGGGGAAATCGTTGTCTTCGTCATCAACAACCCTTATCCATCAACACCGCCATGATGCTCACCACTAGGAGTGGGTAATTCCTTTGTAGGCTTGCTGGATGGTGGTGGGATTGGATGGAATTGATCATGTAATCGAGTTAAGTTTGATAGGGCTTGATCACTAGTATCCGCTATGTTCTGAGATTGATGTTACTATGACTTTGCTATGCTTAATGCTTGTCACTAGGGACCAAGTGCCATGATTTCAGATCTGAACCTATTATGTTTTCATGAATATAAGAGTGATTTGGATCCTATCTTGCAAGTTATATGTACCTATTAGGTGTCATGATCCGCATACCCCAAGGTGACACTAATTGGGATTCTTTCTAGTGATTGCCGTAGTTTCAGGAGTTCATGTATTCACCATGTGTTAATGCTTTATTTCGGTTCTCTATTAAAAGGAGGCCTTAATACCCCTTACTTTCCAATAGGACCCCATTGCCACGGGAGGGTAGAACAAAAGATGTCACGCAAGTTCCTATTGCAAGCATGTATGACTATATACGGAATACATGCCTACATTACATTGATGAATTGGAGCTAGTTCTGTGTCGCCCTAGTGTGTAACTGTTATATGATCAATATCATCCAAATCATTATCCATCACCGATCCACGTGCCTACGTGTTACATATACTGAATCTTGCTAAGATACTATTGCTATTGTTACTGTCACACTTGCTACAAAACTGCTACTCTCACTATTACTGTTACTTTTTGTAAGGGCATATTTCTCCTTAAGTGGTTTTGGTGATTGATGGCAATGCCTTTGCGGACTAATCATGTGCATTGAGCATTTCAGATATCTCATGTCTAGGCACAAGACGATTCGGTGCCCCTCAGAGCTTATCGAAGACGGTTGTTCTCTACGTTTCCTTTTGGTGGATTTGAGTCGTAGGAAAGCCGTACTATTAAGAGGGGGTCCGCTTCGGAAAGGTTTGTGTGGAATCAATACGTACACATCTAACCTATTTGCACCACCTTTCCTTTATTTAAATGGAGCACCAGTTGTTTTCCTTGTCTATGCAAAGTGAAGCCTGCGGGGGTACATGCTTTCAGTGGCCAGCGGTAGTACCGCTCAACGGAACGGTAGTACCGCAGGAGCCCACGGTAGTACCGCTCCGTGTAGTAGTAGTTCTGCTGTCCCCTGCCCTTGTACGTATGCCTACGGTAGTAGGCGTAGATGTAATTTTTTACATCTACCCTATTGCGATAGTATCGTGATGCAGTTTCGGTACTACCGTGCCAGACTTTTTCGCAGCTTCGTCCTCAGCGGAGGTAGGCACAGAAGTAATTTTTTACTTCCATGCATCTCCAAGTGCCAGTCTCTACCGACCATGCGTAGTACCGCATGGGTTCGCGGTAGTACTGCTCCGACGGTTCTACCGCTAGCTACCTAGTGCAATCGGCCCGAGTCTGATACTTCCGTGCGAGCGGTAGTACCGCATGTCATAGCGGTAGTACTGGAAGCCCTTGCGATAGTACCATGGTCTTTTGCGGTAGTACCATGACGCACGGGGCTGAGGGTGGGGATAACGGTTCGATCTTATCCCCCACTATAAAAGGGAGGTCTTCTTCCTCAAGAAGACTACCTCTTCCTTTCCCAAGCTCCATTGTTGTTCAAAGCTCCATTTTAGCCCGATCTCTCTCCCTAGCCAATCAAACTTGTTAATTTTCTAGGGATTGGTTGACAAGGCCTCGATCTACACTTCCACCAAGAGAAATTTGATTCCCCCCACTAATCCCTTGCGGATCTTGTTACTCCTGGGTGTTTGAGCACCTTAGACGGTTGAGGTCACCTCGGAGCCACATTCCATTTTGGTGAAGCTTCGTGGTGTCATTGGGAGCCTCCAATTCAGTTGTGGAGATAGCCTCAACCTCGTTTGTAAAGGTTCGGTTGCCGCCTTCAAG
This sequence comes from Hordeum marinum, assembly GCA_022496015.1. Taxonomy (NCBI): domain Eukaryota; kingdom Viridiplantae; phylum Streptophyta; class Magnoliopsida; order Poales; family Poaceae; genus Hordeum; species Hordeum marinum. The sequence goes on along the minus strand of CM039672.1, from coordinate 342,681,059 downwards.
GGCACCAATTGTGGAATCATGACATCTCGCATTGTGTGAGGGCGTGAGGAGAATATGGTGGCCCTAGTGGCTTCTTGGGGAGCATTGTGCCTCCACACAGCTCCAACGGAGACGTACTTCCTCACAAGGGAAGGAACTCCGGTAACACATCCTCGTCTCCACCGGATCCACTTTTGGTTATCTCTGACCTTTACTTCTTGCAAGCTATTATTGTGTTGTATCCCTTGCTTGCTTGTGTACTTGTTGTGTTTAGCATCATATAGGTTATTCACCTAGTTGCACATCTAGCAAACTTATTTGATGCTAAGCCTAAATTGTTAAGGAAAAGTTAAAAATTGTTGGTTGCCTATTCACCCCCCTCTAGTCAACCATATCGATCCTTTCAATTGGTATTAGAGCCACATCTATTTATTAAGGGTTTCGCCACCCGAAGAGTATGGCTGGCGAAGAGGAGCGTGTGGGAGAATTCCCGAGGCCGTGGGAGTGAACATGGTCTCACATGTGGATTTGAATGAAGCCTTGTCCTTACTCAAATCCTCCATGGCGACCGAGGTTCAATCCATGTTCAAAGATTTCCTTAATACTCTTAAAGTATCTACCGATGCGGTGCAAGTGGTCAAACCCACTAACTCGACATCGGATGTTAACTCCGGTAAGGAGGGGGCTAGTGCTGATAAGGATAATCATTCTCAACGAGTTATTGGGCCGGGGAGCTTTGCCTCAGTTCCCCCTCCTATGGTCTATGGAGGACCGGTGCACCCACCTCATATAGTTAATCATGGCCCTCCTACTAAAGTTGTTAAGAATGATTTTGCTAACTGGGTTTTCAGTATCTAGTCTCATCTAGATCACAACTCTATTCATCTCATGAGAGTCATTGAAGAATGATACTATCCTCATGATCCACACAATCTTACTCCAAGAGAACAAGCGGATAAACAACTAAATTCTTCCTCCTTGTTCATACTCCAAGCAGCCGTTCCTACTGAAGACCTACCACACCTACTGACCTTCACTGTTGCTAAAGAGTGTTGGGAACACATCATCTCCATGTACAAGGGCAGTTCAAGCATTCAACGGTCAAACTATGAAGTTGTCCTTGATCAGTTAGATGAGTTTATGATGATAGAGGATGAGGAACTGTGTGAGCTCTATAGAGGGGTGACCGCTCTCGCTGTTTCCCTCGAGGATCATGGCAGCAAGGATGTTGATGATACTTGGATCAAGCATAAGTTTCTAAAGGCCATTGTGCCCTACAACAAGGCCATGCCCGCTATCATCCGTCAAAGGCCGGACTTTCACACCTTGTCTTCTGGTGATGTGTTGCATGAATTTATTGCAATGAACATCCTGAACACGACAGATGATGATGCTGTCGCTCACGTTCAACGGTCAAGGAAATCCTCTCCCAACCTTGCTTTGAAGGACAAGGTCAGTCAAAAGGAAGAAGAACAAGAAGAAGAGGGTTGCCCCGAGGACACCAAATATGCTTACCATGAGCGCATGGCTCTTGCGTCCAGACACTTTTGGGGCAACAAGAGAAACACAAGGCCCAATTTCTCCAAGAACAACTTAAATGGGTCAAAGGGCAAGCAACGTGTGAGAACATGCTATGACTATGGTAATGTGAGTCACTTTGTGGTGGATTGCCCATATGATAAGAGGGAAGACAATGGTGGCAAGCTCATTCGCAAAGATAAGGCCAAGTCCTTTCCAAACAAAACCAACTTCACCAAGAAGGCTCCTCACAAAGTATTGGTGGATCAAGAAGAGTATGCCTTAGATGATGATGTTGATGACGAAGACACAAGCGGTGAATGAATGGCAATGGCATCCATGGCAATTCCTTCATCTACCCCAACAAAGGTGTCACTCTCCGACACCCCCAATGAGAACATCGTCGCGAGGTGCCTCATGGCTAAAGGTATCACCAAGGGGTTTGCTTCCGGAGGAACATCATGGTTGCTCGATAGTGGATCGACAAATCATATGACCGGAAGCAAGGACTTGGTGGTGGACGTTCATCCTGACACATCTATGGCCACGCAAGTCTCATTTGGTGATGATGCAATTTCAAAGGTATTGGGTCTTGGCAAGGTGATAATCTGTCCGGAACTCTCCGTAGAGAATTTTATGCTTGTTGAGACCCTTGTTGGGAAACGTCGCATGGGAAACAAAAAATTTCCTATGCACACGCAAACCTATCCATGGTGATGAGCATCTACGAGAGGGAGAGTGGATCTATGTACCCTTGTAGATCGCTAAGCGGGAAGCGTTAAGAAACACGGTTGGTGTAGTCGAACTTCTCCGCGATTCAAATCGCCGAGCGTCCCACGATCTAATCACGAACCGTCCCGCGAACCAATCACGAACCGTCCCGTGATCTCGTCATGATCCGTCCCGCGATCTGATCACGAACGTCCCGTGGCCTTGATCACGATCCTTCCGATCTAGTACCGAACGGACGGCACCTCCGCGTTCAGCACACGTGCAACTTGATGACGATCGCCACCGTCTTGATCCAGCAAGAGGAAGTGGAGAGGAGGAAGAGTTCTCCGGCAGCGTGACGACGCTCCAGAGATGGTGGTGGAGTTATTCCTGCAGGGCTTCGCCTAAGCACTGCAGAAATCCGATCTAGAGGAGAAACTATGCACTGGAGGTTAGGGTTGCACGTTGAAGAAAGAACTAGTGCAAAACCCTTGAAACACTCTAGTATATATAGGAGGAGAGGAGGATGAGACGCAGCCTAGGCCTCCAAGGCTAGCTGGTTCGGCCGGCTAGGAGGGAGGAGTCCTCCTCCTTCTACTCCAAGTAGGATTAGGACTCCTTCCTTATATAGCCCCCTTTTGCCTTTTTCCACCTTTTTCCTTTTTGGTATTTGCCCTCCTGGCACCATGGGCCTTTGTGGCTGTTCAACCAGACCACTAAGGGCTGGTTATTATTCTCCCACAGCCCATGGACCCTCTAAGGTCGAAATACCTCTTCCGGAGGCCTCCCGGTACACTCCCGGCACTCCCGGTACACTACCGATTAGCCCGAAACTTTTCCGGCGACCAATCTGGGACTTCCTATATATGAATCTTTACCTCCAGACCATTCCGGAGCTCCTCGTGACGTCCGGGATCTCATCTGGGACTCCGAACAACCTTCGGTCACCACCATACATAACTCTACACTACCGAAACGTCACCGAACCTTAACTGTGCAGACCCTGCGGGTTCGAGAACTATGTAGACATGACCGAGACACCTCTATGGTCAATAACCAATGGCGGGACCTGGATGTCCACATTGGTTCCTACATATTCTACGAATATCTTTATCGGTCGAACCTCTATGTCAAGGATTCAGTTAATCCCGTATGATGTTCCCTTTGTTCTTCGGTATGTTACTTGCCCGAGATTCGATCGTCGGTATCTCCATACCTAGTTCAACCTCGTTACTGGCAAGTCTCTTTACTTGTTCCATAATACAAGATACCGCAACTAACAATTAGTCACATTGCTTGCAAGGCTCATTGTGATGTTGTATTACCGAGTGGGCCCCGAGATACCTCTCCGTCACACGAACTAACAAATCCCAGTCTCGATCCATGCCAACTCAACAGACACCATCGGAGATACCTGTAGAGCACCTTTATAGTCACCCAGTTACGTTGCGATGTTTGATACACACAAGGCACTCCTCCGATATCCGTGAGTTGCATGATCTCATGGTCATAGGAACATATACATTGACATGGAGAAAACAGTAGCAATAAACTAAAACGATCATACGCTACGTTTGTAGTTTGGGTCTTGTCCATCACATCATTCTCCTAATGATGTGATCCTGTTATCAAATGACATCACATGTTAATGGCTAGGAAAACCTGACCATCTTTGATCAACGAGCTAGTTCACTAGAGGCATACTAGGGACACAGTGTTGTCTATTTACCCACACATGCAATGAGTTTCCAATCAATACAATTATAGCATGGATGATAAATGATTATCATGAACAAGGAAATATAATAATAAACACTTTATTTATTGCCTCTAGGGCAAATTTCCAACAGTCTCCCACTTGCACTAGAGTCAATAATCTAGTTCACATCACTATGTGATTTACATGGTAATGAATCGTACACCCATACAGTTCTGGTGTTGATCATGTTTAGCCCTTGGAAGAGGTTTAGTCAAAGGATCTGCAACATTCAGATCCGTGTGCACTTTGCAAATATTTATGTCCTTCTCCTTGATGTAGAACCGGATGGAGTTGAAGCGTCGCTTTATGTGTCTGGTCCTCTTGTGAAACCTTGGTTCCTTGGCTAGAGCAATGGCACCAGTGTTGTCACAGAACAGGTTTATTGGATTCAGTGCACTAGGCACTACTCCAAGATCTGTCATGAACTGCTTCATTCAGACACCTTCCTCCGCTGCCTCCGAGGCTGCGATGTACTCCGCTTCGCACGTAGAATCAGCTACCATGCTTTGCTTGGAACTGCACCAGCTTACCGCTCCCCCGTTAAGAATAAATACGTATCCGGTTTGCGACTTAGAGTCGTCCGGATCAGTGTCAAAGCTTGCATCAACGTAACCCTTTACGACGAGCTCTTCATCACCTCCATAAACGAGAAACATATCCTTTGTCCTTTTCAAGTACTTGAGGATATTCTTGACCGCTTGCCAGTGCTCCACTCCAGGATCACTTTGAAACCTTTCGGCCATACTTATGGCAAGGCTGACATCAGGTCTTGTGCACAACATTGCATACATGATAGAGCCTATGGCTGAAGCATAGGGGATGACACTCATCTTTTCTTTATCTTCTGCAGTCACTGGGCATTGAGTGTTACTCAACTTCACACCTTGTAACACAGGCAAGAACCCTTTCTTGGACTGCTCCATTTTGAACTTCTTCAAAACTTTATCAAGGTATGTGCTCTGTGAAAGTGCTATTAAGCGTATCGATCTATCTCTATAGATCTTAATGCCTAATATGAAAGCAGCTTCTCCTAGGTCCTTCATTGAAAAACTCTTATTCAAATATTCCTTCACGCTTTCTAGCATTTCTATATTTTTATCCAATCAGCAATATGTCAACCACATATAACACTAGAAACGCTATAGAGCTCCCACTCACTTTCTTGTAAATACAGGCTTCTCAATAAACTTGTATAAACTCAAACGCTTTGATCACCTCATGAAAGCGCTTATTCCAGCTCCGAGATGCTCGCACCAGTCCATAAATGGATCGCTGGAGTTTGCAAACTTTGTGAGCATTCTCTGGATCGACAAAACCTTCGGGTTGCATCATATACAACTCTTCCTCAAGGAAACCGTTGAGGAACGCCGTTTTGACATCCATCTGCCAAATTTCATAGTCGAAATAAGTAGCTATTGCCAACATGATTCTGACAGACCTAAGCATCGCTACGAGTGAGAAAGTCTCATCGTAGTCAACTCCTTGAACTTGTGAAAAACCCTTTGCCACAAGTCGAGCTTTATAGACGGTGACATTACCGTCCGCGTCCGTCTTCTTCTTAAAGATCCATTTGTTCTGAATTGCCTTTCGCCCTTCAGGTAGTACTTCCAAAGTCCATACTTTGTTTTCATACATGGATCCCATCTCGGATTTCATGGCCTCTAACCATTTCTCGGAATCCGGGCCCATCACTGTTCCTCCATAGCTCGTAGGTTCATTGTTGTCTAACAACATGACCTCCAAGACAGGGTTGCCGTACCACTTGGGAGTAGTACGCGTCCTTGTCGACCTACGAGGTTCAATAGTAGCTTGATCCGAAGTTTCATGATCATCATCATTAACTTCCTTTTCTACCGTTGTAGGTTCCACAGAAACATCTTTCTGCGCTGCGCTAATTTTTGGTTGAATTAAAGGTTCAATAACCTCATCAAGTTGTATTTTCCTCCCACTCAATTCTTTCCAGAGAAACTCTTTCTCAAGAAATGTTCCGTTCTTTGCGACAAACACTTTGTCTTCGGATCTGAGATAGAAGGTATACCCGACTGTCTCTTTCAGGTATCCTATGAAGACGCATTTCTCCGCTTTGGGTTCCAGCTTTTCAGGCTGAAGCTTTTTGACATAAGCATCACACCCCCAAACTTTAAGAAACGACAACTTTGGCCTTTTGCCAAACCACAGTTCATATGGCGGCATCTCAACGGATTTTGATGGTGCCCTATTTAAAGTGAATGCAGCTGTCTCTAGTGCATAACCCCAAAACGATAGTGGCAAATTGGCAAGAGACATCATAGAATGCACCATATCTAATAAGGTTCGATTACGACGTTCAGACACACCATTACGCTGTGGTGTTCCGGGCGGTGTCAACTGTGAAACAATTCCACATTGTCTTAAGTGACTGCCAAACTCATAACTCAAATATTCACCTCCTCGATCAGATCGCAGAAATTTAATCTTCTTGTTACGATGATTCTCAACTTCACTCTGAAATTGCTTGAACTTTTCAAACATTTCAGACTTGTGTTTCATCAAGTAAATATATCCATATCTACTCAAGTCATCAGTGAAGGTGAGAAAGTAACGATATCCACCGCGCGCTGCAACATTCATTGGACCGCACAAATCAGTATGTATGATTTCCAATAAGTCACTTGCCCGTTCCATTGTTCCAGAGAACGGCGTTTTAGTCATCTTGCCCATGAGGCATGGTTCACATGTGTCAAGTGATTCAAAATCAAGTGACTCCAAAAGTCCATCAGTATGGAGCTTCCTCATGCGTTTTACACCAATATGACCTAAACGGCAGTGCCACAAGAAAGTGGTACTATCATTATCAACTCTACATCTTTTGGCATCAATGTTATGAACATGTGTGTCATCACTATCAAGATTCAATATGAATAAACCCCTAACATTGGGTGCATGACCATAAAAGATATCACTCATATAAATAGAACAACCTTTATTCTCTGATTTAAATGATTAACCGTCTCGCAATAAACAAGATCCAGATATAATGTTCATGCTTAACGCAGACACTAAATAACAATTATTCAGGTTCATCACTAATCCTGATGGTAATCGAAGAGAGAGCGTGCCGAGGGCGATCACATCAACCTTGGAACCATTTCCCATGCGCATCATCACTTCGTCCTTTGCCAGGCTTCGTTTATTCCGTAGTTCCTGTTTTGAGTTACAAATGTGAGCAACCGAACCGGTATCAAATACCTAGGCACTACTACGAGAACTAGTAAGGTACACATCAATAACATGTATATCGTATATACCTTGTTTGTCTTTGGCCGCCTTCTTGTCAGCCAGTTACTTGGGGCAGTTCCGCTTCGAGTGACAAGTTCCTTTGCAATGAAAGCACTCAGTTTCTGGCTTAGGTCCATGCTTAGGCTTCTTTGCAGGAGTAGCAACTGCTTTGCCATCCTTCTTGGTTTTACCCTTCTTGCCTTTGCCCTTGCCATTTTTCTTGAAACTAGTGGTTTTATTGACCATCAACACTTGATGTTCTTTCTGGATTTCAGACTCAGCGACTTTCAGCATCGCAAACAGCTCGGATGATGACTTGTTCATCCCGTGCATGTTATAGTTCATCACAAAGCTCTTGTAACTAGGTGGCAGTGATTGAAGAACTCTGTCAATGATCGCCTCTTGCGGAAGGGTAATTCCCAACTCAGCTAGACGGTTTGAATACCCAGACATTCTGAGTATATGCTCATTGATAGACCCATTCTCCTCCATCTCGCAAGCATAGAACTTATCGGAGGTCTCATACCTCTCGATCCGGGCATTCTTCTGAAAAATAAACTTCAACTCCTGGAACATCTCATATGCTCCATGACGTTCAAAACGTCTTTGAAGTCCCGGTTCTAAGCCATACAATATTGCACACTGAACTATTGAGTAGTCTCCAGCACGAGCCTCCCAAGCGTTCTTAACGTCTTCGAGGTCATGTCTTCTGCTTGGTCACCAAGCGGTGCATCAAGGACATATTGTTTCTAGGAAGCCGTGAGGATAATCCTCAGATTACGGGCCCAATCAACAAAGTTACTTCCATCATCTTTCAACTTAGCTTTCTCTAGGAATGCATTAAAATTCAGGGGTGCTACTGCGCGAGCCATTGATCTACAACATAAATATGCAAAGGTTACTTAGACTATTGTTCAAGATAATGAGTTTAGTTAATCAAATTAATAAAGCTCCCACTCAAATTGACATCCCTTAGGTCATTCTGAGTGTCACATGATCCAAATTCACCAACTCAAGTCCGATCATCACGTGAGTTAAGGTGGATTCAATGGTGAACATCATTATGTTGATCATATCTACTATATGACTCATGTTCGACTTTTCGGTCTCTTGTGTTCCGAGGCCATGTCTGTACATGCTAGGCTCGTCAACTTTAACCCGAGTGTTCTGCACGTGCAAATCTGGCTTGCACCCATTGTATGTGAACGTAGAGTCTATCACACCCGATCATCACGTGGTGTCTCGACACGATGAACTTTCGCAATGGTGCACACTCGGGGAGAACACAATTTATCTTGAAATTTAAGTGAGGGATCACCTTATAATGCTACCGTCATACTAAGAAAAACAAGGTGCATAAAAGGATTAACATCACATGCAATTCATAAGTGACATGATATGGCCATGAACTTGTGCTTAAGATCTCCATCTTCACAGCACCGACATGATCTCCATCGTCACCGGCATGACACCATGATCTCCATCATCTTGATCTCCATCAATGTGCTGCCATAGGGGTTGTGGCGCCAGCTGCTTCTACTTCTATTGCTACCGTTTAGCGATAAAGTAAAGCATTACATAGCACTTAATGATTGACACGCAGGTCATACAATAATTAAAGACAACCCTATGGCTCCTGCCGGTTGCCGTACTCATCGACATGCAAGTCGTGAAATTCTATACATCACATGATCATCTCATACATCACATATATCTCATCATGTAATTGGCCATATCACATCACAACATACCCTACAAAAACAAGTTAGACGTCCTCTAATTGTTGTTGCATGTTTTACGTGGCTGCTACGGGTATCTAGCAAGAACGATTCTCACCTATGCATAAACCACAACGGTGATACATAAGTTGCTTTTCAACCTTCTCAAGGACCGCCTTTATCAAATCCGATCCAACTAAAGTAGGAGAAACTGACACCCGCTAGCCATCTTTTGCAACAAGTGCAGTTGAGGGAACCGGTCTCTCGTAAGCGTACGAGTAAGGTTGGTCCGGGCTGCTTCATCCCACAATACCGCTGAACCAAAACACGACCAAGGGAGGAAGCAATCTAAGCATCAACGCCCACAAACCTTTTGTGTTCTACTCGAGATCTCATCGAACCATCAACCTAGCTCATGATGCCACTGTTGGGAAACGTCGCATGGGAAACAGAAAAATTCCTATGCACACACAAACCTATCCATGGTGATGAGCATCTACGAGAGGTAGAGTGGATCTACGTACCCTTGTAGATCGCTAAGCGGGAAGCATTAAGAAACGCGGTTGGTGTAGTCGAACTTCTTCGCGATACAAATCGCCGAGCGTCCCGCGATCTAATCACGAACCGTCCCGCGAACCAATCACGAACCGTAACGCGATCTCGTCACGATCTGTCCCTCGATCCGATCACGAACGTCCCGTGGCCTTGATCACGATCCTTCCGATCTAGTACCGAACGGACGGCACCTCTGCGTTCAGCACACGTGCAGCTTGATGACGATCTCCACCGTCTTAATCTAGAAAGAGGAAGTGGAGAGGAGGAAGAGTTCTCCGGCAGCGTGATGGCGCTCCGTAGATGGTGGTGCAGTTATTCCTGCAGGGCTTCGCCTAAGCACTGTAGAAATCCGATCTAGAGGAGAAACTATGCACTGGAGGTTAGGGTTGCACGTGGAAGAAAGAACTATATAGGAGGAGAGGAGGAGGAGACGCAACCTTGGCCTCCAAGGCTAGCTGGTTCAGCCGGCTAGGAGGGAGGAGTCCTCCTCCTTCTACTCCAAGTAGGATTAGGACTCCTTCCTTATATAGCCCCTTTTTGCCTTTTTCCACCTTTTTCCTTTTTGGTATTTTTCCCTCCTGGCACCATGGGCCTTTGTGGCTGTTCCACCAGCCCACTAAGGGCTGGTTATTATTCTCCCACAGCCCATGGACCCTCTAAGGTCGAAATACCTCTTCCGGAGGCCTCCCGGTACACTACCGGCACTCCCGGTACACTACCGATTAGCCCGAAACTTTTCCGGCGACCAATCTGGGACTTCCTATATATGAATCTTTACCTCCGGACCATTCCAGAGCTCCTCGTGACGTCCGGGATCTCATCCGGGACTCCGAACAACCTTCGGTCACCACCATACATAACTCTACACTACCGAAACGTCACCGAACCTTAACTGTGCAGACCCTGCGGGTTCGAGAACTATGTAGACATGACCGAGACACCTCTACGGTCAATAACCAATGGCGGGACCTGGATGTCCACATTGGTTCCTACATATTCTACTAATATCTTTATCGGTCGAACCTCTATGTCAAGGATTCAGTTAATCCCGTATGATGTTCCCTTTGTTCTTCGGTATGTTACTTGCCCGAGATTCGATCGTCGGTATCTCCATACCTAGTTCAACCTCGTTACTGGCAAGTCTCTTTACTCGTTCCATAATACAAGATCCCGCAACTAACAATTAGTCACATTGCTTGCAAGGCTCATTGTGATGTTGTATTACCGAGTGGGCCCCGAGATACCTCTCGGTCACAAGGAGTAACAAATCCCAGTCTCGATCCATGCCAACTCAACAGACACCATCGGAGATACCTGTAGAGCACCTTTATAGTCACCCAGTTACGTTGCGACGTTTGATACACACAAGGCACTCCTCCGATATCTGTGAGTTGCATGATCTCATGGTCATAGGAACATATACATTGACATGCAGAAAACAGTAGCAATAAACTGACACGATCATACGCTACGTTTGTAGTTTGGGTCTTGTCCATCACATCATTCTCCTAATGATGTGATCCAGTTATCAAATGACATCACATGTCAATGGCTAGGAAACCCTGACCATCTTTGATCAACGAGCTAGTTCACTAGAGGCATACTAGGGACACAGTGTTGTCTATTTACCCACACATGCAATGAGTTTCCAATCAATACAATTATAGCATGGATAATAAACGATTATCATGAACAAGGAAATATAATAATAAACACTTTATTTATTGCCTCTAGGGCATATTTCCAACAACCCTCGCATACAATTTACTTTCTGTTCATCAACTCGCAATAATGGGTTTTAGTACCTTCTTTGGTATTGACTCTATGACCGTTTTGTGGAGCAAGACTCTTAAAGTAGCTTTTGTTGGGCATGCCGAGAACGGTCTCTATGTGGTGAACTTCTTGGAGCGACCCACTAAGACCGCAACTTGCCTAATGGCTAAAGTTGATGTGGGATGGCTTTGGCATCGCCGGCTAGCCCATGTCAATATGAGATCTTTGCAATGCCTCCTCGAAGGAGATCACATTCTTGGACTAACAAACATGAGTTTTGCCAAAGATCGTGCTTGCAGTGCTTGTATCGAAGGAAAGCTACATGAAAAGGCTCATCGTCCAACTACTACAATCTACTCAAAGAGGACCTTAGAGCTCCTTCACATGGATCTCTTCGGGCCTCCATCTTTTGACAGTCCTGGTGGAGGAAGATATTGCTTGGTGATTGTGGATGATTACTCGAGATATACTTGGGTATATTTCTTCAAGAGGAAGAGTGAGACCCAACAGACCGTCATCGACTTTGCAAATGAAGTCCAACGTCAACATGATGCGAAGATTCTGATGATCAGAAGTGAGAACGGCACTGAGTTCAAGAACTACACCCTAGATGAGTTTCTCAGTGATGAAGGGATAAAGCACCAATATTCCACACCTTACACCCCTCAACAAAACAGTGTTGCGAAGAGGAAGAACCGGACGTTGATGGATGCGGCAAGAACCATGATGGCGGATTTTAAATATCCATACGACTTTTGGGCCGAAGCCATCAACACAGCATGTCATGAATCAAATCGGCTCTATCTTTGCAAAGGCTTGATCAAGACTCCTTATGAGATTGTTACTGGGGACAAGCCCAACCTCAAATACTTCCGGGTGTTCGGTTGTAAGTGTTTCATTCTCAAGAAAGGTGCTCGTTTGTCTAAATTTGAATCTAGAGCCCATGAGGGCATATTTGTTGGTTATGCTGCAAACTCTCATGCTTACCGTGTCCTCAACAAGTCCATGGGACTCATTGAGGAGATGAGTAACATCGAGTTTGATGAAAATAATGGCTCCCAAGTGGAGCAAAGTGGTCTTTGTGATGTAGGTGATGAAATTCCTCCCCAATCCGTAAGAAGAATGGGTGTGGGACACTTCCTACCCATTGGGGAACCCCTTGTGGCCGAAGGAGAAGGACAATGTTCCACTCAAGTGGAACCATAACCAACGCAAGACCCACACACTTCCAAAGAACAAAATGAAGGTCTTCTACCACATGGACAAGATCAAGGGCAAGATCAATCTACTGATGATGGTGTTTCACCAAATGATGTCCAAGATCAAGTTCACGTCTCCGAGCAAGCTCAAGATCAAGATCTTCTTAAAGATCAAGAGCAAGCTCACGAAGGCGCTTAAGATCATCAAGAAGATAACTCTCAGAATGTTGTCCCTCAACCTTCCATAGAGGAAATATTAGAGAGATGAGCCACCAAGAATGTTGCCAAGCTCAAACTTAGACAACATTTGTTGGAAAACGTCTATGGCGACTTGCAAAAAGGGGTAACCACTCGTAAACAATTAACAAACTTTTGTGAGCATCACGAGTTTGTTTCTTGCATTGAGCCCCTTAAGGTACAAGATGCACTCGAAGATATGGAGTGGGTTGAAGCTATGCACGAAGAACTCAACAACTTCGAGCGCAACCAAGTGTGGCGATTGGTGCCAAGACCTCAGGAGAACCACAATGTTATTGGAACTAAATGGATCTTCAAAAACAAGCAAGATGCGAATGGTACCGTCATTTGCAACAATGCAAGATTGGTGGCACAAGTCTACTCACAAGTCGAGGGTATCGACTACGGTGAAACTTTTGCTCATGTTGCTTGCCTTGAATCTATTCACATGTTTCTTGCATATTCCTCTCGTCATAACTTTAAATTAGATCAAATGGATGTCAAGAGTACTTTTCTTAATGGTCCTCTTAAGGAGTTGGTATATGTCAAGCAACCCCTAGGGTTCGAGGATCCCAAGTTCCCCAATCATGTATACGTTCTCGATAAGGCTCTCTATGGCCTTAAGCAAGCCCCACACGTGTGGTATGAGCACCTTACCGAGATGTTGCAAGACCGTGGGTTTGAAATTGGGAAAATCGATCCCACTCTTTTTACGAAGAGGGTCAACGGGAACTTGTTCATATGCCAACTATATGTTGATGATATTATTTTTGGTTCTCCTAACAAAGCTTTCAATGAAGAATTTGCCACTTTGATGACAAATAAGTTTGAGATGTCTATGATGGGAGAGTTGAAGTTCTTCCTTGGTTTCGTAGTCAAGCAACAAAGTCAAGGTACCTTCATCAATCAAGCTAAATACACTCAAGACATGCTCAAGAGGTTCAAGATGGATGATCTCAATCCTCCCAAGGCCAACACACCCATGCCACTCAAATGCCATCTTGAAAGTGATACCAATGGTAAAGCAGTGGATCAAAAGGTATATTGCTCCATGATTGGATCTTTGCTTTACCTTTGTGCATATAGACCGGATATCATGTTAAGTGTGGGTATTTGTGCATGATTTCAACCCACACCTAAGGAGAGTCACCATGTGGCTATCAAGCGAATCTTTCGATATTTGGCTCATACCCCAAACTTTGGCTTATGGTATCCCAAGGGGGCTTTGTTTGATCTTGTTGGATATACTGACTCGGATTGGGAGGGAGACCGTGTGGATAGAAAGTCCACTTCCGGAGGCTGCCAATTTCTTGTTCGGTCTTTGGTAAGTTGGTCTTCAAAGAAACAAAATTATGTTTCTCTCTCGTCCACCAAGGCCGAGTATGTAGCTGCTGCCATTTGTTGTGCATAGATTCTTTGGATGAGGTAAACTTTAAAGGATTATGGTGTCAATTGTGACAAAGTGCTTCTTTTCTATGATAATGAAAGTGCCATTATGATCTCCAGCAACCCAGTTCACCATTGCAAGATGAAGCATATTGATATTCGTCATCACTTCCTCCGGGAACACGTCAAGCGAGGAGACATCAATCTTATCCATCTGAGCACTAACGAACAACTTGCAGATATATTTACGAAGCCACTGGATGAAGCAAGATTTCGCGAGTTAAGGCATGAGCTAAATATAATTGATTCGAGCAATGTGGATTGACTTAGTGCACACCTCACCACACTCATCATTATGTCTTGTCTAGGTGTAGGCATGGATTTAGGGGGAGTCCAGTTCGCTCAATGAACTATCCCTCCCCTTATTATGCATAAACTAATCAAAGTCTTTCACATACGCCATTTTTGATGGTTACTGTGCTTCAAAAGACGAGTCTTGGTCATGGGACCAAGGATAATTCTTCGTGGTGCCATACCATTTGACTCAAACATAGGTGGCTTTAGGGCCACCACCCTCTCTTCATGCGAAGTAGAGGTTCACTGTTTGGTCCTCATTTCAATTTCTACTCTGTTGGACCATGCTCTTGTTTTGACTTGCATCTTTGTCTTATCGTGTCTCTCATTTTTGTGCAAAAAGAAAAAAAATCTTTCTCTTCTTCTCTTTTTTCTCTGAAATCTAGCATTTTGTGGGAAGCACGATACAACCGTGGCAATCCACGGTACTACCGCTGGATTTAGACTGCCTCTATGCTTGCACAAGTGCGTCCCCGACATGGTACTACCGCCCCAAAACAAGGAAGTAAAAAAATTACTTCCGCTCCCGGAGCGGTACTACCGCTTATCGCACGGAAGTAAAAAAAATTACTTCCGCTCGATGAGCGGTACTACCGCAATAACCATGGTACTACCATGTCATCGAGTGTGCGTGGGGGTTAAGAGCTGGCAGGGGGAGTTCAAACTCGTCTCCAGCCACCCTCCTCTAATTCCCTCCGGTGGAATCATTCCCCACCTCGTTCTCTTGCCATGGACCCCCGGTATTTCCCCGAACTCTTCTCATTTTGCTTCTCTAGTTTTGAATCTAGGTTTAGGGGAAATATGAGTTGGTCTAGTGATTTTTGGCCAAATCTATGCATGAGGGTATGTTTTGAGAGTGTTAGTGCGGTAGAAGTGCTTATTGATAGGATACAACGGGCTAACTTTTGATCCACGGTTGTCGTTGATTTGTCACGGCAGATGTCCGGGTGAACGGACTTTAGGTTCGGGGCAGAAGCGCAACTATGTGGCGGCTTGAAGGGGTTGGTCAGAATCGAGAGACGCAAATTTACCCAGGTTCGTCCCCTCCAATGGAGGTAAAACCCTACGTCCTCCTTGTCTGGTATTGATGATGAATAAGATCTCTCGGTTACAAGGGTGTTGTTTTGCTACCTCTAATCACGAGAGCCTCTAATCTGTCTATCTCTAATCTCTTGTGTCTGTCTAAACTTGTGGACTTATGAACTTGTCTTTCTAGGGGTGCTCTACCCCTCCTTATATAAGTGGAGAGGGTAGGTTTACAAATAGAGTCCTACTAGGAGTAGGATTAGGACTAGTCTCTCTAGAATCATATTCCGGGTCTTGTTTCCTTCGGGAGGGAGTCTTTCTCTCTTTGACCCTTCTCTTGTGAGCCTCCTGGCGTCGACTTGCATGTCGGGTCTTGGGCCTGGTCATCCTGCGACCCACCTGTTGGGTCATCAATAAAACGTCATGTCTTGATCGGGTCTCCTGTGAGTCACCAGGCCGGGTCATACCGTAGGGTATATCCCCGACATTAGCCCCCAGGTTAGCTTGAATTTACTCATGCTAAGCTTCCTGAAATAAGAATAATAAATATGTTAAGTGGCCGGCTTGCTCCTTTGGCCGGCTTATGAAGTGGCTCCTCAGAAATCCGGGTCTCTTCTTTATATGAATGAGTCATCTTGAAAATCGAATTGCTTGTCAGTGTCCTTTGAAAAAAATTTGTAATAGAATACCCATATGCCATTGAGTCGGCTTCCAATACTTTGGCTTAATGAAAATTCTTGAAAATAAGAAATCCTCATGACGTAGATCCGGACTTCCATTTTTTGTGAAGCAGGGCGACTTATATAAACTCTGGCGGGTTATAATCTGTTGATAACGTCGGGTCATGATTGTTGATGACGCCGGGTCTAACAACTGAACTCCATAATTAACATCTTTAAAAAATTCTCCTCAACGTTTTTGATATGTCCATATTACCTGTAGCCCCCAAGCTCCAAGATTATCCAGGATAACTTGGTGCTTTTCAATAATATTTGGACTGTGTAGCCCCCAAGTGTCGGGTTGTCTTGCCTGCAGCAACCTAGGATTTATAACTGTCTTATACCTTATGAAACTTCAACAGGTGTAGCCCCCAAGGGCCAGCTCATCAAAATGTGATGTGCCGGGTCTTCAATTTGATCCTCATACTCTGTTTGAACAGCTGAATAGTGTAGCCCCCAAGTGCCGGGTCGCATGCCTGCAGCGACTTGGGACTTTAAATTTTTTGACCTGAGCGGTGTAGCCCCCAAGTGTCGGGTCAGTAAAACTTACTGGGCTGGGACTTAGAAAAATATAGAAAGGCCGGCCCATCTCTTTGAGATAATATGGTCTTGCTGACAATGTAATGATTTGAAAACCGGCTTGCATTAGCCCCAAAGTGCCATGGTGCATGCTTGCAGCGACATGGGACTTGCATAACTTATATAAACTGGACTTGAATAATGTAGCCCCCAAGGGTCAGGCTGCATGCCTACGGCGACTTGCGAACTTTAGCAATTTTGATCTGAATAGTGTAGCCCCCAAGTGCCAGGTCGCACGCCTGCGATGACTCGGGACTGTGTGAGAATAACTCATCATAATACACCTCAGAAGTTCTCTTGAACTGATACTGATCATATTTGAAAGAGCCCTTGATCGTGGCTGTAATATAACTCGGGATGAATATCCTGGAATAATTCCTTTGTCTTTGACATGGAATCCCTGCTCACAGTTGCGGTGCAACTCGGCAAATATATTTAATAAATCCATGAGTGTTGTAGATTACTACAGAGCACAGTTGAAGAAATCCGAGAACCAGTCAATTAGATGACATGACATTATATCTGATAAGGCGACTCTTCAAGAATAATCGACTTTCCACTCTAACGACGGCTCATCTTAATAGACAAGACCTGCAAAAATAAACAAGATAGAATATATTCTGCATTGTTGTTAGGGCAGCTTGAAAAAGCACAACCCAGAGATGTTTCAATCTTTCATAACATTGCTCCTTCTTTCATAATCTTGCTCTGACCCGGCTTGATAAGCCGGTATGACATGTGAATGTGATGCAATGTATGATGCAATGCATGATGATCTTTCTTTTTCAAAAACTTATGTGCCGGTTCTTCTGGGTGGACTCGCTAATTAAAACTCCTAATCGGTACAGGGTCTCTATCGAGATTGGCCGTGAATTTCTTAGAACGGCTCAGGGTCTCTAAGCAAGATTAACTGATAGGAAGTGTAACGTCCTTGAAAGAGACACGACAGGGCATGAGTACCCTGGTAGCCCATAAACTGCCTCTCACGTGACATAAATCCATCGTTTTAACCTTAAACAGTGCAGGGTCTTTAAAAGATTAACTGTCTAAGAGTAAGAACGGGCCACATAGCGGAGAGTCGGCAATAGATGAGAGAGTTTATCCTTGCTTTCCATAAGCCAGCCCTCACGTGACAGGAACCGCCGGTTTAACCTTAGCCAGTACAGGGTCTCTAACGAGATTGGCCGTCAATTTCTTTGAATCTGCTCAGGGTCTCTAAGCGAGATTAACTGGTAAGAGTTCGGCGGGTCACCTGGTGGAGTAGCAAGTTGCAAACGGGCAGGTTTAACTCTGGTGGCTTAAGAGCCGATCAAGAGGGTATGTAAGCTAAACCTGGTGGGTTGGAAGCCCCCAAATGACCTTTGTTGACGAAATCAACTGTTTGGCTTGAGAGCCGATCGATAGGGTGTGATAAGCTAAACCCGGCGGGTTGGAAGCCCCCTAGACGACCTTGTTGATGGAGTCAACTATTTGGTTTAAGAGCCGATCAATAGGGTGTGATAAGCTAAACCCGGAGAGTTGGAAGCCCCCTAGTGACCTTGTCGATGATATCAACTTGTGCACCATCTTGTAAGCCGCCATCTTGTATGAAGAAACGACAGAAGCTCCAAGTGACTTTATGATGATCCAATAAATCCGGGCACCCATTTTTGAATGGTGCATCACATCGGTTTGTCCTCTTGGGAAACTTTTAATCTTCCGCCAATAATGTAATAGCCCCCAGGATTGTGTTAACTTTGCAACGACCTAGGGCTCTCGTTGAAAACGACCAAATGTGTCTCGCCATGTCTATAGCCCCCGAGTCTTGAGTTGACTTGAAAAGGCGGCTTGAGAATCTCCACTGAAAGTTGAGGTTTGACCGTGGTGGGTTATAGATGATTCCGTATGATTTGTTTTGATATCCAGTCGATGGTTCATGCCGGGTGGTTGTTGAAATGAACCAAACTGTAATGGTGGCGACTTGTGCGCCTGTCCGTTTGGCGGCTCGTATCAACGAGCACTGCACCGATATATTGATGTAGATCAAACAGTGGTTGACGTCTTGCATGCGTCCGTTGGCCGGCTCATGCACGCGAGCACTGCACCGATATGTTGATGTAGATAAGACCGCAGGGCGGTAACTCATAAGCATCTGTTGGGCAGCTCGTACAGGCGAGCACTGCACCGATATGTTGATGTAGATAAGACCGCAGGGTGGTGACTCATAAGCATCCGTTGGGCGGCTCGTACTGGTGTGCGAAGCCACTTGCGTGTTGATGTAGGCGTAGAAACCATCCGCGGCATTGTAAGCCGGTGCTATTGTGAACGATGTCTATGGCGTTGTAAGCCGGCGCACATGGCGAGAGACGGCCATGGCTTTGTAAGCCGGCACGAATGGCGAGAGATGGCCACAATGTTGTAAGCCGACGCGGATAGCGAGAGACAGGCACGACGTTAGATACCAGCATGGATGGCGAGTCGTTGTGGCGTTGTTAAGCCGGCGTGGCCGCAAGAGACGGCTGCGGCGTTGTGAGCCGATTCATTAGTGTAAACCTGACCATATGAACGGCGGGTTGTATCCATCCGGTAGCTCGCCATGGCGCATATGCGGACGTGACCTCTGACGAAGGCGCGCGAGAACCAGACCGTCCTCTGACCATGCATTTAATCAATCTGCGTAAAAACATTACGGGCAAAGTAATATTTCTCAAAGGAAAAATATGTACTAATAACAATATATGAAAACTGATAGCACCTGGTATAGTTTATACTGGATATCGGATGATCCGTGTGTATTTGGATGAATTTTGAGCCGACCACACATTTTTTAGTCATCCCTTTCTCAGTCCCACCAACCCCTTTTTCTTGTCTGACTCGGACCATCGTGCGAGGGAGGGGGACAACTGATACGGGGACGGATTGGAGTGAGGATGCAGAGGCGGTGGCGGCAGTCGGCGGCTGGCTCAAAAGGAGCCGCGCAGGTGAGCCGGGGGTGCGCTAGGGAGTCGGTGCTACCCACGGGCACGACAGAGTAGGCCAAAGGCAAGGCGGGTGTAATGATGAGGCGTGACGAAGCGGCGACGAACCGGCCTGCACGGGCGCAGGCGCACGCGAGCGTGCAGTGGACGAGGAGAAGGTGGAGGCGGATCTAGCTCATGGGGGCACAGACGCGGGGGAGCGAGCCGGCGGGAAGCTAGCCAGCGGTGGAGCACGGCAGCGGCGGCGGCCCGAAACAACGCGGGCGAGCGGAGACAGGAGCAGCCTGACGCACGGAGGCAAGCCGCAACGGCGGCCGGTGCAAAGCCAGGGGCGAGGCGCAGCAGGGTGGCGCAGATGGCGACCCGCCAGAGGCGTTGGGGATGGCCCCGCGGGAGCGAGATGGCTCACGGCAGCAGGCCACTAGGCGAGGTGAAGTGAGCCAGTGTGCGGACGCAGCAGGGCGGAGTAGCGCACGGATATAGCAGAAGGCGGCCGGTTAGGGGCCCAGCTAGAGGCGGGTGAGCGGCGGACGTGACAGGTCGTGGTGTGCCAAAGCGGGAGCTCATCCGGTCAGGATGGCGGCTGAAGTGGAGCAGGGCGAGATGGAAGCAAACCGGTGTGGCAGCGGCGGCGAGGCTGCACGTAGGATGGGCGTGATAGTAGGTTGGCCATGGGTGGAGAGACGGCTTGGGGCAACTCCGTGGTAGCGGACGAGGTGGGCATGACAAGGCGTTCTTGGTCCCGTGGAACGCCGTCCGTGGAGGAAGGCAACTCGTGGCGAGGCTGTGCCGACGGGCGGCTTGGAACGGGGCCGTGTCCGTGGTCGTATTTGGATTCAGATCGTGGCTGGGCGAATCCACCTTTCGGTCCAGCTTTGGGTCGTGGCTTCTTTCTTGTTAGTCAAACTTTGAATTACCAATAGTACTGGATGCTCTATCTTCATGTGTTTGACGGATTGATGGATCAATTTTCCTTACGTACAAAAGTAGCAAGCAGTAGCACTTTGAATTGGTATTGCCTTGGAACTTGCCGGATCGACGACACGCATGAGGCATTGAGGGGTGACTTAGCAGCAAAAATCAATCTTCTGTCAGTTTCGGCTCCAACAGAAATCGATCCAAGGATGGATCGACAAATCATCAGAAAAGCATGTTGCGAACAAGCAGATGATGCACATCCTTTCACGCCGGTTCTTTTTCACTCAGTCAATCACGAGATTCTCGATCCTTTGAAGAGATCCCTCCGAGAACACAATACCACCGTACGCCTGGCCCCATGGTGGGGGCCAACTGTCGTGGATTTGTCACGGCAGATGTCCGGGTGAACGTACTTTAGGTTCGGGGCAGAAGCGCAACTATGTGGCGGCTTGAAGGCGTTGGTCAAAATCGAGAGACGCAAATTTACCCAGGTTCGGCCCCTCCGATGGAGGTAAAACCCTACGTCCTCCTTGTCTGGTATTGATGATGAATAAGATCTCTCGGTTACAAGGGTGTTGTTTTGCTACCTCTAATCACGAGAGCCTCTAATCTGTCTATCTCTAATCTCTTGTGTTTGTCTAAACTTGTGGACTTATGAACTTGTCTTTCTAGGGGTGCTCTACCCCTCCTTATATAAGTGGAGAGGGTAGGTTTACAAATAGAGTCCTACTAGGAGTAGGATTAGGACTAGTCTCTCTAGAATCCTATTCTGGCTCTTTTTCCTTCGGGAGGGAGTCTTTCTCTCTTTGGTCCTTCTCTTGTGAGCCGCCTGGCGTCGGCTTGCATGTCGGGTCTAGGGCCTGGTCGTCCTGCGACCCGCCTGCCGGGTCATCAATAAAACGTCATGTCTTGATCGAGTCTCCTATGAGTCGCTAGGCCGAGTCATACTGCGGGGTATTTCCCCGACAACGGTAGTACCGTTCTGATTTTTGATCCGTGTTCATGCAAAATATGCCCCGTGCGGTACTACCGCATCTGGTGTGGTACTACCGTCATCAGGCGGAAGTAAAATTTTACTTCCGCTCCTACCATGGTACTACTACTCATAGTGGTACTACCGCGTATGGAGCGTTAGTAATTGTTTACTTCTGCATGAACCACCGGTACTACCGCTCGATCAGAAGCTACCTCATTTTGTCCTATTCATTCTCACCTCTATATGGTTTTCGTGTCTGCTTTCGTCTTTGCCTTGACTCCTTTTTCGTTTGTCTCTTGTGTTTGCGTTGTGTGTCATAGGTGGTGGCTCCGGTTCCGGCTCCGATCCAAGACGCTCGAATCCCTCTTGCGACACTAGCTCAAAGTGTCTTCGCAATCCATATGCTCCTGAGGGGCCAATGCCCCGCAACGTCGTTTCAAGAGAACCGCATCCAAGTTCAAGAAGGCAGTTGTCAATTGGGAAGACATGCCTCAAGCCGAGTTTCCGTCTTGTCGTTTGATCAACCCATATGTCAAACCGAGGGAACATTCCAGGGCCAATGAGTTGTTTTGGACCAAGCAACAAAATCTAATCCACATCGAGGTGATCAAGGGCAAGAAGAATCTCTATGTTCCTGTCCAATGGATTGACATGGCTCATATGCGGAAGAACTAGGAATACTTTGGTGAGGCTCTTAATATGGTGGAGCAGTTTGCTATCGAGGACATCATCTCGTTCCACCTTGACTTTGATCCCGAGATTGTGGGTCACTTCTTTGCTTCTGTCCATTTCCACCCTGATGAGCAACGGACCATGACTTGGATGACCCATGGAGAGAGGTTGTCTGCTACCTGGAAGGAGTTCATCGATCTGTTGCATGTTCGTTATGAGGGGCTTGAGGAGCCCGTTGGATTGCACCCTCACAGTAACCCCCATCCTGCACGTAAGGAGCAGCTCGTGCCCTACTATATTCTGAAGACTTTACCCTTTGGTGAGCAAGTTTATGTGCTCAACCGGATCTTCCGCAACACTCTGTTTCCTCGCATGGGAAACAAGTACAAGGTGCACTCCTATCTGGTGGCTATGTTGCTACTCTGTCAGAAAGGACGAACTGAAGAACTTGACCCCCTTGATGTTTCTCACATTATGTTGACTGAGCTTCGCACTTCTGTGTTTCACCGTAAGGTTCCCATTTATGGGCCCTACTTGTTCCTCCTGATTCATACTACTTGGGAGAAGACCCTTCCGGACGAGGACTTTTAGGAGCACTTGTTTCTTCATGATCCCATTCGTCTGCGTATGAAGGACAAGTGGGCCAACACCACCACTAAGCTAGCTCCTGCTCATATGGAGGTTGATGAGGATGAGATCGAATAGGAGGAAGATGACAATTCTGAGACATATGAGCCACCATCGTTTGAGCCATCTTGGGCCAAGAGGCTCTCTCACAAGATGAAGACCTTGTTCTGCAAGCAGGCCAAGGGACAGTATCAGACTCGCGTTGCTCAGAAGGAGAGTCGCCAGCGTGACAAGCGAATTCTGAGGAAGCTTGGTGAGGCCATCTCGAGTGGGTCTAAGAAGGACATCACTCCTGAGGCTACATGGATGGATAAGCAGTAATCCCAGTGGGCTGATTCAGATGAGGAGTCCATTCCAGTTGCATCAGAGGAGGAGCCAGATGACTGATCTTTCTGCGTGGGAGCTACCACATGTGCGTTAGGTGTCCTCTCTGCCTTTTTGGCATCTCGATGCCAAAGGGGGAGAGAGTGTAGGATTTGCGAGTGTTTGTGTTGTTTTTCATCGTCTCTTTGCTTTCGTTTAACTTTGGTTTATGTCTTTTGTGTCTGAGACCAGGAGACTTCTTCTATCATATGGTGTGAGACATATGCTATCACTCCTATCTTATTATTGTCCAGACATATGATATCACTCCTATCTTATTATTGTCTAGTATGATTCGTAGCTTGTGAGTCTGTCTCTTATGTACCCTTATCTTCATGCTCACATGCTATGCCTTCTTTCCGTACTTAGTGTTATTCATTCTGTTACAAGGATTGCATTGTTTATAAAATATAGTGTTGATCCTATGTGTGTGCTTTGGAGTCCAAAGCATATCTATAAAATGCACACATCTAGGGGAGCCTGTCTATATTTTATAAATCTTGGGTTTGCATATGCTCATTTTATATCTTTATGTGCAAATCCCGTATTGTCATCAATCCACCAAAAAGGGGGACCTTGTAAGGGCATATTTCTCCTTAAGTGGTTTTGGTGATTGATGACAACACCTTTGCGGACTAATCGTGTGCATTGAGAGTTTCAGATATCTCATGTCTAGGCACAAGACGATTTGGGGCCCCTCGAAGCTTATCGAAGATGGTTGTTCTCTACGTTTCCTTTTGGTGGATTTGAGTCGTAGGAAAGACGTACTATTAAGAGGGGGTCCGCTTCGGAATGGTTTGGGTGGAAACAATACATACACATCTATCCTATTTGCACCACCTTTCCTTTACTTCAATGGAGCACCAGCTGCATTCCTCATCTGTGCAAAGTGAAGCCTTCAGGGGTACTTGCGTTCAGTGGCCAGCGGTAGTACCGCTCAAGGGAGCGGTAGTACCGCAGGAGCCCATGGTAGTACTGCTCGGTGGAGCGGTAGTACCACTAACCCCTGCCCTAGTATGTACGCCTGCGGTAGTAGGCGCAGATGTAATTTTTTACATCCGCCCTATTGCGGTAGTACCGTGATGTAGTTCCGGTACTACCATGCTAGACTTTTTTGCAGCTTCGTCCTCAATGGAGGTAGGCATGGAAGTAATTTTTTACTTTCATGCATCTCCAAGTGCCAGTCTCTACCAACCATGCAGTAGTACCGCATGGGCTCGCGGTAGTACCGCTCCGACGGTTCTATCGCTAGCTACCTAGTGCAATCGGCCTGAGTCTAATACTTCTGTGCGAGCGGTAGTACCGCATGTCGCAGCGGTAGTAGCGCAAGCCCTTGTGGTAGTACCATGGTCTTTTGTGGTAGTACCGGGACGTGCGGGGCTGAGGGTGGGGATAACGGTTGGATCTTATCCCCCACTATGAAAGGGAGGTCTTCTTCCTCAAGAATACTACCTCTTCCTTTCCCAATCTCCATTGTTGCTCAAAGCTCCATTTTAACCCGATCTCTCTCCCTAGCCAATCAAACTTGTTGATTTTCTAGGGATTGGTTGACAAGGCCTCGATCTACACTTCCACCAAGAGAAATTTGATTCCCACCACTAATCCCTCACGGATCTTGTTACTCTTGGGTGTTTGAGCACCCTAGACGATTGAGGTCACCTCGGAGCCACATTCCATTTTGGTGAAGCTTCGTGGTGTCATTGGGAGCCTCCAATTCAGTTGTGGAGATAGCCCCAACCTTGTTTGTAAAGGTTCGGTTGCCGCCTTCAAGGGCACCAATAGTGAAATCACGACATCTCGCATTGTGTGAGGGCGTGAGGAGAATACGGTGGCCCTAGTGGCTTCTTGGGGAGCATTGTTCCTCCACACCGCTCCAAGGAGACGTACTTCCTCACAAGGGAAGGAACTCTGGTAACACATCCTCGTCTCCACCGGCTCCACTTTTGGTTATCTCTTACCTTTACTTCTTGCAAGCTATTATTGTGTTGTATCGCTTGCTTGCTTGTGTACTTGTTGTGTTTAGCATCATATAGGTTATTCACCTAGTTGCACATCTAGCCAACTTATTTGATGCTAAGCCTAAATTGTTAAGGAAAAGTTAAAAAGTGTTAGTTGCCTATTCACCCCCCCCCCCGTAGTCAACCATATCGATCCTTCCACTTTTGCTACTACTATTTGTCGTGCTACTAAATCTTTGCCGCAGAGAGATATCCTCGGTGCAGTTGAATTGACAACTCAAATGTCAAGGCCAATAAATATTCTTGGGCTACCCTTGTGTTGAATCAATATATTAGGGTGAAATACTATCCCGTGAAGACTGTCGCTATCCCCTACACTTGTGGGTTATCATAGATCAAGGATGTACTCCCACTTGAGCGAGTCAAAAGCCTTTTTGATATCAAGTTTGAACAGAAGGGTTGGGTCTTGCACTTGTGCAGGCGTCTAGCAAAATTTCAAACACGCATGAAGTTATCATGTATGCTTCTCCTCTTGATGAAGGCGCATTGAGCATTTGAGACAAGGTCATCCATGTGGGGAGCCAGCCGAAGCGAGAGAACTTTGGCAATGATTTTTTCAATGGCATGGATTAGCCTAATAGGTCTGTAATCAGAGATGCCTTCTATGCCCTCCTTCTTTGGCAAGAGGAAGATGTTGGCGGAATTGAGCCATTGCAAGTTGGAGGTGTGAAGGGTATCGAAGCGTTGAATAACCCTCATGACGAATGCTTGATGATTCCCAACACCTCTTGAAGAAGGTCCCCGTGAAACCATCCAGTCGAGGTGCCTTATCAGCAGGCATCTCCTTTATGGACTCCCATACCTCGTCTTCTATGATGGTGTTACAAAGTTCGGACAAGTAATGTGGCTCGGCGCCAAGATCCTCCCAGTTGAAATCTTTGTTGCACGTGCCTCTCCTCCCCATGATCTCGGAGAAGTGATCATGGATGATTTTCTCTTTTACATCATGTTACGTCATTTCCTGTCCCTCCTTCTGTGCCCTTGATAGATAAATAGTAGTGAGATAGGAAATGACGGATGTCACTTGTATCAAGATAAATACCGATGCTATCATTAGCTGCTCATAACAGATGAATGGTGGAGCAGGTGAGGGAGTGATGGATTAAGGGGTCCTCGGGAGGCCGACCTATTTCTATGGGCCGGACTATACAACCCACTTACCGGGCACAGGAATATTTGAAGGCCTAGTCTCTAAGATGGAAGCTTCAGGAAGCACGACTTGTAGTCCAGGTTTGATGTAGCAAATAGGCATGTTTACCTCCTCGGCATGTAACCGACCATGTGTACACCCTAGGCATCCTCGCTGTCTATATAAGCCGGAGGGTTTTAGGGTATAGAGATAGGACAACTCATCTAGGGTTTGCTATTCAATCTCGAGGTAGATCAACTCTGTAACCCCCATATCATCAATACATCCAAGCAGGACGTAGGGTATTGTAGGGGAACGCGACAGAAAACAAAAATTTCGGTATAGCGAGCACGCCCAGGACCACTATGGAGAATGCATACAAGGTTTGATCTGATCCGTACCGACTCGTAGCGCAGCGGAAGAAGAGTCGGTGGAGATCGTTGGTGCAGATCCCCGCAGCTAGGATTTACAACCTCCCAACCGCGAGGATGTACTCCCTCGTCGGACAGCCCTTCGGGAGGCGGTCGGACAGTCCCCCGGACGATGTCGCGGACAGCCCTTCGGGAGGACCCTCGAAACTCGAACGGAGACTCGGACGGCCCTTCGGGAGGACTCTCGAAACTCGACCCGAGACTCGGACAGCCCTTCGGGAGGACACTCGAACAGCCCCTCGGGCAAAAGATCGAAACTACGAACTCTCTACGGGGTTGCACACATACGGTGTCATCTATCCGGCAGGGCTTCGCCGTCCAGAACTAGTTCCTGCCGGAACCCAGACAGCCTTTCGGCTCTACGAAAAACTCTTTTCGTGGGAGGGAGAGAGAGAGCTTGCAAAGCAAAGCATGTGTATGAGAGCAAAGGATGAGTGCGGAGAGTGCATCTCCACCTCTATTTATAGGAAAACCCAAGGGGTAGGGTGGCACTTGAAATACCCAAAATGCCCATGAGGTGAGCACACCACAAGGGCATAAAGGGAAAGCCTCCAAATAGTGTTGCCTGCATCACCATGCCTGCATCACCATGCCTGCATCATCCCCTAATAGTATTTCCACTATTCACAATAGTGTTTCCACTATTTACAATAGTGTTTCCACTATACATATATAGTGTTTCCACTATTTACAATAGTGTTTCCACTATTTACAATAGTGTTTCCACTATACATATATAGTGTTTCCACTATTTATATATATAGTGTTTGTACTATTCAAAATAGTGTTTTCACCATTCACGAAGACATTTTTCTACGTCCGTTAAATCCCAAATTATTTCTGTGTGCCTAGAATAATTCCAGTACCCACTAAAACAATTTTGGACGCGTTCCGAAACAATTCCGGAACAATGTTTTTCTTCAGCGAAAAGCTACCATAGCGGTTCCGGCGGCTCCGGAACACTTCCGGTTTTTTCCTCCGAAAAATCCCAGAAGTCCCCAGAATCATTCTGGCACCCTCCAAGAATTTCCAGACGTGTGCCGAAACCATTTTGACTTAATGGTATACTCCGAAACAACTTTTCGGTTTTACCGGAACTATTCCAATGTTCTCTCTCCGGAACTCTTCCGTTGTCTCCGAAACTTTTTCGGTGATTTTCTCTCAGACTCCCTGTCTAGTATTCAGCAGATAGATGACCCTTAAGCGTGTGACCCTATAGGTTCGGTGAAGTATAGACATGACCCGGAACACCTTCCGATCAATGATCAGCATCGGAGCCGTGGACACCCATATCGATAGGAGCAAATCCCAATCTTGAGCTATCAAGTTACTTGACATACTTTTCCATGAACCCGTAAGCCGCCGTAATAGCCACCCATTTACGGATGACGTTTAACAAACCCCAAAGTTCATGAAGCAAGCATGAAGAAACTCGATACTCGCATGGTCTAAGGAATTATGCAAACATTAACTTCTCTGTGTTATTAACCATAAACTTATGACGAATGTATCTCATAGCATAACATCAATTCGGATCGATTCAACACAAGTGTTCTACCAACATCGTGCCCTCAAAATTGCCGGCATGGCCATGCCCATGATCAGGAAAACAGGATCATCATGCAATACTTGAGCCAGTCTTAGAGGCAAGACTAGGAATACAATTTACCATTTATTATACCACAC
Source organism: Hordeum marinum (assembly GCA_022496015.1). Lineage (NCBI taxonomy): Eukaryota > Viridiplantae > Streptophyta > Magnoliopsida > Poales > Poaceae > Hordeum > Hordeum marinum. Next base: position 342,652,511 of record CM039672.1, on the reverse strand, counting down.
GTGCACATGAGTTTCCCTCCAAGCCTCTTTTATTTGCAGACTCGAGAATCATTGCAGTTATAGCATGGATCATAAACATTCATTACAAACTTGGAGATACAAAAGTAACTGATATTACTGCCTCTAGGGCATATCTCCTACAGACTCCCACTTGCACTAGAGTCATAATCTAGTTACATGGCTTCCCTAACACCAATGGCAATCCGGTGTTGCTCATGCTTTGCTCGTGGTAGAGGCTTCGTCATCGGGTCTGACACATTCAGATCCGTGTGAACTTTGCGTACTTTCACTAAACCTTCTTCGACATGATGTCGAATGAGTTTAAATTTGCGTTGAATATGCATTGTCTTATGGTGCGAACATGGCTCCCTTGCCTGAGCCACGGCGCCACTATTGTCACAATAGATATCCACCGGGTCCAGAGCACTTGGAACCACACCAAGGTCTTCAAGGAATTGCTTGATACCGACAACTTTCTTGGAGGCTTCTGAAGCAGCCACATATTCCGCCTCCATTGTAGAATCCGCCACAGTCTTTTGTTTGGAACTATTACAATCAACTGCACCGCCGTTCAATAAGAAAACATAGCCCGATTGAGATTTGAAGTCATCTGGGTCAGTCATGAAGCCTGCATCAGTGTAACAACTTACAATGAGCTCTTCATCACCTCCGTACACAAGGAGTAAATCCTTGGTCCTCCTGAGGTACTTAAGAATACCCTTAACTGCGGCCCAGTGTTCCAATCCTGGATCACCTTGGTACCGGCTGCTAACACTTAGCGCATAGGAAACATCCGGTCTTGTACATAGCATGGCATACATAATAGAACCAACTGCCGAAGCATATGGAATATCATTCATTTGTACTCGCTCATCGAGGGTCCGAGGACACTGATTCTTGCAAAGCACTGTGCCAGGTGACATGGGGAGTAGGCCTTTCTTGGAGTTCTCCATGTTGAACCTTTTCAACACCTTGTCAATGTACGTGCTTTGGCTTAGCGCTATTAGGCGTCTTGATCTATCTCTATAGATCCTGATGCCCAATACATATGCCGCTTCGCCTAAGTCTTTCATTGAAAAACTCTTCTTCAATGAGTCTTTTATTTCGCTAAGAAATTTCACATCATTTCCAATCAACAATATGTCATCCACATACAAGATTAGAAATGCTTTTGCGCTCCCACTAAACTTCTTGTAAACACAAGATTCTTCATCGTTCCTGATGAAGCCAAACTCTTTGACCATTTCATCAAAACGAATGTTCCAGCTCCTTGATGCTTGCTTCAGACCATAAATGGCTTTCTGAAGCTTGCATACCTTTCTAGCATTCTTAGGATCGACAAAACCTTCTGGCTGTATCATGTATACATCCTGTTCAAGGTTTCCATTTAGGAAAGCCGTTTTGACATCCATCTGCCATATTTCATAATCGAAATAAGCAGCAATTGCTAGTAATATCCGAACAGACCTGAGCATGGCTACGGGCGAGAAAGTCTCGTCGTAGTCAACTCCTAGAACTTGCGTGAACCCTTTCGCGACAAGTCTAGCTTTGTGGATAGTAATGTTACCATCCGCGTCCGTCTTTCTTTTGAAAATCCATTTACAACCAATGGGTTTTACGCCATCTGGAAGTTCTTCCAAGTTCCAAACTTGGTTTTCGTACATGGATTCCATCTCGGATCTGATGGCCTTGTGCCATTCCCTTGAGCTAGGCCCCGCCATCGCTTCCTTGTAGTGCGCAGGTTCATCGTCTTCAAGAATGAAGATTTCATTATGAAACCATTCAAGTGGCTGGATAGCCCTACCTGATCTGCGTGGTTCAGTTACAACATTGTCTGAAGTTTCCGCATCACATGCGACAACTTCCAGCTCGGTTGTAGGGATAATTTGCGGAATTACTTCCGGTTCCTTAACCATATCAACGGTTGCCGAAGATTCACTAATCTCATTAAGCTGTACTGTCCTCCTACTCAATTCTTTAGCGAGAAACTCTTTCTCGAGAAAATGTGCAACCTTTGCGACAAACACTTTGCCCTCGGTTTGGTGGTAGAAGGAATATCCAATGGTGTTATTTGGATAACCTACAAAGTAACATTTGTCTGATCTAGGTTCTAGCTTGGTTGGCTGTAAACGTTTTACGTATGCCTCACAACCCCAAACCTTGAGATGTGACACACTAGGTATCTTCCCATACCACATCTCATGTGGTGTCGTCTCAACAAACTTAGACGGTGCTCTGTTTAATGTATAAGCAGCAGTTTCTAGTGTGTGACCCCAAAAAGATATCGGTAGATCTGTAAGAGACATCATCGACCTTACCATGTCTAACAGGGTTCGGTTACGTCGTTCCGACACTCCGTTTCGCTGTGGAGTTCCGGGAGGCGTAAGCTGTGAAACGATTCCACGATCACTCAGATGTTGGCCAAACTCGTGACTAAGATATTCGCCTCCGCGATCAGACCGCAGAAACTTAATCTTTTTGTTATGATGATGTTCTACCTCATTCTGAAATTCTTTGAACTTTTCAAAGGTTTCCGACTTATGCTTCATCAAGTAGATATAGCCATACCGACTCAAATCATCAGTAAAAGTCACGAAGTAAAAATACCCACCCCGTGCGGCCGTGTTCATTGGACCACATACATCACTATGTATTATTTCCAATAATTCACCCGCCCGTTCAGGATGACCCGTGAACGGCGTCTTGGTCATTTTTCCCATCAAGCAAGCTTCACATGTGTCAAATAATTCAAAATCAAGGGACGGTAAAACTCCATCTTTATGGAGTCTTTGCATGCGTTTCTTTCCGATGTGGCCAAGCCGACAGTGCCACAAGTAAGTGGCGGTGGTATCAGCCTTCTTAAGGCGTTTAGCATTCACGTTAAAGACATCATTTCCACATTCAAGATTTAGTATGAAAAGGCCCCCAACAATGGGTGCAAATCCATAAAACATATCCTTACAATAAAGTGAACAACCATTGTTCTCAGACTTGTAGGAGTACCCGTCGTGCACTAAACATGATCCAGAGATAATGTTTCTACACAACAACGAAACAAAATAATAGTTACTAAGTTCCAAAATAAATCCTGAAGGGAGACGTAGAGGCATAATGCCGACGGCTTGAGCGGCGATCCCAGCGCCATTCCCGACACGCATCACGACTTCATTCTTTGCCAGCTTGCGCACCTTCTGAAGCCCCTGTATCGAGTTGCAAATGTGAGCAACCGATCCGGTATCAAATACCCAAGACTTAGAATTTTCGCTAGCAAGCAAAACGTCAATGACATTAACTTGTATAACAATTATACCTTTTCCGGTTTTCCCGGATTTCTTATCTTCCAGATACTTCTTGCAGTTTCTCTTCCAGTGTCCTATGCCCTTGCAGTAGAAGCACTCAGTTTCATTCTTGGCTCCGCCCTTAGATTTGCGTTGGAAGCCGGTCTTACCGGTGCCCTTTCCTTTCTTTGGCTTGCCTTTCTTTTTGAAACTGACAGTTTTATTCACAAGCAACACTTGCTTGCGATTTTTCTGCAGTCCTCCTTCAACAGTTTTCAGCATGGCAAGCACCTCAGTAGGTGTTTTGTCCATCCCATTCATGTTGTAGTTCATGACAAAACCTCCGTAAGAAGGGGGGAGTGAACAGAGCAACATGTCCATTACATGCTCTTCTGGAAGTGGAAATTCCAGGGTTTTAAGCCTTTCAGCGTAGCCAATCATATTGACTACGTGCTCGCCAACTGAACTGCCCTCAGCCATCTTGGTCTCCGACATCATCTTCATGATATCAAAACGTTCAGACCTTGCATTAAACTTGTAAAGAGCATCCAGATCCTTGATCATATCAAAGGAGTTATGGAATTCAAAACGTTTTTGAAGCTCTGAACTCATGCAAGACAACATGAGGCACTGCACTAAGTTGTAATCATCATCCTTAGTGGCCCAGACATTCTGTATGTCTACCGCGGCTGTTGCCGCCGGCTTTGGTGGAAGAGCTCCATCAAGCACGTACACTTTCTTAGCGCTCCTGAGGACAATCCTCAGGGTACGGACCCAGTCCGCATAGTTGTTTCCATTCGCAGCTAACTTCTCTTTCTGTAACATCGGGCCTAAGTTGAACGCGCTATTGCGAGCCATTTGATCTACAACGGAAAACACAAGTTCATTTTAGACATTGTTCATAATGATTTTTGGCACTAGTGAATAAACAATTTTATTCTAAAGTGCTCTCCCACTCAAATCAATATCTCTCATAATTGATTGTGAGTGATGCAAGATCCAACTTTCAATTTAGCGTCAAGGATGTAACCATCTCAAGTGACGAGAATTTCAATTGGTAGGCCAACTTGCCAATCACATCTCTATGTGACTCTTGTTCATCTTTCGATGCGTGTGTTCCGAGCTCATGACTTTCATGCCTGAACGTCAAGACAACCAAGTGATCTCGCTGCGAGGTCTCAACTCACCCGCCTCACACTTCTCTAATCGTTCGTATCCATGTAACCATGTGATACCCCGAAGAGATAGGTGCCGTGACGGTGCTACACTTGGGAGAACACTATCTACTTGATATTTTTGTGAGAGATCACCCTAATAAAAAGCGACTACCGCGCAATCAAGAAGGGTGCATCAAGAGGGATAAACATCTCAGGCAATTCATAATAGCATGATATGATATAGCCCCTTCTGACGGAGAAGTCAAGTATTTCTTCGTCTTCGGCATTCGCGTCGGTGTTCACCTTTGCGAAGATTGCCACCACCTTGTCGATGCACCAAATAATATTGCTATCTCTATAGCTAATAAAATAAGTGCATTACATAAGGTTGACACGCAGGTCATTAAAGTGCAATCATATGGCTCCAGCCATCATGCCGAATCATGACACGCAGGTCATGTTAATTACATCATATAGCCATCTCATACATAATCAAATTGAATATGAGCATTGCTATACCACATCACATGCAAACCATCCTGCAAAACCAAGTTAGACGCCTCTAATTGGTTTATGCAAAATTTTATTTTACGTGGCTTCTAAGGTTTTGACTTAAACCGCAGCTACCAACGTTTATCATCAAGTATGATACTTCAAGTTGCTAGATTAACTTTCCAGGGTGTATGAAACATGAGATAGTAAAATCTCGAGCCCCATACTAAACTTCGTCATACGCGTGACCCCCGTGCAGATCATATCTGCATTGCCCTTCGTCTGCGAAACATCCATCTTTCTTTAACTATGGTGGAACCCAAAGACACTGAAGCACTTCGTTGATCTGTCAATCAGCATACTCAGGAGCAGCATGAAAGGATCGCGGATTGCCAGAACTTTGTAAGATTCCACCATTCCGTCAAGATCAGGAGTACGCAAATTCACGGGAAGCAACAAGAACATCGGGTAACAGATTTCATCTGCTACCCGCACAAATAATTTTCAGCAATAGATCTCATCTACTACAAAATTATACTATGCAATACTCATACATCTCATGTATTCTAGATCATACCATGCATCTACTCATAGCCTGGCTCTGATGCCACTGTAGGGGAACGCGACAGAAAACAAAAATTTCGGTATAGCGAGCACGCCCAGGACCACTATGGAGAATGCATACAAGGTTTGATCTGATCCGTACCGACTCGTAGCGCAGCGGAAGAAGAGTCGATGGAGATCGTTGGTGCAGATCCCCGCAGCTAGGATTTACAACCTCCCAACCGCGAGGATGTACTCCCTCGTCGGACAGCCCTTCGGGAGGCGGTCGGACAGTCCCCCGGACGATGTCGCGGACAGCCCTTCGGGAGGACCCTCGAAACTCGAACGGAGACTCGGACGGCCCTTCGGGAGGACTCTCGAAACTCGACCCGAGACTCGGACAGCCCTTCGGGAGGACACTCGAACAGCCCCTCGGGCAAAAGATCGAAACTACGAACTCTCTACGGGGTTGCACACATACGGTGTCATCTATCCGGCAGGGCTTCGCCGTCCAGAACTAGTTCCTGCCGGAACCCAGACAGCCTTTCGGCTCTACGAAAAACTCTTTTCGTGGGAGGGAGAGAGAGAGCTTGCAAAGCAAAGCATGTGTATGAGAGCAAAGGATGAGTGCGGAGAGTGCATCTCCACCTCTATTTATAGGAAAACCCAAGGGGTAGGGTGGCACTTGAAATACCCAAAATGCCCATGAGGTGAGCACACCACAAGGGCATAAAGGGAAAGCCTCCAAATAGTGTTGCCTGCATCACCATGCCTGCATCACCATGCCTGCATCATCCCCTAATAGTATTTCCACTATTCACAATAGTGTTTCCACTATTTACAATAGTGTTTCCACTATACATATATAGTGTTTCCACTATTTACAATAGTGTTTCCACTATTTACAATAGTGTTTCCACTATTTACAATAGTGTTTCCACTATACATATATAGTGTTTCCACTATTTATATATATAGTGTTTCTACTATTCAAAATAGTGTTTTCACCATTCACGAAGACATTTTTCTGCGTCCGTTAAATCCCAAATTATTTCTGTGTGCCTAGAATAATTCCAGTACCCACTAAAACAATTTTGGACGCGTTCCGAAACAATTCCGGAACAATGTTTTTCTTCAGCGAAAAGCTACCATAGCGGTTCCGGCGGCTCCGGAACACTTCCGGTTTTTTCCTCCGAAAAATCCCAGAAGTCCCCAGAATCATTCTGGCACCCTCCAAGAATTTCCAGACGTGTGCCGAAACCATTTTGACTTAATGGTATACTCCGAAACAACTTTTCGGTTTTACCGGAACTATTCCAATGTTCTCTCTCCGGAACTCTTCCGTTGTCTCCGAAACTTTTTCGGTGATTTTCTCTCAGACTCCCTGTCTAGTATTCAGCAGATAGATGACCCTTAAGCGTGTGACCCTATAGGTTCGGTGAAGTATAGACATGACCCGGAACACCTTCCGATCAATGATCAGCATCGGAGCCGTGGACACCCATATCGATCCCTATACCCACACGAATAAATATTCGAGTGAACCTCCAGTTGCCGTGAGCTATTCCTGTTGCTTCGCGATATGTTACAATTACCCGAGGTGAGAAACATCGGCATCCTCGTGGATCAACACTTGTCCACAATGCCAGTTACCTCGTTGCCGGTATTGTTCTCTTTTCTCGTTCCCATGTTTTGGCATCCCCGTGATCAAATCACAAAGTGTCTGGCCAGACGATGATGGATACCGTAACACCGAGAGGGCCCAGAGATATCTCTCCATCACCGAAGGAGCAAATCCCAATCTTGAGCTATCAAGTTACTTGACATACTTTTCCATGAACCCGTAAGCCGCCGTAATAGCCACCCATTTACGGATGACGTTTAACAAACCCCAAAGTTCATGAAGCAAGCATGAAGAAACTCGATACTCGCATGGTCTAAGGAATTATGCAAACATTAACTTCTCTGTGTTATTAACCATAAACTTATGACGAATGTATCTCATAGCATAACATCAATTCGGATCGATTCAACACAAGTGTTCTACCAACATCGTGCCCTCAAAATTGCCGGCATGGCCATGCCCATGATCAGGAAAACAGGATCATCATGCAATACTTGAGCCAGTCTTAGAGGCAAGACTAGGAATACAATTTACCATTTATTATACCACACGTGCACATGAGTTTCCCTCCAAGCCTCTTTTATTTGCAGACTCGAGAATCATTGCAGTTATAGCATGGATCATAAACATTCATTACAAACTTGGAGATACAAAAGTAACTGATATTACTGCCTCTAGGGCATATCTCCTACAGGTATTACCTCCATAGGAGGGCCTGAACCTGGGTAAATCTATGTCCCATTTATCTCCTGTTACCATCGATCCTTGTCTCACGGTTTGGGACCCCAACCCGAGATTCGCCATTTGACACCGACACTGGTGCTTTCATTGAGAGTTCCTCTGTGAGCAAGGAGGGATTGATGTCTCACCTTGTCATCAATGAAGTGGTCCGCAACATGGACACTTTCGTCCCCGAACAGATCTTCGCCTTCGGCAGCGTGGTGCTGCACACTGATCCCACCGGCCATCTAGGCCGTGTTGAGAGCTTCGCCCCTGGTCGTGAGGTCATATTCAGAAACCTAGAGTTCTCTGATGATTCTCGAGGCGACTTGTTGCTAACCGGGATCGCAGCTTTGCCTGGAACATCCGAAGATTCCGAGGCTTTAACCTCAAGTCCCTTCTTCAGACACGCCAATGGGGTTACCTACGGCGATGGACCGATCTCTTGTCTTGGTCCGGCCATTGTACTAAAAGACCAGACATGTGTTCTTACCGAACACTCCCCACACCAGGGTACTTCGGAGGTAAACTCCGTAAGTTTCGAATAGTTTTATCCAATTGGGCTCTCAATTGACGAGGACCTAGATTGGATCTCGTCGATGAAGATCACTGACGACCCAACCCCGATCCATGCTTGGATCGATTAGGGTGCAGGTCGGGACGAATTTTTTGACCCACCCACCACCCACTTGATAGCCACTGTCGAAGATTTAACGGACATGCTGGACTATGCCTATGAGGAGGCAAGATACATGGATGAAGAGGATTGCTCTCCCACCATTGTTAATACCGGAAGATGGGCTGCCACTTCAACATATGATGTCTATATGGTGGACACTCCCAATGGCGACAAAACGCCTAACAATGACGGCGATAAGTCGGGCGACGCATCGTCAAGGCGTTGAAAGCCGCATAAGCGGTCCAAACGCAAAAATGGAAGGAAAGCTATTATCGACACTGGGGACGGAGTTACCCCCGAAGACCATGGCGACCCTGATAATCCCGAACACCAGTTAGAGGGGCAGGAAAGGCCTGAGGACCAAAGCAACCTCGATGACTTCAACGGTTCTGAGGACGACAATTACCTCCCCCTGTCAAGGAGGAGGATATCCCGGAAGCCGACGACATGGACATCCCTGAAAACCATGAAGATCAAGAACAGATCAGACATCAACTCATAGCAATAGCTCACAGTCTGAGAGCCAAGGAACGAAAGCTTAAAGCCGAACAGGATGACCTCAACGATCTATGGACAAGAGTCCTCTCGGCTAAAGAAGGACATGTCACCGGTCTGTCGAACCAGACCAAGAGCTATCCACGGAGAAGGTTGCTGCCACAAGCCAACAACAACCTCACTGATACTCCGTTGCCAAAGCATACTCCATACGATAGGCTAGACTGCCCTCCTCGCGGGCGTGATCAGATGGCTGACGACGCAGGTTATAGACCGGCAATACCCCGAAGACGGGGAAATGAGACACTAGAGCCGAATGATATGTTCGACCTGCGAGATGACTTGGATCACAGAGCAGGTCGTACAAGATCCATTTAAGGATCCAGAGGATACTCACTTGATAGACGGGATGGGTACATGCCATGGCTCGAACAAGGCAATAATAGAGATTGGGAACGCACCCGAGCCAGAACAGACGCCGATCACAGGCGCGATATAGCTTGGATTCGAGGGGCCGCTCACCCGCTGTGTTTCACGGATGAGGTCATGCGGCACCAGTTCCCAGAAGGGTTTAATCCCGTGAACATCGAACAGTACAATGGAACTATAGACCCAACCATTTGGATGGAGGACTTCCTCCTCCACATCCACATGGCTCGAGGAGATGACCTCCACACCATCAAATACCTTCCTCTCAAACTTAAGGGGCCAGCTTGGCACTGGTTAAACAGCCTCCCCGAAAACTCCATTGGGTGCTGGGAGGACCTGGAGGATGCTTTCCGCTCCAATTTCCAGGGAACCTATGTTCGGCCGTTGGATTCTTCTGACCTCAACAACGTCGTCCAGAATCCTGGCGAGTCTGCTCGGCAATTTTGGAATCAGTTCTTGACTAAGAAGAACTAGACTGTCAACTGTCCGGACATTGAGGCCATAGCCTCCTTCCGACACAATATTCGGGACGAATGGTTGGCCCGCCAACTAGGCTAGGACAAACCACGGACTATGTCCACCCTCACCTCCCTCATGACCCGCTTTTGCAAGGGCGAAGATAATTGGCTGGCAAGACGCAGCCACAATTTCGTAGATCCCGGAGCCTCTGAAGTCCGGGATGGCAACGGAAAACCAAAGTGCAATAAGAACAAGCGTCAACACAACAACAATGATGCCGATGACACGGCCGTTAACGCCAACTTCCGCAACTCCCGTCCTGGACAATGGAAGAAGCCTCCTAAAGGCAATCGCGACGGACCCATTCCACTGGAAAAAATAATGGAGCGAACTTGCTAGATCCACAGGACTCAGGAGAAGCCCGCCAACCACACACACCGTAATTGTTGGGTATTCAAACAAGTCGGCAACCTCCTACCCAAGGATCAAAGCAAGAGCCCTCACAGCAAAGATGAGGATGATCCTCGGGGTCCGATTGGTGGGAACCAAAAGAAATTTCCTCCGGAAGTAAAGACAGTAAACATGATATACGCCACCCATATACCCAATAAGGAGAGGAGGCGCGCCCTTCGAGAGGTCTACGATGTAGAGCCAGTGGCCCTGAAGTATAACCCATGGTCGGCATATCCGATCACTTTTGATCGGCATTATCGCCCGACCAGTATCCGTCACGGGGGTTCGGCCGCACTTGTCCCCGACCCCATTATCGATGTGTATCACCTCGCAAAAGTCCTAATGGGCGGATGAAGTAGCCTTAATCTGATCTACTTAGATACGGTGAAAAATATGGGCATAGACCCATCATAGATTAAACCCAGTAACAGCACTTTCAAAGGGGTGATTCCAGGTGTCGAAGCACGATGCACGGGCTCTGTAACCCTGGAAGTTGTGTTCGGTTCGCTCGACAACTTTCGCAGCAAAGACTTGATCTTCCACATCGTTCCCTTCCGCAATGGCTATCACGCCCTGCTTGGTCAGACAGCGTTCACTCGTTTCAACGTCGTCCCGCATTATGCATACCTCAAGCTCAAGATGCTTGGACCTAGAGGGGTCATCACTGTCAACGGCAATACAGAGAGATCTCTACAGAGTGAGGAGCATGTGCTGGCCCTGGTGGCTGGATTTAGTTACCAAGATGATCGGCAGGTTCCGGCATCTATCGTAAAGACAGGCAAGGTTGGGAAGCGAGCTTGGCTATAGGCCAAACTCTCAGAGCCCTCCTCTACCCCGAAGTAGGGACTCGCACCCCACCACATGCCCCTAGGACCAGCAAAGTACGCGCCAAGAAGGCACAACTTTGCGCTTAAAATTCCATGTGCAACGGTGGGGAAGCAAAGGTGGGAGTCCGGCTGGACCAGACTACTACCACTAAATATTTCTTCAAACACAATGCAGGGACCATTAAAGGACCCACCACAGGCATAAAGCCTATCCATAGTTCAACGACTTCTCAAGACTTCGTTAGCAAGATCCGTTTGCCGAATCATGCCACCCATCGAGGCACACCAAAGATTAGGAGTAAAACTAGCAACATGGCATATCGAGGACGTAAGGCCATCAGTCGAAGTCCCCTGGTACTTGTAAACGGTTGCTTAGGCACTCCGAATAATAAGAGCTGTTTAGAAAAAAAGTACATCATCATTTTACATGTGTTCTAGTTGTCCTTCTTGGCACATATTTTATTTTCTCCCTCTTCTCGCGAATTAATTCGATACGTTACAATGCTACCGGATATTACACCGGGGGATCGAACTTACATACAAACCGCCTTACATATTGTTCATTATGTGTTCGGTGTCTCAGAGTTCACTTAATATGCATCGGTTCCGAATTGTGTCTTGGGTCAATAGTTGGGTTGCCCGGCTCCTGTGCTTGCCCCTTTACATTTCGCTCGTTCGGCTAAAAGGGCAAAGGGAGCATCCCTACGATTGTGCTTCTAGATAGTCTGGTCAAGCATCCCAGGGGAGAAAGCCGAAAATTTATTGTCATGGTATGCAAGATCCGGTCTGTGAACCCGAGCTAGAAGTATTCTACTTCAAACCTCGTAAGCGGTTATTCCGTGTGATACGAGGGGTTTGTCCTTTGTGCGAACCTTGTGACACCGTCTTTAACCGCGGTTCGTCCGAACATCACAACACTTCGGTAGCAAATCGTAAGCTCCCCACAGTCCTTTTCGTGCCCCTACGACTAAGTGAAAGAAATAAAGCACTATAGTCTGATTGCCTAGTCTGCCGCACTTTACTGCTTTCGGGTTCCGATAACTCGGCTAAGGGATATAATGCATTGGCATAGACACCCCACGTGGTATCTACTTGGGGGCTGAAGCCGATGACTCACATCTTTCAGTATTAAAATGACCACACAGGAGTTATAAAGGAATGCAAAACTATAAAAGCATAATAACTTATAACATCAAAAGTTTCGATATGTCTTCGGACGCGTTACAACTCATTCAAATATATTATTGCCCGAACACTATGATGCTATCACTCGAACACTCTCCATCACTCCATCGAAGTACAGCTCGGGGCATCTATGTTCCTTCCCGGGAGGCGGCGGGGCGGCTGCTACCTTCATCGGATTGAGCCCCGGCCAGTGCACCTTGGCCTTGGCAAGGGTCATCCGAACTCCCTCTATGCAAGAAGAGTGCTTCACGGCGTCGAAGCGGGGCGAGGTGACAATCAACTTCTACACTAGGCCAAAGTAGCTGCCTGGTAGCGGATCGCCGAGCCATAAGCAGATGCAAAATTCCTTCATGGCCGTCTCTGCCATCTGGTGCAGCTCCATCTGTTGTTTTAGCTTCTCCATGAGAAGAGGCGAGCACTCGGGGGCTCCGAACTGTGCCCGGAACAGCCAAGTTGCGTCTCCTTCTTCCCTCGAGGCGAACAACATGTTGGCGTCCGCCACACTCTTTTGAAGATCGGAGGAGGCGCCTAAAGAATGCCACACCTGGGTAAGCAATTTGAATTTGCTATCCTCGAAGACGCACTGTAGTAAGTATGGCTTACCATCCATTATGTCATTCGCTTGGCGGACCTGCTCCTCATAAAACCGCCATTCCACCCATTCTTTCCAAAGATCGTTCTTCAGGGTGGACAGTTCGGTCATGCTCTCCTTGCCCTTCTGCTCAAGGACCTCGCACTTCCGGCTGGCGTCCTTGAGCTCCTGCTGAACCTCCGCCACACAAGCCTCGTGCTTCTGGCTGGTGGCTCGCAGGGCGGAGAGGGCGATCGCCGCTTCTTTGTCTGCCGCTCTCTCGACGGCCGCATGGTCCTTTTCTTGTTGGAGCTCGGCCTTGAGCCTCTCCACCTCCTTCGCCGAAGTTGTTTACACAATAAGACATTATGATAAACTACATGGTCAGTGTTCGGGTAAAGGTGTTCGGACAATGGTATTCAGATTTTGTTTTGACCTACCTTGTGCCTCGTCGAATCTTCGGTTGAGGCCTTCAACTTCATCCTCGGAGTGTTTAAGCTTACGATTCAGCTCGTCTAGCTCGGCGCCATTTATTGCCGCCGCTGACGATGATGCCTACAGTACACATACAGTGGACATGTTACATGGATTTTCAACTCCCGCATCATAATCAATACGATTATATGTTGGACCTTATTAGGAGCTACCCTAACATGTCGGACACATAAATTGTATCTTGTCCGGTACCGGATACATGATTGACCCCTAGGTAAGTTTTTCAAACTGTCCTAGGGCTCGGGGGCTGCCATGTATATAATGGAAATAAAAACTTTGCAAATAAGAGTATCAGGTGACTTACTTGAAAGCGTGGTAGGAGACCTCGGAAGGCCTCCTTCAGTCTATTCTCAACAGGCTGGATGCTCTTTAATACCGCACCCATGTGGGTGCGGTGCTCCTCGGAGACGGAGGTGCTCAATAGAGCCTCCTCCATGACCGGCCACCTGTTGGTCGGTGGCGCTGGAGGTGATCGGATAACCCGATCACCAACCGGGGTTTGAACCAGAACCTTGATAACCCACAAGTATAGGGGATCGCAACATTTTTCGAGGGTAGAATATTCAACCCAAATTTATTGATTCGACACAAGGGGAGCCAAAGAATATTCTCGAGTATTAGCAGTTGAGTTGTCAATTCAACCACCCCTGAAAGACTTAATATCTGCAGCAAAGGGTTCAGTAGCAAAGTAATATGGTAGTCACTGTAACGTTGGCAAGGTGATAGTAGAAGATTTGTAGTGATTGTAACAGTAGCGACAGAAAAGTAACTGAACGAAGATCAATATATGGAAAGCTCGTAGGCAATGGATCAGTGATGGATAATTATGTCAGATGGAATTCATCATGCAATAGTTATAACATAGGGTGACATAGAACTAGCTCCATTTCATCAATGTAATGTTGGCATGTATTCCATATATAGTCATACGTGCTTATGGAAAAGAACTTGCACGACATCTTTTGTCCTACCCTCCCATGGCAGCGAGGTCCTATTGGAAACTAAGGGATATTAAGGCCTCCTTTTAATAGAGAACCGGACTAAAGCATTAGCACTTAGTGAATACATGAACTCCTCAAACTACGGTAATCACCGGAAAGAATCGCAGTTATTGTCACCTTGGGGGATGCGGATCATAACTCGTAATAGGTGTCTACAGTTTGCAAGATAGGATCAAGAACACACATATATTCATGAAAACATAATAGGTTCATATCTGAAATCATGGCACTCGGGCCCTAGTGACAAGCATTAAGCATAGCAAAGTCATAGCAACATCAATCTCAGAACATAGTGGATACTAGGGATCAAACCCTAACCAAACTAACTCGATTACATGATAAATCTCATCCAACCCATCACCATCCAGCAAGCCTCCGATATGATTACTCACGAATGGTGAGGAGCATCATGGAATTGGCGATGAAGGATGGTTGGTGATGACGAAGGTGTCGATTTCCCCTCTCTAGAGCCCAAACCGGACTCCACATCTGGTCTCCCGAGGAAGAACTGGTGATGACGGCGGCTCCATATCGTGAAACGCGATGAACTCGTCTCTTTGATTTTTTTCCGCGACAGATAGGGTTATATGGAGCTAGAGAGGAGGTCGAAGGAGCCACGAGGGGCCCACAAGCCTGCCCCACGCGGCCAGGGGGGTGGCTGCGGCTAGTAGGCTTGTGGCCTGCTGGTGGCCCCCCCCTCTGGTTAATTCTTGCGCCAGTATTTTTATTAATTCCAAAAATATTCTTCATAAATTTTTAGGGCGATCCGAGAACTTTTTTTCTGCACAAAAACAACACCAAGGCGATTCTGCTGAAAACAGCATCAGTCCGGGTTAGTTCCATTCAAATCATGCAAATTAGAGTCCAAAACAAGGGCAAAAGAGTTCGGAAAAGTAGATACGTTGGAGACATATCAACTCCCCCAAGCTTAAACCTTTGCTTTTCCTCAAGCAATTCAGTTGATAAACTGAAAGTGATAAAGAAAAACTTTTACAAACTCTGTTTGATCTTGATGTTGTAAATATGTCTAACATATGTTCAGATTTTCAGCAAAGATTATAAACTAACCACATTCACAATAACATTTAGGTCTCACATTTACTCATGTCAATGGGATAACCAACTAGCTAACAATAATAACAAATCTCGGATGGCAACAATTTTATCAAAACAATCATGATACAACACGACATAATGGTATCTCACTAGCCCTTTCTGAGACCGCAAAACATAAATGAAGAGCACCTCTGGAGAACAAGGACTAACTAAACATTGTAATTCACGATGAGAGAGATCCAGTCATCCTCACACTCGATATCAATTAATATCTAGGCATACAAATGATAATGGTGCTCTCTAACTGGTGCCTTTTATAAGAGGATGATGACTCAACAATAAAGTAAATAGATAAGCCCTTCGCAGAGGGAAGCATTGATTTGCAAAGGTGCCAGAGCTGAAGCTTTTAAAACATAGATAGGTAATGATTTTGGAGCGGTATGCTTTTGTTGCTCACATAATGACCAAGAGGTTTTCAATATCTTCCATGCTAGATACATTATAGGTGGTTCCCAAACAGAATGGTACAGTTTTTACTCCCCCTCCACCAATCAATCACACTCCACGGCAGGCCAAATTCATGGGTACCGTCCATACAAACACATTCCTGGGGGAGTTTTATTTGATTATATTTTGCTTTTTATATCGAGCATGGAACTGGGCATCCCGATTACCAGCCACTTTCTCGTTAATGATAGTGAATCAACACATATCGTGAGAATAACCCACCTAGCATGGAAGATACTAATAGCCCTCAGTCGCCACATGAGCAATTTGGGCATACAAAACAGAAGGTTTATTTGAAGGTTTAAAGTTTAGCACATGCAAATTTTCTTCGAACGGCAGGTAAATACCACATATAGGTAGATATGGTGGACTCATATGGAACAACTTTGGGTTTATTGAGATGGATGCACAAGCAGTATTCCCTCTTAGTACAAGTGAAGGCTAGCAAAAGACTGGGGAGCGACCAAATAGAGAGCGACACAGTCATCAACATGCCTTGAGATTAACCAACATTGAATGCAAGCATGAGTAGGATATAATTCACTATGAACATAAATATCGTGGAGGCTATGTTTATTTGTTTCAACTACATGCATGAACATGTGCCAAGTCAAGCCACTTGAATCATCCAGAGGAGGATACCATTCTATCATACTATATCACAACCATTTTAATACGCATGTTGGCACTCAAGACGAACCATTATCCACTCTTAGCTAATTAAGCATGGCATGAATAACTATAATCTCTAATTGTTATTGCAAACATGTTCAACCCATAATGTACTGAATTCGAAACGATGAGCTAATGATATTTACAAAAGCAAGATAGGTCGAGTTCATACCAGCTTTTCTCCATCTCAGTCTTTTCATCAAATATCTTCATTATTGCCTTTCACTTGCATGACTGAACTATGTGAATAATAATAAGAGTGCACATGCATTAGACTAAGCTGGAATCTGTAAACAATAAACCAAAGGAGAAGACAAGGCAATATGGGCTCTTTGTAAGATAAACAATAATGCATATGAGAGCCACTCAACAAGCAAAGAAAAGAAAGGAAAATTATTTACACAAGAAAGCTCCCAACAAGCAAAAGGAAGTACGAGAAATCATTTTGGGCTTTCTCTTTAATGCTACAACTAAGCAACTAGGAAATAAACCTAGAACTATTTTTTTTGTATTTTTATCAAATTTAATTAAACACACCCGAAGAAAGCAAAACAAGAATATAAACTACCATGGATAGTACAATGAAAAAGTATGAACACCGACAACTGAAATAAGTGTGTGAACATGAATGTAATGTAGGTGAGAAATACGTGCTCCCCCAAGCTTAGGCTTTTGGCCTAAGTTGGTCTAGGGCCACGGCTGGCCTGGATAATATCCGAAGTCAAAGTTGGGGTTGTTCTGGGCTGCGGCGGCTACCGCCTGTACCACTGTAGCCTGAAGGCGAGCAGTTTCTGCATTTTGCTCATACTCATTTGCCTCCTCTCTGGTTATAAAATATCTCTGCTTCTCCTGAAAGTTAAAGAAGGTAGGAGCAGGAAGGCTAACATGGACAACACGTTACCTGTCAAAAATTAGTCGGTATTGGAGGGATTGTTTGTTTCATTCAAGAAACTAATGGTGCACCAAAGCCTCATAATCAAGGAAAGCAGGGGGTAACTCAATGTCATTCCCTCTTATGGGTACCCCAAGATACTTAGCTACACGGGTGGCATAAATTCCACCAAAGAAATCTCCATCCTTAGCATTATGATGTAACCTCTTGGCAATAATAGCCCCCAAGTTATATCGTCTATCTACCATTAGCGCACTCTTAAGAATACTCACATCAGGCGCGCAAAGGTGACTATGCTCAAGTTTACCGTTAATACATCTACCTATGAAGAGAGCAAAATAGTGTATACTGGAAAGTGAATGCTCCCCAAAGTAGCTTGTGTAATGATTCTAGTTTCTCCCACTGTGATGCTAGCAAGGAAACCATTATATTCATTTTTATGAGGATCGCTGCGACTCCCCCACTGTGGAATTTTGCATGCATTATTAAAATCTTCTAGGTCCATGGTATAGGTCTTATCATAAAGATCAAATAGAATAGAATGGGAATTACGCTTAGATGAAAATTCAAACCTCTGAACAAAAGAGTCAGTGAGTTGATAATATTGCTTGCATCGATCTAAAATGAAATCCTCAAGGCCGGCATTCCTTATGTACGCATAAAACTCTTCATTAAATCCAGCGTTTTCCATGAGTTGATCCGAGCTTCCCTGGGTAGTTCAAAATCGGGTTCACGTAGCGTGAGTCTCGGGGCTTTCTTGCTCGAGGAACCACCTTGGTGCATTCTCCTCAACATCTTTTCTTTCTCTGAAAAATTTCTGAAATTTTTAGTGAGTGAAAATAAAGGTGCACAAAACTCAACAAAACTCATAGCAACTACTCCCTCAAGTGCCTAGAGACCATATCATGCATCAAAACTACTTGGGACCATAAAAATTGACATGCAAGCTCAAGAACAAGGTCACCACAGCATTAAAAATTTGCAATATATAAAGCACTAGAACAAAAACTAATTGGACCATTGGAGGAGTCACATACCGGTGATCAATCCCCTAAAACAATTTTGCAAATGGAGCTTTGAGCAAGGAGATCGAAAATGGCAGCAAGATGAGCTAGAACACGGGTTTGAGCAATGGTGGGATTTTTATGGGGAAAGATGAAGCGAATGGGTGCTGGAATAAGTGGAGGGCACACGTGGGACCCACAAGCTTGCTAGGCGTGGCCAGGGGTGTGGTCGTGCCCTGCAGGCTTGTGGCCCACAGGTGCAGCCCCCTGATGCATTCTCAGTGCCAAATATTCTTAAATATTCCAAAAAAAATCACACTAAAATTTTAGGGGATTCTGGGAACATTTATTTTTAGGTTATTTTTCTATCGCACAGAAAACTCACAAAAAAGAAAAATAGTAGCATTTTTACTTAATTTCATCTAGGTAACATAAAGTAAAAGTAAGGTGCACGAAGTTGTGCTTTCTAAATTCATCCATCTCATGCTCCTCGAAAGGAATCCATCAATAAGGTTGATCAAGTCTTATTCACGAACTTCTTTCGAATGACATGAAACCAAAGAATTTTTGAATAACACTAAGTTACCTCAATGGGGATATGCATTTCCCCAACAATAAGTATATCATATTTGTTCTTGACACTAGGAAGAGGGAACTCAAAGTCTCCAATAATAATTGTTGGAATTTTTTCAATAGAGTTGATACTATGAACTTGAGGTTGTTTCTTCGGAAAGTGTACCGTATGCTCATTACCATTAATATGAAAAGTTACATTGCCCTTGTTGCAATCAATAACAGCCACTACAGTATTCAAGAAGGGTCTACCAAGTATGATCAACATACTGTCATCCTCGGGAATATCAAGAATAACAAAGTCCGTCAAGATAGTAGCATTCGCAAATGCGACAGGTACATCCTCATAAATATCGATAGGTAGAGCAGTTGATTTATCAGCCATTTGCAAGGAGATTTTAGTAGGTGTCAACTTATTAAAATCAAGTCTGCGGTATAAATAGAAAGGCATAACACTAACACCAGCTCCAATATCACATAAAGCAGTTTTAACATAATTTCCTTTAATAGAGCATAGTATAGTTGTTGGGGAACGTTGCATGGTAAACAAAAAATTTCCTACGCACATGCAAGACTATCCACCATGATGAGCATCTACGAGGGGGAGAGTGGATCTACATACCCTTGTAGATCTCTAAGCGGGAAGCGTTAAGAAATGCGATTGATGTAGTCGAATGTCTTCGTGATCCAAATCGCCGAGCGTCCCGCGATCCCATCACGAATCGTCTCGCAATCTTGATCACGGTCCTTCTGATCTAGCGTCGAACGGACGACACCTCCTCGTTCAGCACACGTATAGATCGATGACGATCTCCGCCTTCTTGATCCAGCAAGAGGGAGTGGAGAGGTAGATGAGTTCTCCAGAAGCACGACGGTGTGGCGGCGATGGTGGTGGAACAATTTCAGTAGGGCTTCGCCTAAGCACCGCTGAAATGATCTAGAGGAGAAACTACGATCTAGAGCAGAGGCTAGCATGTGGCTATTAGGGTTTGCTTTCTCCTCTAAATCCTCTAGTATATATAGGAGGGAGGGAGGGGAGGAGGCAGCCTCAAACCCTCAAGGTTTGGTCGGAATTGGAGGTGGAGGAGTCCTACTCCAATCCTATTAGGAGTAGGATTCCTCCTTTCCACTTGGAAACTCTTTCCACCTCTCCACCTTTTGGGTTTTTCCACCCCTACCCGCATGGGACTTAGTGGGGGCTTAGTCCAGCCCACCAGGGGCTAGTTTGACTCCTCTCACAGCCCATGAGGTCCTTTGGGTCGAGGCACCCCTCCCGATGGTCCCTCGGCACCCTCCTGACACTCCCGGTACACTATCGGTGAGCCCGAAACTTTTCCGGTGACCAAACTAGGACTTCCTATATATCAATATTTACCTCCGGACCATTCCGAAGCTCCTCGTCATGTCCGGGATCTCATCCGATACTCTAAACAACCTTCGGTCACCACCAAACATAACTCTATACTATTGAAACATCACCGAACCTTAAGTGTGCACACCCTACGGGTTCGAGAACTATGTAGACATGACCGAGACACCTCTACGGTCAATAACCAATAGCGGGACCTGGATGCCCATATTGATTCCTACATATTCTATGAAGATCTTTATTGGTCGAACCTCTATGTCAAGGATTCGGTTAATCTCGTATGATGTTCCCTCTGTTCTTCGGTATGTTACTTGCCCGAGATTCGATCGTTGGCATCTCCATAACAAGTTCAATCTCGTTACCGGCAAGTCTCTTTACTCGTTCCGTAATACAAGATCCCGTTGCTAACACTTAGTCACATTGCTTGCAAGGCTTATTGTGATGTTGTATAACCGAGTGGGCCCTAAGATACCTCTCCGTCACACGGAGTAACAAATCCCAGTCTTGATCCATGCCAACCAAACAGACACCCTCAGAGATACATGTAGAGCACCTTTATAGTCACCCAGTTACGTTGCGACATTTGATACACACAAGTTACTCCTCTGGTGTCAGTGAGTTGCATGATCTCATGGTCATAGGAACAGATACTTGACAATGCAGAAAACAGAAGCAATAAACTGACACGGTCATATGCTTCATTTATAGTTTGGGTCTAGTCCATCACATCATTCTCCTAATTATGTGATCCTGTTATCAAATGACATCTCATTTCCATGGCTAGGAAACCTTAACCATTTTTTATCAACGAGCTAGTCTATTAGAGGCATACTAAGGACATGGTGTTGTCTATGTATCCACACATGTATCTGAGTTTCCGATCAATACAATTCTAGCATGGATAATAAACGATTATCATGAACAAGGAAATATGATAATAACTAATTTATTATTGCCTCTAGGGCATCTTTCCAACAGTCTCCCACTTGCGCTAGAGTTAATAATCTAGTTCACATCACCATGTGATTCGAATTGTTATGAATCTAACACCCAATGAGTTCCGGGGCTCGATCATGCTTTGCATGTGAGAGAGGTATTTTAGTCAATGGGTCTGCGACATTCAGATCCGTGTATGCTTTGCAAATCTCTATGTCATACTGTAAACACCATTACCACACTACATTTGGTCCTATTCCAAATGGCTGCTCCACTATACGTATTCGGATTGCTACTAAGAGTCATCTGGATTGGTGTTAAAGCTTGCATCGACGTAACGCTTTACGAAGAACTCTTTATCACCTCCATAATTGAGAAATATTTCCTTAGTCCTCTATTTACTAAGGATAATCTTGACCATTGTCCAGTGATCCATTCCTGGATCACTCTTGTACCCCTTGACAGACTCATGGCAAGGCACACACCAGGTGCGATACACAACATGGCATAATATAGAGCCTATGGCTAAGGCATAGGGGACGACCTTCGTCCTTGCTCTTTCTTATGCCGTGGTTGAGCTTTGAGTCTTACTCAACTTCACACCTTACAAATTAGGAAAGAACTCTTTCTTTGACCGATCCATTTTGAACTCTATCAAAATCTTGTCTAGGTATGTACTCATTGAAAGTCTCATCAAGCATCTTGATCTATCTCTATAGATCCTGATGCCTAACAATTAGGTAGCTTCATCCAGGTCTTCCTTTAAAAAACTCTTTTCAAAGAACCCTTTATGCTTTCCAGAAATTCTACATCATTTCCGATCAACAATATGTCATCCACATATGCTTATTAGAAATTCTATAGTGCTCCCACTCACTTTATTGTAAATACAAGTTTCTCATAAACTTTGTATAGACTAAAAAACTTTGATTACCTCATCAAAGCGTATATTTCAACTCTAAGATGCTTGCTTCAGTCCATAGAAGGATCACTGGAGCTTGCACACCTTTTAGCATCCTTAGGACTGACAAAACCTTCTTGTTGTATTTCATACAACCTTTACTCAAGGAAGGAAACGATGTTTTGACATCCATTTGCTAGATTTCATAATTGAAAAACACAACAACTGCTAACATAATTCCAACAGACTTTATCATTGCTACGAGTGAGAAAGTCTCATCGTAGTCAACTCCTTGAACTTGGCGGAAACTTCTTTGCGACAAGTCGAGCTTTATAAATGGTGAGATTCACCATCAGTGTCTATCTTCATCTTAAAGGTCCATTTATACTGAACGACCTGCCGTTCAACGGGTAAGTCTAACAAAGTCTATAGTTGGTTTTCATACATGGATCCTTTCTCGGATTTCATGGCCTCTAGCAATTTGTCAGAATCCGGGCCCATCATCGCTTCTCCATAGCTCGTAGGTTCATCGTTGTCCAAATATGACCTCTAAGACAGGGTTGTTGTACCACTCAAGAGCAGTACGCGTCCTTGTCGACCTACGAGGTTCAATAGTAACTTGATTTGAAGCTTCATGATCATCATCATTAAGTCCTCTTAAACTAACGTAGGCTCCACAGAAACATCTTCCTGTGTTGTGCTACTCTCTGGTTGAAACAAAGGTTCAACATCCTCATCAAGTTCTATTTTCCTCCCACTCAATTCTTTCGAGAGAAACTCTTTCTTGAGAAAGGACCTGTTTTAGCAACAAACACTTTATGCTTGGCTCTGAGATAGAAGGTTTACCCAACTGTTCTTAGGGAATTCTATGAAGATGCATTTGTCCGCTTTGGGTTTGAGCTCATTAGGTGAAAACCTTTTTCACATAAGCGTCGCAGCCCAAAACACTAAGAAATGACAGCTTAGGTTTCTATCAAACCATAATTCGCACGGTGTCATCTCAACGGATTTAGATGGTGCCCTATTTAAAGTGAATGTAGTTGTCTCTAATGCATAACCCCAAAACGATAGTGGCAAAACGATAAGAGACATCATAGTACGCATCACATCCAATGGAGCACGACTATGACGTTCAGACACACCATCACACTATGGTGTTCCAGGTGGCGTGGGTTGTGAAACAACTTTCACATTTTCTAAAGTTGCATGCCAAACTCGTTACTCAGATATTCACCTCCATGATCATATCATAGACATTTTACCTTCTCATCACGATGATCTCAAACTTCACTCTAATTCTGCTTGAACTTTTCAAACGTTTGAGATTTGTGTTTCATTAAGTAAATATACACTATATCCACTCATATCATCAGTGAAGGTAAGAAAACAACGATATCCACCACACACTACAACACTCATTGGACCGTATACATCAATATGTATCATTTCCAATAAGTCACTTGCCCATTCCGGAAAACGGGGTTTTAGTCATCTTGCCCAAGAGGCATGGTCCGCATATCTCAGCCGATTCAAAACGAATGAGTCCAAAGATCCATTAGCATGGAGTTTATTCATGCGCTTTACACCAATATGACATTTAGCGGCAATGCCACAAGTATGTGGTACTATCATTATTAACTTTCTATCTTTTGGCATCTATGTTATGAACATGTGCACTACTACGATCAAGATTCAACAAACCATCCATTGGATGCATGACCATTAAAGGTATTATTCATGTAAGCAGAATAACCTTTATTCTCTGACTTAAATGAATAACTATATTGCACTACACACGATATAATCACGTTCATGCTCGACGCAAGCACCAAATAACATTTATTTAGGTTCTTCACTAATCTCGAAGGTAGAGAGAGCATGCGATGTTGATCACATCAACCTTGGAATCATTTCCAACACACATCGTCACCTCACCCTTAGTTAGTCTCCGTTTATGCCGTTAGCTTTTACTTCGAGTTACTAACATTTAGCAACTGAATCAGTATCAATACACAGGTGCTACTAGGAGTACTAGCAAGGTATGCATCAATAACACGTATATCAAATATACTTCTGTCAATGTTGCCAACCTTCTTATCTACCAAGTATCTTGGGTTATTCCGCTTCAGCGACTGCTCTCCTCATAATAGAAGCACTTAGTCTCGGGTTTGGGTTCAACTTTGGGTTGCTTCATTGGAGCAGCAACTGTCTTGCCATCCATGAAGTTTCCCTCCTCGCCCTTGCCCTTCTCGAAACTAGTGGTTTTACTAACCATCAACACTTGATGCTCCTTCTTGATTTCTCCCTTCGTGACGTCAAACATCACGAATAGCTCAGGGATCATTATTTCTATCCCTGGCATTTTATAGTTCATCACGAAGCTCTAGTAGCTTAGTGACAGTGACTTGGAAAACTATACCAATCACTTTCTTATCTGGAAGATCAACTCCCACTCGATTCAAGCGATTGTAGCACCCTGACAATCAGAGCACATGCTCAATGATTGAGCTATTCTCCTTCATCTTGCAGGCAAAGAATCTTGTTGGAGATCTCATATCTCACAACACGGGCACGAGCCTGAGATCCCAATTTTAGCTCTTAGAACATCTCATATGTTCCGTGACGTTCAAAACGTTTATGGAGCCTCAGTTCTAAGACGTAATGCATGACGCACTGAACTATCAAGTAGTCATCGGAACGTGCCTATCAAATGTTCACAACATCTACAGACGACGCTAGACGGGGTGGCGCATCGAGTGGTGCATTAAGGACATAATCCTTCTGTACAGCAATGAGGATAATCCTCAAATCATGGACCCAGTCCGCAATATTGCCACCATCATCTTTCAACTGTATTTATCTAGGAACATATAAAAAATCAAGGGAGATAGAGCATGAGCAAGTAATCTACAACATAATTTGCAAAGACACTACTGACTATGTTCATGATAATGAGTTCAACTATTCATATTATTTAAGAACTCCCACTCAAATTGACATCCCTCGGGTCATTGGAGTGATACATGATCCAAATTCACCAACTCAAGTCCGATCATCACATGAGTTGAGGTGGTTTCAAAGGTGAACATCATCATGTTGATCATATCTACTATATGACTCATGTTCGACCTTTTGGTCTCTTGTGTTCCAAGGCCATGTCTATACATGGTAGGCTCGTCAAGTTTAACCCGAGTGTTCCGCATGTGCAACACAGGCTTGCACCCGTTGTATGTGAACGTAGAGTCTATCATACCCCATCATCACGTGGTGTCTCGACACGACGAACTTTCGCAATGGTGCACACTCGGGGAGAACACAATTTATCTTGAAATTTAAGTGAGGGATCACCTTATAATGCTACAGTCGACCTAAGCAAAACAAGCTGCATAAAAGGATTAACATCACATGCAAATCATAAGTGACACACATGATATGGCCATGAACTTGTGCTTTTGATCTCCATCTTGAAAGCACCGGCATGATCTCCATGGTCACCGGCATGACACCATGATCTCCATCATATTGATCTCCATCAACCTGTCACCATCGGGGTTGTCTCACCAACCATGCTTCTACTACTATTGCTACTGCTTAGCGATAAAGTAAAGCATTACATAGCTCTTAATGATTGGCACACAAGTCATACAATAATTAAAGACAACCCCATGGCTCCTGCCGGTTGCCGTACTCATCGACATGCAAGTTGTGATATTCTATACAATACATGATCATCTCATACATCACATATATCTCATCATCTAAATGGCCATATCACATCACAACATACCCTGCAAAAACAAGTTAGACATCCTCTAATTGTTGTTGCAAGTTTTATGTGGCTGCTACGGGTATCTAGCAAGTACAATTCTCACCTATGCAAAACCACAACGATGATACATAAGTTGCTTTTCAACCTTCTCAAGGACCACCTTTGTCGAATCCGATCCAACTAAAGTAGGAGAAACAGACACCCGCCAGCCATCTTTGTGCAACAAAGTTACACGTCAGTCGATGGAACAGGTCTCTCGTAAGTGTACGAGTAAGGTTGGTCCGGGCCGCTTCATCTCACAATACCGCTGAACCAAAACACGACCAAGGGAGGAAGCAATCTAAGCATCAACGACCACAAACTCCTTTATGTTCTACTCGAGATCTCATCTACACATAGACCTAGCTCTGATACCACTATTGGGGAACGTTGCATGGTAAACAAAAAAATTCCTACGCACACGCATGATCTATCCATGGTGATGAGCGTCTACGAGGGGGAGAGTGGATCTACATACCCTTGTAGATCGCTAAGTGGGAAGCGTTAGGAAACGCGGTTGATGTAGTCGAACGTCTTCGTGATCCAAATCGCCGAGCGTCCCGCGATCCCATCACGAATCATCTCGTGATCTTGATCATGGTCCTTTCGATCTAGCGCCGAACGGACGACACCTCCGCGTTCAGCACACGTACAGCTCGATGGCGATCTCCGCCTTCTTGATCTAGCAAGAGGGAGTGGCGAGGTAGATGAGTTCTCCTAAAGCACGACGGCGTGGCGGCGATGGTGGTGGAACAATTCCAGCAGGGCTTCGCCTAAGCATCGTTGAAACGATCTAGAGGAGAATCTACGATCTAGAGGAGAGGGTAGCACGTGACTATTAGGGTTAGCTTTCTCCTCTAAATCCTCTAGTATATATAGGAGGGAGGGAGGGGAGGAGGCAGCCTCAAACCCTCAAGGTTTGGTTCAAATTGGAGATGGAGGAGTCCTACTCCAATCCTATTAGGAGTAGAATTCCTCCTTTCCACTTGGAAACTATTTTGACCTCTCCACCTTTTGGGTTTCTCGACCCCTCGCCGCATGAGCCTTAGTGGGGGCTTACTCTAGCCCACCAGGGGCTGGTTTGACTCCTCCCACAGCCCATGAGGTCCTTTGGGTCGATACACCCCTCCCGATGGTCCCCCGGCACCCTCCCGGCACTCCTAGTACACTACCTATGAGCCTGAAACTTTTTCGGTGACCAAAAAAGGACTTCCTATATATCAATCTTTAGCCGAGGACCATTCCGGAGCTCCTCCTGTTGTCCGGGATCTCATTCGGGACTCCAAACAACCTTCGGTCACCATCATACATAATTCTATACTACTGAAACGTCATTGAACCTTAAGTGTGCAGACCCTGCGGGTTCGAGAACTATGTAGACATGACCGAGACACCTCTATGGGCAAGAACCAATAGCGGGACCTGGATACCCATATTGATTCCTACATATTCTACGAAGATCATTATTGGTCGAACCTCTATGTCAAGGATTCAGTTAATCCCGTATGATGTTCCCTTTGTTCTTCGGTATGTTACTTGCCCGAAATTCGATCGTCGGCATCTCCATACCTAGTTCAATCTCGTTACCGGCAAGTATCTTTACTCGTTCCGTAATACAAGATCCCGTGGCTAACACTTAGTCACATTGCTTGCAAGGCTTGTTGTGATGTTGTATTACCGAGTGGGCCCTGAGATACCTCTCCGTCACACAGAGAGACAAATCCCAGTCTTGATCCATGCCAACCCAACAGACACCCTCGGAGATACCTGTAGATCACCTTTATAGTCACCCAGTTACGTTGCGATGTTTGATACACATAAGGCACCCCTCCGGTGTCAGTGAGTTGCATGATCTCATGGTCATAGGAACAGATACTTGACAATGCAGAAAATAGTAGCAATAAACTGACACGATCATATGCTACGTTTATAGTTTGGGTCTTGTCCATCACATCATTCTCCTAATGATGTGATCCTGTTATCAAATGACATCTCATGTCCATGGTTAGGAAACCTTAACCATATTTGATCAACGAGCTAGTCTATTAGAGGCATACTAGGGACATGGTGTTGTCTATGTATCCACACATGTATCTTAGTTTCCGATCAATACAATTCTAGCATGGATAATAAACGATTATCATGAACAAGGAAATATGATAATAGCTAATTTATTATTGCCTCTAGGGCATATTTCCAAAAATAGTAGGTACTCCGGGATCTCCTAGTTTCTTAGGTATTCCACCTTTAAAAGTATAATTAGCAAGCATGGTGGAAATCTCAGCTTCCGGTATCTTTCTTTTATTTGTCACAATATCTTTCATATACTTAGCATAAGGAGACATTTTCAAAATATCAGTCAAGCACATACATAAAAAGACACGTCTAAGAATTTCAGCAAAGCGCTCAAAGTCCTCATCATCCTTTTTCTTGGATGGTTTATGAGGAAAGGGCATGGGTTTCTGAACCCATGGTTCTCTTTCTCTACCATGTTTCCTAGCAATGAAGTCTCTTTTATCATATCTTTTATTCTTAGGTTGTGGGTTATCAAGATCATCAGCAGGTTCAATCTCCACATCATTATCATTACTAGGTTGAGCATCAACATGAACTTCATTATTAATGTTATCACTAGGCTCATGTTCATCATCAGATTGTGTCTCAGCATCAGAAATAGAAATATCATTTGGATTCTCAGATGTATCTATAACAGGTTCACTAGCAGCATGCCAAGTACTATCATCATTCTTTTTCCTACTCTTATTAGAAGGCATAGGTGCATCAGTATTAACTCTCTGAGAATCTTGCTCAATTCTCCTAGGATGGCCCTTAGGATACAAAGATTCCTGAGTCATTCTACCACCTCTAGTCACTACTTTAACAGAATGATCATTGTCTTTACTATTCATCTCATTAAGCAAATCATTTTGAGCCTTAAGTGCTTTTTCTACTTGAGTGGTTAACATGGAAGCATGTTTACTAATAAGCTTAAGATCATTGATAGTTCTACTCAAATAATCACCCAAGTGATCAAGCATATAAGCATTATGTTTCAATTGTCTACTAACATAGGCATTGAAATTTTCTTGCTTCATAATAAAATTATCAAATTCATCCAAGCATTGGCTAGCAGGCTTATCATAGGGGATATCTCTTTCATCAAATCTTCTGAGAGAATTTACCTCTACTACCTGTGTCGGGTTATCAAGACCATGTATTTCTTCAATAGGTGGTAGATTCTAAAAAAATTCAGCTTTAATACCCTTTTCTTTCATAGATTTCCTTGCCTCTTGCATATCTTCAGGACTGAGGAATATGATACCTATTTTCTTCGGAGTTGGCTTTGGAGGTGGTTCGGGAATAGTCCAATCATTATCATTGCTCAATATGTTATTCAATAGTAATTCAGATTGTTCAACAGTTCGTTCCCTGAAAAACACAACCAGCACAACTATCTAGGTAGTCCCTAGAAGCATCGGTTAGTCCATTATAAAAGATATCAAGTATTTCATTTTTCTTGAGAGGATGATCAGGCAAAGCATTAAGTAATTGGAGAAGCCTCCCCCAAGCTTGTGGGAGACTCTCTTCTTCAATTTGCACAAAGTTAAATATTTCCTGCAAGGCAGCTTGTTTCTTATGGGCAGGAAAATGTTTTTCGGAGAAGTAATAAACCATGGCCTGGGGACTACGCACACAACCAGGAGCAAGATAATTAAACCATTTCTTAGAATCACCCTTTAATGATAAAGGAAACAACTTAAGAATATAGTAATAGCGATTTTTTTCCTCATGAGTAAATAGGGTGGCTATATCATTCAATTTGGTAGGATGTGCCACGACAGTTTCAGATTCATAACCATGGAAAGGATCAGATTCAACCAAAGTAATTAACTCAGGATCGACAGAGAATTCATAATCCTTATCTGTAACAAAGATGGGTGAAGTAGCAAACTTAGGATCATATTGCATTCTAGCATTCAGAGATTTTTCCTTCCACTTGCGAAGCAATTTCTTAAGATCATCTCTATCCTTACAAGCAAGAAAGTCCCTAGCTACCTCCCCTTCCATAACATAACCCTCAAGTATATCAGGCAATTCATATCTAGGAGAGCTAGGTCTAGCAGATGAATCATAGTGTTCAGTTTCAATAATTTCTTCGGATTCAGCAATATTATCAGTTTTAGCATTAGCTCTAGCAATTTGTTCATCAAGAAATTCACCCAGTGGCATAGTATCATCAAACAAAGTATTATCATAAGCATCATGCATAGCAGAAGTAGCATCATCAATTACTTGCGACATATAAAAATTACTAGCAGGTGGTGGTGTCACAAACTTACTCATAACAGAAGGTGAATCAAGTGCAGAGCTAGATGGCAATTCCTTACCGCCCCTCGTAGTAGAGGGTTAGATCTTGATTTTTGGATCTTTCAGATTCTTCATAGTGATCAACAGATATATATCCCAAGTGACTCGGAGAATAATCTATGCTCCCCGGCAACGGCGCCAGAAAAAGGTATTGATAACCCACAAGTATAGGGGATCGCAACAGTTTTTGAGGGTAGAGTATTCAACCCAAATTTATTGATTCGACACAAGGGGAACCAAAGAATATTCTCGAGTATTAGCAGCTGAGTTGTCAATTCGACCACACCTGAAAGACTTAATATCTACATCAAAGTTTTCAGTAGCAAAGTAATATGGTAGTAACGGTAACGGTGGCAAAGTGATAGTAGCAGATTTGTAGTGATTGTAACAGTAGTGAAGGAAAAG
This sequence comes from Hordeum marinum, assembly GCA_022496015.1. Taxonomy (NCBI): domain Eukaryota; kingdom Viridiplantae; phylum Streptophyta; class Magnoliopsida; order Poales; family Poaceae; genus Hordeum; species Hordeum marinum. The sequence continues at coordinate 342,621,612 of CM039672.1, read as the reverse complement.
TAACTAAATGACGATCAATATATGGAAACTCGTAGGTAATGGATTAGTGATGGATAATTATGTCGGATGGCATTCATCATGCAACAGTTATAACATATGGTGACAAAGAACCAGCTCCAATTCATCAATGTAATGTAGGCATGTATTCCATATATAGTCACACATGCTTATGGAAAAGAACTTGCATGAAATCGTTTGTCCTACTCTCCCGTGGCAGTGGGGTCCTATTGGAAACTAAGGGATATTAAGGCCTCCTTTTAATAGAGAACCGGACTAAAGCATTAGCACTTAGTGAATACATGAACTCCTCAAACTACGGTAATCACCGGAAAGAATCGCAGTTATTGTCACCTTGGGGGATGCGGATCATAACTCGTAATAGGTGTCTACAGTTTGCAAGATAGGATCAAGAACACACATATATTCATGAAAACATAATAGGTTCAGATCTGAAATCATGGCACTCGGGCCCTAGTGACAAGCATTAAGCATAGCAAAGTCAAAGCAACATCAATCTCAGAACATAGTGGATACTAGGGATCAAACCCTAACCAAACTAACTCGATTACATGATAAATCTCATCCAACGCATCACCGTCCCGCAAGCCTACGATGAGAATACTCACGAACGGTGGGGAGGATCATGGAATTAGTGATGAAGGATGGTTGGTGATGACGAAGGCGTCGATTTCCCCTTTGTGGAGCCCAAAATGGACTCTAGAACTGGTCTCCCGAGGAAGAACTGGCGATGGCGGCGACTCTGTATCGTGAAACACGATGAAATCTTCTCTCTAATTTTCCCCCTCTACAAATAGGGTTATATGGAGCTGGAGAGGAAGTCGGAGGAGCCACGAGGGGCCCACAAGCCTGCCCAACGCGGCCAGGGGGTGGCCGCCGCTAGCAGGCTTGTGGCCTGTTGGTGGCCCCCCTCTGGTTAATTCTTGCGCCAGTATTTTTTATTAATTCCAAAAATATTCTCCGTAAATTTTCAGGGCGATTCGAGAACTTTTAGTTCTGCACAAAAACAACACGAAGGCAATTCTGCTGAAAACAGCGTCAGTCCGGGTTAGTTACATTCAAATCATGCAAATTAGAGTCCAAAACAAGGGCAAAAGAATTTGGAAAAGTAGATACGTTGGAGACGTATCAAACCTCCGGAGGCGTGCTATGCTCCGGAGATGCCCTTGGAGGGGACTGAGCGGCCGCTCGTCCGGCCTCCTCGGTGTCCGGGCGGGGTACTTCCCCCGGTCTTTGGTAACCGAGGTGTTAGCCTCATACATTGTGTCGTCTCCCCCACCACTAGTGCCCTGCTCCATAAGAGCATGTTGGGATGACACCTCGGCGGTGTCCTTCGCGGCGCCCGGAGTGGCGAGATGCGAGGCATTCCCACTCTCCGCTAATTCGGCGGGCGGGCTCTCCCCATCCGATATTTGATTGGTGGGGAGGATGTGCGGGGGGCTGCAAAATCCGTAAGCACCTGCGTGTTAGTAAAATCTAAACTCGTTAAAAGAACAAATAAGGGGTTTTCGGATCCTAACCTTAGAGTCGGGGGCTTGACCATGAGGTTCCTTCGTGGAACCACCTTGAGGTTATCGGACTCAGTATCTGAGTCCGAGCTGTCATCGGACAGGATCACCTGTGCACGACGCGTCCTCTTCGGGGCAGGAGGAGGAACCTCCTATGGGGCGTCTGATGACGCCGCCCTCTTTCTTGCGAGGGGGAATTGCCTTCCCCCGGATTCGTCCTCCTCCTCTTCCTCCTCATGCTCCTCTTGATTCGAGGAGGCATGAGTTTCCCCGGACACAACCTTTGACTGGTCCCGAATACGAAGGCCACTTCGGCCTGGTTTCTTCTTCTTCTCCTTCTTCGTGGGGGCCTGGTAAGGCTTCTCCACGAGCATTTCTGCCAATAGCCCGGACCTGGCGTCCTCGGGTTGAGGTGTAGGACTGCTAATGTTAACGGCTTTCTTTTGCCATTTCTACAAAAGAATGATCGGAAGAAAACATTATGGATACTCCTTGGGAAATGAAAAGGCCGATCAAGCAAAAGTGACCCATACCTCGGTGGTGGGTTTGGAGGCTTGCAGACCTCTGTCTTCCTCCTCGAATGGCTACCTCTCCTGTGACTTGAAGAGCGCCTTACATAGCTTCTCCCGCATAGTGCGGAAGAGGTGCTGGATTGTGGGCGCATCGTCAAGTTGCCAAGCCCACAAGGGAGTGTCTCGACGCTGGCAGGGGAGGATGCGCCTCCGGAGCATCACCTGGACCACGTTGGTCTGCTTGATGTCCACCTCAACCAGGGCGCTGATGCGCTTCTGCAGGCCATTCACCTCCTTGCTCGGCCCCCAGTTAAGGCCCTTTTTGAGCCATGAAGCTAGTCTGGTGGGGGGACCGGATCTGAATTCGGGAGGAGGGATCTGACCTTCTTCTTGTGGTTCTGTGATATAGAACCACTCCTTTTGCCATGCCTTGATGGTATCAATGAAGGTGCCTGATGGCCACACAACGCGGGTGAGCTTGCCGATGACAGCCCCGCCACAGTCTGCGTGCTTCTCGCCGACGCACTTCGGCTTGACGTTGAATACTTTTAGACAGAGCCCAAAGTGTGGCTCGACCCGAAGAAACGCCTCGCAGACGAGGATCAAGGCTGATATATGCATAAGGGAATTCCGCGGGAGGTCGTGGAAGTCAAGACCGTAGAAGAACATCAACCCCCTGACGAAGGGGTGAAGCAGGAAGCTCAACCCCCTGATGAAGTGGGGGAGGAAGACCACCCTTTCACCTGGCCGGGGGGTGGGGATCACTTGGCCCTCCTCCGCTGCGTGATGAGGAATGTCGGCGGAGAGGTTACCGGCCTTCTTGAGGTCGAGAATGTCCCAGTCGGTGACCGTGGAGACCTCCCATTGGGCGTTGGAGCCCGCCATTGATGAGCTCGTAGGTGGGGGTGGAAGACCTAGATCTGTGCTCTGGAGGCGCAGAGGAATGGGGGGCGGAGAAAGCGAATGGGAAACGTGAATAGGCTTTGGGGTTTTCTTCTCCTTTTATGAGGCTTATCGATTTGGTCTCCCCTTGCTGCGTCGTGAATCCCTCCGCTTCCCGAGATGTGCGAACCGTTGTGCGCGTGTGATTAAACATATCCCGTATAAAACGGGACACGATCAGTATGTTGATAGATCGTGATGATTAAAACAGCCTCGAACTGCAAATCGAGCTTGTGTAATTGGCCTAGCGGTCGAGGTGGGTTGTGACCTTTCGGCAGAGAGGTCGTCAAAAGAATATTATTTACCCCCTTGACGATTGGCCGTCAAGGCTAGCCAATTTGCAGTGTTCAGACGTGCTACTATGCGGAAAGCTACTTGTCATCGGAGGCCGAACTATGATCGGTGGGAAGAACTCACCCTGCAAGCTAAAGACTCTGATCGTGTAAAGCAATTGAAGCTAGGGCCCTTGGAGTTGGAGGCAAGTTCGGGGGCTACTGAGGGAGTCCTGGATTAAGGGGTCCTCGGGAGGCCGACCTATTTCTATGGGCCGGACTATACGGGCCACTTACCGGACATAGGAATATTTGAAGGCCCAGTCTCTAAGATGGAAGCTTGAGGAAGCACGGCTTGTACTCCACGTTTGATGTAGCAAATAGGCATGCTTACCTCCTCGGCGTGTAACCGACCATGTGTACACCCTTGGCATCCTCGACGTCTATATAAGCCGGAGGGTTTTAGGGTATAGAGATAGGACAACTCATCTAGGGTTAGCTATTCGATCTCGAGGTAGATCAGCTCTGTAACCCCCATATCAGCAATACATCCAAGCAGGACGTAGGGTATTACCTCCATAGGAGGGCTTGAACCTGGATAAATCTGTGTCCCCTTTGTCTCCTGTCACCATCGATCCTAGTCTCACTGTTCGGTACCCCCTACCCGAGATCCGCGGGTTTTGACACCGACGGTAGAGGGTAGCGAAGTCCACTACCACTTCTCCACTCTCTAGGAGCTAGCTTGGTGTATACCTCATCATGGGGTTACCGATCTATGAGAGCTCAAGCTTTGGTGCTCCGGGACGGTGCACTCTTTGCAAAGCTTAGAAGATTTAAAGACGTTGTCATGAAGATTGAATACTCGAGGTTGTGCACCTCTAGAATTCTCGCCATAAACCTCATTCGGTTGTGGCTTCGCTTCTTTTAAAAACAGGGGATATATCTTCATATTTAAGTTCGTCTTCTATTCAACGTGTATTAGTGAGTGTATATGGGCGGAACACTATTTTTTTCAACAATAAAACGGACGAGATAGACCGTTGATCTAGCAGTATCACACCTTCGTCTTTTTAGATCTATTCGGCGGGCTCATCTATAGCTTGCTTACAGCGAAATAGACCATCGCCTCTTCTGAAGTGGTGTGGTCATCGGCTTGCCCAGTAAAGTTGTTGATTCGATTCATTTTTCGTATATTCGCTTCGTCTCATCTTCCATTTTCTTACCTTTTGTTATATTTTCAAAAAAATACAACATATATTTTCACGAGAATTATTTCAGTCTACAAAAATAGTTGTCACGGTATTAAAATATTGTTGACAGAATTAAAAACAAATGTTTCAACATGTGTTTGATTTTATTATTCAAAAATATGTGTTTAAAAGAAAGTCAATCCTGTATTTAATGGCATAGTATATCAAATAAATGCTTCAGATGTGTACGAAAATTTTACAATGTGTATGCAAAAGTAGACACAAAAGTATGTATTTGAAAAAATATTAATCATTATATTTACGAAATCTTACATCATGTATTTACAAATTTTACTCATGGTTTTAGAAAATCTGAATCATGTACTTATTTTTTTACAAAAATGAATTTGAAAATTCAAAAAAGTTAACCATGTATTTAAAAAATGTCTATTAAAAATGTTTCTAACATATACAAAAATTATACATCGTGTATTTAAAAAAGGTTCAACATGTATGAAAAATGTTCCGCATGAACACCAAAATATAGGCTTTGCATTCACAAAATTGAAATGTGTTCAAAAAAGAAAGAAAAGGGAGAAAAGCTTAGAAAACCGAGAAATGGACATTGGAAAAACAATGAAGAAAGAAAGAAGAACAGAAAACCCAAATAAAGCAGTGAATAAGAAAAGGACAAAGAAATTCAAAGAAAAATGAGTGAAGAAACAAAAAAACGATGAACAACGTACGAAAAACAAAAAGAAAAAAACAAATGCGAAACACTGAAAACCAGAGGAATGCAAAGAGAACCAATAAAAATATAAAGGAAAACACAAAAACGAAAAAACAGATTAAGAAATGAAAAGAACAAAGGAAATACATAGAAAACGAAAGAACATTAAAAATTAGTAAAATCTGTAAATAAAAAGACAATAAAATAGAAAGAAAATGCCAAAGAAAACCAGACCAATTCATTCAATAGCCAGCAAAGAAGTAGAAAACCATGTACTCCCTCTTTTCCGGTTTATAGGGCTTATCTAAAAAAAAAAATCAGATTTCCAGTATATTAGGCTCAATTTGAGTCTAATTGAACTAAAGTGCTTTGAGTCTCACAACACATTTAATTCATAGTGATAAGAGAAAGAAAATTAATGGTCATGCATGCATCTTCTTCTACATGCACCATGCAAGTCCAATGAGAGGGAAGGTGCTACACTTATTGCTTTGGGAGTCAAAAATGTGGAAAATATTTCATTGGGTAGTTAAAACTAGTGTCATCCACTCACAATCCATCTTGATTGATAAGATTTCAGATTTGAGCCATATAATCCGAAAAGAAGGGAGTAGCGACTAGACATACTTATGACGTGTTGGAAAAATCCTTGAGGCTAGACATACTTAAGCCTCAGCAGATCCTATGCCGCATGTAGGTCGGCAGATAGTAATTTATATAGTGAAGAAAGCTCTTTCTTAAGTCAAAATTCTTCGTCTATTACTTTTAAGTATTGTCCTAGAGAAGCCAATATGCCGGTTGATGTTGTAGCTAGTAGATCAGAGCCTGATCAATCCAATGCATGGAGTCGGAAACCTCCTGGCTCTTTCTTGTTGATATCTTAGCAAACGATGTCTCTCTCTTTGAACAGGAGATATACAACGCCATGATGGCGTTTCCCCCTCAAAAAGGAAGAAAAAGAAGAAAACTATGTGCAACCACTACCGTCTAAATCTATCCAAGTGAGCGCCCTGAGTAGGAGAAGTGGGTCGGCCTAGTTATAACGTGTTGAAGATATCTTTGTGACGCGACGCACAAAAGCCTCAACGGATCCTATTCCCTGTGTAGGTAGGGGAATAGCGATCAATCGATTACCCCTTGCATGTTAGAACCATCCGTGAACTAGGTTTCTATTTTTCCTTTGTCTTTTATTTCCTTTTGTTTCTATTCTATTACATATTTTCCATATATATTTTCTTTGTTCCTTTTTTCAAATTCGCAAACTTTTTATAAAACTTCGCAATTTTTTAAAATCCGCAATGACTATTCAAGTTCATGACAGATTATGATAATTATGAGCAATTTTTAATTTGAGAACAAATTTTGTATATTTTTTGCCAGTTTTTTTCAAAGTCGTGATCTTCTGAAATGTCGCAAATATTTGTTCAAGATGACGAGCTTTTTTTGAATTCATGAACATCTTTTCCAACATCCAAATCGTTTCTGAAACTAGTGAATATTTTTAAGGCGCGTTTTTTTTTAAAATCCTTACTTTTAAAAAAGAGACAATAGTTTTTTAAAATTCGTCAAAATAAATGGAAGTTTCTGGACCTTTTTCTAAAATTGATAAACTATTTTTGAACTCTTGAACATTTTCAATTTACAGAAATTGTTTAATTCGTGAGCATCTTTTTTGAATTCATGAACATTTTTTGTTTCACGGATATTTCTCAAAATTGTATTTTCTGGGGAGTTGGAAAACCATTTTTTGAATTTTTAATATTTTCTGAACCCGCGAGAATTTTTAAATTCCTTCAATAATTTCGAAATCTTGTTTGAAATCCTGAACATTATGAAGCAAAAACAAAAAGGGGGGAAACCAGGGGCACAGCACGCCCGCACATGGGCCGGCCCAAATCCTGCGCGGGAGGGAAGCAGGGCGTTTGCGTTTGTGCGCCCTCCCCAGCACAGGTTCGCTAAATAGGAAGTTTCGAAGCCTCGCAGAAGGCGAGAAACAGTTCTCCTGTAATCTAGCCATATCAACGAACTTCGGCGAAATATCATCTGCTCCCATCTTTGGTGTGTTCCCCATTCTCCAATTTTAAAAAAACTGATGTTTAAAAAATTCGGAAAAATGTGAATATTCACAAGCAATGTGACTAAAACCCCTAGAAATTTCAGGTGCACATTGAGAAACAAAAAAAGCACAAATTCAGATGTGGATAGTGTCAATGTTGCTTTTGTTTTACTAAACACTGTTCATGCTAGATTTCACTTTTTTGTTTCTCAATGTGAATTGGAGTTACGATCTAATTTTCTAAGAATTTGAAGTCACACTCTTTGTGAACATTCTTAAAAAAATGAAGCATCGAGTGCCGGGAGCAACTAGTAGACGAGTACCCCTTCGAAAGCCTCCCAAAGGTCATGCTAAGAGTGAGATCTATACGTTCCCTCCGTATTATTTTTCCGCATGTGTTTTCGGTGTTTTAGATGGTTCATTTTTTAAAAAAATCGTCCTTTCCAACGGTCTTTCTTAACTTTTGGATAAAAAAATTTATTTTTTACACGAAAACGTGTTTTTTATTCCTCTAGAGGCATGGGTTTGGTTCCTCGAGAGGCACAAAATTGATTTCGCGAGAGGCACATATCTGCTTTCGGGGGAGGCATGGCGTTGCTTCTTCAGGAGGCACGGATTTGCTTTCGCGAGAGGCACGACGTTGCTTCCGCGAGAGGCATGACTTTTTTTCTCAAGAGGCACTGCATTGCTTTCGCGAGAGGCACAACTTTGATTCCTCGAGAAGCACAGATTTGCTTTCGTGAGAGGCATGACGTTGCTTCTAAGAGAGGCACGATTTTGCTTTCTCGAGATGCGCACGGCCTTGCTTCCGTGAGAGGAACATATTTGCTTCTGTGAGAGGCACGACGTTGCTTCCGCGAGAGGCACGGTTTTGCTTTCTTAGGAAGCATAGATTTGCTTTTGCCGACGGCACGACTATCCCTTTCAAAAATTAAAAAAAAACTCGTGTTTTTTTCCACGAGAGACACAGATTATCTTCTGCGAGAGGCGCATTCTCTTTTATTCCCTCCATGAAAGGCACGGCTTTGCTTTCCTGAGAGGCATGGGTGCCTCTCGGAAACAAAAAAAAACATGTATGTTTCCTTCCACGAGAGGCATGGTTGTGCCTCTCAAAAATGAAAAAAAAAACGTGTTTTTTTCTTTCCACGAGAGACATGGATTATCTTTTGTGAGAGGTTGTGCCTAGAAACGGAAAAAAGCGTTCTCTTTTATTCCCTCCACGAAAGGCACGGCTTTGCTTTCTTGAGAGCCATGGATTGGCTTTCGCGGTTGTGCCCCTCGGAAACGAAAAATGTGTTTTTTTTCTTTCGCGGAAGACACGGCCATGCCTCTTTGAAACAAAAATACGTTTTATTTTTTTCCTCTATGAGAGGCACGATAGTGCCGCTCGAAAACGGGAAAAAGACGTTGTTTTACTTCCGCGAGAGGTATGATTTTGCTTTCTTGAGAAGAATAGATGTGCTTTCACCAGCGGCACGGCCGTGCCTTTCAAAAATGTAAAAAGATATTTTTTTCCACGAGAGACACGAATTATTTTCTGCGAGAGGCACGGTTGTGCCTCTCATAAATGAAAGAAAACGCATTCTCTTTTATTCCCTCCACAAAACGCACGGCGTTGCTTTCTTGAGAGGCGTGGACTTTCTTTCTCGTTGTGCCTCTCAGTAACAAAAAAACTGTGTTTTTTCTTTCTGCGAGAGGCACGACCGTGCCTCTAAAAAATGAAAAAAAACATGTTTTTTCTTTCCGTGAGAGACATGGATTATCTTCTTGAGAGGCACGGCTTTACTTTCTTGAGAGGCATGGATTTCCTTTCGCGAGGCACGGCCATGCCTCTCGGAAACGAAAAGATTGTGTTTTTTCCTTCCGCGAAAGGCACGGATGTGCCTCTCAAAAACGAGGAAAATACGTTTTTTTTCCTCCATGAGAGGCACGTCCGTGCCGCTCGAAAACGGGAAAAACACGTTTTTTTCCTTCCGTGAGAGGCATGGCCGTACCTCTGGAAAACGGAAAAATGTGTTTTTTCCCTCCCCGAGATCTCGAAAACGGGAAAACACTTTTTTTTACGCGAGAGGCACGGATTATTATTCATCGAGAGGCATGGCGGTGCCTCTCGAAAACGAAAAAATGCACTTTCTTTTTTCCCTCCGCGAGAGGGACATGCTTGCTTCCGCGAGAGGCACGATCATGCCTCTTGGAAACGGGAAAAACACGTTTTTTTCCTTCTGCGAGAGGCATGGTCATGCCTCTTTTAAAAAAGAAAAAAAGTTATCTCCGGATTTTGTTTCTGGTTTTTTCATGAAAAAAAGATTGTCAAAACTTATCAACATGCATCTAGTATTGAAGTTCTCGATGTGAGTAATCCAATGATGAAACGGTTCAAGATTTAAATGGGCGGGTTAAATAGATAGAACATTTTAAATAAATAGGTCGATGAAAAAATCAGGTTGCGACATATAACGCACATGTTGCACAAGGATGGAAGCACTTGATAATCCCCACAAACTTTATTTCGGCCCAGCATGCACCCCACAAGCGGGCGGCCAATAAGCATAGGGTCCACCACGTGACGAGGCGCTAAGGCGGTAGAGGGCGATCGCAAGGCGATCGTGCTTCTACGCTAGGGTTAGGGTTCCGTCGACGGGGATGGCTAGAGATTCCGGCAGTGGCTGCGGTGGCGATGGTGCTCCCCTAGGTCAAGCTGGCAATGGGCATTACCCATGCGGGTATAGAACTCCCATCCCCGTCCCAGCGAGAGTCTTCACATGCCTGTCCTCATCCGCATACCTGTCCGCAGGGATAAAAATATTCACATGCCCATCCCCGTCGGGTTTTGTGTCCCTGTGGGGAAACCCATGTACGCAATCAGCAACAACCTTCAATAGAATTTGTAGAAAAGATTAGCACTTCACCACAATAAATAATAGGGATTTTTATTTATATGCCCCTGGTTCCTTAGCTGTACTCATTCATCCCCACGCTCTTAACTTTTGCTCACTTTTCCCCACTCCCTTGCCTGAAACCCTCAAAAGTGGCCACAGCGGACGTTGTCGTCGGGTCAATGGCTTGACCACTAACTCTGACGAATGGGGCCACGTTGGACTGTGTCGCCCGTTGGACCTGCCAAGTGGGGACTCGTTGGACCGTGTCATCCTATGACCATGAGATCATGTAACTCACGGATATCGAAGGAGTGCCTTGTGTTTATCAAACGTCGCAATGTAACTGGGTGACTATAAAGGTGCTCTACAGGTATCTCCGATGGTGTCTGTTGAGTTGGCATGGATCGAGACTGGGATTTGTTACTCCGTGTGACGGAGAGGTATCTCAGGGCCCACTCGGTAATACAACATCACAACAAGCCTTGCAAGCAATGTGGCTAAGTGTTAGTCACGGGATCTTGTATTACGGAACGAGTAAAGAGACTTGCCAGTAACAAGGTTGAACTAGGTATGGAGATACCGACGATCGAATCTCGGGCAAGTAACATACCGAAGAACAAAGGGAACGTTATACGGGATTAACTGAATCCTTGACATAGAGGTTCGACCGATAAAGATCTTCGTAGAATATGTAGGAACCAATGTGGACGTCCAGGTCCCGCCATTGGTTATTGACCGTAGAGGTGTCTCGGTCATGTCTACATAGTTCTCGAACCCGCAGGGTCTGCACACTTAAGGTTCGGTGACGTTTCGGTAGTGTAGAGTTATGTATGGTGGTGACCGAAGTTTGTTCGGAGTCCCGGATGAGATCCCGGATGTCACGAGGAGCTACGGAATGGTCCGGAGGTAAAGGTTCATATATAGGAAGTCCCAGTTTGGTTTCCGGAAAAGTTTCGGGCTCATCGGTAGTGTACCGGGAGTGCCGGTAGTGTACCGGGAGGCCTCCGGGAGGGGTATTTCGACCCCAAGAGGTCCATGGGCTGTGGGAGAATAATAAACAGCCCTTAGTGGGCTGGGAAAACAGCCACAAAGGCCCATGGCGCAGGAGAGAAAGTCCTAAAGCAAAAAGTGGAAAATCAGCCAATAGGAGGCAATCCTACTCCAACTAGGATTGGAGGTGAAGTAGGATTGCTTCCCACCTCCTATTTCGGCCGACCCAAAGGCCTTGGCTGCCTCTCCTCTCCTCTCCTCCTATATATACTAGTGGATTGGGTGGTTTTTGGACAGAATTTCCGGCCACGTGCTACCCGTTTCACCAGTGCACAGTTTCTCCTCTAGATCGGTTTTCCGCAGCGCTTAGGCAAAGCCCTACCGGAATCACTCCACCACCAGCACCGGAGCGCCGTCACGCTGCCGGTGAACTCTCTCTCCTCTCCACCTCCTTTTGCTAGATCAAGACGGTGGAGATCGTCATCAAGCTGCATGTGTGCTGAACGCGGAGCTGCCGTCCGTTCGGCGCTAGATCGGAAGGACCGTGATCGAGATCGCGAGACGGTTCGTGATGAGATCGCGGAACGGATCGTGATGAGTTCGCGGGATAGATCATGATCAATATCGTGAGACGGATCGTGATGAGATCGTGGGACGGATCGTGATGAGTTCACGGGACGGATCGCTATTGGATCGCAGGACGGATCGTGATGAGATCGCGGGACGCTCGGCGATTTGGATCGCAAAGATGTTCGACTACACCAACCGCGTTTCTTAACGCTTCCCGCTTAGCGATCTACAAGGGTATGTAGATCCACTCTCCCTCTCGTAGATGCTCATCATCATGGATAGGTTTGCGTGTGCGTAGGAAATTTTTTGTTTCCCATGCGACGTTCCCCAACAGTACCGTGGCGCTGGTTGGACCGTTGGGCTATGGTTTCGTTTGGGCTGTTGCATTAAACACCCGTGTGCATAATGCACCGATGCACGCCGCCACGATAAGCCTGCTATGCATGCGCGGCATGAACAAGCTAGCCAGCCTGCATGCGCTGCCATGGACGCAACCTTCATGTGAGCCGCCACGAGACGCAGCGACTGTCGCTGCTGCCGATTCGTCCCTTCTCGGAAGTGCCTCCTCGATCGATTCACAGTTCAGACCGTCTCAGCCTTTGACCTCCGCAGCATCAATTCAGTGCGGCAATTAAAGTCTAGGGTATACCGATCGACGTGCGCCGCCACGATACAGAAGCCTGCTATGCATGCCATGTGATCGAGCTAGACTACCTACATGTGTGCCGCCACGGACGCATCGGCGGTCGCTGCTGCATCTCCACCTTCCAAGTGCCGCAGACCGAGCCCTAGATGCAGTGCTATGTGTGGGCTTTGCCCACCTTTTTTACCCACCCATATGTCACTCCCTTCATGTACAAAAGCATGCAATATATTTTTTGAAGCATCAGCAAAAACAACAATAGTTTGGGTCGACCCTATTACAATCATCCATGACACTAGAGAAAATAACCAGCAACCAGAGGCAGCTAAACATAGCTCAAAGAGCATAATAGCAAAAGCATACAATATATACCCTACGTACTGCCTAGTTCACTACACGTCTTCGTAGTCGGAGATGGCTTGATCCGCCTGCGCCTGGGCCGCCACCTGCATCTCCTCCCGCGCTGCCCGCGCTGCCTCCATCTGTTGCTGACGAAGACGTAGGGCCTGCGTAGCTGCTTCCGAGTGGATGGAGTTGAGGATCACCACCTGGTCGGGCCACAGATAGTAGACCGGCGATGCCTCCACTTCCGGCTCCTCCGGCGGTGCCTCCACTTCCGGCTCGTGCGGCGGCGCCTCCACCTCGGGCTGCTGCGACGGCGCCTCCTCCTCTAGCTCCTGCGCCCGTGCCTCTGCCTCCTCCTTCCCCATCTCCGACCCCTCCTCGAAATCCTCCTCCAGTTCTAGAGGTAGCCTCGCTTTCCTCCATATTTGGCCCCACCAAAGGAGGAAGAGACGGTCTTCCATTGTGTAGTACAGGCGGCATGGTGGCATGGCTGATGGGATCGGAGAGGGGAGTGCTCGGGTCCCGGAGGGGAGTGCTCGGGTCCCGGCGGGGAGAGGGAGCAGACAGATGAGCTACGGTTGGGTGACACCGTCCAGCTTAAATAGCTGTCTACGGATAATGATGGGAGCCGGATAGGTGCCTCGACAGTCAAGGAGAGGAGGTCAAAGAAATTTGAATTATAGAAATGTGCTCCCAGGCTAGGGTAAATAGCCCCATTTGTGATGAGTAATACATTACATCACCCACAAAAAGAATGTATGCACGGCTTCCCGCAGATTTGCCATTGCCTACAACTGCATTCCTTAGTTGCAAGTCTCACTGGATATCTCCATTCCCTATTTTTACTGTCAGTGTATGTCACCTCAGCCTCATATGTCGATGATCGAATGCATTTCATCCTTAGTCCTCTTGCCTTGGCATGCAATGCCTTAATCAGAGATCCGAGCATAAGATGGCCAACATATTGTGTTTCTGTAATTCTTTGACGAAGAACCATCTTTATCATGATCATCTGTCTGATCTTATTAAATGCTTGCCACAAAAAAGCCCTTTCACTGACTTGAACTTTGCATTGAAACACTCGGCGAGGTTATTGGTCACATAGTCTACTTTGCAGATTTCATTGAATTTGCTTCTTGACCACACCTTTCCATGATGTTCATCCATGTACTCCTTCACCAAAGGATTGTGAGCATACAACACTCTCAAATGGTGCTCATGCTTCCTCAAGCTGCATGTGTATGATGTTGGCCATAGGTTCTCATCATAAACTTTGCCTTTGAATTTCTTTTTAAAATTCTGCGCCAGGTGTCGCATACATTCCCTATGTTCCACTCCAGGGAATAAAATTTCTAGTGCACTCTCTAAACCCTTGCAAGCATCTGCGTGCATAACTAAACCTGAGGGTGTACCTATAATGTTGCGCAACTGCTACACAAACCAGGACCAACTCTCCTCGGACTCTACCTCCATCACACCAAATGCAACTGGGAATAGCCAGTTGTGTCCATCAACTTTAGAAGCTGCTGCTAGCTGGCCTCTCCATCTTCCATTCAAAGCAGTTAGGTCGACAGCCAAATAGGGCCTACAACCATTCAGAAATCCCTGCCAGCAAGCCTTGAAACAAACAAAATCCCTTCTCCACTGTGTTCCCTTTTAATTTGTACTAAACAATAGACTTGTTAATATCTACAACACTCCTTGGACTAGCCATCTCCACTTCAACTTTGAAGGTGTAAAGAAACTAAAAACTCTCATTCCATGGACCATTAATCCTATCAAGAGCCCTTTCCTTAGCATAGAAAATCTTCATGTAACGTATATTAATCTTGTACTTCTCAAATAGCTTGCCATGGAGTGCTATTGGACCAATTGTTGGTGTTTCTCTCACCCAATCCAAGATTGCATCTGCCACCCACCTAGTCTTTGCAAGCTTTGATTTGTCCTTTCCCCCTCCCCCTCCAGGTGGGCAAGTGTGCCCGTGTGGTTTTTTTATCTGAAACAAAGTGAAAAATGATGTCAAATACAATTAAGAAACAATACATGTGATCTGAATATAGAATAGGTAAATAATCTAAAAAATCAGTTGTAATACCTGAATCAATTTGCTCTTTATCATAGTGGATGCATGCAACCTCCACCTACACCTATCATAAGGGCAATGAACAGTAAATCTTGTTGGATCACTCCTATCAACCTCATAGGAGTTTTTAGTGAGAATGCAATATTTAGTCATTGCATTACGATGGTCCACCATCGATTCGAATACGGTTCTTGGAGTAAGTTGAGGATTCTCCCTGTTCCACTCAATTGTTGGCATGTCCTCACCATCATATTCTTGTAAAACTAAGGAGCCGATGTTCTCCTCCCTCTCTTCATCGTCAGTGTCATCAAATCTAGCACAACTGCTAGGCTCCTCTGGATATTCATCTTCGATTGCCTATTGACTAACTGTATCTACCAATTCAGGGAATAGAGTCTCATCTTCATCATCATGTCGAGGCACTTCCTCGTCAGGCTCTGCATCTACTTCTACATCAGGTGACGAAGGAAGAGGAGAAGTGGCAGAATTAGTGGCAGCCGACATGTTGTGGCTTTCAGAACCACTAGGTTTACTTGTTCTCGACCTACAAGGAGTGCGAGGACGCTTGCTATTAGCAGAGACAGATGATGTCGGAACACCCTTCCCCTTCGGGATATGTCGTTTGCGTGCCTGAAGCACACCGATATGGATTTTACCGAAACGGCTGTCAGCATTCAAACTAAATAGCAATCCCAGATGCTCATCACAAGTTAATGGGACAAATCTCTGCTCGGTACTGTCAAAATATCTCAGTCCAGCATCATCGGCAGGGCTCCACGGATACTCACAACAGAGTGCCTCGCGGAAATCTGTAAACCAAATGCTGGTTTCTACCACTTTCGGATAGAAAAATCCAGAAATCAGATATGGTTTAGTTCCACACAGCCCACTAGTTTCCATTCTAACCACCAGCCAAAAAGCAAGTGCAGGATCAACCCTATTCGATTGAAATAAAGGGTGCGATTAGGCCAAAAAATTTCAAAAAAAATTGCACTGATTCACGCCAACGGTGGGCAAATACAGCCTAATTTACGGATCTCCTAATCAATTTGAGAGGAAAACGATGCTTACCCAGGTGGAATCCATGAATTATCTGCCTCTGATTCGATCCAATCATCTCCATGGTCGATGGGCCGGACGGGGTTCTCCCCGACATTGCTTCCTAATCCTAGATGGGGAGAGAGGGTAGATGCGGTGAAGGCGGCACAACTGCGGCGGAGGCGACACAACGTCGGCGGAGGGGGCGGCGTGGAAGCGACTCGATCTGATTTAGGTTACAGTGAGTGTCAGTTTTGTTGCCCCACTCATTAGCACGTAACGGTCAAAATGTGGACTCGGCCCTACGCGGCCCCACTCGTTAGAGTTAATGGTCAGAGGCATTGACCCGACGGCAATGTCCGTTGTAACCTGTTCTGGGGGTTTGGGGCAAGGGAGTGGGGAAAAGTGAGAAAAAATTATGAGAGTGGGGATGAATGACTACAACTAACGAACCGGGGGCACAAAAATAAAAATCCCTAAATAATATATTGTGGCTAGGTTAGATTTTTTAGGGTTTTTTGGCCAAATGGATGAGATGAATAGAAATTTGGGTGGGTAAGGACAGGCATTACATGGTGTCTTGTAATTTTAGATCACACATGTAAGGACTTCACGGGTAAGGCGGGTGACAGGCATGGGTAATGTTATCCCATCCCCGTCTTGCATGCTGGATAATGTATTTGACCCACCAACTTCCCCATGGGAATTAAAGCTGACATATTGATAGAGTAATTACCCATAGGGACACAGGTAACGGTTAACCACTGCTAGCTTGACTCCTAGGAATTGGTCGGTGAAGCTGTTGTGACCTTGCTATGGAGCGGTGCTGATGGCAGGGGGAACAAATCAGCAGATGGCAGCGGTGACTCCTAAGAATACGATGAACACTCCAGCCTCGGCGGCGACAAAGACGCCGGTACGGAAGGGGAGCGGACTGCTGGCAGGGAGTCCTCTAGATCCCCTGTGGAGAGCAAAACCTCGGATCCGGTCGCTCGTCTTTCTGCGAGATTGGGTGAGATGGTGCTTATGGACAAGGAAGTATAGGGCTTTATCTTTGTGGACTCTGATCCGAGGCTAGGGAAGCGCCATCCATGGTCGGCGGTGGGCAATCTGTGTTCGCCCCGACAGTTGAAGATGTTAGTGTTGGAAAGGACCATGCCTAGTGCATGGGGTTTGCACCATGACGCGATGTTTAGAGAGATTGGAACCAATATCTTCACGGTTTAGGTTGGGAGTGAAGGTGACTAGAAACATGTTATGAACATCGGACCCTGGCAGTATGATTTTGCTATTCTGGTCATGAAGAATTATGAAGGGGACAAGAGACCCTCAGAGATGGTTTTTGATACAACAAATGTTTGGGTGAAGGTTGTAGACCTATCCCCTGATTGAATATCATAGGCTTTCAGCAGGGCTTTGGGAAACTGGATTGGGGAGACAGTTTGGGTTGATGTTGATAAGGAGGGACTAGCACGGGGTGATCAGCTTAGAGTCAGAACAAAGATTTCAATTTCTAAACCTCTGGTTCAGGGCTTCTACATGAGGAAATCGAAAGAGGATAGTGACAAAACCTGGATTGATTTGCTCTATGAGAAAATCCCCCACTTTTGTTTTGAGTGCGGACGTTTAGTTCATGTAAAGGGGGTGTGTGAACCGCGAGTTGACTCCTCCTCTTAGTGTGTGTGGGGGGGGAGGGGGGATGGTTGAGGGCATCGTCGGGAAGACTTCCTTCGGGGAAAGAGAGCTCGTTAGGTGGAGCGGCAAGCAGTAGCAATAGTATGGGTAGTTCTCACACTGGTGAGGCGTACCGAATGCACAATGACCACCCCAGGGTGCGTGACTTGCCTACAAAGCGATACCTCAATGTTGAATTCTCACAAACTGCTGCTACTCACACTAGCAAGAGCAATAAGCAGGGTGGAGGAGAAGTTAACATCCCAAACAAGATAGGGTATGGAGAAGGCGCCGATGGAGGAAAGGACCCGAGGGACTGTCTGGGGGCTCGAAGGGAACAAGATCTTCATAATAAACTGAGTGAGAAGAACCAGCATATTCCAAGATATGGTGCTTGGGAATCTGGGGAATGGGATCGTAAGGGAAAGGACAAGAGCACTCGCTCTCCACATGTGCGCCATACAAGTGGTGCGGGTCAGGCATGGAAGGCAAAAGGGAAGGTACGTACGTAAACCAAGAAAGACTACGATCAAAATCAACGCTTTGGGACCCAGGACCAACATGAATTTGAGGGCAGAAAGACAAGCTCTAGACAGGTGTGGGTTCCCAAGGGCGAGACGAACATGCATGTTTAAACAGATGCGTTTGTTCGCGCAACAAGGCAGAAATGGTTTGAGTGTTCGAATGCATCTTTGAGTCAAATGAGGAAACAACAGACCCCGCTGCTCGAGGCCTTTGAGAGTAATTAAATTCTTAGCCTGGAACTGTCGCATTGTGGGGTTGGACTCGATAGTTGGCAAGCTCCGTGACCCGATTAGGTCCCAAAACCCAGCGGTGGTTTTTTGTGTGAAACTAAGAAGAAATATAAGGCTACAGAGAAATTAAAATGTAGTATGGAGTTTAGAAACAGTGTGGCAGTGAGTTGTGTGGGGGCAAAGTGGTGGCCTTTCACTTTGATGGAGGGACCATGTACAAGTAAATGTGAGGCAATGGTGCCAATTCTTTCTAGATGCAGAGGTGGTGATGGACGATAAAACCTTTTGGATCACTGGATTCTATGGGGAACCAAATAATGAACAAAGGAACAAATCATGGGAATCAATTAGATATCTACGCACTCAAGATAATCTTCCATGGTTGTGTGCCAGGGACTTCAACGAAGCTATGTTCCAATCCGACCAACAAGGGGGAAATATGAAAAGTTTCACAAGGATGGAGGATTTTAGAGACTGCTTAGCAGATTGTGGCCTCACTGACTTGGGTTTCACTTGATACAGATACACTTGGGATAATAGGCAGGATGGCAATGATAATGTGCAGGCCATGATGGATAGGGCGAGGTGTACGTATACCTTCCTAGAACTTTTATCGGAGACCTTTGTCGAACATCTAATCACGGAAGAGTCTGACCATCTAGCTCTACTGGTGCATGTGATGGAGACAGACCCAACACGCAACCAGCAGGGAGCGCGTCTTTTCTGATATGAGGAGGCATGGACTAGACATGCTGACTATGAAAGAATGATAACAACTACATGGGACGATACGAGAATGGGAGGGAATGGTATAAGTGCGGTATGGGACAAGCTGCACCAGGTTTCGGCGAGCATGCAGATGTGGAGCCGGACTGTCTTTGGATACATCAGAAAACAGATAACAAAGTTAAAAGCACAACTACATGAAGCGAAGGTATGAGCGCTGAGCTCCGGATACTCACTAGAGGTCAGGAGTTTGGAGGAGCAGCTGAGGGAGATCTATGATCGTGAGGAGATATTTGCTACTTCTTGAGCTTGGGTTGGTTTTCCGTTGAATATGAAAGGGTGATGTAGCAAAGTAGATAAGTCTTTCCCTCAGTTGTTGAGAACCAAGGTATCAATCCAGTAGGAGGTACAAGCAAGGCCCCAATTTATGCACCTACACAAACAATCAAACACTTGCACCCAACGCTATAAAGGGGTTGCCAATCCCTTCACGGTTACATGCAAGGATGAGATCTGATGGAGATAGATATAAAAGATTGCTAGAAGTAAAACTAAATAAAAGTAAATAAAATTGCAGCAAGGTATTTTTGGTATTTTTGGCTTATAGATCTAAAAATATAATATGGAAAATAGACCCTAGGGCCATAGTTTTCACTAGAGGCTTCTTTCTTGAAGGAAAATAATACGATGGGTGAACAAATTACTATTGAGGAATTTATAGAAAAGCGCATAGTTATGATGATATCCAAGGCAATGATTATGCATATAGGCATCACGTCTGTGTCAAGTAGGCCGAAACGATTCTGCATCTACTACTATTACTCCACACATCACCGACTCCTGCCTCCATCTAGAGTATTAAGTTCATGAAGAACAGAGTAACACATTACGTAAGAAGACATAATGTAGAGGGATAAACTCAAGAAATATGATGAAAACCCCATCTTTTTATCCTTTATGGCAACAATACAAATATGTGCCTTGCTACCCCTACTTTGTCACTAGGTGAGGACACCGCAAGATTGAACCCAAAACTAAGCACTTCTACCATTGCAAGAATTACCAATCTAGTTGGCCAAACCAAACCAATAACTCGAAGAGACTTGCAAAGATATGAAATCATGCATATAAGAATTCTGAGAAGATTCAAATAATATTCATAGATAATCTGATCATAAACCCACAATTCATCATATCTCGACAAACACACCGCAAAAGAGTATTACATCGGATAGATCTCCATGAAGACCATGGAGAACATGGTATTGAAGAACATAGAGAGAGAAGAAGCCATCTAGCTACTAGCTATGGACCCAAAGGTCTGTGGTGAACTACTCACGCATCATCGGAAGGGCAATGGAGTTGATGTGGATGCCCTCCGTGATCGAATCCCCCTCCTGTAGATTACCAGAAAAGTCTCCAAGATGGGATCTCATGGGAACAGAGGCTTGCGGTGGCAGAAAAGTATTATCGTGGATCTCTTTGGTATTGGGGGAATATTGCTGAATTTATAGGCAAAGAATTAGGGTTGGAGGAGCTACGGGAGGAGGGTGAGGGGGGCGCACAAGCCGAGGGGCGCCCCCCTAGGGCGCGCCCAGGTGGCTTGTGGCCCACTCGTGGGTCTTATGGCCTCTTCTCTAGGTCTCCTGGGTTCCTTCTGGTCCAAGAAAAATCATCATAGAATTTTATTCCGTTTGGACTCTGTTTGATATTCATTTTTTGCAATACTCAAAAGCAAGGAAAAAAATAGAAACTGGCACTAGGCACTAGGTTAATAGGTTAGTCCCAAAAATAATATAAAATAGGATATTAATGCATATAAACATCCAAAACAGATAATATAATAGCATGGAACAATCAAAAATTATAGATACATTGGAGACGTATCAACATCCCCAAGCTTAATTCCTGCTCGTCCTCGAGTAGGTAAATGATAAAAACAGAATTTTTGATCTGGAATGTTATGTAACATATTTATCCATGTAATATTATTTATTGTGGCATGAATGTTCAGATCCATAAGAGTCAAAACAAAAGCTTAATGTTGACATAAAAACAATAATACTTCAAGCATACTAACAAAGCAATTGTGTCTCTTCAAAATAACATGGCAAAAGAAAGTTATCCCTGCAAAATCATATGGTCTGGCTATGCTCCATGTTCCCCCAAACAAAGTATTTAGATCATGCACAACCCCGATGACAAGTCAAGCAATAGTTTCACACCTTTTATCTTCTCAAACCTTTTCAACTTTCACGCAATACATGAGCGTGAGCCATGGATATAACACTATAGGTGGAATAGAATATGGTGGAGGTTGTGAAGAAAAGGACAAGATAGTCTCACATCAACTAGGTGTACCAACGGGCTACAGAGATGCCCGTTAATAGATATCAATGTGAGTGAGTAGGGATTGCCATGCAATGGATGCACTAGAGCTATAAGTGTATGAAAGCTCAAAAAGAAACTAAGTGGGTGTGCATCCAACTCGCTTGCTCAAGAAGACCTAGGGCAATTTGAGGAAGCCCATCATTGGAATATACAAGCCAAGTTATATATTGAAAAATTCGCACTAGTATATGAAAGTGACAAAATAGGAGACTCTCTATCATGAAGATCATGGTGCTACTTTGAAGCACAAGTGTAGAAAAAAAGATAGTAGCATTGTCCCTTCTCTCTTTTATCTCCTTTTTTATTTTTGGTGGGCATCTTTGGCCTTTTTTTTATTTGGGCTTCCTCGGCCTCTTTTATTTCTCATAAATTCCGTAGTCTCATCCCAACTTGTGAGGGAATCATAGCTTCCATCATCCTTTGCTCACATGGGACAATGCTCTAATGATGATGATCATCACACTTTTATTTACATACAACTCAAGAATTACAACTTGATACCTAGAACAAAATATGACTCTATATGAATGCCTTCGGTAGTGTACCAGGATGTGTAACAATCTAGCATAGCAAATGACATCAAAAAAGGACAAGCCATGAAAATATCATGCTAGCTATCTTACGATCATGCAAAGCAATGTGAAAAATGATGGTGCGTGTCATAATAAATGGAACGGTGGAGGTTGCATGGCAATATATCTAGGCATGGCTATGGACATTCCATAATAGGTGGGTATGGTGGATGTTTTGAGGAAGGGTATATGGTGGGTTTTATGCACCGGCGAAAGTTGTGCGGTACTAGAGAGGCTAGCAAAGGTGGAAGGGTGAGAGTGCATATAATCCATGGACTCAACATTAGTCATAAATAACTCACATACCAATTGCAAAAGTATATTAGTTATCGAAGCAAAGTATTAAACGAATGCTCCTAGGGGAGAGGTTGGTAGGAGTTAACCATCGCGCGCTCCCGACCCTCACACAAAGGATGACAATCAATAAACAAATCATGCTCCTTCTTCGTTACATAACTGTTCACCATACGTGCATGCTACGAGAACCACAAACCTTTAACACAAGTATTTCTACCAACCAAAATTACTCACTATAATGACTCTAATATCACCATCTTTATATCTCCAAACTTTATGCAAGGAATCAAACTTCTCATAGAGAATGCACTTTATATGAAAGTTTTTGTTATATCCCTCTTGGATGCCCATTATATTAGGACTAAATTCATAACATAAAACAATTACCATGCTGTTTAAAGACTCTCAAAATAATATAAGTGAGGTACGAGAGTTCAATTATTTCTATAAAATAAAACACCACAATGCTCTAAAAAGATATAAGTGAATCACTAGAGAAATATTGCCTAGCTCAAAAGATATAAGTGAAGCACATAGAGTATTCTAATAAATTCACGACTCTTGCATGTCTGTCTCAAAAGATGTGTGCATCAAGGATGATTGTGTCAAACTAAAAAGCAAACACTCATATCATACAAGACGCTCCAAGCAAAACACATATCATGTGGTGAATAAAAATATAGCCTCAAGTAAATTTACCGATGGATTGAAGATGAAAGAGGGGAAGCCTTCCGGGGCATCCCCAAGCTTAAGCTCTTTGGTATCCTTTAATATACCTTTGGGTGCCTTCAGAATCCCCAATCTTAGGCTCTTTCTACTCCTTATTCCATAGTGTTGGGAACGTCGCATGGGAAACAAAAAAAATTCTACGCACACGCAAACCTATCCATGGTGATGAGCATCTACGAGAGGGAGAGTGGATCTACGTACCCTTGTAGATCGCTAAGCGGGAAGCGTTAAGAAACGCGGTTGGTGTAGTCGAACATCTTCGCGATCCAAATCGCCGAGCGTCCCGCGATCTCATCACGATCCGTCCCACGATCCAATCACGATTCGTCCCGTGAACTCATCACGATCCGTCCCGCGATCTCATCACGATCCGTCTCACGATCTTGATCACGATCTATCCCGCGAACTCATCACGATCCGTTCCGCGATCCAATCACGAACCGTCTCGCGATCTCGATCACGGTCCTTCCGATCTAGCGCCGAACGGACGACACCTCCGCGTTCAGCACACGTGTAGCTTGACGACGATCTCCATCGTCTTGATCCAGCAAGAGGAGGTGGAGAGGAGAGAGAGTTCACCGGCAGCGTGACGGCGCTCCGGTGATGGTGGTGGAGCAATTCCGGCAGGGCTTCGCCTAAGCGCTGCGGAACTACGATCTAGAGGAGAAACTATGCACCGGTGGAACGGGTAGCACGTGGCCGGAAATTCTGTCCAAAAACCACCCAATCCACTAGTATATATAGGAGGAGAGGAGAGGAGAGGCAGCCAAGGCCTTTGGGTCGGCCGAAATAGGAGGTGGGAGCAATCCTACTTCACCTCCAATCCTAGTTGGAGTAGGATTGCCTCCTATTGGCTGATTTTCCACTTTTTGCTTTAGGACTTTCTCTCCTGCGCCATGGGCCTTTGTGGCTGTTTTCCCAGCCCACTAAGGGCTGGTTATTATTATCCCACAGCCCATGGACCTCTTGGGGTCGAAGTACCCCACCCGGAGGTCTCCCGGTACACTACCGGCACTCCCGATACACTACCGGCACTCCCGGTACACTACCGATGAGCCCGAAACTTTTCCGGAAACCAAACTAGGACTTCCTATATATGAATCTTTACCTCCGGACCATTCCGGAGCTCCTCGTGACGTCCGGGATCTCATCCGGGACTCCGAACAACCTTCGGTCACCACCATACATAACTCTACACTACCGAAACGTCACCGAACCTTAAGTGTGCAGACCCTGCGGGTTCGAGAACTATGTAGACATGACCGAGACACCTCTACAGTCAATAACCAATGGCGGGACCTAGACGTCCACATTGGTTCCTACATATTCTACGAAGATCTTTATTGGTCGAACCTCTATGTCAAGGATTCAGTTAATCCCGTATAACGTTCCCTTTGTTCTTCGGTATGTTACTTGCCTGAGATTCGATCGTCGGTATCTCCATACCTAGTTCAACCTCGTTACCGGCAAGTCTCTTTACTTGTTCCATAATACAAG
Source organism: Hordeum marinum (assembly GCA_022496015.1). Lineage (NCBI taxonomy): Eukaryota > Viridiplantae > Streptophyta > Magnoliopsida > Poales > Poaceae > Hordeum > Hordeum marinum. The sequence goes on along the minus strand of CM039672.1, from coordinate 342,597,195 downwards.
ATCCCGCAACTAACAATTAGTCACATTGCTTGCAAGGCTCATTGTGATGTTGTATTACCGAGTGGGCCCTGAGATACCTCTCCGTCACACGGAGTAACAAATCCCAGTCTCGATCCATGCCAACTCAACACACACCATCGGAGATACCTGTAGAGCACCTTTATAGTCACCTAGTTACGTTGTGACGTTTGATACACACAAGGCACTCCTCCGATATCCGTGAGTTGCATGATCTCATGGTCATAGGAACATATACTTGACATGCAGAAAACAGTAGCAATAAACTGACACGATCATATGCTATGTTTGTAGTTTGGGTCTTATCCATCACATCATTCTCCTAATGATGTGATCCCGTTATCAAATGACATCTCATGTCCATGGCTAGGAAACCTTAACCATCCTTTGATCAACGAGCTAGTCCATTAGAGGCATACTAGGGACATGGTTTTGTCTATGTATCCACACATGCATTTAAGTCTCTGATCAATACAATTATAGCATGGATAATAAATGATTATCATGAACAAGGAAATGTGATAATAACTAAATTATTATTGCCTCTAGGGCATATTTCCAACAGTCTCCCACTTGCGCTAGAGTCCATAATCTAGTTCACATCACCATGTGATTCGCATTGTTATGAATCTAACACCCAATGAGTTTTGGGGCTCGATCATGCTTTGCATGTGAGAGAGGTCTTATAGTCAACGGGTCTGCGATATTCAGATCCGTGTGTACTTTGCAAATCTCTATGTCAAACCGTAAACACTGCTACCACACTCCACTTGGTACTATTTCCAAATGGCTGCTCCACTACACGTATCCAGATTGCTACTACTAGTCATCCGGATAGGTGTTAAAGCTTGCATCAACGTAACTCTTTACGACGAACTCTTTATCACCTCCACAATCAAGAAACATTTCCTTAGTCCTCTGGTTACTAAGGATAATTCCGACTGCTGTCCAGTGATCCACTCCTGGACCACTCTTGTACCCCTTGACAGACTCATGGCAAGGCACACACAGGTGCAGTACACAGCATGGCATACTATACAGAGCCTATGGCTAAGGCATAGGGGACGACGTTCGTCCTTTCTCTTTGTTCTGTCGTGGTCGAGCTTTGAGTCTCACTCAACTTCACACCTTACAAATCATGCGAGAACTCTTTCTCTGACTGATCCATTTAGAACTCTTTCAAAATCTTTGTCAAGGTATGTACTCATTGAAAGTCTCATCAAGTCATCTTGATCTATCTCTATAGATCTTGATGCTCAACAATTTGGTAGCTTTATCCAGGTCTTCCTTTGAAAATCACTTTCCAAACAACCATTTATACTTTCTAGAAATCCTACATTATTTCCGATCAACAATATGTCATCCACATATACTTATCAGAAATTCTATAGTGCTCCCACTCACTTTATTGCAAATACAAGTTTGTCGTAAACTTTGTATAAACTCAAAAACTTTGATCAAGTCATCAAAGCGTATATTCCAACTCCGAGATGCTTGCTTCAGTCCATGGAAGGATCACCGAAGCTTGCACACCTTTTAGCATCCTTAGGACTGACAAAACCTTCTGGTTGTATCACATACAACCTTTCCTCAAGTAAACCGTTAAGGAAACGATGTTTTGACATCCATCTACCAGATTTCATAATTGAAAACACAGCAACTGCTAACATAATTCCAAAAGACTTTAGCACCACTACGAGTGAGAAAGTCTCATCGTAGTCAACTCCTTGAACTTGTCACAAACATCTTTGCAACAAGTAGAGCTTTACAAATAGTGACATTCACCATCAGTGTCTGTCTTCATTTTAAAGATCCATTTGTACTCAACGACCTGCCGTCGAACGAGCAAGTCTACCAAAGTCTACACTTGGTTTTCATACATGGATCCTATCTCGGATTTCATGGCCTCTAACCATTTGTCGGAATCCGGGCCCATCATCGCTTCTCCATAGCTCGTAGGTTCATCGTTGTCCAACAACATGATCTCCAAGACAGTGTTGTCGTACCACTTAGGAGCAGTACACATCCTTGTCGACCTACGAAGTTCGATAGTAACTTGATCCTGAAGCTTCATGATCATCATCATTAACTTCCTCTTCAACTAACGTAGGCTTCACAGAAACTTCTTTCTGCGCTGCGCTACTCTCTGGTTGAACAAAGGTTCAACAACCTCATCAATTTCTATCTTCCTCCCACTCAATTCTTTCGAGAGAAACATTTCCTCGAGAAAGGATCCGTTTAAGCAACAAACATTTTGCACTAGGATCTAAGATTGAAGGTTCACCCAACTGATCTTAGGGTATTCTATGAAGATGCAATTTGTCCGCCTTGGGTTCGACCTCATTAGGTGAAAACATTTTCCACACAAGTGTCACATCCCAAAATATTAAGAAATGACAGCTTAGGTTTCTATCAAACCATAATTCACATGGTGTCATCTCAACGGATTTAGATGGTGCCCTATTTAAAGTGAATGTAGTTTTCTCTAATGCATAACCCCAAAATTATAGTAGTAAAACGACAAGAGACATCATATTACGCACCATGTCCAATAGAGCATAACTATGATGTTCGAACACACCATCACACTATGGTGTTCCAGGTGGCGTTTAGTTGTGAAACAACTTTCACATTGTCTTAAGTTGTATGCCAAACTCGTGACTCAGATATTCACCTCCATGATCATATCGCAGTCATTTTTATCTTCTTGTCACGATGATCTTTAAACTTCACTCTGAATTTGCTTGAACCTTTCAAACGATTCAGACTTGTGTTTCATTAAGTAAATATACACTATATCTACTCAAATCATCAGTGAAGGTAAGAAAATAACGATATCCACTGCACGCTACAAGACTCACTAGATTGCATACATCAACATGTATCATTTCCAATGAATCACTTGCCCGCTCCATCCAACGGGGTCCTTTAGTCATCTTGCCCAAGAGGCATGGTTCGCATGTCTCAACCGATTCGAAATCGAATGAGTCCAAATATCCATCAGCATGGAGTTTCTACATGCGCTTTATACCAATATGACATTTAGCGACAGTGCCACAAGTATGTGGTACTATCATTATTAACTTTGTGTCTTTTGACATCAATGTTATGAACATGTGTAATACTACGATCAAGATTTCAACAAACCATTCTCACTGGGTGCATGACCATTGAAGGTATTATTCATGTAAACAGAATAACCATTATTCTCTAACTTAAATGAATAACCGTATTGCAATAAACATGATCTAATCATGTTCATGCTCAACGCAAAACACCAAATAACATTTATTTAGGTTCGTCACTAATCCTGAAGGTAGAGAGAGCGTGCGATGTTGATCACATCAACCTTGGAAACACTTCCAACACATATCGTCACCTCACCCTTAGCTAGTTCTCCATTTATTCCGTAGCTTTTATTTCGAGTTACTAACATTTAGCAACCGAACCGGTATCCAATACCCAGGTGCTACTAAGAGTACTAGCAAGGTACACATCAATAACTCGTATATCAAATATACTTCTGTCGATGTTGCCAGCCTTCTTATCTACCAAGTATCTAGGGTTGTTCCGCTTCAGCGACCTCTCACCTCATAATAGAAGCACTTAGTCTCGGGTTTGAGTTCAACTTTGGGTTGCTTCACTGGAGCAGCAACTGACTTGCTATCCATGAAGTTTCCCTCCTTGCTCTTGCCCTTTGAGAAACTAGTGGTTTGATTAACCATCAACACTTGACGCTCCTTCTTGATTTCTACCTTCGCGGTGTCAAACATCGCGGTGTCAAACATCGCGAACAGCTCAGGGATCAATACTTCTATCCCTGGTGTATTATAGTTCATCACTAAGTTCTAGTAGCTTTAGTGACAGTGACTTGGAGAACTATATCAATCACTATCTTATGTGGAAGATCAACTCCCACTTGATTCAAGCGATTGTAGTACCCAGACAATCTGAGTACATGCTCAACGATTGAGCTATTCTCCTTCATCTTACAGGCAAAGAATCTTGTTGGAGATCTCATATCTCGCAACACAGGCACGAGCCTGAGATCACAATCTCTGCTCCTAGAACATCTCATATGTTCCGTGATGTTCAAAACATTTCCGAGCCTCAATTCTAAGCCGTAATGCATGACGCACTAAACTATCAAGTAGTCATCGAAACGTGCCTGTCAAATGTTCACAACATCTATAGACGACGCTAGAGGGGGTGGCGCACCGAGCGGTGCATTAAGGACATAAGCCTTCTGTGCAGCAATGAGGACAATCCTCAGATCACGGACCCAGTCCGCAATATTGCTACCAACATCTTTCAACTCTATTTCTCTAGGAACATATAAAAATACAAGGGAGCTACAGCGCGAGCTAGTAATCTACAACATAATTTGCAAAGACACTTTGACTATGTTCATGATAATGAGTTCAATTAATCATATTACTTAAGAACTCCCACTCAAATTGACATCCCTCGGGTCATTCGAGTGATACATGATCCAAATTCACCAACTCAAGTCCGATCATCACGTGAGTTAAGGTGGCTTCAATGGTGAACATCATTATGTTGATCATATCCACTATATGACTCATGCTCGACCTTTCGGTCTCTTGTGTTCCGAGGCCATGTCTGTACATGCTAGGCTCGTCAAGTTTAACCCGAGTGTTCTGCGCGTGCAAATCTGGCTTGCACCCGTTGTATGTGAACGTAGAGTCTATCACACCTGATCATCACGTGGTGTCTCAACACGACAAACTTTCGCAACGGTGCACACTCGGGGAGAACACAATTTATCTTGAAATTAAGTGAGGGATCACCTTATAATGCTACCGTCGTCCTAAGCAAAACAAGGTGCATAAAAAGGATTAACATCACATGCAAATCATAAGTGACATGATATGGCCATGAACTTGTGCTTTTGATCTCCATCTAGAAAGCACCGGCATGATCTCCATCGTCACCGGCATGCACCATGATCTCCATCAACGTGTCGCCATCGGGGTTGTCACGCCCTGCATGCTTCTACTACTATTGCTACCGTAGCGATAAAGTAAAGCATTACATAGCGCTTAATGATTGACACGCAGGTCATACAATAATTAAAGACAACCCTATGGCTCCTGCCGGTTGCCGTATTCAACGACATGCAAGTCGTGAAATTCTATACATCACATGATCATCTCATACATCACATATATCTCATCATGTAATTGGCCATATCACATCACAACATACCCTGCAAAAACAAGTTAGACGTCCTCCAATTGTTGTTGCAAGTTTTACGTGGCTCCTACGGATATCTAGCAAGAACGATTCTCACCTACGCATAAACCACAACGGTGATACATAGATTGCTTTTCAACCTTCTCAAGGACCGCCTTTGTCGGATCCGATCCAACTAAAGTGAGAGAAACTGTCACCCGCAAGCCATCTAAGCAATAAGTTGCATCGAGGGAACCGGTCTCTCGTAAGCGTACGAGTAATGTTGGTCCGGGCCGCTTCATCTCACAATCCCGCTGAACCAAAATCCGACCAAGGGAGGAAGCAATCCAAGCATCAACGCCCACAAACCTTTTGTGTTCTACTCGAGATCTCATCGAACCATCAACCTAGCTCATGATGCCACTGTTGGGAACGTCGCATGGGAAACAAAAAAAATTCTACGCACACGCAAACCTATCCATGGTGATGAGCATCTACGAGAGGGAGAGTGGATCTACGTACCCTTGTAGATCGCTAAGCGGGAAGCGTTAAGAAACGCGGTTGGTGTAGTCGAACATCTTCGCGATCCAAATCGCCGAGCGTCCCGCGATCTCATCACGATCCGTCCCACGATCCAATCACGATTCGTCCCGTGAACTCATCACGATCCGTCCCGCGATCTCATCACGATCCGTCTCACGATCTTGATCACGATCTGTCCCGCGAACTCATCACGATCCGTTCCGCGATCCAATCACGAACCGTCTCGCGATCTCGATCACGGTCCTTCCGATCTAGCGCCGAACGGACGGCACCTCCGCGTTCAGCACACGTGCAGCTTGATGACGATCTCCACCGTCTTGATCCAGCAAGAGGAGGTGGAGAGGAGAGAGAGTTCACCGGCAGCGTGACGGCGCTCCGGTGATGGTGGTGGAGCAATTCCGGCAGGGCTTCGCCTAAGCGCTGCGAAACTACGATCTAGAGGAGAAACTATGCACCGGTGGAACGGGTAGCACGTGGCCGGAAATTCTGTCCAAAAACCACCCAATCCACTAGTATATATAGGAGGAGAGGAGAGGAGAGGCAGCCAAGGCCTTTGGGTCAGCCGAAATAGGAGGTGGGAGCAATCCTACTTCACCTCCAATCCTAGTTGGAGTAGGATTGCCTCCTATTGGCTGATTTTCCACTTTTTGCTTTAGGACTTTCTCTCCTGCGCCATGGGCCTTTGTGGCTGTTTTCGCAGCCCACTAAGGGCTGGTTATTATTATCCCACAGCCCATGGACCTCTTGGGGTCGAAGTACCCCTCCCGGAGGTCTCCCGGTACACTACCGGCACTCCCGGTACACTACCGGCACTCCAGGTACACTACCGATGAGCCCGAAACTTTTCCGGAAACCAAACTGGGACTTCCTATATATGAATCTTTACCTCCTGACCATTCCGGAGCTCCTCGTGAAGTCCGGGATCTACTCCGGGACTCCGAACAACCTTCGGTCACCACCATACATAACTCTACACTACCGAAACGTCACCGAACCTTAAGTGTGCAGACCCTGCGGATTCGAGAAGTATGTAGACATGACCGAGACACCTCTACAGTCAATAACCAATGGCGGGACCTGGACGTCCACATTGGTTCCTACATATTCTACGAAGATCTTTATTGGTCGAACCTCTATGTCAAGGATTCAGTTAATCCCGTATAACGTTCCCTTTGTTCTTCGGTATGTTACTTGCCTGAGATTCGATCGTCGGTATCTCCATACCTAGTTCAACCTCGTTACCGGCAAGCCTCTTTACTCGTTCCATAATACAAGATCCCGCAACTAACAATTAGTCACATTGCTTGCAAGGCTCATTGTGATGTTGTATTACCGAGTGGGCCCTGAGATACCTCTCCGTCACACGGAGTAACAAATCCCAGTCTCGATCCATGCCAACTCAACACACACCATCGGAGATACCTGTAGAGCACCTTTATAGTCACCCAGTTATGTTGCGACGTTTGATACACACAAGGCACTCCTCCGATATCCGTGAGTTGCATGATCTCATGGTCATAGGAACATATACTTGACATGCAGAAAACAGTAGCAATAAACTGACACGATCATATGCTATGTTTGTAGTTTGGGTCTTATCCATCACATCATTCTCCTAATGATGTGATCCCGTTATCAAATGACATCTCATGTCCATGGCTAGGAAACCTTAACCATCCTTTGATCAACGAGCTAGTCCATTAGAGGCATACTAGGGACACGGTTTTGTCTATGTATCCACACATGCATTTAAGTCTCCGATCAATACAATTATAGCATGGATAATAAACGATTATCATGAACAAGGAAATGTGATAATTACTAATTTATTATTGCCTCTAGGGCATATTTCCAACACATAGTCCATCAAATCTTTACCCAAAACTTGAAAACTTCACAACACAAAACTCAACAGAAAACTCGTGAGATCCGTTAGTATAAGAAAAATAAATCATCACTTTAGGTACTATTGTGAAATCATTCTTTATTTACATTTGTGTAATATCTACTATATTCCAACTTCTCCATGGTTCATACCCCTCGATACAACCCATAGATACATCAAAATAAGCAAACAACACAAAGAAAATAGAATCTGCCAAAAACAGAACAATCTGTAGCAATCTGTAAACTTTGAATACTTATGTAAGTCCAAAAATTCTGAAAAATTGGGAAAACTGGGAAATTTATGTATCAATCTGTTGTAGAACTTTCAGACTTATTTGTCGCTCTGGTGAATTTATAAAATCCCTGGACCGAGCGCCAAAGTTTCTATTTTTCAGCAAGATCAAATCAAGAATCACCGTAGACCATCCCAAAGGTCTTACTTGGCTCAAACACTAATTAAGACACTAAAACACAATTACTACATAGGTAATTATGTGTAAACCACTCAATAACAAAAACAAAAACAAAAACAAAAACATAAAATTAAAATTAAAATTGGGTTGTCTCCCAACAAGTGTTATTGTTTAACGCCCCTAGCTAGGCATAACGCAATAGATCTAGGTATTGTCATCTTCGGTATGCAATCCATAAGTAGTTCTCATAGTAGATTCATAAGGTAATTTTATTTTATTTCTAGGAAAGTGTTCCATCACTTTCCTTAACGGAAATTGGAATCTAATGTTTCCTTCTTTCTTATCAATAATTGCACCGATCGTTCTAACGAAAGGTCTACCAAGAATAATAGGACATGTAGGATTGCAATCTATATCAAGAACAATGAAATATACGGGCACATAATTCCTATTTGCACCAATAATAACATCATTAATCCTTCCCATAGGTTTCTTAATAGTGCACTCCGCCAGATGCAAATTTAAAGAGCAATCATCAAGTTCATGGAAACCTAGCACATCACATAAAGTTTTCGGAATCGTGGAAACACTAGCACCCAAATCACACAAAGCATGTCACTCATAATATTTAATTTTAATCTTAATATTAGGTTCCCACTCATCATAAAACTTTCTAGGTATAGAAACTTCCAACTCAAGTTTTTCTTCAACAGATTTCATCATAGCATCAACGATATGTTTAGTATAAGCCTTATTTTGATTATAAGCATGCGAAGAATTCAATATGGATTGCAACAGTGAAATACAATCAATAAAATAACAACTATCATAATTAAAGTCCTTGAAATCCAAAATAGTGGGTTCATTGCTATTTAAAGTTTTGACCTCTTCAATCACACTTTTAACAATTTTAGCATTAAGATCTATAAACTCCAGATCATTGGGACGACTTTTAACTAAAGTTGACTTATCTCCAGTACCATATTTATCAAGATTTATATTGTAAAACAAAGATTCAATTGGAGTCACATCAATCACTTTAAGATCTTCATCATTATTATCATGAGAACACACTTTTTCAAGCCATTCACGCTTAGCTCGCATTCTAGCGGTTCTTTCCTTACACTCATCAAGAGAAGTTATCATTGCTTTTAGAGACTCATTAATATCAATCTTTGTTGGAGTAGATCTATTTTTCAAAGAATCAATGTCAAGCGAAATTCTATCAACGTTCCTAGCCAAATCATCAATCTTGAGCAATTTTTCTTCAATCGGAGCATTGAAAACCTTTTGTGAACTAATACATTATTTAATATTATTCTCAAGATCAGAGGGAATCTTATTATACTTTCCATAATGATTGTTGTAGGAATTACCATAATTATTAGAGGAATTACTAGGAAACGGCCTAGGGTTGAAATTACCTCTATACGTGTTATTACCAAAATTGTTCCTACCAACAAAATTCACATCCATAGATTCATTATTATTCCCAATCAAAGAAGACAAGGACATATCATGAGGATCAATATGATCACTCTTACTAGAAAACAATTTCATTAATTCATCCATCTTTTCGCTCAAAGTGTTTATTTCTTCAATAGCATGCACTTCTTTACTAGTAGGAAATCTTTCGGTATGCCATTGAGAGTAATTTGCCATAATATTATCTACGAGTTTATTAGCTTCTCCTAATGTGATTTCCATAAAAGTGCCACCAGTGGCGGAATCTAAAAGATTCCTAGATGCAAAATCCAACCCTGCATAATTTTTTTTATAATCATCCATAAACTCAAACCATGCGCGGGGCAATTTATAATCATTAATTTCATCCTCTCCAAAGATTGTGCAACATGCTAATAATCAAGTTGCTTAAAATTCATTATATTGTTCCTAAGGGAGATGGTCTTAGTGGGCGGAAAGTACTTGGAAATAAAAGCATCTTTGCACTTATTCCATGAATCAATACTATTTTTAGGCAAAGATGAAAACCAAGTTTTAGCACGATCTCGTAGTGAGAACAGAATAGCTTCAATTTAACAATATCATTATCCACATATTTCTTCTTTTGCATGTCACACAACTCAATGAAAGTATTTAGATGGGATGCGACATCTTCACTAGGAAGGCTGGAAAATTGTTCTTTCATAACGAGATTAAGCAAAGCGGCATTTAATTTCATAATATTCCACACTAGTGGCGGGAGCAATCGGAGTACTAATAAAATAACTTTTTATTATTATTGGATAATTCACACAATTTACTATTCTCACACATCGTGACAAAGCAAGCAATCAAGCACACAAGGAAACAAAAATAAGAACGGAAGAAGGGGGAATAAAAAGGGAAATCTTTTTGTTTTTTCTGATAATCATTTTGCACGTGGGGGAGAGGAAAACAAGAGGCAAACGGAAAATAATGTAAATGCAAGAGATGAGTTTGTGATGGGTACTTGGTAGGCTTGATGTAGACTTGCTATGTTTCCTCCCCGGCAACGGCGCCAGAAATCCTTCTTGCTACTTCTTGACCTTGCGTTGGTTTCCCTTGAAGAGGACAGGGTGATGCAGCAAAGTAGATAAGTATTTCCCTCAGTTGTTTAGAACCAAGGTATCAATACAGTAGGAGGTACAAGCAAGGCCCCAATTTATGCACCTACTCAAACAATCGAACACTTGCACCCAACGCTATAAAGGGGTTGCCAATCCCTTCACGGTTACTTGCAAGGATGAGATCTGATAGAGATAGATATAAAGATTGCTAGAAGTAAAACTAAATAAAAGTAAATAAAATTTTAGCAAGGTATTTTTGGTATTTTTGGATTATAGATCTGAAAATATAATATGGAAAATAGACCCCGGGGCCATAGGTTTCACTAGAGGCTTCTCTCTTGAAGGTAAATAATACGGTGGGTGAACAAATTACTGTCGAGCAATTGATAGAAAAGCGCATAGTTATGACGATATCCAAGGAAATGATTATGCATATAGGCATCATGTTCGTGTCAAGTAGACCGAAACGATTCTGCATCTACTACTATTACTCCACACATCGACCGACTCCTGCCTGGATCTAGAGTATTAAGTTCATGAAGAATAGAGTAACACATTAAGTAAGATGACATGATGTAGAGGGATAAACTCAAGAAATATGATGAAAACCCCATATTTTTATCCTTGATGGCAACAATACAAATACGTGCCTCGCTACCTGCAACCTCTTGAGCTTGCGTTGGATTTCCCTTGAAGAGGAAAGGGTGATGCAGCGAAATAGATAATTATTTCCCTCAGTTGTTGAGAACCAAGGTATCAATCCAGTAGGAGGAACAAACAAATCACCAATGGATGCACCTACACAAACGATCAAACTCTTGCACCCAACACTATAAAGGGGTTGTCAATCCTTTCATGGTTACTTGCAAGGATTAGATCTGATAGAGATAGTTGTAAAAGATTGCGGAAAGTAAAAAGGTAAATAAATTGCAGCAAGGTATTTTTGGCATATAGATCTGAAAATATAATATGGAAAATAGACCCAGGGGCCATAGGTTTCACTAGAGGATTCTCTCTTGAAGGAAAATAACACGGTGGGTGAACAAACTACTTTCGAGCAATTGATAGAAAACCGCATAGTTATGACGATATCCAAAGCAATGATTATGCATATAGGCATCACGTCCGTGTCAAGTAGATCGAAACGATTCTACATCTACTACTATTACTCCACACATCGACCAACTCCTGCCTGTATCTAGAGTATTAAGTTCATGTTGAACAAAGTAACGCATTAAGTAAGATGACATGATGTAGAGGGATAAACTCAAGCAATATGATGAAAACCCAATCTTTTTACCCTTGATGGCAACAATAGAATACATGCCTCGCTACCCCTACTTTGTCACTCGGCGAGGACACCGCAAGATTGAACCCAAAACTAAGCACTTCTCCCATTGTAAGAATTACCAATCTAGTTGGCCAAACCAAACCAATAACTCGAAGAGACTTGCAAAGATATGAAATCTCGCATATAAGAATTCAAAGAAGAACCAAATAATATCCATAGATAAGCTGATCTAAACCCACAGTTCATCAGATCTCGACAAACACACCGCAAAAGAGTATTACATTGGATAGATCCCCATGAAGATCATGTAGAACATGGTATTGACGCACAAAGAGAGAGAAGAAGCCATATAGCTACTAGAGATGGACCCGTAGGTCTGTGGTGGACTACTCACGCATCATCGGAGGGGCGATGGAGCTGGTGTAGATGCCCTCCGTGATCGAGTCCCCCTCCGGTAGATTATCGGAAAAGGCTCCAAGATTGGATCTCTCGGGAACGGAGGCTTCTGGCGGCAGAAAAGTATTTGCATGGCTCTTTTTGGTATTGGGGGGATATTTGGGAATTTATAGGCCGAAGATTAGGGTTAGGAGATCTGCTGGGGGGCCACAAGACAGGGGGCGCTCCCCTTGGCCGTGCCAGGGTGGGTTGTGACCTCCTCGAAGGTCTCGTGCCTTCCTCTCCAAGTTTGGTAGATGTCTTCTGGTCCAAGAAAAATCACCATGAAGATTTTATTCTGTTTGGACTCCGTTTAATATTCCTTATCTGTAATACTCAAGAACAAGGAAAAAAACAAAAACTGGCACTACGCTCTAGGTTAATAGGTTAGTCCTAGAAATAATATAAAATAGCATATAAAACATCCAAAAGAAATAATATAATAGCATGGAACAATCAAAAATTATAGATACGTTGGAGACGTCTCAACATCCCCAAGCGAAATTCCTGCTCGTCCTCGAGTAGGTAAATGATAAAAACTTAGTTTTTGATGTTGAATGCTACCTCACATATAGGTCTATGTTTATCTTTAGAATCAGCTCTATCAATTCTAGCAGCTTCATCACAGAAATGAATAACATGCCCATCAATATTATCAACCAAGAGATCTTTAACCATAGCAAAACTAGGTTCAACTTTAATTTGTTCAGGAGGTGTAGGTGTTCTAACATAGTTCTTACAAACCACAGTTGAAGCTTTAGCATGTTCCTTTATTCTAACAGGGAAAGGTGGTTTCTCAATATAAGCAGCAGGAATAACAGCATCAACATTATAAGCAATAGTTTCTTCTTCAACTTTAATAGGTTCAACTACTTTCACTGCAATGGGAGGATGATATTTAAACCACTTATCCTTAGGGAGGTAAACATGAGCAGCAAAAGATTCACAGAATGAAGATACTATCTCAGAGTCAAGTCCATATTTAGTGCTAAATTCACGAAAAGCATCGTGTCTCCAAAGGATTTAACACAATCAAACTTAAGGTTTATACCTAAGACCTTACCTTCGTCGAGTTCCCAATCTTCAGAGTTGCGTTTAATTCTTTCCAATAAATCACATTTGAAGTCAATATATTTCTTCATATAGGAACCAGTAAAACAAGTATCGAGCATGGATTGATCATTACGAGAAAGCCGAGCATAAAAAATCTGAATAATAATTTCTCTCGAGAGCTAATGATTGAGTCATGAATATAACATTGACTTAAGCCTGCCCCAAGCTTGAGCGATTCTTTCTCCTTCACGAGGCAAAAAATTATAGATATAATAACGATCACGATGAACTAGATGCATAGGATAAAACTTCTGATGAAATTTCATTTTCAGTCGGTTGTAGCTCCATGATCCAATATCATCACATAGCCTATACCATGTCGATGCCTTCTCCTTCAAATATAAATGAAAGACCTTCTGCTTGACGTGATCCTCGGGCAGACCTGCAAGCTTAAATAATCCACAAACTTCATCCACATAGATTAGATGCAAATAAGGATGTAGTGTTCCATCTCCTGCATACGGATTAGCCAGCAGTTTCTCTATTATACCCGAAGGAATTTCCTAATAAATATTTTCAATAGGTTCAGTAGGTTTAGGAGCAAATCTTTGTGCTTTTGGTCGAGCTGAAGATACCCCAAACAAGCCCCTCAAAGGATTACTTTCCATAGTAACAAGTGACAGTAAATTTTAGCACACTATATAATTTTTTCCTTACCAGATTCCACTTACCAAAGGCACTTCACTCCCCGCCAACGGTGCCAGAACAGAGTCTTGATGACCCACAAGTATAGGGGATCTATCATAGTTCGATAAGTAAGAGTGTCGAACCCAACAAGGAGCGGAAGGAAATGACAATCGGTTTTCAGTATTCTCTGCAAGCACTGAAATTATCGGTAACAGATAGTTTTGTGATAAGATAATTTGTAACGAGTAACAAGCAACAAGTGTAAAAAAAGGTGCAGCAAGGTAGCCCAATCCTATTTGTAGCAAAGGACATGCCTGGACAAACTCTTATATAAAGTAAAGCGCTCCCGAGGTCACATGGGAATTTCTGTCAAGCTAGTTTTCATCATGCTCATTTGATTCGCGTTCGTTACTTTGATAATTTGATATGTGGGTGGACCAGTGCTTGGGTGATGCCCTTACTTGGACAAACCTCCCACTTATGATTAACCTCTCTATCAAGCATCCACAAATATGAAATAAGAATTAAGATAAATCTAACCATAGCATGAAACATATGGATCCAAATCAGCCCCTTACGAAGCAACACATAAACTAGGGTTTAAGCGTGTGTCACTCTAGCAAACCATCATCTATTTATTACTTCCCAATGCCTTCCCCTAGGCCCAAATAATGGTGAAGTGTTATGTAGTCCACGTTCCCATAACACCACTAGAGGAGAGACAACATACATCTCATCGAAATATCAAACGAATACCAAATTCACATGATTACTTATAAAAAGACTTATCCCATGTCCTCAGGAACAAACGTAACTACTCACAAAGCATGTTCATGTTCATAATCAGAGGATTATTAATTATCATAAAGGATCTGAACATATGATCTTCCACCAAGTAATCAAACTCGCATCAACTACAAGGAGTAATGAACACTAGTAGCAACCCACATGTACCAATCTGAGGTATGAGACAAAGATCAAATACACGAGATGAATTGGGGTTTGGCGAGGAGATGGTGCTGGTGAAGATGTTGATGGAGATTGACCCCCTCTCAATGGGAGGATCGTTGGTGATGACGATGGATTTGATTTCCCCCTTCGGGAGGGAAGTTTCCTCGGCAGAACAGCTCCATCAGAGCTTTAGATTGGTTTTGCCCAAGTTCCACATCGAGACGGTGGCGCTTCATCCCGAAAGCTCTCTTATGATTTTTCTAGGTCAGAACCCTTCATATAGAAAAAGATGGGCACCGGAGACCTGCCAGGGGGTAGGCCGCGCCTAGCAGGCCATTTACCTCTTGATGGGTCCCCTGTGGTATTTTTTTGCCCAATATTTTTTATATATTCCAAAATAATTCTCTGTGACTTTTTAGGACTTTTGGAGTTGCGCAGAATAGGTCTCTCATATTTGCTCCTTTTCCAGTCCAGAATTCCAACTGCCGGCATTCTCCCTCTTCATGTAAATCTTGTAAAATAGGAGATAAAAGACATAAGTATTGTACCATAATGTGTAATAACAGCCCATAATGCAATAAATATCAATATAAAAGCATGATGCAAAATAGACGTACCAACTCCCCCAAGCTTAAACCTCACTTGTCCTCAAGTGAAAGCCGAGATCGATAAATATGTCCACAAGTTTAGAGATAGAGGTGTCAACAAAATGAAATGCGGACATGAGGGCATCATGATCATCTTTAGAACAACAATACTTATTGATATATAATTTCTTATACTAGAGTAACAATTCATTCACAGGATAAAGTATGAACCAAGAACTCTTTCGATAACCAACAAACTATGCTCTCAGTCACTGAAGCAATTTGCAATTTATCAAAACATCGGAAATATAAGAGCTTGTAAAGCAAATCCACATACTCAATCATCTTTTAGTCTTTCGTAATTGCTAACACTCATGCGGTACTCATGAGGTCGAAGCTTCAATTGGACACAGAGAAAGATAGGGGCTTACAGTTTTGCCTCCCAACTATTCACCTCAAGGGTGATGTCAACAATAATAACTCATGATCGCCCACATCTGAGTGGATATATGTGTTTAGATCATTCCCCAACACATAATGCTTGACAAGGGAAAAAGGCAAAATATAGGAAGTGGTGAAGATCACCATGACTCTTTGATACGTCTCCAAAGTATCTATAATGTTTGATGATGGCATGCTATTATATTATTTGTTTTGGATGTTTTATATGCATTAATATGCTAATTTATATTATTTTTTGGGACTAACCTATTAACCTAGAGCCTAGTGCCACTTTCTGTTTTTCCTTGCTTTTGAGTTTTGCAGATATGGAATATTAAACGGAGTCCAAATGGAATAAAACCTTTGGAAAGAATTTTTCTGGAAGGAATAAAATCAACCAGGCTTGGAGTGCATAGCAAGAAGCCTGCCATGGAGCCACAAGCCTGCTAGGTGCGCCCCTGGCCACGCCTAGCAGGCTTGTCGTCTCCCGGCAGGTCTCCTAACCCTAATCTTTGGCCTATAAATTCCCAAATATTACACCAATATCACAACGAGCCACGCAAATTCTTTTCCACCGCCAAAAGCCTCCGTTCCCGAGAGATCCAATCTTGGAGCTTTTTCCGGTAATCTGTCGGAGGGGGTTTCGATCACGAAGGGCATCTACATCAACTCCATTGCCCCTCCGATGATGCGTGAGTAGTCCACCACAGACCTACGGGTCCATAGCTAGTATCTAGATGGCTTCTTCTCTCTCTTTGATTTTTAATACCATGTTCTTCATGATCTTCATGGGGATCTATCCGATGTAATCCTCTTTTGCGGTGTGTTTGTCGAGATCCGATGAATTGTGAGTTTATGTTTAGATTATCCATGAATCTTATTTGAATCTCCTCTGAATTCTTACATGCATTATTTCATATCCTTGCAAGTATCTTTGATTTATTGGTTTGGTTTGCCCAACTAGATTGGTAATTCTTGCAATGGCAGAAGTGTTTGGTTTTGGGTTCAATCTTGCGGTGTCCTCACCCAGTGACATAGTAGGGGTAGCAAGGCATGTATTATATTCTTGCCATCAAGGGTAAAAAGATGGGGTTTTCATCATATTGCTTGAGTTTATCCCTCTACATCAAGTCATCTTTCTTAATGCGTTACTCTGTTCTTCATGAACTTAATACTCTAGATGTAGGCAGGAGTCGGTCGATGTGTGGAGTAATAGTAGTAGATGCAGAATCATTTCAGTCTACTTTACACGGACGTGATGCCTATATGCATGATAATTGCCTTGGATAACTACATGATTATTCTCTTTTCTATCAATTGCTTGACAGTAATTTGTTTACCCACCATGATATTTTCCTTCGAGAGAGAAGCCTATAATGAAACCTATGCCCCCGGGTCTACTTTCCATAATATCATTTCAGATCTATAAACCAGAAATACCAAAAATACCTTGCTACAATTTATTTACCCTTCACTTTCCGTTCTTGCTTACATCTATCTCTATTAGATCTAATCCTTGCAAATAATCGTGAAGGGCTTGACAACCCCTTTATAGCGTTGGGTGCAAGAGTTTGATTGTTTGTGTAGGTGCATCCATTGGTGACTTGCTTGTTCCTCCTACTGGATTGATACCTTGGTTTTCAACAGCTGAGGGAAATAAGTATCTACTTCTCTGCATGACCCTTTCCTTTTTAAGGGAAAACCAACACAAGCTCAAGAGATAGCATGAAGGATTTCTGGCGTCGTTCCCAGGGAGGATACACATCAAGCCTACCAAGTAATCATCACAAACTCATCTCTTGCATTTACAATTATTTTCCATTTGCCTCTCGTTTTTCTCCCCCCACATCTAATACGTTTTTTAGAAAATACCAAAAAGATTCGCCTTTTTGTTTGGCCTTCTTTCGCTTGCCTTTTGTTTACTTGTGTGCTTGATTGTTTGCTTTGTCACGATGTCTGAGAATACCAAGTTGTGTAACTTTTCCAATACTAATAATAATGATTTTATTAGTACTCCGATTGCTCCCGCCACTAGTGCGGAATATTATGAAATCAATGCTGCCTTGCTTAGTCTTGTTATGAAAGAAAAAATTTCTGGCCTTCCTAGTGAAGATGTCGCATCCCATCTAAATACTTTCATTGAGTTGTGTCATAGGCAAAAGAAGAAAGATGTGGATAACGATATTCTTAAATTGAAGATATTTCCGTTCTCACTGCGAGATCATGCTAAAACTTGGTTTTCATTTTGACTAAAAATAGTATTGATTCATGGAATAAGTGTAAAGATGCTTTTATCTCCAAGTATTTTCCACCCGCTAAGATCACCTCCCTTAGGAACGATATAATGAATTTTAAGCAACTTGATCATGAGCATGTTGCACAATCTTGGGAGAGGATGAAATTAATGATTAGGAATTGTCCCACACATGGTTTGAGTTTATGGATGATTATATAAATTTTCTATGCGGGGTTGGATTTTGCATCTAGAAATATTTTAGATTCAACCGCGGGTGGTACTTTCATGGAAATCACAGTAGGAGAGGCTGCTAAACTCCTAGATAATACTATGACAAACTACTCTCAATGGCATACCAAAAGATCTCCTACTAGTAAAAAAGTGCATGCTATTGAATAAATAAATACTTTGAGTGAAAAGATGGATAAGTTGATGAAATTGTTTTCTAGTAAGAGTGCTCCTGTTGATCCTAATGATATGCCTTTGTCTTCTTTGATTGGAAATAACAATAAATCTATGGATGTGAATTTTGTTGGTAGGAACAATTTTGGTAATAACGTGTATAGAGGTAATTTCAACCCTATGCCGTTTCTTGGTAATTCCTCTAATAATTATGGTAATTCCTACAACAATTCTTATGGAAATTATAATAAGATGCCCTCTGATCTTGAGAACATTGTTAAAGAATTTATTGGTTCACAAAAAGTTTTTAATACTACTATTGAAGAAAAAGTGCTCAAGATTGATGATTTGGCTAGGAACGTTGATAGAATTTCGCTTGAGATTGATTCTTTCAAAGTTAGATATACTCCACCCAAGCATGATATTAATGGGTCTTTAAAATCTATGAGAATCTCTATTGATAAAAGTAAGGAAAGAACCACTAGAATCCGCGCTAAGCGTGAATGACTTGAAAAGGTGTGTTCTCGTGATAATAATGATGACGATCTCAAAGTGATTGATGTGAATCTATTGAATCTTTGTTTTCCAATATAAATATTGATAAATATGGGGCTGGATATTACCCAAGTTTAGTTAAAGAGCGTCCCAATGATTCTGAGCTTATAGATCTTAATGCTAAGATTGATAAAACTGGGATAGAAGAGGTCAAAACTTTAAATAGCAATGAACCCACTCTTTTGTATTTCAAGGAATTTAATTATGAAATTTGATCTTTGATTTATTGTATTTCCTTTTTACAATCCATGATGAATTCTCCTCATTCTTATTGTCAAAATAAGGCTTTTACTAAACATATCGTTGATGCTTTGATGAAATCTTTTGAAGAAAACTTTAGTTAGAAGTTTATATTCCTAGAAAGCTTCATGATGAGTGGGAACCTACTATTAAGATTAAAATCAAAGATTATGAGTGCCATGCTTTGTGTGATTTTGGTGCTAGTGTTTCCATGATTCCGAAAATTTTATGTGATGTGCTAGGTTACCATGATCTTGATGATTGCTCTTTGAATTTGCATCTTGCAGATTCTACTATTAAGAAACCTATGGGAAGGATTAATGATGTTCTTATTGTTGCAAATAGGAATTATGTGCCCGTAGATTTCATTGTTCTTGATATAGATTGCAATCCTACTTGTCCTATTATTCTGGGTAGACCTTTTCTTAGAACAATTCGTGCAATTGTTAACATGAGAGAAGGAAACATTAGATTTAAATTTCCATTAAGGAAGGGCATGGAAAACATTCCTAGAAATAAAATAAGATTGCATTATGAATCTATTATGAGAGCTACTTTTGGATTGCAAACCAAAGATGACAATACGTAGATCTATTGCGTTTTGCCTAGCTAGGGGCGTTAAACAATAGCGCTTGTTGGGAGGCAACCCAAATTTATTTTTGTGTTCTGTTTTTTGGTTATGTTTTTAGTTATGTGGTAATTGTGTTTTGGTGTTTCAATTAGTGTTTGAGCCAAGTAAAACCTTTGGGGTGATCTATGGTAGTTGTTGATTTGATTTTGCTGAAAAACAAAAACTTTTGCGCTCAGTTCAGGAATTTTGAAATTTGTTCAGAGCGTCTAATGCATCTGAAATTTTTACACAAGATTGATATATAAATTTATAAAGTTTTCCTAATTGTTCAGAATTTTTTGATTTACATAAGTATATGAAGTTTTCAATTTTCTACAGACTGTTCTGTTTTTGACAGATTCTGTTTTCTTTGAGTTGTTTGCCTGTTTTGATGAATCTATGGATTGTATCATGGGGTATGAACCATGGAGAAGTTAGAATACAGTAGTTATAAAACCAATATAAATAAAGAATGAGTTCACAACAATACCTATTGTGGTGATTTATTTTCTTATACTAACGGATCTCACGAGTTTTTGTTAAGTTTTGTGTTGTGAAGTTTTCAAGTTTTGGGTAAAGATTTGATGGACTATGGAATAAGGAGTGGCAAGAACGTAAGATTGGGGATGACCAAGGCACCCCAAGTCATATTCAAGTATGCTAAAGATCCTAAGCTTGGGCATGCCCTGGAAGGCATCCCCTCTTTCATCTTCAATCCATCGGTAATTTACTTGAGGGTATATTTTTATTCACCACATGATATGTGTTTTGCTTGGAGCGTCTTGTATGATATGAGTCTTTGGTTGTTAGTTTGCCACAATCATCCTTTCTGAACACATATTTTGAGAGAGACACACTGAATCATGAATTTATTAGAATGCTCTATGTGCTTCACTTATATCTTTTGAGTTAGGCAATTTTGCTCTGTGTGCTTCACTTATATCTTTTAGAGCACAGTGGAGTTTGTGTTTTATAGAAATAATTGAACTCTCATACCTCACTTAAATTATTTTTAGAGTATCTAAACAGCATGGTAATTGGTCTAGGTTATGAATTTAGTCCTAATATAATAGGCATCCAAGAGGGATATAACAAAAACTTCCATATTAAGTGCATTGAGTATTTATGAGAAGTTTGATTCCTTGCATAAAGTTTTGAGATATAAAGATGGTAATGTGAAGAGTCGTGTTAGGAAGTAATTGTTCTTTGGTAAAAATACTTGTGTAAATTTTTGTGACTCCCGTAGCACGCATGTATGGTGAACCGTTATGTAAGGAAGTCGGAGCATGACTTTTTTATAGATTATCAACCTTTGTGTGAGGGTCGGGAGCGCGCGATGGTTAACTCCTACCAACCTCTCCCCTAGGAGCATTCGTTTAATACTTTGCTTCAATGACTAATAGATTTTTGCAATTGGTATGTGAGTTATTTGTGACTAATGTTGAGTCGATGGATTATAACTACTCTCACCATTCCACCTTTGCTAGCCTCTCTAGTATCGCGCAATTTTCGTCGGTACAACAAACACCTTCCTCAAAACAACCACCAAATAAATTCCTCAAAACAGCCAGCATATATATTTCCTCAAAACATCCACCGTACCTACCTATTATGGCATTTCCATAGCCATTCCGAGATATATTGCCATAACACTTCCATCGTTTCCTTTTATGACACACGCCATCACTTCCATATTGCATATAGAGTCATATTTTGTCATAGGTATCGAGTTGTAATTTTATTTTGAGTTGTAAGAAAATAAAAGATTGATGATTATTATTATTAGATCATGTCCCATGTGAGGAAAGAATGATGGAAGCTATGATTCCCTCACAAGTGGGGATGAGATTCCGGACTTTATGGAAAAAAGAGGCCAGCGACGCCCAAATAAAAAAAAATAATAAAAGAGGCCTTAGATGCCCACACACAAAAATGAGAGAAAAGAGAGAAGGGGCATTGCTACTACCTTTTTCCACACTTGTGCTTCAATGTAGCACCATGATCTTCATGATAGAGAGTCTCCTATTTTGTCACTTTCATATAACTAGTAGAATTTTACTTCATGATGCATGTCCACTTAGTTCCACTTCGAGCTTTCATACACTTATAGCTCTAGTTCATCTGTTGCATGGCAATCCCTACTCACTCACATGATATCTATTAATGGGCATCTTCATAGCCCATTGATACGCCTAGTTGATGTGGGACTATCTTCTCCCTTTCCTTGACAACCTCCACCATATTCTATTCCACCTATAGTGCTATATCCATGGCTCACGCTCATGTATTGCATGAGAGTTGAAAAAGTTTGAGAAAATAAAGGTGTGAAAACAATTGCTTAACTTTTCATCAGGGTTGTGCATGATATAAATACCTTGTGTGGGGAAGATGGAGCATAGCGAGACCATATGATATTGTAGGGATAACTTTCTTTTGCCATTATATTTTGAAGAGATACAATTGCTTTGCTAGTATGCTTGAAACTTTATTGTTTTTATATCAATATTAAGCTTTTGTTTTGAGTCTACGGATCTGAATATTCATGCCACAATAAAGAATATTACATGGATAAATATGTTAGGTAGCACTCCACATAAAAAATTCTATTTTTATCATTTACCTACTCGAGGACGAGCAAGAATTAAGCTTGGGGATGCTGATACGTCTCCAACGTATCTATAATTTTTTATGATGGCATGCTATTATATTATCTGTTTTGGATGTTTTATATGCATTAATATGCTATCTTATATTATTTTTGGGACTAAGCTATTAACCTAGAGCCTAGTGCCAGTTTCTGTTTTTTCCATGTTTTTGAGTTTTGCAGATGTGGAATATTAAACGGAGTCCAAACGGAATAAAACTTTCGAAAATAATTTTTCTGGAAGACAACAAATCAACCAGGCTTGGAGTGCACGACAAGAAGCCTGCCAGGGAGCCACAAGCCTGCTAGGCGCGGCCCCCCTAGCCGCACCTAGCAGACTTGTCGTCTCCCGGCAGGTCTCCTAACCCTAATCTTTGGCCTATAAATTCCCAAATACTCCCCCAGCATCAGAACGAGCCACACAAATACTTTTCCGCCGCTAGAAGCCTCCGTTCCCGAGAGATCCAATCATGGAGCATTTTCCTGTAATCTGCTAGAGGGGTTTTTGATCACAGTGGGCATCTACATCAACTCCATTGCCCCTCAGATGATGCATGAGTAGTCCACCAAAGACCTACGGGTCCATAGCTAGTATCTAGATGGCTTCTTCTCTCTCTTTGATATTCAATACCTTGTTCTTCATGATCTTTATGGGGATCTATCCGATGTAATCCTCTTTTGTGGTGTGTTTGTCAAGATCCGATGAATTGTGAGTTTATGTTCAGATTATCCATGAATCTTATTTGAATCTCCCTTGATTTCTTATATGCGTGATTTCATATCCTTGCAAGTTTCTTCAAGTTATTGGTTTAGTTTGGCCAACTAGATTGGTAATTCTTGCAATGGGAGAAGTGTTTGGTTTTGGGTTCAATCTTGTAGTGTCCTCACCCAGTGACATAGTAGGGGTAGCGAGGCACGTATTTTATTGTTCCCATCAAGGGTAAAAAGATGGGGTTTCCATCATATTGCTTGAGTTTATCCCTCTACATCATGTCATCTTTCTTAATGTGTTACTCTGTTCTTCATGAACTTAATACTCTAGATGCAGGCAGGAGTCGGTCGATGTGTGGAGTAATGGTAGTAGATGCAGAATCGTTTCGGTTTACTTGACACAGACGTGATGCCTATATGCATGATCATTGCCTTGGATAACTACATGATTATTCGCTTTTCTATCAATTGCTTGACAGTAATTTGTTTACCCACCATGATATTTTCCTTCGAGAGAGAAACCTCTAGTGAAACCTATGGCCCTCGGGTCTACTTTCCATAATATACTTCCAGATCTATAAACCAAAAATACCAAAAATACCTTGCTGCAATTTATTTACCCTTTACTTTCCGTTCTTGTTTACATCTATCTCTATCAGATCAAATCCTTGCAAATAATCGTGAAGGGATTGACAACTCCTTTATAGCATTGGGTGCAAGAGTTTTGATTGTTTGTGTAGGTGCATCCATTGGTGACTTGCTTATTCCTCATACTGGATTGATACTTTGGTCCTCAACAACTCAGGGAAATACTTATCTACTTCGCTGCTTCACCCTTTCCTCTTCAAGGGAAAACCAACGCAAGCTCTAGAGGTAGCACTCTTGCATAAAGGTAAGTACTTAAGATGTAAAAGTAATAGATATGGCCTTCACAAAGGGAAGCATAGGTGGTCATGCGTTTTTTGTTTTGAGTGTGCAAAGCCTTAATGCAAAGGAACACCGTGTTGTATTGCCCTTTGTGATAGCAACCTTTATTGTGCAGTCCGTCGCTTTTATTTCTTTACCATCACAAGTTTGTACAACACTTATTTACCTTACAATAAAAGATCATACATATTTAGGAGCAATTCTTATTGCTTTTTGCACCGATGACAACTTACTTGAGGGATCTTAATCAATCCATACGTAGGTATGGTGGACTCTCATGGCAAAACTGGGTTGAGGGTTTTTGGATGGACAAGTAGTATCTCTACTTGGTGCGGAAGTTTTGGCTACTATGAGGTGGAATCAATCACTACATGTTGGACGATCTATAACCATTTAACTTCTATTCGGAAATAAGAAAACATAACCCATTATGTTGTCTTCCTTGTCCAACATCAACTTCTTAACATATAATATTTTAATGAGTGCTCACAATCATAAAAGATGTCCAAGATAATATATTTATATGTGAACCTCTCTTTCTTTATTACTTCCTTTTAATTGCACCAATTACCAATTGCTATGTTTGTCAACTCCCAACAAATTTAAATCGACATACTTGTTGTATGTGAAGTCATCACTCCCCATAAGATCATCATATGTACTCTTTGCTTTTATTCTATTCTCCTTTTATCACCCTTATTTATTTTTCTCAAGATCATAGCAACAAGAAAAGCCCTCACATCAAAACTACTTTTTATTATATAACACTTGGACTCGCTTACATAAGGGGAACATAAAGCAAGACTCAAAGCTACACCACACTAAGAACTTTCTTCTACTAGAGCAAGATAAAACCAAAAGGATCGAACCAAGAAAAAACGAGAAAAGTAAAAGATTTGATGGTGATATGATACTGGGGCACCTCCCCCAAGCTTGGCAAAATCCAAGGGGAGTGCCCATACCCATGTGTTTAGATGTCCTTCTTCGGAGGTGATGGTGGTGGAGTTCTTGATGAGGTTGGAAGCTTGTCCTCCAACTTCCAAGGCATAGGATCACCATCGTAAAAATATGAACGAGTCTCCGGAATCCTCAAATATGTATTCTTGTAAATATGTATTCATACTCATAGTTTTGGTTTTGCAGATCATAGATTTGGGCTTGGAGATGCTCGGTTTTGTCGTAAAGCTTGAAGATGTGCTCCCCGATGTTCTTGGTGTCTAGCTTGTGCTTATGGGTAAACTCCGAGATCATCATATGATTGGCATTGAGTCCACGTTCCACCATCCCTTGGCACTTGAAGACTTGCTGATCCACTACTTCGAGCCTTGTTTCCACGCTTCTGGTCTTCTTGGCCCTTCAACATCACGGATGTGCATAACCCCCTCACGCATCTCAATGGTTTGAAGGTGTTGCAACACCTCCACAAGATAGGGGTTGATGACCTTCTCGAAGAACTTGCCCTTCGGATCAATTGGGGATGTCATGGCGATCTAAATCTGTCTGAAGAACAACAACAAATGAGAACAAAGGATTGTTTTCATGGTATGGTGGTCAAAACCTTCGGGAGATTATATAATGAATTTTAACCGACCCAAAGGGGTGTACCACAAGAAAACGGAGTCCAGAGGGTGCACGAGTGGACACAGGCCACATGGGTGCGGCCAGGGGGTAGGTCGTGCCCCGCAGGCTTGTCACCTCCTCGTGCACCTTTCGGACTACTTTAAATTTTCCTAATTTATTAAATATTCCAAAACTGAGAAAAATTGCTATTGGGAAAGTTTTGGAGTCAATTTCCTTACCGTACCACATACATATTCCTTTTTGGAGTCTGAAACGTTCTGGTAGGTCTCCCTAATGTACTCCTCTGGAGTTATGGTATTGATAATATTGGTTTCAACATTTATGGGAGTAGCTGAGATATAATGTTTGATTCTTTGCCCGTTTACCACCATCGGATTTGTGCATTTGGCATTGTTGATCTTGATAGCACTAGAACGATATACTTCCTCGACAATGTATAGCCCTTCCCATTTAGAGATAAGTTTTCCTGCAAAAAATCTTAAACGAGAATTGTATAGCAAGACATGGTTACCTACATTGAATTCACGCTTTTGTATCCTTTTATCATGCCATCTCTTAAATTTTTCTTTAAACAACTTCGCATTCTCATGGGCCTGGGTTCTCCATTCATCAAATGAGCTAATACCAAATAACCTCTTCTCACCAACAAGTTTGAAATCATAATTGAGCTCTTTGATTGCCCAGTAAGCTTTATGCTCTAGTTCTAGATGTAAGTGACATGCTTTACCATAAACCATTTTATACGGAGAGATACCCACAGGGTTTTTGTAAGCAGTTCTATAACCCCATAATACATCATCACGTTTCTTAGACCAATTCTTTCTAGATATATTAACAGCCTTTTGCAAGATCAATTTAATCTCTCTATTGTTTAATTCTACTTGACCACTAGAGTGAGGGTGATAAGGGGATGCAATTCTATGATTAATGTCATACTTAGCAAGAAATTTACGAAAAGCACCATGAATAAAGTGTGAACCAAAATCAGTCATTAAATATCTAGGGACTCCAAATCTAGGGAAAATAACTTCTTTCAGCATTTTAATAAAGGTGTTATGATTAGCACTACTAGTTGGAATAGCTTCTACCCGCTTAGTAACATAATCAACAGCAACTAGAATATGAGTATACCCGTTGGACTTTGGAAAAGGTCCCATATAATCAAAACCCCAAACATCAAATGGTTCAATAACAAGAGAGTAATTCATAGGCATTTCCTGACGTCTACTAATATTGCCAATTCTTTGACATTCGTCACAAGGCAAGACAAACTTACGAGCATCCTTGAAGAGAGTAGGCCAATAAAAACCAGATTGTAATACCTTGTGTGCAGTTCTATCTCCAGCGTGGTGTCCTCCGTAGGCCTCGGAATGACAATTGTGTAGGATCTGTTCCTATTCATGCTCAGGTACACAACGTCTAATAACACCATCTACTCCTTTATAAAGGTGTAGATCATCCCAAAAGTAATGTCTTAAATCATAGAAGAATTTTTTATTTTGTTGGTATGTGAAACTAGGTGGTATAAATTTAGCAACAATGTAATTAGCATAATCAACATACCATGGAGCATTGCGCGAAGCATTTATGACAGCTAATTGTTCATCAGGAAAGCTATCATCAATAGGTAGTGGGTCATCAAGAACAATTTCTAACCTAGACAAGTTATCCGCTACGGGGTTATCAGCACCCTTTCTATCAATA
The DNA here is from genome assembly GCA_022496015.1 of Hordeum marinum. Classification (NCBI taxonomy): domain Eukaryota; kingdom Viridiplantae; phylum Streptophyta; class Magnoliopsida; order Poales; family Poaceae; genus Hordeum; species Hordeum marinum. Next base: position 342,569,534 of record CM039672.1, on the reverse strand, counting down.
ATATGCAAATTAAATTCTTGTACTAGAAGAACACATCTAATAAGTCTACGTTTAGCATCTTTCTTTTCCATAAGATATTTAATAGAAGCATGATCAGTGTGAAGTGTTACTTTGGAATCAACAATATAAGGTCTGAACTTATCACAAGCAAACACAACTACTAAAAATTATTTTTAGTGGCAACATAGTTTGTTTCAGCGATGTCTAGAGTTTTACTAGCATAATGGATACCATTCAATTTCTTATCAACTCTTTGTCCTAGAATAGCACCAACGGCATAATCGCTAGCATCACACATAATTTCAAAGGGTAGGTTCCAGTCAGGTGGTTGAACAACCGGTGCAGAAATCAAGGCATTCATAAGAATTTCAAATGCTTCTACACAATCATCATCAAAAACGAATGGAACATCTTTTTGCAAAAGATTAGTGAGAGCCCTATAAATCCTAGAGAAGTCTTTAATAAACCTCGTATAGAAACCAACATGACCAAGGAAACTTCTTATACCTCTGATATACACAGGACACGACATTTTTTCAATGGCATCAACTTTATCTTTATCAAGTTCAATAGCTCTCTCGGAGATTTTGTCTCCCAAGACGATACCTTCATTAACCATAAAGTGAGACTTGTCCCAATTCAATACAAGGTTAGTTTCTTCGCATCTCTACAAAACTTGATCAAGGTTGCTCAAACAATCATCAAAAGAAGTTCCGTAAACGAAAAAAGCATCCATGAAAACCTCAACAATCCTTTCACAAAAATCAGAGAATATAGCAGTCATACATCTTTGAAAGGTATCAGGTGCATTGCATAAACCAAAAGGCATATGTCTATAAGCAAAGGTACTGAAAGGACAAGTAAAAGTGATATTCTCTTGGTCCTCTTTTGACACAGGTATTTGAGAGAAACTGGAATAACCATCTAGAAAGCAAAAAATGTGTGTGTTTGGATAGTCTTTGTAGCATTTGATAACTAAAAGGTAGAGGGTAATGATATTTCCTACTAGCTTTGTTTAATTTCCTAAAATCAATTACCATTCTATACCCCATAAGAATTCTTTGCGGGATCAATTCATTTTTATCATTAGGAACTACGGTAATACCTCCTTTCTTAGGGACACAATGAACGGGACTAACCCATCTACTATCAGCAATAGGATAAATTATACCTGCCTCCAGAAGCTTTAATATTTTATTTTTACCAATTCTTTCATTTAAGGATTTAATCGTCGTTGGTGATCAACAACTGGTTTAGAATCGGGCTCCATATTGATTTTATGCTCACATAGAGTGGGACTAATTCCCTTAAGATCATCAAGAGTATATCCAATAGCAGCATGATGCTTCCTCAGAGATTTCAATAATCTCTTTTCTTCATGATCTGAAAGGTTAGCACTAATAATAACAGGATATATCTTCTTTTCATCAAGATAAGCATATTTCAGAGTATCTGTTAATTGAATAAGCTCAAACACGGGATCACCCTTGGGTAGAGGCAGACCCCCAAGTATTTCAACAGGCAAGTTGTGTTTCAAAATAGGATGCTGATCAAAGAAAATCTTATCTATTTCATTCCTTTCATTCATATGCATATCGTTTTCATGGTCTAGCAAATATTTTTCTGAAGGATCAGTAGGAGGCACAACAATAGCAGCAAGACCAATAATTTCATCCTTACTAGGCAATTCTTTATCATGGGGTCGTCTACGAAATTTAGAGAAATTAAACTCATCAGACGCATCCCCATAATAGTTTCCTTCTCACAATCTATCCTGGCATTCACAATATTAAAGAAAGGTCTACCAAATATAATGCGAGATAAATCATCTTATGGGGAACCCAGGACAAGAAAATTAGTAGGATATTTTATTTTCCTGCAATAGACTTCAACATATCTAAAAATCCCAACTGGTGCTATAGTATCTCTATTAGCAAGCTTAATGGTAACATCAATTTCCTCTAACTCAGCTGGTGCAATACCATTCATAATTTCTTGATATAAGGTAAAGGGAATTGCACTCACACTCGCACCCACATCACATAAGCCATGATAACATTGATCTCCTATTTTAAATGAAACAACAGGCATGCCAACAACTGGTCTATGATTATCTTTAGCATCAGGACTAGCAATTCTAGTAGCTTCATCACATAAATGAATAACATGTCCATCAATATTATCAACCAAGTTATCTTTAACCATAGAAATACTAGGTTCAAATTTAATTTGTTCAGCAGGTGTAGGTGTTCTAACATAGCTCTTACGAACCACAGTTGAAGCTTTAGCATGTTCCTTTATTCTAACAGGGAAAGGTGGTTTCTCAATATAAGTAGCAGGAATAACAAGATCAACCTTATAAGTAATAGTTTATTCTTCAACTTTAATAGGTTTAACTAATTTCACTTCAATGGGAGGAGGATATTTAAAGCACTTGTCCTTAGGGAGGTTAACATGAGCAGCAAAAGATTCACAGAAAGAAGCTACTATCTCAGAGTCAATTCCATATTTAGTGCTAAATTCACGAAAAACATCAATGTTTACAAAGGATTGAACACAATCAAACTTAAGGTTTGTACCTGACTCCTTACCTTTGTTGAGTTCCCAATCTTTAGAGTTGCGTTTAATTCTTTCCAGTAAATCCCATTTGAATTCAATATCTTTCTTCATATAGGAACCAGTAAAAGAAGTATCGAGCATGGATTGATCATTACGAGAAAGCCGAGCATAAATATAATAATTTCTCTCGAGAGATCATGACTGGGGCATGAATATAACATTGACTTAAGCCTCCCCAAATCTTGAGCGGTTCTTTCTCCTTCACGAGGCCAAAAATTATAGATATAATTCTGATCACGATGAACTAGATGCATAGGATAAAACTTCTGATGAAATTCCATTTTCAATCGGTTGTAGCTCCATGATCCAATACCATCACATAGCCTATACCATGTCAATACCTTCTCCTTCAAAGATAAAGGAAATACCTTCTACTTGACATGATCCTTGGGCAGACCTGCAAGCTTAAATAATCCACAAAGTTCATCCACAAAGATTAGATGCAAATCAGGATGTAGTGTTCCATCTCCTACATATGGATTAGCCAGTAGTTTCTCTATCATACCCAAAGGAATTTCATAATAAATATTTTCAGTAGGTTAAGTAGGTTGAGGAGAAACTCTTTGTGCTTCCGATCGAGGTGAAGATACCCTGAACAACCCCCTCGAAGGATTACTTTCCATGGTAACAAGTGACAGTAAATTTCAGCACTCTATATAAATGTTTCCTTACCAGATTCCACTTACCAAAGGCACTTCACTCCCCAGCAACGGTGCCAGAAAAGAGTCTTGATAACCCAAAAGTATAGGGGATCTATCATAGTTTGATAAGTAAGAGTGTCGAACCCAACGAGGAGCGGAAGGAAATGACAGACGGTTTTGAGTAAGGTATTCTCCGCAAGCACTAAAATTATCGGAAATAGATAGTTTTGTGATAAGATAATTTGTAACGAGTGACGAGTAACAAGTGTAACAAAGGTGCAGCAAGGTAGCCCAATCCTTTTTGTAGCAAAGGACAGGCCTGGACAAACTCTTATATAAAGTGAAGCGCTCCCGAGGACACATGGGAATTTCTGTCAAGCTAGTTTTCATCATGCTCATTTGATTCGCATTCGTTATTTTGATAATTTGATATGTGGGTGGACCGGTGCTTGGGTGCTTCCCTTACTTGGACAAACCTCCCACTTATGATTAACCTCTCTCGCAAGCATCTACAACTACGAAACAAGAATTCAGATAAATCTAACCATAGCATGAAACATATGGATCCAAATCAGCCCCTTACGAAGCAACACATAAACTAGGGTTTAAGCTTCTGTCACTCTAGCAACCCATCATCTACTTATTACTTTGCAATGCCTTCCCCTAGGCCCAAATAATGGTGAAGTTTTATGTAGTCGACGTTCACATATCACCACTAGAGGAGAGACAACATACATCTCATCGAAATATCGAACGAATACCAAATTCACATGATTACTTATAACAAGACTTATCACATGTCCTCAGGAACAAACTTAACTACTCACAAAGCATGTTCGTGTTCATAATTAGAGGAGTATTAATTATCATAAAGGATCTGAACATATGATCTTCCACCAAGTAAACCAACTAGCACCAACTACAAGGACTAATCAACACTACCTGCAACCCACATGTACTAATTTGAGGTTTGAGACAAAGATCGGATACAAGAGATGAACTAGGGTTTGGAGAGGAGATGGTGTTGGTGAAGATGTTTATGGAGATTGACCCCCTCTCGATGAGAGGGTCGTTGGTGATGATGATGGCTTCGATTTCCCCCTGAGGGAGGGAAGTTACCCTGACAGAACAACCCTGTCAGAGCTCTAGATTGGCGCCTCGAGACGGCGGCGCTTCATCCCGAAAGATTCCTTATGATTTTTTCCAGGTCAAAACCCTCCATATAGCAGAAGATGGGCGTCGGGGGCCTGCCAGGTGGGTCACAAGCCTGCTAGGTGCGGCCAGGGGGTGGCCACGCCAGGCAGGCTTGTGACCTCCTAGTGGGTTCGCTCTGGTATTTGTTTCGCCTGGTATTTTTGATATATTCCAAAACAATTCCCGTAACTTTTTAGGACTTTTAGAGTTGCGCAGAATAGGTCTCTCATATTTTCTCCTTTTCCAATCCAGAATTCCAGCTATCAGCATTCTCCCTCTTCATGTAAACCTTGTAAAATGAGAGAGAAAAGGCATAAGTATTGTACCATAATGTGTAATAACAGCCCATAATGAAATAAATATCAATATAAAAGCATGATGCAAAATGGACGTATCATTCAGATCATTCCATTCCATTCCAACCATATGAATATTGATCTCTAGCCTCCCCAAGTTGCTTTCCACCAAATCAATCTCTTCCACCAAAGCCAAATCCGTGAGAGAGTGATGGTGTGTTGAGGAGTCTATCATCTTGAAGCACAAGAGAAAGGAGTTCATCGACATTATTGAGCCTATTACCTTTTGGAGGGTGGTGCCTCCTAGATTGGTTAGGTGTCGCTTGGGAGCCTCCTACTTTGTGTTGTGGAGTGAACCAAGAAGTTTGTAAGGGCAAGGAGATCGGCTACTTCGTGAAGATCTACCCATAGTGAGGCTAGTCCTTCATGGATGGAAGCCGTTATGGAATAGTCAAGGTTGGTACTTCGTGGACCCTTATGGGTGGAGCCCTCCGTGGAGTGTCGCGGCCGTTACCCTCCGTGGGTTGAAGACTCCATAAACATGGACGTACGATGGCACCACCTATCGGAACCACGGAAAAAATCTTCGTGTCCTTCATGCGTTTGATCTCCCTATCTCTATTGTTTACTTCCATGTGAAATGTCTTTACTTTCCGGGGCTATACTTGATGACTTGCATGTGTAGGGTGTACTTGACTTGCTATAATTGCTAAAAACTGCCAACCCTTAAACCTATGCTTGAGGTAGTTTTAAATTCCTACTAGTAGTCTATTCACACACCCCCAGACCTATAGACATACTCTTCTAGTGATCCCAAAATTGATATCAAAGCATTGGTCTCCATTGCTTCGTTTTCATCACCGTGGAGGAAGATGGATGTGTCTAGTGTGGAGAGTTTGTATTGTAGAGTGCCCATTCTTAATGGAGAGTACTATAGTCGATGGAAGAATACCATGATTGATCTATTTGACAAATTACATTTGAGAAAACATATCGAAAATCCCTATGTGCTCCCCACTGATGAATTGCATCTGACACACGAAGAGGAAATTAACATGCTTGGTAACCTAAGAACTGTCAATCTTATTGTTAGAGGCTTACCAAGATTCATGCTTTCTCAATTGAAGAACTTTGCATGTGCTTATACTTTGTGGACCAATTTGGAGAAACAATATCCAAATCTTACATTAAGTAATCTTGATGAAATTCTTCATAAAATTGTTGCTTTTCACAAAACGAAGCCTAGTGATCCAAACTTTGATAAATGCCTATTTGAGCTCCGTGATCTCATGCGTGCTAAAGGAGATGTCACCACTATCAACAACATTATTATTGAAGCCATTCGCATTCATAAACTTGAACATTGTAATGGTTATGATTCTAATGAGTCTTTTGGTTTCAATGACGAGGAGATTCCACAAAATGGTGACAATGAGGAACATGGCTAATATGATGAAGATGAGTTGTTCGACATCGAGCATGAAAAGATCATGAAGAATTTAAGTATAATGGCAAACTTCAAGGATTACATGTCTGGTGGAAAAGAGTGGATTCTCAATAGTGAATGCACGGATCACATGATTGGTGATAAAGACATGTTCCAAGAGATCACGCCTGATCAAGGTCGTCGGAGGTACGTGACCTCTGGAGACAACTCTAAGGGTAAGGTACGTGGAATTGGTAAGGTGGTCATATCTCATGATAGATCCATTCAAAATGTGATGCTTGTTGAATCCCTTGGCTAGAATCTTCTTTCCGTATCTAGACCAGCAGACTTTGGTTTCAATGTGCTATTCACTAAAGTAGATTGCCAAGTGTTTCGATTTTATAATCATAAAATTGTATTTACCGGTATTCATAGAGGCGATCTATACATTGTCGATTTCCCTAAAAAGGCTCAACCTCGTACTTGTCTCATTGCAAAATCATCTAAAGGTTGGCTATGTCATAGCAGGCTTGGACATGTAGGCATGCGCAATCTAGACAAGCTTATCAAGGGCGATCACATTGTTGGTGTTAAAGATGTTATCTTTGACAAAGATAGGCTTTGTAGCGCTTGTCAAGCAGGAAATTAAGTAGGTGGAAGTCATCTGGTCAAGAACATCATGACTACTAGGAGACCACTCGAGTTACTTCACATGGATCTTTTTGGTCCCGATGCTTACAAGAGTCTCGGTGGAAACTCCTATCGTCTAGTTATAGTTGATGATTTTTATAGATTTACATGGGTATTCTTTCTTGATGATAAGTCACACGTACAAAAGATCTTCAAGAACTTCGCACACAAAGCGCAAAATCAATTTGAAGTGAAGATAAAAAAGGTTCGAAGCAATAACGGATCGGAGTTGAAGAACACCCATGTGGATACCTTTCTTGATGAAGATGGTATTTCACATGAGTTCTATGCTACATACACGCCTCAAAAAATGGAGTTGTTGAGAGAAAGAACTGAACCCTCATTGAGATGGCGAGAACGATGCTTGACGAATACAAGACTGATACGTCCATTTTGCATCTTGCTTTTATATAGATATTTATTCAATTATGGGATGTTATTACACATTATGGTATAATTCTTATGCCTTTGCTCTCCTATTTTACAAGTTTTACATGAAGAGGGAAAATGCCGGCAGTTGGAATTCTCAACTAGGAACGGAGCAAATTTGAGATACCTATTCTTCACAACTCCAAAAGTCCTGAAAAGTTACAGAGAATTATTTTGGAATATATAAAAAATAATGGGCGAAACAAATACCATAGGGGGGCACCATTGAGGGTTTTGACCTGTAAAAAAATCGTAGGGAAGCTTTCGGGACGAAACGCTGCCGTCTCGGGGCGGAACTTGGACAAAACCAATCTAGAGCTCCCGCAGAGCTGTTCTACCAGGAAAACTTCCCTCCTGGAGGGGGAAATCGAAGCCATCGTCATCACCAACAATCCTCTCATCGAGAGGGGGTCAATCTCCATCAACATCTTCATCAGCACCATCTCCTCTCCAAACCCTAGTTCATCTCTTTTATCTGATCTTTGTCTTGAACCTCAGATTGGTACCTGTGGGTTGCTAGTAGTGTTGATTACTCCTTGTAGTTGATGCTAGTTGGTTTACTTGGTGGAAGATCATATGTTCAGGTCCTTTATGATAATTAATACTCCTCTGATTATGAACATGAACATGCTTTGTGAGTAGTTACGTTTGTTCCTGAGGACATGGGATAAGTCTTGTTATAAGTAATCACGTGAATTTGGTATTCGTTTGATATTTTGATGAGATGTATGTTGTCTATCCTCTAGTGGTGTCATGTGAACGTTGACTACATGACACTTCACCATTCTTTGATCCTAGGGGAAGGCATTGAGAAGTAATAAGTAGATGATGGGTTGCTAGAGTGACATAAGCTTAAACCCTAGTTTATGCATTGCTTCCTGAGGGACTGATTTGGATCCATATGTTTCATGCTATGGTTAGATTTATCTTAATTCTTCTTTCGTAATTGCGGCTGCTTGCGAGAGAGGTTAATCAAAAGTGAGAGTTTTGTCCAAGTAAGGGCAGTACCCAAGCACCGGTCCACCCACATATCAAACTATCAAAGTAATGAACGCGAATCAAATGAGCATAATGAAAACTACCTTGGCGGAAATTCCCATGTGTCCTTGGGGGCACTTTTCTTCATATAAGAGTTTTTCGAGGCCTTTCCTTTGCTACAAAAAGGATTGGACTTTCATATAAGAGTTTGTCTAGGCCTTTCCTTTGTTACTTTTTACTCGTTATAGATTATCTCATTACAAAACTATCTGTTACCGATAATTTCAGTGCTTGCAGAAAATACCTTACTGGGAACCGCTTGTCATTTCCTTCTGCTCCTTGTTGGGTTCGACACTCTTACTTATGGAAAGGACTGTGATAGATCCCCTAAACTTGGGGATCATTAGGACTCTTTTCTGGCACCATTGTCGGGGAGTGAAGCGCCTTTGGTAAGTGGAATTTGGTAAGGAAAAATTTATATAGTGTGCTGAAATTTACTATCACTTGTTACTATGGAAAATAATCCTTTGAGGGGCTTGTTTGGGGTATCTTCACCTCGACCGGAAGCACAAAGAGTTGCCCCTCAACCTACTGAACCAATATTTATTATGAAATTGCTTCGGGTATGATAGAGAAACTACTGGCTAATCCTTATGCAGGAGAGGGAACACTACATCCTGATTTGCATCTAATCTATGTGGATGAAGTTTGTGGATTATTTAAGCTTGCAGGTCTGCCCGAGGATCACATCAAGAAGAAGGTCTTTCCTTTATCTTTTAAGAAGAAGGCATTGACATGGTATATGTTGTGTGATGATATTGGATCATGGAGCTAGAACCGATTGAGAATGGAATTTCATCGGAAGTTCAATCCTATGCATCTCGTTCATCATGATCGGAATTATATCTATAGTTTTTGGCCTCATGAAGGAGAAAGAATCACTCAAGCTTGGTGGAGGCTTAACTCAATGTTATATTCATGCCCCAATCATGAGCTCTCGAGAGACATTATTATTTAGAATTTTTATGCTTGGCTTTGCCGTAATGATCAATCCATGCTCGATACATCTTGTGTTGGTTCCTATATGAAGAAAGATATTGACTTCAAATGGGATTTATTGGAAAGAATTAAACACAACTCTCAATATTGGGAACTCGACGAAGGTAAGGAGTCAGGTATGAACCCTAAGTTTGATTGTTTTAAATCTTTCGTAGACACCGATTCTTTTCGTGAATTTAGCACTAAATATGGACTTGACTATGAGATAGTAGCTTCTTTCTGTGAATGTTTTGCTGCTCATGTTGATCTCCCTAAGGATAAGTGGTTTAAATATCATCCACCCATTGAAGTTAAAGTAGTTAAACCTATTAAAGCTGAAGATGAAACTATTACTTATAATGTTGATCCTGTTATTCATGTTGCTTATATTGAGAAACCACATTTCCCTGTTAGAATAAAGGAACACGCTAAAGCTTCAACTGTGGTTTGTAAGAGCTGTGTTAGAACACCTACACCCCCTGAGCAAATTAAAGTTGAGTCTAGTATTGCTATGGTTAAAGATATCTTTGTTGATAATATTGATGGGCATGTTATTCAATTTTGTGATGAAGCGGCTAGAATTGCTAAACCAGATGCTAAAGATAAACATAGACCCATTGTTGGCACGCGTGCAGTTTCTGTTAAAATAGGATATCACTGTTATCATGGCTTATGTGATATGGGTGCTAGTGTTAGTGCAATTCCCTTTACCTTATATAAAGAAATTATGAATGATATTGCACCAGCTGAGTTAGAGGAAATTGATGTTACAATTAAGCTTGCTGATAGAGATACTATAGAACGAGTTGGGATTATTAGAGATGTTGAAGTCTTGGGTGGAAAAATAAAATATCCTACTGATTTTCTTGTCCTTGGTTCCCCACAAGATGATTTTTGTCCCATTATATTTAGTAGACCCTTCTTGAATACTATTAATGCCAGGATAGATTGTGAGAAGGAAACTCTTACTGTTAGTTTTGGGGACACGTCCCATGAGTTTAATTTCTCTAAATTTCGTAGACAACCCCATGAAAAATAATTTCCTAGTAAGGATGAAATTATTGGTCTTACTTCTAATGTTGTGGCTCCTACTGATCCCTTGGAACAATATTTGCTAGACCACGAAAATGATATGCATATGAATGAAAGGAATGAAATAGATAAGATTTTCTTTGATCAACATCCTATTTTGAAACACAACTTGCCTGTTGAAATACTTGGGGATCCTCCTCCATCCAAGGGTGATCCCGTGTTTGAGCTTAAACAATTACCGGATACTCTGAAATATGCTTATCTTGATGAAAGGAAGATATATCCTGTTGTTATTAGTGCTAACCTTTTAGAGTATGAAGAAAAGAGATTATTGAAAACTCTAAGGAAGCACCATGCTTCTATTGGATATACTCTTGATGATCTCAATGGCATTAGCCCCACTCTATGTTAGCATAAAATCAATATGGAGCCAGAAGCTAAACCAGTTGTTGATCACCAACGATGGTTAAATCCTAAAATGAAAGAAGTGGTAAGGAATGAAATATTAAAGCTTCTGGAGGCAGGTATCATTTACCCTATTGCTGATACTAGATGGGTTAGTCCCGTTCATTGTGTAGAAAAGATCTCGCAAAGAATTGTTATTGTAGTTCCTAATGACAAAAATGAATTGATCTCGCAAAGAATTGTTACAGGACATAGAATGGTAATTGATTTAGGAAATTAAATAAAGGTACTAGAAAAGATCATTACCCACTACCTTTAATTGACCAAATGCTAGAAAGACTATCTAAACACACACATTTTTGCTTTCTAGGCGGTTATTCTGGTTTCTCTCAAATTCCTGTGTCAAAAGAGGACCAAGAGAAGACCACTTTTATTTGCCCCTTCGGTACCTTTGCTTATATACGAATGCCTTTTGGTTTATGCAATGCACCTGCTACCTTTCAAAGATATATGACTGCTATATTCTTTGATTTTTGTGAAAGGATTGTTGAGGTTTTCATGGATGATTTTCCCATTTACGGAACTTCTTTTGATAAGTGTTTGAGCAACTAATCTTGCATTGAATTGGGAGAAGTGCCACTTTATGGTGAATGAGGGTATTGTCTTGGGACACAAAATCTCCGAAAGAGGTATTGAAGTTGACAAAGCCAAAGTTGATGCTATTGAAAAAATGTTGTGTCCTATGGATATCAGAGGTATAAGAAGTTTCCTTGGTCATGCTGGTTTCTATAGGAGGTTTATTAAAGACTTCTCTAAGATTTCTAGGCCTCTCACTAATATTTTGCAAAAATATGTTCCATTTGTGTAGAAGCATTTGAAATTCTTAAGAGCGCCTTGATTTCTGCACCTGTTATTCAACCACCTGATTGGAACCTACCCTTCGAAATTATGTGCGATGCTAGTGATTATGTTGTTGCTACTGTTCTAGGACAAAGAGTTGATAAGAAATTAAATGTTATCCATTATGCTAGCAAAACTCTAGACAATGCTCAAAGAAACTTTGCTACCACTGAAAAGGAATTTTTAGCAGTTGTGTTTGCTTGTGATAAGTCCAGGCCTTAATATTGTTGATTCTAAGGTAATTGTTCACACTGATCATGCTGCTATTAAATATCTTATGGAAAAGAAAGATGCTAAACCTAGACTTATCAGGTGGGTCCTTCTTCTACAAGAATTTGGTTTGCACATTGTTGATAGAAAGGGTGCTGATAACCCCGTAGTGGATAACTTGTCTAGGTTAGAAAATGTTCTTGATAACCCAGTACCTATTGATGATAGCTTTCTTGATGAACAATTGGTTGTGATAAATGCTTCGCGTAATGCTCCATGGTATGCTGGTTATGCTAATTACATTGCTGCTAAATTTATACCGCCTGGCTTCACATACCAACAAAAGAAAATTTTCTTCTATGATTTAAGACATTACTTTTGGGATGACCCACACCTTTATAAAGAAGGAGTAGATGGTGTTATTAGACATTGTGTACCTAATCATGAATAGGAACAAATCCTACACAAGTGTCATTCCGAGGCCTACGGAGGACACCATGTTGGAAATAGAACTGCACATAAGGTATTACAATCTGGTTTTTATTGACCTACTCTCTTCAACGATGCTCGTAAGTTTGTCTTATCTTGTGATGACTGTCAAAGAATTGGCCGTATTAGTAGATGTCAGGAAATGCCTATCAATTACTCTCTTATTATTGAACCATTTTATATTTGGGGTTTTGATTATATGGGACCTTTTCCAAAGTCCAACGGGTATACTCATATTCTAGCTGTTGTTGATTATGTTACTAAGTGGGTAGAAGCTATTCCAACTAGTAGTGCTGATGTTAACACCTCTATTAAGATGTTGAAAGAAGTTATTTTCCCTAGATTTGGAGTCCCTAGATATCTAATGACTGATGGCGGTTCACATTTTTTTCATGGTGCTTTCCGTAAATTGCTTGCTAAGTATGACGTTAATCATAGAATTGCATCTCCTTACCATCCTCGGTCTAGCGGTTAAGTAGAAATGAGCAATAGAGAAATTAAATTGATCTTGCAAAATATTGTTAATAGATCTAGAAAGAATTGGTCTAAGAAACTTGACCATGCATTATGGGCTTATAGAACCGCTTGCAAGAACCCTATGGGTATGTATTCGTATAAAATGGTTTATGGTAAAGCATGTCACTTACCTATGGAAGTAGAACATAAAGCTTATTGGGCAATCAAAGAGCTCAACTATGATTTCAAACTTGCTGGTGAGAAGAGGTTATTTGACATTATCTCACTTAATGAATGGAGAACCCAGGCTTATGAGAATGCCAAGTTAAGAGATGGCATGATAAAAGGATACAAAGCGTGAATTCAATGTACGTGACAATGTCTTGCTATACAATTCTTGTTTAAGATTTTTTGAAGGAAAACTTCTCTCCAATGGGAAGGGCCTTACATTGTCGAGGAAGTATATCGTTCCGGTGCCATCAAGATTAACAACACCAAATGCACAAAACCGAAGGTGGTAAACGAGCAAAGAATCAAACATTATATCTCAGGTACTCCCATAAATGTTGAAACCAATTTTATCAATACCATAACTCCAGAGGAGTACATTAGGGAGACCTACCGGAACGTTTCAGACTCCGAAAAGGAATAGGTATGTGGTACGGTAAGTAAACCGACTCCAAAACTTGCCCAATAGCAATTTTACTCAGTTTTGGAATATTTAATAAATTAGGATAATTAAAAGTAATCTAAAAGACACATGAGGAGGTGACAAGCCTGCCAGGCATGGCCACCCCCCTGGTCGTGCCTAGGTGGCTTGTCACCACACCATGCGCCCTTTGGACTCCGTTTTCTTGCGGTACCCTCCATTGGGTCGGCAAAAATTCATTATATAATCTCCCGAAGGCTTGGACTTTCATATCACAACAATACCTCTTGTTTTCGTTTTGAACTATTTTCCGCAGCAGACTTAGAGCAAGCTGTCATCGCAAGACTCAATCGAAGAAAGCCGTGTTTCTCACCAGGCACAAAGGGCACGGAGCATACAACGAGGACAATCACTTTGGGAAGGACATGGAGAAAGGGATGGAGGCTGACTTGAAAAGGGTGGATGCATTGGAGGTGGACCAATAAGCTACTTCTCATCTACATCATGGAGTCGTGTTGGAGGAACTTTAGAGCTCAGCAATTCCGAATTCGGTCATCCCTCCTAATGCTAGATTTCTTACTCATGAAAATATGAAAAAGAGTGTTTCTTTTTCTCTCGCAGCAATGAAACATCCATGGGTGATGGGGTCCCTAACCGTCACTAGAAAGCTTCGCAAAGAGATAATGGGTGATGGGGTCCCTAACCGTCACTAGAGAGCTTGAGGAGGAGAATCGCATTCTAAAGGGCTTCCTTCCACCTAATACTAGCCAAAACATCCGCACCAAGTAGATATATTACTTGTGCATCCAAATAACCTCAACCCAGTCTTGCCATGAGAGTCCAGCATACCTACCAATGGATTGAATAAGATCCTTCAAGTAAGTTGTCATCGGTGCATAAAGCGATATGAATTGCTTCTGAATATGTTTGATCTTTATTGTAAGGGAAATAAGTGTTGTACGAATTTGTGATGGCAAACAAATTAAAGTGACGAACTGCATAATAAATGTTGCTATCACAAAGGGAAATACCATGATGTGTTCCTTAGCATTAAAGGTTTGCGCATCGCAAAACAAAAAGCGCATGTCAACCTCTGCTTCCCTCGGTGAAGGGCCTATCTGTTACTTTTACCTTTTTAGTACTTACCTTTATGCAAGAGTCATGGTGGTCTTTGCCACTTCCTATATTTTGCCTTTCTCTTTTGGCAAGCATTATGTGTTGGAGAATGATCGATACGCATATATCCACTCAGATGTGGGTGATCATGAGTTATTATTGTTGGCATCACCCTTGAGGTGAATAGTTGGGAGGCAAAACTATAAGCCCCTATCTTTCTTTGTGTCTGATTAAAGCTTTGATCTCATGGGTACCGCGTTAGTGTCAGCAATTATGAAAGACTAAAAGATGATTGAGTATGTGGATTTGCTTTACAAGATCTTATATTGACTCTTTTCGATGTTATGATAAATTGCTAATTGCTTCAATGACTGAGAGCATAGTTTGTTGGTTGTAAATAGAGTTCTTGGTTCATACTTTATCTTGTGAATGAATTCTTACTCTAGCATAGGAAATCACACCAATAAGTATTGGTGTTCTAAAGATGATCATGATGCCCTCATGTCCGTATTTTATTTTTTATCGACACCTCTATCTCTAAACTTGTGGACATATTTATCGATCTCGGCTTTCGCTTGAGGACAAGCGAGGTCTAAGCTTGGGGGAGTTGATACATCCATTTTGCATCATGCTTTTATATTGATATTTATTGCATTATGGGCTGTTATTACACGTTATGGTACAATTCTTATGCCTTACATGAAGAGGGAAAATGCTGGCAGCTGGAATTCTGGACTAGGAAAGGAGAAAATCTGAGATACCTATTCTACACGACTCCAAAAGTCCTAAAAAGTTACGGAGAATTATTTTGGAATATATAAAAAATATTGGGCGAACCAAATACTAGAGGGGTCCACCAGGAGGTGACAAGCCTGCCAGGCGCGGCCACCCCCTGGTCGCGCCTAGAGGGCTTGTGACCCACCTGACAGGCCCCCGACGCCCATCTTCTGCTATATTGGGGGTTTTGACATGGAAAAAAATCAAAGGGAAGCTTTCAGGATGAAGCCGTGGAAACAACATGTCATGCCACAAAATGACTCTACTTGCACAAGCTTCTCGGTAAAACGGCATACGAGCTTCTCACCGGTAACAAACCCCAAGTTGGATACTTTCGGGTATTCGGCTGTAAGTGTTACATTCTTGATAAGCATCACCATGCTAAATTTGCTCCCAAGTCTCATGAAGCCTTCCTACTTTGTTATGGATCGAACTCTCTCACCTACCGTGTCTACAACAACTTCACTTGAAAAGTTGAAGAGACGGTAGATGTGAACTTTGATGAGTCTAATTGTTCGCAAGTCGAAAAATTGACAAATGATGTAGGTGACAAGGATCCTTCAGAAGCTATCCAAGACTTGCCCATCGGCAAGGTTCGTCCCATGGAGGTGAAGGAAAGTACTTCATCAAACCAAGTGGAAGCTCCTACTTCGGATCAAGGCTACCGTCCAAACGACATGGAAGAATCCACAAGTGGTACACGACAATATGAAGAGGAGGAGGAAGTACATCATGAAAATCCACCACAACCTCATTCACCACCACCTCAAGGAGACAACCACTTCGACAACAACGGAGATGAAGGAGATTTTGAAGAAGTAGAAGCTCCACCAACTAACAACCCAAAGCTACCCCGAGTTCAAGAAAAAGTGACCAAGAACCATCCCCTAAACCAAATCTTTGGTGACATACAAACAGGTAGGATCACTCACTCTAAAACTCGCTTGGCTAACTTTTGTGAGCATTATTCTTTCATCTCTAGAATTGAACCCTTGAAGGTTGAACAAGCTCTTGAAGATGCAGATTGGGGTGAAGGCTATGCATGAAGAGCTTCACAACTTCGAAAGGAATGAAATGTGGACACTCGTGGAGAAGCCCAAGGCCGAACAATACATCATCGGCACGAAATGGGTATTTCAGAACAAGCAAGATGAAGACACTCAAGTCATTTGCAACAAGGCTCGCCTTGTAGCCCAAGGATATACGCAAGTCGAAGGTATGGACTACAGTGAGACCTACGCCCATGTTGCTAGACTAGAAGCCATTTGAATTCTTCTTGGTTATGCCAATCACCATGATATCATGCTTTACCAAATGGATATTAAAAGTGCATTTTTAAATGGTGAGATTGAAGAAGATGTCTATGTTAAGCAACCACCTAGTTTTGTAAATCCTAAGAAACCTAGCCACATTTTGAAACTTCGCAAAGCTTTATATGGTCTTCAGCAAGCTCCTCGTGCTTGGTATAAATTCCTACCAAAGTTTCTTATTGAAAAAGGATTTGAAATCGGTAAAATTGACGCAACCTTATTCACAAAGAGAGTTAATGGTGAATTATTTGTGTGCCAAATTTATGTGGATGATATTATCTTTGGATCTACTAACCCACAATTTAGTAAGAAATTTGTAAGGTTGATGTCAGAAAAGTATGAGATGGCTATGATGTGTGAGCTGAAATTCTTTCTTGGTCTATGTCGTGGATTTGTCATGGTAGATGTCTGGGTGAACAAACTTAGGTTCGGGGCAAAAGCGCAACTATGTGGCGGCTTGAAGGGGTTGATCGGAATCGAGAGACGCGGAGTTTACCCAGGTTTGGCCCCTCCGATGGAGATAAAAGCCTACGTCCTGCTTGTCTGGTATTGATGATGAAGAAGATCTCTCGGTTACAAGGGTGCCATTTGCTACATCTAATCACGAGAGCCTCTAATATGTCTATATCTAATCTCTTGTGTTGTCTAATCTTGTGGACTTGTGAATCTTGTCCCCCTAGGGGTGCTCTACCCCTCCTTATATAAGTGGAGAGGGTAGGTTTACAAATAGAGTCCTACTAGGAGTAGGATTAGGACTAGTCTTTCATGAATCCTAATCCGGGTCTTGTTTCTCTTGTAAAGGAATCCTCTCTCTTTGAGCCTTCTCTTGTGAGCCTTCTCTTGTGAGCCGCCCGGCGCCGGCTTGCACGCCGGGTCTTGGGCCTAGTCGTCCTGTGACCCGCCTGCCGAGTCACAAATAAAGCGCCATGTCTTAACCAAGTCTCCTATGAGTCGCCAGGCCGGGTCATACCGCGGGGTATATCCCCGACATTAGCCCCCAGGTTAGCTTGAATTTATTCATGGTAACCTCCTAAAATAGGAATAGTAAATATGTTAAGTGGTCGGCTTGCTCCTTTGGCCGGTTTATGAAGTGGCTCCTCAGAAATCCGGGTCTTTTCTGCATAGGAACGAGTCGTCTTGATAATCATCTTGCATTTCAATGTCCTTTGAAAAATATTGAGAATAGAACACCCATATGCCATTGAGTCGGCTTCCAATACTCTTGGCGGGTCATCTCCGCCGGGTCATAATCATTGATGATGCCGGGTCATTATCGTTGGTGACACCGGGTCAAATAACTAGAATCCACTCACATGATAAAAATATTGGGATGAAAATCCATCTCATGTAAAACCAGACTTCCATTGTTGCGAGAGAGCTACCCCACTCATACCTGCTAATTTTCTGAGAGAGAGCTACCTACTCATGTGTTGAGATCATGACATTCCCTTCCAACCATATGAATCTTGATCTCTAGCCTCCCCAAGTTGCTTTCCACCAAATCAATCTCTTCCACCAAAGCCAAATCTGTGAGAGAGTGATTGTGTGTTGAGGAGTCTATTATCTTGAAGCACAAGAGCAAGGAGTTCATCGACATTATCGAACCTATTAACTTTTGGAGGGTGGTGCCTCCTAGATTAGTTAGGTGTCGCTTGGGAGCCTCCTACTTCGTGTTGTGGAGTGAACCAAGAAGTTTGTAAGGGCAAGGAGATCGCCTACTTTGTGAAGATCTACCCATGTGAGGCTAGTTCTTCGTGGACGGAAGCCAATATGGAATAGTCAAGGTTGCTACTTCATGAACCCTTATGGGTGGAGCCCTTCATGGACTCTCGCTACCTTACCCTCCATGGGTTGAAGACTATGTAAACGTGGACGTACGATAGCACCACCTATCGGAACCACGGAATAAATCTCCATGTCCTTCATGCGTTTATTCTCCCTATTTCTACCCCTGACTTCCATGTGCAATGTCTTTACTTTCCGCTGCTATACTTGATGACTTTCATGTGTAGGGTGTACTTGACTTGCTATAATTGCTAAAAATTGTCAACCCTTAAACCTATGCTTGAGTTTGTTTTAAATTCCTACTAGTAGTCTATTCACCCCCATCTAGACATACTCTTCTAGTGATCCCACAATAATACTCAAAACAAAAGCTTAATGTCGACATAAAAACAATAATATTTCAAGCATACTAACAAAGCAATTGTGTCTCTTCAGAATATAATGGAAAAAGAAAGTTATCCCTACAAAATCATATAGTCTGGCTATGCTCCATCTTCCCCACACAAAGTATTTATATCATGCACAACCCCGCTCACAAGTCAAGCAATTGTTTCACACCTTTTATGTTCTCAAACTTTTTCAACTCTCGCGCAATACATGAGCGTGAGCCATGGATATAGCACTATAGGTGGAATAGAATATGGTGGAGGTTGCAAAGAAAAGGAGAAGATAGTCTCACATCAACTAGGCGTATCAACGGCCTATGAAGATGCCCATTAATAGATATTAATGTGACTGGTTAGGGATTTCCATGCAACGGATGCACTAGAGCTATAAGTGTATGAAATCTTAGAAAGAAACTAAGTGGGTGTGCATCCAACTTGCTTGCTCATGAAGACCTAGGGAAATTTGAGGAAGCCCATCATTGGAATATAAAAGCCAAGTTATATAATGAAAAATTCCCACTAGTATATTAAAGTGACAAAATAGGAGACTCTCTAATATGAACATCATGGTGCTACTTTGAAGCACAAGTGTGGAAAAAATATAGTAGCATTGTGCCTTCTCTCTTTTCTCTCCTTTCTTTTGGTGGGCATATTTTGCCTCTCTTTTTTATTTGAGCTTCGCTGGCCTCTTTTATTTCTCATAAAGTCCGAAGTCTCGTCCCAACTTGTGAGGGAATCATAGCTTCCATCATCCTTTCCTCACATGGGACAATGCTCTAATAATGATGGTCATCACACATTTATTTACTTACAACTCAAGAATTACAACTCAATATCTAGAAAAAAATATTACTCTAAATGAATGTCTCTGGCGGTGTACCGGGATGTGCAATGATCTAGCATAGATAATGACATCAAAAAACGGACAAGCCATGAAAACATCATGCTAGCTATCTTACGATCATGCAAAGCAATATGAAAATGATGGTACGTGTCATAATAAACGGAACGATGGAAGTTGCATGGAAATATATCTCGGAATGGCTATGGAAATGCCATAATAAGTAGGTATGGTATCTGTTTTGAGGGAGGATATATGGTGGGTTTAATGCACCTACGAAAGTTGCATAGTACTAGAGAGGCTAGCAAAAGTGGAAGGGTGAGAGTGCGTATAATCCATGGACTTACATTAGTCATAAAGAACTCACATACTTATTGCAAAATTCTATTAGTCATTTAAGAAAAGTATTAGAAAAATGCCCCTAGGGGAGAGGCTGGTAGGAGTAAACCATTGTGTGCTCTCGACCCTCACACAAAGGTTGACAATCAGTAAACAAATCATGCTCCCACTTCCTTACATAATGGTTCACCATACATGCATGCTACGGGAATCACAAACATTTACACAAGTATTTTTACCAATTCACAATTACTTCCTAACACGACTCTTAATATTACCATCTTTATATGTCAAAACTTTACGCAAGGAATCAAACTTCTCATAATATTCAATGCACTTTATATGGAAGTTTTTATTATATCCCTCTTGGATGCCTATTATATTAGGACTAAATTCATAACCTAAACCAATTACCATGCTGTTTAAAGACTCTAAAAATAATATAAGTGAGGTACGAGAGTTCAATTATTTCTATAAAACAAAACACCACCGTGCTCTAAAAAGATATAAGTGAAGCACTAGAGCAAAATTGCCTAGCTCAAAACATATATGTGAAGCACATAGAGTATTCTAATAAATTCACGACTCATGTGTGTCTCTCTCAAAATATGATTTCAGCAAGGATGATTGTGGCAAACTAAAAAGCAAAGACTCATATCATACAAGACGCTCCAAGCAAAACACATATCATGTGGTGAATAAAAATATAGCCTCAAGTAAATTTACTGATAGACTGAAGATGAAAGAGGGGATGCCTTCTGGGGCATCCCCAAGCTTAGGATTATTGGAGGTGATGCCTTGGGATCCCCAAGCTTAGGATCTTGCCACTCCTTATTCCATAGTCCATCAAATCTTTACGCAAAACTTGAAAACTTCACAACAGAAAACTCATGAGATCCGTTAGTATAAGAAAATAAATCACCACTTTAGGTAATGTTATGAACTCATTATTTATTTATATTGGTGCAATATATACTGTATTCCAACTTTTCCATGGTTCATACCCCCTGATACGATCCATAGATACATAAAAATAGGTAAACAACACAAAGAAACAGAATTTGTCAAAAACAGAATAGTCTGTAGCAATCTGGAAACTTCGTATACTTATGTAACTCCAGAAATTCTGAAAACTTAGCAAAACCTGGGAAATCTGTATATATATATCTTTTGTAAAAAAATTAGACTCATTCAACGCTCTGATAAATTTATAAAATGCCAAGACTAGGCGCAAAAGTTTCTGTTTTTCAGCAAGATCAAATGAACAATCACCATAGACCATCCCAAAGGTCTTACTTGGCTCAAAAACTAATTAAAACACCAAAACACGATTACTATAATGGTAATAATGTGTGAAATACTCAAAAACGGAAGCAAAAAACAGAAGATAAAAATAAAATTGGGTTGCCTCCCAACAAGCGCTATTGTTTAATGCCCCTAGCTAGGCATGATGATTTCAATGATGCTCACATCAAAAGTAGTAAATGGGATATGCAAGAGAGCATCATAAATCTCATGACAAGAACATTTAAGTCTAACCCACTTCCTATGCATCGGGATTTTGTGAGCGAACAATTTATTGGAACAAGAATCAACTATCATAGGAAGGCAAAACAAGCATAACTTCAAAACTTTGAACACATAGAGAGGAAACTTGAATTATTGCAATATGTAAAAGCATATGTTCCTCTCTCATAGTAATTTTCAGTGGCATCGTGAATAAATTCAACAATGTAACTATCACATAAATCATTCTTTTCATGATCCACATGCATAAAATTCTTACAATCTCCCAAGGTAGTGGGATTAACATTAACTAAAGTCATGACCTCTCGAAACCCACTTTAAATGCTATGGTAAACATTATTATGAATAACATATTCAACATGAGGCTTAAATAAATTCTCAAGATCATAAGAAGCACTTTCACCCTAATCATGATCATTGCAATAAGAAGTGGACATGAAAAAATTATCATCCCCAAGCTTGTAGTGTTGCATGTCATTAACATAATTGACATTAATATAATTTACAGAAACATCATTACAATCATGCTTTTCAATCAAGGATCTATCATGAATCACCTCATAAATTTCTTCTTTCAACACTTCATCAAAAATTTCAGATTCATGATTTTCAAACAAAACTTCATAGAGATAATCAAGTGCACTCAACTCACTAGCAATTGGTTCATCATAATTTGGTATTTTGAAAAGATTAGTAAGTGGATGAGGATCCATATCAATATATTTTTAGCATGAAAAGATGCAAGCAAATAGAAGGCACATGGCAACACAAGCTAACAAGAGATCTGACGATAAAAAGGCAAACGAGAAAGAGAGGGCGAATAAAAAGGCAAATATTTTTGGTTTTTTCTGAAAATCTTTTTATAAGTGGGGGAGAGGAAAATGAGAGGAAAATGGAAAATAATGTAAATGCAAGAGATGATTTTGTTATGGGTACTTGGTAGGCTTCATGTGTATCCTCCCCAACAACGGTTCTAGAAATCCTTCTTGCTACGTCTTGAGCTTGGTTTGGTTTTCCCTTGAAGAGGAAAGGGCGATGCAGCGAAGTAGATAAGTTTCCCTTAGTTGTTGAGAACAAAGGTATTAATCCAGTAGGAGGAACAAGCAAGTTACCAATGGATGCCCCTACACAAACAATCAAACTCTTGCACCCAACGCTATAAAGGGGTTGTCAATCCCTTCACGATTACTTGCAAGGATTAGATCTGATAGAGATAGTTGTAAAAGATTGTGGAAAGTAAAAAAGGTAAATAAATTGCACCGAGGTATTTTTGGTATATAGATCTGAAAATATAATATGGAAAATAGACCCAGGGGCCATAGGTTTCACTAGAGGCTTCTCTCTTGAAGGGAAATAACTCGGTGGCTAAACAAATTACTGTCGAGCAATTGAGAGAAAAGCGCATAGTTATGATGATATCCAAGGCAATGATTATGCATATAGGCATTACGTCCGTGTCAAGTAGACTGGAATGATTCTACATCTACTACTATTACTCCACACATCGACCGACTCCTGCCTGCATCTAGAGTATTAAGTTCACGAAGAACAGAGTAACGCAGTAAGTAAGATGAAATGATGTAGAGGGATAAAATCAAGAAAAATGATGAAAACCCCATCCTTTTACCCTTGATGGCAACAATACAATACATGCCTCACTACCCCTACTTTGTCACTGAGTGAGGACACCGCAAGATTGAACCCGAAACTAAGCACTTCTCCCATTGCAAGAATTACCAATCTAGTTGGCCAAACCAAACCAATAAGTCGAAGACACTTGTAAAGATATGAAATCATGCATATAAGAATTCAGAGAAGATTTGAATAATATTCATAGATAATCTGATCATAAACCCATAATTCATTGGATCTCAACAAACACACCGTAAATGAGTATTACATCGGATAGATCTCCATGAAGATCATGGAGAACATGGTATTGAAGAACATAGAGAGAGAAAGAAGAAGCCATCTAACTACGAGATATGGACCCGAAGGTCTATGGTGAACTACTCACACATCATCGGAAGGGCAATGGAGTTTATATAGATACCCTCTGTGATCGAATCCCCCTCCGACAGATTACCGGAAAAGGCTCCAGGATGGGATCTCACAGGAAGAGAGGCTTGCGGCGGCGGAAAAGTATTATCATGGCTGTCGGTGTCAAAACCGGCGGATCTAGGGTAGGGGGTCCCGAACTGTTAGACTAGGATCGACGGTAACAAGAAACGAAGGGGACATGAGTTTACCCAGGTTCGGGACCTTCAAGGGAGGTAATACCCTACGTCCTGCTTGATTGTATTGATGGTGTATAGGAATACAGGGTTGATCTACCTCGAGATTTTATGTCTAACCCTAGATGAGTTATCCTGCCCTATGCCCTAAAACCCTCCGGCATATATAGATGCCGGGGGTGTCCTTGGCTTACACATGGTAGGTTACATGCTAAAGAGATAACTTACCTAACTACAGCTAATAACTTGAAGAACACGTCTTGACTTCTTGAAGTTTCCGTCCAGGCACACGTGGTCCTCGATCATCCAATGCCTGCCTTGCGGCCCATACAGTCTGACCCATGAACAACGAGTCAGCTATCCGAGGACCCCATAATCCAGGACTCCCTCAGTAGCCCCCGGACTGGCCTTCAACGTTGATATATATTTGGTTGATTTCTTTATGTCGCCGTCTTTGGCTTGCAAGGCGAGTCCCTCATCCTTCTTCGTTCAGCAACCGACCAGTCTTCGGTAAGATCCCAAGCGTCGCGGGCACGGGTCATTACAATAACTGCGCGCGTTTCTCGATTTTCGTGCGTCATGGGGAGGCGAGTGGCCAGCGATTTTTACAAT
Organism: Hordeum marinum; assembly: GCA_022496015.1. Lineage (NCBI taxonomy): Eukaryota > Viridiplantae > Streptophyta > Magnoliopsida > Poales > Poaceae > Hordeum > Hordeum marinum. Next base: position 342,545,155 of record CM039672.1, on the reverse strand, counting down.
CTTACCCCTCCACAATGGAGGCACCAACCCATTTAATCAAACAAAATTGTGTTTTAGACCACATCTTCTTCCACCCTCTCGTCTGAAACTACTAGCGGAAGCTCCACACAATACATGGCTAACGCTCCTAGCTCCTCAGCATGCTATGGCCAACGCCTAGGAGACTAGACCAGCTGCTCCGTTACACTCCTGTGGCTCCATAATTTGGAAACCCAGGGATATCTCCCATCATTTGATCTGGCGGCGACCCGCGCAGGTCTGCTCTCTTATGGTGACAAGGTTTTTGACGAGTGCTTCACTAATCCAAACAAGGGAGAGTGCGTCTGCTTCGTCCCCTTCCTTCTCCGGGGCCTCGGGTTTCCAATCCACCCATTCTTAAGGGGGTTACTGGAGTTCTACGGGATTCAACTCCACCATCTCACCCCAGGGTCGATCCTACACATCTCGGGCTTCGTCGCCCTCTGCGAGATGTTCTTAGGGTGTGAAGCTCATTTCGATCTGTGGAGGAAATACTTCTGCCTTGTCCCCCGAACTCGGGACAAGGCCATCTTAGAGGTCGGCGGACCGAAGTATGCCGCATGGCCGGAATGGGGTATCTGGCTAGCACACCGAAGAAATCCGAAGAATGGACTTCGGAGTGGTTCTATATTGAAGACGTCCCCTTTTTCGAGCCAACTCGAACAGGTCTGCCCGAATACTGCGACCTCCTTCCGAAGAAGAGGTACAACTGGCATCCTGAGAGCTCTCGGGAGAAGAGCACCAAAGTGCAACACCTGGCCGCACAAGTACAGATGCTTGCCCATCACCAGCTAACCATGAACGAGTTCATGGCCGCCGCTATCTCCCGGTGCATGTAGCCCCTCCAACAAAGGGTGCTCCCCTTATGGTGATACAATGGGACAAGCGATGCCACGCGTTCCCGAAAACTAGGCCCTGCCAATCCAACAACGTTGGACGCCGCACTTCCCGACCTGTACAAAGGGGAGCAAGAAGACTTCATTCGGAGGTCAACCAAGGAGGGTTATTCGGCCCACAATCCCATCGAACAGGTAAACCTTCCTCTTTCAATCATGAAACAGTTCGGGGCTTCATTCCGCACTCTATTCGACCGAGGCCTGGGCGTGAATAGGAATGGAGGAAGGTCATCAAGACAGTCAACTGTCCGGCTCCTCAACCCGAGAATCATTCGTGTGACAATGATCCGGGCTTCAACAAGGACCTGGATCTCCTTCTTGACTTCAAAAACGGAGTCTACAACCAAGACAACATCGTCCAGACCCTGGTGGTAATCATAGTCGATTACCCCGAGTCATTCTCCATTCCGTCCACAGGTAAGACGAAAAGCTACTCCCGCAAGAGGCCTGCTACCAAGAACGCCCTAGACGCGCTAGTCCCGGCCCCCAAGCACCGCCGATCAGCACCCCATGCGCCAGCAGCCGAAGCCACGGATGAGTCAGAGGCCGGACGGGACCCTGGAAAAGAGCCGGACATGGGGACGAATCCACCTGTCCACGCATCCCGAAGGTACATTGTTCGGATATCTATTTTATCATTGTACTCAGCAGAACCTCATAGCCACTCACTTTTTATCTAGGCGAAAGACCCAATCTTCACCTATCGAGGGGGTTGCCCGGGTGTCAGGAGATGCCCGAAGCTCCCAGGCGGCTTCCGCTACAGAAGCCCCCATGGCTTGTCCGGCGCCCGCCGAATCTGGCGACGGAGTATCCGCCACCAAATCGGAAGTGGAGAGTGCCATGCATCATCGGCACCGATGGCAGGCAATGTAGCACCCAATTTTCTCCGATCAGGAGTTTGGTGCCCTATGCTCGGCGAATGCACATCTTGGGGCCGCCCGAGCTGGATTCGGTGAAGCTATGAAGCTGATAACAACCAACATTCACGTAAGAGATCGAATTTCGTAGAATTTGCATACTTGTGTAAGCCTAGTAGCCCCCGAGCCTTAATTTGATTTAGAAAAAACGAATTAAGGATCTCCATACTGTTTGACTGCTGACGCAGGCTTCAAAGCAACAATCAGACCAATTGGCTAAGGACCTCGAGGAGAGTCGCACGGAAGTGCAGTCCGTGAAGGCCAAACTAGCACAAGTGAAGAGCTTCATGCAAGAGGCCCATGGTGAGTATGTTTTTACTGCTAATCCTTTTACATTATCGTGTCTGACATATGTATTCCGTGTAACACCCGAATCAATAGGACATATGGAAAGGCAGCTGGAAGAAGCCCGAGATTCACAAAGGTATGCGGAATCCCAGCAGCAAGACGGCTGTCTTGTTATACAAAAATAGGCCGAAGAAATAAAGAGTTTAAAGACTCAGTTGGCCCAAACTCAAGAAGAGAATCACAAGCTTTGGAGGGGCGTATTCGATAAATTCAATTCCGCTATGAGTAGGTATTTCCGATGTAGAGAATGATAGTAATCGCGCATGTTATCTTGTGTGCAGGTCTCCTGACCGAACATCCTGAAGAGGAGATTGAATCGTCCCAATGGACCTGCTGAAGGAGCTGACCTCTCTCCACAAGCGCGTGCAAAAGGCAATGAAAGGGACGGTGAAGGCAATATGGCCCACCGAACAGCCACCTAAAGGGCTAGCCGCACTTGTGGATTAATTCAGGGGGGCTCGAGAGAGGTTCGAGCTATGGAATTCTTCGGCCTACCGCAAAGGAGCACGGGAGGCATGGGCAATGGTCAAGACCCGTTTCCCGGACTTAACCCTGAGTGTCGGTGTCAAAACCGGCGGATCTCGGATAGGGGGTCCCGACCTGTGAGACTAGGATCGACGGTAACAGGAGACGAAGGGGACATGAGTTTACCTAGGTTCGGGCCCTCCAATGGAGGTAATACCCTACGTCCTGCTTGATTGTATTGAGGGTGTATGGGAATATAGAGTTGATCTACCTCAAGATCGGATGTCTAACCCTAGATGAGTTATCTTGCCCCTATACCCTAAAACCCTCCGGCTTATAGATGCCGAGGAGGCCTTGGGTTTACACATGGTCGGTTACATGCTGAAGAGATAAACATGCCTATTTACTACATCAAACAGGGAGCGCAAGCCGTGGTCCTCGAAGCTTCCCTCCTGGAAGTTGGGCCTTCAAACCATCCAGTGTTCGCCAAACAACCCATATAGTCCGGGCCATAAACAACAGGTCGGATATCCAAGGACCCCGTAATCCAGGACTCCCTTAGTAGCCCCCGAACTTGCCTCCAACACCAAGGGTCTTCAGCTCCAATTGCTTCACGAACAGAGTCTTCGGCTTGCGAGGTGAGTTCCTTTCTACCGAACCATAGTTCGGCCTCCGATGATAAGTAGTTTTCCGCATAGTGGCACGTCCGAATCCTATGAGATAAGTTGGCTTTGAAGGTCAAGCGTCAGGGGGAAAATGGTAATGTTTCCTGACGACCTCTCTGATGAAAGGTCATAGCCCACCAAGACCAATAGGCTACTTACAGGCACTCGATGCGCGGTTTGAGGCCGTTCCAACCCCACGATCCATCAACATGTCGATCGTGTCCCGTTTAATATGGGATATACTTAATCACGCGCCTGCAACGGCTTGCGTGCCTCGGGAAGTGGAGGGATTCACGACATGGCAAGAGGAGCCCAAATCGACATACCTCATAAAAGGGGAAAGAAAACCCCAAAGGCCCCTCATGCTCTGCATTCAACTTCTCCACCTCCTATTCACCTACGCCCCAGAGCACAGATCTAGGTTTCTCCAGCCCCGCTTCCGAGCTCAACAATGGCGGGTATCAATGGCCAGTGGGAAGTTTCCATGGTGAATAACCAAGACATAATCGACCTCAATAAGTCCGGTTATCTTCCCATCGACATCCCTCATCGCGCGGCGGAGAAGGGACAAGTAATCCCCACCCCCAAGCCAGGCGAGCGGGTGGTGTTCATCCCCCACTTCATCAGGGGTTGAGCTTTTCGCTTCACCCCTTCGTCAGGGGTTTAATGTTCTTCTATGGTCTCGACTTCCATGACCTCCAGCCGAACTCCATCATGCACCTCTCCGCCTTCATCCTCCTCTACGAGGCATTCCTGCTCATCGAGCTGCACTTTGGGCTCTGGCTACAGGTTTTCAACATCAAACCGAAGTGCGTCGGTGGCAAGCACGCCGACTGTAATGGTGCCGTCATCAGCAAACTCACGCGGGTCGAGTGGCTGGCGGGCAACCTCATCGACATCATCAAGGGGTGGCAAAAAGAGTGGTTCTACATCACCAAACCACAAGAACAAGGTTTGCATCCTGCCGTCGCATTCAAATCCGGTCCTTCGACCAGACTAGCTTCATGGCTCGAAAAGGGCCTCGTCTAGGAGTCAAGCAAGGAGGTGGCTGATCTACAAAAGCAGATCCGCTCCTTGGTCGAGAATGGCACCAAGCTAGATGATGTGGTCCAGGTAATGTTTCGAAGATGCATCCTCCCTTCAAAGCACCAAGACACTCCCCTATGGGCTTGAAAACTCGACGCCGAGACAACAGTCCGGAAACTCTTCCGCACTACACGGGAGAAGCTATGGAAGGTGTTCTTCAAATCAATGAAGAGTTGGCCAGCCGAGGAAGAGGACAAGGGCCTACATGCCGCCAATCCAGACTCTGAGGTACGACTCATCCTAGCCTGATTGGCTCCATACATAGAAGGTCCATAACCATGTATCTGATCTGTTTACGCAGAGATGGCTAAAGAAAGCCATCAACATTAGCAGTCTGACTCCTCAGCCCGAAGACGAGAGGACCGGGCTGCTAGCCCGGATGCTCATGGAGAAGCCTTATGAGGCTCCCACGAAGAAGGAGAAGAAGAAGAAACCAGGTCAAGCTGGCCTTCGCATCAAGGACCAGCCTGATGCTGCATCCGAAGACACACCCGCCTCCTCAAATCAGGAGGAGGTCGAAGAGGAGGAGGAGGAGGAGGAGGAGGTCGAGAGCGAGGGGGAGGCAACTTCCCCGCGCCAAGAAGAGAGTGGCGTCCTCGAACACCCCGGGGCAGGTAGCTTCACCTGCCTCGAAGAAGGCGCGTCAGGCACGGGTGTTCTTGTTCGACGACAGCTCGGACTCGAGCTTCGCGTCCAAAGATCCCGATGAGGTTCCATGAAGGAGCCTAAGGGACAAGCCCCCCTCCATCTAGGTTAGGATCTGAAGACTCTCCTTCCTGAAAATGGTAAATTCGGAGTTTGCTAACATGCAGGCTACTGGTCTTACAGCCCCCCGCGCGTCATTCCCACCGAGGTGGTATCGGATGGGGAGACCCCGCCCGCCGAACTAGTGGAGAGCGGGGATGCCTTGCACCCCACCACTTCAGGCGCTACAAAGGACGTCGTGCAAGTGTCGTCCCATCATACTCCGATGGAGGAGGACGGAGGGGGCGATGTAGATATCACCGTGGCCAAGGCTAACGCTTAGATCATAGAAGATCAGGGGACGATCCCCTGCCCGGCCACCAAAGAGGCCGGACAGACGGGCAATCAGTCCCCTCCTAGGACGTCTCTGGAGCCCATGGTGCCTCCAGAGGCATTAGTCCAATCCCCGGTGGGTGATCGGGAAATCCAATCATCCCCGGCACTGCCGACCATCGTATGGTTGGCCACGGAGGAGGCTCTTTCAAGCGCCTCCATCCCAGAGGAGCACCGCACCCTTATGGGTGCGGTACTACAGAGCGTCTAGTCCGTTGACAACGGGCTGAAGGAGGCCTTCAAGGGTCTCCTTGCAGGCTTTCAAGTAAGTCGCCCGTCTTTTTTGCTAGGATCTAATTTAGTCATATTGTATACATGGCAGCCCCCAAGCCCTAGGTGAGGTGAGCAAACTCGCTTAGGGGTCATTTCTATAGTTCAGGAAGTAAATGCCGATGTGAGATGCATTATGTGCGGTGTAGGCCTCGTCGTCGGTGGCGACCAAAAATGGCGCCGAGCTTGACGAGCTACATCGGAAGCTGAAGCGCTCCTAGGATGAGGTGGAAGCCCTCAACAAGAGGTTCGACGAGGCACAGGGTAAGTTCGAAGTAAATCGTAATATCCCCCTCCCCCAAATTATGTCTATGCAGATTCCTTTTTATATAGGGCTTTATCTTGTTCGCAGCCTCGTCTAAAGAGATCGTAGACCTCAAGGTCGAGCTTTAACGTGCCAAAGATGAAGTGACCATGGAGAAGGCGGCAGCCAAAGAAGCGGCCACCTCTCTCTCCGCCCTACGAGCCACCAGTGATAAACACCAGGCTCGTGTGGAGGAGATACAGGATGAGCTCAAGGACGCCAGCAACAAGTGTGAGGCCTTGGAGCAAAAGAATAAGGTGCTCTCGGCCGAACTGTCCACCATGAAATCCGATCTCCATCAGGAGCGGGTGGACAGATGGTTCTTTGAGGAACAAGTTCGCCAGGCCAAGGAGCTAGCCGATGGTAAGCCGTACTCCCTAAAGTGCGTATTGTGGGATAGCAGATTCGAATTGCTGACGCGGGTGTGGCGATCCTCAAGCGCATCCGCCGATCTCTAGAAGAGCGTGGCGGACGCTAATTAGTTGCTTGCCACGTGAGGTGAGGAAGACAAAGCCTGCACATTCTGGGCACAGTTTGGAGCCCCCGAGCGTCCTCCTCTTCTGGTGGAGCAGCTGAAACAACTGATGGAGATGCACTGGATGGTAGAGCCGGCTATCGAGGACCTTTGCATCTTCTTATGGCCCGGCGAGCCACTCCCAGGTAGCTACTTCGGCCTGGTGCAACGGCTGATTGATGCTACCACCCGCCTCGACGCCATCAAGCGCTCCTCCTGCGTCGAAGAGGTCCGGATGGCCCTTGCCAAGGCCAAAGTGCACTAGCTAGGGCTCAATCCGATGAAGGTCACCACTGACCCACCGCCTCCCGGAAAGGAGCACCGATGCCCCGAGCTATACTTCGATGGGGTAATGGAGAGTGCGCGGGTGATAGAGTCGCAGTGTTCAGGCGAAAAATATATTTGAGTGAGCTCGTAATATGTCTGAAGACTTGTTATGACTTTCGATGATATTAGTATCCACTCTTATATGGTTTTGCACTCCTTTATAACTCCTGTGTGGTTGTTTAATACTGAAAGATGCGAGTCATCGGCTTCAGCCCCCATGTAGATACTACATGGGGTGTCTATGCCAGTGCACTGTGTCCCTTAGCCGTATTATCGGAACCTGAAGGCGATTTTATTGTGGCAGACTAGGCAATCGGAATATTATGCTTTATTTCTTTCACTTAACCGAAGGGGCGCGAAAAGGGCTGCGGGGAGCGTACAATTAGCCACCGGGGTATTTGCGATATTCGGACGAACCGGGGCCGAAGCCGGCATCATGATATTTGCACAAAGGGCTATTTCCTCGTATAACACGGAATAACCGATATGAGGTTTGAAGTGTAATACTTCTAGCTTGGGTTTCACAAATCGGATCGCGCATACTATGAGAGTGCGTTTTCGGCTTTCTCCCCCGAGGTGCTTGACCGGACTATCCAGAAGCACAATCGCAGGGGTGCTCCCTTTGCCCTTTTAGCCGAATGAGCGGAACATAAAGGGGCAAGCACAGGGGCTGGGCAACCCAACTAAATGACCAAAGACATAGTTCGGAACCAATGCATATAAAGTGAATGCCAAGACACCAAGCACACAATGGTTAAGGCGATTTGTTTTTGAAATCGGGCCCCCAGTCTATTAGCCGGTGATCTCGGGTCATACCGAACAGGTTCATGAGGAGAGGGAGGGAAGGAAAAAAGTGCGTGCCAAAAAACATGGCAAATGAGGCATACGTGCGCCATGCAATTTCGTGTTTCCTCAACAACTCTTATAACAGGTATGTGATAAGAAATGAAGTCCTACAGGAGCTGTTGTACCAGGGGTCTTCAATTGGTGACCAGACGTCTTTGATATGCCCTGTTGCTAGTTGACCCCCACTTTTGGATGCGCCTTGATGGGTGTTAGTGCGGACGGATCTTGCGAGCAAAATCTTGAGAGGCCACAGTGTCAAAGGTGAGCTTTACGCCATGAGCAGGCTCTTTTAGGAGCGCATGTAGTTTGTCCGAAGATGTGTTGATGGTAACAGTTCGGGACAACCGAACGCCTATCGTAAGTTCCCCACCGCTACCCATGGAATCTTAAGTGCGAAGTTGTGCCTCCTTGGCACATACTTTGTTGATCCTGAGGTTGTGCAGTGGGGGGCGAGTCCCTATTGAGGGGAGGAAGGAAGGTCGGGGTGTTCGGTCTGAATCTGAATGCGCTTCCTAGCCTTTTGTGCCTTTACGGCGAGTGCCGAAGCTTGTCGGGCGTCTTTGTAGCTGAATTCGGCCGGCAGTGCCAGTGCATGTTCCTCCATTCTAAGGGATCGCTCTGTATTGCCATTGAGAGTGATGACCCCCTTGGAGCCCGGCATCTTGAGCTTGAGGTATGCGTAGTGCGGGACTATGTTGAACCAAGCAAACGTCGTCCGGCCGAGCAGCACGTGATAGCCGCTGCGAAAGGGCACAATGTCAAAGACCAAGTCCTCGCCGCGGAAGTTATCGGGCGAGCCGAGCACAACTTCCAGGGTTACACATCCGTACATCGGGCCTCAACACCTGGGATCACTCCCTTGAAGGTAGTGCTACTGGGCTTGATCCTTCACGGATCTATACCCATCTTTTTCACCATGTCTGAGTAAATCAGATTGAGGCTACTCCCTCCGTCCATTAGAACTTTAGTGAGGTGATACCCATCTATAATGGGATCTAGGACGAGGGCAACCGAGCCCCCATGACGGATACTGGTCGAATGGTCACACCGGTCAAAGGTGATCGAGTATGCTGACCATGGGTTATATTTCAGAGCTATGGGATCCATGGCATAGACCTCCCGAAGGGCCCGCTTCCTCTCCTTCTTAGGTATGTGGGTGGCATATATCATATTCACCATTTTGACTCTGGGAGGGAATTTCTTCTGACCGCCATCGACTGGACCCCAAGGCTCTTCTTCGTCCTTGATGCGCGAGCTCTTGCCCTAGTCTTTGGGTTGTATCTTTCCAGCCTGTTTAAACACCCAATAGTTGCGGTGTGTGTGATTGGCTGGCTTTTCCGAAGTTCCATAGATTTGGCAAGTCCTATCCATGATCTTCTCGAGCTGAGTGGGTCTGTCACGACTGCCTTTAGGGGGCTTCTTCCACTACCCGGGTTGGGAGTTGCGGAATCCGGCATTAATCGCCATGTCATCGGCGTTGTTGCTATTGTGCCGGTGTTTTTAATTATTGCGCTTTGTATTTGAATTGCCATCATAGGCTTCAGGTGCCACTGGATCTTCAGAGTTGTGGCTGCGTCTTGCCAGCAAATTATCCTTGCCCATATAGAAGCGGGTTATGAGGGACTTAAGGGCGGACATGGTCTGGGGCTTATCCTGGCCTAGCTGGCAGGACAGCCATTCGTCCCGAATATTGTGCCGGAAGGAGGCAATGGCCTCGGCGTCCAGACAATCAACAATTTGGTTCTTCTTGGTCAAGAATTGATTCCAGAATTGCCGGGCAGACTCGTCGGGCTTCTGGACGACGTTACTGAGGTCAGAAGAGTCCGATGGGCAGACATAAGTCCCCTAGAAATTAGAGTGAAACGCGTCTTCCAAGTCTTCCCAGCATTCTATAGAGTTTTCGGGGAGGCTGTTTAACCAGTGCCGAGCTGGCCCCTTAAGCTTGAGAGGTAAGTATTTGATTGCATGGAGATCATCTCCTCATGCCATATGGATATCAAGGCAGAAGTCCTCGATCCATACAATTGGGTCAGTGGTTCCGTCATACTGTTCTATATTTACGGCTTTAAACCCTTCAGGGAACTGATGCCGCATTACTTCATTTGTGAAGCATAGTGGGTGAGTGGCGCCTCTGACCTGAGCTATGTCCCGCCTGTATTCGGCGTCTGTATGGGACCGGTTGCGTCCATGGTCTCTATGGTTTTGATCGAACCATGGTCTATATTCTCCCCGTCCATCCGGTGAGTAATCTATGGATCCATAGATGGACCTTGTACGGCCTGCTCTATGATTTCAGTCGTCGCGCAGGTCGAACCGGTCATTGGGCTCGAATGGCTCCTTACCCTGTCTTCGGGGCATCGTCGGTACATAACCGGTGTCTTTAGCCGCTCTGTCACGCCCATGAGGAGGGCGGTCCAGCTCGTCATATGTGGTATGATGCGGAGACAGAGTGTTAGTGAGCTCATCGTCGAATTGTGTCAGCAGCCTCCTCCGAGGGTAGCTTTTGGGCTGGTTTGAAAGACCAGTGTCATATACTTCTTCGGCTGAGAGAACTTTCGTCCATTGATTAGTGAGGTCCGCTTGTTCGGCTTTGAGTTTCCGCTCTTTGGCCTTCAGGCTACGAGTCATTGCTATGAGACACTTCCTAATTTCTTCCTAATCCTTGAGGTTATCAGGGATGTATGAGTCATCGGCTTCTAGTAGGTCTTCCGCCTCGACGGGGGGATGGTAATCGTCGCCTTCAGGGTCATTGATGGTATTGGGGTCATTTTGGTGTGCAGGTTCGTCCGGGCCCTCAAACGGGTACTCGGGAACATCGGGATGGTCATGAGTAGCAGGGGTGTTACCGTCCCTACTGCTAATAATAGTTCTTCTTCCCTTTTTGCTTTTAGACCACTTATGTGATTTCCGACGCCTTGACGGCGCGTCGCCCGATTTGTCGCAGCCGCTGTGAGGTGTATTGTCGTCGTTCGAAGCGGGAGTGTCTACCATATAGACGTCATACGTGTTGGAAATATGCCCTAGAGGCAATAAATAAAGTGTTTATTATTATATTTCCTTGTTCATTATAATTGTTTATTATCCATGCTATAATTATATTGATTGGAAACACATTACATGTGTAGATAAATAGACAACACTTTGTCCCTAGTATGCCTCTAGTGAACTAGCTCGTTGATCAAAGATGGTCAAGGTTTCCTAGCCATTGACATGTGATGTCATCTGATAATGGGATCACATCATTAGGAGAATGATGTGATGGACAAGACCCAAACTACAAACATAGCATATGATCGTGTCAGTTTATTGCTACTGTTTTCTGCATGTCAAGTATATGTTCCTATGACCATGAGATCGTGCAACTCACGAACACTGGAGGAGTGCCTTGTGTGTATCAAACGTCGCAATGTAACTGGGTGACTATAAAGGTGCTCTACAGGTATCTCCAAGGGTGTCTGTCGGGTTGGCATGGATCAAGACTGGGATTTGTTACTCCGTGTGACGCAGAGGTATCTAGGGACCACTCGGTAATACAACATCACAATAAGCCTTGCAAGCAATGTGACTAAGTGTTAGTCACGGGATCTTGTATTACGGAGCGAGTAAAGAGACTTGCCGGTAACGAGGTTGAACTAGGTACGGAGATACCGACGATCGAATCTCGGGCAAGTAACATACCGAAGAACAAAGGGAACATCATACGGGATTACCTGAATCCTTGACATAGAGATTTGACCGATAAAGATCTTCGTAGAATATGTAGGAACCAATATGGGCATCTAGGTCCCGCTATTGGTTATTGACCATAGAGGTGTCTCGGTCATGTCTACATAGTTCTCGAACCCACAGGGTCTGCACACTTAAGGTTTGGTGACATTTCGGTAGTATAGAGTTATGCATGGTGGTGACCGAAGGTTGTTCAGAGTCCTGGCTGAGATCCCAGACATCACGAGGAGATCTGAAATTGTCCGGAGGTAAATATTTATATATAGAAAGTCCTATTTTGGTCGCCGGAAAAGATCCGGGCTCATTGGTAGTGTACCGGGAGTGCCGGTAGTGTACCCGGAGACCATCAGGAGGGGTATTTCGACCCAAGAGGCTACATGGGCTGTGGGAGAGTAAATACAAGCCCTTAGTGGGCTGGTGGAAGTCCCACACAAGGCCCATGCGGCTGGGAAAGAAAAGCCCAAAGAGAAAAGGTGGAAAAAGGCAAAAAAAAGGCAAAAAAAAAAGAAGGAAGGAGTCCTAGTCCTACTAGGATTGGAGGAGGATTCCTCATCTCCTATCCACTTCGGCCAAAGCCCCCTAGGGCTTGCCCTTTGTCCAAGCCTCCTCCTCTCTTCCTCTTATATATACTAGAGGTTTTGGGGGTTTTGGCACAAGATTTCAGCCACGTGCAACCCTACCCTCTAGTTCATAGTTTCTCCTCTAGATCGGTTTTCTGCAATGCTCAAGCGAAGCCCTGCCGGAATTGCTCCACCACCATCGCCGCGGCGCCGTAACGCTGCCGGAGAACTCGTCGACCTCTCTGCTCCCTCTTGTGGGATCACTAAGGTAGAGATCGTCATCAAGTTGTACATGTGCTGAACGCGGAGGTGTCGTCCGTTCGGTGCTTGATCGGGACGGATCATGATTGGATCGCGGGACGCTCGGCGATTTGGATCGCAAAGACGTTCGACTACACCAACCACGTTTCTTAACGCTTCCCGCTTAGCGATCTACAAGGATACGTAGATCCACTCTCCCTCTCGTAGATGCTCATCACCATGGATAGATCTTGCGTGTGCGTAAGAAATTTTTTGTTTCCCATGCAACGTTCCCCAATAGTGGTATCAGAGCTAGGTTTATGTGTAGATGAGATCTCGAGTAGAACACAAAGAGTTTGTGGGCATTGATGCTTAGATTGCTTCCTCCCTTGGTTGAGTTTTGGTTCAACGGTATTGTGGGATGAAGCATCCTGGACCAACCTTACTCGTACGCCTACGAGAGACCGGTTCCATCAATTGACGTGTAACCTGCTACAGAAAGATGGCTGGCGGGTGCCTGTTTCTCCTATTTTAGTTGGATCGGATTCGACAAAGGCGGTCCTTCACAAGGTTGAAAAGCAAATAATGTACCATCGTTGTGGTTTATGCGTAGGTGAGAATTGTTCTTGCTAGATACCCGTAGCAGCGACGTAAAACATGCAACTACAATTAGAGGACGTCTAACTTGTTTTTGCAGGGTATGTTGTGATGTGATATGGCCAATTACATGATGTGTATATGTGATGTATTAGATGATCATGTGTTGTATAGAATATCACGACTTGCATGTCAATGAGTACGGCAACCGGCAGGAACCATAGGGTTGTCTTCAATTATTGTAAGACCCGCGTGTCAATCATTAAGCGTTATGTAATGCTTTACTTTATCGCTAAACGGTAGCAAGGTAGTAGAAGAACGACAAGCGCGACTATCCCGTTGGCGACACATTGATGGAGATCAAGATGATGAAGATCATGGTGTCGTGCCGGTGACGATGGAGATCATGCCGGTGCTTTCAAGATGGTGATCAAAAGCACAAGTTCATGGCCATATCATGTCACTTATGATTTGCATGTGATGTTAAACCTTTTATGAACCTTTTTTTGCTTAGGACGCCGGTAGCATTATAAGGTGATCCCTCACTTAAATTTCAAGATGAATTGTGTTCTCCCCGAGTGTGCACCAGTGCGAAAGTTCGTCGTGTCGAGACACCAGTGATGATCGGGTGTGATAGACTCTACGTTCACCTACAACGGGTGCAAGCCAGTGTTGCACATGCAGAACACTCGGTTAAACCTGACGAGCCTAGCATGTATAGACATGGCCTCGTAACACAAGAGACCGAAAGGTCGAACATGAGTCATATAGTAGATATGATCAACATAATGATGTTCACCATTGAAACCACCTCAACTCACGTGATGATCGGACTTGAGTTGGTGAATTTGGATCATGTGACACTCAGATGACTTGAGGGATGTCTTTAGTAATTTGATTAACTAAACTCATTATCTTGAACAATAGTCTAAGTAACCTTTGCATATTTATGTTGTAGATCAATGGCTCGCGCCGTAGCACCCCTGAATTTTAATGCGTTCCTAGAGAAAGCTAAGTTGAAAGACGATGGAAGTAACTTTGTTGAGTGGGCCCGTAATCTAAGGATTATCCCACGGCTTCCCAGAAATCATATGTCCTTGATGCACTGCTTGGTGACCAACTAGAAGACATGTCATCCGAAGACGTTAAGAACGCTTGGGAGGCACATTCTCGAGATTACTCAATAGTTCAGTGTGCAATATTGTATGGCTTAGAACCAGCACTTCAAAGACATTTTGAACGTCATGGAGCATATGAGATGTTCCAGGAGTTGAAGTTTATCTTTCAAAAGAATGCCCGGATCGAGAGGTATGAGACCTCCGATACGTTCTGTGCTTGCAAAATGGAGGAGAACGGGTCTATCAGTGAACATATACTCAGAATGTCTAGGTATTTGACTCATCTAGCGGAGTTGGGAATTGCCCTTCCGCCAGAGGCGATCACCGACAGAGTTGTTCAATCACTGCCATCTAGTTACAAGAGCTTTGTGATGAACTATAACATGCATGGGATGAACAAGTCAGTTGTCGAGCTGTTTGCGATGCTATAAGTCGCTGAGTCTGAAATCCAGAAAGAACATCAAGTGTTGATGGTCAATAAAACCACTAGTTTCAAGAAGAATGGCAACGACAAGGGCAAGAAGGGTAAAACCAAGAAGGATGGCAAAGCAATTGCTACTCTTGTAAAGAATCCCAAGCATGGACCCAAGCGAGAAACTGAGTGCTATCATTGCAAGGGAACTGGTCACTGGAAGCGGAACTGCCCCAAGTACCTGGCTGACAAGAAGGCAACCAACGACAGACAAGGTATATATGATATACATGTTATTGATGTGTACCTTACTATCTCTCGTTGTAGTACCTGGGTGTTTGATACCTATTCGGTTGCTCACATTTGCAACTCAAAACAGGAACTACGGAATAGACGAAGGCTGGAAAAGGATGAAGTGACGATGCGCGTGGGAAATGGTTCCAAGGTTGATGTGATCGCCGTCGGCACGCTCTCTCTTCGATTACCATAGGGATTAGTGATGAACCTGAATAATTGTTATTTAGGGCCTGTGTTAAGCATGAACATTATATCTGGATCTTGTTTATTGCGAGACGGTTACTCATTTAAATCAAAGAATAATGGTTGTTCTATTTATATGAGTAATATCTTTTATGGTCATGCACCCAATGTGAGGGGTTTATTCATATTCAATCTTGATAGTGATGACACAAATGTTCATAACATTGATGCCAAAAGATGTAGAGTTGATAATGATAGTACCACTTTCTTGTGGCACTGTCATTTAGGTCATATTGGTGTAAAACGCATGAGGAAGCTCCATGCTGATGGACTTTCGGAGTCACTTGATTTTGAATCACTTGACACATGTGAACCATGCCTCATGGGCAAGATGACTAAAACGCCATTCTCTGGAACAATGGAACGGGCAAGTGACTTATTGGAAATCATACATACTGAAGTGTGCGGTCCAATGAATGTTACAGTGGGTGGTGGATATCATTATTTTCTCTCCTTCACTGATGACTTAAGTAGATATGTGTATATTTACTTAATGAAACACAAGTCTGAAACGTTTGAAAAGTTCAAGCAATTTCAGAGTGAAGTTGAGAATCATTGTAACAAGAAGATTAAATTCTTGCGATCTGATCGAGGAGGTGAATATCTGAGTTATGAGTTTGGCAGTCACTTAAGACAGTATGGAATTGTTTCACAGTTCACACCGCCCGGAACACCACAGCGTAATGATGTGTCCGAACATCATAATCGAACCATATTATATATGGTGCGTTCTATGATGTCTCTTGCTGATTTGCCACTATCGTTTTGGGGTTATGCATTAGAGACAACTGCATTCACTTTAAATAGGGCACCATCGAAATCCGTTGAGACGACGCCATATGAACTATGGTTTGGCAAGAGGCCAAAGTTGTCGTTTCTTAAAGTTTGGAGATGTGATGCTTATGTCAAAAAGCTTCAGCCTGAAAAGCTGGAACCCAAAGCAGAGAAATGCGTCTTCATAGGATACCCGAAAGAGACAGTCAAGTATACCTTCTATCTCAGATCCGAAGGCATAGTGTTTGTCGCTAAGAACGGAACATTTCTTGAGAAAGAGTTTCTCTCGAAAGAATTGAGTGGGAGGAAAATAGAGCTTGATGAGGTTATTGAACCTTTACTTCAACCAGAAAGTAGCACAGCGCAGAAAGATGTTTCTGTGGAACCTACGACGGTTGAAGAGGAAACCGTGAAGGAATATTTGAGCAAGAGTTTTTCAATGAAGGACCTAGGAGAAGTTGCTTTCATATTAGGCATTAAGATCTATAGAGATAGATCGAGACGCTTAATAGCACTTTCACAGAGCACATACCTTGATAAAGTTTTGAAGAAGTTCAAAATGGATTAGTCCAAGAAGGGGTTCTTGCCTGTGTTACAAGGTGTGAAGTTGAGTAAGACTCAATGCCTAGTGACAGCAGAAGATAGAGAAAAGATGAGTGTCATCTCCTATGGTTCAGCCATAGGCTGTATCATGTATGCAATGATGTGCACAAGCCCCGATGTCAGCCTTGCCATAAGTATGGCCGGAAGGTTTCAAAGTGATCCTGGAATGGAGCACTGGGCGACGGTCAAGAATATCCTTAAGTACCTGAAAAGGACTAAGGAATTGTTTCTTGTTTATGGAGGTGATGAAGAGCTCGTCGTAAAGGGTTACGTCGATGCAAGCTTTGACACTGATCCGGATGACTCTAAGTCATAACCGGATACGTATTCATTCTCAACGGAGGAGCGGTAAGCAGGTGGTAGCCGATTCTACGTGCGAAGCGAAGTACATCGCAGCCTTGGAGGCGACGAAGGAAGGTGTCTGGAGGAAGCAGTTCATGACAGATCTTGGAGTAGTGCCCAATGCACTGGATCCAATGAACCTGTTCTGTGACAACACTGGTGCCATTGCTCTGGCCAAGGAACCAAGGTTTCACAAGAGGACCAGACACATAAAGCGACGCTTCAACTCCATCCGCGATTACATCGAGGACAAGAACATAAATATTCGCAAAGTGTACAATGATCTAAATGTTGCAGACCCGTTGACTAAACCTCTTCCAAGGGCTAAACATGATCAACACCAGAACTGCATGGGTGTTCGATTCATTACAGTGTAAATCACATAGTGATTTGAACTAGATTATTGACTCTAGTGCAAGTGGGAGATTGTTGGAAATATGCACTAGAGGCAATAAATAAATTGTTTAATATTATATTTCCTTGTTCATGATAATTGTTTATTATCCATGCTATAATTGTATTGATTGGAAACACATTACATGTGTGGATAAATAGACAACACTTTATCCCTAGTATGCCACTAGTGAACTAGCTCGTTGATCAAAGATGATCAAGGTTTCCTAGCCATTGACATGTGATGTCATTTGATAACGGGATCACATCATTAGGAGAATGATGTGATGGACAAGACCCAAACTACAAACGTAGCATATGATCATGTCAGTTTATTGCTATTGTTTTCTGCATGTCAAGTATATGTTCCTATGACCATGAGATCATGCAACTCACGGACACTGGAGGAGTGCCTTGTGTGTATCAAACGTCGCAACATAACTAGGTGACTATAAAGGTGCTCTACAGGTATCTCCAAGGGTGTCTGTTG
Organism: Hordeum marinum; assembly: GCA_022496015.1. Classification (NCBI taxonomy): domain Eukaryota; kingdom Viridiplantae; phylum Streptophyta; class Magnoliopsida; order Poales; family Poaceae; genus Hordeum; species Hordeum marinum. The sequence goes on along the minus strand of CM039672.1, from coordinate 342,527,627 downwards.
GGTTGGCATGATTCAAGACTGGGTTTTGTTACTCCATGTAACGGAGAGGTATCTCCGGGCCCACTCGGTAATCAACATCACAATAAGCCTTGCAAGCAATGTGACTAAGTGTTATTCATGGGATATCATATTACGGAACGAGTAAAGAGACTTGTGTGTAACAAGGTTGAACTAGGTATGGATATACCGACGATCAAATCTTGGGTAAGTAACATACCGAAGAACAAAGGGAACATCATACGGGATTAACTGAATCCTTGACATAGAGGTTCGACCGATAAAGATCTTCGTAGAATATGTAGGAACCAATATGGGCATCCAGTTCCCGCTATTGGTTATTGACCATAGAGGTGTCTCGGTCATGTCTACATAGTTCTCGAACCCGGAGGGTCTGCACACTTAAGGTTTGGTGACATTTCGGTAGTATAGAGTTATGCATGGTGGTGACCGAAGGTTGTTTGGAGTCCCGGATGAGATCCCGAACATCACAAGGAGCTCCGGAATGGTCCGGAGGTAAAGATTGATATATAGGAAGTCCTATTTTGGTCGCCGGAAAAGTTTTGGGCTCATCAGTAGTGTAGCGGGAGTGTCGGTAGTGTACCGGGAGACCATCGGGAGGGGTATTTCGACCCAAGAGGCTACATGGGCTGTGGGAGAGTGAATACCATACCTTAGTGGGCTGGTGGAAGTCCCACACAAGGCCCATGCGTCTGGGAAAGAAATGCCCAAAGAGAAAAGGTGGAAAAAGGCAAAAAAGGCAAAAAAAAAGGAAGGAGTCCTAGTCCTACTAGGATTGGAGGAGGATTCCTCATCTCCAATCCACTTCAGCCGAAGCCTCCTAGGGCTTGCCCTTTGTCCAAGCCTTCTCCTCTCTTCCTCTTATATATACTAGAGGTTTTAGGGGTTTTGGCACAAGATTTCAGCCACGTGCAACCCTACCCTCTAGTTCATAGTTTCTCCTCTAGATCGGATTTCTGCAGTGCTTAGGCGAAGCCCTGCCGGAATTGCTCCACCACCAGCGCCGCGACACCATCACGCTGCTGGAGAACTCGTCTACCTCTCTGCTCCCTCTTGCTGGATCAAGAAGGCGGAGATCGTCATCAAGCTGTACGTGTGCTAAACACGAGGTGCCGTCCGTTCGGTGCTTGATCGGGACGGATCGTGATTGGATCGCGGTACGCTCGGCGATTTGGATCGCGAAGACGTTTGACTACACCAACCGTGTTTCTTAACGCTTCCTGCTTAGCGATCTACAAGGGTACATAGATCCACTCTCCCTCTCGTAGATGCTCATCACCATGGATAGATCTTGCGTGTGCGTAGGAATTTTTTTGTTTCCCATGCAACGTTCCCCAACAATACGTAGAAGTGGCGGTCCAATTCCCGGTGTTAACGGGAGTGGGAGCACGGTCCTCTTCATCCATGTAGTCTGCCTCCTTGGAGGAATAGTCTAGTACGTCGGTTAAGTCTTCGACGGTAGCTATTAAGTGGGTGGTGGGTGGGTTAGAAAATCCATCCCTGCCCGTACTGTAACCGGGTCGGACGTAGATCGCGGTTGGATCATCGGTGATTATGATCGATGAGAATTGCTCCTAGGCCTTGTCAACCGCTAAGGACCCGACCTGATCCAACTGTTCGGATCTTGAGGAGTTAACCCCCACGAAGCCCACCCATGTGGAGTTTTCGGAAAGAACACATGTTTTGTCATATGGCTTAACGGCCCGACTGGGATGAGAGATCGGACTTCCGTCATGGGTGACCCCATTGGTATGTCCGATAAAGGGTTCGAGGTTAAAGCCTTAGAGTCCTTGGGGGCTACGAAAGAAGCCGCTAGCCCGATTAGCGACAAGTTGCCCTGAGAGTTGACGGAAAACTCTAAGTTTCCAAACCTAACCTCTTGATCAGGGGTGAAGCTTTCAACACAGCGTAGATGGCTGGCGGAACCAGCATGCAGCATCGTGCTACTGAAGGCAAAGATCTGCCCGGGGACGAAAACGTCCCTGTTGCAGACCTGTTCGTTGATGAACAAGCAAGGCGTCAATTCCATCTCGCTCACAGGAGAACTCTCAATGAAAGCACCAACGTCGGTGTAAAAACCGGCAGATCTCGGGTAAGGGGTCCCGAACTGTGTGACTAGGATCGACGGTAATAGGAGACGAAGGGGACACGAGTTTACCCAGGTTCGGGCCCTCCAATGGAGGTAATACCCTACGTCCTACTTTATTGTATTGAGGGTTTATGGGAATACCGAGTTGATCTACCTCGAGATCGCATGTCTAACCCTAGATGAGTTATCTTGCCCCTATACCCTAAAACCCTTCGGCTTATATAGATGTCGAGGAGGCCTAGGGTTTACACATGGTTGGTTACATGTCGAAGAGATAAACATGCCTATTTACTACATCAAACGTGGAGCACAGGCCGTGGTCCTCGAAGCTTCCCTTCTGGATGTTGGGCCTTCAAACCATCCAGTGTTCGGCAAACAACCCATATAGTCCGGCCCATAAACAACATGTCAGATATCCAAGGACCCCCTAATCCAGGACTCCCTCACGGAGCATGTGGTGCGGGTTGGTCCTGTGGGATTGGATGGAAAAGAAGTGCCACTCCGCCTGGTATATGACCAGGTGATGCCAGTCGTCCGTCTGTCGCAAGCAGACTGCCCCCACAACACAATAATCGATGATCTCGATTAACAACCGCATATGTAATTTACATATATATGTGTAAAACAATCCGTGTTGTAAACTTTGTCATAACCGGCCATCGGCTTCTCCCTCCCGTGCGAAGAGCTCGGAAGTGTTCCTTCTTATTATTCCTTCGCCAAAGAGCGAACTTATATTCGGGGAACCAGGCAATCCGACCATGTGGTGCGAACAAACTAAAAGCACATAGAAAGATAAGTTATATTACGGCGCAACATAAGAAACATCTTCCGATGAAAATAGTACCTCTAGCGATACCTTTCGTCGGGGTTCTACGAAGAGCGTAGATAGGAATCCGCATACTTGTAGTATGCAACTAAGTGTCCTTTGGGAATAAGAGACCCAAACAACAGAAATAGCAACCATGGCCGTATAAGGTGTTTCCGTCATAGCCGACCAATTGTCTACATAAGAGAGTTAGCTTTAGGCTTCACCCGTTTGAGGTACGTGTCCGGATGAACCGGTCGTAACAATCGCAGAGGTGCTCCCTTTACTCTCTAGCCGAACAAGCAGGAACGTAGAGAGTAAGCACAAGAGTGAGGCAACCCAGCTTGGCAAAGTCTTAGTTTGAATTAATGCATATGATGGCTAGAACATGACGAAAGAAACATGTGCGGCCGGCAAGTATGAACAAATAAAAAACTGGCTATTAAAAGAAGCCCCCACGTGTTGTGTTCGGATTTAAGACTTTATGGTGTATACCGATTATCCGTAGTACAATATTGGTTCAGCCGAACATAGGGTGGGGAAAGGAATTGTCCCTATCGAACATCAAAGTGGGAAAGTAAATGGAGAAATAGGCAAAAAATAACGGAAAAGGAAAAAGTGTAAGGGGGTATGGACGACACCGGTTTATCCGTAGAAGCGCCGAAGACGAGCTGCGTTCCATGGGTTTGGTTCAATGCGGTTATCGGATGAACTCCACAAATGATAAGCCCCTCCCGTGAGCACTTCGTCAATGATGAAAGGACCCTCCCACTTTGGATTGAGTTTGTGCTTCTATTTCTCCGGGAGCCGTAGGACGAGTTCTCCTACGTTGTATGCTTTTTCCCTGACCTCCCTACTTTGGTACCGCCGAGCTTGCTGTTGGTAAAGAGTGGATTGAGCCAGAGCTGTGTCCCGCTCCCCCTCCGGGGCGTCTAAGTCATCCTATCAATCTAACTCGGCCTCCTTTTCCTAGTACATGCGGACTCTTGGTGCGTCATGGATAATATCGCAGGGGAGAACTGCCTCTGCCCCATAGAACATGAAGAAGGGTGTATAACCTGTTGATCTGTTTGGGGTAGTACGCAGGCCCCATAGAATGGAGTCGAGTTCCTCCAGCCAATGACAGTCGGACTCGTGAAGAGATCGAACCAAACATGGCTTGATTCCGCTCATAATGAAACTGTTTGCTCGCTCGACCTGTCCATTGGTTTGCGGATGATAGACCGATGCATAATCGAGCTTTATGCCCATTTTTGCACACCAGTCCTTGACCTCTTGGGCCGTGAAGTTGGTTCCATTGTCCATTATTTGGTGTACTATGCTAGATATAAATTCAATCACTAGCACGGATTTAGCCGATTTAATAGGCTTGGCTTCTATCCATTTGCTGAATTTGTCAACCATGACCAGTAGGTATTTATTTTTCTTGGTTCCTGCTTTGAGGGGTCCAACCATGTCCAGCCCCCAGACCGCAAAAGGCCAGGTGATCGGAATAGTCCAAAGAGCTGTTGGGGGGCATGTGACTTTGATTTGCGGAGAGTTGACACCTGACGCAATGTTGAACGAGTGATTGGGCGTCGGTCCGAGTTGTAGGCCAACAGAAACCAGCTCGAAAGGCTTTGCCGACAAGAGATCTTGCCGCGGCGTGATGCCCGCCCATGCCTGCATGGATTTCGGCGAGGAGCACCCGTCCTTCTTCCTTGGATATACACCTCTATAATACTCCAGTGGTGCTTTTCTTGTATAACTCACTCTCATGTACTTTGTAGGCCTTGGATCGCCAAACTATGCGGCGCGCCTCAGTTTGATCGTCGGGGAGTTCCTTGTGAAGGAGGTAGGTGAGGAAGGGCTCTGTCCATGGCGCAATTACTGCCATTACCTCATGAGCCAAGGGCATCTCATTCATCTTTGAGCCGCCGATGATGCCATCATCTGGTTCGTTTATAGGGGAACAACTTCGTCCGGTGTTTTCAGACCGGTGCCGTTTGCGTTGTCCTGCCACACTACCGAGGGCTTGAAGAGCTGCTCCAGGAAGGTGTTTCTCGGGACGGGGTCGCGCTTGGCTCCCATACGTGCCAATATATCAGCGGCTTGGTTGTTGTCTTGAGCAACGTGGTGGAATTCCAGCCCCTCGAACCAAGCAGATATCTTGAGGACAACATCTCTATATGTCGCCATCTTTGTATTTTTGGCATCAAATTCGCCATTAATTTGGGATATGGCCAGGTTTGAGTCTCCCCGTACCTCTTGTTGTTGTATGCCCATTGACACCGCCATTCGAAGACCATGAAGAAGAGCTTCGTATTCGGCGGCATTGTTGGAATCGGCATACATGATTTGCAACACGTATCTTATGTTGTCGACTGCGGGGGATGTGAGGATAACTCTAGCCCCCAAACCGACCAAGGTTTTGGATCCATCGAAGTACATTGTCCAATCGGAGTATGCACTATACTCCTTGGGGATCTCGGCCTGTGTCCATTCAGCCAAGAAGTCCGCCAGTGCCTGAGATTTAATGGCGCGACGTTGCTTGTAGTTTATTTCAAAGGGAAGGAGCTAAATGGCTCATTTGGCTATGCAACTGGTAGCGTCCCTGTTGTTGATTATATCATTCAAGGGGACTTCCAATGCCACCGTTACCGCGCACTCCTGGAAGTAGTGTCGGAGTTTCCTCGATGCCATGAATATTGTATAGGCTATTTTTTTATAACGTGGGTATCTGGACTTGCACTGCGTTAGTACCTCTAACATATAATATATTGGCTTCTGAGTTTGGAATTTATGTCCCTCCTCATCTCGTTCAATGACGAGCACCGCGCTGACTACCTTGTTGGTGGCCGATATGTATAACAACATGGCCTCACCGGTGCCCGGTGCCGTGAGTATGGGATTGGTTGCCAGTATTGTTTTGATTTCTTCCAACGCAGCCGCTGCTTCATTGGTCCATTGGAAATTGTCTGGCCGTTTCAGCAGCTTATAGAGCGGCAAAGCTTTTTCACTGAGGCGGGAAATAAAGTGGCTTAACGCGGCTACGCATCCGGCTAGTCTTTGGACAAGCTTCATCTCTTTGGGGATTGCAAGTTCTGATAGAGCATGGATTTTAGCAGGATTTGCCTCTATTCCTCTATGGGAGACGATGAATCCAAGTAGCTTGCCCGAGGGAACTCCAAATACACATTTTTCCGGATTGAGTCGTATATCATATTCGCGCAAATTAGCGCAAGTTTGACGGAGGTCGTCGATCAAGTGATCGACGTGTTTGGTTTTGATTACCACATCATCCATGTGTGCCTCAACAATCTTTCCGACATGTGTGGCGAGGCAGGTTTGGATCATGCGCTGGTATGTGGCCCAGACGTTTCTAGCCCAAAGGGCATCATGTTGAAGCAAAATGGCCCATAGGGGGTGATGAATGCGGTAGCCGCCTGATCGGATTCCTTCATTTTAATTTGATGGTATTCGGAGTAAGCGTCGAGGAAACATAACAAGTTGTGTCCGGCTGTGGCATCAATGATCTGGTCTATGCATGGTAAGGGAAAAGGATCCTTGGGGCATGCTTTGTTGAGGTCTTTGAAATCGACACACAGCCACCAGGATTTATCTTTATTTGGGTACCATCACCGGATTTTCTAGCCACTCGGGGTGTTTGATGTCTCGAATAAATCCGGACTCGAGCAATTTTGCTAATTCCTCCCCCATGGCTTGCCGTTTGGGTTGGGAGAAGCAGCACAGCGTCTGTTTCACGGGCTTAAAGCCTGGGATAACATTCAATCTGTGCTCGGCGAGCCGACGTGGGATACCGGGCATATCGGAAGGATGCCAAGCGAAAATGTCCCAATTTTTGTGGAGGAAATTCGGCAATGCTTCGTCCATAAGGGGATCGAGCTGGGCTTTGATGGACGCCGTTTTATTGGGGTCCGTTGGATGCACCTGAAATTTGATGATTTCCTCTGCAGGTTTAAAGGACGTGGATTTGGGACTTTTACTGAGGATCACATCGTCCCTATTAACTATCGACTGTGGAGCGATTAATTCCTCAGCGGCAAAAGTTTCCGCTAATGCCTCGAGGGAGAGCGTTGCCATTTTGTTTTCGGCCCGGAGGGCTATATTCGGATCACTGGCAAGCGTGATCACTCCATTTGGTCCTGGCATTTTGAGTTTCATCTACCCGTAATGGCGTATGGCCTGGAACTTTGTAAAGGTGTTGCGTCCTAAGAGGGCCTGATAGCCACTAGGGAAGGGGGCGATGTGGAAGATAAGTTCTTCAGATCGGTAATTTTTGGGCGTGCCAAACATAACGTCCAGGGTGATACATCCGGAACAACGTGCCTCTTTCCCTAGGATAATTCTCCGGAAGGTTGTGTTGCTATGTTCGATGGGAGATCGATCGAACTGCATTTTCTCCAGAGTGGCCTCGTAAATGAGGTTTAGACCACTGTCGCCATCCATGAGCACCTTATGTAGACTGTATCCATCAATGATGGGATTCAAGACTAGAGCGGCCGATGAATGACAGGGAAGGATGGGCGGCTAGTCAGTGTCCCCGAAAGTAACCGGTATGCCTGCCCATGGGCTAGTAGCTGCCACATGGTAGACTTGCTCGTGCTCCCTAAGAGCTCTTTTATGCCTGCTCCTCAAGGGGAAGATCTCATAGACCGTCAGGACTTCGTCATCGAATCCATTTGGCGAAGGACGGCGCCTGTCAGATAGAGATGTGTCGAGGATAGCCTCGCCACTTTTTGCGACTTGCCTGACGACCCAGCAAGATCGAAGGCTATGAGTAGGGTTTGTGTTCAACAACACGGAATGAATGGGGCAAGGTCTATCTAAAAGTCCGTCGAAGATGGTGCCGATGCCGGAAAGGGACTTGCTTCTTTTTTGTACGGGTTCATGTCTGGCTGGCCGGTTTGGAGGTACGCTCTTTCTTTGAAATCCTATAGGGTGTTTGGAGAATTTTGGTTCCGAGAACAACCGCTCAGATTGCCAGCCGCTCTCCATGGCGCAGTACTTTTGTACCAATTCGGATAACTCTGGAAAGTCGTTTATGCGTCGGTGGGCCAGGGCATTAAGAATCCCTTCATCATGGCAATTGCTGATGAAAATTGCCATTACGTCTTGGTCACTAAGACCTTTTACTCTACTCCTAGCGAGGAGGAGTCTTGCCCAAAAGTGGTGGACTGATTCTCCTTGTATTTGCTTGATATCCTGAAAGTCCGAAGACATGGGCTTTGGCATGGTACTCGGATAATCGTCTTGGGCGGTGGGTGGGAAAAAATTCCGTTCCCTGTCGCAACGAGTGTCCGGAAGTACAGTTTCTGAATTGTGTGACGGACCATGGACCGGTGACGGTCCGGTTTTGAAGCGATTCCCCGCCTCTGATTCTCTAACAGGGTCTTGGAGGTCGTGCACGGGGGTATAGACGGTTTTCAATTCTGGCTGTCAGGCAGAGTCCGCATTCGGACACTCGATGGTGGTGACAAGGTGGGTGACCGGTGGGACATGAATCTCCGTGTCATCGGGTCTAATCCCGAGCCGATCATAGATCGGAACCTGGTCATCCGATATACGGATGGCTTCGATCCGATAGAACAACTTGTTTAAGAACGAGGCGATGGCGTGATGCGTGTTGCTGATACGAGTGGATTCGTCAAGCGGTGTGATGGTTCCAGAGTTATGCCGAAGCGGATCCGTGTTCCGTTCCACTGTGGGACCTGATACATTCGACGTCGAAGCATCTGAATTTACAGGTTTTCCTTTGAAGGTTGAGGGTTCCATTGGAACGAGTGTTTCCCGTGAATCAGCCACGAAATCTAGGCTTCCAAACTTAATACACTGATTGGGGGGAAACCTTCCGGTCTGACCATGATGGCTGACCGGGCCGGCGTGCGACAAGATGTCGTTGCCGGTGAAATTCTGATTGGGGGTCGGAGCCCCCTCGATACAGATCTCACTGCTTGCGATGGGGTGAGCCATCGATTCCTTCAGCGATCACAGAGGAACTCTCAATGAAAGCACCATTGTCGGTGTCAAAACCGGCGGATCTCGGGTAGGGGTTCCCGAACTATGAGACTAGGATCGACGGTAACAAGAGACGAAGGGGACACGAGTTTACCCAGGTTCGGGCCCTCCAAGGGAGGTAATACCCTACGTCCTGCTTGATTGTATCGATGGTGTATGGGAATATAGGGTTGATCTACCTCGATATTGTATGTCTAACCCTAGATGAGTTATCCTGCCCTATGCCCTAAAACCGTCCGGCTTATATAGATGTCGGGGTGTCCTTGGCTTACACATGGTCGGTTACATGCCAAAGAGATAGCTTGCTTAACTATAGCTAATAACTTGAAGAACGCGTCTTGACTTCTTGAAGTTTCCGTCCAGGCGCAGGTGGTCCTCGATCATCCGATGCCTGCCTTGCGGCCCATACAGTCTGACCCATGGATAATGGGTCGGCTATCCGAGGACCCCATAATCCAGGACTCCCTCAATGGCTCTCTTTGGTATTGGGCAAATATTCCTGAATTTATAGGCGAATAATTAGGGTTGGAGGAGCTACAGGGGGCCCACAAGCCAGGGGCGCTCCCTAGGGCGCGCCCAGGTGGCTTGTGGCCCACCCGTGGGTCTTCTGGCCTTTTCTCCAAGTCTCTTGGGTTCCTTCTGGTCCAAGAAAAATCATCATAGAATTTTATTCCGTTTGGACTCCATTTGATATTCCTTTTCTGCAATACTCAAAAATAAGGAAAAAAACAGAAACTGGCACTGGGCATTAGGTTAGTCCCAAAACTAATATAAAATGTCATATTAATGCATATAAAACATCCAAAACAGATAATATAATAGCATGGAACAATCAAAAATTATAGATATGTTGGAGACGTATCAATATTTTATCGCCAAAGCTCTAGGGTGGATTGGCTGTCTGCAAGGGATCAAAACACTAAATATTTCCAGAGCCGGGCCACACATACAAAGTGTAAGAACACGGATGTGCACTAAGAAGGGAGGATGGATCTAAATGCATGGTTGATAATGAGATGAGAGAGATGGTTGCGACCTTCTATGAGAAGTTGTTCATGGCTGAGGGTTTGATGGGGGCTCAAGAGTTACATGCAAATACAAATCAGGTGGTTACTGATGAGATGAATGAAAAGCTCATAGCATAGGTTACAGATGACGAGATTGAGAAGGCATTATTCTAGATGGGGCCAACAAAAGCTCCTGGGCCAGATGGGCTCCCCACGTTATTTTATCAGCGACACTGGTCGCTGGTCAGAGAGGATGTATGCAAGGTTGTGCGTGATTTCTTGGGATGAGTTACTACACGAGAGGGTTTCAATGCAACGGCCATTGTTATGATTCCAAAAGTCAACTCATCGGAGTTTCTTTCGCAGTTCTGTCCTATCAGTCTGTGTAACATGCTTTTATAAAATTGTGGTGAAGGTGCTCACAAACATGCTTTAAGGGAATCCTCCATGTCCTCATTTGAGAGCAACAAAGTGCGTTTGTCCCGGGCAGGCTCATCACGAATAATGTCTTGGTGGCACACGAGTGCGTGCATGCTATACAGACAAGAAAGAGAAATAAACCGTCGTGTGCAGTCAAGTTGGATATGAAAAAGGCATATGATAGTGTGGAGTGGATTTTTCTTGAACAAATGTTGACAAAGTTTGGCTTTTCTTTGGGGTGGATTATGATGATCATGAGATGTGTGACCTCGGCTAAGTTCATGGTCAAGCTTAACGGGGGAACATCTAGGGGGTTTGTGCCCTCCAGGGGTCTCCGACAGGGGGACCCATTGTCACCATACTTATTCTTGTTTTGTGTGGAGGGTTTTTCGGCATTGCTAAAGAAGGCACATGAGGATAATAGCATAAAGGGTGTGTCATTTGGGATCACTAGCCCCCAGGTTACACATTTACTTTTTGCAGATGATAGCATTGTATTCATGCAAGGCTCTGAGGGAACTTCCAAGTGCTTAAAAATATTTAGATACGCTATGAGGAGGCCTCTGGACATAAGATTGATACGTATATTTTGCATCATGTTTTCCTACTATTATTTATAATGTTTTTATGCATAATAATGCTTTGGGGAGTAATTCTAATGCCTTTTCTCTCACAATTTGCAAGGTTTTACACAAAGAGGGAGAATATCGCAGTTGGAATGCGGGACCTGAAAAAGCATGTCAAAGATACCTATTCTGCACATCCCCAATGGAGCTTAAACTTTATGGAGGATTTTTATAGAATAAATGAAAAACACTGGAGCTGAAAACTACCGGAGGGGGCCACCTGGTGAGCACAAGACACCAGGGCGCGCCTAGTGGGTGGTGCTCACCCTGGCCCACCTTCAGAGCCCATCTTCTGGTATAAATTCTGGAAAAACATAAAAAATTAAGGGGAGGACTTTTGGGAGGAGGCGCTGCCATATCGAGGCAGAACATGGGCAGGAGCACTTTTGCCCTCCGGCGAAGCGATTCCACCAGAGGAACTTCCCTCTCGTAGGGGGAATTGAAGCCATCATCATCACCAACAACCCTATCATCTTGGGGAGGTCATTCTTCATCAACATATTCAACAGCACCATCTCCTCTCAAACCCTAGTTCATCTCTTGTGTTCAATCTTTGTACCGGAACCTCAGATTGGTACTTGTGGGTGACTAGTAGTGTTGATTACCTTGTGTAGTTGATTGCTATATAGTTTATTTGGTGGAAGATTGTATGTTCAAATCCATTATGCTATTCAATACCCCTCTGATCTTGAGCATTAATATTATTTGTGAGTAGTTACCTTCGTTCTTAAGGTCACGGGAGAAGTCATGTTGCAAGTAATCGTCTGAATTTGATATGTGTTCGATATTTTAAGGATATGTATGTTGTGATTCCCTTAGTGGTGTCATGTGAATGTCAACTACATGACACTTCACCATCCTTGGGCCTAAGGTAATGCATTGTGGAGTAGTTATTAGATGATGGGTTGCTACAGTGACACACGCTTAAACCCCAGTTTATGCGCTACTTCGTAAGGGCCTGATTTGGGTCCACATGTTTAATGCTATTGTTAGACTTTATCTTAATACTTTTCTCGTAGTTGTAGATGCTTGCGAGGGGGTTAACCATAAGTGTCATCATTTTCTCACGCCAGATGCCATGGGTAGGCTTATCGTAGGTGGTTGGGGCCGAAGGACGCCGACAGGCTCCGGGAGCGAGATTAGGTACAAGCGGTGGTGACACACGATGTACCCAGGTTCAGGGCCCTCCGTGGGAGGTAATACCCCTAGTCCAACTTGGTCTAGTTTGATGGATGGGTGTGTTTATAGGGTTGCTCCTGGAGCTGAGTCTAGAGGAGGAAGAGGGAGCAGCCGGCTCGCCTTCCTCCGCTACCAAGTGTGAGAATACGGGAAGTGTCCCGTGGGTGTGTGCGTGAGAGTTGTCTGTCCCCGTTGCATGGGGGCTCGGGTTTTTTCTAGTCCAACCCCCCGGCTTACAATATTCCTAAGGTACAAAGGTGGGGGACCCGGCTCGTAACCTCTCCGGCTGACCAAGGGGTCCCGCCCTTCGAGCCGTCTCGTCGCCCATAGGGTCCACCGGCTATGCGGTCCCGTCGCCTGCTGGGGCTCGCCAGCCGGCTCCGCGATTGGCCCTCGCCCACCTACCACGGCACGGGCCGCCCAGGAGGCGTCGTCTAGTGCCAGCCGATCGAAGTCTCTGGTACGGCCGGCTGCACTGTAGCCACGCCGGGACAGGTAATCGACTGGGTGGGGGCGTGCTGGCACTGTTTCCCCGCCTGGTCGCACTCACAAAGGTCAGCGGCATGGATGCCCGGACTATAGCCATGTGCACCCATGCGTCAGCGGCCACTGTGGCTACAATGTCGCCCGTCGTGGCGGTCACATCGTGTCGCCATACCCGTGCGCAGAGGGACGAGACATTCCATGTCCGCCTCGGGGTCAACAGAGGAGGCGGCCTGGAGGCAGTCGGTCGCGCCCAACCGGCTGGGGGTCGAGCCGGCTCCTCGACCAGCCGCCGCGGGCGAGCCGACAATCGCTACACCCGGATGTGCTCCAGCCGGTCTCATACTTTTTCTTCGAAGCGGGGAGGGGAACCCCGTTGCTTTGGCCTACCCAGGGGTAATAACCCCGTCAGTAGTCCCCGAAGCCGGTGGGGGCCCGCGTCTAGCAGACGGAGGGGAGCCGGCGGCTTCCCCCTAGCGGTGCTCGTCTCCGGTATGAAGCCGAAAGGCCAGCCGGGTCGGCAGTCGGACCCGACGCCTCGGGTTCCGACGCGTCGCCCCGGGACCCGAGCCGGCCCACCGCGCACCACGCGGTGGGTAATGATGTTGCGGGCCCCGCGCATGCGGGCAGACGGGACGTCGCCCTGGGCCTAGCCCGCTAGGCCTCGGGCATAGCCCAGTAGGCCTCGGGGAGTAGGCCAGGATCCTCTGTGCCCCGAAGCGGCCATTACAGCCCAAGCCGCCCACTCGTGCGCGGAGTTTCCGGGGGAGTGGGCATGGGTTAATCCCCACGTCCCCCGGTCGTGGCCTCCCCATTTAAAAGGGGAGGAGGGCAGGGGTGGAGACACCTTCACCCCCTTTGCCTCCCTGCTTCTTTTCTCTTTGCCTTCCTTGCCACCTCGCGCAACACCGCTCCCGAGCTCGCAGGAGTGCCCATACGTCGCCCTTGCGTCATAATGGCCGACGGGCGTGGAGGAAGCTGGGCTGGATCTGTCGTCACCGAGGAGGCCATCGTGGACCTCCGCCTCACGCACATGTTGCCACCGGCAGAGCGTGTGATCGCCCACGCGCCGGGTGACGAGGTGGTGTTGGCGCCGCAGCCAGGGGAGCACGTCGTCTTCCTCTAGCACTTCTCCCGTGGTTTCGCGCTCCCGGTGAGCCACTTCTTCCGGTTGCTCATGGACACCTTTGACCTCCAGTCGCACCACCTCGGCCCCAACGTGATCCTCTACCTCGCTGGCTTCGTGACGCTGTGCGAGGGGTACCTGGGGGTCCTCCCCTTTCTCGACTTCTTCAATGCCCTCTTCTACCTCAAGGCGTTGAAGAGCAGTGCCTGGGGCACGAAGGTGTGCTGCCGTGGCACCGCGTGCTTCCCGCCCTTCTCTCTCATTGACTCGGTCAATGGGTGGCATCGGATGTTCTTCTACGTGAAGAACGCCGACCCGAATCTGGACTACATCCGGCTGCCGGCGTTCGTCAACGCGCAGTCCTCCGGGGCGAACTAGCCGGGAGCCGCCCCGCCCGAAGTGGCTCTAGCGGAGCTCGCCCGGCTTGGGCAGCTAAAGAGCGCTAAGGGGTTGGTCGCCTCCGATCTGGTGGCGACCTTCATCTCGCGTCGGATGCTACCTCTCCAGATGAGGCCACACCGGATCTGTGACATGTCCGGCTACCGGGACCCCAGCTCACGATTGTTGACCTGATGCCGGCTCACGTGGCGATGCCGGTGAACGTCATCATGACGTTCAAGCTGGCGCTGGCGTCATGGACGTTCGGCATGGAGCCGTATGACCGTATCAACTGTCCCCCTGGTACGTTTTCGTCGAGACGGCTTCTTTTTATTTGATTCTTTCCAGCCGGCAGCCGGCAGCAGACCTTACTTCACCGCGCTGACCGGAGCTGCTGGTGCAACAGAACATGCCAGACGGCCTACACCCCCAAATCTTCAAGGCGGAGCGCGACCACTCCGACTTTGAAGACTATGAGCGAGGAGGCCCGCCTAAAGAGGGGGTGGACTCCTCAGGAGGGGTCGAGGAGCCGGCCGACCCGCGAGCCGGCGGGCCCAGCGGAGCTGGAGCGTCCGGCGCAGCCAGGGAGCCCAGCAGAGTCGGTGAGTTCCCTATTGGTCCCATGATCAGGGACTGGATGGATGACAATGATGACGATGACGATGATGTGATGATCCTGAACGCGCCTCCCCCTCAGTTCAGCAGGGCCGGCGTGAGCGGGGCGAGGACCGGCCGACTCAAGCCCTGGCGGCCGGAGCCACCAGCCGGGCGAAGAGGCCGGCTCAAGACGAGCCGGTGGCCCCGCCGCCCGTCCACAAGCGGGTGAAGGTGGCAGCACGGAAGCCGCTGGCGCGCGCCAAGCGGGCTTTGCCCGTCATCACCGGGTACGCGTCCTTCCTTTCCCTGCGTGTGTTTCCTTCCGGGTCGCGAGCCAGTGGGTGATTGACCCTTATGCACCACAGGGACCCCATCGAGCTCCACGAAGGGGAGTTGGTGGTGGACCCGACGGACGTTGCGAGCCGGCTGACCCGCGAGCACGCGGCCACCCAGCGGGAGGAGAAGAGGAGGCTCGCGAAGATGCGAGCCTCAAAGTCTGGAACGCGAGGCGGAGCCTCACACACTGGGACTTCGAGCGGCGGGAGGCGAAGGAGGTCTGCGGACCCCACGCGAGCATCAGACTCGGTGGTGGAATCGACCCGTCTGTCGAGGGCCCCATCGAGCGAGCCGCGAGGAGCGGCTATGGAGACGCCTGCGCCCCCGTCCGCGGAGGAGGCAGGCCGATTGGGGGGCGCAGCCATAGAGCCCGCCCCCAAGGCGACTCGGCCGGAGGTGCCGGCCGTGACTCCGCCCGCGGCCGAGCCGGACCGGGTCGACGTGCCGGAGGCTCCGACGGCCCCGAAGGCGGCGTCAGAGGCAGCACCGGAGGCGGCGGCCATGGAGACGGAGGCGCCGTCCGTCGAAATCGTTGTGTCGGACCAGCAGGAGGAGGAGGCGGTGCTGGCACCGAGCGGTGGGCCAGTGGGGAAAGACTCCCGAGCCCTTGTCGTCATCAATCCTCCCCCGCCGGCTGGCACCGTGGTGAGCACCGGGGCAGGTGGTGGCAGCGGCTGGGTCCGGAGGTCCATGCAGGATGTGCTCCGGGACTGGGAGGCGTTAGCACGCGTCCCGACCCTTGCGGCTTCCCAGGCGGGCGGCCCGGTCCCCGCACTTGGGGAACTAGGGAGCGTCCTGGACCAGTTTCGCCAGGAGCTGGCCCGGTTTGCAGCTGAACGTGTGCGGCACGCGGAGGTAAGAGTTGTTATTTTTATCGAACTTTTTAGTGGGGGTTGCGCGCACCCACTGGGTGTAGCCCCCGAGATCCGGGCCGGCTGACCGGCTGACGGGCAGCCGGGCCGGATCTCTTTGAGCGTCTTTTTGTCTTGGGTGCAATGTGGCAGGCGGGGAACTCCCAGTGGCAGAAGCTGTTTGAGGAGGCGGTCTCCATCCATGACCGCGGCAAGCACGACTTCTACCAGCTGAAGGATGAGCTGGCGCGCGTGCAAGGTGTTGGGGAACGTCGCATGGGAAACAAAAAATTTCCTACGCTCACGCAAGACCTATCCATGGTGATGAGCATCTATGAGAGGGAGAGTGGATCTACATACACTTGTAGATCGCTAAGCGGGAAGCGTTAAGAAACGCGGTTGGTGTAGTCAAACGTCTTCACGATCCAAATCTCCGAGCATCCCGCGATCCAATCACGATCCGTCCCGATCAAGCACCGAACGGACGGCACCTCCGCGTTTAGCACACGTACAGCTTGATGACGATCTCCGCCTTCTTGATCCAGAAAGAGGGAGTGGAGAGGTAGACGAGTTCTCCGGCACCGTGACGGGGCCACGACGATGGTGGTGGAGCAATTCCGGCAGGGCTTCGCCTAAGCACTGTAGAAAACCGATCTAGAGGAGAAACTATGCACTAGAGGGACGGGTAGCACATGGCTGAAAATCTAGTGCAAAAACCCTAAAACCTCTAGTATATATAAGAGGAAGGGAGGAGGAGGCTTGGCCCAAGGGCCAAGCCATCTAGACTTCGGCCGAACCAAGAGGAGAGGAGGATTCCTCCTCCAATCCTAGTAGGACTAGGACTCCTCCTTATTTTGGCCTTTTTGCCTTTTCCCACCTTTTTCTCTTTGGGATTTTCTTCCCAGCTGCATGGGCCTTGTGTGGGACTTCCACCAGCCCACTAAGGTCTGGTATTCACTCTCCCACAGCCCATGTAGCCTCTTGGGTCGAAATACACCTCCCGATGGTCTCCTGGTACACTACCGGCACTCCCGCAACACTATCGATGAGCCCGAAACTTTTCCGGCAACCAAATTAGGACTTCCTATATATCAATCTTTACCTCCGGACCATTACGGAGCTCCTCGTGACGTCGGGGATCTCATCCGGGACTCCGAACAACCTTCGTTCACCACCATGCATAACTCTATACTATCGAAACGTCACCAAACCTTAAGTGTGCAGACCCTGCGGGTTCGAGAACTATGTAGACATGACCGAGAGACCTCTACGGTCAATAACCAATAGCGGGACCTGGAGGCCGACATTAGTTCCTACATATTCTACGAAGATCTTTATCGGTCGAACCTCTATCTCAAGGATTCAGTTAATCTCGTATGATGTTCCCTTTGTTCTTCGGTATGTTACTTGCCCAAGATTCGATCGTCGGTATCTCCATACCTAGTTCAACCTCATTAACGGCAAGTCTCTTTACTTGTTCCGTAATACAAAATCCCGTGAATAACACTTAGTCACATTGCTTGCAAGGCTTATTGTGATGTTGTATTACCGAGTCCCAGCTTAGGTCTTCTATCTTTAGCCCCAGCTTACGCATCGTCTCGATGTAAAGGATGTTGATGCTGCTGCCACCATCTACCAGCACCCGTGGAAAGCGGCAGGTGCGCTTCTCGGTGGCGATGGTGGGGTCGAGGACCAGGGCGTAGCTGCCGGGGCTTGACATCATGGCCGTATGATCCGCCTGGCTCCAGGTGACCGGCTTCTCCGACGAGTGCATGAACCGGGGAGTTGTCGGCATGGTGGCGTTCACCTCACGATGGAGCCAGCGTTGAGCATGTTTGCTCGTCTCTTCACTGGTGAAGACGACGTAGCAACCATCCTGGTTGGGGAATTGGTCATGAAGACGACCGTCGTTTTGGGCCGGAGCCGGAGCCAGCGCCGGGGCGATGGCTGGGGCCAGGGCTGGCACGTGGGCAGGTGGCGCAGGATGAGCCGGAAGGCCGCCCCCCGGGCCAATCTCTATGAGAAGCTGCACTACCGGAGCGTGTGCGTATAGGGTTTGGCCCCTGAGTGGTTTTTCCAGGGGAGGTCGAGCATCTACTTGAAGGTGAGCTTCGGCTGCCAGGCAGCCTTGCCAGTGCGCTGGCGCTGGCTGGAAGACTAGGCATTCGGCTCCTGCTCCTCGATGGTGGTGACCTGTCGGCTCCCATAGCGGGGATCCAGCTGGTCGTTCTTGCAATTGTTGTTCTGCGGCTGCCGGTTGTCGGCAGCCGGCCGGGACGTTACCGGTGTCGTCGTCGCCTTGGCGGGCGGGGTCGTCTTGACCCGGATGGCTGAATCAGCCGTGGCGTACTTGTCCGCCTTGGTCATGAGCTTGGCGAGTGTAGCCGGTTCGGAGCACAGAAGCTTGTGCTTGAGGGGGGTGCCGGCTCGACAACCTTCGATGAAGTACTGTATGGCTTGTACCTCGTGCACCCCCTCACAAGAGTTGCGGAGCTCGGTCCACCGAGTGAGTTAGTCGCGAAGGGACTCCCCTGGCCCCTGAATGCACATGGCGAGTTCACGCGGGCGGCCAGGCTGCTTGTAGGTGTCGGTGAAGTTGCGGACGAAGGCTTCTTCAAAGTCTGTCCCGGTGTTGATGCTGCCGGCCGCTAGGCTGTTGAGCCAGGTGCGGGCCGAGCCGGTCAGCATGAGGGGAGCATAGTGAACGGCTATGCGCTTATTCCCCCTGGCGATGCCGACCGCGGTGGTGTAGTCGACCAACCAGTCCTCGGTCTTGGTGGCCCTGTTGTACTTCGGGGTGTCTTGGGGAAGCGTGAAGCCGGTTGGGAACGGCTCGTTGCGGATCCGAGGGCCGAAATAGGCCGGGCTAATCGAGCGCTCCTCTTCGAGGAGGACAGACTGCGCGAGCTGGTCGATGCGGTTGCGGGCGTCGTTCTCGCTGCGGGGGACGCGTGGCCCGATCCGGGCCGAGAGCTTGGGGCGGATGACGGGCGGAACCGATCGTTTCGGCTCATGCCGCGGGGGAGGAGTGTGCCCGCGACTACGCCGACTGCCGACAGCTGGCGCCTCGTGGCGGCCGCTACGAGGCGGGATGTTGGTGCGTCGGGTGTTAATAGTCGGCTGCTCGCTCCTCGGCAGCTGAGAGGGCCGGGGGTTGCTTGCCTCGACCCGGCGGCCGAAGATGCGAGGGGAGCAGGAGTGCCGAGCCGGCTAACGGCCAGCAGTCCCCGTGCCCTCGTGCTCGGGCCAGGGGCCTTCGGAGGTGGCACGGACAGCCACAAGCAGATGTTGTTGCGTGTCAGCAGGGTCGATGAGGTCCTTGATGTGACGCTCGCGGGCAGCATGTTCTTCACCCTCCAAGGTAGCCAAATCCTCGTAGGCTACCTTGAGGGCCCGTAGGTTGGCTGTGGGGGTGTCGTAGACGGGCATCTTGCCGGCCAGGATCTCGGCGACCACGCGACTGCGATCACGCACAGCCCCACACCGGCTGGGCTCAATGCCAGCAGGGGTGAGACCATAGGCAGAAGTGTATTCCCGCTGGGCGGCCTCCATGCGGCGCTGCATTACCGCGAGGGCGGTGGCGTCCTCGCACAGGACGCAACAAGCCGCCTTGAGCTCGGCCGCGGTGGCATTGGGGTTTGCTGTCGGGGCAATAGGGGTGCTCAAGCCCCGAAGGGCCGCACCGAGCGGGTCGAAGGTGCCGACGCGGGTCGCGGCGGCATTAACCTCGGCCCACGCACATCCGGAGGAGGTGGAGGAGACGATGGCCATTGCCCCCACCCGATCGTGGGAGCTGCTGGACTAGGTCGCAGCACGTGCGCCCATAGCCGTGGGCGAACTGGCGAAGACGAGCACCTAGCTGGGGTACTCGTCGGCGGCCGGAGCTTCGGCGAGGCTGAGCCTGCCGAAATGCTCGGTGAGCGCATCGATGTCGTGCATGAGGTCAATGGAGCTGCCCACAGGGCATGCCGGAGCAAGACCCATGAGCCCGCGGTTTCGCCTGGACGTGCGGCAACGGCGGGGAATGGCGAGGGGTCCCGCCCGGAGCATGAATCCAACCGGCGCCACGTACGGCCCCATGGTGGGCGCCAACTGTCGTCATTTTCTCACAACAGATGCCATGGGTAGTCTTATCATAGGTGGCTGGGGCTGGAGGATGCCAACAGGCTCCGGGAGTGATATTAGGTACAAGCGGTGGTGACACACGATGTACCCAGGTTCAGGGCCCTTCGTGGGAGGTAATACCCCTAGTCCTGCTTGGTCTAGTTTGATGGATGGGTGTGTTTACAGGGTTGCTCCTGGAGCTAAGTCTAGAGGAGGAAGAGGGAGCAGCCGGCTCACCTTCCTCCGCTACCAAGTGTGAGATGCGGGAAGTGTCCCGTGGGTGTGTGCGTGAGAGTTGTCTGTCCTCGTTGCATGGGGGGCTCGGGTTTTTTTAGGCCAACCCCTCGGATTACAATATTCCTAAGGTACAAAGGTGTGGGGACCTGGCTGGCAGCCTCTCTGGCTGACCAGGGGGTCCTTCCCTTCGAGCCATCTCGTCGCTCATAGGGTCCACCGGTTGTGCGGTTCCGTCGCCTGCTAGGCCCGCCAGCCGGCTCTGAGATTGGCCCTCGCCCACCTGCCGCGGCACGGTCCGCCCAGGAGGCGTCGTCTAGTGCTAGTCGGCCGAAGTCTCCGGTACGGCCGGCTGTACTGTAGCCACGCTGGGACAGGTAATCGAGTGGGCAGGGTGTGTCGGCACTGTTTCCCCGCCCGGTCGCACTCACCAAGGTCATCGGCCTGGACGGCCGGACTGTAGCCATGCGCACCCGTGCGTCAGCGGCCACTGTGGCTACAATGTTGCCTGTCGTGGCAGTCATGTCGTGTTGCTGTACCTGTGCACAGAGGGACGATACATTGCATGTCCGCCCCAGGGTCAATGGAGGAGGTGGCCTGGAGGCAGCCAGCCGCGCCCAGTCGGCCGGGGGCCGAGCCGGCTCCTCGACCAGCCGTCCGCGGGCCAGCCGGCGATCGGTACAGCCGAATGTGCTCCAGACGGTCGCATACTTTTTCTTCGAAGCGGGGAGGGGAACCCCGTTGCTTTGGCCTACCCAGGGGTAATAACCTCGTCAATAAGTAGGTTGTTAGTTCAAGTAAGAACAACACCTTAGCACCGGTCCACCCACATATCAAATTATCAAAGTAGCGAAACAAATCAAACCAACATGATGAAAGTGACTAGATGAAATTCCTGTGTACCCTTAGTTACACTTTGCTTACATGAGAGATAGCTTTGGAATGTCCTTTGCCACAAAAGGATTGGGCTATCTTGTTGCATGATGTCTACTACACAACTTGTTCTTGTAGACTCGTGTAGGGCCTCCAAGCGCAGAGTTTTGTAGGACAGTAGCAATTTCCCCTCAAGTGGATGACCTAAGGTTTATCAATCCATGGGAGGTGTAGGATGAAGATGGTCTCTCTCAAACAACCCTACAATAAAATACAAGAAATCTCTTGTGTCCCCGACACACCCAATACAATGGCAAATTGTATAGGTGAACTAGTTCGACGAAGAGGTAGTGACACAAGTGTAGTAATGATAGTAGATATTGGTTTTTGTAATAGTAACGATAAAATATAGCAAGGTAAAAAGTAACAAAAGTGAGCACAAACAGTATTGCAATGCTTGAAAACAAGGCCTACGGTCCGTACTTTCGCTAGTGCAATCTCACAACAATGCTAATATAACTGGATCACATAACTATCCCTCAACGTGCAACGAATAATCACTCAAATGTTCTTATCTAGCGGAGAGCATAAGAAGAAATTGTTTGTAGGGTACGAAACCACCTTAAAGTTATCCTTTCATCTCGATCTATCCAAGAATTTGTACTAAAATAACCAAGTTATCCTTTCCGATCTATCTATCTATGAGTTCGCACTAGAATAACACCATATGATACACATCAACCAACTCTAATGTCACCTAGATACTCCAATGTCACCACAAGTATCCATGAGTTAATTATACGGTACGCATCAAACAATTTCCAATTCATAATACTCAATCCAAAACAAAGACCTCAAAGAGTGCCCCAAGATTTCTAACGAAGAAGCTAGGACAAGAACGTGTATCAACCCCTATGCATAGATTACCCCAATGTCACCTCGGGAATCCACAAGTTGAGTACCAAGACATAGATCAAGTGAATCACTTGAATACCAAAATGTCACTATGGGTATCCGCATGCAAGACTGTTGGGGAACGTTGCATGGGAAACAAAAAAATTCCTACGCACACGTAGATCTATCCATGGTGATGAGCATCTACAAGAGGGAGAGTGGATCTACATACCCTTGTAGATCGCTAAGCGGGAAGCGTTAAGAAACGTAGTTGGTGTAGTCGAACGTCTTCACGATCCAAATCGCCGTGCGTCCCGCGATCCGATCACGATCCGTCCCGCGATCCAATCACGATCCGTCCCACGAACTTGATCACGATTCGTCCCACGAGCTTGATCACGATCCTTCCGATCTAGCGCCGAACGGACGGCACCTCCGCATTCAACACACGTACAGCTTGATGATGATCTCCGCCGTCTTGATCCAGCAAGAAGGAGCGGAGAGGAATAAGAGTTCTCCTGCAGCGTGATGGTGCTCCGGTGATGGTGGTGGAGCTATTCCGGCAGGGCTTCGCCTAAGCACTGCAGAAATCCGATCTAGAGGAGAAACTATGCACTAGAGGGTAGGGTTGCACGTGGCTGAAACTCTTGTCCAAAAACCCTAAAACCCTCTAGTATATATAGGCGGAGAGGAGGAGAGGAGGCAGCCTTGGCTTCCAAGCCAATCTGGTTCGGCCGAACTAGGAGGGAGGAGTCCACCTCCTCCACTCCTAGTAGGATTAGGACTCCTTCCTTATTTTTTCCCTTTTTTGCCATTTTCCACCTTTTTCCTTTTGGGCTTTTCTTCCCAGCCGCATGGGCCTTGTGTGGGACTTCCACCAGCCCAAAAAGGTCTGGTATTCACTCTCCCACATCCCATGAGGCCTCTTGGGTCGAAATACCCCTCCCGGTGGTCTCCCGGTACACTACCGGCACTCCCGGTACACTACCGATGAGCCCGAAACTTTTCCGGCGACCAAAACAAGACTTTCTATATATGAATCTTTACCTCCGGACCATTCCAGAGCTCCTCGTAACATCCAGGATCTCATCCGGGACTCCGAACAACCTTAGGTCACCACCATACATAACTCTATACTACCGAAATGTCACCAAACCTTAAGTGTGCAGACCCTGCGGGTTAGAGAACTATGTAGACATGACCGAGACACCTCTACCGTAAATAACCAATAGCGGGACTTGGATGCCCATATTGGTTCCTACATATTCTACGAAGATCTTTATCGGTTGAACCTCTATGTCAAGGATTCAGTTAATCCCGTATGATGTTCCCTTTGTTCTTCGGTATGTTACTCGCCAGAGATTCGATCGTCGGTATCTTCATACCTAGTTCAACCTCGTTACTGGAAAGTCTCTTTACTTGTTCCATAATACATTATCCCTTGACTAACACTTAGACACATTGCTTTCAAGGCTCATTGTGATGTTGTATTACCGAGTGGGCCCTGAGATACCTCTCCGTCACACAGAGTAACAAATCCCAGTCTTGATCCATGCCAACTCAACAGACACCCTCAGAGATACCTGTAGAGTACCTTTATAGTCACCCAGTTACGTTGCAACGTTTGATACACATAAGACACTCCTCCGATGTTCGTGAGTTGCATGATCTCATGGTCATAGGAACACATACTTGACATGCAGAAAACAGTAGCAATAAACAGACACGATCATATGCTACGGTTGTAGTTTGGGTCTTGTCCATCACATCATTCTCCTAATGATGTGATCTCATTATCAAATGACATCACATGTCATAGGCTAGGAAACCTTGACCATCATTAATCAACGACCTAGTTAACTAGAGGCATACTAGGGACAAAGTGTTGTCTATTTACCCACACATGTAATGTGTTTCCAATTAATACAATTATAGCATGGATAATAAACGATTATCATGAACAAGGAAATATAATAATAAACACTTTATTTATTGCCTCTAGGGCATATTTCCAACAGTCTCCCACTTGCACTAGAGTCAATAATCTAGCTCACATCACTATGTGATTTACATTGTAGAATCGAACACCCATGCAGTTCTGGTGTTGATCATGTTTAGCCCTTGGAAGAGGTTTAGTCAACAGGTCTAGAACATTCAGATCCATGTGCACTTTGCAAATATTTATGTCCTTCTCCTTGATGTAATCGCGGATGGAGTTGAAGCGTCGCTTTATGTGCCTGGTCTTCTTGTGAAACCTTGGTTCCTTGGCCACAGCAATGGCACCAGTATTGTCACAGAACAGGTTCATTGGATTCAGTGCATTGGGCACTACTCCAAGATCTGTCATGAACTGCTTCATCTAGACACCTTCCTTCGCCGCCTCTGAGGCTGCGATGTACTCCACTTCACATGTAGAATCGGCTACCACGCTTTGCTTGGAACTGCACCAGCTTACCGCTCCCCCGTTGAGAACAAATACGTATCCGGTTTGTGACTTAGAGTCATCTGGATCGGTGTCAAAGCTTGCATCGACGCAACCCTTTACGACGAGCTCTTCATCACCTCCATAAACGAGAAACATTTCCTTAGTCCTTTTCAAGTACTTAAGGATATCCTTGACCACTGCCCAGTGTTCCATTCCAGGATCACTTTGAAACCTTCCGGCCATACTTATGGCAAGGCTGACATCAGGTCTTGTGCACAGCATTGCATACATGATAGAGCCTATGGCTGAAGCATAAGGGATGGCACTCATCTTTTCTCTATCTTCTGCAGTCACTGGGCATTGAGTCTTACTCAACTTCACACCTTGTAAGACAGGTAAGAACCCCTTCTTGGACTGATCCATTTTGAACTTCTTCAAAACTTTATCAAGGTATGTGCTCTGTGAAAGTGCTATCAATGTTTCGATCTATCTCTATAGATCTTAATGCCTAATATGAAAGCAGCTTCTCCTAGGTCCTTCATTGAAAAACTCTTGTTCAAATATTCCTTCACGCTTTCCAGCATTTCTATATTATTTTCAATAAGCAATATGGCATCCACATATAATATTAGAAACGCTATAGAGCTCCCACTCACTTTCTTGTAAATACAAGCTTCTCCATAAACTTGTATAAACTCAAACGCTTTGATCACCTCATCAAAATGCTTATTCCAACTCCGAGATGCTTGCACCAGCCCATAAATGGATCGCTGGAGTTTGCAAACTTTGTCAGCATTCTCTGGATCAACAAAACCTTCTGGTTGCATCATATACAACTCTTCCTCAAGGAAACCATCGAGGAATGTTGTTTTGACATCCATCTGCCAAATTTCATAGTCGAAATAAGCAGCTATTGCCAACATGATTCTGACAGACTTAAGCATCGCTACTGGTGAGAAGGTCTCATCATAGTCAACTCCTTGAACTTGTGAAAACCCTTTGCCACAAGTCGAGGTTTATAGACGGTGACATTACCGTCCGCGTCTATCTTCTTCTTAAAGATCCATTTGTTCTGAATGGCCTTTCGCCCTTCAGGTAATACTTCCAAAGTCCATACTTTGTTTTCATACATGGATCCCATCTCGGATTTCATGGCCTCTAACCATTTCTCGGAATCCGAGCCCATCACTGCTCCTCCATAGCTCGTAGGTTCATTGTTGTCCAACAACATGACCTCCAAGACAGAGTTTTCGTACCACTCAGGAGTAGTATGCGGCCTTGTCGACCTACGAGGTTCAATAGTAGCTTGATCCAAAGTTCATGATCATCATCATTAACTTCCTCTTCTACCGTTGTAGGTTCCATAGAAACATGTTTCTGCGCTGCGCTACTTTCTGGTTAAAGTAAAGGTTCAATAACCTCATCGAGCTCTATTTTCCTACCACTCAATTTTTTCTCGAGAAACTCTTTCTCAAGAAATGTTTTGTTCTTAGCGACAAACACTTTGCCTTCGGATCTGAGATAGAAGGTATACCCGACTGTCTCTTTCGGGTATCCTATGAAGACGCATTTCTCCGCTTTGGGTTCCAGCTTTTCAGGCTGAAGCTTTTTGACATAAGCATCACATCCCCAAACTTTAAGAAACGACAACTTTGGCCTCTTGCCAAACCATAGTTCATATGGTGTCGTCTCAACGGATTTCGATGGTGCCCTATTTAAAGTGAATGCAGCTGTCTCTAATGCATAACCCTAACACGATAGTGGCAAATCAGCAAGAGACATCATAGAACGCAACATATCTAATAAGGTTCGATTACGACGTTCGGACACACCATTACGCTATGGTGTTCCGGGCAGTGTCAACTGTGAAACAACTCCACACTGTCTTAAGTGACTGCCAAACTCATAACTCAGATATTCACCTCCTCGATCAGATCGCAGGAATTTAATCTTCTTGTTACGATGATTCTCAACTTCACTCTGAAATTTCTTGAACTTTTCAAACATTTCAGACTTGTGTTTCATCAAGTAAATATACCCATATCTACTTAAGTCATCAGTGAAGGTGAGAAAATAATGATATCCACCACGCGCTGTAACATTCATTGGACCACACACATCAGTATGTATGATTTCCAATAAGTCACACGCCCGTTCCATTGTTCCAATGAATGGCGTTTTAGTCATCTTGCCCATGAGGCATGGTTCACATGTGTCAAGTGATTCAAAATCAAGTGACTCCAAAAGTCCATCAGCATGGAGCTTCCTCGTGTGTTTTACACCAATATGACCTAAACGGCAGTGCCACAAGAAAGTGGTAGTATCATTATAAACTCTACATCTTTTGGCATCAATGTTATGAACATGTGTGTCATCACTATCAAGATTCAATATGAATAAACCCCTAACATTGGGTGCATGACCATAAAAGATATTACTCATATAAATAGAACAACCTTTATTCTCTGATTTAAATGAGTAACCGTCTCGCAATAAACAAGATCCAGATATAATGTTCATGCTTAACGCATGCACTAAATAACAATTATTCAGGTTCATCACTAATCCTGATGGTAATCGAAGAGAGAGCGTGCCGACGGCGATCACATCAACCTTGGAACCATTTCCCACGCGCGTCGTCACTTCGTCCTTTGCCAGCCTTCATTTATTCCGTAGTGCCTGCTTTGAGTTGCAAATGTGAGCAACCAAACCGGTAGCAAATACCCAGGCACTACTACGAGAGCTAGTAAGGTAAACATCAATAACATGTATATCATATATACCTTGTTTGTCGTTGGCCGCCTTCTTGTTAGCAAGGTACTTGGGGCAGTTCTGCTTCCAGTGACCAGTTCCCTTCTAATGAAAGCACTCAGTTTCTGGCTTGGGTCCATGCTTGGGCTTCTTTACAGGAGTAGCAACTGCTTTGCCATCCTTCTTGGTTTTACCCTTCTTGCCCTTGCCCTTGACCTTGCCATTTTTCTTGAAACTAGTGGTTTTATTGACCATCAACACTTGATGTTCTTTCTGGATTTCAGACTCAGCGACTTTTAGCATCGCAAATAGCTCGGCGACTGACTTGTTCATCCCGTGCATGTTATAGTTCATCACAAAGCTCTTGTAACTAGGCGGCAGTGATTGAAGAACTCTGTCAGTGATCGCCTCTGGCAGAAGGGCAATTCCCAACTCCACTAGATGAGTTGAATACCCAGACATCCTGAGTATATTTTCACTGATAGACCCATTCTCCTCCATCTTGCAAGCATAGAACTTATCGGAGGTTTCATACCTCTCGATCCGGGCATTCTTCTGAAAGATAAACTTCAACTCCTGGAACATCTCATATGCTCCATGACGTTCAAAACGTCTTTGAAGTCCCGGTTCTAATCCATACAATATTGCACACTGAACTATTGAGTAATCTCCAGTACGTGCCTCCCAAGCGTTCTTAACGTCTTCGGAGGTCATGTCTTCTGGTTGGTCACCAAGCGGTGCATCAAGGACATATGATTTCTAGGAAGCCGTGAGGATAATCCTCAGATTACGGGCCCAGTCAACAAAGTTACTTCCATTATCTTTCAACTTAGCTTTCTCTAGCAACGCATTAAAATTCAGGGGTGCTACTGCACGAGCCATTGATCTACAACATAAATATGCAAAGTTTACTTAGACTATTGTTCAAGATAATGAGTTTAGTTAATCAAATTAATAAAGCTCCCACTCAAATTGACATCCCTCAGGTCATCTGAGTGTCACATGATCCAAATCCACCAACTCAAGTCTGATCATCACGTGAGTTGAGGTGGCTTCAATGGTGAACATCATTATGTTGATCATATCTACTATATGACTCATGTTCAACCTTTCGGTCTCTTGTGTTCCGAGGCCATGTCTGTACATGCTAGGCTCGTCAAGTTTAACCCGAGTGTTCTGCATGTGCAACACTGGCTTGCACCCGTTGTATGTGAACGTAGAGTCTATCACACCCGATCATCACGTGTTGTCTCAACACGACGAACTTTCGCAACGGTGCACACTCGGGGAGAACATAATTTATCTTGAAATTAAGTGAGGGATCACCTTATAATGATACCGTCGTCCTAAGCAAAATAAGGTGCATAAAAGGATTAACATCACATGCAAATCATAAGTGACATGATATGGCCATGAACTTGTGCTTTTGATCTCCATCTTGAAAGCACCGGCATGATCTCCGTCGTCACCGGCAAGACACCATGATCTCCATCATCTTGATCTCCATCAACGTGTCGCCATCGGGGTTGTCGCGCCCAACATACTTCTACTACTATTCTTACCGTTTAGCGATAAAGTAAAGCATTACATAGCTCTTAATGATTGACACACAGGTCATACAATAATTAAACACAACCCTATGGATCCTGCCGGTTGCCGTACTCATCGACATGCAAGTCGTGATAATCTATACATCACATGACCATCTCATACATCACATATATAACATCATGTAATTGGCCATATCACATCACAACATACCCTCCAAAAACAAGTTAGACGTCCTCTAATTGTTGTTGCATGTTTTACGTGGCTGCTATGGGTATCTAGCAAGAACAATTTTCATCTACGCAAAAACCACAACGGTGATACACTAGTTGCTTTTCAACCTTATCAAGGACCGCCTTTGTCGAATCCGATCCAACTAAAGTGAGAGAAACTGGCACCCGCAAGCCATCTATACAACAAGTTGCGGTCGAGGGAACCGGTCTCTCGTAAGCGTACGAGTAATGTTGGTTCGGGCCGCTTCATCTCACAATACCGCTGAACCAAAATCCGACCAAGGGAGGAAGCAATCTAGGCATCAACACCCACAAACCTTTTGTGTTCTACTCGAGATCTCATCTACACATAGACCTAGCTCATGATGCCACTGTTGGGGAACGTTGCATGGGAAACAAAAAAATTCCTACGCACACTCAGATCTATCCATGGTGATGAGCATCTATGAGAGGGAGAGTGGATCTACATACCCTTGTAGATCGCTAAGCAGGAAGCGTTAAGAAACGCGGTTGGTGTAGTCGAACGTCTTCGCCATCCAAATCGTCATGCGTCCCGTGATCCAATCACGATCCGTCCTGTGATCCAATCACAATCCGTCCCGCGAACTTGATCACGATCCGTCCCACGAGCTTGATCACGATCCTTCCGATCTAGCGCCAAACGGACGGCACCTCCGCGTTCAGCACACGTACAGCTTGATGACGATCTCCACCGTCTTGATCCAGAAAGAAGGAGCGGAGAGGAAGAAGAGTTCTCTGGCAGCGTGACGGCGCTCCGATGATGGTGGTGGAGCTATTCCGGCAAGGGTTTGCCTAAGCACTGCAGAAATCCGATGTAGAGGAGAAACTATGCACTAGAGGGTAGGGTTGCACGTGGCTGAAGATCTTGTCCAAAAACCCTAAAACCCTCTAGTATATATAGGAGGAGAGGAGGAGAGGAGGCAGCCCTGGCTTCCAAGCCAATATGGTTCGGCCGAACTAGGAGGGAGGAGTCCACCTCCTGCACTCCTAGTAGGATTAGGACTCCTTCCTTATTTTCCCTTTTTTGCCTTTTCCACCTTTTTCCTTTTGGGCTTTTCTTCCCAGTCGCATGGGCCTTGTGTGGGACTTCCACCAGCCCACAAAGGGCTGGTATTCACTCTCCCACAGCCCATGAAGCCTCTTGGGTCGAAATACCCCTCCCGGTGGTCTCCCGGTACACTACCGGCACTCCCGGTACACTACCGATGAGCCCGAAACTTTTCCGGTGACCAAAACAGGACTTCCTATATATGAATCTTTACCTCTGGACCATTCCGGAGCTCCTCGTGATGTCCGGGATCTCATCCGGGACTCCGAACAACCTTCAGTCACCATACATAACTCTATACTACCGAAACGTCACCAAACCTTAAGTGTGCAGACCCTGCGGGTTCGAGAACTATGTAGACATGACCGAGACACCTCTACGGTCAATAACCAATAGCGGGACCTAGATGCCCATATTGGTTCCGACATATTCTATGAAGATCTTTATCGGTTGAACCTCTATGTCAAGGATTCAGTTAATCCCGTATGATGTTCCCTTTGTTCTTCGGTATGTTACTCGCCCGAGATTCGATCGTTGGTATCTTCATACCTAGTTCAACCTCGTTACTGGCAAGTCTCTTTACTCGTTCCGTAATACAAGATCCCGTGACTAACACTTAGACACATTGCTTGCAAGGCTCATTGTGATGTTGTATTACCGAGTGGGCCCTGAGATACCTCTCCGTTACACAGAGTAACAAATCCCAGTCTTGATCCATGCCAACTCAACAGACACCCTCGGAGATACTTGTAGAGCACCTTTATAGAAACCCAGTTACGTTGCGACGTTTGATACACACAAGGCACTCCTCCGATGTTCGTGAGTTGCATGATCTCATGGTCATAGGAACACATACTTGACATGCAGAAAACAGTAGCAATAAACTGACACGATCATATGCTACGTTTGTAGTTTGGGTCTTGTCCATCACATCATTCTCCTAATGATGTGATCCTGTTATCAAATGACATCACATGTCAATGGCTAGGAAACCTTGACCATCTTTGATCAACGAGCTAGTTAACTAGAGGCATACTAGGGACAAAGTGTTGTCTATTTACCCACACATGTAATGTGTTTCCAATTAATACAATTATAGCATGGATAATAAACGATTATCATGAACAAGGAAATATAATAATAAACACTTTATTTATTGCCTCTAGGGCATATTTCCAACAACACTTGATCAAGTGAATCACTTCAATACCAAAATGTCACTATGGGTATCCGCATGCAAGACATATATCAAGTGTTCTCAAATCCAATATTCAATCCAACATAACGAAATCTCAAAGGGAAAACTCAATTCGTCACAACAAGATAGAGAGGGAAACACACCATATGATCCAACTATATTAACAAAGCCTGTGATACATCAAGATCGTGCCATCTCAAGAACAAGAGAGAGAGAGAGATTGAACACATAGCTACTGGTACAAACCATCAGCCCCGAGGGTGGACTACTCCCTTCTCATCATGGCCTCCTCCGAGATGATGAAGATGGCCACCGGAGATGATCTACCCTCTCCGTTAGGGTACTGGAACGCCTCCAGATTGGTTTTTCGTCGATACAGAGAGTTGCGGCGGCATTACGAGGAGTCTAGGGTTATTTTTAATGGTTTCTATATTTATAGGAATTTTTGGTGTTGGTTTCACACGAAGGTGGGACATGAGGTGAGCACGCTCCACCAGGGCATGGTTTGGGGGCCTAGTGTCGGTGTCAAAACCGGCGGATCTCGGGTAGGGGCCCGAACTGTGAGACTAGAATCGTTGATAACAGGAGACGAAGGGGACACAAATTTACCCAGGTTCGGGCCGTCCAATGGAGGTAATACCCTACGTCCTTATTGGTTGTATTGATGGTATGGGGCGTTACAGAGTTGATCTACCTCGAGATCGAATAGCTAACCCTAGATGAGTTATTTTGTCCCTACAGCCTAAAACCCTTCGGCTTATAGAGACGCCGGGGGTACCTAGGTTTTACACATGGTCGGTTACATACCAAAGAGAAAAACATGCCTATTCTCTACATCAAACGTGGAGCACAAGCCATACTTCCCGAAGCTTCCATCTTGGAGATAAGGTCTTCAATTAGTCCGGTGTTCAGTAAGTCGCCCATAAAGTCCAGCCCATAGAAATAGGTCGGCCTCCCGAAGACCCCCTAATCCAGGACTCCCTCAGTAGCCCCTGAACTTGCCTCCAATGCCAAGGGTCTCAGCTTCCATTGATTCACACGATCAGAGTCTTCAGCTTGTGAGGTGAGTTCTGTCTGCTGAACTTAGTTCGGCCTCTGATGACAAGTAGCCTTCCGAATAGGGGCGCGTCCGAACACTGTGAATAGGTCGGTCTTGAAGGCCAAACGTCAAGGGGCAAGATGAAGTATACCGACAACCTCTCCGACGAAAGGTCACAGCCCACAATGACTGCTAGGCTAGTTACAAAAGCTTGAATCACGGTTCGAGGCAGTTTTAATCAACACGACCTACCGACGTGATGATCGTACCACATTTTACATGGGATATGTTTAATCATGTGCGTGCAACGTCTCGCATGTCTCGGGAAGTGGAGAGATTCACGGCGCAGCGAGGGGAGTCCAAATCGATAAGCCTCATAAAAGGGGAAGAAAACCCCAAAGCCTATTCACGCTCCCCATTCGCCTTCTCTGCCTTACATTCCTCTGTGCCTCCGAAGCATAGATCTAGATCTTCCGCCTCCCACCTCCAAGCTCATCAATGGCGGGCTCTGGCTCCAACGGCCAGTGGGAGGCCTCCACGGTCACCGATAAGGACATTCAGGACCTCAAGAGGGTCGGATACCTCCCCGCCGATATCCCTCACCACGCGCCAGAGGAGGGCCAAGTGATCCCCACCCCCAAGCCAAGCGAAAGGGTGGTCTTCATCCCCCACTTCTTTAGGGGGTTGAGCTTTCCACTCCACCCCTTCGTCAGGGGGCTGATGTTCTTCTACGGCCTCGACTTCCACGACCTCCCGCCGAACTCCTTCATGAATATATCGGCGTTCATCCTTGTCTGCGAGGATTTCCTGTGGGTCGAGCCACACTTAGGGCCTTGGCTCCAAGTGTTCAACGTCAAGCCCAAGTGTGTCGACGGCAAGCACGTTGATTGCAGCGGGGCTGTCATCGGCAAGCTCACCCGTGTCGTGTGGCCGTTGGGCACCTTCATCGACACCATCAAGGTGTGGCAGAAGGAGTGGTTCTAAATCACCGAGCTGCAAGAAGAAGGTCAGCATCCCCCTGCCGCGTTCAAGTATGCCCCCCCTCACCAGATTGGCTTCATGGATAGGGGGTCCTCGGGTAGCCGACCTTGATGAGGAGGCATTTGTCTCCCTGGACCAGTCTCTGACTGGTCCCTGATGCGAAGGCCGCCCCGGACTCCCTCACCTGGCGCGCCCTGGTGGAGGGTGGCCACCTCGTGACTCTTCTAGCCCTCCCCTGAAGCGTCTAGTGCCTCTTTTGTTCCAAAAAATCGTCAAAAAGTTTCGGGCGATTCCCAGAACTTTCATTTTCTGCAGAAAAACAACACCAAGATAGTTCTATTGAAAACAACGTCAGTCTGGGTTGGTTCTAAATAAATCATATAAAGTGCATCAAAACCATATAAAAGTACTGTAAACATAGGTGAATATGGCATGAATACTTCAAAAATATCGATACATTGGAGACATATCAGCACCCCCAAGCTTAATTCCTACTCGTCCTCGAGTAGGTAAATGATAAAAGAAATAATTTATGAAGTGTGAATGCTAGCATAGTGCATAAGTTTGATCAATGGTAATTTCAATCACTTTTCCTAGCATCATAACATCAACTCTTTCTTATAGAACTCATAATGATAAAGTAATAATCAATTCACATGTTATGGTTCAAACAATGAATTCTCTTGAAACTTAACAACCTATGTTCTTAGTCACCAAACAATTGCACTTCAACTTATTCTCAATAAAGTCTAAGTAAGAGCTTCACATACTCAATCATCATATAGTCCTCTATGATTACTAGTACTCAAAGCATATTTTTAGAACAAATGGCATCCATCGAACACATAGAAAGATAGGGGCTTAATGTTTCGCCTCCCAACATACTTATCATAAATATAATTGTCAACAATAATAAGTCATGATCAAATATATTTTACTGGCCATATGTGCTTAGATCCTTCCCCACCACATGATGCTTGCCAACTAATAGAAGTAGGTTGGAATAAGAAGTTGATTCATCATGAAAAGTAATAACATGAAAGTAAATAGATTGTCCCTTCATGGAGGGAAGCAGGGATTTGCATATGTGCCGAAGCTCATTGTTTAAAACAGAGATAAATATAATTTTGGGAGATGCATCCTTCCTGTCAATGTTACGACCAGGAGTTATCAATATCTTCCATGTTAAACACATTAGCGGCGGTTCCCAAGCGGTAAAAGTAAAGGTTTACTCCCCCTCCACCAACAAACACACTCCATGGCAAGCTGAATCCATGGGTACCATCCATACCAACAACATTCCTGGGGGAGTTTAGTTTAATTATTTGCATTTTTTAATTTCGGGACTAGGAATCCCTATTACCGCCCCTCTCATGTAAGGACGAGTGAATAAACACTCATCATGAGAATAACCCGCTTAACATGGAAGATACTGACCGCCCCCTATCGCTTCATGAGCGGTCCTGGCACACAAAATAGATGTTCATTTGAAATTTTAGAGATGGCATAGGCAAATTTACTTGGAATGGCAGTGAAATACCATATATAGATAGGTATGGTGGACTCTCATGGAAGAAACTTGTCTCAAGGATTTGGATGCACAAGTAGTATTTCTACTTAGTATAATTTTGGGCTAGCAAAAGATCCTAAGCAAACACCACATGTTGGAGGATCCATAACAATATAACTTCTATGAAAATGTACCCAAACATAACTCATTACATTGTCTTCCTTGTCCAACTTCAACTAATTTGCTCAAGTTTGAAAATAATTAATGGGTATTCTTAGTCATAGAATATGTCCAAGATAATATATTTTTATGTGAAAGTTCTCTTCCTTATACTAATCATTCATGAAATTGCTTGTATGACCAATATTGTGATTGTCAAACTTCAATAGATTTTACTTTATAAACCAGATGTGAAGCTACTACTAAGCATAAAGCACATTAATAATTTCATATTTATGATATTTCATTTATTCACAATTTACTCATAGGATATAAGTGAAGCACAAGAGTAAACATCAAACTACTCTCAAAAGATATAAGTGAAGATCAATGAGTAGTCAAACAATTGAGTAGCTATGTGAGGACTCTCTCTCTCTCTCAATAAATATTTTAATATCTAAGTATTTTATTAAAACAACAAGCAAAATAAAAATAGCACTCCAAGAATAGCACATATCATGTGGACAAATAAAAAATTTAGGCTCATCATAGGCTAACCGATAATTGTTGATGAAGAGAGGTGGGATGCGTAGCATCCCCAAGCTTAGATGCTTGATACTTCTTGAAATATTTATTTGGGGTGCCTTGGGCATCCCCAAGCTTGAGATTTTATATCTCGTTCAATCCTCTCATATCCTAGTTTCACCTATTCTCAAAAACTCCATCCACACAAAACTTGAAAAGAACTCGTGAGATAGGTTAGTGCACATAATAATAAATCAACTCTTTATGTACTGCTAAGACAAGTTGCACAATAATTTTCAAACATCATCTACTGTTAATATCGTTTCCACAATTTATATCTACCAATATAGGTTATGAAAACTATAGGATAAATAGATAACAAAACTATGTTAACAATATGTCCACACAGAACAGTCTGTAGCAATCTATTAAACAGCGTACTTCTGTAACTCAACAAATTCTGAACATTTAGGACGTGATAAAGAATTTATATGACAACACCGTGTTAAATTTTCAGAAACTTTTATGTTCCAGTAAAATATGAAAATTCAAACACTACAGCAAAAGTTTTTGTTTTCACACAGCACACATCAAACATGTAACTCAAGCATCCTAAGACAATTCCTGGAACTTTTTATTGAAAAACAGGATTATGAATATCACCTAACATAGAAAACAAATTATAATGACGCTCCAAGCAAAACACATAATATGTGACGAATAAAAATATAGCTCCAAGTGAGATGTATCGATAATGTTGGAGATAAAAGAGGGGATGCCTTCCGGGGCATACCCAAGCTTATACGCTTGAGTCTTCCTTGGATATTACATTGGGGTTGCCTTGGGCATCCCCAAGCTTAGACGCTTGAGTCTTCCTTGGATATTACCTTGGGGTTTCCTTGGGCATCCCCAAGCTTAGACGCTTGAGTCTTCCTTGGATATTACCTTGGGGTTGTCTTGGGCATCCCCAAGCTTAGGTCCTTGCTGCTCCTTATTCACCTCATATAGGTATCTCACCCAAAACATGGAAACTTAAATCACACAAAACTTAACGGAACTTCGTAAGATGGGTTACTATAGTAAAGATAGACCATTCACTTAGCTACTGTCAAGACAAGATTCATATTTTCTCTCACATAATACCTACTTTATTCCATCATTCCCACAATTTATATTGAGCGATATAAGACATAGAAACTAGGAAACAAGAAAACTATGCATTGAAAACGGAATCTGTCAAAAACAGAACAGTCTGTAAAGATCTGAATGATCGGCATACTTCCCTGACTCTAAAAATTCTGAAAAATTATAAATACATATAAAATTTGTATATAAATCATGTGTTAAAATTTCAGAATTGTTTTATGCTCCAGTAAAATCAGATAATTCATATACTGGACGTAATTGTTTTTGTTTTTGCACAGAATCAAACAAACAAGTTTCCACACTATCCCAAAGGCTTTACTTGGCACTTTATTGAAATAAAAGACAAAAAACATTATTACTACAGTATATTAATCATGTTAACACACAAAAACGGAAATTAAAAGTGTTGGTTTGTCTCCCAAGAAGCACTTTTCTTTAATGCCTTTTAGCTAGGCATGATGATTTCAATGATGCTCGTATAGGAATAGTAGTAATTGAAACATGCAACAGAGCATCATGAATCTCATGACAAGCACATTTAAGTCTAACCCACTTCCTATGCATAGGGATTTTGGTTTATGGGAGCATGAATCAACTAGCATAGGAAGGCAAAACAAGCATAACTTCAAAACTTTGAACACATAGGGGGGAAACTTGATATTATTGCAATTACGACAAGCATAGGTTCCTCCCTCATAATAATTTTCAGTAGCATCATGAAGTAATTCAACAATGTAAATATCACATAAAGCATTCTTTTCATGATCTACAACCATAGAAAAATTATTACTCTCCACATAAACAAACTTCTTCTCATTCATAATAATGGTAGCAAACTCAACAAAATAACTATCATGTGACACTTGATTGACATAACCACAATGAATATTAAAATCATGATAACAAGTTTCATGGTTGTCATTACTCTTTATAGCATACATGTCATCACAATAATCATCATACATAGGAGGCATGCTATCATCATAATAGTTTTGCTCATCAAAACTTGGGGGCCTAAAAATATCATATACATCAAACATAGCATCCCCAAGCTTGTGGCTTTGCATATCATTAGCATCATGAATATTCAAAGAATTCATACTAGCAACATTGCAATCATGCTCATCATTCAAGGAATTCTCATTAAGTATTTTCATAAATTCTTCCTCAACCAATTGAGCACAATTTTCCAAACCATCATTTTCACGAAAGACATTAAAGAGACAAATCAATTGATGCAACCTAAACTCCATTTTTGTAGTTTTCTTTTATAAAACCAAACTAGTGAAAAACAAGAAACTAAAATATTTACTTGCAAGATCTAAATATGTACCTTCAAGCACTCACCTCCCTGGCAACGGTGCTAGAAAAGAGCTTGATGTCTACTACACAACTTGTTTTTGTAGACTCGTGTTGGGACTCCAAGCATAGAGTTTTGTAGGACAGTAGAAATTTTCCCTCAAGTGGATGACCTAAGGTTTATCAATCTGTCGGAGGTGTAGGATGAAGATGGTCTCTCTTAAACAACCCTGCAATCAAATACAAGAAATCTCGTGTGTCCCCGACAGACCAAATACAATGGCAAATTGTATAGGTGCACTATTTCAGCGAAGAGATAATGATACAAGTGTAGTAATCATAGTAGATATTGATTTTTGTAATAGTATCAATAAAAAACTGCAAGGTAGAAAGTACCAAAAGTGAGCACAAACTGCATTGCAATGCTTGAAAACAAGGCCTACGCTCCGTACTTTCGCTACTACAATCTCTTGACAATGCTAATATAACTGGATCACATAACTATCCCTCAAAGTGCAACGAATAATCACTCCAATGCTCTTATCTAGCATAGAGCATAAGAAGAAATTGTTTGTAGGGTACGAAACCACCTTAAAGTTATCCTTTATGATCGATCTATGCAAAAGTTCATACTAAAATAACCAAGTTATCCTTTTCGATCGATCTATCTAAGAGTTCATGCTAGAATAACACCATATGATACGCATCAACCAACTCTAATGTCACCTAGATACTCCAATGTCACCACAAGTATCCATGAGTTAATTATACGATATGCATCAAACAATTTCAGATTCATAGGACTCAATCCAACACAAAGAACCTCAAAGAGTTCCCAAAGATTTTTACCAGAGAAGCTAGGTCAAGAGCGTGTATCAACCCCTATGCATAGATTACCCCAATGTCACCTCGGGAATCCGCAACTTGAGTACCAAGGCATAGATCAAGTGAATCACTTGAATACCCCAATGTCACTACGGGTATCCGCATGCAAGACATATATCAAGTGTTCTCAAATCCAATATTCAATCTAACATAACAAAATCTCAAAGGAAAAACTCAATTCATCACAACAAGATAGAGAGGGAAACACACCATATGATCCAACTATATTAACAAAGCCCGCGATACACCAAGATCATGCCACCTCAAGAACACGCGCGTGAGAGAGAGAGTTTGAACACATAGCTACCGGTACAATCCGTCATCCCTGAGGATGGACTACTCCCTCCACATCATGGCCTCTGCCGGGATGATGAAGATGGCCACCGGAGATGATCTACCCTCTTCAGCAGGGTACTGGAACGCCTCTAGATTGGTTTTTCATCGATACAAAGAGTTGAGGCGGCGTTATGAGGAGTGTAGGGTTATTTTTGATGGTTTCTATATTGATAGGAATTTTTGGCGTTGGTTTCACGCGAAGGTGGGCCACAAGGTGAGCATGCTCCACCAGGGCACGGTTTAGGGGGCCTGGCGCGCCCTAGTGGAGGGTGGC
Source organism: Hordeum marinum (assembly GCA_022496015.1). NCBI lineage: Eukaryota > Viridiplantae > Streptophyta > Magnoliopsida > Poales > Poaceae > Hordeum > Hordeum marinum. Next base: position 342,488,211 of record CM039672.1, on the reverse strand, counting down.
CACCTCATGACTCTTCTGGCCCTCCCACGAAGCTTTTAGTGCCTCTTTTGTTCCCAAAAAAATCGTCAAAAAGTTTCGGGCGATTCCGAGAACTTTCATTTTCTGCACAAAAACAACACCACGGTAATTCTGCTGAATACATCGTCAGTCCAGGTTAGTTCTAAATAAATCATATAAAATATATCAAAACCATATAAAAGTATTGTAAACATAGGTGGATATGGCATGAATACATCATAAATTATCGATACTTTGGATAGGTATCACTGCCCCTTACCTATTGTTACCGTTACTTGCTCGTTCCAAATTACCTTGCTATCAAACTACTTGCTACTTACAATTTCAGTACTTGCGGAAATTACCTTGCTGAAAACTGCTTATCATTTCCTTCTGCTCCTCGTTGGGTTCGACACTCTTACTTATCGAAAGGACTACGATTGACCCCCTATAATTGTGGGTCATCAAAGATAAACATGTAAAAATCCTCCATTTTCTTTGGTAAGGGTTGTACACATGAGCAAAAGGAAGTCTTGAAGCAAGGCGTTGGGATTGAGTCAGAAGCCCTAAGCGAGAGATATTTGGGGCTCCTAGTGGTGGTAGGTAAATCTAAAGATGGGATTTCCAGGTATGTAACAGAGTGTGCAAAAAGAAAGGTGACATGATGGAAGGGCCAGAGACTGTCAAAGAAAGCCACAGAGGTTCTTGCTAAATCTGGTTTGCAAGCTAGTCCAACGTTTAGTATGAGTTGTTTCCACCTCACAAAGAAGATGTGCCGGAACCTGACATCAATATTGACAAAATTTTGGTGGGGTGCAACCAATGGTGAGCGAAGGGTGCATTGGTTAGCATGGGATGAGATGTGCGAGTCTAAACGGTATGGTTGCATGGGTTTCCGAGACCGGGGAAGCGTTCAACCAAGCATTGCTAGCGAAGCAGGCGTGGAGAGTGCTGTAGGTGCCAACTTCTCTGTGTGCTAGGGTCCTCAAGGTGAGATATTACAGTGAGAATTCCATTATAAATGCTACATGCCTGGCTGGAGGCTCATACACCTTTAGAAGTTTACTCTAGGGTCGGGACCTTTTGAGAGCTGGGACCATATGGCGCACAGGGGATGGGATCTCGGTGAATATCCACCATGATCGGTGGATTCCTCGACACGGGAGCATGGTGCCATTGGGCGTAGTTTTCCTTCCCGGGGTGAACAAAGTGCGGGACCTGCTTGACCACAGTGGAACAACGTGGGGCAATGCCATGGTGGATGTTATGTTCTCCGAAGATGATGCAGGTGACATAAAGCAAATTGCCATTGGAGGATCGGGCGTGGTGGACTATACATCGCTGGAACTACAAGAAGAATGGTATATTCTCTATGAGATCTATGTACCACCTGCGAATGTCGATGAGTATGCTCAAGTCTGGACGGCCAGAGGCGTCATCCTCGTCTCACAAACACAGAGGATGGCTGGCTTTGTGGGATACACCAGCACCACGCAAGGCCAAGATACACATGTGGAGATTGATGCGGAATGGACTGACTATAGGGGCGGAACTCCATCGCAGGAGGATCAAGCCGTGTGTCTTCTGTTCGGCATGTGGACGGGAGGAAACCATCTATCACAGATTCTGGGAATGCCCGCACTCGGTATGTTTCTGGAAAAAGCTTAGCTAGGAATTGGGAATCTCGATGGCGATCCCACCGTGCAACATTGATTCCTAGAGTAAAGCTTGCGTGTTGGCTCCTCGGCTGGTTTGCAGATGCACCAGCGAATGAGCGAGTTGTGATGGTCCAAGCGGTCTACGGGCTCTGGTTAGCGCAAATGAAGCGAGGGAGGGACGAAAGATAGCTGAACCACATAAAATATCGAGCTTAGTTGCAACATATCTGAAGGAGTGGGATGACATCCACACGAAGGCTGCAAAACCATGTATTCCGAAGATCCATCAGAAGTGGGAGGCTCCCGTAGAAGGATGGATCAAAGCAAACTGCGACAACGCTTTGTCCAAGCATCGAGAGAAGGGTGGTGGTGTGTGTGGGGGGGGGGTGCGAGATCTTAAGGGAGGATTCAGAGCGGCAACGTGTAGTGTCTTCACAAACCCGTCTGACCCGGTTATGGTGGGGCTCAAGGTGTGTAGGAGGCCCATCGAGCTGGCTATGGAGATTAACACACATAGATTACACATTAAGACGGACTGTGCCAACGTTGAAGCTTCGGTCAATGGCTAGAAGAAGAATCTTTCGACAGCTGGGCCACTCGTCGAGGAGATCAAAGGGATGCTCAATTGTTTTCAGCAGGTTAAGGTTAAATGGGTGTCTCGTAGTGCAAATGATGTCGGTGATAGGTTAGCTAAGTTAGGTTTGGGTGAGGAGTTATGTAAGGTTTGTCTCTCAGCCCCACCAGATTGCATTCCGAAATTCTGACTTATACTCCCTGCGTAAACTAATATAAAAGCATTTAGATCACTAAAATACTTATCTAAACACTTTTATATTAGTTTACAAATAAAGTACTTAATAAATAAACCGGTATATGTTACTAAAAAAGCGGGCTGTCAATGGGTACACAGAACAAACCATTTTTTTACCTAAAAAATAATATTTTTGCCAAAAGGAAAAACCTCGAGTCGCTGCCACAGAAAATCAGAACTGACGCTAATGTAGGCATGTTTATCCCTACGCCGTGGGGAAACGTGACGGAAGACGCACACGGCACGGGCACACTGCTTTTGCTGCCGCTCCCTCCCGACGAGACGAGACGGAGACGGAGCCCCTTCGCTCACATGCCGCTACTTTACTTACGGCCGAAGCATATTCTACTCCCGTGTTTCTTCCCGAGCTCCTGATCCATCCCCGGAGTGAAGGCCATGTGATTAGCTTGAAGCTACACGTAGATCCTCGCGCGCACATGAGAGAAGCCCCTCGTTGCGCTTTTTATACTGGCTACTTACCTAGAGCGGAACAGTTTACTAATACGAGCCGGTCGCGGTGAAGACCATCGTCGTGGATCCAGAACGGAATCAGAGAGGAAGGACGCATGGCTCAGACCGGCCTCGACGACCGCGTCCCTTGTTTTACCCGGCGGTGGGTCGCCGGTCCCGCTCCCGCTCCCGTGGGTGGCGCCTTCGAACTGTTCCCGCCGCGCCTCCGCGCGCCCACCGCACAGCACCGCCCATTCGCGCAACCCATGCGAGCTCGACCTGTGAGCAGGAGGAGGAGGTCACTCCATGTGCGCCCCCTGCCCCGGATCGCCAAATATGTTTCGCGATGGTCTATGCTCAATGACTCAGCGCTCTCCTGGCCCTGGGCCCGAGGAGTGAGGAACAGGTCGCCACCAACTTCTCCGGCCCCGCCCGGCACCCGTGTCCTGCTCGGCGTACGTTTCCCTTTGGCAATGCCATGCCAGCACTACAGTGCAGTGCACGATACTTCACCCCCAGCGTGGACGGCGCATGCATATTCTACCGTTCGCCGTGCTGCCAGCCGCGGCCAGGAGGAAGGAGAGCGGTAGGTGGGCGCCCTGCGTCGCACTCATGCATGGTCCATGCCACTGATCCTAGCTTGTCAATCGCCTGTCGTGTCTAATCTAATCTAACCAAAAATGCTCAAAAGGGAGGCGCTCGAAAGTGACGCGACCCATGTCTACCCTGCGTCGTTGTGCGATCTACTTACTCGCCAGCGTAAAATTCTCGCTCCGAAAATGGGCGGCCGCGACACGGCTGACTCACCGGCGCTTGGAGCCACTCGAAGCCATACCCTCTCGCCGACTTTCGCGACAGGAGCGGTCGCTTTGTATATTCGGTAAAAAGAGAAAGACGCTTTCGGTAAAGCAGGTATGAAATGTCTATGTAGTACTAGCCCGTCGCACGCGTAAAAGCGAGCGAGCGAGCTTGCGCGCGCGAATTATATTTGACATTTCGCCGCATCGTCCTGTTGGACGTGCAGCAACAGTGTGCGTGCCTGCACATGGACGGAGCACAGGAAAAAGGAAACGACGCATGGAAGAAAGAAATAAAATTCAATAGATGCAGTGCACGGATGTCCGGAAATAAGAAAAAAAGAGGTGCGTTGGAGAATGAATATACTAGTGGTGAGGAAAGTGGAGAGTTTGAAAACGGAGGGAAGGCAACGGCTCACGTCCGGGTCGCACGGTTGAAGGCGTGAAGCCATCAACAAACAGCGACTTGGGGGAAATGACAGAGACCGACCGAGCTCAACGTCCCCGTCCGCGCCATGCCAACAACCCCGTATCTCAGGCTTTGCTGCGACGCGCGAGATCGTCTGCGGCGATCGTCTCTGTCGCTTCGATTTCGAAGGCACCTGATGTTCACCTGTGAATCTGTCAACAGACTACTCCAATGTTACTCTGAACATCGGATCGCGAAACGGCCCACGTGACTGTCCTTGGAGTTTCGCCACAGGATGGGAGAGAATTCTCTCAATCATCTTGGGAAGGGCCCCATGTGACTGTGTGAGATGGGGAGCACGTAGCTATATACAGCTCGCAAGGGCTGGGATGGGGTAGGGACGTAGGGTGGCCGAGAGCCGAGAAAGTGAAACAAACAGCACGCTCGCGTTGCGGGGGGCAGTGGGAGCACACCGATGGATCTCACAGAGGATCCGACGCAGCCCGTCGAGCTGTCCAGCACGTCCATCCCGGGCCCCGTCGCCGCCCGCCTCGCCACAGGCCACGCCTCCCACTACGCCAGCGCTTTCCCACTCCGTGCGGGGTACCTATAACGTCACTGACACAGCGGCCACGGGCTCCGCTGACCTACACGTCGGTGACGTAGCGTGTTATATCCTCTGGGCATCGAGTCCTTGCGTTTTATTATCCTTTTTGTTAGATACGGATATACGCCGGCCACCGGATGCGGATCTGACGGCCGGGATTCATTTCGAGATGCTACAGATCCCTCCACCGTGCCCTGCCCTGCGCACACACGCCCTCCTCCATTGCGCTCCCACGGCACCACCCCACCACGAACTGCTCGACGGAATGCCACACTAGCCCCACTCCACTCCCCCCACCCCCTCCCACACGCCGCCACCACCGCAGAGCGACGGTGCCGCCCCTCCGCCCCGGCCGAGATGAAGGGAGCAATGCAGCCGCGCCCGTTCATGATGCACGGGCCGGGGGGCCCGATGGCGCCGCCGCAGCAGCAGTTCGGGCTGACGGAGACGCGCCCGCCGCTGGCCGCCATGCTGCGGCCCCGCTTCAACATCCCGGGCCTCAACCCCTCAGCCGCCGCCGCCAACGCGGCGGGCAAGATCTCCTCCACCTACGACCTCGTCGAGCCGATGCGGTTCCTCTACGTGCACGTGGTCAAGGCGCGGGACCTCCCCGCCGTCTCCCCCACCGGCTCCATCGACCCCTTCGTCGAGGTCAAGCTCGGCAACTTCAAGGGCACCACCGCCGTCCTCGGCGGCCACCACAACCCTTCCTGGCACCAGGTCTTCGCCTTCTCGGCCACGCACCTCCAGTCGCATATGCTCGAGGTCGCCGTCAAGGCCAAAGATCTCGCCGGCGGCGACGACATGGTCGGCCGCATGGCCTTCGACCTCTCCGAGGTTCCGGTTCGCGTGCCGCCGGACTCCCCGCTGGCCCCTCAGTGGTACAGGCTCGACGGCAAGCGCGGGGAGAAGCTCCACCGCGGCGAGATCATGCTGTCGGTGTGGCTCGGGACCCAGGCCGATGAGGCGTTCCCGGAGGCCTGGCATTCCGATGCGCATGGGGCGGCTGGTCCGTCGGCCGTCGCCTCCACGCGCGCCAAGGTATACTTCTCGCCCAAGCTCGTGTACCTCCGCGTCGCCGCCATCGGGGCGCAGGACCTGGTGCCCCACGACACGTCCCGCCCCATGAACGCCTCCGTCAAGCTGCAGCTCGCCGGGCAGGTGCGGCGCACGCGCCCGGGCGGGCCGCCTGGGACGCCCAACCCGATGTGGAATGAGGAGTTCATGTTTGTCGCGTCGGAGCCGTTCGACGAGCCCTTGCTCGTCACCGTGGAAGACCGCGTCGGGCCAGGCCGCGACGAGCCGCTCGGGCGCATTATGCTGCCCCTCAACGCTGCAATGCCGCGTCATGACCACTTCGGCAAGCCCGTGGAACCGCGCTGGTACAGCCTTGCGCGTCCCAGCGACGACGGCGAGAAGAAGGAGGGCAAGTTTGCGAGCAAGATACAGCTTCGGATGTCGCTGGACTTTGGGTACCATGTTCTCGACGAGTCGACTTACTACAGCAGTGATCTCCAGCCATCATCGAAGCACACCCGGAAACCCAGCATTGGGATCCTTGAGGTGGGGGTTCTAGGTGCACGCAACTTGATACCAATGAAGGCCAAGGATGGTCGCAGCACCGACGCTTACTGCGTTGCCAAGTATGGTCCGAAATGGGTGCGCACAAGAACCATCATGAACACGCTGAATCCGCAGTGGAATGAGCAGTATACTTGGGAGGTGTTCGATCCGTGCACCGTGATCACAGTGGTGGTGTTTGACAATAGCCAGATTGGGAGCAAGAATGGTGATGCCCGGGATGAAAGCATTGGCAAGGTCAGAATTCGTCTCTCGACACTGGAGACTGACCGGGTGTACACCCATTTCTATCCTTTGCTAGCTCTCAAGCCAAGTGGCCTCAAGAAGACCGGTGAGCTGCATTTGGCTGTGCGGTTTACATGCACGGCATGGGTGAACATGATGGCAATGTATGGCCGTCCGCTGCTGCCGAAGATGCACTACTCACAACCAATATCAGTGATGCAATTGGACTACCTGAGGCACCAGGCGATGCAGATTGTTTCGGCGAGGCTTAGCCGTGCCGAGCCTCCACTGCGCAGGGAGGTTGTGGAGTACACGCTCGATGTGGGCTCGCACATGTTCAGTCTCCGGCGAAGCAAGGCCAACTTCTACCGCATCACCTCTCTGTTCTGTGGTTTTGCCTCAATGGCCAAGTGGTATGATGGCATCAGGAGCTGGCGAAACCCGATCACAACAATGCTGGTGCACATGTTGTTCCTGATACTGATCTGCTACCCAGAGCTCATCCTGCCTACCATCTTCCTCTACATGTTTATGATCGGGCTGTGGAACTATCGCTTCCGGTCAAGGCACCCACCACACATGGATACCAAGCTATCGCAGGCTGAGTTTACACACCCTGATGAGCTTGATGAGGAGTTTGACACATTCCCATCCAACAGGCCAGCCGACATTGTAAGGCTGCGCTACGACAGGCTGAGGAGTGTCGGAGGTCGTGTGCAGACAGTGGTCGGGGACCTGGCGACGCAAGGTGAGAGAGCCCATGCGTTGCTGAGCTGGAGGGACCCTCGTGCCACAGCCATCTTCATATTCTTGTCCCTGGTCGTGGCCATTGTGCTGTATGTGACGCCGTTCCAGGTTTTGCTGGTCATCACCATGCTCTACTTGCTGCGCCATCCCCGGTTTCGCAGCAGGATGCCCTCTGTCCCGTTCAACTTCTACAGAAGATTGCCCGCCAAGTCGGATTCGCTTATTTGAGGCCAGAGCATTTGACAGAAGATAAAATGGGGGAACCTTGTAACATTGTCTCCCTCTCTCATTCTGTTCCTTCTGGTTAGCATCAGATCAGATGTGAATATACGTAATGAGTTGATTAATTTAGAGGCAGCTGGTGGCCCTGTAATAAGGTGTCAGGTTTATATGTACGTCTGCTTAGCTAGGCAGAAAACGAAGGGAATGACAGGGGAATCCCTTCGTAGTTTTGGATGAAAAACGTTGTTGGCTTTGGGGTTTCTGGTGTAGAGAGGGGCACAAGATGAGTTCCAGAATGTTATGTTTATGTATTGGTGCCAGTTTTGTTTATGTTCTGCTTAATTATGTTCCGTTGATCATGTTCCTATCCCTAGTCTTGTTCTTTTATATCTAGTATATCTGTATATGTGCTGTTCCTTCCCTTTTCTTCAGACATCTACTCCCTCTGTCTTAAAATATAAGACGTTTTTTGACACTACATTTTGAGCCGTTGCAGTTTCAGTGTGACGTTATTCTAGCATGGTTGGTGGAATACCTTGTTGAGGAGTATACAGTACTGTATTTGGTAAAGCTCATCATCTTAAGAGCCTAGGAATTTGCGCCAGTTCATCAGTTGCTGAATGTGCAGTAAACCAGTGTGATCTGGTGTAAGTTACTGCGTGGTTCAGTGCAGAATTGTCGCAGCCGTTACCCTACTTTTTTTAATTGTCGTAGAGGTTAATCAGCTACTGAATGTGCACTGATCAAGGGTGATCTGGTGCCAGTATCTCCGTGGTTCAGTGCAGAATTGTCGTAGGGATTTATCAGCTACTGAATGTGCACTAATCAAGGGTGATATGGTACCAGTTACTCCGTGGTTCAGTGCAGAAAAGAAGCAGCAGTTTCCGTCTTGTGGGTGAGTAGTTCCCGTGCGCTGATCCGCACTGAGAGAACCACCAGAAAGGTCGTGCCCACCCATTTGACCCGGGTACTATGCTGTGTTTCCTAACCAAACAAGATAAACCATGCGATCCTTTCCTTGTCGGCAACAGAAAGATACTCCTTTCCTCCGTTTCAAAATATAGTGCGTCTACGCTTTTCGAGATTCAACATTGACCATAAATTTAACTAGGAAGATCGATTATGACGGAAGCAAAAATTATATAATTGAAAACTTCTTTCAAATACGTATTCACTGATATAATTTCTGCACTATATTTCGGATCGGAGGGAGCAAGCCACATGGGACCGTATGCAGGAATACTGAACTGGACAGGTGTGGATGCAGGACGGTCAGGGCAAAATAAAACAGATATATGGAACGGCATCATCTGCCATCAAGGGAGACATCGCCATTTTCCATGGCAACTCTTTAAAAACTCTGTGCTAGTGATGCCATGATTAGCGTGGCCTACGTGCATGGCTACACATTGCTGGAGATACATGCCAAAGCAATTTTCCTGCCAGTGTCGGATTCACTCTTTGCTAAAGGGCGTCTTTGGTTGTAGCGCGAAAGGGTTGAACAAGAAAACGTCGAGGTTGAATGTTAAGTCAATGTTGAATTCCGCATGGATTTGAAGACACGTGAAATGTTAAAAGATTCTTTAATTGGAGCACGAGGAAAGAATAGTAAATTCCAGTTTTTGCTCACTCAAATAGCATTTTGGACATGAATTGCCTCTTTTAAGGAATTTTCCTTTCTTTTACCCCATTTAATGAAATTTTAACATGCTCCCAAACAGTTTTAGATGTCCATCGCATTTGAACCAGTGGTCTAGATTATGCATGGTGATCTATTACCTCATATATATATGGGTTAATAGCCCCCCCTCCCCCTGGGGTCATAGATCCCATATAAATCATAAATATGAATTAGTGACTTCTAACTATAGGTATTCAGCATTTAAGGAATTATAACATTTGGAAGTACCATCCCATGAGGACGCTCCCAATGCTCGTTCCTTGACACAAATTCATAAATGGAATATAGATGTGGCACTAGAGAGAGAGAGAGGGGGGGGGGGGCGGGATTGTTGTATGTTACTCAGAATACGACTCGTAGCGGTCTTTCCAAACGATTTTTATAGGTCATTTCGATGCTCTTACCTCCTATGGGGGTAAGTTGGGGAATATTAAAAGAGCTTCGTTGTCGGTCGCAACTGCATCAATCCTTGTGTGCAGTAGTCAATTCCCCTAGTTGTCTAGGGTTCTCAAATATCCTCCGGCGACCACCACCGCCTTAGTTAAAAAACTGTCGTTCCATCATTTTTGATAGGTCTCGGCAAGGCGCAAGTGCATCAATCCTTTCATGTAGACCACGAGAAGTCGTTGCATGGAAGAACCGACATCGAATATTCGACGGATGGATCTTAAGAGGGATGCTATGGCAGAGGTAAACAAATCACGTTTCCTAAACAATCAATTGAAGATAGATTTGAAGAGCTAGACATGCATGGGAAACAAGAATCCAATCTAGATTTGTCGGAGTTGGAAGACTTGATCAAAGATGTGTGTTGGCTCAAACTGTGCAGGGTTCATACATCGAAGCCCTTTTGTGTCACCCAACTCTACGATCTAGATGCACCTTGCATAACAGTCCAAGCATATGTGTCTTCTGATATACAATGCTAATTGACATCCAACACAACACAAATTATTGCAACACACAGGGTACATAGGTCTTCACAATACATCACTTGGCGAGGCAAATGTGGCACTATACGTGTGACATCAATATATACATTATTTATCAAAAATGACATCGAAGTCTAGCAGTCGAATGTCAACGACGGTGGGGCTTCATCCCAAATGGACCCTCCAAGTACACGATCCTAGCGCTCATGTAGGGTTATCCTTGAAATACCAACTCCGACATCTGGCATAAAAGTCAAGTGAGTATATTGAATGTAACCGCAAGCACACGAAAACAATAACTTCCAACATGGCAAATAAATACACACATATGCATTGACATGTATGAATGATGCATCTTGGCTAAGTTTTATCTTAGCACAACGACCATTGATTAGATCCAAACATAAAATCGGGAAATGAACCAGTAGCTACCAGGCTCTAGGGCATTGTCACAGCCCTAGCTAGCCATTGCCTATCATTGCATCATCATGTCATCATGTTTAAATTCAAATTAATTTTAAATGGGGATGACAAACCCTAGCATTTTATTGATTAAATAAATTCCAATAATTGATTTTTTTCTATGAATCTAAAATGCTATTTAAAAATGTTCCCCCTCTCTGATAAATGTTGACAACAACATACGAGGGGTGATCTACTTTTCTCAACTCTCTTTGGCATTTTAAATAAACCAACAATGTTGCTGCAAAAGACAAATAAAAGACAATAACTATTTTTAATAGTTTCAAAAATTCTGATAATTATTATGGGACCTAGAGATATTATTTATAAACCCCAGTATTATTTCAAGGTTATTTACTTTAGGATTTTGGCCCAAATAAATAATAACAGAGAGCAGAAAATAGAAAATAAAGAAATAAAAGAAAGAGGCAAACGTGGGCCACTTACGTGTGCAGAAGAGGCCCAGCACACAGGGGCAGCCTCGTCTTCTACCTCCAGCCAGTAGGCAGAGGAGGAGCGTGCCATGCACCCGAGGGCCCTCGGGCACCTCCTGCTTCCACTTGGAGGTCCCGGGCCTTCCAACCGCTCCATCACGACGACGAGGGCGAGCTCATCCCATTCCCCCTCTCCTTGTCATCCCTCTCCCTCTCCTCTGCTCTCTCCCAACCGCACCGAGAGCACGCCATCGTCGCCGGCCATTAGGGCCTAATCACCCTCTAACTAACCCCTAGGCACACTGGCAGTGGGCCCCAGTGCCTTTTAACCAGTAATTAGGTTAATTTAACCCTGGATAATTCACAGTGTTACTAACGTGTGGGCCCTACATGTCAGGTTTGACCTGGACCGGTTCTGTTGACCAATGACGTCACAATGACCTCATGCTGATGCAGTAATTCATTTCTAGAATTGAAATAAATATTAAATGATTTTTTATATTTTGGAAAATGTTATAAACTTTGAAAAATCATAGAAATTCAACTGTAACTCAGATGACAATAATTTATATATGAAAAATGATCAGAAAAATCCAATGAATCTGTTTATGACATGATCATGCATATTTGAACAAGTTAACATCACCAAGTAGGACATTTCGTGATTAGGACAATTTAATAAAGGAATAATTGTATTTGTGCCCTTAGTTGTGTCACCGTCGACAGGAATGCCCCTAGTTTCCAAAAATACGTGGTGCCCACATCACTTTGCTCGTCTTGTGCTTTTGCCCTTTGATTGTTTGACTGCCATTTTGAAAACTTCATAACTATTTCATACTAACTCGGAAAAATGCAAATAAGATATCAAATTGTTCGGAAACACATCACCTATACGTGCATGTCATTTACAGTCATGACAAAAGTGTTGGAAAGTCCCCATCACCTATCTAAGCTAAAACTGATATGGAGACTTCCCAACAATTTTCTCATGAATGCAAATGTCATACACATATAGGTGATGTCTTTCCGAACATTTTGATATCTTATTTGCATTTTTCCGAGTTAGTATGAAATAGTTATGAAGTTTTCAAAATGACAGTCAAACGGTCAAAGGGCAAAAGCACAAGATGAGCAAAGTGATGTGGGCATGAACGCGTGTTTTCCAAAATTAGGGGTATTCCTGTCGATGGTGGCACAACTAAGCGCTCAAATACAATTATCCCTTTAATAAATAGTTGATGATCACCAAGTAGGACATTTCACGTTGTATGTTACTCAGAATACGACTCGTAACGATCGACCCAAACGATTTTTATAGGTTATTTCAATGCTCTTACCTCCTATGGGGGTAAGTTGGGGAATATTAAAAGAGCTTCGTTGACGGTAATAACCGCATAAATCATTGTGCGCAATAGCCAATTACCTTAGTTCTCTAGGGTTCTCAAATATCCTCCGATGACTACCACCGCCTTAGTTAAAAAACTATCGTTCCATCGTTTTTGATAGGTGTCGACAAGGGGCAAGTGCATCAATCCTTTCGTGTTGACCACGGGAAGTCATTGCATGGAAGAATCGACATCGAATATTCGACGGATGGATCTTAAGAGGGATGATATGGCAGAGTTAAGCAAATCACGTTTCCTAAACAACCGGTTGAAGATAGATTTGAAGAGCTAGACATGAATGGGAAACCAGAATCCGATCTAGATTTTTTGGAGTTGGAAGACTTCATCAAAGATGTGTGTTGGCTCAGACTGTGTAGGGTTCATACATCCAAGCCCTTTGTGCCACCCCGCTCTGCGATCTAGATGCACCTTGCATATCAGTCCAAGGATATGCGTCTTTCGATATACAATGCTAACTGGCAGACAACACAACTAGAATATAGTACAATACACACGGTACATAGGTCTTCACAACACATCACTTGGCGATGCAAATGTGGCACTATACGCGTGACATAAATATAAACATTATTTATCGAAAATGGCATCAAAGTCTAGCAGTCGAATGTTAACGACGGTGGGGCTTCATCCCAAATGGACCCTCCTAGGACATGATCCTACCGCTCATGCAGGGTTATTCTCGAAATACTCACAATCAACATCTCCTACATCTGACATAATAAGTCAGGTGAGTACACTGAATGTAATCACGAGCTCACGACAACAATAACTTGCAACATGGCAAATAAATACACACATATGCTTCGACATGTATGAAGGATGCATCTTGGCTAAGTTTTATCTTAGCACAACGACCATTGACTAGATCCGAACATAAAATCGGGAAATGAACCGGTAGCTACCAGGCTCCAGGGCATCACCATAATGAATCAAAAACTGACAAAGATGGTTGTAGACAGGATGATTGGTCAGGGCACGACACGGAGCAAGGGAGTAGTGTGGATAAGAAGAATACTGGCTACCCATGATGGTTGGAAAGCAACACAAAGCATGGGAGTAGTTCTAAAAAGAGAAACTCACTAGGTGCCCATGTTGTGGAACGTTGCATGGGAAAGAAAAAAATTCCTACGCACACGCTGACAAGGATATGTACCTAGGGTAGGGTCCTAAGATAGACCTACATACCCTACCTAAGGGCACTATATTGGAGGACTTAAAGATTACAAGAGAGATTTCGGCTGGATTCTTTATGATGTTCAAGTCACTCGATAATTAGTCCACTCGGCATCTTCTCCCGCCACTCGACAGTCACCTATCACTCGGAAGACCTCGCTTTTAGTCGATGCCAAAAGACCAGAAGCCGCTCCTAGGAGGCCAACGGGCAGGCGTTAAGCCAGTCGTCATTAGTAGCAATTGTGATGTACATTACCAGTAACACTTGTGTTTATATCCATGATCGGACCCTTGGATGCCTCGCACTTATGAGTGGCAGCGTACTCTATATAAGCCGCCCCTCCCCTCTGGCACAAGGGTTCGCAACCTCTATAACTCATACTCTCCACATAACAAAAGCTCCCAAGCACTAAGACGTAGGGCTGTTACCTCCACGAGAGGGGCCTGAACACATACATCCGTGTGTACATCCTCGCCGTAGCTAGGACTCTGCTCTCTCCTTTCGCACTCCTATCTTCTACTATCATACGTGTTCCCACGACAGTTGGCGCCCACCGTGGGGCAGGCGTCTAAGCGACTTCCGGCGAGGTTGCATTTTTCCCCTTCGTCATGTCTTCCGGCAGTGTTTTCTCCTTGGGCCACGAGATCTGTTTCAGAGTGCTCACCTTCATTGCCGATGATTCAGCATGGCTCCAGGAAGCGCCTCTGGATGTTGAGGCGCTCCTAGTCCGTGGGGCCGCGCACTTTCATGCGAGCTCCTGCGGTGTACTTCTGCGGCAGCCGTCGACCCCGTACTCTTCGGCTCTCCGTGCTATTCGCCGTCGTAAGCGATCCGGTCGCTCATGGCTCCAGTGCTGGGTGAGGCATGCAGCGGCCTGCCAAGTTTCGTCTCCCTAGATTGCGGCGATCGAACCCGCCGAGTCACTTCATGGCGTGTTCGAGTCGGACTCCGATTAGTCTGACGTTTCCTCCGAGTGCTAGAGCTCCGATCCTGGAGCAGAAGTTCTTATGGTTGGTTCTCACCAAAGCTCGCCGTCAGGCTTCGACCACGACAGGCGTGAGGCTGGTGGACCGTCAAATGAGAAGCCGTGCCGAGATGAGGAGGTCCTCCATACTCCCATTGTCGGGATGACCGCTAAGGCTCAGGCCTTGGAGGCCGCACGCATTCGGCTCGAAGAGCTCTAGAGAGAGCTCGATGAGCATGCCCTCCAACGTCCACCAGCTCCCAGTCGATGGCAGCGACAGCTGTTTCCGAGTGGTTCACAGAACAATGTTTAGGTATACCATACTCCAGTCTTAAATGATGCAACGGCGGCCAGGATAGTAGATTCCATTCAGCCATTGCGATCAGAGGCTGGCAGAGGTTTGTTGCAGATTAGAGCATTGCTTGATGCAACACAACGTCAGAATTCAGTTGTTTCGTAGTCGCGCAATAGGATTCACAGTAATTCACCAAGAGTAGAGACTGTTCAGTCAGCACACAGTCTTGGTTCGCCTTTGCGTCGCAGGGGCGGAGGTTTCTGTGAGGATGGATACAGAGATCAGTTTCACCGTGATGACCACCATCGAGTGCCCACTCCTCCACGAGGTGGTCCACACGTGCCCCGGCACCAGGACGAAAGGCACTCGTTTGGTGATGAGCGGAACGTAGGATTTGATGCTCGAGACCTCCTCACTCAGAGCCGAATCGACAGAGGTAGAGCCCACAGGGATGGGTATGACAGAGATTTTTCGAGTGGCAACACTGCTGTTATTTCTGGTCCTGTGTGCTTTAGCAGGGATATTCATTTTGCAGAGATTCCCCCCAACTTCAGGTTGGTGGCTAGGATAGGCAAGTTTTCTGGCGAGTCAAAGCTAGAGACATGGTTGGATGATTACCGAGTGGCTATTCAGATTGGTGGTGGTAACGACAACATTGCAATGAAACACTTGTCCTTGATGTTAGATTGTTCAGCTCGTGCATGGCTGAATCGCTTGGCTCCTTCTAGCATCCTCTGCTGGGAGGATCTTGCTCGAGTGTTCATCAGAACGTTCGAGGGCACTTGCAAGTGTCCTGCCGGTTTGATTGATTTGTAGCATCGTGTTCAGAAGCCCAACGAGTCTTTGAGAGATTACATTCAGCGCTGGTCCACTTTGCATCATACAGTGGAGAATGTTCCCATCAACAGGTTGTTTGTGCTTTCAAGACCTGAGTGAAGTACAGAGAGCTTTACTTGAAGTTTGGGCGAACATGTGATATTTCTCTGAGTAAGATGATGGAAATCGCCACTCGGTACGCCAATGGCGAAGAAGAAGATCGCCTCCGTAGCGGCAAAGTAAAAGCAGTCGACAACGATGCTGGCGGTAATTCTAGTCGGAAGCAGAAGCGGAAGGCTGATGGCCCTGTTCAGGCATAGGCGTCCGCTCTGGCAGCCCAAGGAAAAAACAGGGGGAAGTCCAAGAGATAGTTCAACCCCAAGAAATGGAAAAATTAGCCAGGAACTGATGTTATGGATTTACCGTGTGCAATCCACACGAGGAAAGATGAAGAAGGCAATCTGATATTACCCAAGCATACCACTCGACAGTGCCGTATGTTGTTCCAGCAGTGCAAGGAGGCCCCATCGAGTGAGAAACCCCCTGAAAAGGATGATGATGAAGACAAAGAAACTTTTCCCGACGTCAATGCTACACTGATGATTTTTGTTGATGTTGAAAGCAAGAGTCGATTGAAGGTTATAAATAGAGATGTCAACATGGCCATGCCTACAACTCCCACCTACCTCAAGTGGTCTCAGACTGCCATCACATTTGATCAGTCGGATCATCCTGCTCATGTGACCACTCCCGGTCGGCAGGCTTTGGTGTTTGATCCCGTTGTGGGAGGAACTCGACTCCACAAGGTCCTCATGGATGGTGGAAGCGGTTTGAACATTCTGTATGTGGATACCCTTAAAGGGATGGGCATTCCGATGTCCCGACTAAGTGAGAGCAACATGTAGTTCCACGGAGTCATCCCAAGGAAGAAGGCCAAGTCACTCGGCCAAATTGCATTGGATGTGACACTCGGGACGGATAAAAAATTTCGCAAGGAGAAATTGAAGTTTGAAGTCATGGACTTCCAAAGCGTGTACCATGCCATTCTTGGTCGACCATCTTATGCTCATTTCATGGCCCGTCCATGTTACGTGTATCTCAAACTGAAGATGCCTGGGCCCAAGTGTGTGATCAAAGTCACTGGCAATCAACGGAGGGCTAAGGAGTGCCTCCAGCGGGGCTCCAAAATTGCCGATCATCAGATGGCTATGGTCGAGCTAGAAGAGTACAAGAAGAGCGCTGACCCTATTGATTTGCTGCGTGCTAAAAAGCCTGCTTCTGAGTCAGCTTTTTAGTCGACAGGAGAAGTGATAAAGGTGCACATCCACCCAATGGATTCGACTGCTGCCCCGACCAACATATCGTTAACACTCAAGAGCAAATAGGAAGCCGAGCTCATCCAGTTCCTTCGTGAGAACTGGGACATCTTTGCATGGAAGCCTGCTGACATGCCGGGGGTTCCCAGGGAGCTGGCTAAGCACCGACTAAGAGTTGATCTAAAGGCCAAGCCGGTTAAAGAAAATTTGCGTCGGTCTACGACAGAGAAGCATAAAGCAATCGGCGAAGAGGCGGCTCGTCTCTTGTAGGCCAAGTTCATTTGGGATATTTACCACTCCGAGTGGCTCTCAAATGTTGTCATGATTCCCAAGAAGGACAAGTCACTCCGCATGTGTATTGACTTCAAGCATATCAATCGGGTCTGCCCGAAAGATCATTTACCGCTCCCTCGCATCGATCAGATTGTTGACTCGACTACGGGGTGCGAGCATTTATCATTTCTAGATGCATACTCCGGTTACCATCAGATCCGTTTGTTTGGTCCGGATGAAATAAAAACAGCCTTCATCACCCCGTTCGGGTGTTTTTGCTATATCACCATGATATTTGGTTTGAAGAATGCTGGCGCTACTTTCATGCGCATGATTCAGAAGTGTTTACTCGACCAGATTCCTCGGAATGTTGAAGCGTACATGGACGATATTGTTGTCAAGTCCCACAAAGGTTCCGACCTACTGGCTGACTTGGCTGAGACTTTCGCCAATCTAAGGAGGTATGATATCAAGCTGAATCCGGCTAAGTGTACTTTCGGTGTCCCTAGTGGCAAGTTGCTCGGTTTTCTCGTTTCCGAATGAGGGATCGACATTAACCCTGAGAAAATCAGCACCATTACCCGAATGAAGAGTCCTGTGCGAGTGCACGATGTTCAGAAGCTCGTAGGTTGCTTGGCAGCATTGAGTCGATTCATTTCTCGTCTCAGTGAGAAGGCATTGCATTTGTACCGACTGATGAAGAAGTCTGACACGTTCGAGTGGACTCGAGAAGCTGAAGCAGCGTTTCTCGAGGTCAAAGCCCTGCTTTCCACCCAGCCGGTGCTTGCTGCTCCACGCAGCAAAGAGCCTTTGCTCCTGTATATCGCAGCCACTAATCAGGTCGTCAGTACAGTTTTGACTGTCGAGCGGGAAGAGGCAGGCAAGACCTACAAAGTCCAATGCCCAGTCTACTACATTTCTGAATTGTTAACTCCTTCAAAGCAAAGGTACCTGCATTACCAGAAGCATGTCTATGGCATCTATCTGTCAACGAAGAAGGTAGCACATTATTTTCAAGACCACTCAATTTCAGTCGTCAGTGATGCTCCATTATCTAAGATCCTCAACATTCAAGACGCGCCTGGTCGAGTGGCTAAATGGGTGATTGAACTCCTATACTTTGACATCAAGTTCGAAGCCAAGAAAGCGATCAAGTCTCAGGCACTTGCCGATTTTATGGCCGAGTGGATTGAACAACAGCAGCCAATCCTGATCCACTCGACACACTAGACCATGTTCTTTGATGGCTCTAAAATGTTGAATGAATCCGGTGCTGGTGTTGTTTTGGTGTCCCCAAAAGGTGACAAACTTAGTTATGTCCTGCAGATTCACTTTGATTCCTCCAACAATGAATCAGAATATGAAGCACTTTTGTATGGGTTGCGCATGGCTATCACACTCGGCGTCAAGCGCTTGATGGTCTATGGTGACTCAGATTTGGTGGTTAATCAAGTGATGAAAGAGTGGGATGTTTAGAACCCCACTATGACTGGATACTACAATGTTGTCAGAAAGCTCGAGAAGAAGTTTGAAGGTCTGGAACTCCATCATGTTCCCCGACTGAAGAATCAAGCGATCGATGAGCTAGCAAAGATTGGATCCACTCGACGACCTGTCCCCAGCAATGTATTCTTGGAGCATCTTCCTCCTTCGGTGCAGGAGGATCCCTTCACCGAAGAGCCCCCGCAAGCTATGAGACCCTTTGATCCGACTGAAGTTGATGTCCCTACAGTTATTGATTTGGTCATGGAGGTTTTGGTCATCATTCCTGACTGGACAGTTCCCTATATTGCGTATATTCTGAGGCAAGAACTCCATGAAGATGAGACTGAAGCCCGACAGACTATGCGTAGATCCAAAGCTTTTACTGTGATGGATGATCAGCTATACAGAGAAAACGTAACTGGTGTGACGCAATGATGCATTTCCCGTGAACAAGGTCGAATGATCCTGGAGGAAATTCACTCGAGAACTTGCGGTCATCATGCATCCTCCCGGAAAATTGTCGCTAAAGCATATCGAGCTGGTTTCTTCTGGCCACGTGCCAATGAGATGGCCAAGGACATTGTAGATCATTGTGAAGGATGCCAATTATATGCAAACTTGTCTCACAAACCTGCGTCTACTCTAAAGACCATTCCCCTCGCTTGGTCGTTTGCTGTCTGGGGTATAGATATGGTTGGTCCCTTTCGGACTGGACAGAGTGGGTTTACTCATTTGCTTGTTGCATTTGACAAGTTTACGAAGTGGATCGAGGCCAAGCCAATAAAGAATTGAAATCTCATACGACAGTCAAATTCATGCTAGAGATAATTTACCAATATGGAGTTCCCTACAGCATCATCATAGATAATGGCTCAAACTTCGACTCGAAAGAGTTTAGACACTGCTGCTTCTCCCAAGGCACTCGGGTGGATTATGCCTCTGTTGCACACCCCCAAAACAATGGTCAAGATGAGCGAGCTAATGGTCTCATCTTTCAAGGTCTGAAGCCTCGTCTCATGCGAGATTTAGAACATGCTCCTGGAGCCTGGGTGTCTGAGTTGCCATATGTTTTATGGGGCTTGAGAACTACTCCTAATCGGTCGACTAGACGAACTCGTTTTTTCCTGGTCTACGGAGCCGAAGCCGTCCTAGTGAGTGACTTGTTTCATAATTCTCTCAGAGTGGATGTTTATGCTGAAGCTGAAGCTGAACAAGCAAGACATGATGGCGTAGATCTCCTAGAAGAGGAACAATAGATGTCTTTGATTCGGACAACTACCTACCAGCAAGATCTGCGACGCTTCCATGCGAAACACGTCAAGAGTTGATCGTTTCATGAGGGATATTTGGTGCTTCGAGTGGATCAATAACGACCTCACAAGCTCGCTCCGGTGTGGGAAGGTCCTTTTGTCATCACCAAGGTGTTAAACAACGGAGCCTATCACCTCGACAACTTCAAGAAGAAGATTGATGAGCCACGAGCCTGGAATGCGGATCTGCTCCGGCATTTCTATACCTAAAGACGGAATTGTGTTAATGTAATAAGAGTATTGCAAACAATGTCATTTATACAAGTATGAATTCCGCAGTCTTTTGTCAATTTTGATCGTGCAATTTCACGCTTGGGAACACTCCGAGTGTCGAGCAACCCTCACACTCGGGGGCTTAGCTGCAAACATGCTTTCTCCTAAGCTAAAAACCCCGTCGAGTGGATAGCAGTCCATTCACTCGGTGACTTAGCTGCGAACAGTCTTTGTCCAAGTTCAAAACTTCTCCGAGTGTTGAGCAATCCTCACACTCGGGGGCTTAGCCGCGAACATTCTTTCGCCTAAGTTAAAAAAAACTGCCGAGTGGATAGCAGTCCATTCACTCAGTGACTTAGTTGCGAACCAGTTTTTGTCTAAGTTCAAAACTTCTCCGTGCATTGAGCAATCCTCACACTTGAGGGCTTAGTTGCGAACCAGCTTTCGCCTAAGTTGAAACCCATTCCGAGTGTATTACTCTCTATTGACTCGGAAACTTAGCTACAAACCGGTCTTCCTCTAAGTTCAAAACTTTTCCGAGCGTTGAGCAATCCTCACACTCGGAGGGCTTAGCTGTGAACCAGCTTTCGCCTAAGCTAAAATAAATTCCGAGTGGCTTACGATCTATTCACTCGGAAAATTAGCTACGAACTAGTATTCGTCTAAGTTCAAAACTTTTCCGAGTGTTGAGCAATCCTCACACTCGGGGGCTTAGCTGCGAACCAGCTTTCGCCTAAGTTAAAAAACAAATTAAGTTGAGCAAGCGATTGAAAACAAGTTACGGATAAATTCAAAGGTTTTAGTGCGGATAAAGGTTTCGCGCACAAGCAAAGGTCCTCAGGCTTAAGGCCCGAATGAAGTTTTATGACCAATACATTTTCACTAGGCATTCTAAGGCAATAAAGTTTTTCACTGCAAATAAAGTTTTTTCAAGCACCAGACGGACTTGCTGGCTCGACGAAGGTGTCCAAGTCAATCCCATCCGCGATCCTAGTGGCAAAATCAATGAAGGTCTCCATGAAATCTTTAAACTGAAGCTTCTTTGTGTTCATCACTCAGAGGTCCTTCAACTTGTCCTACCTTGCTTCCTTGCAATGGACTCTGACAAGGGAGAGCGCCACATCAGCTCCGCAGCGGGTAACTAACTTCTTCCAAGCTTGCACTTGACTAGGGATATCATTGATACGAGCCATCATGGATGCAAGGTCAGTCTGTAGGGTGTCTTCAGGCCATAGTTGTTTGTCGATCTTCTCCAGCACTTCCTTCAGTTGGACGATGTATGCTTGAACGCCCTGGAGTCGAACATTGAGTCGGAACATGTTCATGGCCACGGCATCTCCAACAGGTGACTTAGTGGGATCCAGATTGGGCTCAATTTCTTTGGTCTCTTTTTCAAAGTCTTGGCAGAATTCTATACGGAAGAAGGAATGGGAAGATGATTACATATCCAGTCTGTGGTAATTGAGGAAATTCATTCGACAAGGATAGTTACCGTCAAGCATGATGAACATCTTCCTCACGAATTCGCCCGAGTGCTTCTCCAAGCCATTGCTCCTCTTGGCCAGCTGCTCTGACTTCTTGATGAGTTCACTCTGTTCTAGTTTCAGTTTGAAGTTTTCCTCCTCTATGTTCTTGGTGGCAGCCAGCTTCTTCTTGGCGGCATCAGTTTTCTCCCTCGCCACCTTTTGGGCGTCAGCAAGCACCTTGTCCTTGTCCTCCCGTGCCTTCTTCATGGTATCTAAATAAATAACATTGTTGAGTTGTGCTTGGAGTCGACGATTTTCATCACGTACGTCAGTTCGAGTGAGAGCACTCGGTTCAAAGGATGGAAAGTGGGAATAAGAATGCATGGGGTCGACAAAGATTACCTCCTAGAGTCGTCAACTCAGTCCGCGCAAGTTCCAGGATGTTCTGGGAGAACACCAGATCCAATCACAGCCGGTTCCTTTCCTCCTCCAAGTCCCTGTACTGGGTGCCAAGTTCACAAGCTCTCTGAAATCAACAAAAATATACAACTCAGTCGACATAAAAGTTCCTTCACTCCCGTGTGGAAAGGGTCGACTAAAGGGCGACCCACCTCTTGGGAGACGTAGTAGTAAATCAAAAAACTTCCCACGTGTCACCAAGATCAATCTATGGAGAAACCAACAATGAGAAAAGGGGGAGTGCATCTTCATACCTTTGAAGATCGCAAAGTGGAAGCGTTACAAGAACGTGGTTGGTGGAGTCGTACTCACAGCGATTCAGATCACGGTGGAATCTTATCTAAGTGCCGAACAACGACGCCTCCGTGTTGAACACACGTGCAGCCCGGTGACGTATCCTACTCCTTGATCCAAAAGGAGGAATGAGAGGTTGA
Source organism: Hordeum marinum (assembly GCA_022496015.1). Taxonomy (NCBI): domain Eukaryota; kingdom Viridiplantae; phylum Streptophyta; class Magnoliopsida; order Poales; family Poaceae; genus Hordeum; species Hordeum marinum. The sequence goes on along the minus strand of CM039672.1, from coordinate 342,465,587 downwards.
GGGAGAGCTTCGGAAGCACAATGGCATGGTGACGGTGGAGCTGCATGGTACTCCGGCAGGGCTTTGCCAACCACTATGGAGGACGAGGAGGAGGAGGGGTAGGGCTGCGCCGAGAGGGAGAGAGAGATCTATTCTTGACAGCCCCAAAACCCCACATATATATAGGTGGAGGAGTAGGGGGTGCGTAGCCCCTAGGGTTTCCACCCTAGGGCCGGCGGCCAGCCCTAGATGGCCTTGGGGCGGCAGCCAGAGAGGGAGAGGGAGGGGCGGCGCCCTAGGTGGGCCTAAGGCCTATCTGTGCTAGGTTTGCCCCCTTCTCCTCCTTGTGTTGTGCCTTGGGCCTTGGTGGGAGGTGCACCAACCCACTTTGGGGATGGTCCCTTCCACCTTCAGCCCACGCAGCCCTTTGGTTCCAGTGGCCCCACACGATGGACCCCCGGAACCCTTCCGGTGGTCCCGATACGTTACCGATGATGCTCGAAACACTTCCGGTGACCAAAACCTCACTTCCTATATATGAATCTTTATCTTCGGACCATTCTGGAACTCCTCGTGACATCCGGTATCTCATGCGGGACTCTGAACAACCTTCGTTAACCACGTACACAATTTCCCTATAACCCTAGCATGATCGAACCTTAAGTGTGTAGACCCTATGGGTTCGGGAGGCATGTAGACATGACCGAGACACCTCTCCAGTTAATAACCAACAGCAGGATCTAGATACCCATGTTGGCGCCCACATGCTCCACGATGATCTCATTGGATGAACCACGATGTCAGGGATTCAATCAATCCCATATACAATTCCCTTTGTCTACTGGTATGATACTTCCTCGAGATTCGATCATCAGTATGCCTATACCTTGTTCAATCTCGTTACCAGCAAGTCTCTTTACTCATTTCGTAACACATCATCCTGTGGCTAACTCCTTAGTCACATTGAGCTCATTATGATGATGTCTTACCGAGTGGGCCCATAGATACCTCTCCATCACACGGAGTGACAAATCCCAGTCTCGATTCGTGCCAACCCAACAGATACTTTTGGGGATACCCGTAGTGTACCTTTATAGCCAGCTAGTTACATTGTGACATTTGGCACACCCAAAGTATTCCTACGGTATCCAGGAGTTGCACAATCTCATGGTCTAAGGAAACAATACTTGACATTAGAAAAGTTTAGCAGACGAACTACACGATCTTGTGCTATGCTTAGGATTGGGTCTTATCCATCACATCATTCTCCTAATTATGTGATCCCGTTATCAACGACATCCAATGTCCATGGTCATGAAACTGTGACCATCTATTGATCAACGAGCTAGCCAACTAGACGCTCACTAGGGACATGTTGTGGTCTATGTATTCACACATGCATTACGGTTTCCGGTTAATACAATTATAGCATGAACAATAAAAAATTATCATGAATAAGGAAATACAATAATAACCATTTTATTATTGCCTCTAGGGCATATTTCCAACAGTCTCCCACTTGCACTAGAGCCAATAATCTAGTTACATTGTGATGTATCGAACACCCATAGAGTTCTGGTGTTGATCATGTTTCGCTCATGAGAGAGGTTTAGTTAACGGATCTACGACATTCAGATCCGTATGTACTTTACAAATATCTATATCTCCTTCCTAAATGTAATCATGAATGGAGTTGAAGCGGCGTTTGATGTGCCTTGTCTTCTTGTGAAACCTGGGATCCTTGGCAAGGGCAATAGCTCCAGTGTTGTCACAAAATAGAGTCATCGGGCCCGACGCATTGGGAATCACTCCTAGGTCGGTGATGATCTCCTTCATCCAGACTCCTTCCTTTGCTGCTTCCGAAGCAGCTATGTACTCCGCTTCACATGTAGATGCCGCCACGACGCTTTGCTTGCTGCTACATCAGATGTCTGCCCCTCCGTTCAAAATATACACGTATCCGGTTTGTGACTTCGAGTCATCTGGATCTATGTCGAAGCTAGCATCGAGTAACCCTTTACGACGAGCTCTTCGGCACCTCCATATACGAGAAACATGTCCTTGGTCCTTTTCAGGTACTTCAGGATATTCTTGACCGCTATCCAGTGTTCCGCTCCGGGATCACTTTGGTACCTCCCTACCAAACTTATGGCAAGGTTCACATCAGGTCTGGTACACAGCATGGCATACATAATAGAGCCTATGGCTGAAGCATAGGGGATGACACTCACCTCTTCTCTATCCTTTGCTGTGGTCGGGCATTGAGTCGTACTCAACCTCACACACTGTAACACAGGCAAGAACCCCTTCTTGGACTGATCCATATTGAACTTCTTCAATATCTTGTCTATGGGAGATATGCCCTAGAGGCAATAATAAATGTTATTGAGTATCTCCCTGTTCATAATTAGGTTTATGTTCCATGCTATAACTGCTATGGTTCTCGAGTCTACCACAACCACGAGGCTTGAAGGAAGACTCATATGCACGTGTGGAATAATAAACGGTAAATTGTAGTCCTAGTCTAGCCTCTAAGACTGGCTCAAGTATTGCATGATGATCCTATTTTCCTAATCATGGGCATGCCTATGCCGGCAATTTTGAGGGCACAATTTAGAAGAAAATTTGTGTTGAATTGACCCGAATTGATGTTATGCTGTGAGATACATTCGTCATAAGTTAATGGTTAATAACACAGAGAAGTTAATATTTGCATAATTCCTTAGACCATGAGAGTATCGAGTTTCTTCATGCTTGCTTCATGAACTTTGGGGTTTGTTAAACGTCATCCGTAAATGGGTGGCTATTACGGCGGCTTACGGGTTCATGGAAAAGTATGTCAAGTAACTTGATAGCTCAAGATTGGGATTTTCTCCTCCGACGATGGAGAGATATCTCTAGGCCCTCTCGGTGTTACGGCATCCATCATCGTCTGGCCAGACCCTTTGTGATTTGATCACGGGGATGCCGGAACACGGGAACGAGAAAAGAGAACAATACCGGTAATGAGGTAACTGGCATAATGGACAAGTTGTTGATCCACGGGGATGCCAACATGTCTCACCTCGGGTATTTGTAACATATCGCGAAGCAACAGGAATAGCACACAACAACTCGAGGTTCACTCGAATATTTATTCGTGTGGGTATAGGGATCGATATGGGTGTCCACGGCTCCGATGTTGATCATTGATCGGAAGGGGTTCCGGGTCATGTCTATGCTTCACCGAACCTATAGGGTCACATGCTTAAGGGTCATATATCTGCTGAATACTAGACAAGGAGTCAGAGAGAAAGTCACTGAAATAGTTTCGGTGACGGCGGAAGAGTTCCGGAGAGAGAACACCGAAAGTGTTTCGGTAAAACCGAAAATTTGTTTCGGAATATATTATTAGGTCAAAATGGTTTCGGCACTCACCTGGAAATTCTTAGAGGGTATCAGAATTGGTCTGGGAACTTCCGGGATTTTTTTAGAGAAAAAACCTGGAAATGTTCTGGAGCCGCCGGAACTGCTGTTGTTGCTTTTCGCTGATAAAAACCACCATACCGGAAATGTTTCGGCATGAGCCCAGAATAATTTTAGAGGGTACCGGAAATGTTCTGGGACCGTCCGAGATTTTTTTCCGAAGAAACGATCGCGGGAAAACATCTTGTCCCAGCACGAGGGGACAAGATCCCACAAATCGGGGTTGCATGTTTGGTGGCTTTTTCTCTAGGGAGCATGCATGTTTCATGGAGACATGTTGGAGGCTTGTTGGGGGCCCCCCCATGGGGGGGATAAGGTTGTGTCCGGCCCAAGTGGTGTCCCCTTGGTGGCCCACTTGTGTTACCTTTTCACCTTACATGTGGGACATGTTGCATGGGTGTTTTGGTATTTCCTCCACCACCCCACCCCTTGCCTTGGCCTATAAAAGGAGGAGATATGGCTGCCATTCTTCTCACCCCTTGCTCTCATACACATGCCATGCATTATCTGGCTTCTTCTCTCCCTCCCACGAAAAGAGTTTCGTAGAGCCGAAAGGCTGTGTGGGTTCCGGTGGGAACTAGTTCTGGACGGCGAAGCCCTGCCGGATAGATGACACCGTATGTGTGCAACTCTGTAGAGAGATCGTAATTTCGGTCTTAGTTCAAGAGTGCCACCCGTAGGGCTGTCCGTGTGACCGTCCGAGTTTTGGAGGTCCTCCCGAAGGGCTGTCTAAGTGACAGTCCAAGTTTCGGAGGTCCTCCCGAAGGGCTGTCCGCGACACCATCCGGGACTGTCCGACAGCCTCCCGAAGGGCTGTCCGCAGGGCAGATGAGGGTATACATCCACGCGGTTGGGAGGTTGTAAAATCCTAGCTGCGGGGATCTGCACCGCCGATCGGCATCGACTCTACTTCCGCTGCGCTACGAGTCGGTAACGAAATGATCAAACCTTGTATGCAGTCTCCATAGTGGTCCTGGGCTGGTGTGTAGGTCGATTTTTTTTGTTTTTTGCTGCATTACCCAATAGTGGCATCAAGAGCCATGCTATGCGTAGATGCATGTTACGATCTAGAATACATGGAGATGTATGGGTATTGCATAATATAATTTTGGAGTAGATGGGATCTATTGCTGAAAATTATTTATGCGGGTAGCAGATGAAATCTGTTACTAGATGTTCATGTTGCTTCCCCTGAATTTGCGTAGTCTTTATCTTGACGGCATGGTGGAATCTCACAAAGTTCTGGCAATCCGCGATCCTTTCATGCTGCTCCTGAGTATGCTGATTGACAGATCAACAAAGTGCTAACAGTTCTTTGGGTTCCACCATAGTTAAAGAAAGATGGATGTTTCGCAGACAAAAGGGCAATGCAGATATGATCTGCACGGGGGTCATGCGTATGATGAAGTTTAGTATGGGGCTCGAGATTTAATTATCTTGTGTTTCATACACCCCGCAATGTTAATCTAGCGACTTGGATTATCATGCTTGATGATGGACGTTGGTAGCTTCGGTTTGTTTCCAAACCTTAGAAGCCACGTAAAACAAGTTTTTGCATGAACCGATTAGAGGCGTCTAACTTGGTTTTGCAGGATGGTTTGCATGTGCATATGATGTGGTATAGCAATGCTCATATTAATTTGATTATGTATGAGATGACTATATGATGTAATTAACATGACATGCGTGTCATGATTCGGCATGATGGCTGGAGCCATATGATTGCACTTTAATGACCCGCGTGTCAACCTTATGTAATGCACTTATTTTATTAGGTATAGAGATAGCAATATTACCTAGTGCATCGACAAGATGGTGGCAATCTCCGCGAAGGTGAACACTGACGCGAATGCCGAAGACGAAGAAATGAAAGACTTCTCCGTCAGAAAGGGCTATACCATATCATGCTATTATGAATTGCCTGATATGTTTATCCCTTATGATGCACCCTTCTTGATTGCGCGGTAGTCGCTTTTTATTAGGGTGATCGCTCACAAAATATCAAGTAGTTAGTGTTCTCCCAAGTGTAGCACCGTCACGACACCTATCTTTTCGGGGTGCGCCGTGTCACACGGGTACGAACGATTAGAGAAGTGTGAGGCGGGTGAGTTGAGACCTCGCAGCGAGATCACTTGGTTGTCTTGACGTTCAGGCATGACCGTCATGAGCTCGGAACACACGCATCGAAAGATGAACAAGAGTCACATAGAGATGTGATTGGCAAGTTGGCCTATCGGTTGAGATTTTCGTCATCAGTGGTGTTACACCAATGGCGAACAATTTAAATGCGGGTCTTGTATCACTCACAATCAATTATGAGAGATATTGATTTGAGTGGGAGCGCACTATAGAATTAATTCTTTTAATTCTCAATGCAATTAATTATGAACTTTGTCTAAGTGTAGATTGCATAATAGTTGTAGGATAATGGCTCGCGTTTCCACCTTCCCTATTAAAATTGAATAGTTGTTAAATATCTAGTGAAAACTTTACGGTTGGTAACGTAATGTGAGGATTGTCCTCAAGAGTGCCGAGAAGGACTTTGTCCTATCGCATGCTTTCGATATTCTCCCGCTAATGCTATGTATCATATGACTCTCGTCCTTCGATCCAAAAGCTAGAATTCCTTTTCAGTCAAAGTGCAATATGTTTGCTTCCATGAGACCGGAACTTCGAAAGTTTGGATAGTTAGGTGATATACATGGAATCTGAAAATCATTTTCAGAAACAGACAAAAGCTAAAAGATATGAGATATCCAAAGCGATGTTTGTTTGCAAACTATTAGTAAAGGAGTTTACTATGCATTAGACTGATAAGAGAGGGATCCAGGAGAATGCCTGTCATATGATGAAAGGTGAATAAAACAACAACTTAAAGAGAAAGGAAGTGTCCGAAGGGTGTTAGTAAGACTTTCATGCCTAGGAAGTCCGGGGCTAACGCCACTCTTAAGTTGGGTGCTTCTTCTGAGAGTAGGAGAAATACTGAAAAGTTAAACTGTTAGAAGTATAATGGCAAAAAGAAAGAAGACTAGAATATCCAGCTCATGTATGAATATCATACAAGTTTTTGATGTATAGAAGGCTGGTCAAACATATAGTTCTTGGAAATTATGGTTAAACATGTTAATCACTAATTCTTGGGTATTGTGAGTTGGTCACAAAGATACCCGCTCGATTGCATTCTGTTGCAACTCGATGTAAGAACTACTATGGCCTGAAAGACTAGCCACGGATGAGGTTTAGATACACACAGGGAACATAGTAAATGTTACTATGCCTTCCATCGGTGTATTCCCTATGTATTAAGCTTCATAATTCATTTTAGAGTTTCACACTCCAGCCCTTTGCATAAGGTATCTTGCAAGAAGGTTGTTCATAAGAGAACTTTTCATGTTCGGTGTTATAAATAACATAAGGGCCATACTTTCATTATGAATGAGACGTATGTTATGAATATTGATAATAATACATTACCTCTGGGTTTACTTTTATAATTCATTTTAGAGTTTCATACACTCTAGCCCATCGCACTATGTTTGTTGCAAAAGAGTTGTTCATAAAAACAACAATGTTGTTCAGTATTGTGAATAACATGAAGGGCCATGCTTCCATCCTAGATGGGATGTATGTTATGAATATTGATGGAAATATGATACATCCATGACACTGACGCTAAATGTCGCAAGACTAAAAGAATACCACATATGTGTGGCACTGCATTTGGTCACATTGGAGAAACTCGCATGGAAAATTCCATTATGATGGATTTTGAAGTCGTTTGATTTTGAATCATCTGATACTTGCAACTTTCCTCCAAAAGGTGAACTAACTAAAATACCGTTCACAGGCCATAAGGAATGAGCAAAGAACTTATTGGCGATCATACATTTGATGTATGTAGTCCGATAAATATTGTTGCAAACAGTGGATTTGTCTACCTTCAAAAATGACTCAAGTAGATATATGGATATTTACTTGATGATACGTAAGTATGGATCTTTTGAAATCATTTGAAACATTTTCAAAAATGAAGTAGAAGTTATTGTACCAAGAAAATTATGTTTCTGCAATTTGATTGTGGAAAGGAATATTTGAGTTACAAGTTTAGCGAATGTCTGATGAGTTGTGAAAAGAGTTTCATAACTTGCACCTCTCGGAACACCACTGCAAGTGGAAAGTCCGTGAAGATGTAATCGAACCATTTATGACATGGTAAGATCAAAGATGACATAAATAGATTTTCCATTATCCCTTTTATAGAGTGATGCTTTAGAGACTGCGGCTTTTACATTGAAAAGAGATCCATCAGGTCTGTTGAAATGACGCCATGGTATGGTACGCCCAACCATGTTATATCTTTTCTTAACATTTGGAATATGGGGCTTGTGAAAAAGGTTACAAACCTATTCCAAATCAGACAAGTGCTACTTTGTATGGTTATCCCAAGTCATTGGGTATTCCCCCACCACTATATCAAGGCAAAGGGTTTTGCCACAAAACGGTATGCTTTTAAAGGGAATGGTTCTTACAAAAGGTGAGTAGGAGGACAGTGCAACTCGACGAGATAACCAGTATCTTCGTCATCAGTTCAAAGGAAAGAAACCCTGGAAGTGATTTCGTTATTTCCTGCTATGACTGATACGGAAGTCTCTACAATAATATGTATGGACTTCGGTCAAACGTGCAGCTGAATCACGCAGGCAAAGCTCGTGCAAGCCTATCAGGTGCGTGTAACAAACCGAACCTGATAAGATTTGATGTCTCTGTGCTTATTGTGCTAGTCGCTAGATCAATAGCTAGCACACAATACAAAATGAAATACCAAGAATAATCCACATGTCATAAGTATTACATCACAGATCCAGAGTACAATTTATTACATAGTGCTTAGCTCGAAGGCTAGCTCAAAATAAAACACAACGGAAAGCATAAAAGACAACTGTGGAGTCCCAACAACACCACTAGAAAAGCTGAGTGTAGTCATCGTAACAATATGCGCATCACTCACACGTCGTATAAAAATCCTACAACATAAAACGTTGCAGCCACAAAGGGTCAATACTTTGAATGTATTGGCAAATCACACCAAAATTGTTATAACAGACCTACCATATCTATATGCAAGGATATGACAAAGGAAAGGCTAATGGTTTGTTTTTGCAGAAAGCTGATTTTATCTTACTTCTACCTACTAATCAAGTATTTAATATTTACTACACTTTAGTTCATTAATTGTTAAACTGGACCGCCTCCAATTTAACCCGCCTATGAGAGCCTCCGAGGATCATAGGTATAACTAAGCCCACTTCACATTTAATTGTATTGAGGTGATAAGATCTTCCAGAGGTTTCAAGTCTAGCTGCTCAAAATTGTCCATAACCGGGGACACGACTAATCATGATTAGTTTTTACACTCTACAGAGGTTAGTACGCTTTACCCATTGGACTCAACCCGAAGATTGAGACGAAGTCTTTTAGAAGCAGTCACCTCCACCCAACGGAGGCCCGTACCAACTATCCCGCTACATCTGCTGGCACATCCGGGTAAGGTTTCCACAACTGATCAACTAAGCCAGAGCCCATAATAGCCAGTGGTCGCACATGGAAGGTACTTGATATGAAACATGTTCAACCTTTTTAAACCTGGGCGGCATTCCCCACCGTTCCTGAGTCATGTAGAGCCTCCCGAAGGATACATACTTGTCGACTGGTCCCAACATACCAATCCGCCCAGATGATTCATTAATTAAATATTAATATTGCAGAGCCTCCCGGAGGATACAATAAAATACATGTTGTTATATTCGTCATTACTTAACTTCACTCACAACTTGCATGTGACACACAAAACCCAATCCACGTCTACCATAGCAAGGCTAAGCAATAATTGAAATATAACGGTACCCAATATGGCAACAAGGATATCAACGTCAGACTAAGCATATGGCTATCCTAACTGGGTTTAGCATATCATACCAACATAACAATTCCTACACATGCAATATAATAGTGTGACATAGAACTACATGCATAGAAAATAATAGGATGAAGGATGATCAAAGGTGTAACTTTCCTTATTCCTGATTCTCAAACTCGCACTGTTGACAATAGTTTGCCTCGCACTCCGGACAATGTACACGTTTCAAACAACACAACAAATCAATCATCACACTCAAATAACATCAAATAAAACCAACAGCAAGAAATCATTTTTTTCATTCTAACAACAGTAGCATAACAGTAGGTGAAAATCAGCTACAACCTAATAGGATCATAATGCAAAAAAAATCACTTGAATTGGATCAACAGTTTGAAAGATGTGGCCTCCGGAAGTTTAAATTCAAATTTAAATAGTTCAAAAGTTTGAAAAATTGATTCTACAGGATTCTACTGATAAATATGAGCATGTAGGAAAAAGAATCGATGAATTTGGAGTTGCGGATCTCAAGTTATAAGAAAAACAAAATTTGATTTGAATCTGCCAAAAATTGCTGGAGCTGTTGCTGTGGCGCTGCCACGTGGCATGACGTGAATGGCTGGAAGATGTTCGCTGTGAAGCTTAACCGACGAATAGCCGCAATATAACAGAAAACAGTTCGGGAGTAAATAAACAAAAACAAACCGATCTAATCTTGGACGTTGCTGCGCGATCGACGGTTGGGGGATGCTCACCGGAGACAACAGAGAAGAACGGCGCCGGACTTGGAGAAGAACGACGCGGGGCGGCTCGGAATCGACGATTCCGACGGCCACAGGGATCTCCGGGGCTCGAGAATGATTGGACAAGGTGAAACTGGCGTCGGTGAACTCGAACACGTCTGCAAGGATGACTGGAGTTTCCTCTCGCGTTGGTAGAGAGCGGCTGGAGTCAAGGTCAGCTTTGGTTTGCTCCGGTTGATGTTCATGTGCTCGATATGCTACTCCCCTGCGTGAAGTAAGGGGTCATTGTGGTAGAGGACATCGAGGAAAAAATCACATAGAAGAAGGGAGACGCTGGGAACCTCCAGTGGCGATGAATCCTTCCGGCGGAAGCTTCAGGCGGAGGTGAACTCCGACGAGATCGGATTTGGGCGAAACGGGCACGGGAGTTGATGATTTTGCCAAAAATCGAATGAGATGGATTCTGATTAATATTTATAGGTTGATCCTCATGGCAAAGGGGCAAGGAATCGACGGAATCGGACGAAGAATTTGGATCGGGCTCGGTCTCCAGGAAGAACACAGGTGGGGGAAAGGGATGACATGCGGGGCTAGGATGTCAGCGGGACAAGGAGTAGACAGGAAAAAAATCAAGAGAAGGAGAGGTATGCGGGGTGGGCTGCAGCTTGCGATGCTGGGCCGGCCTGCTATCTGCTGTGCGAGTCTGGCCCAAATGGAACAATATAGCGGTTATAACAATTAACTTCGAGCAGAAGTATATTTTCGCTAAAAGTAAATACCAAATGACTTCCTAAAAATAACATAAAAGCACAGTAAAATATTATAGCATTTTTATGAGACAATGAACATTTTTTTTCCAAGTCAAATAAAAGTTTGCAAAATATTTTTATGCAATAGGTGCTAATAAAAAGCACTAAGACCAACTCTAAAAATAAATTAGAGTTTGTAAAATCTCAAAATAAATAGCATGAACTCAATATAATATTCTTAGTATTTTCCAACTATAGCTAACAGGGAAGAAGTCATATTATCTCCACTCCAAATATTTTGCTTTGAATTGGAAAACACCTTGAATACTTAGAAAAATTAAAATATGCATTTGAATCATGAAGAAAAAGAATGATTCCTATTAACATTCCAAATCTAAAAATTTGGGATGTTACAAATCTACCCCCCTAAAATGAATCTCGTCCTCGAGATTCGAGTTGGCTAGCAAAGGTTTTAGATGAGAACTTGACAAAATCCATATTCCAAGGTTTTCAAGGTCACTCAATGCATAAATCCAAAACTCCAATGACATGCATAAATATGATGCACCAATATGATAGAACGGTCGTGATAATGGAACTTGATCGAGATCTTACCGAAGACTGGTGCATTATTAGCTCTTCCCACCATCATGTGGTTAACATGGCTCTTGTTGAAAGGGTTCGGCTTCTTCTCTCCAGAGCTCCTATCCTCGCTCCTTGGCTCAGTGCAATCTCGTGCAAAATGCCCTTGCTTCTAGCAATTAAAACATGTTATCTCGCTCATGTCCTTTCTAGGTGTCGAAGGGTTGGATGTGTGACTCCTATTCCCTCCATGGTTGTTGCCATGATTATGACCACCATGGTTATGCACGTTGCCATTATGATGATTGTGACCATTATGAACATCCACTGCAGAATTATAGTACCCAGATGTTGAGGAAGTACGAGGCTTCTGGTGAGCACCTGAATTGTACCTGTTGTTGTGCTTCCTCTTGCGGTTCTCCACCTCTTGATGCTTCCCTTCAAGGACAATTGATTTATCAATAAGTTCCCGACAATTATTAAAGGTGGCCACTGTCAACTGAACACCCAAATCATCATTCAAGCCCTCCAAGAATTTCTCCTGTCTAGCTGCATCAGTGTTAACATCATTAGGAGCATATCGTGCAAGCTTATTAAATTCATCCACATATTCATTCACGGTGCGACCTCCCTGACGCAAGCTACGAAACTCCTTCTTTTTCAGACTCATGGCACCAGCAGACACATGGGCAGCACGAAAACCTGCTTGAAATTGCGCCCAGGTGATAGTAGCAATAGAGTATGTGACCAAGTAGTTGTCCCACCAAGCTGCGGTAGGACCCTCCAACAAATGTGAGGCAAACCTCACTCTCTCTGCATCAGTGCAGCCAACAGTCTCAAAGTTCCTATTAACTGAGCGAAGCCAATCATCAGCCACAATAGGTTCAGGGGTGCTGGAAAACCTCTGAGGATTCAACCTCAAGAACCGAGTAAGTGCATCCACTGGTGGTGGTGGAGGTGGATTGTTGTTGTTGTTCCCCATGTTCTGAGTGAGAAGCTGGATCAACTGGGCTTGTCCTTGAAGAAATTGTTGCATGTATGGTGGAACATCATTGTTGTCGTTGTTGTCTCCTGATCCACTGGCTCTAGTATGTCTCGACGACATCTGGTGGGTAAGCATAGAGGAAATATAGACAGAATGAGGCCTAAGGGGAAAACACTACCCACATGCTAGTAACAAACTCCAAATCAAACAAATCACACAAGTCACACCACACAAGCAAAACCTACAGGTAAGGTCATATCCACAAGAGATATGATCTCATCATACTACACGTCAAATGTTTATAAAGTTCAACATAGTAGTCGTGGTCTGCTAGCTAAAACTAGTCAAATGATACTAACACAACTACAAGGGACATCTACATTTGAAAAGAGAAGGTATAAGTACGAGAGTAAAACTAACAAGTAGAGTAGGTTTGCAAAATATGTTTTCACTCCTATGGCTCTTACTACTCCATTTTCTAGGGTCACGACCTACAGTCAACATGGGCTCTGATACCATCAGTAACGACCCGAACCTGATAAGATTCGATGTCTCTGTGCTTACTGTGCTAGTCCCTGGATCAATAGCTAGCACACACAGTACAAAATGAAATACCAAGAATAATCCACATGTCATAAGTATTACATCGCAGATCCAGAGTACAATTAATTACATAGTGCTTAGCTCAAAGGCTAGCTCAAAATAAAACACAACGGAAAGCATAAAAGACAACTATGGAGTCCCAACAACACCACTAGAAAAGCTGAGTGTAGTCATCATAACCCTATGCGCATCACTCACACGTCGTATAAAAATCCTGCAACATAAAACGTTGCAGCCACAAAGGGTCAATACTTTGAATGTATTGGCAAATCACACCAAAATTGTTATAACAGACCTACCATATCTATATGCAAGGATATGACAAAGGAAAGGCTAATGGTTTGTTTTTGCAGAAAGCTGATTTTTATCTTACTTCTACCTACTAATCAAGTATTTAATATTTACTACACTTTAGTTCATTAATTGTTAAACTGGACCGCCTCCAATTTAACCCGCCTATGAGAGCCTCCGAGGATCATAGGTATAACTAAGCCCACTTCACATTTAATTGTATTGAGGTGATAAGATCTTCCAGAGGTTTCAAGTCTAGCTGCTCAAAATTGTCCATAACCAGGGACACGGCTAATCATGATTAGTTTTTACACTCTACAGAGGTTAGTACGCTTTACCCATTGGACTCAACCGGAAGATTGAGACGAAGTCTTTTAGAAGCAGTCACCTCCACCCAACGGAGGCCCGTACCAACTATCCCGCTACATCTGCTGGCACATCCGGGTAAGGTTTCCACAACTGATCAACTAAGACAGAGCCCATAATAGCCAGTGGTCGCACATGGAAGCTACTTGATATGAAACATGTTCAACCTTTTTAAAGCTGGGGGGCATTCCCCACCGTTCCTGAGTCATGTAGAGCCTCCCGGAGGATACATACTTGTCGACTGGTCCCAACATACCAGTCCGCCCAGATGATTCATTAATTAAATATTAATATTGCAGAGCCTCCTCGAGGATACAATAAAATACATGTTGTTATATTCATCATTACTTAACTTCACTCACAACTTCCATGTGACACACAAAACCCAATCCACGTCTACCATAGCAAGGCTAAGCAATAATAGAAATATAACGGTACCCAATATGGCGACAAGGATATCAAGGTCAGACTAAGCATATGGCTATCCTAACTGGGTTTAGCATATCATACCAACATAACAATTCCTACACATGCAATATAATAGTGTGACATAGAACTACATGCATAGAAAATAATAGGATGAAGGATGATCAAAGGGGTAACTTGCCATATTCCTGATTCTCAAACTCGCACTGTTGACAATAGTTTGCCTCGCACTCCGGACAATGTACACGTTTCAAACAACACAACAAATCAATCATCACACTCAAATAACATCAAATAAAACCAACAGCAAGAAATCATTTTTTTCATTCTAACAACAGCAGCATAACAGTAGGTGAAAATCATCTACAACCTAATAGGATCATAATGCAAAAAGAATCACTTGAATTGGATCAACAGTTTGAAAGATGTGGCCTCCGGAAGTTTAAATTCAAATTTAAGCAAAATTCAAATTTAAATAGTTCAAAAGTTTGAAAAATTGATTCTACAGGATTCTACTGATAAATATGAGCATGTAGGAAAAAGAATCGATGAATTTGGAGTTGCGGATCTCAAGTTATAAGCAAAACAAAATTTGATTTGAATCTGCCAAAAATTGTTGGAGCTGTTGCTGTGGCGCTGCCACGTGGCATGACGTGAATGGCTGGAAGATGTTCGCTGTGAAGCTTAACCGACGAATAGCCGCAATATAACAGAAAACGGTTCGGGAGTAAATAAACAAAAACAAACTGATCTAATCTTGGACGTTGCTGCGCGATCGGACGGTTGGGGGATGCTCACCGGAGACAACAGAGAAGAACGGCGCCGGACTTGGAGAAGAACGACGCGGGGCGGCTCGGAACCGACGATTCCGACGACCACAGGGATCTCCGGGGCTCGAGAATGATTGGACAAGGTGAAACTGGCGTCGGTGAACTCGAACACGTCTGCAAGGATGATTGGAGTTTCCTCTCGCGTTGGTAGAGAGCGGCTGAAGTCAAGGTCAGCTTTGGTTTGCTCCGGTTGATGTTCGTGTGCTTGATATGCTGCTCCCCTGCGTGAACTAAGGGGTCATTGTGGTAGGGGACATCGAGGCAAAAATCACATAGAAGAAGGGAGACGCTGGGAACCTCCAGTGGCGATGAATCCTTCCGACGGAAGCTTCAGGCGGAGGTGAACTCCGACGAGATCGGATCTGGGCGAAACGGGCACGGGAGTTGATGATTTTGACAAAAATCGAACGAGATGGATTCTGATTAATATTTATAGGCTGACCCTCATGGCAAAGGGGCAAGGAATCGACGGAATCGGACGAAGAATTTGGATCGGGCTCGGTCTCGAGGAAGAACATGGGTGGGGGAAAGGGATGACATGCGGGGCCAGGATGTCAGCGGGACAAGGAGTAGATAGGAAAAAAATCAAGAGAAGGAGAGGTATGCGGGGTGGGCTGCAGCTTGCGGTGCTGGGCCGGCCTGCTAGCTGCTGTGCGAGTCTGGCCCAAATGGAACAGTATAGCGGTTATAACGATTAACTTCGAGCAGAAGTATATTTTGGCTAAAAGTAAATACCAAATGACTTCCTAAAAATAACATAAAAGCACAGTAAAATATTATAGCATTTTTATGAGACAGTGAACATTTTTTTCCAAGTCAAATAAAAGTTTGCAAAATATTTTTATGCAATAGGTGCTAATAAAAAGCACTAAGACCAACTCTAAAAATAAATCAGAGTTTGTAAAATCTCAAAATAAATAGCATGAACTCAATATAATATTCTTAGTATTTTCCAACTATAGCTAACAGGGAAGAAGTCATATTATCTCCACTCCAAATATTTTGCCTTGAATTGGAAAACACCTTGAATACTTAGAAAAATTAAAATATGCATTTGAATCATGAAGAAAAAGAATGATTCCTATTAACATTCCAAATCTAAAAATTTGGGATGTTACAGTGCGCAAACGAGATATTGTTGTTAGACAACAGTATACGTACAATACACAAGGAAGCGTTGATGGGCCCTGACTCTGGGATTGGCTAAATGCCAATACAATCCGAGATAGTTTCCATATAAGTGATTCCAGATTAAAACCTTGATACACCTTTCAAAGGACTTAGAGTCTAACGAATATTTATGGAACTAAAGACTGATACGGATAAAAATGTTTTATCCATAAAGCTCAACTTGTTGAAATAACAAGTTCAAGGAGTTGACTACGATGAGGTTGTTTCACCGTAGCGATGCTTAAGGTCGGTTCGGGTTGAACTAGCAATTAATACATATATCAATCATGAGAGATGAAACATGGATGACAAAAGGATTTCCATCTGATGGAAATGAAACCTAGGACTTGTCTGTGATACAGTCCAAAGTAATTTGTCGATCCAGAGGATGCTAGTAAGTATGCAAACTTCAGAGTTCCAGCAATGGACAGAAGAGAGCAAAATGGAGTTGGAATCTTCGTGGTTTGATGAAATGGTCAAAAGGGGTTTTGACTTCATCAATGGGTAATGAAGATACTTGTGATTCAAGAAAGTAAGTGAGAGCATAATAATAATTCTAAAATGTTGTGTGCTTGACACATTGTTAATTGGAAATAAATTTCTTGACACGAATTAGAACTTCATTTGAAAATAGCTTTGCGATGAAGTGCTTAGGCTAAATAGCCTCAATATTAGGCATGATGATCTATGGAGATAGATTTACCTAATGGGTCTAAGCAATTAATACATATTGACAAAGTGCTAAAACCATTTAGTATTTAAAAACGCCAAGGAGTGATTCTTGCCGAAGTCACATGGAAAGAGTTTTTGCAAGACTCAATGTCCCAAAACAGTGACGAGTAAAATACATGATGGAGATTCCACATACTCTAGTGTTTGGATTAATCATGTATACCATGATATGTAAAAACAACCAGATATGTCTGATACTCCCAAGTTGTTGCGAGTATAGATACAAAAGTGATCAAAGCACTGATCATGGGACAACAGTGAAAGATGTCATTAAGTACTAGAGTAGTGCTGATAACATGTTTTCTCGCAAGCAGAGATTATGAAGTGCTCGTTGTAAGTAATTACATCGATACAGTCTCAATCAATGCTCCATGCGATTTTCGATTTAAGTTAAGGGTTTTGTGTAATACACAATATGGTGGCACGGTAGTTGGAAATTGTTCCAAACAAGATACTGTGGCGAATTCTGTAACAAAGGCTAAGTATGTTGACGCTTTGGAAGCAACAAAGAAGTTGTTGAATCATATAGCTCATTCATGAACTTAGTATGGTTCCAAGATGGCTTTGGTCTATGAGACACTATTGCAGATAGTTGCTCCATAGCTCAGTCTGAGGAATTAGGTTTCAACCAATGATTCACACATATGCAAAGCCAAGTTCACACAAAATACGAATTTTGTGATAGCGTGAAAACGCGAGGATATGCAAAGTTACACACAGAGCTGAAGTTGTCAGATCCGTTGGACACCAGGCTATACCACAAGCGAAGCATATTTTACACCAGTATGCCATATGTGTAAAGTGCATTAGCATTGACTAGATTATTGACTCTAGTGCAAGTGGGAGTCTATAGGAGATATACCCTAGAGGAAATAATAAATTTTATTGATTATGTCCCTGTTCATAATTAGGTTTATGTTCCATGCTATAACTGCTATGGTTCTCGAGTCTACAATAAGCACGAGGCTTGAAGGAAGACTCATATGCACGTGTGGAATAATAAACGGTAAATTGTATTCCTAGTCTGGCCACTAAGACTGGCTCAAGTATTGCATGATGATCCTATTTTCCTGATCATGGGCATGGCTATGCCCGCAATTTTGAGGGCACAATGTTAGAAGAACATTTGTGTTGAATCAACCTGAATTTATGTTATGCTATGAGATACATTTGTCATAAGTTAATGGTTAATAACACAGAGAACTTAATATTTGCATAATTCCTTAGACCATGAGAGTATCGAGTTTCTTCATGCTTGCTTCATGAGCTTTGGGGTTTGTTAAACGTCTTCCGTAAATGTGTGGCTATTATGGCGGCTTACGGGTTCATGGAAAAGTATGTCAAGTAACTTGATAGCTCAAGATTGGGATTTTCTCCTCTGACGATGGAGAGATATCTCTGGGCCCTCTTGGTGTTACGGTATCCATCATCGTTTGGCCAGACCCTTTGTGATTTGATCACGAGGATGCCGGAACACGGGAATGAGAAAAGAGAACAATATCGGTAATGAGGTAACTAGCATAGTGGACAAGTTGTTGATCCACGGGGATGCCAACATGTCTCACCTCGGGTATGTGTAACATATCGCAAAGCAACAGGAATAGCACACAGCAACTGGAGGTTCACTCGAATATTTATTCGTGTGGGTATAGGGATCAATATGGGTGTCCATGGCTCCGATGTTGATCATTGATCGGAAGGGGTTCTGGGTCATGCCTATGCTTCACCGAACCTATAGGGTCACACGCTTAAGGGTCATCTATATGCTGAATACTAGACAAGGAGTCCGAGAGAAAGTCACTGAAATAGTTTCGGTGATGACGGAAGAGTTCCGGAGAGAGAACACCGAAAGTGTTTCGGTAAAACCGAAAAGTTGTTTCGGAATATATTATTAGGTCAAAATGGTTTTGACACTCGCTTGGAAATTCTTAGAGGGTCTCAGAATTGGTCTGGGAACTTCTGGGATTTTTCTGGAGAAAAAACCCAGAAATGTTCCGGAGCCGCCGGAACTGCTGTTGTTGCTTTTCGCTGATAAAAACCACCATACCAGAAATGTTTCGGCATGAGCCCGGAATAATTTTAGAGGGTACCAAAAATGTTCTGGGACTGTCCGGGATTTTTTCAGAAGAAACGATCGCGGGAAAACATCTTGTCCCAGCACGAGGGGACAAGATCCCACGAATCGGGGGTTGCATGTTTGGTGGCTTTTTGTCTAGGGAGCATGCATGTTTCATGGAGACATGTTGGAGGTTTGTTGGCCCCCCCATGGGGGGGGGGGTAAGGTTGTGGCCGGCCCAAGTGGTGTCCCCTTGGTGGCCCACTTGTGTTACCTTTTCACCTTACATGTGGGACATGTTGCATGGGTATTTTGGTATTTTCCTCCACCACCCCACCCGTTGCCTTGGCCTATAAAAGGAGGAGATATGGCTGCCTTTATTCTCACCCCTTGCTCTCATACACATGCCATGCATTATCTGGCTTCTTCTCTCCCTCCCACGAAAAGAGTTTCGTAGAGACGAAAGACTGTCTGGGTTCCGGTGGGAACTAGTTCTGGATGGCGAAGCCCTGCCGGATAGATGACACCGTATGTGTCTAACTCTGTAGAGAGATCGTAGTTTCGGTCTTAGTTCAAGAGTGCCTCCCATAGGACTGTCCGTGTGACCGCCCGAGTTTTGGAGGTCCTCCCGAAGGGTTGTCTAAGTGACAGTCCAAGTTTCGGAGGTCCTCCCGAAGGGTTGTCCGCGACACCATCCGGGGGACTGTCCGACCGCCTCCTGGAGGGCTGTCCACAGGGCAGATGAGGGTATACATCCTCACGGTTGGGAGGTTGTAAAATCCTAGCTGCGGGGATCTGCACCGCCGATCGTCATCAACTCTACTTCCGCTACGCTATGAGTCGGTAACGAAATGATCAAACCTTGTATGCAGTCTCCATAGTGGTCCTGGGCTGGTGTGTAGGTTAATTTTTTTTTTCTGTTGCATTACCCAACATTGTCAAGGTATGTGCTTTGTGAAGGACCTATGAGGCGTCTCGATCTATCTCTATAGATCTTGATGCCTAATATGTCAGCAGCTTCACCAAGGTCCTTCATCGAAAAACACTTATTCAAGTGGGCCTTTATGCTTTCCAAAAGTTCTATATCATTTCCCATCAACAATATGTCATCCACATATAATATGAGAAATGCTACAGAGCTCCCACTCACTTTCTTGTACATACATGGTTCTTCATAAACCTGTATAAATCCAAATGCTTTAATCACCTCATTAAAGCAAATGTTCCAACTCCAAGATGCTTGCACTAGCCCATAGATGGAGCGCTTAAGCTTGCATACTTTGTTAGCATCTTTAGGATCGACAAAACCTTCCGGCTGCATCATATATAGTTCTTCCTTAAGGAAACCATTAAGGAATGCCGCTTTGACATCCATTTGCCAGATTTCATAATCATAAAATGCGGCAATTGCTAACATGATTCAGACGGACTTCAGCATCGCTACGGGTGAGAAAGTCTCATCGTAGTCAACTCCTTGAACTTGTCGATAACCCTTAGTGACAAGCCGAGCCTTATAGACGGTCACATTACCATCCATGTCAGTCTTGTTCTTAAAGATCCAATTATTTTCTATAGCTTGCTTATCATCAGGCAAGTCCACCAAAGTACATACTTTGTTCTTATACATGGATGCTATCTCGGATTTCATGGCTTCAAGCCATTTGTTGGAATTCGGGCCCGCCATCACTTCTTCATAGTTTGAAGGTTCACCGTTGTCTAACAACATGATATCCAGGACAGGGTTGCCGTATCACTCTGGTGCGGAACGTGTCCTAGTGGACATTCGAATATCAACTTGATCTGAAGGTTCATGATCATCATCATTAACTTCCTCTCCAGCCAGTGCAGGCTCCACAGAAACAACTTCCTGTGATGCGCTACTCTCCAGTTCGAGTGGAGGTACAATTACCTCATCAAGTTCTATTTTCCTCCCACTTACTTCTTTCAAGAGAAACTCTTTCTCTAGAAAGGATCCATTCTTGGCAACAAAGACTTTGCCTTCGGATATGAGGTAGAAGGTATACCCAACAAATTCTTTGGGGTATCCTATGAAGACGCACTTTTCCGCTTTGGGTTCGAGCTTCTCAGGTTGAAGTTTCTTCACATAAGCATCGCATCCCCAAACTTTTAGAAACGACAGCTTAGGTTTCTTTCCAAACCATAATTCATACGGTGTCGTCTCAAAGGACTTAGAAGGTGCCCTATTTAAAGTGAATGCGGCAGTCTCTAATGCATATCCCCAAAATGATAGCGGTAAGTCGGTAAGAGACATCATAGATTGGACCATATCCAATAGAGTGCGATTACGACGTTCAGACACACCGTTTCACTGAGGTGTGCCAGGTGGCGTGAGTTGTGAAACAATTCCACATTTCCATAGGTGCGTGCCAAATTCGTGACTTAAATATTCTCCGCCCCGATTAGATCATAGGCATTTTATTTTTCCTGTCACATTGATTCTCTACCCCACTCTGAAAGTCCTTGAACTTTTCAAAGGTTTCAGACTTGTGTTTCATTAAGTAGACATACCCATATCTACTTAAGTCATCAGTGAGGGTGAGAACATAAAGGTAGCCACCGCGAGCCTCAACGCTCATTGGACCACATACATCGATATGTATTATGTCCAACAAGTTAGTTGCTCGCTCCATTGTTCCGGAGAATGGAGTCTTGGTCATCTTGCCCATGAGGCATGGTTTGCACGTGTCAAATGATTCAAAGTCAAGAGACTCCAAAAGTCCATCAGTATGGAGTTTCTTCATGCGTTTGACACCAATATGACCAAGGCGACAATGCCACATATAAGTGGGACTATCGTTATCAACCTTACATCTTTTGGTACTCACCCTATGAACATGTGTAACATCATGTTCGAGATTCATCAAAAATAAACCATTGACCAGCGGGGCATGACCATAAAACATTTCTCTCATATAAATAGAACAACCATTATTCTTAGATTTAAATGAGTAGCCATCTCGCATCAAACGAGATCTAGATACAATGTTCATGCTCAAAGCTGGTACTAAATAACAATTATTAAGGTTTAAAACTAATCCCAAAGCTAGATGTAGATGTAGAGGTAGCGTGCTGACGATGATCACATTGACCTTGGAACCATTCCTGACGCGCATCGTCACCTCGTCCTTCGCCAGTCTCCGCTTATTCCGCAGCTCCTGCTTGGAGTTACAAATGTGAGCAACTGCACCGGTATCAAATACCCAGGAGCTACTACGAGCGCTGGTAAGGTACACATTAATATCAAGTATATCACATATACCTTTAACGTTACCGGCCTTCTTATCAGCTAAGTACTTGGGGCAGTTCCACTTCCAGTGACCGGTACCCTTGCAATAAAAGCACTCAGTCAGGCTTGGGTCCATTCTTGTTCTTCTTCCCGGCAACTTGCTTACCGGGCGCGGCAACTGCTTTGCCATCCTTATTGAAGTTCTTCTTACCCTTGCCTTTCTTGAAACTAGTGGTCTTATTCACCATCAACACTTGATGCTCCTTTTTGATCTCGACCTCCGCTGATTTCAGCATCGAGTACAACTCAGGAATGGACTTCTCCATACCCTGCATGTTGTAGTTCATCACAAAGGTCTTGTAGCTAGGTGGGAGCGACTGGAGGATTCTGTCAATAACCAAGTCATCCAGAAGATTAACTCCCAGCTGAGACAAGTGGTTGTGCAACCCAGACATTTTGAGTATGTGCTCACTGACAGAACTATTTTCCTCCATCTTACAACTGAAGAACTTGTCAGAGACATCATATCTCTCGACCCGGGCATGAGCTTGGAAAACCAATTTCAGCTCTTGGAACATCTCATATGCTCTGTGTTGCTCAAAACGCTTTTGGAGCCTCGGTTCTAAGCTGTAAAGCATGCCGCACTGAACCAGGGAGTAATCATCACAGCACGACTGCCAGGTGTTCATAATGTCTTGATTCGCTGGGAAAATGGGTGCGTCACCTAGCGATGCATCAAGGACATATAATCTTTTGGAAGCTATGAGGATGATCCTCAAGCTACGGACTCAGTCCGTATAGTTGCTTCCATCGTCTTTCAGTTTGGTTTTCTTTAGGAACGCGTTGAAGTTGAGGGCAACATTAGTGTTGGCCATTGGATCTACAATATAGATTGTAAAGACAATTTTAGACTAAGTTCATGATAATTAAGTTCACATAATCAAATTATTTAATGAACTCCCACTTAGATAGACATCTCTCTAGTCATCCAAGTGACACACTATCCACGTCAACTAGCCCGTGTCCGATCATCACGTGAGACGGACTAGTCATCAATGGTGAACATCTCCATGTTGATCGTATCTTCTATACGACTCATGTTCGACCTTTCGGTCTCCCGTGTTCCGAGGCCATGTCTGTACATGCTAGGCTCGTCAAGTCAACCTAAGTGTATTGCGTGTGTAAATCTGGCTTACACCCGTTGTATGCAAACGCTAGAACCTATCACACCCGATCATCACGTGGTGCTTCAGAACAACGAACCTTAGCAACGATGCATAGTTAGGGTGATCATATTTCTTGAAATTTTAGTGAGAGATCATCTTATTTAGCTACCGTCATTCTAAGCAAATAAGATGTAAACATGATAAACATCACATGCAATCAATATAGTGACATGATATGGCCAATATCATCTTGCTCCTTTGATCTCCATCTTCGGGGCACCATGATCATCACTGTCACCGGCACGTCACCATGATCTCCATCAGCATGTCTTCATGAAGTTGTCTCGCCAACTATTACTTCTACTACTATGGCTAACGATTAGCAATAAAGTAAAGTAATTACATGGTGTTTATGATTGACACGCAGGTCATACAATAAATTAAGACAACTCCTATGGCTTCTGCCGGTTGCCATACTCATCGACATGCAAGTCGTGAATCCTATTACAAGAACATGATCAATATCATACATCACATATATCACATCACATTCTTTGGCCATATCACATCACACAGCATATGCTGCAAAAACAAGTTAGACGTCCTCTAATTTGTTGTTGCAAGTTTTTACATGGCTGCTATAGGTTTCTAGCAAGAACGTTTCTTACCTACGTAGAAACCACAACGTGATATGCCAATTTCTATTTACCCTTCATAAAGACCCTTTTCATCGAATCCAATCCGACTAGAGTGGGAGAGACAGACACCCGCTAGCCACCTTATGCAGCAAGTGCATGTCAGGCGGTGGAACCAGTCTCACGTAAGCGTACGTGTAAAGTCGGTCCGGGCCGCTTCATCCCACAATACCGCCGAATCAAGATAAGACTAGTAACGGCAAGACAATTGACAAAATCGACGCCCACAACACCTTGTGTTCTACTCGTGCATAGATTCTACGCATAGACCTAGCTCATGATGCCACTATTGGGAGACGTAGTAGTAAATCAAAAAATTTCCTACGTGTCACCAAGATCAATCTATGGAGAAACCAGCAATGAGCAAAGGGGGAGTGCATCTTCATACCTTTGAAGATCGCAAAGCGGAAGCGTTACAAGAACGCGGTTGGTGGAGTCATACTCACAGCGATTCAGATCACGGTGGAATCCGATCTAAGCGCGAACAACCGCGCCTCCGCGTTCAACACACGTGCAGCCCGGTGACGTCTCCTATGACTTGATCCAGCAAGGAGGAAGGAGAGGTTGAGGGAGAGCTTCGGCAGCACGATGTCATGGTGACGATGGAGCTGCGTGGTACTCCGGTAGGGCTTCGCCAAGCACTACGGAGGACGAAGAGGAGGAGGGGTAGGGCTGCGCCGGGAGGGAGAGAGAGATCTATTCTTGGCAGCCCCAAAACCCCACATATATATAGGGGGAGGAGGAGGGGGTGCGCAACCCCTAGGGTTTCCACCCTAGGGCTGGCGGCCAGCCCTAGATGGTCTTGGGGCGGCGGCCAGAGAGGGAGAGGGAGGGGCGGCGTCCTAGGTGGGCCTAAGGCCCATCTGTGCTAGGGTTTGCCCCCTTCTCCTTGTGCTGCGCCTTGGGCCTTGGTGGGAGGCGCACCAGCCCACTCTGGGGCTGGTCCCTTCTACCTTCGGACCATGCAGCCCTCTGGTGCCGGTGGCCCCACATGGTGGACCCCCAGAACCCTTCCGGTGGTCCCGATACGTTATCGGTGATGCCCGAAACACTTCCGGTGACCAAAACCTCACTTCCTATATATGAATCTTTATCTCTAGACCATTCTGGAACTCCTCGTGACGTCCGAGATATCATCCGGGACTCCGAACAACCTTCAGTAACCACGTACACAATTTCCCTATAACCCTAGCGTCATCGAACCTTAAGTGTGTAGACCCTACGGGTTCGGGAGGCATGTAGACATGACTGACACACCTCTCCGGTCAATAACCAACAGCGGGATCTGGATACCCATGTTGGCTCCCACATGCTCCACGATGATCTCATCATATGAACCACGATGTCGGGGATTCAATCAATCCCGTATACAATTCCCTTTGTCTACCGGTATGATACTTGCCCAAGATTCGATTGTCGGTATCCCTATACCTTGTTCAATCTTGTTACCGACAAGTCTCTTTACTCGTTCCGTAACACATCATCCCGTGGCTAACTCCTTAGTCACATTGAGCTCATTATGATGATGTCTTACCGAGTGGGGCCAGAGATACCTCTCCGTCACACGGAGTGACAAATCCCAGTCTCGATTCGTGCCAACCCAACAGATACTTTCGGGGATACCCGTAGTGTACCTTTATAGCCACCCAGTTACGTTGTGATGTTTGGCACACCCAAAGTATTCCTATGGTATCCAGGAGTTGCATAATCTCATGGTCTAAGGAAACGATACTTGACATTAGAAAAGCTTTAGTAGACGAACTACACGATCTTGTGTTATGCTTAGGATTGGGTCTTGTCCATCACATCATTCTCCTAATGATGTGATCCCATTATCAACTGTTGGAAATATGCCCTAGAGGCAATAATAAATTAGTTATTATCATATTTCCTTGTTCATGATAATCGTTTATTATCCATGCTATAATTGTATTGATCGGAGACTTAGATGCATGTGTGGATACATAGACAAAACCATGTCCCTAGTATGCCTCTAATAGACTAGTTCGTTGATCAAAAGATGGTTAAGGTTTCCTAACCATGGACATGAGATGTCATTTGATAACGGGGTCACATCATTAGGAGAATGATGTGATGGACAAGACCCAAACTGCAAACGTAGCATATGATCGTGTCAGTTTATTGCTACTGTTTTCCGCATGTCAAGTATGTGTTCCTATGACCATGAGATCATGCAACTCACAGATATCGGAGGAGTTCCTTGTGTGTATCAAACGTCGCAACGTAACTGGGTGGCTATAAAGGTGCTCTACAGGTATCTCCGATGGTGTCTGTTGAGTTGGCATGGATCGAGACTGGGATTTGTTACTCCGTGTGACGGAGAGGTACCTCGGGGCCCACTCGGTAATGCAACATCACAATAAGCCTTGCAAGCAATGTGACTAATTGTTAGTTGCGAGATCTTGTATTACCGAATGAGTAAAGAGACTTGCCGGTAACGAGGTTGAACTAGGTATGGAGATACCGACGATCGAATCTCGGGCAAGTAACATACCGAAGAACAAAGGGAACGTTATACGGGATTAACTGAATCCTTGACATAGAGGTTCGACCGATAAAGATCTTCGTAGAATATGTAGGAACCAATGTGGACGTCCAGGTCCCACCATTGGTTATTGACCGTAGAGGTGTCTCGGTCATGTCTACATAGTTCTCGAACCCGCAGGGTCTGCACACTTAAGGTTCGGTGACGTTTCGATAGTGTAGAGTTATGTATGGTGGTGACTGAAGTTTGTTTGGAGTCCCGGATGAGATCCTGGACGTCACGAGGAGCTCCGGAATGGTCCGGAGGTAAAGATTCATATATAGGAAGTCCCAGTTTGGTTTCCGGAAAAGTTTGGGGCTCATCGGTAGTGTACCGGGAGTGCCGGTAGTGTACCGGGAGGCCTCCGGGAGGGGTATTTCGACCCCAAGAGGTCCATGGGCTGTGGGAGAATAATAACCAGCCCTTAGTGGGCTGGGCAAACAGCCACAAAGGCCCATGGCGCAGGAGAGAAAGTCCTAAAGCAAAAACTGGAAAATCAGCCAATAGGAGGCAATCCTACTCCAACTAGGATTGGAGGTGAAGTAGGATTGCTTCCCACCTCCTATTTCGGCCGACCCAAAGGCCTTGGATGCCTCTCCTCTCCTCTCCTCCTATATATAATAGTGGATTGGGTGGTTTTTGGACAGAATTTCCGGCCACGTGCTACCCGTTTCACCGGTGCACAGTTTCTCCTCTAGATCGATTTTCCGCAGCGCTTAGGCGAAGCCCTGCCGGAATCACTCCACCACCATCACCGGAGCGCCGTCACGCTGCCGGTGAACTCTCTCTCCTCTCCACCTCCTCTTGCTGGATCAAGACGGTGGAGATCGTCATCAAGCTGCACGTGTGCTGAACGCGGAGGTGCCGTCCGTTCGGCGCTAGATCGGAAGGACCGTGATCGAGATCGCAAGACGGTTCGTGATGAGATCACAGAACGGATCATGATGAGTTCGTGGGACAGATCGTGATCAATATCGTGAGATGGATCGTGATGAGATCGCGGGACGGATCGTGATGAGTTCACGGGACGGATCGTGATTGGATCGCGGGACGGATCGTGATGAGATCGCGGGACGCTCGGCGATTTGGATCGCGAAGATGTTCGACTACACCAACTGCGTTTCTTAACGCTTCCCGGTTAGCGATCTACAAAGGTATGTAGATCCACTCCCCTCTCGTAGATTCTCATCACCATGGATAGGTTTGCGTGTGCGTAGGAAAAATTTTGTTTCCCATGCGACGTTCCCCAACAGTGGCATCATGAGCTAGGTTGATGGTTCGATGAGATCTCGAGTAGAACACAAAAGGTTTGTGGGCGTTGATTCTTAGATTGCTTCCTCCCTTGGTTGGATTTTGGTTCAGTGGGATTGTGAGATGAAGCGGCCCGGACCAACATTACTCGTACGCTTACGAGAGACCGGTTCCCTCGACGCAACTTGTTGCTTAGATGGCTTGCGGGTGACAGCTTCTCTCACTTTAGTTGGATCGAATCCGACAAAGGCGGTCCTTGAGAAGGTTGAAAAGCAATCTATGTATCACCGTTGTGGTTTATGCGTAGGTGAGAATCGTTCTTGCTAGATACCCATAGCAGCCACGTAAAACATGCAACAACAATTAGAGGACGTCTAACTTGTTTTTGCAGGGTATGTTGTGATGTGATATGGCCAATTACATGATGAGATATATGTGATGTATGAGATGATCATGTGATGTATAGAATTTCATTACTTGCATGTCGTTGAGTACGGCAACCGGCATGAGCCATAGGGTTGTCTTTAATTATTGTATGACCTGCGTGTCAATCATTAAGCACTATGTAATGCTTTACTTTATCGCTAAGCGGTAGCAATAGAAGTAGAAGCAGGGCTGGTGCCACAACCCCAATGGCAACACATTGATGGAGATCAAGATGATGGAGATCATGGTGTTGTGCCGGTGACGATGGAGATCATGCCGGTGTTTCGAAGATGGATATCTTAAACACAAGTTCATGGCCATATCATGTCACTTATGAATTGCATGAGATGTTAATCCTTTTATGCACCTTGTTTTGCTTAGTACGGCGGTAGCATTATAAGGTGATCCCTCACTTGAATTTCAAGATGAACTGTGTTCTCCCCGAGTGTGCACCGTTGCGAAAGTTCGTCGTGTTGAGACACCACGTGATGATCGGGTGTGATAGACTCTACGTTCACATACAACGGGTGCAAGCCAGATTTGCACGCGCAGAACACTCGGGTTAAACTTGACGAGCTTAGCATGTACAGACATGGCCTCGGAACACAAGAGACCGAAAGGTCGAGCATGAGTCATATAGTGGATATGATCAACATAATGATGTTCACCAATGAAGCCACCTTAACTCACGTGATGATCGGACTTGAGTTGGTGAATTTGGATCATGTACCACTCGAATGACCCGAGGGATGTCAATTTGAGTGGGAGTTCTTAAGTAATATGATTAATTGAACTCGTTATCATGAACATAGTCAAAGTGTCTTTGCAAATTATGTTGTAGATTACTAGCTCGCGTTGTAGCTCCCTTAAATTTTTATATGTTCCTAGAGAAATAGAGTTGAAAGATGTTGGTAGCAATATTGCGGACTGGGTCCGTGATCTGAGGATTGTCCTCATTGCTGTACAGAAGGCTTATGTCCTTAATGCACCGCTCGGTGCGCCACCCCCTCTAGCGTCGTCTATAGATGTTGTGAACATCTGACAGGCACGTTTCGATGACTACTTGATAGTTTAGTGTGTCATGCATTATGGCTTAGAATTGAGGCTCCGAAACGTTTTGAACGTCACAGAACATATGAGATGTTCTAGGAGCAGAGGTTGTGATCTCAGGCTCGTGCCTGTGTTGCGAGATATGAGATCTCCAAAAAGATTCTTTGCCTGTAAGATGAAGGAGAATAGCTCAATCGTTGAGCATGTACTCAGATTGTCTGGGTACTACAATCGCTTGAATCAAGTGGGATTTGATCTTCCAGATAAGATAGTGATTGATATAGTTCTCCAAGTCACTATCACTAAAGCTACTAGAACTTAGTGATGAACTATAATACACCAGGGAAAGAAATGTTGATCCCTGAGCTGTTCGCGATGTTTGACACCGCGAAGGTAGAAATCAAGAAGGAGCGTCAAGTGTTGATGGTTAATCAAACCACTAGTTTCGAGAAGGGCAAGAGCAAGGAGGGAAACTTCATGGATAGCAAGTCAGTTGCTGCTCCAGTGAAGCAACCCAAAGTTGAACTCAAACCCGAGACTAAGTGCTTCTATTATGAGGTGAGCGGTCGCTGAAGCGGAACAACCCTAGATACTTGGTAGATAAGAAGGCTGGCAACATTGATAGAAGTATATTTGATATATGAGTTATTAATGTGTACCTTGCTAGTACTCTTGGTAGCACCTGGGTATTGGATACCGGTTCGGTTGCTAAATGTTAGTAACTCGAAATAAAAGCTACGGAATAAACGGAGAACTAGCTAAGGGTGAGGTGACGATATGTGTTGGAAGTGTTTCCAAGGTTGATGTGATCAACATCGCACGCTCTCTCTACCTTCAGGAATAGTGATGGACCTAAATAAATGTTATTTGGTGTTTTGCATTGAGCATGAACATGATTAGATCATGTTTACTGCAATACGGTTATTCATTTAAGTTAGAGAATAATGGTTGTTCTGTTTACATGAATAATACCTTCAATGGTCATGCACCCAGTGAGAATGGTTTGTTGAAATCTTGATCGTAGTAATACACATGTTCATAACATTGATTTCAAAAGATACAAAGTTAAATAATGATAGTACCACATACTTGTGGCACTGCCGCAAAATGTCATATTGGTATAAAGCGCATGAAGAAACTCCATGGTGATGGATATTTGGACTCATTCGATTTCGAATCAGTTGAGACATGCGAACCATGCCTCTTGGGCAAGATGACTAAAGGACCCCGTTGGATGGAGCGGGCAAGTGATTCATTGGAAATGATACATGTTGATGTATGCAATCTAGTGAGTCTTGTAGCGTGCAGTGGATATCGTTATTTTCTTACCTTCACTGATGATTTGAGTAGATATAGTGTATATTTACTTAATGAAACACAAGTCTGAATCGTTTGAAAGGTTCAAGCAAATTCAGAGTGAAGTTTAAAAATCATCGTGACAAGAAGATAAAAATGACCGCGATATGATCGTGGAGGTGAATATCTGAGTTACGAGTTTGGCATACAACTTAAGACAATGTGAAATTTGTTTCACAACTAACTCCACCTGGAACACCATGGTGTGATGGTGTGTCCGAACATCATAGTCATGGTCTATTGATATAGTGCATACTGTGATGTCTCTTATCGTTTTACTACTGTAATTTTGGGGTTATGCATTAGAGACAACTACATTCACTTTAAATAGGGCATCATCTAAATCCGTTGAGATGACACCGTGTGAATTATTGTTTGATAGAAACCTAAGCTGTCATTTCTTAATATTTGGGGCTGCGACACTTGTGTGGAAAATGTTTTTGCCTAATGAGGTCGAACCCAAGGCGGACAAATGCATCTTCATAGAATACCCTAAGATCAGTTGGGTGAAGCTTCAATCTCAGATCCTAGTGCAAAGTGTTTGTTGCTTAAACGGATCCTTTCTCAAGGAAATGTTTCTCGCGAAAGAATTGAGTGGGAGGAAGATAGAACTTGATGAGGTTGTTAAACCTTTGTTCAACCAGAGAGTGGCGCAACGCAGAAAGATGTTTCTGTGAAGCCTACGTTAGTTGAAGAGGAAGTTAATGATGATGATCATGAAGCTTCAGGATCAAGTTACTATCGAACTTTGTAGGTCGACAAGGATGTGTACTTCTCCTGAGCGGTACGGCAACCCTGTCTTGGAGGTCATGTTGTTGGACAACGATGAACCTACGAGCTATGGAGAAGCGATGATGGGCCCGGATTCCGACAAATGGTTAGAGGCCATGAAATCCGAGATAGGATCCATGTATGAAAACCAAGTGTAGACTTTGGTAGACTTGCTCGTTGGACGGCAGGTCGTTGAGTACAAATGGATCTTTAAAATGAAGACACACACTGATGGTGAATGTCACTGTTTGTAAAGCTCGACTTGTTGCAAAGATGTTTGTGACAAGTTCAAGGGGTTGACTGCGATGAGACTTTCTCACTCGTAGCGATGCTAGAGTCTGTTGGAATTATGTTAGTAGTTGCTGCGTTTTCAATTATGAAATCTGGCAGATGGATGTCAAAACATCGTTTCCTTAACGGTTTGCTTGAGGAAAGGTTGTATGTGATACAACCAGAAGGTTTTGTCAGTCCTAAGGATGCTAAAAGGTGTGCAAGCTTCGGTGATCCTTCCATGGACTGAAGCAAGCATCTCGGAGTTGGAATATACGCTTTGATGAGTTGATCAAAGTTTTGATGTTTATACAAAGTTTACAAGAAACTTGTATTTGCAATAAAGTGAGTGGGAGCACTATAGAATTTCTGATAAGTATATGTGGATGACATATTGTTGATCAGAAATAATGTAGAGTTTTTGGAAAGTATAAAACGGTCATTTGGAAAGTGATTTTCAAAGGAAGACCTGGATGAAGCTACCTAATTGTTGAGCATCAAAATTTATGGAGATAGATCAAGATGCTCGATGAGACTTTGAATGAGTGCATACCTTGACAAGATTTTGAAAGAGTTCAAAATGGATCAGTCAGAGAAAGAGTTCTCGCCTGATTTGTAAGGTGTGAAAGTTGAGTCAGACTCAAAGCTCGACAACAGCAGAAGAAAGAGAAAGGACGAACGTCGTCCCCTATGCCTTAGCCATAGGCTCTATATTATGCCATGCTGTGTACCGCACCTGTGTGTGCCTTGCCATGAGTCTGTCAAGGGGTAGCAGTGTGGTCCAGGAGTGGATCACTGGACAACGGTCGGAATTATCCTTAGTAATCAGAGGACTAAGGAAATGTTTCTTGATTGTGGAGGTGATAAAGAGTTCGTCGTAAAGAGTTACGTCAATGCAAGCTTTAACACCTATCCGGATGACTAGTAGTAGCAATCTGGATACGTATAGTGGAGCAGCCATTTGGAAATAGTACCAAGTGGAGTGTGGTAGCAGTGTTTACGGTTTGACATAGAGATTTTCAAAGTACACACGGATCTGAATCGCAGACCCGTTGACTATGAGACCTCTCTCACATGCAAAGCATGATCGAGCCCCAGAACTCGTTGGGTGTTAGATTCATAACAATGCGAATCACATGGTGATGTGAACTAGATTATTGACTCTAGTGCAAGTGGGAGACTGTTGGAAATATGCCCTAGAGGCAATAATAAATTAGTTATTATCATATTTCCTTGTTCATGATAATCGTTTATTATCCATGCTATAATTGTATTGATCGGAGACTTAGATGCATGTGTGGATACATAGACAAAACCATGTCCCTAGTATGCCTCTAATAGACTAGCTCGTTGATCAAAAGATGGTTAAGGTTTCCTAGCCATGGACATGAGATGTCATTTGATAACGGGGTCACATCATTAGGAGAATGATGTGATGGACAAGACCCAAACTGCAAACGTAGCATATGATAGTGTCAGTTTATTGCTACTGTTTTCCGCATGTCAAGTATGTGTTCCTATGACCATGAGATCATGCAACTCACAGATATCGGAGGAGTGCCTTGTGTGTATCAAACGTCCCAACGTAACTGGGTGACTATAAAGGTGCTCTACAGGTATCTCCGATGGTGTCTGTTGAGTTGGCATGGATCGAGACTGGGATTTGTTACTCCGTGTGACAGAGAGGTACCTCGGGGCCCACTCGGTAATGCAACATCACAATAAGCCTTGCAAGCAATGCGACTAATTGTTAGTTGCGGGATCTTGTATTACGGAACATGTAAAGAGACTTGCCGGTAACGAGGTTGAACTAGGTATGGAGATACCGACGATCGAATCTCGGGCAAGTAACATACCGAAGAACAAAGGGAACGTTATACGGGATTAACTGAATCCTTGACATAGAGGTTCGACCGATAAAGATCTTCGTAGAATATGTCGGAACCAATGTGGACGTCCAGGTCCCACCATTGGTTATTTACCGTAGAGGTGTCTCGGTCATGTCTACATAGTTCTCGAACCCGCAGGGTCTGCACACTTAAGGTTCGGTGACGTTTCGGTAGTGTAGAGTTATGTATGGTGGTGACTGAAGTTTGTTCGGAGTCCCAGATGAGATCCCGGACATCACGAGGAGCTCCGGAATGGTCCGGAGGTAAAGATTCATATATAGGAAGTCCCAGTTTGGTTTCCGGAAAAGTTTCGGGCTCATCGGTAGTGTACCGGGAGTGCCGGTAGTGTACCGGGAGGCCTCCGGGAGGGGTATTTCGACCCCAAGAGGTCCATGGGCTGTGGGAGAATAATAACCAGCCCTTAGTGGGCTGGGAAAACAGCCACAAAGGCCCATGGCGCAGGAGAGAAAGTCCTAAAGCAAAAAGTGGAAAATCAGCCAATAGGAGGCAATCCTACTCCAACTAGGATTGGAGGTGAAGTAGGATTGCTTCCCACCTCCTATTTCGGCCGACCCAAAGGCCTTGGCTGCCTCTCCTCTCCTCTCCTCCTATATATACTAGTGGATTGGGTGGTTTTTGGACAGAATTTCCGGGCACGTGCTACCCGTTTCACCGGTGCACAGTTTCTCCTCTAGATCGGTTTTCCGCAGCGCTTAGGCGAAGCCCTGCCGGAATCACTCCACCACCATCACCGGAGCGCCGTCATGCTGCCGGTGAACTCTCTCTCCTCTCCACCTCCTCTTGCTGGATCAAGACGGTGGAGATCGTCATCAAGCTGCACGTGTGCTGAACGCGGAGGTGCCGTCCGTTCGGCGCTAGATCGGAAGGACCGTGATCGAGATCGTGAGACGGTTCGTGATGAGATCGCGGAACGGATCGTGATGAGTTCGTGGGACAGATCGTGGTCAAGATCGTGAGACGGATCGTGATGAGATCGCGGGACGGATCGTGATGAGTTCACGGGACGGATCATGATTGGATCGCGGGACGGATCGTGATGAGATCGCGGGACGCTTGGCGATTTGGATCGCGAAGATGTTCGACTACACCAACCACGTTTCTTAACGCTTCCCGCTTAGCGATCTACAAGGGTATGTAGATCCACTCCCCTCTCGTAGATTCTCATCACCATGGATAGGTTTGCGTGTGCGTAGGAAATTTTTTGTTTCCCATGCGACGTTCCCCAACATCAACGACATCCAATGTCCATGCTCATGAAACCGTGACCATCTATTGATCAACGAGCTAGCCAACTAGAGGCTCACTAGGGACATGTTGTGGTCTATGTATTCACACATGCATTATGGTCTCCGGTTAATACAATTATAGCATGAACAATAGACAATTATCATGAACAAGGAAATACAATAATAACCATTTTATTATTGCCTCTAGGGCATATTTCCAACACCACCGCCCACCCCACACTCCTGAAATATCGTCATATCATGGTCGATTAAATTATGTCCATGAAACCTGTGCCATATCATTGTTGATGGCAATGATATCCATGAAACCTACAAGGTAGATTCGGAGTGGTACGGCTAAAGCGAAAAGTTCACTCGACATGTCGAGTGGCAAGCATACTCCGCGTACGACAAAGAACCCTGAGTTCAAGTTCTCAAGACTACTGCTCATTGTCAACGATCAATACTAGTCTCGAGGACTACACCCAGTGGGTGCACTCAGCGTGCCCCCATTGGTTCCTAAATTACTCGACAAGGTCTGTCCTGTCTGAGCATAAGATGGTCTCTATCAGACCCCCGCCAGTGCAAGCATTCGACGACGATCTCGGGGACTACACCCAGTGGATGCACTCAGCATGCCCCCACTGGATCTGCTAACACTCGATTTGTCGAGTGGCCGAAGAATAAAAACAGCGTGCGCAAGCATATGAACATTGTCTTTTTTCAGACCCCCGCCAGTGCAAGCACTCGACAATAGTCTTGGGGACTACACCAAGTGGATGCACTCAGCGTGCCTTCACTGGACATTCTATCACTTTATCGGTCGAGTGGCCACCAAAACAATTCTAAGACCCTTGTCGATGTCTTTACCATTCGACAACGGTCTCGAGGACTACGCCCAGTGCGTGCACTCAGCGTGCCCCCACTGGACCGAAACCTAATTGACTAAGACCTGATCTATTCGAGTGGAGAACTTACAAGTATTCTAAAAAAAGGAAAACACCCACTGGGTGTACAATCAAGAAAGGCAGGAATTCAATCGGAAATGCACTTACAATTGCACTTGCTCGGACATTGGTACGAAGCGCTGTGCTGGCATCATAAGCCAGCTTGCTGGCCTCGTACGCCTCCTTGGTGCGTAGCATTATTTGCTCCGCCTGAATCATGGCCTCCTTCGCAGCTCCGGTCTGATCTTCCGAGACGTGGTGCAGAGGAAAGGCAGTCATTGGTTGAGTTGATGCTGCGGCTGGAGTAGTTGAGGTAGTATGGGGTGGTCCGATTGGAGTCGACGCCATGATGGTTGAAGCAGCTGGTGGAGCACTCGACAACGGAACCACGGGCTCGGTTCGGGCTCGAGACGAGTCACCTATCCCATGGGACGATGCAGCAGTCGACTGTTGAGGCGTGTGTGCTGATGGTGTCCTTCGGGCGCGTACGCGCGAGGTACCTAAGGTCGCACCTTCACCCCCCGTACCCCAAGGAAGTTCTTCATTGTCCTCCAGTTGAATGATCTCTGCAAGCATCAATCGACAACATTAGCTTATACAATTGGCGAATAATTTTTCAAGAATGAGAGTTGAACGAAGATTTGTTTACCTCGTTGGGAAGTCGCTACATCGGTGGTATCCACATCCATTTGATCCTCTTCGTCCCATGGAGGCGACGTCACTGAGGTAGCGGCACAGGTAGACCAAGTTCCACTCGGTCAGCAATAATTTGAAGTCACATTCGACACCAAAAGAAGAAAGAAAACACTTATGTCGAGACGATGGGCAAAGCGATCTTCATGCGGGGCAAAGCTTTATGAGGTCTACAGCGTTTGGCTTGGGCTGCTTTGCGGCCTGTTCACTCGACTCAACGGTCGAGGTTCGGTCCCGCTTCAGGGTCTTTTCACTCGATGCCAAGGCCTTGCCTGGGGCTGTCGCAGGGTCCTGATGCAGCTTCAAGCGATGCTCCGTGTGTGGGGGAGACTCAACTTCCCCCTCGTCCTCGTCAGAGTATTCATAGTCATCTTCGCTGTCGTTGGCGTCCATGTTGCCGCCCTCGCTCTCCCCGCCATCTTCAGGCTGGTTCTCGTTGGGCACGGGCGAGTGCATGTGCGTCCACTCCTGCAAGAGTCAAACAATGAAGTCAGTCGACGTATGAACCAATCACTCGACAAAACAATATGACAGTCGACAAGATAAAGTTTACCAGATTCTTCAACGGATTCTCAACAGAGTAAGACCGGATCCTCTTGGCCCCCAGGGGGTTGTCGCAAGCTCCGGTAATGCTTTGAAGCCATTGCTCAATAGTTTTCTATGAAACCTCTTCCGAATGCGTCTGGGTCGAGTCCCGAGGGCCCGCGTAATGCCACATAGTGTGGTCCCTTGCCTGGAGCGGTTGGATCATCGACTGAGGAACGTCTCCAAGATATCCAGACCAGTCACTCCATCACAGACAAGGTTCACTACGGTGTCCACCAGGATCCCCACTTGGACTTTCTCCCCATCCGACACTTTCAAGGATTTGGGAACGGCACGACGATCTAACGTGAAAGGGGAAAGACCAGTCGACATATTGGGAGAAGCTATATCCTTGCAGTAAAACCATGTCGACTGCCAACCCCTAACAGATTCTGGGAAAGTCATAGAAGGAAAAGAACTCCTAGCTCTCTTCTGGATTCCCAAGCTACCACACAGTCGGACGACATGGGTTTTACCATCCTCAGGATTGGCCTTTTTGTCAGACTGAGATCTGATGGTAAAAATATGCTTGAACAGACCCCAATGGGGAGAACCAACCAGGAAGCACTCACACAGGGTGATGAAAGCAGAAAGATAGGAAATAGCATTCGGAGGAAAATGGTGGAGCTGGGCTCCGAAGAAGTTCAGAAACCCTCGAAAGAATGGATGGGGGCGTGGAGAAACCTCTCTCGACGTGGGTGAGGAGGAGGACTCGCTCCCCCTCATGCGGCTCTAGCTCGATCTCGAGCTCCCCCTTCGACAGCATCCATGAACCTTCCGCCACGAGCCCGTCAATGACGATATTCTTGACTCCCGCGATGGTGACCGTCAACGAGAGAAAATCCCCTTGGATCCACCCCGGCAACGCGGTGAACCGCGCGGTCGACGATTTCTTGGCCTTGCATTTCGCAGCACCCTTCTTGGTGTGCTCCAACTTCTACGTCTTCCCCTTCGTCATCGCATCGGCGGTGTTCGTCAGGGCGAAGCAGAGCAGTGCGCTGGAAGCAGGGAAGGCGGAGGAAGAGAGAAGATTTTGGGAAAAGTTCTATTCAGACTGAGACACAACGGGATGTATACCACATCGAGTGTCTCGCTGACTTGTGGGCCCGTAGGCTCACCGCATATCTCGACCGTAGACGTCGCACAGTATGTGGAGAAATGCACGGCGTGTGAATCGAGGTGTTGTGCCCCCACTTGTCCCAGTCGTGGTGTCATCATCGTAGATGCGCACGCTTCCCAAATTTTTGAATCCCGCAAAATCCGGGCCTGGCAGAGCGACTCATCACGTCTAAAGATCCCTTTAGGTCACTCGAAATAGAATTGACATTGAGAATTCACTCGGACACTTTCAAGATAGAATCGATCCGGGCGAATGGCAAAGATTTCAATCAACCCAAATTTCGTTGAAGCCCCGAAGTTCATTCGGAAGTTTGGTGCCTTCTTCAGAACTAGCATTGATCCCCTTTTATCACTCGAACCCTGATCCATTCGAGGGCTAATGACGAGGATATGTACCTAGGGTAGGGTCCTAGGCTAGACCTACATACCCTACCTAAGGGCACTATATCGAAGGACTTAAATATTACAAGAGAGATTCTGACTCGATTCTTCAAAATGTTCAAATCACTCGACAATTAGTCCACTCGGCATCTTCTCCCTCCACTCAACAGTCACCTGTCACTTGGAAGACCTCACTTTCAGTCGATGCCAGAAGACCAGAAGCCGCTCCTAGGAGGCTAACAGGCAGGCGTTAATCCAGTCATCATTAGTAGCAATTATGATGTACCTTACCAGTAACGCTCATCTTTATATCCACGATCAGACCCTTGGATGCCTGACACTTATGAGGGGCAGCGTACTCTATATAATCCACCCCTCCCCTCTGGCACAAGGGTTGGCAACCTCTATAACTCATAATCTCCACACGACAAAAGCTCCCGAGCACTGATACGTAGGGCTGTTACCTCCACGAGAGGGGCCTGAACTCATACATTCATGTGTACATCCTTGCCATAGCTAGGACTCTGCCCTCTCCTTTTCGTACCCCTATCTTCTACTGTCACACTCGTTCCCACGACACATGCAAGATCTATCCATGGTGATGAGCATCTACGAGAGGGAGAGTGAATCTACACACCCTTGTAGATCGCTAAGGGAAGCGTTAAGAAACGCGGTTAATGTAGTCGAACATCTTCGCGATCCAAATCGGCGAGCGTCCCGCGATCCTATAGCAACAGATACTTGACATGCAGAAAACTATAGCAATAAACTAACACGATCAAATGCTATGTTTATAGTTTGGGTCTTATCGGTCACATCATTCTCCCAATGATGTGATCCCGTTATCAAATGACATATCATGTGAATGGCTAGGAAACCTGGACCATCTTTGATCAACGAGCTAGTCCACTGGAGGCACACTAGGGACAAAGTGTTGTCTATATATCCACACATGTAATGTGTTTCCAATCAATACAATTAAAGCATGGATAATAAACGATCATCATGACCAAGGAAATATAATAATAACCATTTTATTATTGCCTCTAGGGCATATTTTCAACAGTCTCCCACTTGCACTAGAGT
Source organism: Hordeum marinum (assembly GCA_022496015.1). NCBI lineage: Eukaryota > Viridiplantae > Streptophyta > Magnoliopsida > Poales > Poaceae > Hordeum > Hordeum marinum. The sequence goes on along the minus strand of CM039672.1, from coordinate 342,425,969 downwards.
CAATAATCTAGCTCACATCACTATGTGATTTACATTGTAATGAATCGAACACCCATACAGTTTTGATGTTGATCATGTTTAGCCCTTGGAAGAGGTTTAGTCAACGGGTCTGCAACATTCAGATCCGTGTGCACTTTGAAAATATTTATGTCCTCCTCCTTGATGTACTCGCGGATGGAATTGAAGCATCGCCTTATGTGCCTGGTCCTCTTGTGAAACCTTGGTTCCTTGGCCAAAGCAATGGCACCAGTGTTGTCACAGAACAAGTCCATTGGATTCTATGCACTGGGCACTACTCCAAGATCTGTCATGAACTCCTTCATCGAGACACCTTCCTTCGCCGCCTCTGAGGTTGCGATGTACTCCGCTTCGCATGTAGAATCGGATACCACGCTCTTTTTGGAACAACACCAGCTTACCGCTCCCTCATTGAGAATAAATACATATTCGGTTTGCGACTTAGAGTCATCCGGATCAGTGTCAAAGCTTGCATCGACGTAACCCTTTACGACGAGATCTTGATCACCTCCATAAATGAGAAACATTTCCTTAGTCCTTAAGGATATTCTTGACCGCCATCCAATGCTCCATTCCTGGATCACTTTGAAACCTTCCAGCCATACTTATGGCAAGGCTGACATTGTGTCTTGTGCGTAGCATTGCATACATGATAGAGCCTATGGCTGAAGCATAGGGGATGCCACTCATCTTTTCTCTATCTTCTGCAGTTACTGGGCATTGAGTCTTACTCAACTTCACACCTTGTAACACAAGCAAGAATCCATTCTTAGACTGATCCATTTTGAACTTCTTCAATACTTTAGCAAGGTATGTGCTCTGTGAAAGTCCTATTAAGTGTCTCGATCTATCTCTATAGATCTTAATGCCTAATATGAAAGCAGCTTCTCCTAGGTCCTTCATTGAAAAATTCTTGTTCAAATATTCCATCACGCTTTCCAGCATTTCTATATTGTTTCCATTCAGCAATATGTCATCCACATATAATATTAGAAATGCTATAGAGCTCCCACTCACTTTCTTGTAAATACAAGCTTCTCCGTAAACTTGTATAAACCCGAACGCTTTGATCACCTCATCAAAGCGCAGATTCCAACTCTAAGATGCTTGCACCAGTCCATAAATGGATCGCTGGAGTTTGCAAACTTTGTTAGCATTCTCTGGATCGACAAAACCTTCCGGTTGTACCATATACAACTCTTCCTTAAGGAAACCGCTAAGGAACGTTGTTTTGACATCCATTTGCCAAATTTCATAGTTGAAATATGCAGGTATTGCTAACATGATTCTGACGGACTTAAGCATCACTACGGGTGAGAAGGTCTCATCGTAGTCAACTCCTTGAACTTGTGAAAAACCCTTTGCCACAAGTCGAGCTTTATAGACGGTGACATTACTGTCCGCGCCCGTCTTCCTCTTAAAGATCCATTTGTTTTGAATGGCCTTTCGCCCTTCAGGTAATACTTCCAAAGTCCATAATTTGTTTTCATACATGGATCCCATCTCGGATTTCATGGCCTCTAAGACAGGGTTGTCGTACCGCTCAGGAGAAGTACACATCCTTGTCGACCTACGAGGTTCGATAGTAACTTGATCCGAAGCTTCATGATCATCATCATTAAGTTCCTCTTCAACTGATGTAGGCTCCACAGATACATCTTTCTGCGCTGCGCAATTCTCTGGTTGAAACAAAGGTTCAACAACCTCATCAAGTTCTATCTTCCTCCCACTCAACTCTTTCGAGAGAAACTCTTTCTCAAGAAATGTTCCGTTCTTAGCGACAAACACTTTGCCTTCAGATCTGAGATAGAAGGTATACCCAACTGTCTCTTTTGGGTATCCTATGAAGACGCATTTCTTCGCTTTGGGTTCCAGCTTTTTAGGCCAAAGCTTTTTGACATAAGCATCACATCCCCAAACTTTAAGAAACGACAACTTTGGCTTCTTGCCAAACCACAGTTCATATGGCGTCATCTCAATGGATTTCGATGGTGCCCTATTTAAAGTGAATGCAGCTGTGTCTAGTGGATAACCCCAAAATGATAGTGGCAAATTGGCAAGAGACATCATAGAACACACCATATCTAATAAGGTTCGATTAAGACGTTTGGACACACTATTACGCTGTGGTGTTCTAGGCGGTGTCAATTGTGAAACAATTCCACACTGTCCTAAGTGACTGCCAAACTCATAACTCAGATATTCTCCTCCTCAATCAGATCATAGGATTTTCATCTTCTTGTTATGTTGTTCTCAACTTCACTCTGAAATTGCTTGAACTTTTCGTACGTTTCAGGCTTGTGCTTCACTAAGTAAATATACCCATATCTACTTAAGTCATCAGTGAAGGTGAGAAAATAATGATATCCACCACGCGCCTCAATGCTCATTGGACCGCACACATCAGTATGTATGATTTCCAACAAGTCACTTGCCGTTCCATTGTTCCAGAGAACGACGTTTTAGTCATCTTGCCCATGAGGCATGGTTCACATGGTGTCAAGTGATTCAAAATCAAGTGACTCCAAAAGTCCATCAGCATGGACCTTCCTCATGCGTTTTACACCAATATGACCTAAACGGCAGTGCCACAAGAAAGTGGTACTATCATTATCAGCTCTACATCTTTTGACATCAATGTTATAAACATGTGTATCATCACTATCGAGATTCAATAAGAATAAACCCCTCACATTGGGTGCATGACCATAAAAGATATTACTCATATAAATAGAACAACCATTATTCTCAGATTTAAATGAGTAACTGTCTCACAATAAACAAGATCCAGATATAATGTTCATGCTTAACGCGGGCATTAAATAACAATTATTCAAGTTCATCTCTAATCCCGATGGTAGTCTAAGATCGAGCATGCCGACGGCGATCACATCAACCTTGGAACCATTTCCCACGCGCATCGTCACTTTGTCCTTAGCCAGCCTCCATCTATTCCGTAGGTCCTGCTTTGAGTTGCAAATGTGAGCAACCGAACTGGTATCAAATACCCATGCACTACAACGAGATTTAGTAAGGTACACATCAATAACATGTATATCATATATACCTTGTTTGGTGTTGGCCGCCTTCTTGTTGGCCAGATACTTAGGGCAGTTCCGCTTCGAGTGACCAGTTCCCTTGCAATGAAAGCACCCAGTTTCTGGCTTGGGTCCAGTCTTGGGTTTCTTCATGGGAGGGGCAACTGCTTTGCCACTCTTCTTGGAGTTACCCTTCTTGCCCTTGCCATTCTTCTTTAAACTAGTGGTTTTATTGACCATCAACACTTGATGCTCCTTCTGGATTTCAGACTCAGCGACTTTTAGCATCGCAAAGAGCTCGGTGACTGACTTGTTCATCCCTTGCATGTCATATTTCATCAGGAAGCTCTTGTAGCTAGGTGGCAATGATTGAAGAACTCTGTCAGTGATCTCCTCTGGCGGGAGAACAATTCCCAACTCAGCCAGACGGTTCGAATACACAGACATTTTGAGTACATGTTCACTGACAGACCCGTTCTCCTCCATCTTGCAAGCATAGAACTTATCGGAGGTCTCATACCTCTCGATCTGGGCATTCTTTTCAAAGATAAACTTCAACTCCTAGAACATCTCATATGCTCCATGACGTTCAAAATGCCTTTGAAGTCCCGGTTTTAAGCCATACAATATTGCACATTGAACTATTGAGTAATCTCCCAAACATGACTCCCAAACGTTCTTAACGTCTTCAGACGACACGGGAGCGGGTGGATCACCAAGCAGTGCATCAAGGTCATAAGCCTTCTGGAAAGCCGTGAGGATAATCCTCAGATTATGGGCCCAGTCCACAAAGTTACTTCCATCATCTTTCAACTTGGCTTTCTCTAGGAACGCATTAAAATTCAGGGGAACTACTATGCGAGCCATTGATATACAACATAAATATGCAAAGATTACTAAGACTGTTGTTCAATATAATGAGTTTAGTTAAACAAATTACTTAAAAACTCTCACTCAAATTGACATCCCTCCGGTCATCCGAGTGTTACATGATCCAAATTCACCAACTCAAGTCCGATCATCACGTGAGTTGAGGTGGTTTCAATGGTGAACATCATCATGTTGATCATGTCTACTATATGACTCATGTTCGGCCTTTCGATCTCTTGTGTTCCGAGGCCATGTTTTTACATGCTAGGCTCGCCAAGTTTAACCCGAGTGTTCTGCATGTGCAACACTGGCTTGCACCCGTTGTATGTGATCGTAGAGTCTATCACACCCGATCATCACATGGTGTCTCGACACGATGAACTTTCGCAACGGTGCACACTTGGGGAGAACACAATTTTATCTTGAAATTTTAGTGAGGGATCACCTTATAATGCTACCGTCGTCCTAAGCAAAACAAGGTGCATAAAAGGATTAACATCACGTGCAAATCATGAGTGACATCATATGACCATGATCTTGTGCTTTTGATATCCATCTCCAAAGCACCAACATGATCTCCATCGTCACCAGCACAACACCATGATCTCCATCATCTTGATCTCCATCAATATGTCGCCATGAGGTTGTCGCGCCAGTTGTTGCTAACTCATAGTGATAAAGTAAAGAAAAAACGATGAAAATAATTAAAGACAACCCTATGGCTCCTGTCGGTTTCCGTACTCGTCGACATGCAAATTGTGATATTCTATTCAATACATGATCATATCATACATCACATATATCTCATCATGTAATTGGCCATATCACATCACAACATACCCTGCAAAAACAAGTTAGACGTCCTCTAATTGTTGTTGCATGTTTTACGTGGCTGCTACGGGTATCTAGCAAGAACAATTATCACCTACGCAAAAACCACAACGGTGATACACAAATTTCTATTCAACCTTCTCAAGGACCGCCTTTTTCGAATCCGATCCAACTAGAGTTGGAGAGATAGACACCCGCGAGCCATCTTTATGCAACAAAGTCGCATGTCAGTCGATGGAACCGATCTCTCGTAAGCGTACGAGTAAGGTTGGTCCGGGCTGCTTCATCCCACAATACCGTTGAATCAAAAACCGACCAAGGGAGGAAGCAATCTGAGCATTAATGCACACAAACTCCTTTGTGTTCTACTCGTGATCTCATCAACACATAAACCTAGCTCATGATGCCATTGCTGGGGAATGTTGCATGGGAAACAAAAAATTTCCTACGCACACGCAAGATCTATCCATGGTGATGATCATCTACGAGAGGGTGAGTGGATCTACATACCCTTGTAGATCGCTAAGGGGGAAGCATTAAGAAACGCGGTTAATGTAGTCGAACGTCTTCGCGATCCAAATCGCCGAGCGTCCCTCGATCCAATCACGATCCGTCCCGATCTAGCGCCGAACGGACGACACCTCCACATTCAGCACACGCACAGCTCGATGACGATCCCCGCCTTCTTGATCCAGCAAGAGGGAGAGAAGAGGTAGACGAGTTCTCTGGCAGCACCACGTCACGGCGGCGATGGTGGTGGAACTATTTTGGCAGGGCTTCGCCGAGCACCATCGGAACGATCTAGAGGAGAAACTACGATCTAGAGGGAATAGGGCAGCACGTGGCTTTTCGTGTGTTCGCTGCCCTAATATCTCCAGTATAGATAGGAGGAGGGGGAGGGGAGTCTTCCTTGGCCCCTCATTCAAGGTGGGATTTGGCCGAAGGAGGTGGAGGAGTCCACCTCCAATCCTACTAGGAGTAGGACTCCTCCCCTACTTGGAAAACATTTCCACCTCTTGGGTTTTTTCCACCTCTAGCCGCATGGGCCTAAGTGGGGGGTTCAGCCAGCCCACTAAGGGCTGGTTTGACTCCTCTCACAGCCTATGAGGCCTTTTGGGTCGATACACCACTCCCGACGGTCCCCCGGTACCCTCCCGACACTCCCGATACACTACCGATGAGCTCGAAACTTTTCCGGTGACCAAAACATGACTTCCTATATATCAATATTTACCTTCGGACCATTCCAGAGCTCCTCGTGATGTACAAGATCTCATCTAGGACTCTGAACAACCTTCGGTCACCACCATACATAACTCTACACTGTCGAAACATCACCGAACTTTAAGTGTGCAGACCCTACGGGTTCGAGAAATATGTAGACATGACCGAGACACCTCTACGGTCAATAACCAATAGTGGGACCTGGATGCCCATATTGGTTCCTATATATTCTACGAAGATCTTTATTTGTTGAATCTCTATGTCAAGGATTCAGTTAATCCCGTATGTTGTTCCCTTTGTTCATCGGTATGTTACTTGCCCGAGATTCGATCATCGGTATCTGTATACCTAGTTCAATCACGTTACCGGCAAGTCTCTTTACTTGTTCCGTAATACAAGATCCCGTGGCTAAAACTTTAGTCACATTGCTTGCAAAGCTTGTTTGTGATGTATTACCGAGTGGGCCCTGAGATACCTCTCCGTCACATGGAGTAACAAATCCTAGTCTTGATCCATGCCTACTCAACAGACACTCTTGGAGATACCTATAGAGCACCTTTATAGTCACCCAGTTAGGTTGCGATGTTTTATACTAACAAGGTACTCCTCCGGTGTCAGTGAGTTGCATGATCTCATGGTCATACGAACAGATGCTTGACATGCAGAAAACTATAGCAATAAACTGACATGGTCAAATGCCATATTTATAATTTGGGTCTTGTCCATCACATCATTCTGCCAATGATGTGATCCCGTTATCAAATGACATCTCATGTCAATGGCTAGTAAACCTTGACCATATTTGATCAATGAGCTAGTCTACTAGAGGCATACTAGGGACACAGTGTTGTCTATATATCCACACATGCAATGTGTTTCCAATCAATACAATTATAGCATGGATAATAAACAATTGTCATGAACAAGGAAATATAATAATTACCATTTTATTATTGCCTCCAGGGCATATTTCCAACAACCGAAGATGGTCAAGAAAGAGCAGAGAACACAAAAACAATGCTGAAAAGAGAAACTCAGCAATTGCCCGAGATGATTACCCCAGTCGTAGTACCAAATATGGGAGTAGTGCGAAAGAAAAATAAAGTCAGGAGTTTCCCAAGAAGGTTGGCCAAGCATGACACCAAGCATGGGAGCATTGCCGACGTAAATAAATGCAAACAAATATTTGTCAAGGCCATATGTGCTTTAGGTTCAAGTGGCAAGTTGGGGTCAAAATACATAGAACAACTAAATTCCGGTAACCTTACCATCTCCCTCACTTGGTACATCGTGTCTTCTAAGGAGATAGAGCCGGGTTGCAGGAGTTGGTTCCAATTTTATTTGATAGTGTGTCTTGATTAGTCAGGTTTATTAGTGCTTCCATGATCTTATGCAAACTTACCACTTAGAATTATGGAACCTTATCATATTGAACTCTTGGTCATTACAACTTACCACATGTTTGTGTCTATGACTTCGTTCATATCCACACTTGGTCATCATCATCTATCAACCTTCGGTCACCTCGTGACCCATATCTTTTGTCACCAAATCTTATCTGTGATTGACACAAATCTGTGAGCTTAGCCACCATGGCAATTTCATGTGTATTAATCATTGGCATTGACCATTGGTGTGACCTACTATAATTTTTGTCCATTACCCGAACTCGTATATTCAAATAGATTTACACACTCTGCAAATTGCCCTTACCATGTCATTGACATACCCCTTGGGGTTGATGCCTTGGAGGAGGAATCCCAAGCCTCATTGCCTACCATAGGCTCTTCCACTTTCGTTGTATCACATCCCCCCTCTCGGGATTAATTTATTTATAATGTGCTAACCATACCATTTCGAGGTTCTCGAAATTAGACGCCGGCTACTGGGCCATGGCAGCACAAATATCTAATTCTTCCTTGGTGACACCAATAAGAGCATGTGCATAGACTAAGTTAAGCCCTTCCCACGCCAAGAAAATGTGTTTGCACATGTGGAAAGAGAGGGAGGGAGAGAGGAAGGGAGAGAGGGAGAGAGGTAGAGAGGGAGAGCGAGGGGAGGGAGAGAGTGGGAGAGGGAGGAAGGGAGGAAGAGAGAGAGCTCAATTGAGTTCGGGGATGAGATGGTGGGATGCATGGGATGACGACGGTCATGTCGGTGGTCGAAACGTAGTGCTCGACGAACGGCGTCACACGCTTCCTCTCGATGACGACAATCATCGGGTGGTGATCGTCGTCCTCGATTACTATGATGATTGACTCAGGTGAAGATGGTAGCAGGAGAAGATCAAGAGGAGTAGAACGGGGCGAATATACTAGCGAGGGCTCGACCAGAGGCATCGCGTGGTGACGAAGCCGAACAGCAGGGCCCACACCCACAGACAAGGAGGAAGGCCCTTCCACCCCTCTCATAGGGCTCGAACCAACAACTGGGTGGTAGTGGGGGGTGTTGTGCGTGCGAGAGCAAAGATGAGCGACCTATTTATAGGCTAGCGGTGAGGGGTCAGTAAGGTGTGTCGCACGTGCTCGCAAGCCATGCACTTGAAAGACCCACACTGTAGCGAGATGTATCGTGGTCGGGTTTTTCGAGTTGGTTTAAAATAACAAAAGTATATATTTCCAAACGGTTTACAAAATCATGATTTTGAACAAAAAAGCACTCTCTCCGATCCATATTAATTGTCGCTGATTTAGTACAAAGTTGTATTAAAATAAACACAATTAATTTGGATCGGAGAGAGTACATGTATTCTCAATTTTGGACCGAAATTTTAAATTTCCATATATTTTTTGAAACTTCCAAACAAATTTTCAAGTTTGCAACTATTTTCCAATTTCTGATTTTCTTTAAATTTACCAAATTTTTTAAAAAAATCCAAAATAATTTTGAAATTGCCAAGAATTTTATGATTTCCGTTGTTAAGTTTACGTACATATTTCAAACTATAATAATATTTGAAATTTATTAAATTTCCAAATTAAAATTTGAAATCTACAATTTTTTTTGAAAATTTCCAAGTGTTTTTTAAATTTGTGAACACATATTGAAAAAATAATTGTTTTTAAAGTTCCAAACAATGTTTGCAATCATTTTTTGAAAATATTAACTTTACGTTACATTTGTTTTTCAAATTTGGAACAGTTTTGAAAGGACAATGTTTTTCGAAAATACCAACTTTGTTAAAATGCATGCAATGTTTGAAATTTCGAACATTTTTGAAAATGTGAACTGTTTTAAAAGATGAAAGGAAAAGGAACAAAACAATACCGATAAAAGAAATAACAGGAAAAGAAAAACGAACATGAACCTCTCAGGAACAGATTCCCAACAGACCGAACCGAATGGGCCGCCCAGGTAGTTCGCTTCTGTGCGACGAGCCGACTACTTGCGCATTATGCGTCAGATAGAAGTTGCTAGGCGACAATGCAAGTATAGCGCGGAGATAATAAACCATATCCATAGCGGCAGCAAGATCGTACGCTGTCACGACTCACGACCTGCATCGCCCGAAGCGCAACTTCCGTCCATTCCTCTGGACGTCAAACACGGAAACCCCACGTGTCCGGACGAAAAATATCCACACCCGAGCCTGTGTGGTGGCAAGCACAGCAGAGGCTATCTCCCGCGCTCGGTTCCAGCCTCCGGAGCTGCTCCGACGCAGCACCCATGGCGGCCACGGCGGCCGCAGCCGCAGTGCGCCCGTCTCTCCCCCGCGCGTCTCCGCGGCGTGACCGCAGCGCCGCCTGCTGCTCGCTTGCGCCGGCGACCAGCGCGCCGTCATCTGTAAGTACGTGTTCGTTTCCGTTCCCGTGTTATCCACCTACAATCTTTGATGCCGCGAACCCCATTCCGGCTTGAATTGGTTGTGAGCTCTGATCACACAAATATTGGAGACTGGTAATCTGGATGTCGGGGCAACCTATTCTGTGTGTTTGGTTGGACGCCGTGATTGAGCAAATCGTAGCAGCTGTGGCAATTTCCATATTGGGCAAATTTCAGATGCACGTACAAAAGCCAGCGTTCTCCGCGCTCTGACGACGTGACAATTTCAGTTCCCTTGCAGAGATGGCGCTGCACAGTCACCCGTGTCCGGAATCGCCGGCTCCACGGGCCGCGCTGCAGCCAGGCTGAAGTGGTGAGCAGCAGCGTGGACGACGACGAGGCGTGCGAGCTGGTGAGGGGCACGGACGTCGTCATCGGGCAGGGCGACGACGAGAGCGTCCGCGCCTACCTCCTCGAGGCCGTCAAGAACAACAACGGCACCTGCGTCCTCTTCCTCTCCGACATCTTCGGCTTCGAGGACTCCGCCACCCGAGACTTCGCCTACCGCATCGCGTGCCACGGCTACAAGTAACCCAACAAACCTTCAACCCTTCTCTGATCCAATCACATCTTTCGGTTCCTCTGCATTTGTCACCTCTTCATTCTTGATCAATGGATGCATTCATGCATGCAGCGTTCTGGTGCCGGACTTGTTCCGCGGGAACCCGTGGAAGAAGAGCCTGCCGATGGACGGGTTCCAGGCGTGGCTCGCCGAGCAGGCTCCGGAGAGGGTGGCCGGCGACATCGACACATGCAGGAAATGGCTGGTTGACGACTTCTTGGCGGCCGCGCCGTCCAAGAAGCTGGGCGTGGTCGGGTTCTGCTACGGGGGCGGCCGCCTCGTGGAGACGCTGGCGCGCGACGCCGACGCCGCCTGCTTCAGCGTGGGCGTCTGCTTCTACGGGTCCCGGATGGACGCGTCGCTCGGGGCACAGATCACCGCGCCGGTGCTGTTCGTGTGCGGCGACGGCGACCCGCTGTGCCCCGTGGAGACGGTGCGGGAGCTGGAGAGGCGCGCGAGGGGCGCCAAGGCGGCCGTGTACGCCGGCAGGGGCCACGGGTTCGCCCACCGGCCGGAGTCGCTGGAGGACGACGGCGACGCCGAGGACGCGTTCGCGATGATGAAGAGCTGGTTGCACGACCACCTGCTTGCCTGATCTGATCTGATAGGCCGTCGTGTGTCGTTTGTACATTCTGTTTGTTGTGTTCGTTGTTCTGTTTGATTGCAACTGGTCAAGACTGAAGAGGCGAAGTGCATTGTTAACACTCAACTACGGATTCACTTCTCACCGCTACTGAGTTCAAGTCCAAGCCTTGATACAGGCAGAGTTGAGAGAGATTCAGAGAGAGAGAGGACTGGGGTGCCACGAAGCCGTTTGCCCTGCTCGTTGTCTGCCTCTGTTTATTTTTATTTTGAGTGAAGCCTCTGTATTTGTTGTGTGTCTGCCTGTAATAGCAATTGGGCTGAGCCCATTGATGGTGGGCAGGGCTCGAGAGCCGGTCTGGGGCTTCGCCAGGGGAGCTTCTGTTCGGAGAATATCCTACGTCAAATAGTCGAGGCTTCGCACAAAGACCTGGAATATCCTATTTGACGCACTCTGCGCCAAATAGTCGAGGCTTCGCACAGAGAGCTGGAATATCTTATTTGACGCTTATTTGGCGCATTCTGCTCAAATAGTCGAAGTTTCGCACAGAGACCTGGCGATAAGCGGTAACACCTGGATCGGTCCATTACTATATTCCAGTGTTTCCGGTTTTAGAAAATTTCTACAGTTTTCCTGCCATTCCCTGAGCCTGTTTTCCTGTTTCTATTTATTTTTATTCTTTCTTTGTTCTTTCCTTTTTCTTTTCCTTTTTTTTCTTTATTCGTTTCTTCCTTATTTTTCAAGTTTAATTTCATTCTTAAAAAATTTCATACTTTAAAATTTGATTGAAAACTCAAACAAAAAGTGTTTGTGCTTATAAAAAGTGTTCAATTTTCTCAATATGGCTGTCTTTTCGAAAATTGTTCACAAATTTAATAATTATCATATTTTTTAAAGAGAATTCGGGAATATCAAAAAATGTAAGGATATGTTTCCTGATTAAAAAATCATGTTTGAACAATTTTTCGCAAAATGTCATTTTTTCATGATTCCAAAAACCAGTCAAGTTTTTTAAAAATTGCTTTTTCAAATTTTTTTCGGTATGATTTCCTTTAAAACGTCACAACTTTTCAAAAATTCTTCCAAATTTCAAGAAATATTCCTGCTTTCAAAAATATTTTACAATTACTAAAAATACTTCATGTTTACATTTTTGCTGGAGTTTCCAATATTGTTCGCAAATTTTCAAAAGTGTTCGTGTTTTCTAATTTTGTTTCTGTTTTTCAAAAATTGTTCTTAAGGTTTTTTTAGAAATAATGGTTTACAGATTTTGAAAAATGCTCGTGTTTCAAAGTTTCTTCCGGAGTTTTTTTTTGCTTTTCCAAATTTTGGTTTTGTAATTTTAAAAATTTTGGAGTACCAAATTTGTTCGTGTTTTCAAAATTTGTTCGCACTTTCAAAAAGTTTGGAGTATCAATTTTGTTTGCATTTCTAAAATTGTTTGAAATGTTAATTTTTTCACATTTTTCAAAGTTTATTAGATTAAATAAATACGTTTCTATTTTTCAAAATTGTTCGTATTTAAAAAAAATGTTCTCATTTTTCAAGAGTTGTTCACAGAGTCAAAGCATGTCCACGAATTAAAAATTGTCTGTAGATTTAAAAGTAGTTCATGGATTCATATTTTGTTTGGAATTTCGAAAATTATTTCTCTTTTGAAAACTTGATCATAAATTTAAATATATTTTGGATCTCAAAATTTGACCAAGTTTCTAGAAACATTTGGAATAAAAAAATATTTGGAATACCAAAATTCATTGTCATTAAAAAATATATTCAGCTTTTAATTTTTTTCAAAAAAATATTAAATGTTCACAACAGTAACTGATGCTGGTTCGCTACATTAGTTTTTCTTGAGTAATGGTTCGCTACATTATTTGATTCAAAGCGCTAAAGTACTCAGTGTGGTTCCAAGATTGGCTGCATGCACTAGTGGGCCGGCCTAACCAGCTGGCCGCCTATGTGCAGCCCACCAATCTGCCCAAAAAGCGGCAGATAGGAGGTCTCCCTGTTCGGCGCCTTAAGCGCCCGGACAGGTTGCTGACGCTCACTGCAGTGCTTTCTTGAACCGGCCCCGCGAAGGCAAAGCACAACGAATAAAAATCGTCTGACAAATGAAAAAGGTGGTGCTTCAGGAATCAAACTTACATCGCCAACTTTTTAATGGAACTCAGCTGACTACCATGAACACTCAAAACTTGTGATTTCGATAGCGCTAACTGTCTATGTACTAGTATGGTCGTGCTATTTATTTTTCACTTACACTTTTTTATTTATTGTGAAAAAGTGGTGAATTTAAAAACGTTCATCGATTTGAGACAAAAGGTCGCAAACTTAAAAAAAGTTCATCATTTTTTAGAAACTTTTTACAAAGATCAAAAAAGTTCACCAATTTTGGACAAAGTTATGAAAAAGATTAAAAAAATATCGTTTTTGCAAAAAAATCATCTGTTTTGAAAAACAAACCAACAACTTTGAACAAAAAATCATCAAGTTTGAAAACATGTTTATCGACTTTGAAAGAAAATTCATAAATTTGAACAAAAAATTCGCCAATCTTGAAAAAAGTTCATCGAATTTTTAAAAACGTTCACTGGATTTGGAAGAAATTCATTGAGTTTGGAAAAAGTTCATTGAGATTGGAAAAGTTCATAAATTTGAGTTTGGAAAAAGTTCATTAAGTTTGGAAAAAGTTCATTGAGTTTGTCAAATTTTAAAAAAAAGTTCATTGATTTGGAAAAATGGTCATCAATTTTTAAACAATGCGGACATATTTAAAACCCCCGTAAAATGAGGAATAAGGAAAAATAAAAAGTAAAATAGAAAAACAAGAAATAAAACAGAAAACAAAAGAGTGCCACGTAGGATAATGGTGCGAAAACAAAGGTAATAAGGAACAAAAACAAAGCTAATAACGAACGAAATGATGTAAGGGCATGTATAATGGTGCTATTTTAAGAGTGTCACGTGGGATAAATGATGAGGTGGAGAAGAAATAACTCATAAGAAGACAAGAGATGATCTCTTAACACAATATGTCTCACCATATTTTTAGAAATAACTAGTTATGTAAGATAAGGCTAAGAAATGACCAATTGTAGACATTTTGTTTGGTTATCTCTAAACTACATGCAAAACTTAAAATAAAACTATTTTATCAACCATTGAACATACCCTAATTGAGCGTAACAACTGTTTGTGGTAGGATGGTTACCATAGTTTACACTCACGAGGAAATCCCGGGTTTGAATCCCTTCTCTATAGCTTTTTTTGCGCTTTCCAAACACGCCATAGGCGAACGAAATGGGCCAAGCCTAGCTAACGCGGCTGCAGGCGTCGGTTTGCAGAAACAATAATAAGCGACGCCTGCAGCGTTAAATAGGGTTTGCCCTTCGCTTGTTGGGAGCTCCTATTTTATGAATTTTGCGACGAATAGCCACCCGACGCACCAGTGAACGCAGACTAGCCGGCTAATGATGTAGTGATCGCGACAATACTGTAGCGCAACAAACCTGGAAATACAAAGTTTTCAAAAAGTTCTCATTTCTTTTTATCGAAACAATGTTTGAAAATAAAGGATTCCTTTAAATTTGAGAAATAATGTCAAACAATTTTTCAAAAGCATCAAACAATTTTGTAAATTCAATAATATATTTTGGGAACACTAAAAATTTAGAAGTGTAGAGATACTTTTAAATTCTGAACAATTTTACAAAAACGCAAAAATCATAAAAAAAATAGAATTTTTGAAATGCTGAACATTTTTTGTTGTAAATTGAACATTACTTGAAAACACGAACAGTTGTTCTGAAAACAGAAACATATATTAAAAATAGAGAACAATTATTGAAAATTGACGAGCATTTTTTCATTTTGAACTTTCCATAAAATCTTATTGAAATTCATTAGAAAAAATAATGTCCATCTATATTGAAACGCGAACATATTTTGAAATTTCCAAGCAAAATTTAATAAAACAAATATTTTTGAAAATTCGGAAAAAATATTGAACTAGAACATTTTTGGAAAGCCCTAAAGAATAAGAAAATTTGAACATTGTTTTGGAATTTATGATCACGTATTCAATTTATGAACAAATTAAAAAAAACAGAAACATTTTCGAAAATCAGGTTCAGTTTTTTGCAAATAATGACAAAAAAAATTCGAAACGGGTACATTTCTTAAAAACTTGTGAACATTTTAAAGAAAAACACATCGAACAAAATAAAAAAAAGATAAATTTTGAAAATTACGAACAATTTTTGAAACGTGAATATTTTTTGGAATCATAAAAAATGGACATTTTTCGAACAATTGGTGAAGCATGAACTATTTTGGAAATTTGTGAACAATTGTTTTGAATGTATATTTTTTAATTTTCAACATTTTTTGAAAAATACAAACTTTTTTTGAATTTCCTGGACAACAGAACAAGAAAACACAACGATATATAATTTTTTCAAATTTTTATTTTTTTAAAATGAAGCAAACATTTTTTGAACTTCTCAATCTTTATTTAATTTTGTGATTTTTTTTAAAAACATGAATCTTTTTAAAATTTCTAAAGATTTGCTGAAAAAATAGAAAAAGGAAAGAAAAGAGAAAATAAACAAAGAAAATAAAAACGAAATAGCAAAGAAAAAGAAAATGGAAAAAACGAAAATGGATTGAAAAGAAAAAAGAAACAAGTAAAGACATAAAACCGGTTCAGGAACTTTCCCTTAGTTTCTAGAATATCCCTAAAACAACTAAACCGACCAAAACATTGTAGAACGTTCCCAAAACCGTCCGTTACCGAAGCGCGTTCATTACTGATGATTGGGCCGGCCCGTGTCAACCGTTGGTCGTTGGCTGTGTGCGTGCTGTCGACAATCTGCCGCAAAATGTGACACATAGGATTTCCCGGCTGGTTTCCGCCTTCCAATTGGACGAGATGGAGGCCGCCGTCTGCTGCCTTAACCGGACCAGCGCTTCGAGGCTGGACAGCCTCGATCCATCGTTCTACCAGCCGGCTTGGCGATGGGTGTCCGACGACGTTCTGAGGATGATGGAGGAGTT
The DNA here is from genome assembly GCA_022496015.1 of Hordeum marinum. NCBI lineage: Eukaryota > Viridiplantae > Streptophyta > Magnoliopsida > Poales > Poaceae > Hordeum > Hordeum marinum. The sequence continues at coordinate 342,409,963 of CM039672.1, read as the reverse complement.
TCACACCTCGACCGTCGACCTCTCCTGCATCTGCAGAGCACATGTTGTGCTATTGCCAAGGGGTGCTTGCGCCTAGTGGTTTTCGCCCAGTCTCGCTTGAGAATACAATATTAAGATTGCGTGCAAGACTCTCACCATCCGTCTGCAGCAACAAATTTCGAGTTTGGTGGACAAGGATTAGTCTGGATTAGTCTCGAGTTTGGTGCAAGACTATCACACAATCGATTGACTCACTGCTAGTGTAGTGTTAAAAAACGTCTTACATTATGAAACGAAGGGAGTACTTATGTTGGTGACTGTGAGCTGGTTGGCAAGCACGCCGACGTACGCCTTCTGAACCTCGCGGAACCTGGGACACATCCTTTAAAGCAAGTATAATAGGATGACATAGACAGGCTGTAAGACTTAACATAGTATATTTTTGCTGAGTTATAAGAGAGAGAACAGGAGAGAGAAGAAAAGCAGGCTACAAACTAACAACCGGCTATAACACGTGTCCCTAGACACTTTATGAGAGAGGAATGTAGATCATGTATCAATAAAGTAATACTTATATACATATATATATTATACTTGCTAGCTATAAGCTTGACTATAGATGACATGACAACATAGTATAGCCGATAGCTGGCTATACTGTTAACCATGCTCATGAGAATGGTCATGATCCTCACAGTGCCGGTGTCCACGGAGCAAACTAGTATTAGACGTATAGCGCTAGAGCTCCTCGAAGATAGCATAGCAGGACTTAGGAGACGCCCATGCGCATGCCCTGAATTATGTCCGGGAGTGGCCGACTGGTCATGCATCGTTTGTGGGGAAGGTGTCCACGGTGTTGACCAGCGGTCTGTCGGGCATGTCATAGGGACGGTCCAAGTCACCGTCCAACCATGACTCCCACCAGTCTAGCGCCGACGTGTGCGTCGTGTTTCGGCCGTCCAGCAGCTCGGTCGACCTCTCCTGCACCACACTGCAGTGTGGCCAGAGGTCCGTCCTTCCAAGAAATCACTAACCACATCAATGATCCATTTGGATGTCGAACTTGACAAACCAAACTAGAGCACGATCGGGAGGCTGTCGAAGGGAGCCAATGGTGTGCGGCAGCGCAGCGCTGATTGGCCGGTAGATGAAGAACCAATGGACAGCGGCATACTAGGAGGTTGGAAATTACCGTGCTGTCTTGGACTCAAACTCTACGTCCATTCATATCAGCTGTTGGATCCACTAAATACTACATCTTAAATTTGGTAGTATGATGTACTGTAAAAAATCTCTTGCGGCAAGGGGATCCCCTTTCCCTTGCATGTTCCTTCTCGTGGCAGATGTGCTTCAATGGATGATCCAGCGGGAAGGAGGATGCAGCACCCTCTCATGGATGTGGCGCTCCCGCTGGTGCTTCGCTACAACGGTGACACCATCATTTTCTTGTGGGCTAGCCTGAACGAGGTGCAGCGCCTGAAAGCCATTCTCGATGACTTCACGACGACGACGGGACTCGTGATTAACTTTCACAAGAGCACCGTGGTGCCTATGCATGTTGAGGACGCCGAGATAGAGGGAATGGTCCATGTTTTTGGGCTGCTGTGTGGGCGGCTTCCCGCAGGTTTACCTTGGGCTTCCGCTTTTCAACTGCGAGCTTACTATGGATGACTTACTTCCACTCATCGTCAAGGCCGAGCGCTACCTCTCTGGTTGGCCTGCCCAGCTTCTCTCCTTTGCAGGGCGCTTAGTACTCCTCAATGCCGTGCTTGACGCACTCCCCACCTATGCCATGGCGGCAATGGAGCCCCCCTGTCAATCGTCCGACTGATCGATGCCTTGCACCGCTCCTTCCTCTGGACGACATCGGACAAGGCTTCAAGCGCCCAATGGCTGGTGGCTTAGGATCATATGGTACACCCCAATGATGAGGGGAGGGGGAGTGCGTGCGCTTCTGGTGCAAAAAGTTGAACGATGGAATTGTTCTCTGTATTCCTTCCAATGCCAACTGATACAACATATACATGACTGTTACAGAAGAGGCCCGATAAAGCAGGCATGCATTCCTCGGGCATGGGTGCGATCCTAAATCCTAGGACTGTACGTGACAAGTAATTACAATAGAAATGTACAAGTTAACACCCCCCTCAGCTGGAACGCCATTTGGAAAAAAGTTCAAGTTGGATCTGAAATTTGTATGCTCCTGAGAGGGAAGCCCTTTGGTGAATAAATATGCAAATTGCAAGATTGAGGGAACGTGAAGAACACGTGTTTCACCAAGAGCCACACAATCACGAACAAAATGAAGGCCAATCTCAACGTGCTTTGTTCGTTGATGTTGTACCTGATTGGAAGCTAGGGAGGACACGTTGACATTGTCACAGTAGACAACTATCGCACAGGATGGAGGGCGTCGAAGTTCAAACAATAACTGATGCACCCAACATGACTCAGCAACAATATTCACCATACCACGATATTCAGCTTCGGCGCTCAAAAGAGATACAATAAGCTGCCATTTAGAAGACCATAGAATTAAGTGTACCCAAGAAAAACACAAAACCCGGAGGTGGATTTTCGCATATCCGCACAACCGGCCAAATCTGCATCAGCGTAAGCAAAGAGATCAAGAGAGGAGGCCTTATACAACTGAAGACCGAAGCGAGTGGTACACCGGAAATATCGAAGAACTCGCTTGATCAATTGCATGTGCTTGATCAATTGCATGTGTGACTCCCGTGGCTCATGCATGAAAAGGAAAATTTGCTGGACGGCATAGGAAATGTCTCGTCGGGTCAATGTGAGATATTAGAATGCGCTGACGATGCTGCAATAGGTGGTGGGGTTGAATATGGGAAGACCGACATTGGCTAAAAGTTTGGTGGAGGTATCGACAGGCGTGGAGACGGATTTGTAGTTTAGCATGCTGACCCTGACGAGGATTCCGAGTGTACACTGGTGCTGACTCAAGAACAAACCGAAAGAGTTAGGTGTTACATTGATGCTAAGAAAGTGATGAAGCTCACCAAAGTCAGTCATAGAGAACTCCCGTTTAAGAGAGTTGACGATGTAATGAAGAGTGGCGTGTGTGCTGGTGGTGAGAATGATGTCGTCCACATAGACTAGAAAATATGCAATGGAGGCGTTGCTGTTGAGGTACCATTCATTGGAGGGGGAACCGACAGTAGGGAAGCCTTGCAAGCTATATGCAACATGGAGCATGTCGAGGTGATCCCAGGAGGGGGGCTGGGGTGGCGCCGACGTGGTGTAGGGGTTGCACTACATTGGGTAGGCTTGAGCTTGGGATCCTAGGTGTGAACCAAGCACAGTAGCGGAGTTGGGGGGATCCAGCCAGAGCGCAGAGGCATGATGACCAAGAAAAAGGGTGAAAAATCAAGGATACATCTCCCTCATATCTATAAATTTTGATTGTTTCATGCCAATATTCTACAACTTTCATATGCTTTTGGCAACATTTTATATTATTTTTGGGAGTAACTTACTTATCCAGTGCCTAGTGTTAGTTCCTGTTTGTTGTGTGTGTTTTGTTTCGCGGAAATTCCATATCAACCGAAGTACAAACGCGATAAATATTTACAGAGATTTATTTTGGAATATATATGATTTTTGAGAGTCAGAATCAACACAACACGGTGCTCGAGGGAGGCACAAGCCAAAAGGGCGAGCCCGGGGTGTGAGCACGCCCCGATGGCTTGTGCCTCCCGTTTAAGTCGGTTGGGGCCCTACTTTTGCGGAAGGAAAGATATTTTTGCGATAAAAATTCTCTCAAAATTTCAACCTGGTAGGAGTTACGGATCTCTGGATATTTGAGAAACGGTGAAGGGCTAGAAAACAGTCACGAAAACACAAGAGAGACAGAGAGATATATCCAATCTCAAAGGGGCTCCTGCCCTCCGGGAGCCATGGCGGCCATGGACTAGAGTGGAAACTCCCCTCCCATCTAGGGAGAGCCAAGGAAGAATAAGAAGGAGGGGGCTCTCTCCCCCCTCTTCCAGTGGCGCCAGAGTGCCGTCGGGGCAACCCTCGTGACGTCGATCCACACCAACAACTTCGTTGCCATCATCACCACCACCATCACCTTCCCTCATCTATTTACAATGGCCCACTTTCCCACATCCCGCTGTATCCCCTACTTAAACATGGTATTTTATGCTACATATTATTATCCGATGATTTGTTGCTATCGTATGATGTTTGAGTAGATCCCTTTTGTCCTATAGGTTGATTGATGATCTTATTTGATTTGAGTTGCGGTTTATTTTGCTACTGTCCTAAGGTGCCTTCCGTGAGGTGCACACGTGAAGGTTTCACGTTGGAGAGTGTTGTAATATGTGTATGATTTTCCTATAGTGGGTTGGTGAGTGACTGAAACACAAACCCGAGTAAGGGGGTTGTTGCGTATGGGGTAAAGAGGACTTGATGTTTAATGCTATGGTTGGGTTTTAACTTAATGATCTTTAGTAGTTGTGGATGCTTTCTGAGTTCCAATCATAAGTGCATATGATCCAAGTACGAAAAGTATGTTAGCGTATGCCTCTCCCTCATATAAAACCGCAATAATGATTACCGATCTTGTTATCAATTGCCTAGGACAATCTCACAAATCCTATCACCACTTTCCCACGCTTGCTATATTTACTTTATTGTTCTTTTATTAAAATAGCACCTAACTTTTATTTGCACATTCTTTATTATGTTGCAAACCTACCTCACAACGTCTACAAAATACTTGTAGTTCTCTTCCCGCAAAGTAGTTTTATTCTTGTACTAGGTAAAGTAAGCATTAGCGTGCATAGAGTTATATCGGTGGTCGATAGAACTTGATATAATATTAATTCTACCTTTAGGTCCTCATTGGGTTCGACACTCTTACTTATTGAAAAAGGCTACAAACGACCCCCTACACTTGTGGGTTAGCAAGACCTTTTTCTGGCTCCGTTGCGGGGGAGCAGTAACGCAGAGGTTGATATTCTCGTGTGTACTTATTTGCTTTATCAATAAGTAATTTTATTTCTTTTATAAGTTGTTTTATATCATTAGTTATGGATATGAAACATGAAACACAAAAAATAGTTGTACTTGCTACTCATGGAGATGGGGAGCCTCCTAAAACCCTCAATGCTGTTAATGTGAAAAACATTAAATAATAATTTGATAATCCTAAGAAATCCCCATTCAACTTGATAATGGTAGACATGTTGGATCAACGTGAGTACTTTAGGGATTATCGCTTGTCTCAAAAAGGGAAACACTTATGGGATCAAATTAAAATGTTGCGCTTGTATGCTTGGGATTTATGCGTGATATGTGATTATACTAGTTGATCTAAGATTAAGGGTCTACACCTTCTATTTCAATGTGAATTTAATGATAATGATGTTAGAGTATTACATATATAGCCATGTAACCTTTTTGTATTTACCCCATTGTATAAGGGGTTTTCTGCATATATTCCACACCTGTACATGTATATATACTGGCTTATGGCCTGCTAGAAATACAAGTTGCATATTTCCTAACATGGTATTAGAGCCTTAGGTTTTTTTAGCATGCGCAACTCGTGCTGTCGATCCAATCTCTCATCCAGGCAGCCGCCGCCCGTATTCTGATGCTCTTCGGTGTCTTGTTCAACGTCAAATCAACCCTGCTCCGGTGCCACTGCTCTCCACCAGGTCCGTGATGCTGCCGTCGCGTTGTCTGCTGCTGATTCCTTCCGTTGGTCAACGTATCTGGTCACCCGGTCTCGCTCGCGTTGGCTCCAGGTCGCCGCCGACTCAAACCTCCCGTGATCTCGTTGGTCTGCTGTAACTGCTCCCTCCGAACCCTGCACCTACAGCTGCTCTCCTCGATCCCTTCATGTGCAGTTGATCCGTTCGAGCTGTTGTTGCCGATCTGTGCCTCCGTGTTGCCGTGGGAAACTAGCAGCAAGTGCACGCCTTGTGCAGGCACACATCATGTGCAGCAACACGCCTCGTGCAGTGGGAGGCACACGTCACAAGCGGATCTTGCCGTCTGTTGTTGCTCTCTGTCTCACGTTTCTGCACACTGACGATTCACGTGAGTTTCCTCCTGTTGTATGCTACCGCCGGGATCGCTGCCTGCTCTAATCGGGACCTTTGTCAGTAACTGCTGCCTGGCTGGTGATAAAATGAGAGAGAGAGAGAGAGATGTTTTCTTCATGTCCGCATGTCCCTCGATGCCCGGTGACTCCTGATGGTGTTTTCTTCACTACTTCCATCTCGCGTCTGGGTTGTTCCTCGACGCTTGATGCTTGTTTGTCTGTCATGTCGTCCTACTCGGCGTCTTCCGCAGGCTGTGTTGGTAGCTCTATTGCTGGTCCTCCCGTGAGCTCCACATATGATGATTGTCTCTCTACACCGACTCCTCTCGCGACTTTCACCGGTGAATGTCGCTCTTCCCCGACACCTCTCGCGACTTTCACCGGTTGTACTGATGCATATGACTCCATCGACTGCACTTCGCACACACGTCTTCCCTTGGCGCTGGGTGCTTATCTGCATATGACCTCGTCTTCTCCATCGACCTTTACAAATGATACTGGTCATGCTACATCGCCACATTTAGCGGCTTCCACGGGTGGTGGTGGTCGCTTCTCTCCTGGTGCCACTACTTCGCCTACTTCAGCTGTGTCCTTCACTCATGAGGAGATTGCGCGACTTCGCACCCTGCTAATTGCCTTCGACTCTCTATTGTCGGGTGCATCTACATCGACATCTTCAGTTGCGCCCTGACTAAGCAGGAGATTGTGCGATTTTGATGCCTGCTAGCTCCGTCTTTTGGTTCTTCATCGACAGGTTCTGTTGGTTCTGCTACGGACTCTTCTGGCATTGTGAGACCACCTTCCACACATGCAGGTACATCCCCTTGGATTCTTGATACTGGAACATCTTTTCATATGACTCATGATTCATCCACTCTATCATCTACTCGACCTCTCGAGTCTCCTGTTCATGTTCTTACTGCTAATGGTACCTCTCTCCCGGTTACTAGCTGAGGCACTCTCAGCACTTCATCCTTTCATGTTCCCGATGTTGCTCATGTTCCTCGGCTTACCATGCAGCTCAGTTCTGGTGGTTAGATTGTTGACTCTGGTTGCAGGGTCATTCTCGACTTTGACTCATGTTCCATTCTGGACCATCACACTAGTGCTCTTCTTGGTGCTAGCCCCCGGCGTCGTGACTCTCAGGGTCGTTGGGAGCTTGACTGGCTTCATCTTCCATCCGCTACTACCGCCACCAGTCTCTCCACCTCTGTTGCCTTGTCTACCAGCTCTTTTCAGCAGTGGCATCATCGCCTAGGTCACTTATGTGGCTCTCATCTCTCATCCTTAGTTCGACGTGGTCTTCTTGGATCCGTCTCCGGTGGTGTGTCTTTAGACTGTCAGGGTTGCCGGTTGGGTAAACAGGTTCAGTTACCTTATCCTCATAGCGAGACTGTGTCTCAGTGTCCTTTTGACCTTGTTCACTCTGATGTTTGGGGTCCCGCTCCCTTTGCGTCGAAGGGAGGCCATCACTACTATATTATCTTTATAGATGATTTCTCTCGACACACGTGGATATATTTCATGTCTTCTCGTAGTGAGGTCTTATCTATCTATAAGCATTTTGCTGCCATGGTTCACACTCAGTTCTCTACGCCTATTCGTGTGTTCCGTGCTGACTCTGCTGGAGAGTATATCTCCAAGATGTTGCGAGGCTTTCTTGTTGAGAAGGGTACTCTTGCTCAGTTCTCTTGTCCCGGTGCTCATGCTCAGAATGGCGTGGCTGAGCGCAAGCATCGTCACCTTCTTGTGATGGCTCGTGCGATGATGATCGCCGCCTCTCTTCCGCCTCACTTTTGGGCTGAGGCTGTCTCAACTTCCATGTATCTCATTAACCTTTAGCCATCCACTGCTTTGCAGGGTGGCGTTCCTTTCGAGCATCTCTTTGATCGTTCTCCTGATTACTCTGTGCTTCGTTTGTTTGGTTGTGTTTGCTATGTTCTTCTTGCCCCACGTGAACGCACCAAACTATCCACTCAGTCAGCTGAGTGTGTCTTCTTAGGTTATAGCGATGAGCATAAGGGCTATCATTGTTGGGATCCTATCGGTCGTCGGGTGCGTATTTCTCAGGATGTGACTTTTGATGAGTCTCGTCCCTTCTACCCGCATCCATCTTCCTCGACCTTTGCACTGGATGATATATCTTTCCTCGCTTTTCCTGACACACCGATCACTCCCGTTGAGCCCTTGCCCGTCCGTCCTACTGTCCCTGCTTCTCCACCTGTTGTAGATTTGACGCCATCATCTCCCATGGTTTCCTCCCCTCATTTGTCACATGACTCTGCACCTTCATCCCCGGTGTCTTCTTCATCACCTTCGCCTACTCCGGAGACCCCTCCTCGTATTCTTCCTTCTTTTACTCAGTATTATACTCGTCGTTCACGTAATGTGGATGCGTCTACTTATGTTCCCTCCTCCTCTTCTCATCCTACCTATGGCTTGCGTTCTCGTCCGCTTCTGCCTGTTGATCGCTATGGTTTTTCAACCGCTGGTGCTGCTGTTCTTGAGCGAACTTCTTATCGCTAGGCTGTTGTTCATCCTGAATGGCAGTTTGCGATGGCAGAGGAGATTGCTGCTCTTGAACGCACTGGTATATGGGATCTTGTTTCTCTTCCTCCAAGTGTTCGTCCGATCACTTGTAAGTGGGTCTACAAGGTTAAGACTCGCTCCGATGGTTCTCTTGAGCGTTACAAAGCTCGTCTTGTGGCTCGTGGCTTTCAACAGGAGCATGTTCGTGATTACGACGAGACTTTTGCTCCTGTGGTCCATATGACCACTATTCGTACACTTCTTGCCATGGCCTCTGCACGCCACTGGTCTGTATATCAACTTGATGTTAAGAATACCTTTCTTAATGGTGAGCTGCGTGAGGAGGTCTACATGCAACCACCACCTAGGTATTCTGTTCCTAATGGCATGGTATGTCGTCTTCGTCACTCTCTGTATGGCCTTAAGCAAGCCCCTCGCGCCTGGTTTGAGCATTTTGCCTCTGTGGTGTCTGTCGCTGGTTTTTCTGCGAGTGCTCATGATCCAGCGTTGTTTGTCCACTTTTCACCTCATGGACAGACTCTTCCTCTTCTCTATGTCGATGACGTGGTCATCACTGGCGACGACCCCGAGTATATTGCCTTTGTAAAGGACTATCTTAGTGAGCAGTTTCTTATGTCTGATCTTGGACCTCTTCGCTACTTTCTTGGGATTGAAGTCTCTTCTACCTCGGATGGATTTTTTATATCCCAGGAAAATTATATACAGGATCTTCTTGCTCGTGCTGCTCTTACTGATGACCTCACTGTTGAGACTCCCATGGAGCTCAATGTTCACCTCCGTGTGATGGTGACCCCTTGCCTGATCCGACGTGTTATCGTCATCTTGTTGGGAGTCTTGTCTATCTAGCCGTCACTCGTCCGGATATCTCTTATCCGATTCATATTGTGAGTCAGTTTGTCTCTGCTCCCACTTCAGTTCACTATAGTCACCTCCTTCGTGTTCTCTGATATCTTCGGGGCACGATCTCTCAGCGTCTCTTCTTTCCTCGCTCTAGTTCTTTACAGTTTCAGGCCTATTCGGATGCTACATGGGCTAGTGATCCCTTCGATCACCGTTCACTTTCTACTTACTATGTTTTTCTTGGTGGTTCTCTCATTGCCTGGAAGACTAATAAACAAACTGCAGTTTCCTGTTCAAGTGCAGAGGCTGAGTTACGAGCTATGGCTCTTTTGACAGCATAGGTGACTTGGTTACGGTGGTTACTTCGGGATTTTGGTGTTTCTGTCACTACACCTACTCTGCTATTATCTGACAGTACATGTGCTATTAGCATTGCGCGTGATCCTGCGAAGCATGAGCTCACCAAGCATATTGGTGTTGATGCTTTCTATGTACGCGCTAGTGTGCAGGATCAGGTTATTGCTCTTTAGTATGTGCCTTCCGAGTTACAATTAGCGGATTTTCTGACGAAGGCCCAGACTAGAGCGCAACATGGCTTGTATCTCTCCAAACTCAGTGTTGTTAATCCACCATGAGTTTGAGAGGGGTGTTAGAGTATTACATATATAGCCATGTAACCTTTTTGTATTTACCCCATTGTATAAAGGGTTTTCTGCATATATTCCACACCTGTACATGTATATATACTGGCCTATAGCCTCCTAGAAATACAAGTTGCATATTTCCTAACAAATCAAACCTTGGCTTCTTATTCTAAGGGTATATATGATTACTATGATGTGTAACACATAGAAGAATATGTTGCTTTTAAGGGTGCTTATGAAATCGAATCGTTCTTTGAATAACTATGATGATGTTGTTTACAGATTTGAAAATTTTTCCATACTTAAATATTGCTACGAGAATTATAAATACAATGCTGATATTAATGAATTTATGGAGAGAATGTACGCTGCCTTGGAACAAACTAATATTTTGCAGGAATCTATGGAAGAATAAATTGCTGAAACTATGAGCTTATTCGATGAAAAAGATGAGGAGGAGAGCGAAGAACAAAAGGAGGAAGAGAAGATTAGCTACCCGTCCCCACCTTATAATGAGAGTCACTCTTCAACTCATATATTTTCTAATTTCTCTTCGTGCTTACCGAAGGATGAATGCTATGATGATTGCTATGATCCCTTGGATTCGTTTGAAATATCGCTTTTTGATGAACTTGATGCTTGTTATGCTTGTGGCCATGATGCCAATATGAATTATGCTTATGGAGATGAACTTTCTATAGATACTTATGTTAAGCATGAAATTGTTGCTATTGCACCCACACACGATAGTCCTATTATCTTTTTGAATTCTACCAACTACACTATATCGGAGAAGTTTGTACTTATTAGGGACTATGTTGATGGGTTGCATCTTAATATTACACATGATGATTTCGATGAATATAATATGCATGTGCTTTTTGCTCCTACTTGAAATTATTATGATAGTGGAACCAGATCTTCACCTCTCTATGTTTCTTGTATGATAAAATTTCAAGAAACTACTTATGCTATGCATTGGCTTTTACTTTGTGTGAATGCATTGTTCTTTTATGACTTGCCAATGCATAGGAAGAGATCTATACTTTGTTTTCACATGATATATACCACTTTGTGTTCACTACTTAATTACAAATCATTGTTAATTAAAATTGGCTTTGGTATACCTTGGGATCCGGGTGGATTAATTACTTGAGCGCTATATGCCTAGCTTAATGGCTTTAAAGAAAGCACTGCTAGGGAGACAACCCAGAAGTTTTAGAGAGTAATTTATTTCTGTTATGTGATTTTAAAATAATTAAAAATAAAAAAATAAAGTGGGGAACCTAAAACTTTTTCAAAAAGAAAAGATAAAGTGAGAAGGACGAGCACCGTTGAAGTTGGGGCTAGCCTTGAACTTTGTTCATGCCCATGGAAACTTTGTGAATCTTGATTACACCAACTTTTCAACAAAGATAATTACCCCTTGTACAAATCCATTGTATTATAAAAATGATGTGCCAAGATTTACCTTTAGGATGTTTGGATTGCTTATTTGACATGTGTTGTGCAAAAAGAGAAACTTTAGCTGTAGTGTTTGAATTTTCATATTTTACTAAAACGTCAAAAGTTTTTGAATTTTTTACAAAGTACTTTTATACAAATGTTTTACCACTTCATAATTTTTCAAAAGTTTTTGAGTTACAGAAATATGGTATTCATCTGCATCTTTATAGATAGTCCTGTTTTTCACAGATCGCTATTATAGTTGCTTTGTCTGCTTATCTTTGAGTTCTTGTTGAGCCCCCATTGAATTGGGATACATGGAATTGTTATAACATACAGTAGGCAATGTTTTATTATAATTATACAATAATGTGATGGCAAGACATGATGGGATTTGATGTTATATGTACTAGCCTTTCTAATGAAAGTTCTGTCAAGTTTTGCGCGGATGAAGTGTTCGAAGATCGAGGAGGTATTGATATGAGAAGAATAAGGAGAGGAAGGAACTCAATATTGGGGATGAATAAGGCACCCCAAGTAAATATTCAAGGATACTCAAGCGTCTAAGCTTGGGGGTGCCCCGGAAGGCATCCCATCTTTCTTCTTCAACAATTATCGGTATGTCTCGGTTTTTGTTTTGTTCACATGGTATGCGTAAATTCTTGGAGCATCGTGTGCCTCTTGTTTTACTTTTAGCAATGCACCATGCTAGTATGTAAAGGTCTATGGTTGATTTATATAATGCTCTTTGCACTTCACTTATATATTTTGAGTATGGCTTTATAGAATGCTTCATGTACTTCACTTATATCATTTGAAGTTGGATGTCTGTTTCTCTACATATAGAAAACCGTTATTTGTAGAATGATCTTTTGCTTCACTTATATTTATTAGAGTGTGGTCTTTTGTAGAAAGAATTAAACTCTCATGCTTCACTTATACCTATTTAGAGATTCATCAGGAACTGGTCATTTACATGGTTAGTCATAAAATCTTACATAAAACTTGTAGATCACTGAATATGATATGTTTGATTCCCTACAATAGTTTTGTGACATTAAGATAGTAATATGTGGGTGACCTACTGGATGGTTGTGGATTAGTAAGAATATTGATGTTAAGGTTTGTGATTCCCGAAGCATGCACATATAGTCTCTAGTTATGCGATGAAGATTGGAGCATAATTTATCCTTGATTTAAATCATTTGAGATGTTATAATGGGGGGGGGGGGCGATGGTTAACTCCTACCAACCTCCTTCCTAGGAGCATGTGAGTAGTACTTTGTTTTGGGAGAGCTAATAAAACCTTTCAATAAGTATGTGAGTTCTTTATGACTAATGTGAACCCATGGATGTATGCACTCTCACCACCTCATATTTGCTAGCCTCTTTTGTACCGTGCATCGCCCATTCTCACCTCGAGCATTGGTGAAAACTTTGCCGGTGCATCCATACCCCGTGACATGATATGCGTTGTTGCACATAATCCTCATTATATCTTCCTCAAAACAGCCACCATACCCACCTATCAGGACATTTCCATAGTCATTCGAAGATATATTTCCATGCAACTTCCACCGCCACGTCATATGACTAGTACACCCATTGTCATATTGCTATGTATGATCGTAAGATACTTAGCATGATATTTCGATGGCTTGTCCATTTTTTGTTATCTTTCGCTATGCTAGATCATCACACATCCTGGTACACTGCCAGAGGCATTCATATAGAGTCATATTGTTTAGTAGTTTTTTGTATCGAGTTGTAAGTAAATAAAAGTGTGATGATCATCATTATTAGAGCACTGTCCCTGTGAGGAAATGATGATGGAGACTATGATTCCCCTACAAGTCGGGATGAGACTCCGGATGAAAAATGAAAAATGGGGGAGGCCAAATGAGACCAACACAATGGGGGAGGCGGAAAAAAAGAGCCCACCATGAAATATATATATAACAAATAAATAAATGAGAGGAAAAGAGAGAAGGGACATTGTTACTATCCTTTACCACACTTTAGCCTCAAAGGGGCACCATGTTCTTCATATAGAGAGTCTCCTGAGTTGTCATTTTCATATGCTGATGGGAATCTTTCATTATAGAACTTGGCTTGTATATTCCGATGACGGGCTTACTCAAATGCCTGAGCTGTTCATGAGAAAGCAAGTTGGATGCACACCCACTTAGCTCCAATTGATCTTGTATACACTTATAGCATATCACATATGCCATATGTGATGGTCTTGCCAAGTTGCATTCCAATCAAAATAGTCTTGGTTCAGCAAAACCCCTCAAAACCCTCTCTGTCCAGATCCAAATTTGAACAACTCTACATTATTAAGCTTCTCTATTTGATCCCAAACTTTGCGAACTTGCTCTAATCCCCAAATGACGCCACCACACCAAATGGTGAATTAATGAGAATAGATTTGCATGACTAGATCTAACAAAATCCATTTCTGCTGATTTCTAGAGTTGGAAATTGTTGCATTAACAAGTTTACCCAATTGAGATGAAAATTTGTGATCAGGACCATTTGTCCTTACCATTCACCCTTGCTAAATATCAGGGCCATTGGATACGCCTACATGCCTTAGGACAACAACAAACACCTTCTGCCATAAGCTTGTGGACAAGCAAAGCTGACCCTAAAGATTCTCCTTGCTCTCAATTTTTTACCACAACATGTGCTAGTCCTCTTCTTTTTTTGAAAGTTAGCAGGAGAGCTGCTTCGATTCCATTAAGAAGAAGTACGCCAACAATGAGAATTGCTCGTTTATTAGAGGAAAACAGGGCGAAAACCTAAACAAAGCAACTACACCTAGCTAAACTAGGTCACTAGCACCACGAGACATACAAAATGCCAGAGAAACAACATGACCTAGAAGATCACATCACAGCCTAATGCAGTGTAATAGCTCGGGACCGACGCTCCAGAAGATTCCCCTTTTATTTCCATTCTCGTCGTGATTCGTTTGGTTGTTGCATTCATCATCGCATCATTCACATCATCTGCATAGCATCGTCACCCATTTTCGAAACTTGCATCCGTTCGTAGTTGCCAGTTCTCTCTCTTCTTGCCGTTGCCTGTTTCGAGACCAACCACACACGCATGCGCCCGCGACATCGTTTAAAAAATGGTTTAAAAGGCGCGCTAAAAATATTCCCGGATTGGGTCAAAACTTGGCGTGCGGTCTTACTATAGCGTAGGTAGACCGCCTGCCAAATTTCCCCGCATTCCGAGTTCTTTTGATACCCGAACGGTCAGTCGTAGCAGTGCGGTCATCGGTTATTCGTCGGATGTTTTCGGTGTTTTAAAACCTCGTGTCACGGGCTCACATTTCCCTCTCTTCTTGGCCCAACCACCTCTTCACAACCCAACCTAGCCCATCCTACCTATTCCCATGATCGGAGCCGTCCGATCTCGATCATACGGCTCGAAACGGCACAAAAATCCCCCTAACCTAGCCCCTTGCTATATATAGACCCCCTCTAGTCCATTTTTGGACATCCCTAAGAAAAACCTGGACCTAAACCTACCCTAACCTCCTTCCACGCAGCTAGCCGTCGCTTCCACCGTTTTCTGTGCCGGCCAAACCCACTGCCGCCACTTGGCACCGCCGCCACGTCCCTATGGCCAATCCCAGGCTGCCACGTTGCCTCCCAAGCCGCCCGCAGCCACTAGCGCGCTGTGACTCGCCCCTGGCACCGTCCAACCCGCCGCCGGCCCACCAAAGCCCATCTGGGCCCGAGCAGGCCTGCGCGCCCAGCCACCCATCCCCGAGCATGGGTCGGGAGCAACCCTGATCCAGCACCGCCGCCTGCTGGCCTCACCCCGCTGCCACTCCGGCCGCTGGGCCCCCGACGCCGGCGAGCTCCCCTCGCGCCCCTTCCTCCTCTCTTCACTCTCTCCTTCCTCACCTCTCTCTCACCTCGTTCATCTTTGTCTCTCTCTTGCTCGCAGGAGCAGCCCTCCATGGATTTGCTAGGAACCGCCGCCATGGACCCAAGCCGCCGCGCCGCCGCCGGGAATGGGTCCATCTGCCCCCGATCCGGCCTTCCCCGGCCTCCCCCCTCGCCAGAGCCCGTCTCCCCGTGCCGCCTCGCCACTGTTGACTAGGCGCTGCCGCCTGCCTCCCACTCAGGAACCAGCAAGGAGGAGGATGACGACCGCGGCGTCCGCTCGCGTGGGCTGCCCAGCGCAAGGCCAGGTGGGCCTCGAGCCGGCCCAGCGGCGCTCCACCGACCTGGCCCATGATGGCCTTAGGTGAGCCCCCCTTGTTCGCCTATCTAGCGCCTGGGGCGCCATATTCTATCTTGCGGCCACTAGATTCGACCCATAGTGTATTTTTTTCCTACTGGCGAATTTTCTAATTTCCTGAATACTAAAATTGCAGAAAAACCCTCAATGATCATGCATATCATAACTTCACATCCGTGTATCGGATTAAAAAACTTTATATATGAAACTTGACTAGAATTTCATGTAGATTCACAATAACCAACTCTCACATGTCTTTAAAATGTTAAAACTTGCTGTTTGCATTGATTTGTGTGAATGCCATGTTAAAATGATTTATTTCATAACTTCTAAACCGTATCTCCGATAAAAATGTTCCACATGTGTAACTTGGCTAGAAAAATGTGTAGAATCACATGGTGACATTTATTTTGGTGTTTAACAACTCTAAAATGTTGTTAGTTCAGATCTGGACCAAATTCATAATATACTTACGGGGATGTTTCGGAAATGCTATATGTTGCTTCCGGCCTCATTTAAAATGCCTAGATGTGGTAGTTGTTTGTGCTTCATCGTTTGACATGTTTAACAACATTTAATATTGATGAGTACCTAAACGAGAGTGAACTAAATAATTCGAACATGGATTTTTGTCAATATGCAACCCGTTGCATATTGAACTTCACTTAACATGTAGTAGTTGTTTGCTATTCTTGTCATGCCATAACATGCCTTGCATATTTAAACCGTACATGCATCATATTTGTATGCGCATCATGCCATGCATATGTTGTGGTGTATCTTGTGTTGATTGTTGTTTCCGGATTGCTTCTTCTCGATAGAGTTCCGAAAGCGTTCGGAGTATGAGGATTCGTTCGACTACGTTGGCTCGTCTGCTTCATGGACTCGTTCTTCTTCCAAGCGGGATCTTAGGCAAGATGACACATTTCCCTGGATACCACTACTATCATTGCCATGCTAGTTGTCCTGTTTTTATCATTATGTCACGCTACCTACCACTTGTTTGTCAAGCCTCCCAACATTGCCATGAAAAGCCATTAACCCTCCACCTTCCCAGCAAACCGTTGCTTGGCTGTGTTACCGCTTGCTCAACCCTTCTTATAGCGTTTCTAGCTGCAGGTGCAATTGCTCCCATGTGTCAACATGGACATTCTTTTATTATCACAATATTATTGCTATTTAATTTAATGCACTTATACACTTGGTAAAGGGTGGAAGGCTTGGCCTTTTGCTCGGTGTTTTTTCCAGTCTTGCCGCCCTAGTTACTTGTGAACCGGTGTTATGTTCCATACTTGAGTGCTCCTAACTTGCTTGGGGTTGTTATGGGGACCCCCTTGATTTTCGTTTTAGGATAAAGCTTGTCTGGCAAGGCCCAACATTGGTACTATTGGGGATATAACCCCACGGTGAGACCCGTCCCAGAGGCTCCGGGTCACACTAGGCGGCTCGTATACCAGCCTAAGAGTGGGCTGTGAAGAATTAAGCCCAAGACGTTTGGCGTCTTGAAAAGATGGGTCGGAACATGGCCCAGATGGAGAAGACCCGGGCGAGTGAGCCGCCCGGAGACAACTTGGTTAGGAAGGCAAGATAAGGTAGAGATAGATTCAGACACGTAGTGAGAGTCGGTTACAACATGTATGACCCGTGGTCTTTACCTCCTATATAAAGGCGAGACCTGCGGCGACTTAGAGGGCAGGCTATCGAGAACTAGGTCAAGCAATAGCTCCCTTGTAATCGATACACCAAGCAATATAACACAAGCAGGACGTAGGCTGTTACCTCGACTTGAGGGGCCGAACCTGGGTAAACTCGTGTCCTTCATCCGAACCAACCCCTTTGAATCCAAGTCCGTTCACCCGGACATCTGCCGTGATAAAACCACGACAATTGGCGCCCACCATGGGGCATACGCTCGGTGGTGTTGAATTCTCAAAGGCTCTCTCCCAGGGCTCAAGGGATACGTGGTCGGAAGGATGAACAAGATTCGCCGCGGCTGGCTCTACATCGACGACGCCGGCTGGGGTCTTAATGCCGGCTCTATCGAATATGGATTCCGGATTCCCTTCGGTGGGATCCATGTCTTCATCGGCAGGATCGACGGATCTACACCCGGGCCGGACATCTGCACCAGCATCGTCGAGCCGGCTCGACGCACGCAACCTGCCAGTTATGTGCGACCCGCCCGTGTTAACCCGGGCCGGAAGCACTTCTTCGTGGGCTTCACTCAAGGTATGGATCTTGAAGCTTCTGCGTCGCAGGAGACTCTTGTGTGTTCAGAGGACGGATCTTCGAGCGGGGAAGCAGAGTCGATCTACCAGCTTCACAATGGTGGGCTCGGGGGCTACGGCGAGCTTTACCCTGAGTCAGAGCATTCTGAGCCGGACGATTTCGGGCCGCCGGTTCATGCGGCCGTGTTCATGGCGGGATCGGCCCCAGGTGCGAGCAACACAACCGCCGGAGCAGCAACCTCGGGGGCTGAGCCATCGCTGCCGGCTCAAATTCTTCTAGATCTGATGAATGAGCTCGTGCCCCTGATGGCCATTGAAGTCATGCCAGATAATCAAGCCGCTCGGAACTTGGAGATTGTGAGACTCAAGGACCGGATGGTGGAGGAACAACAGAGGATAGCTGAGCTAAAAGTTTAGATGGAGGCAGAGGCAGAACACATTAAGACGGATGCCTTCCACCTCGGGCTAGAACAGCAATCCGCGGCTGCGGTGCATCGGATGAGGCATCAATCCTGCTTACCAGAACATTACGAGGCTAGGAATCTCTTCAATACGCCAGGAACGAGATGAGCAGCGGATGCACCTGGAAGTTGGCCAACGGCTCGACCGCAGCTTAACCCGCCCCGATGAAACTAGGCCTCACTAGCAGGCTTTCCAACGCCGGCGGGTCATTATTCCAACCCGACAGAGAACATGGTGGCCGCGGCCACCCGACTTGAAACAATCCCTATCCCAGATGAGGCCCTTTTGCAGAAGAGGTACGGAACGCCATTGGATACCTTCAGACGACGATGGCCCAGCAAGAGAAGTATGCTTACAGCCAAAGCCGCGTTCATTCAACCCCCTCCCCAGCCACAGCTTTAGCTGGCACTATGAATCGCCGGCGGTCTCTAGCAGCGATCGACACAGAGGGCCTCCAAGGGATGATCAGGCGGCTCTAGATGCACAAGCGCTCATAAACCGGGCGAGAAACCAGCAAGAGGCTGCGGCTTTGGCCACGGCGGCTCACCAAGAGCCCACACCCTCCGTATTAGTAGGAGTGGGAATGACCACCAGGGCCGTGGGAGTACCATGCTTAGCACCGGCTCTGCGGAGTGAGCGGTTGCCGAAGGATTTCAAAGGACCTCACAAGGTCCCGAATTACACTTCTGACTTACCTTCGGAGGCTTGGATCGAAAGTTATGAGCTGGCTATGGAGATATTGGATGTCAGTGAGGCGGTGTGTGCTAAGTAGTTCATCATGATGCTTGAAGGTCCGGCTCACACGTGGCTAAAGGGTTTGCCACCCAATACCATCAATTCATGGGCTGAGTTGATGGCAAGGTTCATCAAAAACTTTCAAGGGACTTGCAAATAGCCTATGACTATTGTGGATCTCGATCATTGTGTCCAGCAGGAGAATGAGTCGACTCATCATTGGGTCTGACGAGTGTCAACCATCATCCACTCATCTGAACAGATCACGACGGCTCAAGCGATGCTGATCCTAGAAAAGAACTGTCACTTCGTCCCTCTGAAGCAGAAGCTCGGCCGGCTCAAGCGTACATGTCAGGACATGGGGGAACTCATGGCGGCTCTCACAAAGTATGATGACTCTGATAACACGAAAGATCCAGGCTCTGATGAGGAGAAGGCCGGCCAAGTTAAGAGGAACAACCAGGGCAAGGGTGTGGCAAACAATGGTAACCAGAGCAAGCGGAAAAACCCGGATGGCGGGTCAGAACTGGTGGCCAATGCGAGCACCGGCCAGAATCATTCTAAGGGCAATGGGAAGTTTAGGCCACCTTTTAACAAGAATAGGGCTCCTTTCAATTTGGAGGAAATGCTCAAAAAACCCTGTCCGGAGCACAGTCGGCCCGATAAACCTTCGACGCACACATGGGGGGATTGCCATATCATGCAGAAGTTCAAAAATTATAGCATGCAACAGCACAACAACCATGGTGGTGGCCTGCCCGGTGGCTCAGGACCAGGCGGGCCAGGAGCCGGATTTGGATCCGACGGCATAGGGTCCGGTCATCATAGTCAAGGCAATCAAGGAGGACATCCTTAGCACTCCGGTAACAACAATCAGCAGTAGCATAATCAGTCTGGGTATCAGAGTAATCCAAAGTAGCTCAGTTCGGGCCAGTACCATGTTTTCACGACTAGCCTTAACAAACGGGATCAGAAATTGCGCAAGCGAGCGGTTAACGCAGTCGCGCCGGCTCTGCCGCAATACTTGAAGTAGTCTGAGTATGACATTACATGGAGCCAGGAGGACCACCCGCCGCGTGTTGATGACCCGTGGCGGCTGCCCTTGGTGGTTGCCCCCCAAGTGGGAGGATATATGGTGAATAAGGTACTTATGGATTGTGGCAGTAGCATCAACATCCTGTATTATGACACCTTCCGGCGGATGAAGCTGCTTGATAAAGACCTTAAGCCCTCATCAACCGTGTTTCATGGTGTGGTACCAGGCAAGTCAGCTTATCCGGTGGGTAGGATTTCTTTGGAAGTCGCCTTTGGTGACGAGTACAACTGTAGGGTGGAATCCTTATGGTTTGAAGTGGTCAAGATCAAGAGCCCTTATCATGCGTTGTTTGGGCGGCCGGCTTATGCTAAGTTCATGGCTAGACCCTGTTATGTTTATTTACAGCTCAAGATGCCCGGATTAAAAGGCACGATTACTGTTCATGGTGATCGGAATACGGCTATTGAGTGCGAGGAAGGAGACGCAGCTTATGCGGAATCTAGTTATACTAAGGCGGAACTCAAGTTCTATAAGGATAATGTTGACCCAGAGGGTATGACCCCGCTGAAGAAGCCTACGATGGAGGTTGAGCCGCCCCTCAAATTTTCGGCGGATGATACCAAGGCGGTAGATTTCACTCCGAGAGACTCATCCAAACAGTTCATCATTGGGGCTAACATGGATCCCAAATAGGAAAGCGCGCTCATCGAATTCATCCGTGAGAATCGGGACATCTTTGCATGGAAACCTTCTAACATGTCGGGTGTACCGAGAGAGTTCGCTGAGCATAAGCTTAATGTGGATCCTAAGTTTAAACCTGTCAAGCAGTTTCTACGCGCAGTTCAATGAGGAGAGACACAAGGCCATTGGGGAAGAGGTCGCCCGGCTCTTAGCGGCAGGTTTCATCGTCGAGGTCTTTCACCCGGAGTGGCTTGCTAACCCAGTGCTTGTGCTCAAGAAGAATGGCACGTGGCTTATATGTGTGGACTATACGGATCTGGACAAGGCTTGTCCGGCTAATCCTTTTGCTCTCCCTCGTATTGATCAAATCATTGATGCTACGGCGGGTTGCGAAAGCCTATGCTTCCTGGATGCTTATTCGGGATATCATCAGATCAAGATGGCAGTTAAAGACCAAGAGAAGACGACTTTCATCATGCCTTTTGGAGCTTTCTGCTATGTGTCTATGCCTTTTGGGCTCAAGAGTGCCCAGGGAACTTATCAGCGTTGTGTGCAGAATTGTCTTCACAATCAGATTGGACGCAACGGTCATGCTTATGTGGATGATATTGTGACCAAATCAAGGAAGAAGGAGACCCTGCTTGATGACTTAAGGGAAACCTTTGACAATCTGCGGATCTATAAGATGATGCTTAGCCCGGCAAAGTGTGTCTTTGGTGTTCCGGCTGGCAAGCTCTTGGGTTTTTTGGTTTCTGAGCGTGGCGTTGAAGCTAACCCGGATAAGATCAAGGCGATCACCTCCCTGGCTGAGCCGTCTTGTATCAGTGATGTCCAACGCCTGGCAGGGCAGATCGCCGTGTTGAGCCGGTTCATAAGCCGCCTTGGTGAGAAAGCTATCCTTCTATATCAGATGATGAAAAAGACGAACAATTTTGTCTGGAGTATGGCGACAGGTGAAGCGTTTGAGGCGCTCAAGAAGCAGCTCACTGAGCCGGCGGTATTAGCTGCTCCGGCTAAAAAAGAGCCTTTGCTCTTATACGTGACGGCTAACAACCGGGCTATCAGCGCTGCCATTGTGGTCGAGCGCAAGGAAGCAGGGAAGGAATATCCGGTTCAGAGGCTGGTTTATTATATCAGTGAGGTCCTGACAGAATCCAAGCAGAGATATCCACATTGGCAGAAGCTAGTGTATGGGGTGTTCATGGCCAATTGCAAGTTAAAGCATTACTTCTTAGGGCACCAGATCACCGTGGTCAGCTCTGCTCCGTTGGGGGACATAATTCAAAACAAAGAAGCCACTGGTAGGATTGCTAAGTGGGCATTGGAGCTGGGACCTCTCAATCTGAAATATGTACCTCGCACGGCTGTCAAGTCTCAAGCCCTTGTGGATTTCATAAATGACTAGACAGAGTGTCAGGCGCCTGAAGAAAAGCCGGATAACACATACTAGACAATACACGTTGATGGATCCAAGCAGCTGGAAGGATCAGGGGCAGGAGTTGTCTTAACATCTCCCAAAGGTGATAAGTTTTGTTATGTGCTCCGGCCGATGTTCCCTTGCACTAATAATGCATCTGAGTATGAAGCCCTGCTTCATGGCCTCCGGGTAGCTAAGGAGATGAACTTAAGTCGGGTAAGGTGCTTCGGCGACTCAGACCTTGTGGCTCAGCAAGTTTCAGGTACTTGGGATTCTAGGGATCCGCGGATGGCGGCTTATCGTCAGGCGGTGGACATCATTGCTGGTCACTTCAAGGGTTATCAGGTGGATCACATTGATCGTCGCAGGAACGAGGCGGCTGATGCTTTATCAAGGTTAGGCTCTCAACGAAAGCCGGTGTCGCCCAATATCTTTCTGGATGTCTTATATCACCCGACTGTCAAGTTACCATCAGAGGAAGATTTGGCTGTTCCTGACCCAGAGGGACAATTGGTGGCGGCTCTACATGATATTCCAGACTGGACTGTGCCTTATTTGGCGTATTTAACCCGGGGTGAGTTACCTGATGATGAAAATCTGTCCAGACAGATCACCCGGCGGTCTAAGTCCATGACAATAGTTAATGGTGAGTTGCACAAGTGCAGCGTCACCGGGGTGTTTCAACGTTGTGTCTCACCAGAGGAGGGTAAGGAAATCTTGAATGAAATTCACGCTGGAGATTGCGGCCATCACGCCGGCTCAAAATCTCTAGTGGCCAAGGCTTTTCGACATGGTTTTTTCTGGTTGACGGCTCACAAAGATGCATAGGATCTGGTCTGCAAGTGTGACGGTTGTCAAAAGTTTGGCCAACGTGCTCATGTTCCGGCTCAAGAATTGCGCATGATACCAATTACTTGGCTGTTTGCAGTCTGGGGGCTTGATATGGTCGGGCCTTTCAAGAGATCCAAGGATAAGAAAACACACCTCTTGGTGGCGGTTGATAAGTTCACCAAGTGGGTAGAGGCTGAGCCGGTCAGCAAGTGTGACGCGGCTACGGTAGTTTAGTTTATTAAAAAGCTGACCTACCGTTTTGGTTACCCTCATAGCATCATCATGAACAATGGCACAAACTTTTCCAAGGGGGCTATGAAAACATTCTGCGACCTGCAACACATCCGGCTTGATGTTTCGGCGGTTGCTCATCCATAGTCCAACGGTCAGGCGGAGCGTGCTAATCAAGAAATCTTGAGAGGTATCAAGCCACGACTTATGGTTTGTTTACAACAGACGCCCGGTTGTTGGGTGGAAGAGTTGCCGTTCGTCTAATGGAGCATTAGAACTACCCCCAACAGATCCACAGGTTATACACCTTTCTTCATGGTTTACGGTGCAAAGGCCGTGTTACCAAGTGACATCCGGCATGACTCGCCACGAGTGACGGCTTACATTGAGACGGACAATGAGACGGCGCGTAAAGACGCGTTGGATGCTTCAGAGGAGGAACGAGAACCGGCGACTGCTCGTTCGACAATCTATCAGCAAGACTTGCGCCGCTATCATAGCCACAGGGTCAAGACCCAGACGTTTCAAAAAGGCGACTTAGTGTTGCGGCTCATTCAAGACCAGACAAATATGCATAAGTTATCTCCTCCATGGGAAGGACCTTTCGTGGTCAGCAGAAATCTCAACAACGGGTCGTATTATCTCATTTACATTCGGGACGACTCAGATACCTCGGGGCAGGAGACCCGCCAGCCATGGAACATAGCGCATCTGCGGCCCTATTATACCTGAGTTGTTGAGACTCGACACTGTACACTATCATTGTACATATCATATTTATATATGAATAAAGTAGCATCCCTACAAGCCGGGGCCTCTGCCATTTCGCATATCTTCATCCATGCAAGAAAAATCCAAAACTTGGTTGTCGAAGGGGGCTTCCCACCTCCGGGTGTAGCTTATCTAACCCTAACAACCGGTTCTCAAGCCAAAAAAATTGTTGATAAGTCAACATAGCTGTCGAAGGGGGCTTCCCACCTCCGGGTGTAGCTTATCTAACCCTAACAGCCGGCTCTTATGCCAAAAAAGTTGACAAGTCAACTTGGTTGTCGAAGGGGGCTTCCCACCTCCGGGTGTAGCTTATCTAACCCTAACAACTGGCTCTCAAGCCAAAAAGTGTTAAAAAGTCAACATAGCTGTCGAAGGGGGCTTCCCACCTCCGGGTGTAGCTTTCTAACCCTAACAGCCGGCTCTTATACGAAAAAGTTGACAAGTCAACTTGGTTGTTGAAGGGGGCTTCCCACCTCCGGGTGTAGCTTATCTAACCCTAACAACCGGCTCTCAAGCCAAAATATGTTGACAAGTCAACATAGCTGTCGAAGGGGGCTTCCCACCTCTAGGTGTAGCTTATCTAACCATAACAGTCGGCTCTTATGCCAAAAAAGTTGACAAGTCAACTTGGTTGTCGAAGGGGGCTTCCCACATCTGGGTGTAGCTTATCTAACCCTAACAGCCGGCTCTTAAGCCAAAAATGTTGACAAGTCAACAAGCCGTCCAGGGGGCTTGCTGCCCTACGGGTGTAGCTTATCGAACCTTATCGGCCGACTCTTAAGCCAAGCAGTTGACTCCGTCAACACGTTAGGAAGATACAACATCTTTGGGTTATGCTTTTAAGCTGCCCTCCTAATGATATAAAGATACAACTATTCTTGCAGGAAATTAAGCTACCAAGAGCCGGTAAAGCATCCAATGAGAAGCACAAGAAAGATGGCATATATATGTTAAGCTGGGCTGTTTCATAAGTGCACGATGGCACAATTCAAGCAAAGGCAAAGTTACTACCAGTTTATTACATATGCTCTCTGTGGAGCCCAAAAATATCTTAAAGTTTTTTACACCGCACATGGCGGGTCATATAGATCCGGCTATCAATAGGCGTTCACAGCGCGATCAGCTGGCTGGCGGGTCACCCTGCTCCGGGTCTTTGACTGCCTTGATGTGAAGATTTTCCAAGTCCCAGTTGCAGTTGGTTAAAGCCGCAAAGGTTCCTTCTTCAAAGAAGGCGGACGGGTCAAGTTCAGAGGCGAAAAGATTCTTACTGCGGGCAGGCGTCAGATCCTTTGACTCAAAGAGAGGGCCGAGGATTCTTTTCTGGTCAGTGTTGTAAGCCGCCTGGTATGTCTCTAGGTTGACTTCTTCTGCTAACACGGAGGCAAGGACTTTGTAAGGCTTTACACATCGTGCATAGTCAGCCTCTGTAAACTCGGAGCCATCGTCCTTTTTGGAAGGAAATCCGTCCATCATATCAGCCAGAGTTAGCTCTGGAGCAAAAGCCAATGCCCGGCTTATGGCTGCGATCGCCCCCTGACGGGCGGCTGATCTCTTCAATTTTATAATCTGCTTTGGCAGCATCAACAGAAGCTCCAAGTCCCCTTTGATAGTTGAAGGGGTATTATCCTTGTACAGTATAGCCTTGATTGTACACACAACGCCGCAATAAAGTTGCTCTGTCAGAGTATACATGGCCTTCAGGGGCAACAAGCTGTCGGAGGCAAGTTGGCGGCTCCTAGGACCTGCATAAGACGGACGCCTCGTCATGAGTTGCCAGCACAAGTACAATACATAAGTTAAAGTTATCAAATACTTACCAAAGATGGCGTCTGTCATCTTCGTGATGTGGCGCTTCAAGGACTGCAGTTCATCAGACACAATCATAAGTCGCTGATCAGCATCATCCGCCCGTTTAGTCAGGGCGGCTTGTTCAGTCTTAGCAGATTCCTTGAAGGTTGCAAAGTCGGCCTTAGTCTTGGTTAGTTCTTCAGAAAGGAGCCGACATTTTTCATCAGCTTCACTTCAGGCGGCCTGCTGCGTGGCTAGATTATTTTTTAAGCCGGCCACTTCTGACCCGGCTTCGTTTAAAGCTACCTATGACATATCAAAGTACGGAATGAGCCGGCAGGAGGAGAAGTTTAAAAAAACTCTGCAAGTCTCAAACAGATTGCAAGCAATATGTATGACACTTGGGGGCTAATGTCTATTTGATCTCCTAGATTAAAGGCAGTTCTGGATCATCTTTATCAAGTTAACCCGGAACTTGGGGGCTACATACTGGCTTTTTAGGCCGTTCAGAATGAAAGTCCCGACTCAACTTCGACAAGATTGAGCCGGCCCTTGGGGATACAATTGGCTCTATTACCTATTTTCAATAAAGTACCAACTCAACTTCGACAAGATTGAGCGGGCCCTTGAGGGCTACAATTGGTTCTATTACCTATATTTTGTAAAGCCCCGGATCAATGATTATCAACCTTGAGCCGGCCCTTGGGGGCTAACAACGATGATCTGAGATTACCTCTAAGTAAGTTGAGGCCTACAGGCTAAATATTTCTACTTCTACCAAGATTGAAGAGCCGGATTATCATCAGCCAATATTAACCCGACTCTTGGGAGCTACGTAAGGGTATAAGGAGAGTAAAGAATACCTCATATTTCTTCTTCATTAAGTTAACAAACCTGAGCTCCAGGTCCCGGCTTGTGGACAACCGACTCATATAGCCAGCATGAAGTTCGTCAGCTGTCATCTTCTCAAGGGTGGGGAGCTCAAACTCCAGCTTCTTGGAGGCCTTAGTCGTCTCACTATGCTTTGTCAGCACATGAGGTGGAGGAGAGTGGAAGCCGGCGCCGGTAATCAGTACATCCGGAGTATTGGTGTCATCAGCAGCCTTGGTAGGGCTCGGCGGCTTGGAATGGTCCTTTTGCGGACTCTCTAGAATAATATCGTCAGCTGCCGGCTCTGCAGAAGCCACTGAGGGATTTGCATCCGGCATAGGAGCGTACGGCTTGGCAAGCTCCGGTTCTTGAGAAGTAGGGCCAGGGGAGGACTTGTTGGTCTTCCTTCGCTTGGCTTAAGCCCTGGAAAAGCATAAAAGTTAGAGCCCAAGGTTTACAACCGCCAAAGACTCGGATGCAAGGCTTGAAAAAATGTACATTGGATTAATCATTGGAGGCGACAGAGCGGTGGCCGTAGAGTCGCCAAACAAAGGCGATGATCCCTGAAAGGCAGTTCAGATAATGTAAGGCAATGTTGGAATTACAAAGGAAGAGCTAGTAAAATCAAGCAGAGAAGAAATACATACCTCAGCGGGGCGCTTCTTCTGAGGCGGGGAGTTAGGTAACCCGCACATGACATCGGTAGAGCCGGCACTCCGGGTCTGGCGTCGGTCGGCTTGTTGTTGCTTTTTCAAAAGAAATTGAGGGTCCAAGTAAGCAAGAGGATGAGAAAGGGGAACTTTTCGAACGACCCGCCGTATCTTCTGGGGTACAAAATATTCTGAGTCGGACGAAACATAAGTTACCTCAGGGGCGTTGGCACGGCTGGTCTCTGCCTCGTCCTGTGAATGGTTGTTATCAATAAGGTGAATAAAGAGGTGGCAAGAAATAGTCAAATTATACCTCTGAGCCGTCTGATTCTGGCGGTTCAAACCATTCTTCCTGAGGAGTGGTCTTCTTCGTCCTCTTGGCCGCGACCTTCTTCTTGGTTTTCTTCAGAGGAGGAACATATTTCTTCTTCCAGAAGTCGAAGTCAGCCTGAAAAGATAAACCGGCAAGTAGTGAGGAATTGCCAAGACATAGATAATAAAGAGAAGAGACTATGAAGAGTCGCCTTACATTTGGGGCCGGGTTAGTGACACAGAAAGGTGCTAGCCCAATGGCACTGCAAGCTCCTGAAGTTTCATGGACAAGACTCCGGATGACAGTTGTAATGTCATCTTCTGTTAATGTTGTCCGGCTGAAGCAGAGGGAATCATCATATTGGCCCCGGTATTCGCACATAAGGCGATTTCGCCGGCTCAAGGGCATAATCCTCCAAGAGATCCAGTAGCAGATCAAATCCAATCCCGTCAGACCATTGGACATAAGGGCTTTAATCTTGGCGTGAGCCGGTTTGTGCTTCGCCCGTTTAGCAGTTGATAGCCGGCCAGGAAGCTCAGAGGTCGTCTTGAGATGGGATGGGTGGTAACCCGACAGGGGATGCTCACCATCTGGGGAGGTATCTTTACAGTAAAACCAAGTCTTGTTCCAATCTTTCAGATGACTCGGCATCTGAACAGCCGAAAAAGTTATGTCCCGGCGCCTCTGAATTGAAATCCCGTTGTGTTCTAAGCTTGGGACAGCCTTCACTTCAGTCTAGCAGTTTGCATAAAAGAACTCACGGAAGAGACCAACAGATGGCTCAGTTTGCAAATAGACTTTGCTGAGCACTTGGAAGTTGCATATGTTGGAGACAGAATTGGGGGCAAGGTCTTGAGGGCGTAGCTTGTAAAAGTGAAGGACATCCCAATTTTTTTTGAGCCGGGGGGTACAAACCCACATTCGATGTGATTTGAAAATACAACTACTTCGCCCTCCTGAGGAACGGGCTTCAGTTCATTACTCGGAACCCGCCAATGGATGACATCCTTGGCGGGAAGGGTGCCCATGTGTACAAAGTCCATCAAGAACTCTTCAGTGATGCAAGAGCCGACCCAGTTGCATGAGTTGGATGCAAGAGACATGGCGGTGGCTCAAAATTGCGCAAGGTAACAATGTGCAGCAAGTCAGGGAACGACAAACGTCTACAGGCGGTTAAAGGCCTAAGATTTTAAGATTAAGCCGCCAGGTTCCGGTTGGTGAGAGCCGGAATTACATGGCGGGTCAAGTTTATGAGAAGACAACAAAATTTGGCTAAGTGTGGAAAACATGTTTCACAAAGTATTTCTGAAATTATGGATCTACAAACAGAGAAAAATGGTTTTATTTCAAACCTAGGGATGAAGAGTCAAAACAGCGAAAATTTGAAAACGGCAGACGAAACCGTTACGGATCTGCGATGTGCTACTATTAGTTTGCTACAGAACGCTGCACTGGGGACATCATATCATCGAGTTCTTATGGTCTAAGCATGGCCGACATTGGAGAGAAGCTCACATTCAAAAGCGGCGAAAGAACTCTGTGAAACCCTACCGAAATGGTTGCGGATCTAGGAGAGGAAAAACTCACCGAAGATGGTGCGGTGGACGCTGGAGAGCTCTGGAACCAACAGGTTGATGCAGCGGCCTCGACGACGATAGTGTGAAGGGGGCCCGGAGTGGGGTGTGCTGGAGCGGCAGCGTCGGAGGAAAGAAGACGAAGAGCGAGCTGGGAGGAAAACAAATGCCACCCCCTCACGGTCCTATTTAATAGGCAAGGATGGAAACAGGCGCGAAAATCTAGGCGACGAATATCATTTGACCGAGGCAGACGCCTCGATTCCCGGACCATCCATTTAATAAGGGAAAGATTCATTGCGGACGTCAGAGGATCTTTCTGACATATTTGACATGACGTCACGGCGGGTCATTATTTTTAGGTGATATAAGGGAGACTCGCCGATGGTTGGAGGAGGCTGAAGTGAGCAAGCTCAAATCAACCCGGGGCCTAATGTTGGGGATATAACCCCATGGTGAGACCCGTCCCAGAGGCTCCTGGTCACACTAGGCAACTTGTACACCATCCCAAGAGTGGGCTGTGAAGACTTAAGCCCAAGACGTTTGTCGGCTTGACAAGATGGGCCGGAACGTGGCCCAGACAGAGAAGACCCGGGCGAGTGAGCTGCCCGGAGACAACTTGGTTAGGAAGGCAAGATAAGGTAGAGATAGATTCAGACACGTAGTGAGAGTCGGTTACAACTTGTATGACCCATGGTCTTTACCTCCTATATAAAGGCGAGACCCAGGGCGACTTAGAGGGCAGGCTATCGAGAACTAGGTCAAGCAATAGCTCCCTTGTAATCGATACACCAAGCAATATAACATGATAAGCAGGACGTAGGCTGTTACCTCGACTTGAGGGGCCGAACCTGAGTAAACTCGTGTCCTTCGTCGCAACCAACCCCTTTGAGTCCATCACCTTAGCGATGGCCTCGAATCCAAGTCTGTTCACCCGGACATCTTCCGTGATAAAACCACGATAGGTACTATTTGTTTAATAACAACTAAAATTTGCATAGGGCATGATCACCCCGTGGATTAATCAACAACCCGGGCCAGTAGTCCTCATGAGTGTTGGTCCAAACTAGAGCACTGTGTAGGGCCAACCCAGGGCAACTCGGGAGATTTCTATTAGTCCACTATACGCATCGCTTATCCGCTGTGTCCTGAGAACGAGATATGCGGCTCCTATCGGAATCATCGACACGTCGGGAGGCCTTGCTGGACTTGTTTTACCTTTCTCGAATGTCTTGCGTGAGGAACTCTGATCTTCTTTGGGCTATCTCGAGGTGTCAGAATTCCTTTGGAATTGCCTAGGATGATCACGAGATCCGTGGTCGAGGTTATTCCCGCGGCATGTGGTTAATTTGTGATGGATGAGTTGGAGCACCCCTGCAGGGTTAAATCTTTTCGAGAAGCCGTGCCCGCGGTTATGTGGCAAACTTGGATATTTTGTTTAACACCCGGTCATAGCAAACTTAAAGGAAACTCAAATAAAATACACCAACTGTGTGCGTAACCGTGACTGTCTCTTCTCGTGAGTCCTTATCCGAGAGAGAACACGGTGGGGTTATGTTTGATGTAAGTAGGTGTTTTAGGATCGGTTAGTGATCATTGCTAGTTCACGTCCGTTATGCGTAGACCACCATACTTTACTTTCTATACTCGTAAGTTAGCCACTCAAATAAATGCTTAGTCGCTTGCTGCAGCCTCACCACTTAACCATCCCTCACCTATTAAGCTTTAATAGTCTTGATACCCTTGGAAATGAGATTGTCGAGTCCCTGTGGCTCACAGATTACTACAACAACAGTTGCAGGTATAGGTAATGCGATGATTGAACGTGAGTGCAATGTTTGTTTTGATTTGGAGTTATGCTTCTTGTTCATCAATCTAGGATGGGTTCCAGGCGGCAGCCCGGGATAGCAAGGATGGATGTCATTTTGTCGTTTGTTTTCGTCCGTAGTGGGACCCTGCTCTTCTGTATGATGTTTGAAGATGTTGTTGTATTGATGTGACTCTCATGTATCTTTGGCGAGTGTAAGCCAATTCCGTATACTCATCTCTTCTATACATGTACTTGTAATGAACTAATGATATCCATTCTTGCAACACGACGAGATGCGCTTCTATCCCTGTCGAGTCCCTCGTGCCAAAATAAGGATAGGACCGCATCTTGGGCGTGACAACTTGGTATCAGAGCCTGTACCGACCTAGGAGCTCCCTTGATTGATCGAACTTGGCCGAGTCGAGTCTAGTAAAAAACTATTTTGAGTCTAGTTATATCGGAGAGTAGGTTCTTTTTACTCTTCTATGCTCTGGTGAGGTATTCGACTTAGGAATTTTGATTCTACTCCTCTTCTCACTCAAAATTTTTTAGGATCACGCGGGTATTTTGGAAACTATATGATGCTGATGTGATGGAGTTCTGTCTTGGTGCCTCCTGTCTGACTTGATTTCTTCCGGGGAGTTGAGCTCTAGGGAATTCTTGGCACATCGTTATCATTCAGCTTCCTTAGTATCTCAGGACGGAGGGTGTTCGGAATTGCTTCAATACTTGTCGTGGTTAGATAAGGTCGGAGTCACCCAGTATTGGAGAGGCATCCGGGGTACCACCATGGTTAGTATCGTTGTGTTTTCGAGGATCCGAGTTAGATGGATTTGCGAAAGCCTCTGGTTATGTGTTGAAGGATGGATACAATTGAGGTGTAGATTTGTTAGTTGTGGGACATATTTCCTCCTTGTATCCCCAACACCGGATTGCATAACCAAGAAAGTTTTCGAAAGTTCTTAGGTGGGAATTCAAGTAGTTACCTTGGATATCTTTCAACACATCATGATGTGAGGTTGGGGTTCGACATCTAGTGGATTCGTTTGTTCACGGTCTTTCTTACAGAGGACATTCTTGATTTATGCTTCGTCAAGCCCTGTAGTTCGCTACACCTAGGGAGCATATTCGAGTTTCATTTCAATATGACAATCCAATGTACGATCGAGCCCATGCGAAAATTACCACGAAAATATCGGACGAAACTTTGTTATGCATTTGTTTCTGGCTTGTTTCGTAAGCCTCATCCTTTGTTTTGTTTTCGAATATGGTAATTCGAGTTGCTTCGATGTCAAGTGGTGATTTCATATCTTTCCTAAATGGTGTTCACATATTTCCATGAGTCTAATCCTTTGGATCAACCGGAGTTGTCATATCAATTCTTTTATCCGGAGTGCTTCTCTTCAAGATAATTCTATCCTCTTCAATATTGCAAGATCAATCCTCATATTTTGTTCAGGAGATTGTCTTATCTGTTCCAAGTTTTCTTTGTTTTCCCACCCTCCCACCCTTTTTCTTCTTAAATTCTCATCCAAGTGTCTTTTCTATTCATGTAATGCTTCCGCTATCTTTTCTTCTATCTTGTTTCCAATGATTCTTTGTGAATATTCTTAGGAGTTTCAATTTCAAGATCTATCCTCATATTCTTTGTTGTTGTTGTTATTCTTATCCAGTGGATTCAATTCAAGCTTCGGTGCTCATCTTATCCTTTCTCATTCGCTCAATGGTTTCCTTGTTGGAAATTCTTTTCAAGCCTCTCTTGGTTTTCATATCTCTCTATTCTATCTGGAGTGCTGAACATATCTCAGAAGACTTTCATTTCCATTAATATCCTCTTAAATTATTTCGAGGTTCTCACTTCATCAAGTTCTTAATTTGTATTGGTGCAATCTCTCTTTTATCAATTGTTTCAACCGTGGTTTCTTTTGAGTGGGCCCATAACCAATAGGTTTTTTCCTAGGATCCTACCTGACTCTTCTAATCTTTCCAGAGATGTCCTCAAGTTCTTTTCAAATATGATGCAAGAATGATTTTCATCAGTCATATTCCTCTTCCATGATCGCTTCTAAATCATTTTGATTGTTGGCTCAACCTTTTCTTTATTCATTGTTCCGGAGTGTCTCAGTAATTCATGATGTTGTTTCTCATCATCATTCTTTGCATTGAAGACTGAAGGAGTGGTTCTCTTAAATCTTTGCTCATTCTCTTGAAGATTCATGGTTTCAGGCTATTGCTATCATCTCAAATTGTTTTGATCATGAGTTTTTCCTCCCACATCTATCCGGTGCATTTCATAATTGTTTTTATTTCTTGATCCTCCCAAAGGCCATCATTTCAGAAGATTTCTTCGTTCTCAACTTTCAGCTTTCGTTCTCAGATTTTTTCTCAATTTTTGTCCCTTCGTTTGTATCTCAATTATTCCGGTGCTCCGTTAAAGTTTTCTATTAGGTGGATCATGCTCTCTTCGTTCTCATGTTATATCATTCATTTGTATTATCCTATTTCGTTTCAAATTCTTTCCGGTGTTCTCATGCAAGACCTCTTCAAGTTTGTGCTCTATCTATCTTTCCTATCTCTTCCAAAGGGATAAGTGGTATGCCAAATCCGTTGTTTGTCATGAATTTCACTTGATGAAGGATAGGCATATCATAATTCTTATTCTTATTTCATCCAAGTGATTTCAATCTTTCTTCTGGAGTTTTTCATGATATCAAATTCCTTATCCTAAGTGGTCATCTTTCTTTTCCGGAGTTCCTAGTTTTTCTCAAGTATCTTGTTGCTAAGCTTCATCTCATTCATAGCAAAGCCTCAATATTGTCTTTTTGCAACCTTCAATTCTTTTCTACCATCCTTTCATTCCGGAGTTCATCCCGATGGTTCTTCATGGTGGTCTGTTAAGGATGTAATTCTTTCTCAAAGTATTCATCAAGATTCTTGTTGGAGGTGCTCGAGTGTTCTTTATCATGGATGTCTAAGTTCAATTCCTTATCCATTGTCTTTTGAGATGATGTTATTAAATTCTTGATTATGAGGAGTCTCAAAGGAAAATTTTCTAGAATAAGATAAGTAAACCCATCATTCCTTTCTCGGAGTTCTCTTGGATTGGATTTCACCTAAAGCATTTCCTAAGGATTGTTGCTATCATGGTGTTATAAATGATTCAAGTTTTCTCCTCCTCTTCTCAGTGAAAGAAGTTTTGCATATCTTGTTGCTCTCAAGCAATCAAGTGTATCTGTTGTGGCAGGTTGTCACCTCATAATTTTGAGATGTTGTCTTTAAGCCCACAACAAGCTTATTCTTTTCGTTGTTGATTCTCCATCAACTCTGTTCAACCATGCTTTTCAACTTCATAGGTGGTAGAAGTTGTCATTTTCTTCTCAGTTCTCTTCTCTTCAAAGATCTAATTTCTATTCTTTTCTTCCGGAGGCGTTTTCATGTTGCTCTGTTTCAACCATCATCTTGTTTATTAAGATCATATTCTTTCTTGCTTATTATTTACTGGAGTGTTGTGTCCTATGTTTAAGTTCTTTTCCGTCATACCAAATTTTGCCTCTCTTTCCTACCAAAGTGCTGCCGAAATTTCTTGTGAATTCTTGCTTGTTCCTCATGTCATTCTTCATCTTTCCAACCTTCAATGGTCATTGGTCTCACTCGTTTGTCAGAGAAGCAACTAAGTTTTACCTTTTGCCCTTTCTCTTCCCCTTCTCATTCTAGATATCGGGACGAGATTCTCGTATAGTGGAGGAGAGTTCTAACAGCCCGGGACCGACGCTCCAGAAGATTCCCCTTTTATTTCCATTCTCATCGTGATTCGTTTGGTTGTTGCATTCATCATCACATCATTCGCATCATCTGCATAGCATCGTACCCGTTTTCGAAACTTGCATCCGTTCGTAGTTTCCGGTTCTCTCCGTTCTTGCCGTTGCCTGTTTCGAGACCAACCACACACGCACGCACCCGCGACATTGTTTAGAAAATGGTTTAAAAGGCATGCTAAAAATATTCCCGGATTGGGTTGAAACTCAGCGTGCAGTCTTATTATAGCATAGGTAGACCGCCTGCCAAATTTCGTCGCATTCCGAGTTCGTTTGATACTCGAACAGTCAGTCATAGCAGTGCGGTCATTGGTTATTCGTCGGACGTTTTCGGTGTTTTAAAACCTCGTGTCACGGGCTCACATTTCCCTCTCTTATTGGCCCAACCACCTCTCCACAGCCCAACCTAGCCCATCCTAACCTGTTCCCGCGACCGGAGCCGTCTGATCTTGATCGTACGACTCGAAACGGCGCAAAAATCCCCCTAACCTAGCCCCCTTGCTATATATAGACCCCCTCTAGTCCATTTTTGGACATCCCTAAGCAAAACCTGGCCCTAAACCTACCCTAACCTCCTCCCACGCAGCCAGCCATCGCTCCCATCGTTTTCTATGCCGGCCAAACCCGCCACCGCCACTTGGCGCTGCTGCCATGTCCCTGTGGCCAATCCCAGGCTGCCACATCGCCTCCCGAGCCACCCTCAGCCACTAGCGTGTTGCCACGTCGCCCTGGCACCGTCCAACCCGCCACTGGCCCGCCAGAGCTCATCTGGGCCCGAGCAGGCCCGTGCACCCAGCCGACCGTCCTTGAGCGTGGATCGGGAGCAGCCCCGATCCAGCGCCACCGCTTGCTGGCCTCGCCTTGCCGCCACTCCGGCCGCCGGGGCCCCGTCGCCGGCGAGCTCCCCTCGTGCCCCTTCCTCCTCTCTTCCCTCTCTTCTTACTCGCCTCTCTCTCTCACCTCATTCATCTTTGTCTCTCTCTTTCTTGTAGGAGCATCCCTTCATGGATTTGCTAGGAACCGCCGCCGTGGACCCAAGCCGTCGTGCCGCCGCCGAGAATGGGTCCATCTACCCCGGATCCGGCCTTCCCCGGCCTCCCCCTTCGCCGGAGCCCGTCTCCTCGTGCCGCCTCGCCGCCGTTGACCAGGCGCTACCGCCTGCCTCCTGCTCAGGAACGAGCAAGGAGGAGGATGACGACCGCGGTGTCCGCTCGCGTGGGTTGCCCAGCGCAAGGCCAGGTGGGCCCCGAGCCGGCCCAACAACGCTCCACCGACCTGGCCCATGATGGCCTTAGGTGAGCCCCCCTATTCGCCTATCCAGCGCCTGGGGCGCCATATTCTATCTTGCGCCCACCAGATTTGGCCCATAGTGTATTTTTTTCCCTGCTGGTGAATTTTCTAATTTCCTGAATATTAAACTTGCAGAAAAACCCTCAATGATCATGCATATCATAACTTCACATCCGTGGATCGGATTAAAAAACTTTATATATGAAACTTGACTAGAATTTCGTATAGATTCACAATAACCAACTATCACATGTGTTTAAAATGTTTAAACTTTCTGTTTGCATTGATTTGCATGAATGCCATGTTAAAATGATTTATTTCATAACTACTAAACCGCATCTCCGATAAAAATGTTCCACATATGTAACTTGGCTAGAAAAATGTGTAGAATCACATGATGACATTTATTTTGCTGTTTGACAACTCTAAAATGTTGTTAGTTAAGATCTGGACCAAATTCATAATATACTTATGGGGATGATTTGGAAATGCTATATGTTGCTTCCGGCCTCATTTAAAATGCCTAGATGTGGTAGTTGTTTGTGCTTCACCGTTTGACATGTTTAACAACATTTAATATTGATGAGTACCTAAACGGGAGTGAACTAAATAATTCGAACATGGAGTTTCGTCAATATGCAACCCGTTGCATATTGAACTTCACTTAGCATGTAGTAGTTGTTTGCTATTCTTGTCATGCCATAACATGCCTTGCATATTTAAATCGGACATGCATCATATTTGTATGCGCATCATGCCATGCATATGTTGTGGTGTATCTTGTGTTGCTTGTTGTTTCCAGATTGCTTCTTCTCGATAGAGTTCCGAAAGCGTTCGGAGTGTGAGGATTCGTTCGACTACGTTGGCTCGTCTTCTTCATGGACTCGTTCTTCTTCCAAGCGGGATCTTAGGCAAGATGACACATTTCCCTGGATACCACTACTCTCACTGCCATGCTAGTTGTCCCGTTTTTATCATTATGTCATGCTACTTGCCACTTGTTTGTCAAACCTCCCAACATTGCCATGAAAAGCCATTAACCCTCCACCTTCCCAGCAAACCGTTGCTTGGCTGTGTTACCGCTTGCTCATCCCTTCTTATAGCGTTTCTGGCTGCAGGTGCAATTGCTCCCATGTGTCAACATGGACATTCTTTTGTTAGCACAATATTATTGCTATTTAATTTAATGCACTTATACACTTGGTAAAGGGTGGAAGGCTTGGGCTTTTGCTTGGTGTTTTGTTCCACTCTTGCCGTCCTAGTTACTTGTGAACCGGTGTTATGTTCCATAACTGAGCACTCCTAACATGCTCGGGGTTGTTATGGGGACCCCCTTGATTTTTGTTTTAGGATAAAGCTTGTCTGGCAAGGCCCAACATTGGTACTATTTGCTTAATAACAACTAAAATTTGCATAGGGCATGATCACCCTGTGGATTAATCAACAACCCGGGCCAGTGCTCCTCATGAGTGTTGGTCCAAACTAGAGCACTGTGCAGGGCCAACCCGGGTCAACTCGGGAGATTTCTATCAGGCCACTGTACGCATCGCTTATCCGCCGTGTCTTGAGAACGAGATACGTGGCTCCTATCGGGATCGTGGACACGTCGGGAGGCCTTGCTAGACTTGTTTTACCTTTCTTGAATGTCTTGCATGAGGAACTCTAATCTTCTTCGGGCTATCTCGAGGTGTCAGAATTCCTTTGGAATTGCCTAGGATGATCACGAGATCCGTGGTCGAGGTTATTCCCGCGGCATGTGGTTAATTTGTGATGGATGAGTTGGAGCACCCCTGCAGGGTTAAATCTTTTCGAGAAGCCGTGCCCGCGGTTATGTGACAAACTTGGATATTTTGTTTAACACCGAGTCATAGCAAATTTAAAGTAAACTCAAATAAAATACACCAACTGTGTGCGTAACCGTGATTGTCTCTTCTCGTGAGTCCTTATCCGAGAGAGAACACGGTGGGGTTATGTTTGCCGTAAGTAGGTGTTCAGGATCAGTTAGTGATCATTGCTAGTTCACGTCCGTTATGCGTAGACCACCATACTTTATTTTCTGTACTCGTAAGTTAGCCACACAAATAAATGCTTAGTCGCTTGCTGTAGCCTCACCACTTAACCATACCTCACCCATTAAGCTTTAATAGTCTTGATACCCTTGGAAATGAGATTGCTGAGTCCCTGTGGCTCACAGATTACTACAACAATAGTTGCAGGTACGGGTAATGCAATGATTGAATGTAAGCGCGATGTTTGTTTTGATTTGGAGTTCTGCTTCTTCTTCATCGATCTAGGATGGGTTCCAGGCGGCAGCCTGGGATAGCAAGGATGGATGTCAATTTGTCGTTTGTTTTCGTCCGTTGTCGGACCCTGCTCTTCTGTATGATGTTTGAACATGTTGTTGTATTGATGTGACTCTGATGTAGCTTGTGGCGAGTCTAAGCCAATTCCATATACTCATCTCTTCTGTACATGTACTTGTAATGATATCCATTCTTGCAACACGACCAGATGCGCTTCTATCCCTGTCGAGGCCATCGTGCCAAAATAAGGATAGGACCGCATCTTGGGCGTGACATGCGGTGTCATCATACATCATCCATCGTACTCATGACCTGACGACTTCGACTTCACAACAACAACACGTTAGCACCCGCATTGACCTCCGGAGCCTGACCATCCATACCACTGCCAACCAGATGCGCCCACCAAAAAACCTCTCCAAAAGAATGCTTCCAGCGAAGTATGGTTGCCAAGGCCACCCCATTGCCAGTCCGACAAGGCGGATCTAGGTTTTCACCCGAAGAATAGTTTTAAATGAAGGAGGGTAATGGATCTCCTCAGTGATGCCTCTAAGAAGGAATGCAACATACACAAATGTTGCCATCACTGTTATAGAGCAAGACTTTCGTGTGGAGACTCCGCACCACCATGCCATGGAGAAAAGTCTCAGCCACACCACCACTAGCCGACCACTCACCAACACCACCGCACGCTGTCCTAGACCATGGGACACTCCAAAACCGCGCGCTCACCATAGGTGCAGACACGCTAGATCTGGCCCACCCGCCTATCCGCAGCCACTGCTGCGTGCCCACTGGAGGTGAGGTAGAGACGCCACAAGGCTCCACCACGAGAGCGGCCCAGCGAAGATCCGCCGCACTGCCACCCAAGTCAACCACCATCTTGGGTGGGCCCAGGTTTGGCCCATTGCCCGTATCCACCGCCATGTCCAGAGGAGGGAGATGGGGGTACCGCACCTCTTCAGCCCACATCCAGCAAGCCACCATCTCTGCCAATCCCATCTGAAGATAGCAAGATCTGCCCCCAGCCAAAACGAGGCCACGCCTCCGGGAGCTGACGCACAGGCAAAAGAAACGCCTCGCCACCGCCGTCCTCAAAGTTGGTCGGGCATTGTCGGTGAGCCCCTCAAGCAGCGGAGAGGGAAGGATAGGTAGTCGGAGGGAGTTTGCTGTGGATTTAGGGTTTCCCCCTGAGACGCTAGAGGAGGGTGACGCGGGGGTGAGGAGCTCTTCTTCCGGTCTCCCAAGTGACATATGGCAGCCTTGTACTTGCTGTTGCCGATGCGGACGATGCTGCTATCCCTCTTCTACCTCTAGTAACTTTGGTATGGCCTATGCTCAAAAAAATTCGGGGGGGGGGGGGGTAACTCCCTCACTTTCCCTCTCTTTTCACCCTGGTAACACCTTTCCTTCCCCCTCTCCTTTCATTGTGTACTCATAACTGCCCCCAAACTCTCCCACAACTTCATTTGCATGTTAATGCATCTAACCACACCCAAATATGGCATGCTCATGTGGAAGATATGAGCAGTTCATCTAAACCTAGATTTTGGCAACAAATGTAGCCTTGAACTACAAGTACCATGTAGACTTATCTCCCTGAGCTGAAAATTGGTGAGCATCTCCTCCTTCCATGCCTAAGACCACCTGACAACCTTTTACCTCACATACACTTTAGTAAAAGCCCCTGAGATAGCTCCCAAGTTTGCTGCTGCAAAATTAATCTCAGTAAAAAACCCATCCCCAACCAGCTCCATTTCCTCTAAAACTTCACCAAAGCCCTTTACTAAGAGTGACTCACATGCTAGACAACTTTTGCAGACCAAAAGGATGCCCTGGACACGTTGAATCATGATAACCACGCCGTTGACTTGCAACAATGATGCTTTGCCACTTGACCTCGTCGGTTCGCTCTCATCCGGCCTTAGCAGGGCATCCACGCGTGCCAAGAATCCCCTCTCGACCTCCCACGCCTATCCCCGATGCCAAGAAGCCTCCAACGCCTCTCTGGCACGCGTGATCGCTGCGCCCGAGGGCATCCAAGGCGCACCCGAGCTCCCCCTTCATCACCCCTACTTAAATATCCCTCCCCGAGCCCCCTCTCGCGCGGATGCCACCTCTCTCACTCCCATGGAGCTACTGGACCAAGCCATTGGAGCTCCCATGCCCCCCTCCTACTCCCATGTCCGGCATGCCACCACCTTGGCCTTGCTAGAATTCGACCTTCCCTGCCTCTCTTCTCTCCTCTAAGCTCCACCATAGCACTCCAGCTTGTCATAGGACCCCCCTCAGCACTCCATATCCTCCTCTCCATGACTGTGGCATCGTGCACACCTTGGACGATGGCCTCCTCCGCCGTAGTGGAAGCCGCGCTCGGGCCCGAAGACAGCCCGGGTGCACGCATCTGACCGTCCTGAACACTTCGGTGGACAGAGTGCCGCTGGAGGTGGCCGGAGCCGCCGGGATGGGGCACCGGCGTGGGATCGGCTGGCCTCCCCTGTTGCTCCTGTGTTTGAGCGGGAGGTGGGAGGAGGTCCTGCCAGTGGGGCCCACCAGTCAATGGCTAAAGCCCCCTGTTTAGGTAGAAGCACCCCCGTCATTTACCACATCCCTGCATAGGAGGCGTACTCCATAGAGTACGTCTTCTACGTCACCCGATGTCGCGCTCGTGGCCGAGCAGCTAGGCCGACCCAGTGCGTTGTGGTACTAAGCGACGCTCTGTGCGTAGCTTAGGCCCATCTTTGGTAAATTCTTTCCTTTTTCTTTTTCAAGAGATACAAAATAATTCATAATGGCTCCAAAATTGATGATTCAAAATCCTAGATGTTTCTAAAATCATTCTCTATCCAAACATGTATCCTACACATTTTTCCTGCAAACTTTTCTTAGTTGTTCAAATTTAAACTCAATTTTTTAATATAAAAACCCCACTTAATAAAATCCCTAGAGCATCCAAATCAACTCCAAATGGAGTGAGTCATATT
The DNA here is from genome assembly GCA_022496015.1 of Hordeum marinum. NCBI lineage: Eukaryota > Viridiplantae > Streptophyta > Magnoliopsida > Poales > Poaceae > Hordeum > Hordeum marinum. Next base: position 342,368,370 of record CM039672.1, on the reverse strand, counting down.
CCTAGATAACTATAAAACCATGACCTATTTGTCTAGCCATGGTGAACATTTTTTCCTATGATAAATTCTGGTTGGACCTAATAAATGCTCCCCTTTTCCATATATTTCATCTTAGGAAAATCGTAGGAAATCCATCCCAACTCCAAATACAATGAAACCACTTTCTAAATTCTTCTAAAACCATGCCCTATTTAATGAGTGCCTCCAATCATTTTTATAATTTTTTTGTAGAATTCTTATAGGGTCATTAATATCTCTATTTCCCCCTTCCAAAAATCCTCGTTGATCCAGATCCATTAGAACCTCTTTGGTATTTTTTTCTTATAGCGAGAGGTGTCTAATAAAAAAACTTCCTATTTAAGAACACTTTTATTTCTCTGCTTGTTGTGTTTCTTATTGTGGTTGTTTCCGATGGTAGTTGATGAACTACTTGGAGTTGGACTAGAAGCTTGTGAAGACCTCAAAGACTTTGCTGAACCAGGAAAGCAACCCCTTGACCATGTCTAAGAAACCTTTTTATGCATGTCACATATAGAAATTTAAATTGATGCATCAGAATCATGATGATGTGGTGACCACTTCAGTGGATGCCTCCGTTACTTTCCTCGTTGATACTTGCATGACATGACTCTACTTTACGCTTAGAGTTGTGTGGGTGGGAAGTAGATAGGATGCTAATAGATGCTATGCAAGTAGGATGGGAATATGCATGATTTTGAAAGCAAAGTGTTTTCAAAGACTTTTTGAAAACCCCGTTGGGTGGCACTAATGCGCGAGGGAGCTAGGTAACCACTTGAGAAAGAAGTGGTGTACCATAGCAAGTTGTCTCTCCCTCTCTATGTGTGTGTCTTCAAAAACGGATAAGATTTAAGATTTGTTGACTGTTCCCAACCATACATGTACAACCACGATACCCCTTATGGTACAGGGCTTTGTTGATTACTTTGGTCAATGCTAGCAAAGATCCTGCATTACTAGTGGAGGAAGTAACATGGTCACTCTTGATATGGAGCCGTGCCTAGAAGGACGACCATGAGATGTTTTCACAGAAACCCGACACACCATTGTGTCCCCTCTTGGATGGTACGATCTAGAGCGAGTCTCGTATGATATACATCATGAGGGCCAGGTACCAACGAGTGGACTCTTTGTTTAGTATTGTCAAGGGAAATGCATTGTTCAGGTGCTTAGCTCGAGTATGAAGAATACCGCGAGTTGTGGCTTGACACGAAAGCTTCATGAGTCTTGTGGGTAAAATGTGCAACCTCTGCAGAGTGTAAAACTATTCGAATAGCCATGTCCACGGTTAAGGATAGTTGGGTGGTCCTTCTTAAACTACTTCCATTGTTCACAAGACTTGGTGTGTGTGTGTGTGTGGCAAGGAGATACTGAGATAAGTTGAATGACTTGACGTTATGATTGAACATGAGATGTTCAACCTCTATTCATATTGATATCTGTAACATGTTCATATGGATACAAAAACTTCATGATGCATGCTTACAAGTTGATAGGTCATGTCACTGCACTCAAAATTAGCTTTCTAAAAAACTTACCTACTTAGTGCTACACCATGCATTGTTATACCTTGTTCCAAGACACGGGTTTCTTGTGAGTACATTCAAAGTACTCATTGTCTTGCCACTGGTTATTTAATTTGCAAGGCATGGAAGAGCAGGAATATGATGAAGAATACGCTTGTGACGATCATGCGAACTAGGACGCTTCCTAGTCAGAATGCCTGCAGGGTTATGACAAATGGCATGGGTTCACACTATCTTCCAAGATTTCCGCTGCGAGTTTATGTCTGTTGATTGGCCTTCATGGCCCTATCTATGTAATACTTGACCTTGATGGTCTCTATTTGTTTGAGACCGTATGTATGGATGTAAGACTCTTGATTATCCAGTTTCTGTGTGTTCACTGAGCATTGCTCTCTAGGATCACTGTACACGTGCATTCGGTGATGACGACTTATGAGTCAGGGTCCCCACACTTATTTAGAGAGTAAATAGGAATTGGTCATTCACATGGTTTGTCATAAAATCCTACATAAAACTTGTAGGTCACTGAATATGATATGTTTGATTCCCTGCAATAGTTTTACGACATTAGACAGTAATATGCGGGCGCACTAGTGGATGATTGTCGATCAGTACGAATATTGGTGTTAAGGTTTGTGATTCCCGAAGCATGCACGTATAGTCTCTAGTTGTGTGATGAAGTTGGAGCATAATTTATCCTCGATTAAAATCCTTTGTGCTGTTTAATCGGAGGCACGCAATGGTTAACTCCTACCAACCTCCTCCCTAGGGGCATGCGAGTAGTACTTTCCTTCTAGAGAGTTAATAAAACTTTCACAATAATTATACGAGTCCTTTATTACTAATATGAGTCCATGGATGTACGCACACTCACCATTCCATATATTGCTAGACTCTTTGTGTTGGAAATATGCCCTAGAGGCAATAATGAATTGGTTATTATCATATTTCCTTGTTCATGATAATTGTTTATTATTCATGCTAGAATTTTATTGATTGGAAACTCAAATACATGTGTGGGTACATAGACAACATTGTGTTCCTAGTATGCCTCTAATAGACTAGCTCGTTGATCAAAGATGGTTGAGGTTTCCGGACCATAGACATGAATTGTCAATTGATAACGGGATCACATCATTAGGAGAATGATGTGATGGAAAAGACCCAACCATAAGCATAGCGGTTGATCGTGTAAGTTTATTGCTACTGCTTTATCCATGTCAAGTATTTGTTCCTACAACCATGAGATCACGCAACTCCCTGACACCGGAGGAATGCCTTGTGTCACAACGTAACTAGGTGTCTATAAAGGTGCTCTATAGGTATCTTCGAGGGTGTCTATTGGGTTGGTGTGGATTGAGACTGGGATTTGTCACTCCATATGACAGAGAGGTATCTCTGGGCCCACTCGGTAATACAACATCATAAGAAGCTTGCAAGCAATGTGACTAAGGAGTTAGTCATAGGATCTTGTATTACGGAACAAGTAAAGAGACCTGTCGGTAACGAGATTGAACTAGGTATGGAGATACTGACGATTGAATCTCGAGCAAGTAAGATACTGATGGACAAATGGAACTACATACAAGATTGTCTGAATCTCGGGCAAGTAAGATATTGATGGACAAAGGGAACTACATACGGGATTGTCTGAATCTCGGGAAAGTAAGTTTTAGGTTTTTTTGGTATTGTACCGAGAAGCTTCTAGAAGGTTCCGGAAACTTCCGAAGGAGTCTAGAAGTCCACCAAGGGTTCCACCACGTCCCAAGAGTTTACATGGGCTGAGGGGAGACATTGTGGCCTTATTGGTGTTGGGGAACATTGCATGGGAAACAAAAAATTTCCTACGCACACGCAAGACCTATCCATGGTGATGAGCATCTACGAGAGGGAGAGTGGATCTACATACCCTTGTAGATCGCTAAGCGGGAAGCGTTAAGAAACGCGGTTGGTGTAGTCGAACGTCTTCGCGATCCAAATCGCCGAGCGTCCCGCGATCTCATCACAATCCGTCCCGCGATCCAATCACGATCTGTCCCGCGAACTCATCACGATCCATCCCGCGATCTCATCATGATCCGTCCCGTGATCTCGTCACGATCTGTCTCGCAATCTTGATCACGGTCCTTTCGATCTAGCGCCGAACGGACGGCACCTCTGCGTTCAGCACACGCACAGCTTGATGATGATCTCCGCCTTCTTGATCCAGCAAGAGGGAGTGGAGAGGTAGAAGAGTTCTCCGGCAGCGTGACAGCGCTACGGCGATGGTGGTGGAGCTATTCCGACAGTGCTTTGCCTAAGCACTGTAGAAAACCGATCTAGAGGAGAAACTATGTACTAGAGGAACGGGTAGCACGTGGCTGAAAATTCTGTGCCAAAACCCTAAAATCCTCTAGTATATATAGGAGGAGAGGAGGAGGAGTCTTGGCTGCCAAAAAGCCAGCCCTTGGGTCGGCCAAAGTGGGGAGGAGAGGCGGACTCCTCCTCCAATCCTAGTAGGACTAGGATTCCTCCTTTTTTTGGCCTTTTCCCACCTTTTTCCCTTTGGGTTTCTTCTCCCAGCCGCATGGGCCTTGTGTGGGACTTCCACCAGACCACAAAAGGCTGGTATTTACTCTCCCACAGCCCATGAAGCCTCTTGGTTCGATATACCCCTCCCGGTGGTCTCCCGGTACACTCCCGGCACTCCCGGTACATTACCGATTAGCCCGAAACTTTTTCAGCGACCAAAATGGGACTTCCTATATATCAATCTTTACCTCCGGACCATTTAGGAGCTCCTCGTGATGTCTGAGATATCATCCGGGACTCCGAACAACCTTCGTTCACCACCATACATAACTCTATACTACCGAAACGTCACCGAACCTTAAGTGTGCAGACCCTACGGGTTCGAGAACTATGTAGACATGACCGAGACACCTCTACGACCAATAACCAATAGCGGGACCTGGATGCCCATATTGGTTCCTACATATTCTACGAAGATCTTTATCGGTCGAACCTCTATGTCAAGGATTCAGTTAATCCCGTATGATGTTCCCTTTGTTCTTCGGTATATTTACTTGCCCGAGATTCGATCGTCGGTATCTCCATACCTAGTTCAACCTCGTTACTAGCAAGTATGTTTACTCGTTCTGTAATACAAGATCCCATGACTAACACTTAGTCACATTGCTTGCAAGACTTGTTGTGATGTTGTATTACCGAGTGGGCCCTGAGATACCTCTCCGTCACACAAAGTAACAAATCCCAGTCTTGATCCATGCCAACCCAACAGACACCCTCGGAGATACCTGTAGAGTACCTTTATAGTCACTCAGTTACGTTACGATGTTTGATACACACAAGGCACTTCTCTAGTGTAAGTGATTTGCATGATCTCATGGTCATAGGAACAGATACTTGACATGTAGAAAACAGTAGCATTAATTGACACGATCATATGCTACGTTTGTAGTTTGGGTCTTGTCCATCCCACCATTCTGCTAATGATGTGATCCCGTTATCAAATGACATCTCATGTCAATGGCTAGGAAACCTTAACCATCTTTGATCAACGAGCTAGTCTATTAGAGGCATACTAGGGACATGGTTTTGTCTATGTATCCACACATGCATCTAAGTCTCCGATCAATACAATTATAGCATGGATAATAAACTATTATCATGAACAAGGAAATATGATAATAACTAATTTATTATTGCCTCTAGGGCATATTTCCAATAGTTTGGCCTAGCGCACAAGTCCGTCAAGGCCCATGAAGTTGGGAAAGGTAGATAGTCCACCTTTGTATGGAAGGGAAGGAGGGGGACTAGGATTCCACCTCCTCCCCCTAGCTGCGCCCTAGGGCTTGGAGGGGTTGTTCACCATGCCCCTCCACCTATATATAGAGGGGAGGGTCTCCCCAAGAGGACACACGAAGCCCTTGGCACCCCTCTCTCTCCCTAGATCGTTTTCTCCTCCGTTCGTGGTTTCGGTAGCGCTAGGCGTAGCCCTACCAGGATAGCACCACCACCACCGCCACCATGCCATCGTGTTGCCGGAGAACTCATCTAATACCCCACCCTTGCTCGCTGGATTGAGGAGGCAGATACGTCATCAAGTTGTACGTGTGCTAGACGTGGAGGTGCCGTCCGTATGACACTAGATCGGGACGGATCGTGATTGGATCGCGGGACTGATCGTGATTGGCGCGAAGACGTTCGAATAAATCAACCATGTTTATTAACGCTTCCGCTTAGATATCTACAAGGGTATGTAGACACACTCACCCTCTCATAGCTATGCATCTCCATGGATAGATCTTGCGTGTGCGTAGGATTTTTTTGTTTCCCATGCAAAATTCCCTAACAGTGCCATCATGAGCTTGGTCTATGAGTAGATAACATGCACAAGTAGAACACAAAAGAGTTTGTGGGCATTGATGTTCAAATTTATTACTTCCTTATTCTTATCTTGATTCGACGGTATTGTGGGATGAAGCAGCTCGGACCAACCTTACTCGTCCATGCAGGAGAGACCGGTTCCATCGACTGACATGCAACTTGTTGCATAAAGATGGCTGGTGGGTGTCTATCCCTCCCACTCTAGTTGAATCGAATTCGACGAAGGCGGTCCTTGTAGAAGGTTAAATAGCAACTTTTATATTACCGTCATGGTTTTGCGTAGGTAAGAATCGTTCTTGCTAAATACCCATAACAGCCACGTAAAACATGCAACAACAAATTAGAGGACGTCTAACTTGTTTTTGCAGGGTGTGTTGTGATATGAAATGGCCAAAGACATGATGAAATATATTTGATGTATGAGATGATCATGTTTTCTACTAGCTTATATTGACTTCATGTCGATGCATAGGGCAACCTGTAGGAGCCATAGGGCTGTCTTTAATTATTGTATGACCTGCGTGTCAATCATTAAGCGCTATGTAATGCTTTACTTTATCGCTAAACGGTAGAAATAGTAGTAGAAGCATGGTTGGCGCGACAACCCCGATGGCAACACAATGATGGAAATCATGATGATGGAGATCATGGTGTCATTCGGTGATGATGGAGATCATGCTGGTGCTTTGGAGATGGAGATCAAAAGCACAAGTTCATGGCCATATCATGTCACTTATGATTTGCATGTGATGTTAATCCTTCTATGCATCTTATTTTTCTTAGGACGGCGATAGCATTATAAGGTGATCCCGCACTAAATTTTTTCAAGATAAAATTGTGTTCTCCCCGAGTGTGCACCGTTGCGAAAGTTCGTCATTTTGAAGCACCACGTGATGATCGGTGTGATAGACTCTACGTTGACATAAAACGGGTGCAAGCCAGTTTTGCACATGCGGAACACTGATATGTCTCCAATGTATCTATAATTTTTGATGATGGCATGCTATTATATTATCTGTTTGGATGTTTTATATGCATTAATATGCTATTTTATTTTATTTTTGGGACTAACCTATTAATCTAGAACCAAGTACGAGTTTTTTTCCTTGTTTTTGAGTTTTGCAGATATGGGATATTAAACGAAGTCCAAACGGAATAAAACCTTCAGAAGAAATTTTTCTGGAAGGAAACAAGTCCATCAAGCTTAGAGTGCATGTTAGGGGAGGTGCGAGGGCGCCACAAGCCTGCTAGGCCGCCCCCCTGGCCGCGCCTAGCAGGCTTGTTGCTCCTGTGCAGGTCTCATAACCCTATTCTTTGGCCTATAAATACCCAAATATTCCCCCAACTCAAAAAGAGCCACAAAAATACTTTTCCGTCGCCGGAAGCCTCTGTTCCTGAGAGATCCAATCTTGGAGCCTTTTCCGATAATCTGCAGGAGGAGTATCGATCACGGAGGGCATCTACATCAACTCCATTGCCCCTCCGATGATGCGTGAGTAGTCCACCACAGACCTACGGGTCCATACCTAGTAGCTAGATGGATTCTTCTCTCTCTTTGATCTTCAATACCATGTTCTTCATGATCTTCATGGAGATCTATCTGACGTAATCCTCTTTTGTGGTGTGTTTGTCAAGATCCCAAGAATTGTGAGTTTATGTTCACATTATCCATGAATCTTATTTGAATCTCCTCTGAATTCTTATTTACATGATTTCATATCCTTACAAGTCTCTTCGAGTTATTAGTTTGGTTTGGCCAACTAGATTGGTAATTCTTGCAATGCGAGAAGTGCTTGGTTTTGGGCTCAATCTTGCGGTGTCCTCCCCCAGTGACATAGTAGGGGTAGCGAGGCACGTATTGTATTGTTACCATCAAGGGTAACAAGATGGGGTTTTCATCATATTGCTTGAGTTTATCCCTCTACATCATGTCATCTTTCTTAATGTGTTACTCTGTTCTTCATGAACTTAATACTCTAGATGCAGGCATGAGTAGGTCGATGTGTGGAATAATAGTAGTAGATGCAGAATCGTTTCGGTCTACTTGTCACAGATGTGATGCCTATATGCATGATAATTGCCTTGGATAACTACATGATTATTCTTTTTTATCAATTGCTTGACAGTAATTTGTTTACCCACCATGATATTTGCCTTCAAGAGGGAAGCCTCTAGTGAAATCTATGGCCCCCGGGTCTATTTTCCATCATATATTTTCAGATCTATAAATCAAAAATACCAAAAATACCTTGCTGCAATTTATTTGTCTTTTACTTTCCGCGCTCGTTTACATCTATCTCTTTCAGATCTAGTCCTTGGAAATAATCATGAAGGGATTGACAACCCCTTTATAGCATTGGGTGCAAGTGTTTGATTTTTTGTATAGGTGCAACCATTGGTGACTTCCTTGTTCCTCCTAATGGATTGATACCTTGGTTCTCAACAACTGAGGGAAATACTTATCTACTTCACTGCATCACCCTTTCCTCTTCAAGGTAAAACCAAAGCAAGCTCAAGAGGTAGTAAACACTCGAGTTAAACTTGACGAGCCTTGCATGTACATACATGGCCTCAGAACATAGGAGAACGAAAGGTCGAACTTGAGTCATATAGTAGATATGATCAACATGGAGATGTTCACCATTGAAACCACCTCATCTCACGTGATGACCAGACTTGGGTTGGTGGATTTCGATCATGTAACACTTAGACAACCTGAGGGATGTTGATTTGAGTGGGAGTTCTTTAGTAATATGATTAATTGAACTCATTATCATGAACATAGTCAAAATGTCTTTGCAAATTATGTTGTACATCACTATCTCGCATTGTAACTCCCTTGAATTTTGATACGTTCCTAGAGAAAAAGTAAGTTGAAAGATGGTAATAGAAATTATGCGGACTAGGTCCGTAAACTGAGGATTGTCCTCATTGCTGCACACGAGGCTTATGTCCTTGATGCATCGCTCGGTGCGCCACCCCCTCTAGCGTTGTTTGTGGATGTTGTGAACATCTGACAGGCATGTTGTGATGACTACTTGATAGTTCAGTGTGTCATGCATTACGGCTTAGAATTGAGTCTCCAAAGACGTCTTGAACGTCGAGGAGCATATGAGATGTTCCAAGAGCTAGAGTTGAGATTTCAGGCTTGTGCCTGTGTTGAGAGGTATGGGACCTCCAACAAGATTCTTTGCCTGCAAGATCAAGGAGATTAGCTCAACTAGTGAGTATGTGCTCAGATTGTCTGGGTGCTACAATCGCTTGAATAAAGTGGGGGTTGATATTTCAAATAAGATAGTGATTAACATAGTTCTCCAAGTCACTGCCACCAAGCTACTAGAGCTTCATGATGAACTATAACATGCCATGCATAGATGATCCCTGAGCTATTAGCGATGTTTGACACCGCGAAGGTAGAAATTAAGAAGGAGCATCAAGTGTTGATGGTTAGTAAAACCACTAGTTTCAAGAAGGGCAAGGGCAAGGTGGGAAACTTCAAGAATGGCAAACCAGTTGCCGCTCCAGTGAAGAAACCCAAGGTTGAACCTAAACCCAAGACTAAGTGCTTCTGTAATGAGGGGAACGGTCACTAAGCGGAATTGCCCTAGATACTTGGTAGATAAGAAGGCTGGCAACGTTAACAGAAGTATATTTGATATATGTGTTATTGCTATGTACCTTACTACTACTCCTAGTAGCACTTGGGTATTAGATATTGGTTCAGTTGCTAAATGTTAGTAACTTGAAGTAAAATCTATGGAATAAACGGAGACTAGCTAAGGTGAGGTGACGATGTGTGTTGGAAGTGTTTCCAAGGTTGATGTGATCACCATCGCACGCTCCATCTACCTTCGGGATTAGTGATGAACCTGGATAAATGTTATTTTGTATTTACATTGAGCATGAACATGATTAGATCGTTTTTATTGCAATGCGGTTATTCATTTAAGTCAAAGAATAATGTTTATTCTATTTACATGAAGAATACCTTCAATGGTCATGCACCCAATATGAACGGTTTATTGAATCTCGATCATAGTGATACACATGTTCATATTATTGATGCCAAAAGATGCAAAGTTAATAATGATAGCACCACATACTTGTGGCACTGTCGCCAAGGTCATATTGGTGTAAAGCGCATGAAGAAACTCTGTGCTGATGGACCTTTTGACTCACTTGATTTTGAATCGGTTGAGACATGCAAACCATACCTCTTGGGCAAGATGACTAAAACCCCGTTTTCTGATTTGATGGAATGGGCAAGTAACTTATTGTATATGATACATGTTGATGTATGGGGTCCAATGAGTGTTGAAGCGCGAAGTGGATATCGTTATTTTCTTACCTTCAGTGATGATTTCAGTAGATATGGGGATGTTTACTTAATAAACACAAGTCTGAAATGTTTGAAAAGTTCAAGCAATTTCAGAGTGAAGTTGAAGATCATTGTGCCAAGAAGAAAAAATGTCTATGATATGATCATGGAGGTGAATATCGAAGTTACGAGTTTGGCATGCAAACTAAGACAATGTGGAAATTGTTTCACAACTCACGCCACCTGGAACACTATAGTATGATGGTGTGTCCGAACGTTGTAGTCATGCTCTATTGGATATGGTGCGTACCATGATGTCTCTCACCAATTTGCCACTATAGTTTTGGGGTTATGCATAAGAGACAAATACATTCACTTTAAATACGTCACCATCAAAGTCCGTTGAGACGACACTGTATGAATTATGGTTTGGCAAGAAACCTAAGCTATCGTTTCTTGATGTTTGGGGCTGCAACACTCATGGGAAAAAAGTTTCAACCTGATGAGCTCGAAACCAAAGAAGAAAAATGCATCTTCACAGAATACCCTAAGGAAATAGTTGGGTATACCTTCTATCTCAGATCCAAGGGCAAAGTGTTTGTTGCTAAGAACATGTCCTTTATCGAGAAAGAGTGTCTCTTGAAAGAATTGAGTGGGAGGAAAGTAGAACTGGATGAGGTTGTTGAACTGTCACTTCATTTGGATAGTAGCACGACGAAAAATGATGTTTCTACGATGCCTACACCAAGTGAAGAGGAAGCAAATGACGATGATCATGAAACTTCAGATCAAGTTACTACCGAACCTCGTAGGTCGACAAGGACTCGTACCACCCCTGAGTGGTACGTCAATCCTGTCTTGGAGGTCATGTTATTAGACAACAGTGAACCTACGAGCTATGAAGAAGCGATGGTGGGACCGGATTCCAACAAATGTCTAGGAGCCATGAAAATCCGAGATAAGGATCCATGTATGAAAACCAAGTAAGGACTTTGGTGGACTTGCCCATAGAACACCAGGTCGTTAAGTACAAATGGACCTTAAGAAGAAGACAAATGATGATGGTGAATGTCACCATTTATAAAGCTCGACTTGTCGCAAACAAGTTTCCAACAAGTTCAAGGAGTTGACTACGATGAGGCTCTCTCACCCGTAGGCGATGCTGAAATCTGTTGGAATTATGTTAGTACTTGCTGCATTTTCAATTATGAAATCTCGCAGATGGGTGTCAAAACATCGTTTCCTTAATGGTTTCCTTGAGGAAAGGTTGTATGTGATACGACCAGAAGGTTTTGTCAGTCCTAAGGATGCTAAAAGGTAAGCAAGCTCCAGTGAGCTGGAGCAACTTGGAATATACGAGGTGATCAAAGTTTTTGGGTTTATACAAAGTTTATGAGAAACTTGTATTTAAAAGAAAGTGAGTGGGAACACTATAGAATTTTTCATAAGTATATGTGGATGACATATTGTTGATCGGAAATGATGTAGAATATCTGGAAAGCATAAAGGGTTGTTTGAAAGGATTTTTTCAAAGAAATACCTGGAATAAAGCTACTTAAATATTGGGCATCAACATCTATAGAGATAGATCAAGACGCCTGATAAGACTTTCAATGAGTACATACCTTGACAAGATTTTGAAATAGTTCGAAATGGATCAGTCAAACAAGGAGATCTTGCCTGATTTGTAAGGTGTGAAGTTGAGTAAGACTCAAAGCTCGACCACGACAGAAGAAAGAGAAAGGATGAATGTCGTCCCCTATGCCTTAGCCATAGGCTCTATATAGTATGCCATGCTGTGTACCGCACCTCGTGTGTGCCTTGCCATGAGTCTGTCAAGGGGTACAAGAGTGGTCTAGGAGTGGATCACTGGACAACGGTCAAAATTATCCTTAGTAACTAGAGGACTAAGGAAATGTTTCTGAATTATGGAGGTGATAAAGAGTTTGTCGTAAAGGGTTACGTCGATGCAAGCTTTGAGACCAATCCGGATGACTCTGAGTAGCAATCCGGATACGTATAGTGGAGCAGTCATTTGGAATAGCTCCAAGTGGAGCGTTGTAGCAGCATCTACAGTTTGACATGGAGATTTGCAAAGTACACATAGATCTGAATGTTGCAGCCCCGTTGACTAAAACCTCTCTCACAAGCAAAACATGATTAAACCCCAGAACTCATTGGGTGTAAATCACATGGTGATGTGAACTAGATTATTTACTCTAGTGCAAGTGGGAGACTGTCAGAAATATGCCCTTGAGGCAATACTAAATTGGTTATTATCATATTTTCTTGTTCATGATAATTGTTTATTATCCATGCTACTATTGTATTGATTGGAAACTCAAATACATGTGTGGGTACAAAGACAACACTGTGTCCCTAGTATGCCTCTAATAGACTAGCTCGTTGACCAAAAATGGTCGAGGTTTCCTGACCATAGACATGAGTTATCATTTGATAACGGGATCACATCATTAGGAGAATGATGTGATGGACAAGACCCAACCGTAAGCATAGAAGTTGATCATGTCAGACTATTTCTACTGCTTTATTGATGTGTTCCTACAACCATGAGATCAGGCAACTTCGTGACACCGGAGGATGCCTTGTGTGTATCAAATGTCACAACCTAACTGGGTGACCATAAAGGTGCTCTACAGGTATCTTCGAGGGTGTCTGTTGGGTTGGCGTGAATCGAGACTGGGATTTGTCACTCTATATGACAGAGAGGTATCTCTAGGCCCACTCGATAATACAACATCACAAGAAGCTTGCAAGCAATGTGAATAAGGAGTTAGTCACGGGATCTTGTATTACAGAACGAGTAAAGAGACTTGCTAGTAACGAGATTGAACTAGGTATCGAGATACCAACGATTAAATCTCGGGCAAGTAACATACTGATGGACAATGGAAACTGCATACAGGATTATTTGAATCCTTGACATCGTGGTTCAACCGATAAAGATCTTCATAGAATATGTAGGAGCGAATATGGGCATCCAGGTCCCACTATTGGTTATTGACCGTAGAGGTGTCTCGGTCATGTCAGCATAGTTCTCGAACCCGCTGGGTCTGCACACTTAATGCTCGGTGATGATATAGTGTTGATGAGTTATATATGTTGGTGACCAAACATCACGTGGAGCTCCGGAATGGTCTGGAGGTAAAGATTTATATATGGGAAGTCATATTTTGGCTATCGGAAAAGTTTTGAGTTTTTCTGTTATTGTACCGGGAAGCTTCTAGAAGGTTCCGGAAACTTCCGAAGGAGTCCGGAAGTCCAACAAGGATTCCTCCACGTCCCAAGGTTTTGGATGGGCTGAGGGGGACACCATGGTCTTATTGGGCCAAGCGCACAAGTCCCTGAAGGCCCATGCAGTTGGGAAAGGTGGAAAGTCCACCTTTGTATGGAAGGGAAGGAGGGGGACTAGGATTCTACCTTGTACCCCCTTGGCTGTGCCCTAGGGCTTGGAGGGGCTATTCCCCATGCCCCTCCACCTATATATAGAGGGGAGGGGCGCCCCAAGAGGACACACGAAGCCCTTGGCGCCCCTCTCTCTCTTCCTAGATCGTTTTCTCCTCCGTTCGTGGTTTGGGTAGTGCTAGGCGTAGCCCTACTGGGATAGAACCACTACCGCCGCCACCATGCTGTCATGTTGCTAGAGACTCATCTACTACTCTGCCCTCGATCGCTGGATCGAGGAGGCGGAGACGTCATTGAGTTGTACACGTTCTGGACGCGGAGGTGTCGTCCGTTCGGCACTAGATCGGGACGGATCGTGATTGGATCGCGGGATGGATTGTGATTGGATCGCGGACGGATCGTGATTGGATCGCGAAGACATTCGACTACATCAACCGCGTTTATTAATGCTTTCACTTAGAGATCTACAAGGGTATGTAGACACACTCCCCCTCTCGTAGCTATGCATCCCCATGAATAGATCTTTCGTGTGCGTAGGTAATTTTTTGTTTCCCATGCAACGTTCCCCAACAATCTGGGACCATGCATTTCTTGTTCTCACCTCAAGGATTGGTGCAGCCTTCGTCGGTGCATCCAAGCCCCCTGATATGATACACTCTATCACACATAAGACACCTTATATCTTCCTCAAAACAACCACCATACCTACCTATCATGGCATTTCCATAGCCATTCCGAGATATATTGCCATGCAACTTCCATCATCATCATCATATAGATGGTTTGAGCATTCATTGTCATATTGCTTTGCATGACCGTAAGATAGCTAGCATGGTAGATCATTGCACATCCTGGTACACTTCCATAGGCATTCATATAGAGTCATCTTGTATAACTTTATCATTATATCGAGTTTTAAGCAAATAAAAGTGTGATGATCATCATTATTAGAGCATTGCCCCAGTGAGGAAAGTATGGTGGAGACTATGATTCTCCCACAAGTCGGGATGAGACTACGGACGAAAAATAAAAAAATGGGGGAGGCCAAATGAGCCCACCATGAAAAAAAGAAGAAGAAAAAGAGAAGGAAAAATCAAGAAAGAAAAAGATACAAAAAAGAAAAAAAGAAAAAAACGAATGAGAGAAAAAGAGAGAAGGGACTTGCTACTATCCTTCACACACTTGTGCTTCAAAGTAGCACCATGGTCTTCATATAAAGAGTCTCGTGATTTGTCATTTTCATATGCTAGTGGGATTTTTGTATAGAACTTGGCTTGTATATTCTGATGATGGGCTTCCTCGAATGCCCGAAGTGTTCATGAGCAAGCAAGTTGGATGCACACCCACTTAGTTTCATTTGAGCTTTCACACACTTACAGTTCTTAGTGCATCCGTTGCATGACAATCCCTATTCCTCGCATCGACATCGATTGATGGGCATCTCCATAGCTCGTTGATCCACCTATTTGATGCAAGACTTTCTTTCCACTTTGACTCCTTTAATATCTATCACCATACTCCATTCCACCTATATGCTATATCTATGGCTCATGCTCATGTATTGCGTGGGAGTTGAAAATGTTGTAGCGCATTAGAAGTACGAGTCAATTGCTTGGTTTGACACTAGGGTGCTCATGATTTATACTTTACGCTAGGAATACTAATCATGATAGGCTATATGATATTGTAGGGATAGCATTCTTTAGCATTGTTATTTTAGAAGGACATGATTGTTTGCTAGTAAACCTGAGTATGGATGTTGTCGTGGTTTTATCACGACAGATGTCTGAGGACTTATGTTCGAGGCCATCGCTAAGGTGATGGACTCAAAGGGGTTGGTTGGGACGAAGGACACGAGTTTACCCAGGTTCGGCCCCTCAAGAAGAGGTAAAAGCCTACGTCCTGCTTGTGTTGTATTGATTGGAGTATCGATTACAAGGGAGCGAATTTCCTTGACCTAGTTCTTGATTAGTTGGTTTCTGTCTAAGTGGCCCCGGGTCTCTCCTTTATATAGGAGGTCAAGACCACGGGTTACACAAGTCTCATACCGACTCTTACAACGTATCTGATTCTATCTCTATGTTGCCTTGCCTTCCTGGGCAAGCCGTCTCCGGGCGGCTTAACCGCCCGGGTCTTCATGCCTTCTCCCGTCTGGGCCTTGTCTTAGCCCACCTTGTAAACCACCATATGACTAGGCTTACGTCTCTAGGCCCGCCTCTTTGGTCTGGGTTATGAGCCGCCAGGTATGACCCGGCCCTACCTGGGCAGGTCTCACCATGGGGTTATATCCCCAACATTAGGCCCCAGGTTGATTTGAGCTTGCTCATGTCAATCTTCCATCTTACTTGGCGGTGAGTCTCACTTTTCATCATCTGTCAGTAAGATATGAAACCCGCCATGATGTCATACCGGATATGCCAAAAATATTCCCTGACGACCACAACAGATCTTTTCATCATTAAACTAACGGCCCGAAAATTGTGGCATCTGTCTTGGTCGGTCAGTTTCCGTTGCCTTGATTCCTGTGCCCGTTTCCACTTTCCAGCCTCTTAAATAGGACCTCGAAAGGTCTTTCTCATTTCCTCCGCCTCCTATGCCTCTTCTTCTTCCTCTTGATGCCGTCGCCCCCAAGCTCTCTCGCTCCAGTGAAGCTTCGTCGGCATCGTCACCCGAGGCCGCTGCATCAACCTGAATGTACCAGAGCATTGCCCGCATCCATCGCCTCACTTACGGTATGTCTTTCTCCATCCCCTAGATCTACAACTTAGGGTAATAAATCCATGGAGTTCTTCAGTCCGTTAGAATGTGAGTTCTTCATAATGTCAAACGACATAATACCCAATGAATCTTGTAAGGAATCTCTTCTTGTTGTGGTAAACCATAGGAAATCTCCAATAATCTAAGACAGATCGGTAGTTGATTCCTTCTATTGTCCGTGAATATTGCCAGTTCCTTCGTTCTTTGTTAGTTTTAGAATAAATCTATTTTTTTCCTTTGTTGGTAGATCCGCATTTATAAGGATAGCATGTGAAAACTGTTTTCCACACTTAGTAGCATTTTGGCTCATTGCCCTGCCAACTTAACCCGCTATTAGTTTTCTGGCTCTTACCATCATTGCACCGGCGACCTAGCTTCATAGAGCTTAGATTTCATCAGCCGCCCTTAGTTGTCTGTCACCTTCTAACTCGCCGCGCACTATTACTTTCCATAGTTTGAAGACACCATTATGCCTCGTGCGTCCTCTTCGTGTAACTGGGTCGGCACTGGGTCTCTGAGGAATTTTTCAAGGATTTTGTAGACGCAGGGACCTTGCCAGCCAAAAATGTCATTCATTGGCGGGTTCCAGGCAATGAGAAGAAACCCATCCCCCACGAGGGTGAAGTAGTCATATTCGCGGACCACCTTGTATGCGGTTTCAGCCCGCCCGACTCTAAATTTTTTTGAGACATCCTTCACTTCTTCAGACTACATCCTCAAGATATTACTCCCAATTCCGTCTTAAATATGTGCAACTTCCAAATCCTTTGTGAAGTTTACTTACAGGAAGAACCGTCTGTTGATCTCTTTCGTGAGTTCTTCTATGCAAACCATCAGACAGAAGTGGCAGCTGGCCCAAGCTTAGAGCTTAGTGCTATCTCCATTCAAAGAAGACGGGATATGACCTTTCCGGCTGTTCGAATGCCGACTCACCCCAAGGACTGGAACAAAACTTGGTTTTATTGCAAAGAAACCTCGCCAGAGGGAGAACGTCCATTGTCGGGTTATCGTCTGACCCGACTCCGCACCAATACTGAACTCCCTGACCGGATGTCGGCCTCCGAACGGGTGAAGTATGCTCCGTCTTACGCCAAAATTAAAGCCCTCATGGCCAACGGTCTGACAAGGATTGATCCAACCCGTTGCTGGGTCTCTTGGCGAGTCATGCCTCTGAGCCAGAGAAGCCGCCTCATGTGTGAATATACGGGTGATGCCAACGACCCCCTCTGTTTTAATCCTATCACTTTGTCAGAAGACAACATCATTGCCGCCGTCAAAAGCCTTATCCATGCATCTCAAGATTCTTGCCGCACCATTGGATTACCACCCTTCTGCACCGCAAACCCAGCCCCAGATGTAAGGGCAACTCTTAATTTCCTTAATTCCGCGTTAGCTATCCATATATGTTTGCAATCTTTAACCTCCTTTGGCGGCTTTTACTTTCAGGCTAACTCCAGCTTCTGGAAAAATAAATACGTCCCTCCTCCAAAAAAGTCTAAGGAGAAGACCAGCGGCCGAAAGAAGAAGACTGTACCTCAAGAGCAACCTGAGGCTGACAATTCAGAGGTAGAATTTGACTCTCTTGACCTTCTTACTATGCACTTTACTAATAGTAATAACTTCTCAGGACGAGAGGTAGACAAGCCATGCCAACGTTCCTGAGGTAACCTATGTCTTATCGGACTCAGAACATCTTGCACCATAGAAGATACGGCGGGTCGTCCGAAAAGTCCCATTTTCTCATCCTCTTGCTTACTTAGACCCCGACTTTCTTTTGAAAAAGCAATAGCACCTTTCCCGTTGCCAGACCCGGAGCACCGGCTATGAAGATCTTATGGTCGGGTTGTCCCACTCTTCGGTTCAATGGAAACGGCCAGCTGAGGTATTTGTTTAATGTGACTTAACTCTATCAATCTTGCCTTACAATCTTGCTCTGTCTTCATATTGCTTAGACTGCTTTCAGGAGTCGCCTCCTTCTTCAGGAGACTCTACGGCAACCAAGCTGCCACCTCTGAAGATCAACCCAGAGTACCCGCTTTCATATTTGCATCCAATCTTTTGTTATCCTTTGACCTTTATACAATAACTCTCTGTGCTTTCTAGGGCTCAAGCAAAACAAAGAAAGACGAGCGGGTCAACCCCTGCCCCCACTGCCAAAGAGCCGGAGCCTGCCAAACTAGACTCTCCTGCAGCCTGCAAGGATGTGCCTGAAGACGCTCATCGTTCTGTCGAGCCGGCGGCTCAGGAGACGGCAACTGAGAGCCCTCCAAGGACAAATTCTAAGACGACAAGCCCTTCAATGACCGTTGATGATTCAGCTATTTCAGACGTCATCATTACTGGCACCGATTTTCAAGCTTCTCAACCTCATGTGCTGACAAAGCACACTGAGAAAACTGAAGCCTCTGATAAGTTGGACTTTGACCTCCCCATGCTAGAGAAGCTAACTGCTGATGAGCTACACGCTGGTTACCTGAACCGCCTCTCCACAAGCCGGAACATGGAGCTTAAACTTGTGGGTTTAATGAAGAAAAAATACAAGGTACTCCTATTCTTTTTTTCCTCATACCCTTATGTAGCCCCCAAGAGCTGGTTTAACATTTGTTAATGATAAACCGGGTCTTCCAATCCATGTCATAAGTAGAACCACTTAGCCTGTAGCCCCCAAGTATCGGCTTAATATGTAAATATTGAGCTGGTACTCCGTGTTAAGTAGTTGATCAGATGTAGCCCCCAAGTGTGGGTCATTATGAACATAATGGGCTGGAACTTCTCTGTAAATCTGAATAAGAAGCCATATGTAGCCCCCAAGTACCGACTTATCTTTGACAAATGTGAGCCGGAACTTTCACTGTAGACTGAGAGAACATCACTGTAGCCCCCAAGTGTCGGCTTAACTTGATGAAGATGAGCCGGAACTTACTTGTAGTCTTGAAGAACAAATAGACATTAGCCCCCAAGTGTCGAGCATATTGCTTGCAATCTGCTTGAGACTTGCATTATATTTGTTAACTTAACCATCTGGCCATATGTTATCTTGGCAACTTACCCCTCATCTAATCTTTTGCATGTCACAGGAAGCTTTGAGCAATGCCGAGTCTGAACTGAGCAGCCTAAAAAGCAATCTGGCCTCCCAGCAAGCCGCCTGAAGTGAAGCCGAGGAGAAGTGCCGGCTTGCTACCGAAGAGCTTACAAAAGCTAAGTCTAAACTTGCTGCTTTCAGAAAAATTGCTGAGGCGGAGCAAACTGCTCTGGCCAAACGTGCAGACGACGCTGATGAGCGACTCATGGTCGTATCCGACGACTTGCAATCCCTGAAGCGCCATATCTCCAAGATGACATCTGCTATCTTTGGTAAGTACTAAAGACTCAATCAATCTCCTTGCTTGTAAAGTTACACAGGCGACTTATAACATGAAACCCGGCTTGTGTAGGTCAAAGAAGTCGTCAACTTAGTGCTGACAACCTATTGCAGCTGAAAGCCCTCTATACTTTGTCAGAGTAATTGTATTGTGGTACTCTTTGCACCATTAGAGCTATGCTGAACAAGGAAAGAATCCCCAAGTTCATGAAAGGTGTGATAGAGATGCTATCAACTCTGCCAAAGCAAGTCGAAGAACTCAAAATATCAGCTGCCAGGAAGGGAGCCATTGCAGCAATAAGCTGGGCTTTGGTGTTTGCCCCAGAACTAACTCCTGAAGAAATTATGGATGGCTTTCCGTCAAGGAAGGATGACGGCTCATAATTCACCGAAGCCGACTATGCTCATTGCATGAAGGGCCTCCAAAGTCCTTGCATCAGTGTTAGCGGAAGAAGTGAACTTGTCAACATATCAGGCGGATTACAGCGCCGAAAACAAACGAGTGTGTGGTCCGACCTTTGAGGCCAAGGATTTAACTCCTTCATGCCGTAAGCACCTTTTTGCCCCTGATATTGACCCGTCTCCCTTCTTTGAAGAACCCAACTTTGAAGCTTTAACCAACTGCAACTGGGACATGGACAATCTTCAGATCAAAGAGGCCGAAGACCCACCGCAGGGTGACCCGTCGTCTAGCTGATCAACTTGATAATGCCATGGTATAACCCGGCTTCATGACCTGCCGAAATTTGGGGCGGTGTATAAAACTTTAAGTCATGCCTTTTGAGCTCTGAGGAGAGCGTTGTAATAGGCCTGAGGAAAAAACCTTATCTTGTTTGAACTGTGCCATCATGCACATATGGAATCGCACGGCTTTAATATATTAAGTCCGTCTTGTGCTTCAATTTACATAGATATCATGGCGGCTCTTCTTGAGAAAACCAACGTGTGAGAACAGAATATTTCCCATACTATTAGTAAGGCGGCATAAAATAGCACAATCTGACTCATGTGCCGGTTCTTCTGGGTGGACTCGCTAATTAAAACTCCTAATCAATTCAAGGTCTCTATTGAGATTGGCCGTCAATTTCTTAGAACGGCTCAGGGTCTCTAAGCGAGATTAACTGATAGGAAGTGTAGCGTCCCAGAAAGAGACACGACAGGGCGTGAGTACCCTCGTAGCCCATAAACTACCTCTCACGTGACATAAATCCGTCATTTTAACCTTAAACAGTGCAGGGTCTTTAAAAGATTAACTATCTAAGAGTACGAATGGGCCACATAGCAAAGAGTCGGCAGCAGATGAGAGAATTTATCCTCGCTTATCATAAGCCGGCCCTCACGTGACAAGAGCCTCCGGTTTA
Source organism: Hordeum marinum (assembly GCA_022496015.1). Lineage (NCBI taxonomy): Eukaryota > Viridiplantae > Streptophyta > Magnoliopsida > Poales > Poaceae > Hordeum > Hordeum marinum. Next base: position 342,347,214 of record CM039672.1, on the reverse strand, counting down.
ACCTTAACCAGTACAGGGTCTCTATCAAGATTGGCCGTCAATTTCTTTGAACCGGCTCAAGGTCTCTAAGCAAGATCAACTGGTAAGAGTTCGGCGGGTCACATAGCGGAGCAGCATTAGCTTATAGGCAGGTTTAACCCTGGTGGCTTAAGAGCCGATCAAGAGGGTATGTAAGCTAAACTCGGTGGGTTGGAAGCCCCCAAATGACCTTGTTGACAGATTCAACTGTTTGGCTTAAGAGCCGATCAATAGGGTCTGATAAGCTAAACCCGACGGGTTGGAAGCCCCCTAGATGACCTTGTTGACAGAGTCAACTGTTTGGCTTAAGAGCTGACCAATAGGGTCTGATAAGCTAAACCCGGCGGGTTAGAAGCCCCCTAGATGGCCTGTTGACGGAGTTAACTTTTTGGCTTAAGAGCCGATCAACAGGGTCTGATAAGCTAAACCAGGCGGGTTGGAAGCCTCCTGGATGACCTTTTTGCGCAAAGGAAGATATGCGAAACGGCAGAGGCCCTGACTTGTAGGGATGCCAACTTTATTCATATATATGATATGTACAATGATGGTGTACAATGTCAAGTCTCGACGACTCAGGTATAATAAGGCCGCAGAATAGCTATGTTCCACGACCGGCGGGTCTCCTGCCCAGAAGTGCTTGATTCGTCTCGTATGTCAATGAGGTAATACGACATGTTGTTGACATTTGTGCTAACCATGAAAGGTCCTTCCCATGGAGGGGATAACTTGTGTGTATCTTTCTGATCCTGAATCAAACGCAACACTAAGTCGCCTTCTTGAAATGTCCGGGTCTTAACTCTGCGGCTATGATAGCGACGCAGGTCCTGCTGATAAATCGCCGATCGAGCCGCTGCCAGATCATGCTTTTCCTCCAAGGCATCCAATGCGTCTTGACATGCTGTTTCATTATCCGCCTCAACATAAGCTGCCACCTGTAGAGAGTCATGGCGTATATCGCTTGGTAACACGGCTTCCGCGCCATAAACCATGAAGAAAGGTGTATAGCCTTTTGATCTGTTGGGAGTGGTTCTGATGCTCCATAAGACGGACGACAACTCCTCCACCCAACAACCCAGCGTTCGCTGCAAAGGAACCATAAGACGGGGTTTGATACCTCTCAAGATTTCTTGGTTAGCACGCTCTACTTGACCATTTGATTGCGGATGAGCAACAACAAAAACATCAAGTCGGATGTGCTCACTTTCACAGAACGCCTGCATAGCCCCCTTCGATAAGTTCGTACCATTATCTGTGATGATACTGTGAGGGTAACCGAAGCGGTAGATCAGCTTTTTAAAAAACTGAACCGCCGTAGCCACGTCACACTTGCTGACCGGCTCAGCTTCTACCCACTTGGTAAATTTGTCCACGGCCACCAAGAGGTGGGTCTTCTTGTCCTTGGATCTCTTGAAAGGCCCAACCATATCAAGGCCCCAGACAGCAAACGACCAGGTAATTCGAATCATGCGCAACTCCTGAGCCGGGATGTGAGCATGCCGACCAAACTTTTGACATCCATCGCACCTGCGAACCAAGTCTTCTGCATCTTTATGAGCTGTCAGCCAGAAGAAGCCATATCGAAAAGACTTGGCCACCGGAGATTTTCAGCCGACGTGATGACCACAATCGCCAGCATGAATTTCATTCAAAATTTCCTTGCCTTCTTCAAGTGAGACACAACGTTGAAAGACGCCAGTGACGCTGCACTTATGTAACTAACCATTGATGATTGTCATAGACTTAGACCGCCTGATGATCTGCCTCGCCAGATTTTCATCCTCGGGTAACTCGCCGCAAGTCAAATACGCTAGATAAGGCACAGTCTAGTCAGGAATAGCATGTAGAGCCGCCACCAGCTGCCCCTTCGGGTCAGGTATAGCCAAGTCTTCCTCTGAAGGTATCTTAACTGACGGGTGATGTAGTACATCTAAGAAAACATTAGGTGGTACCTGCTTACGCTGAGAGTCGAGTCTTGAGAGTGCATTGGCCGCCTCGTTCTTGTGACGATCAACATGATCCACTTGATAACCCTTGAAATGACCAGCAATGACATCCATCGCCTGACGATAAGCCACCATCCGCGGGTCCTTGGAATCCCAAGTGCCTGAAACTTGCTGGGCCACGAGGTCTGAATCACCGAGACACCTAACCCGACTCAAGTTCATCTCCTTAGCCACCCGGAGGCCATGAAGAAGAGCTTTGTACTCAGCTGCATTGTTAGTATAAGGAAACATCAACATCAGCACATAATAGAACTTGTCAAGTTTGGGGGAAGTTAAAACAACCCCTGCCCCTGATCCTTCTAGTTTCCTGGATCCATCAAAATGGATTGTCCAATACGTGTTATCCGGCTTTTCCTCGGGCGCTTGACACTCCGTCCAGTCGTTTATGAAGTCCACTAAGGCTTGAGACTTGACCGCCATGCGAGGCACATATTTCGGATTAAGAGGTCCAAGCTCCAATGCCCACTTAGCAATCTTGCCGGTGGCTTCTCTATTTTGAATTATGTCTCCCAACGGGGCAGAGCTAACCACTGTGATCCGGTGCCCCAGGAAGTAATGCTTCAGCTTACGATTGGCCATGAACACCCCATATACCAGCTTTTGCCAATGTGGATACCTCTGCTTGGACTCTGTCAGGACTTCACTGATATAATAAACCGTCCTTTGAACCGGATATTCCTTCCCTGCCTCCTTACGCTCAACAACGATCGCGGCGCTGACCACCCTGTTATTAGCCGCCACGTATAAGAGCAAAGGTTCCTTCTCAGCCGGAGCCGCTAAGACTGGTGGCTCTGTGAGCTGCCTCTTGAGGGCCTCAAACGCTTCACCCGTCTCCGCACTCTAGACAAAGTTGTCTGTCTTCTTCATCATCTGTTACAAAGGGATGGCCTTCTCACCAAGGCGGCTTATGAACCGGCTTAACGCAGAGATCCATCCCGCCAGGCGCTGAACATCATTGATGCATGCCGGCTCAGACAGGGAAGTGATAGCCTTGATCTAATCTAGATTAGCCTCAATGCCACGCTCAGAGACTAAAAATCCCAAGAGCTTGCCTGCAGGAACATCGAAAACACACTTAGCCGGGTTAAGCATCATCTTGTAGACCCATAAGTTGTCAAAAGTCTCCTTCAGGTCGTCAAGAAGAGTCTCCATCTTCCTGGACTTAATCACAATATCATCCACGTATGCATGAACGTTGCGCCCACTTTGGCTGTGAAGACAGTTTTGCACACAACGCTGGTAAGTCGCCTGGGCACTCTTGAGCCCGGAAGGCATGGACACATAGCAGAAGGCATCAAAAGGCGTGATGAAAGCTGTCTTCTCTTGGTCCTTGACTGCCATCTTGATCTGATGATAACCAGAATAAGCATCCAGGAAACATAAACTCTCACAACCCGCCGTTGCATCGATGATCTAGTCGATACGGGGGAGAGCAAACGAGTCAGCTGGACATGCTTTGTTAAGATCCATGTAATCCACACACATACGCCACGTGCCGTTCTTCTTAAGCACTAGCATCGGGTTAGCAAGCCACTCTGGGTGAAATACTTCAACAATGAAACCCGCCGCCAGGAGCCGGGCCACCTCTTCCCCAATGGCCTTGCGCCTCTCTTCATTGAATCGCCGTAGGAACTGTTTGACCGACCTAAATTTAGGATCCACATTAAGGTGGTGCTCAGCGAACTCTCTCGACACACCCGACATGTCAGAAGGCTTCCATGCAAAGATGTCCCGATTCTCACGGATGAATTCGATGAGCGCGCTTTCCTATTTGGGATCCATATTGGCCCCAATAGTAAACTATTGAGATGAGTCGCCCGAAGTAAAATCCACCAGCTTGGCGTCATCCGCCGAAAACTTGAGGGGCGACTCAGATTCTATGGTGGGCTTTTTGAGCGGAGTCATGTCCTCTGGGTCAACATTTTCCTTATAGAACTTGAGCTCTGCTTCCGCGCAACTTGACTCAGCATAAGCTGCGTCTCCTTCCTCACACTCAATAGCCGTCTCCCGATCACCATGCACCGTAATCGCCCCGTTTAGACCCGGCATCTTGAGCTGTAAGTAAACATAGCAAGGCCTAGCCATGAACTTGGCGTAAGCTGGACGTCCAAACAGGGCATGATATGGACTTTTGATCTTGACCACCAGAAAACACAAGGTCTCCACCCTGTAATTGTATTCGTCACCAAAGGCGAGTTCCAAAGAGACCTTACCCACTAGATAAGCTGATTTGCCAGGCACCACACCATGAAAGACTGTCAAGGAAGGCCTAAGATCCTTATCAAGCAACTTCATCCGACGGAAAGTGTCATAGTACAAAATATTAATGCTGCTGCCACCGTCCATAAGCACCTTAGTAAACACATATCCTCCCACTTGGGGGGCAACTGCCAAAGCCAGCCGGCCCGGGTCATCAATGCGTGGCAGGTGATCCTCCCTGCTCCGAGTTATGTCATACTCAGACCACTTTATGTATTGTGGGAGAGCCGGTGTGATCGCATTAACCGCCTGCTTGCGCAATTTCTGATCTCGCCTGTTAAGACCGGTTGTAAAAACGTGATACTGACCCGAGCTGAGCTACTTCGGATTACTCTGATACCCGGATTGGTTACTTTGCTGCTGATTATTGCCGCCCGATTGCTGGTGATGCCCTCCTTGATTGCCCTGGCCCTGGTAGCCGGATCCTGAACCGCCAGAACCTAGGCCAGCTCCTGACCCGCCTGGACCTGAGCCGCCTAGCGGGCCACCACCATTGTTGTCATGCTGCCGCATGCTATAGTCCCGAAACTTTTGCATAATGTGGCAATTCCTCCACGTGTGACCCGCCACCCTATCGGGCCGACTGTGCTCTGGACAAGGTTTATTGAGCATCTCCTCCAAATTAAAAGGAGTTTTACCCTTATTAAAGGGTTGCTTGAAGTTCCCGTTGCCCTTAGCACGATTGTTCCCGGCACTGGCGTTGGCCACCAATTCTGACCCGCCATCTGGGTTCTTCCTTTTTCTCTGGTTGCCATTGCCTACCGGACCCTTGCCATTGTTATTCTTCTTGCTCTGATTGGGCTTCTCCTTGTCAGAGCCTGGATCCTTTGTACTGTCAGAGTCGGCATACTTCGTGAGAGCCGCCATGAGCTCCCCCATGTCTTGATACGAGCGCTTGAGCCAGCCAAGCTTCTACTTCAAAGGCGTAAAGTGACAATTCTTCTCCAGAATCAAAACTGCTTGAGCTGCCGTAATCTGTTCAAACAAGTGGATGATGGTTGAGACCCATCGGACTCAATGGTGAGCCGACTCATTCTCCTGTTGCACACAATGATCCAAATCCACAATCGTTATGGGCTGCTTGCACGTTCCTTGGAATTTTTTTATGAACTTCGCTTTTAACTCGGCCCAGGAATTAATGGTGTTGGGTGGTAAACCCTTCAACCACGTGCGAGCCGGGCCTTCCAACATCATAATAAAATACTTGGCACATACTATGTCGTTGACGTCTAACATCTCCATCGCTAGCTCATAGCTCTCAATCCATGCCTCTGGAGGCAGGTCAGCAGTGTAATTTGGGACCTTGCGAGGGCCCTTGAAATCTTTCGGCAAACACTCATTCCGCAAAGCCGACACTAGGCACAACACTCCCACGGCCCTGGCGGTTACTCCTGCTCCTACCGAGATGGAAGATGTCGATTATTGACGAGCCGTCGTCGTCGCTAGAGCCGCCGCCTCGCGCTGTGCCTTTTCCCCGTCCACCAACACCTGAGCAATCAGAAACGCCTGGTCGTCTCGTGGTGGGTCCCAGTGTCGATCACTGCTAGAAACTGCCAGCGACTCATAACGCCGGGTGAAGCTGCGACTGGGGATGGGGGTTGAGTGCACGTGACTCCGGCTGTAAGTGTACTTCTCCTGTTGGGCCATCGCTGTCTGCAGATATCCAATAGCATTCCACACCTCTGCTGCAAAAGGCGCCTCATCCGTTATAGGGATTGTTCCAAGCTCGGTTGCTACCGCCACCATGTTCTACGCCGAGTTTGAATAATGACCCGCCGGAGTTGGGAAAGCCATTGGTGAGGTCTGGTTCTGTCGGGGCGGGTTAAGCTGCTGCCGAGCCACCGGCCGACTCCCAGGTGCTTCCGCTGTCCGTCCTGTTCCCGGCGTGTTAATAATGTTTCTGGCCTCATACTATTCTGGTAAGCAGGGTTGATGCCTCATCCGTCGAACTGCCGCTGCAGATTGCTGCTCTAGCTCAAGGCGGAAGGCATCCGCCCTAAGACGCTCCGCCTCTGCATCCATCTGAGCCTTTAACGCGCCGATCCCCTGTTGGACTTCAGTCATCTAGTCGTTCAATCTTGCGATCTCTGTGTTCTGGGCTGCTTGATTCTCTGGCGTGACTTCAGTCGCCATCAGGGCTGTAAGCTCGTTCATCAGATCCATAAGAACTTGAGCCGGTGGCAGGTTAGCCCCCGTTCCGGCTGCCCCGGCAGTCGTACTACTAGGGCCCGGTGCTGATCCCGCCATGAAAACGGCTGCATGAGTCGGCGGCCCAAGATCCTCCGTCTCACGATACTCTAACTCAGGGTAAAGCTCGTCATAGCCCCCGAGCTTGCCATCGCGAAGCTGGTAGATTGATTCCGTCTCTCTTCTTGAAGACTCATCCTCCGAGCAGACGAAAGTTCCTGGGACATGGAACCCTCCAGATCCATGTCCTGAGTAAAGCCGACGAAAACGTGCTTTCTGCCCAGGTTAGTACGGGCGGGTTGCACATGTCGGGCGAGCTGCGTGCGCCGAGCCGGCTCGATGATGTTGGTGTAGACGTCTGGCTCAGGTGTAGATCTGCCGACCTACACCGAAGGGAACTCGAAAACCGTACTCGACAGAGTCGGCCTCGGGGCCCCAGCCGGCGTCGTCGATGTAGAGCCGGCCGCGGCGACTCTTGTTCATCCTTCCAACAACATATCCCTCGATCCCTTGAGAACTCAACACCACCAAGCGCTAGCCCCACGATGGGCGCCAACTGTCGTGGTTTTATCACGGCAGATGTCCGAGGACTTATGTTCGAGGCCATCGCTAAGGTGATGGACTCAAAGGGGTTGGTTGGGACGAAGGACACGAGTTTACCCAGGTTCGACCCCTCAAGAAGAGGTAAAATCCTACGTCATGCTTGCGTTGTATTGATTGGAGTATCGATTACAAGGGAGCGGATTCGCTTGACCTAGTTCTCGATTAGTTGGTTTTTGTCTAAGTCGCCCCGAGTCTCGCCTTTATATAGGAGATCAAGACCACGGGTTACACAAGTCTCATACCGACTCTAACAACGTATCTGATTCTATCTCTATGTCGCCTTGCCTTCCTAGGCAAGCCGTCTCTGGGTGGCTTAACCGCTCGGGTCTTCATGCCTTCTCCCGTCTGGGCCTTGTCTTGTCCCACCTTGTAAACCGCCATATGACTAGGCTTACGTCTCTAGGCCCGCCGCTTTGGTCAGGGTTATGAGCCGCCAGGTATGACCCGACCCTACCTGGGCGGGTATCACCACGGGGTTATATCCCCAACAGATGTATTTATGTAAAATGTCTTGAATCACTTTTATCTTAATATTCATGCCATGATTAGACATTTGTTCAATATTATGTTAGGTAGCATTCCACATCAAAAATTATCTTTTTATCATTACCTACTCGAGGACGAGCAAGAATTAAACTTGGGGATATTGATACGTCTTCGTTGTATCTATTATTTTTTATTGTTTCATGCCAATACTCTACAACTTTCATATAATTTTAGCAACATTATGTAATATTTTTGGGACTAACTTACTGATCCAGTGCCCCGTGCCACTATTATTTTTGCATGTTTTGTAGGAAATCCAACGGAGTTCAAATACGATAAAAAATTACGAAGTTGTTTTTGGAATATATGTGAATTTTGGGAAGAAGAATCAACGCAACACGATGCCCGAGGTGCTCCCAAGCTAACAAGGTGCGACCAGGGGGGTGGCTGCGCCCTCATGGCTTGGGACCACCCCATAAGTCGGTTGGGGCCCTTCTTTTGCTGTAGGAAAGATAATTTCTAGATAAAAAAACCCTAACATTTGCAGCCCAATCAGAGTTACGGATCTCTAGCTATTTAAGAAACGATGAAGGCGTCAGAAAATAGTCGCGAAAATAGGAGAGGAACACATAGAGAGAGATTCAATCTCGGAGGGGTTGCTGCCCTTCGGGAGACATGTCGGCCATGGACCAGAGGGGAAACTCTCCTCCCATCTAGGGGGATACCAAGGAGGAACAAGAAGTAGGGGGGCTCTCCCCCTCTCTCCCGGTGGCGCTAGAACATCGTCGGGGCAACCAACATGACGACGATCTACACAACTACTTCTCCGCCGTCACCTCCAACTCTCTTCCCCTCTATGCAACGGTATAACTTATCTTTTCCCCACCGTAATCTCTAATTAAACATGGTGCTTAATGCTATATATTATTATCCAATGATATGTGACTATCATATGAGGTTTGAGTAGATTTATTTTGTCTTATGGGTTAATTGTGGTATGGTGTGATTTATATAAGTTGTATGATAATATGGTGTTGTCTTAAGGTGCCTTCCATGGCGCGTACACGTGAGGGATTCCTGTTAGAGGGTGTTGCAATACGTTCATGATTCGCCTATAGTAGGTGGCTAGAGTGACAGAAGCTTACACTCGAGTAAGGGGTTGTGGTGTATGAGAGTAAAGAGGACTTAGTGTGTTAATGCTATGGTTGGGTTTTACCTTAATGACGTTCAATAGTTGCGAATGCTTGATAGAGTTCCAATCATAAGTGCATGTGATCCAAGTACGGAAAGTATGTTAGCGTATGCCTCTCTCATTGCAGATGATAAGTATCTATCGTGTTATATTCAATTGCCTATGGACAATCTTTCTCTTGTGTTACAAACAGCTTTCTACTAAAAAACTAGCTTTTATTATCTTGCAAATTATCCATAGTTTTATTCCCATAAAATAGCTTCATACTTGTTCTAGATAAAGTAAGTGTTAACGTGCGTAGAGTTGTATCGGTGATCGATAGAAATTGAGAGAATATTAATTCTATCTTTAGGTCTCGTTGGGTTTGATACTATTACTTATCAAAAAGGTTAAAAACAGAGGCGAAGGTAGTGGGAGGCCAGCGGGGCCAGACCCCCCATGGTTCGGCCCCCAACTAACTTCGGCGGGAACTAGTAGTAATATTATAGGCTTAATTACTCTCAAGCCCAAAACGCAACAGACAACAAGGGCCAAGCCGCAAGGTTGCATGTACGCTGTACGCATCCTCATCCTTGGTAATCGATCCACAGATTCAGGATCAATCATACGCACGTACAAACACAGTTGAGACGTCTAGCTCTTTCCTCCGTGACGCGCTCGTCGCTAGGGTTTCATTGATGCCGGCTGCCGCGGCCGCGCGTCGCGCCACCGTGCTCCATTCGTCATTGAGTGGTGATTCGCGAAACTGTCGTCGATCGCGCATCAATCGCGTACACGCAGCCGGACGACGCTGCCATAAGTTCACACCCAATTCCTTACTGAAACCCGATTGATCCTGTCCTGTGTTCAGAGGAGGAGGTAAATGTAACAAGTCTACAGACTACAGGTTCGTACTATTGTAGATTTGTAGTTGTCACTCGTCGGTTTGATTCAACAAATCAATTAATCAACTGTTAGTACTTACTAGTCAGTATACTTTGGCACTTGTTACTCATGTCAATTAGAGATTATATATTTGTTTTTTACTAATGTGAGAACTCCATAGGTCATGAGGAAGAGGAAGACACCGATGATAAGTAATTTTTTTCAAGCCAATTACTACGAACTCTGCAGCTGAAAATTCAAATGCAACGGTGGAGGTAGATGCCACAGACCAAACCACTCGTCATAATGCCCCCAATCTCAGTTCAGTTCATATACCACCCCCTGAGCAAAATATTGAGGCATCTGTGGAAGTTCTAGAACAACAAAGAATTGGAAGCACACAGTTTGAGCGAGACCCTGAAAAACGCAAACAGATTTGGGAACTCCCTCTTGAGAAGCAAAATGAAGCACGACAATTCTATATTTCTGTAGATCGATACAAGACATACATGAGAGAGTATCCATATAATGATGATCCACCAAAACATCGTCGGTGTTTCCAATACAATTGGTTCAAGGATTTTAAATGGCTCGAGTTTTCACCTTACACAAAGCGTGCATATTGCTTCCATTGTTTCCTCTTCTCAAGAAAGCCAATTGGGAAGTGTGGCTCAGAAACATTTACTGTATTGGGCTTTGACAGGTGGAAGAAGGTGAATAACGGGAAAGAGTGTGCCTTTTTAACTCATATGGGTAATGCTGGTTCAGCCCATAACTCTTGGTTCGTTGTTATGGAAATTTTAAAAATAACATGATTCATATCCATAAGGTGTTTGTGAAAGCATCCGCACAAACGATTGTAGATGCAAGACTAAGGCTCAAGTTACAATTGATTCTACCATGTAAGGAATATTTTTCTTCCATCTCTTGTTACAATATTTAAAATATTATATATGTTGTCAGGCTCTGTATGTTGTAGTATCCTAACAAAACAATTATATGATATGTTGCAGATGGTTAACATTCCAGGCTTGTGCTTTTAGAGGCCATGATGAATCTCTAGGATCCATTAACCGGGGTAATTTCCTTGAACTCGTAAAACTTTTGGCTTCTTATAACAAGGAGGTGAAAGATGTTGTCTTGGAAAATGCTCCTGGAAATGCAAAGTACACATCCCATTCTGTTCAACAGGAGATTCTTAGTATACTTTCTCGGAAGGTGCAAAGAACAATTAGAGAAGAAATTGGTGATAACAAATTTTGCATAATGGTTGACGAAGCTCGCGATGAATCCAAAAAAGAGAAAATGGCATTAGTCCTCCGGTTTCCCGACACTGAAGGGTTCATACAGGAGCGTATCGTTGATGCCATTCATGTGAATGACACTCTTGCATTGACTCTCAAGGAGACAATTTGCACTATCCTAGCAGATAATAATTTAAATGTGGAGGATATCAAAGGTCAAGACTATGATGGGGCGAGCAATATGTGAGGGGAGTGGAATGGGTTGAAGGCTTTAATTCCGAAGGAGTGCCCTTATGCATATTACATTCATTGTATGGCGCATCAACTTCAATTGGCCATTGTTGCAGCTTGTCAAGAGGTACATGAAGTGCATAATTTTTTTCAACATGCCAATTTTGTCATAAATGTTGTTAGTGCTTCACCTAAACGCAATGACGAGTTACTAGCAAATCAAGCTGTCGAGATTGCACATGAAATTGAACTCGGGGAACTTGACACGGGAAAAGGAGCAAACCACATAGGCTCTTTATAGAGACCAGCAGAAACTAGATGGAGTTCACACTTCAAGTCAATTCAGAGCTTAAGGAAGATGTTTGGTGCTACAGTTACAGTCCTACGAAGTATATCGAATGATCGTTCGGTCACAAAATATTCCCGTGGAGATGCTGGAGGCGCCCTAAGGATAATTGTTTCTTTTGATTTTGTGTTCATTTTACACCTCGTGGAGAGGATTATGAAAATCACACATGTCTTGTGCCAAACACTCCAGAAGAAATCTTTGGACATTGAATGCATTAGATACACTGTCACACACAAAGCTGCTCCTCGCTAATCTAAGAGAAGAAGGATGGGAACCTCTCATAGAGGAGGTTAAGACCTTTTGTATGAAGCATGAAGTTGAGATCCCCGATATGAGTCGCAAGTACGTCCCTTTCCTTTGTTTGTATAATAGAATAATATATTAATTACATATGCTTTACTCTAACACATATATTGTATTTGTAATTTGCAGGTATGTTGATGTGACTAAGTCTCGAAATAAACATAATAACATCACAATGCTTCACCACTACAAAGAAGATGTCTTTAATGTGGCGATCGATCAACAATTGGTTGAGCTAAATGGCTGTTTTAGCGTTCAGACTACATAGTTGATGACACTCTGTGCATCCTTGTATCCAAGGCATGAGTTATTTGACATGTGAAAGATTTGCAGGCTTGTGGAAAAAATTTATCCAATGGATTTTTCTAGTCAAGAGCAGGCTCAACTGGAGTCACAACTTCCACACTATTAGTTGGATGTTCACAACCATCCAGAATTGAAATCTTCGTCATCACTTGCTGATTTGACCATTGCATTTCATAAAACAGGTAAAGCTTTTGTGTATCCAATGGTTGATAGATTATTGCGATTGATCATCACTTGCTGATTTGACCGTTGCATTGCATAAAATAGGTAAAGCTTCTGCGTATCCAATGGTTGATAGATTATTGTGATTGATCATCACTCTCCCCGTGTCAACTGCAACTGCGGAGAGAGCTTTCTCAGCAATGAAGGTTATCAAGACACGTCTCCGAAGTAAAATGGGTGACAATTTTCTTCGACATTACATGGTTGTATACATTGGGAAGCAAATAGCTGCAAAGTTTAATGTTAATGAGATTATTGATTTGTTTGATCGACCGGCTGGGGGCGTAGATCTTCGTTCAAACTAGTAGAAATGTAGTTTTTTGTTGTTATAAAGCTTATATTGTTACATGTTTAATATCACTACAATATTCAAGACTTCAAATATTTTTGTCTTATGTCTTTTGTGTGTTTTAATGTGTTCTTCGCCCCCCCATGATGAATTCCTGGCTCCGCCCCTGGTTACAAATGATCCCCTACACTTGTGGGTTATTAGTGACCATGCAGATGTGTCAAGCGGCAAGCACCACCTGATGTTGCACGTCGCCTTGCAGCTCTGCTGCCTCCACCTTGCGGCATCGTCGGAGGCGAGCTGTCGTGACTCAGATCAGGGAGAGGCACCCCGGCGTTCGATGAGTGATCCACCTCATCCAATCCGAATGCGGGAGGGAAGTGGTTCGAGACATTGTTGATCAAGGTAAACTGAAGGTATGCAAGATTAGTACTCAAGATAATCCTAGTGATATGTTGATAAATCCAGATGCTATTGCGAAGTTTGGTCCTTGCTTAGACTTAGTTGGTATCACTCGTTAGCCCTAGTGGTTGTTTGGTTCCAAAAAAGTTTTTCTTCATTGTTCAGGGAGAAGATTCTCATTCATGCTACAAGATGGGTTTTTTCTTAAGGTGGAGTCATTGGGAAACATAGTAGAAAATAAAAAAATCGTCCAACGATCCTCCAGGAACACTATGAAGATATAATAATGGTTGGGATCACGATCGTTACCATCACCGAGTTGCAGCGGAAGAAGAACGTGGCGATGTAGATCGTGATTGGAGTCCCTCAAACCGTAGATGAACAATCCCGTTAACCGCCCACGAACGATCCCTCTTACTGAAGAGCAAAATCGTGACATCTCTAATTGGTTGCAAACGTACGGTCTTCACGATCCGACAACGCTTCGTCGTCCTGAGCTAATCATCGCCGAAGAATTAGAGGGAGGAGATTAGAACCACACTGGGCTTCTAATACGAGGATTAGAGGAACTAGACGTATCTCTGATTAGTCAACTAGGACCAATTAAAACTAGAATTAGAAGAAGTAGAGGAGGCTCTAAGACTTGTGTGTCAGTAGGGTATAAATTCTTTAGTATATATAGGTTGGAGTGGAGAGGAGGGGTGCCACACAAGGACATAAAGAGACCCCTCCTTGCCGGCCAAGGGAGAAGGAGTTGGACTCCTCCCCAGTTCGATTCGACCCCCCTCCCACACACACACAAGGAAGGGGGGGCACCAACTCCACTTGGGCCCTTGTGGCCCAAGTTGCCTTCCACCTCTTGGCCCTTTTAGGCCCGTTGATATTTAATTATTTATAAAAGTCTTCTAATTATATTCAGAACCTTTTATATATAATTTAACATCACCGGAAATATTTTCCACATATATATATTATTTATTAGTAATACCCGGTATTACTCGATACTCTCCGAATCACTTCAGGTGACCCCAGAACGCTTCCTGATCCTTTCGAAACTATTTCAAATATTAATGAAACAATTTCAAAAATACGTTCTCATTACTCCAGTCCCACTAACACTCAGCAGATCATGATTTCCTTAAGCTTATGACCATGTAGATTCGGTAACTCGTAGACATGAACGATACTCCTTCGTTCAATGACCGATAGCCGAACCATGGACGCCCATATCAATCCCTATTAGTACACGAATGGTATTCTAGTGAAACTTTGCTTATCATGTGATATTCCCTTTTGCTTCACGATACTTTACAAAATCCAAGATGCATTGGTATCCTCCTTAGTCATCACATGCTCACAATATCATTATCCTCGTTGCCCATTTTGTTCTTCTTTCTCGTTTTCGTGGCATCCCCGTGACATAGTCACCTATGTATGGCCACACGATGATGAATGCTGTTACACTAAGATGTACCTAAGAATATCTCTTCATCGTCGGAGGAGCAAATCCCACTCTCGAGCTATCAAGTCCCTTGCCAAACTTTCCGATGAACATGTAAGTTGTCGTTATGATCACCTAGTTATAGATGAAATATGAGCGACCCCAAAGCTCATCGTACGGTAAGAAGTGACTACGATATTCTCATGGTCTAAGGAACATAAAGCACATAGTTAACACTCCATGTTATAACAATTGATTTTAGACGATATTATCTCAAATTATAACAAACAAGTTTGGGTCGAATCAATATAATCGTTCTTTTAACGGCATACTCCCAATGTTTTTTAGGACCATTGTTACACATAACGATATCCTAAGATCCAAAAAACGTGATCACCAACAACACATGAGCTAGTCTTAGAGGCGAGACTAGGAATCTTATTTTACCGCTTATCATTCCAAATGTGCATATGAGTTTTTCACCGAATCACATATTTCAGGATCCTAGCAGTTATAGAATACAAACTCTTAATTATGAATATGAAAATATAATAATACAATATTGTTTCTTTTAGGGCATATTTCCAACAAGAGTTTGTTATGTTATGATCCAAATTCAAGTATAAGGATAAGACTAACTTCTGACGAGCGGAGCTGATCTTCGGCCCATCGCCGGCAGGTTTGGAGAGGTATGTATCATTATTCACCTATGTCACCGATGTTATATATACCTCTTGTAAGCCGTCGCATAGGATAAGTCGATTAGTGGTAAATCATTAGCGTTTGTAATCTCTCCCGATATGGTGAAGTTCGTTGGCTGGTACCCGCGGTTTTTCCTCCTTCGCGTTGAATGTGTTTTCCACGTTAAAATTCCATGTCTTGTATATTGATTTCATTATGCATTGTTTGATTTGACTGTGGTATCTCTAACAACAAAATTAAGACCTCCTTATGAGGGTTTGTCTTCCACATGCTATTGATGCTTCAGAAAAGAAGTGGTTCCCGCATTCTTCTTCTTTTTTGTCCGTCTCTCTTCCCTGTGCTCCGATATATGTCACGTGCGCTCTTTTTTGCCAGTCGTATTATTAATTGACAATTAATTACAAGTCATTAATTGGCAACCCTAGCCGTAATCCATATCAGACTGCATCTGCATGTTTACATATAAGTTTAAGATTAATACTGCAATTGCCATCACCGTGAGTTAATTATGGATTAAATATCAAACAATTGCTATTTTTTCTAAACATTATGCGTGCTTACACTATTTAAGTATTAACACTTTCATTTTTTCTATAATTTTAGTTTGAAGCATGTATATATTTCTCAATTCCAATTTGATCAATCGACCATGCCTAAATCAGACATAACTTTGTATTAAAATCCACATATGTACGCTATTTTATTTTATTTAAAATTAGGAAGACCCTGGGCCTCTCGGAGATGCATGCAACCACTTTATTAATTATTCACAAAGTCCTTACAAAGTAATGCATCAATATGTATGAAGCCGTCATCTTGACTACATCTGTCGCTACTCCTATCCATTGATGAAGGAGTGCAAAAGGTGTGAGCCGGATACACAGACCTCTCACCTAAGCCTACCATCTAATGCCGGAAGCTCCAACCAAGCCACATACCAGGTGTAGGGCACAAGCCGGTCCGACATACTCATAGGTCATTGCTGCCACCTTCCATCGATCCATCTTCAAAGCAGATATTGATGCATCGACCTTGCCAGGCATGTGTCGATGCCACCACGGCGCCAGACAACACCTCCTCCCTACGTGCGTCCATCATCACACATCCGCCGCCTAGACTCCACGTCGTCGATGCGTCACATGGAATGTCACTCCACTGTAGATGGCGTCCACTGGTCCCTCGAGCTTAGGCATACCTCCAAAAATGACGCCCCGAGAGGGATACGACACAAGAGCGCCGCCATCATCCGATTGTCCCCAAAGGTGACGGATAGAGGTCTAGAGTTCATCCACGACAATGCCTTCAAGAAGGGGATGACGCAGAAAACGCCGCCATCACCGGCCTTCGCAACGAGCCAAGAGTAGGGTTTTCACCCGAATCCGCTCGAGGAATATCCATCCAGCCTCATGTGCACGGGACCGCCACTGATCACCGCCGTCGCCCCGATCACCAGGCCCTCCATGACGCCGCCGCCAATCCGAGATCCGACTGTCCGCAGAGCAGCCTAGGGCCGCAGCCGACCCGTGATCCGATTGTCCGCAGAGCCGCATGGCGCCGCCGCAAGGCAGGGCCGGCGACTGCGCCACAGGACCCGACCAGCCACGCCTCCACACGCCAGGGGGCGGGGGCGTTCCCCCCCGGCTTAGCTTGGCGACGTCATGCGGCGGCGACAGGAGGAGAGGAGAGAGTAGATCGGGGCTCGGTGGTGGCTAGGGTAGCATATGATTTGCACATTATGCCACCGAATCCTATCTATCGAAGATGTTTGGAGGGGATTGATGGGGATTTTTAAGAGCAGTGCTACACGTATGACTAGGGATGAAAATGGAGTGGAAAGTTTCCGCTTTTCCGGAGGAAAAATGAAAACGGAGAGGAAATATGAAAATGGAAACGGAAATTTGCAAAACGGAAATGGAAATGGAAATTTTTATGCGGAAACGGAAACAAAAACGGAACTGTGTTTTCCGGTGGAACAGACATGAAAACGGAACTTTTCGTTTCCGTGAATATGGAATTTCTGTTTTTACTATAGACCCATGGCTTCTTTGTTGCCCAACTACCAAACAACACACACTGATACAATGAGCAGAATGAGCATGATGGATCATTTGAGGATCTTTTACTACCATACCCACCCTATATGAAATAGTTATGTACTACTAAAATACTATCCTATGTTGCTAACACAACCATATCATTTCATAGCCATGTTAACAATTCCATAAACTTGTTTTGTTTTTGTGTGTATTTCTCTATGATTCAAGGGTGTTGTAAGTTCCGGTCAACACAAAGTTTTGTTTCCGTGTCCTCTCTGTATTCGCTCCATCTCTGTTTTCGATAGTATTTGTTTCCGTATTTGTTTTCGGGGTTTCTGTATCCGTTTTCGCTTCTGCAAAAAAATATGAAAACAAATATGATAGCAACCATTTCCGTTCGTTTCCGCGCCGTTTTCATCCCTACGTATGACAGTTTGCATACGATTCACATACGAGAGAGAACAGCAGTCATTCACCACTTATGTTTAGTGGGTAGCAGCCATCCATCTTAGTACAGAAATTGTAAGTGAAACCGTCGTATGCACAGCAATTCCGGGATTTTAACTTGTAAGAGATTAATTCCTCTCCAATCCATTTCAATCCCCTTCAAAAACCTTTCAATGGCCCTCAATAATTCCCCATGTTGAACGAGGAATAAGATTTGCTGACTCACGCCTTACCTAAAAAATGTGATTAGGTAAAAATATGACAAAACGGTAAAAAAAATCTTGCAGCCGTAAGTTAAACCTGTTATGCTTTGTTGGGGTTGACCTAACAGTTTCCGCTCTCGTCTCAGAAATGACCATTATACGCATACCAGCAAACAATTGTTAAAAAAGGGTTAGATACACGAGAGGAACCCAGTAAAGCGCCAATGACACCCTAGGCCACCACCAAAGAAAAGAATGAGCCGATTCCAAATTTCCACATATATAATTGCAAAAGGATGTAGGATGGGACATGAAGTGGAAACAACCCATATTCTTTTC
The DNA here is from genome assembly GCA_022496015.1 of Hordeum marinum. Classification (NCBI taxonomy): domain Eukaryota; kingdom Viridiplantae; phylum Streptophyta; class Magnoliopsida; order Poales; family Poaceae; genus Hordeum; species Hordeum marinum. Next base: position 342,329,088 of record CM039672.1, on the reverse strand, counting down.
CTCGTGTTATCTTTGGTCACGATTCGACGATGAGAGCCGTCACGTGAACAGTAATTTCTAGCGGAATTTTGCATTCCACTTGATGCATGTTGTCAAAATGTCAAATGCCTGTTACAACAGAAGACAACTGTTTGCCCTCACGTATGGCGTAGGTCCGGGAACAGCGACAGACATAGCGTAATTGCCGGCGCCGCGCAGGTTGGGCGAGCGAAAACGCATGGAATCCAGTCTAGTGGTGGGGATACGAATCATGTGGTTTGATCGGTCGCTGCCGCGTTCATGGCCGGCACACCACGTAGACACGCTAGCATGCGTTGGAGGCATACCCATGTGTCATGGGGCCGACATAATGCAGTCGGTTTTCAAGTAGTAGTGGAGGTCACAATTTATTTTGCTTCTTGATTGATGCATACATGAACGAACGAAGAAAGGTTGTCATGCGCTGTTAAGGTTGGCGTTCGTTACCAGCTAATAAGTCTCTAGCTATTCCACTAACAGCTTATCTAAATGCTCACTGGTGTGCCATGTTGGAACTCTTCCGAGGAAAAAATGTAGGCGAGAACAACGGAAATATCCGGCAGCTTGGAACAGCTAGCCAGCTAGCTAGCTCAGCATGGCTTTATTCCAAGTTCCAAACCCCTTAGGTAGCATATTAGTAGCTAGCTTAATCACACTGTCTGTTGCCGGCCGTCGCAATCAGAGATGATCGCACAAAGTCTTGAATTCCAGCCTTTCCTTTATGCATGTGCCAATCATCGCTCTGTTTAGCTTTAGGTGATGGGTGCTACTGGCTCGTTCGTTTGGAGGGTTTCACTTAAAATATAGTACGTGCAGAGATTGCAGAATGATATTGTGGCCGAGGAATGGGATATCATGCGAGCTCACCATTATTTTTGGACCCGACGATGTTACCTGATTATTGGTCTGGTGGAACGTGCATTTTCTCTGATTTCATGGGGCATTTTTCCTTCCGTCCAGGACTGACGCCCTTCTGGTCTTTCTTGGCCCTTGAAACTTGCGAAAAGATATGCTAATTGGACTCTTAGAACCTCTGCGGCTTCGGAACCAAGTTAGCCATGCGCTGCTGCTCATTGGATCCTCGGTGGTAATAGTAGTATTTGATATTTTGATTCCTTCTTTTGCTTAGTAAATAATTAAGCTGGTGCATGCATGCCGAGTCATTGACGAAGCAGAGAATATCAAAATCATCTATCATAGCATGTAAAATTTCGTGTTTTGACCCTCCGTGAAAGATTTGCTGGATCTAACCCTATCTCGAAAGATTTTTAGAATCTGACTCTTTCGCCTACCGTTGAGCTGTTTGGTGGTAGTCCAGCACCACCTACCACCGGGGACTCCAACGGTAGGGTAACGACAGCCGACGACACGCAGCTGACGGCCGTCATGCACCGCCAGTGTATCAAAGGGCTTACCGCATGACCCCTTGGCAGTAGGGTTCCTACAACAACCGTCAAGGACCCTGGCGGTAGGGTCCTGTAGGGGATAAGGTGGTGGGGGTGAATTTTTTGCTCCCTCACCCCACCCACCCACCCATTCAGTCCCCCTCTTCACCTCTCCCCGAGCCAACTCCTCTTCCCTCTCTCTTTCTCACACAAGGGCCTCTCAAATCTCTCTCATTTGCTTGAGATTTGTCCGATGGATCTGGAGCACTTTCATCATCCAAGGTACCCCCTCCCATTCCCTCATTTTGGTTGATTGAAATCATATATTTTGGTTGCATTGCTCACATTGTTGCAAAACCTAGTTCATCATTTTGTTGTGGTGAAATCAATGAATTTGAGGCATTTAGGCTTTTGTTTGTGCTTTCTCTATGTATTGTGTGTCCTAGCATTGTTGGTGGTAGCTAGATCCAGTGCTAGGATTAGTGGTCATGTTAGGGGTTAGGATTAGGGTTAGCGTTAGGGTTAAGGTTATGACTATGGTGACCGTAATAGTTACTCCTCGAATCGTAGGATGGCGCCGTTCGTCTTCTTCGAGGTTCCTGTTGAGGCAGCGGTGAAGCGTGAACGCGAAGTCATTGAGGAAAATATGAACTCGTCGGTCAAAGCCGTTGATGCGTTAAATGCGGCTTCGAGGGACTTTTCAAAGTACCATTTCTATACGAAGTCCTCTGAAAGGTTTACCGGGAAAAAGGAGAAAGAGATAAGCAAGCTCAAGAGGTTAGAAAAAAAATTGGAGACATGATCTTTCAAGGCTAATTGTATTATTGTGTGCAACAAGGGAAGAGTATCTCCAGATGGACTTGAATAACCCTGGCCAGATCATTGATTGGTTAGTTAGGCAAATATAATCGCCGATACCGAGGTAGGCTTCTCGTTGGGCTTGGGTCTTAGAAAGGAGGGATGTCATTATGTGCAACCCGGGACCGTTCGACAAAGACGTTGTGTTGACCGACGACTAAAAGGGATTGTATTACATGATGCTATGTACCCCTTATGTTACCGTATTGTCATTTGAACTATTATGACTTGTACCCTTTAGTTGAACTCCTTATGTGTTATGTAACATTTGTCATTTGAACTCCTTCAGAACTTAGTGTTGTGTGTCATATTAAGTAACTTGATGTTCTATGACATTTGATTTAACTTTTGTTTTGTTGTATGTCACATGAATTAAAACATAATATTCATGTAGGATGGAAAACAAGGCCCCATTGCAATTAGCATATGAGAAGTGTGAAGGGTAGCGACACCATTGTATGATGAGAGAGCTTCAAACATGGATATTGAGTTGTGAAGAGGCGAACACAACTATGAGGGATTTCAACTAGTATCACTTTTGCGACGACAAGAAGAAACTCATGGAACAGAAATAGAAGAAAAAAATGAATTGCAGGAGAAGGAAGATGGTTGTAGACACACTTTGGCAATGGAGATAGGGTTCTTTGTCACCATTGATGAATTTGACGAGCTAGACTTGACAAGACCCGAACAGGTAATTGGATGGGGCAATCAAACAAGGACCGTCGGAGAATCCAAACCAACGTGCCCGATGGACCTGGTTCTGTGTCATAAAGGATGTGATGATACATAGGTCGGGATCTGCCGAGTTTCGACTGAAGCCTAATCCACATCATGACGAACAAATCGAAAGTATTAAGCGTTTCAGAGCCTTTTTCCCAGTGTAGAACATTTGTGTGCGACCTTCTAGTTTGCACTTCGAACTTATGCCATTTGTAGTTTCATTGCAAACATCTATGTTACTAGATTGAGTCGACGCAATGAATTATGTCCGATGTATGATATTCAAACTCATGTCTCATTCTCACAATTTTTTGATTATTTAGTTGTCAGTTTCATTGTTTGACTGCAAAACTATCCTATAAGATGCCGCAAAACTATCCTACATGATGTTTTATTGGCTGAAAAGGACCTTACTACTGGGAGGCTTGGCAGTAGGGGTGGGCTTACCGCCGGGAGCCTTGGTGGTAGGGTGTTCTTACCTACCGTTAAAAAACAATTTTGCGATATATAACATATCAAGATCATTCTGAAATGTCCAAGACCCTACCGTCGGGCACCATGGCTTCTTTTAGGATAGTTGGGACATAGGAAAAACCTCCTCCCTTCCATCCATGAATTCCTACACTCAGTTGACCCCTTCACATTTCAAACATCTCCACACCAGCATGTTGGGATTTTCACATATTTCTCCTTCTTCTTGTCCAAAGTTGCTTCCTGCCATTTGTCCATGTCGTCGTGCTACCGGCGATCACATCTACCTCTCTGCCCTTGCTTGCTAGATCAAGAAGGCGGAGACGTCATCGAGCCGTGCGTATGCTGAACGCGGAGGTTTCATCTGTTCGACACTGGATTGGGTTGGATCGTGATTGGGTCGTCACGAGTACGACTACATCAACCACGTAATATACGCTTCCGCTTATCGGTTTACGAGGGTACGTAGACACACTCTCCCCTCTCGTTTCTATGCATCTCATAGATTAGATCTTGGGTGTTTTGTAGGAATTTTTTGATTGTCATGCTACGTTCCCATTAGTGGCATCTTGAGCTAGGTCTATGCGTAGATGATGTGCATGAGTAGAACACAAAGAAGTTGTGGGCTTTCATTTTCATATTTCTTAACTCTATTTTCCTTATTTTGATTCGATGGTATTGGGGGATGAAGCGTCCCTAACCAACTTTACTTGTCCTCGCACAAGAGATCGGTTCCACCGACTGACATGCAACTTGTATTGCATAAGGTGGCTGGCGGGTGTCTGTCTCTCCCACTTTAGTTGGATTTGAGTTGCCATTAGTGGTAATTGTATAAGTTTAAGAGTCAACTTGAATATCACCAATGTGTCTTTGCGTAGGTAAGAACGGTTCTTGCTAGTGTCCCATAGCAGTCACGTAAAATTTGCAACAACAAAGTAGAGACGTCTAACTTGTTTTTCCAGGGCATGTTGTGATATGATATGGCCAAATATAATTTTATATGTGGTTGATGTATCATGTATGAGATGATCATGTTTTTTAATAGTTTTCATGACTTGCATGTAGATGACTACGACAACCGGCAAGAGCCATAGGGTTGTATTTAATTTATTGTATGACCCGCGTGTCAATCATTAAACGTCATGTAATTGCTTTAGTTTATCGCTACGCGTTAGCAATAGTTGTAGAATCAATAGTTGGCGGAGACAACTACATGACGACACGATGATGGAGATCATGGTGTCATGCCAGTGACTATGGAGATCCTATCAGTGCTTTGGAGATGGAGATCAAAAGCACAAGATGATGATGGCCATATCATGTCACATATATTGATTGCATGTGATGTTTATATTTTATGCATATTATTTTTCTTAGGACGACGGTAGCATTATAAGGTGGTCACTTCACTTAATTTCAAGAAAATGTGTTCTCCCTAAGTATGCACCATTACAAAAAGTTCGTCATTTCGAAGCACCTCGTGATGATCGGGTGTGATAGACTCTTCGTTCGCATACAATGGGTCTAAGCTAGTTTTACACATGCAGAATATTTGGGTTAAACTTGACGAGCCTAGCATGAAGGACCGAAAGGTATAACATGAGTCATATAGTAGATATGATCAACATGGAGATGTTCACTATCAAAACCACCTCATTTCACGTGATGATCGGACTTGGGTTTGTGAATTTGGATCATGTATCACTTAGACAACTTGACAGATGTTGATTTAAGTGGGAGTTTATTAGTAATTTTATTAACTGAACTAATAATCAAGAAAATAGTCTAAATTTTCTTTGCAAAATTGTGTTGTACACAATGGCTCACATTGTAGTTACCCTGAATTTTAATGCGTTCCTAGAGAAAGCTATGCTCAAAGATGATGGAATCAATTATACGAATTGGGTCCATAATCTGAGGAACATCCTCACTACTACACACAAGGCTTATGTCCTTGATGCACCACTTAGTGTGCCACCCTTCCAGCTTCGTCTGTGGATGTTATGAACGTTTGGCATGCATGTTCTGATGACTACTCGATAGTTCGGTGCGCCATGCTTTACGACTTAGAACCGGGGATCCAAAGACGTTTTGAACGCCACTGAGCATATGAGATGTTCCAGGAGCTAAAATTGGTATTTCAGGCTCACACCCGTATTGAGAGGTATGAGACCTCTGATAAGTTCTTTGGTTGCAAGATGGAGGAGAATAACTCAGTCAGTGAGCAAGAACTCAAAATGTCTGGGTACTACAATCCCTTGAATCAGTTGGGAGTTAATCTTCCAGATGAGACAATTATTGATAGAGTTCCACAGTTACTGCCACCTAGCTATAAGAGCTTTATGATGAACTATAACAACATGGGATGGACAAGATGATCCCTGAGTTATTCGCAATGCTTAAGTCCATGGAGATAGAAATCAAGAAGGAGCATCAAGTGTTGATGGTCAAGAAAACCACTAGTTTCAAGAAAGGGAAGGGAAAGAAGGGAAACTTTAAGAAGAATGGCAAGCTAGTTGTCGCTCCCATGAAGAAACCCAAGTCTCGACTCAAACCTAAGACTGAGTGCTTCTATTGCAAGGGAAATGGCCACAGAAGCGAAACTGCCCCCAAGTACTTGGTAGATAAGAAGGTTGGCAACGTCAACAAAGATATATTTGATACACATGTTATTGATGTGTACCTTACCAATGCTCGCAATAGCGCTTGGGTCTTTGATATCGGTTTAGTTGCTAATATTTGTAATTCCAAACAGGAGCTACGGAATAAATGAAGACTAGCTAAGGACAAGGTGACGATGCACGTTGGAAATGGCTCCAAGGTTGATGTGATCGCCGTCGGCACACTCCCTCTATGTCTACCTTCAAGATTAGTTTTAAACCTAAATAATTGTTATTTGGTGCCTGCATTGAGCATGAACATTATATCTGGCTATTGTTTATGGCAAGGCAGTTATTCATTTAAGTCAAAGAATAACAATTGTTCTATTTATATGAATAATATCTTTTATGGTCATGCACCTAATGTGAATGGTTTATTCTTATTGAATATCGGTAGTAGTGATACACATGTTTATTATATTCATGTGAAAAGATACAAAGTTAATGATGATATATAGTACCACATACTTGTGGCACTGCTGCTTAGGTCATATTAGTGTAAAGAGCATGAAGAAACTCCATGCTGATGGACTTTTGGAATCTCTTGATTATGAATCATTTGAAACATGTGAACCATGCCTCATGGGCAAGATGACGAAAACCCCATTTTTCAAAAGAATGGAGCGAGCAAGTGACTTATTAGAAATAATACATATTGATGTATGCGATCCAATTAGTGTTGAAGCGCGCGGTGGATATCGTTATATTCTTACCTTCATGGATGATTTGAGTAGATATGGGTATATTTACTTAATGAAACACAAGTTTGAAACGTTTGAAGTTGAGAATCATCATAACAAGAAGATAAAGTTTATATGATCTGATTGTGGTGGTGAATATTTGATTTACAAGTTTGGTATGCATTTAAGACAATGTGGAATTGTTTCACAACTCATGCCACCTGGAACACCACAACGTAATGGTGTGTCCAAACGTCGTAATCGTACTCTATTGGATCTGGTGCATTATATGATGTCTCTTAGTGATTTGCCACTATCGTTTGGGGGTTATGCATTACAAACAGTTGCATTCACTTTAAATAGGACAACATGTAAATCCATTGAGACAACACCATATGAATTGTAGTTTGGCAAGAAACCTAAGCCGTCGTTTCTTAAAGTTTGGGGCTGCGACGCTTATATCATGAGGCTTCAGCTTGATAAGCTCGAACCCAAAGCGAAGAAGTGCATCTTCATAGGATACCCTAAGGACACTATTGGGTATACCTTGTATCTCATATCAGGCAAAGTCTTTGTTGCTAAGAATGGATCCTTTCTAGAGAAGAAGTTTCTCTCGAAAGAATTGTGTGGGAGGAAGGTAGAACTTCATGAGGTTATCGAAACTTCACTTAAACTAGAGAGAACTAAAGCACAAAAAGATGTTCTTGTGATGCCTACACTAGTTGAGTAGGAAGCTAATGATGATGATCATGAAACTTCGGATCAAGTTACTACCGAACTCCGTAGATCAACGAGGAAATGTACTGCCCTTGAGTGGTATGGTGATCCTATCTTAGAAGTCATGTTGTTGGATAACGGTCAGCCTATAGACTATGAGGGAGTGATGATGGGCCTAGATTCCTAAAACTGGCTAGAAGCCATGAAATCCGAGATAGGATCCATGTATGAAAACAAAGTATGGACTTTGGAAGACTTGCCCGATGATCGTCAGGCTATTGAGAACAAATGAATCTTTAAGATGAATACAAATGCTGATGGTAATGTCACCGTGTATAAATCTCGACTTGTCACAAAGGGTTTTCGACAAGTTCAAGGAGTTGACTATGATGAGACTTTCTCACCTGTAGCGATGCTATAGTCTGTTAGGGTTATGTTAGAAATTGTTGCATTTTTCCATTATGAAATTTGGCGAATGGATGTCAAAATTGTATTCCTTAATGATTTTCTTAAGGAAGAGTTGTATATGATGCAATTGGAGGTTTTTTTGATTCTAAGGATGCTAATAAGGTATGCAAGCTCCAGCAATCCATTTATGGACTCATGCAAGCATCTTGGAGTTGGAATATTTGCTTTGATGAGGTGATCAAAGCTTGTGGGTTTATACACGTTTACGGAGAAGTTTATATTTACAAGAAAGTGAGTGGGAGCTCTATAGCATTTCTAATATTTTATGTGGATGATATATTGTTGATTGGTAATAGTATAGAACTTCTAGAAAGTGTGAAGGGATACTTGAATAGGAGAATTTCAATGAAAGACCTTAGAGAAGCTGTTTACATATTAGGAATCAAGATCTATAGAGATAGATCAAGATGTCTGATAGGACTTTCACAGAGCACATACCTTGACAAGATTTTGAAGAAGTTCAAAATGGACCATGCAAAGAAGGGGTTCTTGCCTGTGTTGCAAGGTGTGAAGTTGAGGAGGACACAAAGCTCGACCACAGTAGAAGAAAGAGAAAGGATGAAAGTCGTCCCCTATGCCTCAGCCATAAATGTATGCCATGTTGTGTACCAGACCTGATGTGTGCCTTGCCATAAGTCTAGCAGGGAGGCACCAAAGTATCCAGGAGTAGATCACTGGATAATGGTGAAAATATCCTTAAGTTCCTAAAGATGACTAAGGAAATATTTCTCGTTTATGGAGGTAATAAATAGCTCATCGTAAAGGGTTACGTCGATGCTAGCTTTGACACTGATCCGGATGACTCTAAGTCTCAAACCGGATATGTATTTATTATAAATGGTGGAGCTATCAGTTGGTGTAGTTCCAAGAAGAGTGTCATGGTGGGATCTACAGGTGAAGCAGAATATATAGCTGGTTCAGAAGCAACATAGGAAGACATCTGGATGAAGCAGTTCATGACCGATCTAGGAGTTGTGCCTAGTGGCATTAGATGAGATGAATATCCTTTCTAACAACACTAGAGCCATTGTCATTGCCAAAGATCCTAGGTTTCACAAGAAGACCAAGCATATAAAGCACTGTTTCAACTCCACCCAAGATTGGATCAAAGAGGGAGACATAGAGATTTGCAGAGTACATACAGATTTGAATGTTGTCGACCCATTGACCAAACCTCTCTCACAAGAAAAACATGATCATCACTAGAACTCTATGGGTGTTAAATTCATTACTATGTAAGCTAGATTGTTAACTCTAGTGCAAGTCGGAGACTGTTGGAAATATGTCCTAGAGGCAATAATAAATTGGCTATTATCATAGTTCCTATTCATGATAAGTGTTTATTATTCATGCTAGAATTGATTGACCGAAAACTTAAATACATGTGTGGATACATAAAAAACACCATGCACTAGTTGAGAAATGGCTAGCCACAACTTACATTGGTGGGGCGCCAATTTGACGCGACACCAACACTATTTTTGTTCAAATAGCGATGGCGTTGGACAAATTGGTATGCCAGCTTTGTGTAGTTAGTGCTATTGTCGATTTAAAATGGAATGCCACCAAAATGTGGGTCCTATGGAGCTCACTAGTCATAACATAATGCTGACGTCCGATGTCGTGCGACGCCACAACTATATTATGTATTGCTCTCGTTCACTGTTTGTGAACGCCAGCACTAAGTTTGGCCTATATAAGCTAGTGTTGGTAGCCCCTTTGTTTCTCAAAATACATTGACTTCCAATTCTTCTTCCTAACTAGTTATAGCTCCTCTTAGTCATGCACCCACGTCGACGAAGCATGTCAAAAGTTTGGGACTCCCCCACCCTGGCCGAGCTCCCATCTAGCCCCGTTGGCTATGCCATGAGCTCCCCATGACCAATGTAGTCGGCCCTGTATGGCGAATCATCCCGCTGCAGCAGCGCGACTTCCGTTCGATCTGGCACCTACGCCACCAATGTAAAAGATACCGGCCCTATACTGCTTTGCGGCTGTCGACGCCCTGTCACACACAAAATCGAACCTAGAGCGAAAGTTCTACATCTGCGCCAACTATGGAAAGGTACATATATGGCAAAAAATACATCTTCATCTATTTTCAAATAATTTGCACAATTCAACTCCTCTAGTATTGGTCACATCCATATGAGTATATATATTGTGATCCATAGAAAACAGGGGCAAAATATTGCTTCACATGGATATGGGTTGATCTCGTCCAGAAGTACGTAAGAGAGTTCCTTGATGTGGCTTGAGACTACGTCGATATTTCTCCAAAGAGGAAGGGATGATACAGCACAGGTACGGTAAGTATTTCCCTCAGTTAAGAAACCAATGTATCAATCTATGGAGGAACATGAAGCAACTATGTAAATGACACCAGCACACAAAGAACAAATACTTGCAACCCGACGCGTAAGAGAGGTTGTCAAGCTCTAAATGATAAAAAGATAGATTAGATTGTAATAGGTTGGGTGATATGTCTCTAACGTATCTATAATTTATGAAGTATTCGTGCCATCTTTACAATAATTCTATATGATTTTAGTATGATTTTAGTAGAACTAACCCGGACCGACGTTGTTTTCAGCAGAACTACCGTGGTGGTGTTTTTGTGAAGAAATAAAAGCTCTCGGAATGAGATGAAAATTGAAGAAGAATATTTTTGGAAAATATAAAAAATACTGGAGCGAAGAGTCATCGGAGAGGAAGGCCGAGGAAGCCACAAGCCACAGGGGCGCGCTGTCACGCCCAAGATGCGATCATATCCTTATTTTGGCACGAAGGCCTCAATAGGGATAGAAGCGCATCTCGTCATGTTGGAATAATCGATATGATTAAAAGTACATTTACAGAAGAGATGAGTATATGGAATTGGCTTACACTCGCCACAAGCTACATCAATATCACATCAATACAACAACATAGTCAAACATCATACAGAAGAGCAGGGTCCAACTATGGACGAAATCAAACGATAAAATAACATCCATCCTTACTATCCCAGGCTACCGCCTAGAAGCCATCCTAGATCGTTGAAGAAGAAGAAGAACTCCAAATCAAAACAATCATCACTCTCACGTCAAAGAATCACATTACCTGTACCTGCAACTATTGTTATAGTAATATGTGAGCCATAGGGACTAAGCAATCTCATTTCCAAGGGTATCAAGACTATCAAAGCTTAAGAGGTGAGGTATGGTTAAGTGGTGAGGCTGCAGCAAGTGACTAAGCATTTATTTGAGTGGCTAACCTACGAATATAGAAAGGAAAGTATGGTGGTCTACGCATAACGGACGTTAACTAGTAATAATCACTAACTGATCCTGAACACCTACTTACATCAAACATAACCCCACTATGTTCTCTCTCGGATAAGGACCCCCGAGAAGAGATAGTCACGGTTACGCACATAGTTGGTGTATTTTATTTGAGTTTACTTCAAGTTTGCTATGACCGGGTGTTAAAGAAAGTTTCCAAGTAGCCATATAACTGTGGGCGTGGCTTTCCGAAAGATTTAACCCTGCAGGGGTGCTCCAACTAATCCATCACAGATTAACCACACGCCGCGAGAATAACCTCGACCACGGATCTCGTGATCTTCATAGGCAATTCCACAGGAAGACCACACCTCGAGATATCCCAAAGTAAAACGGAATTCCTCGCGCAAGACATTCGAGAAAGGTAAAACAAATCCAGCAAGGCCACCAGGCGTGTCGACGATCCCGATAGGAGCCACGTATCTCGTTCTCAAGACACGGCGGATGAGCGATGATTACCACGCCAATCATCGAGTTGCCCTGGGTAGCGTAAATAATCTGCTGTAGGTTGGACCAATACACATGAGGAGCACTGGCCCATGTTGTTGATTAAAGATACTCAGGTTAATTACTCCCTATGCAGGTGATTAGTTATCAGGCAAATGTAGTACCAATGTTGGGCCTTGCCAGACAAGCTTTATCCTAAAACGAAAATCAAGGGGGTCCCCATATCAACCCCGAGCATGTTAGGAGTGCTCAATTATGGAACATAACACCGGTTCACAGGTAACTAGGGCGGCAAGAGATGAACAAAACACCGAGCAATAGGCCAAGCCTTCCACCTTTTACCAAGTGTATAAGTGCATTAAATTAAATAGCAATAATATGGTGTTAACAAAAGAATGTCCATGTTGTCACATGGAAGCAATTGCACCTGGAGCTAGAAACACTATAAGAAGGGCTGGGCAACCGGTAACATAGCCAAACAATGGTTTGCTTGGAGGTGAACGGTTAGAGGCTTATTATGGCAATGTTGGGAGGCTTGACAAATAAGTGGTAGGTAGCGAGACATAATGATAAAAGCAGACAAACTAACATAGCAATGATAGTAGTGGTATCCAGGGAAATGTGTCATCTTGCCTAAGATCCCGCTTGGAAGAAGAACAAACCCATGAAGAAAACGAGCCAACGTAGTCGAACGAATCCTCACAGTCCAAATGCTTTCAGAATGTTGCATGGGAAACAAAAAATTTCCTTCGCACATGCAAGATCTATCCATGGTGATGATCATCTATGAGAGGGAGAGTGGATCTACATACCCTTGTAGATCGCTAAGCGGGAAGCGTTAAGAAACGCGGTTGGTGTAGTCGAACGTCTTCGCGATCCAAATTGCCGAGCGTCCCGCGATCTCATCACGATCCGTCCCGCGATCCAATCATGATCCGTCCCGCGAAATCATCATGATCCGTCCCGCGATCTCATCACGATCCGTCTTGCAATCTTGATCACGGTCCTTCCGATCTAGCGCCGAACGGACGACACCTCCGCGTTCAGCACACGTACATCTTGATGACGATCTCCGCCTTCTTGATCCAGCAAGAGGGAGCTGATAGGTAGATGAGTTCTCCGGCAGCGCGACAGCGTTGTGGCGATGGTGGTGGAGCTATTCCGGCAGGGCTTCGCCTAAGCACTATAGAAAACCGATCTAGAGGAGAAACTTTGCACTAGAGGAGAGGGTAGCACGTGGCTTAAAATTAAGTGCAAAAACCCTAAAACCTCTAGTATATACAAGAGGAAGAGAGGAGGAGACTTGGCAAAAGGGCCATGCCCTCTAGGCATCGGCCGAAGTGGGAGGAGAGGAGGAATCCTCCAATCCTAGTAGGACTAGGACTCCTCCTTATTTTGGCCTTTTTGCCTTTTTCCACCTTTTTCTCTTTGAGTTTTTCTTCCCAGCCACATGGGCCTTGTGTGGGACTTCCACCAGCCCACTAAGGGCTGGTATTAACTCTCCCACAGCCCATGTAGCCTCTTGGGTCGAAATACCCCTCCCGATTGTCTCCCAGTACACTAGCGGCACTCCCAGTACACTACCGATGAGCCCGAAACTTTTCCGGCGACCAAAATAGACTTCCTATATATCAATCTTTACCTACGGACCATTCCGGAGCTCCTCGTGACGTCCGGGTTCTCATCCGGGACTCCGAACAACCTTAGGTCACCACCATACATAACTCTATACTACCGAAACGTCACCAAACCTTAAGTGTGCAGACCCTGCGGGTTTGAGAACTATGTAGACATGACCGAGACACCTCTACGGTCAATAACCAATAGTGGGACCTGGATGCCCATATTGGTTCCTACATATTCTATGAAGATCTTTATCGGTCGAACCTTTATGTCAAGGATTCAGTTAATCCCGTATGATGTTCCCTTTGTTCTTCGGTATGTTACTTGCCCGAGATTCGATCGTCGGTATCTCCATACCTAGTTCAACCTCATTACTGGCAAGTCTCTTTACTCATTCCGTAATACAAGATCCCATGACTAACACTTAGTCATATTTCTTGCAAGGCTTGTTGTGATGTTGTATTACCGAGTGGGCCCTGAGATACCTCTTCGTCACACGGAGTAACAAATCCCAGTCTTGATCCATGCCAATCCAACAGACACCCTCGGAGATACCTGTAGAGTACCTTTATAGTCACCCAGTTACGTTGCGACGTTTGATACACATAAGCCACTCCTTTGGTGTCAGTGAGTTGCATGATCTCATGGTCATAGGAACAAATACTTGACATGAAGAAAATAGTAGCATCACACCATTCTCCTAATGATGTGATCCCGTTATCAAATGACATCTCATGTCCATGGCTAGGAAACCTTAACCATCTTTGATCAACGAGCTAGTCTATTAGAGGCATACTAGGTACATGGTTTTGTCTGTGTATCCACACATGCATCTAAGTCTCTGATCAATACAATTATAGCATGGATAATAAACGATTATCATGAACAAGGAAATATGATAATAACTAATTTATTATTGCCTCTAGGGCATATTTCCAACACGGAACTGTATCGAGAAGGAACAATTCGGACAAACAATCAACACACGATACACGACAACATATGCATGACATGATGCACAAACCAATATGATGCATGTCCATTTAATTATGCAAGGCATGGCAAATCACATCAAACAACTACTACACATTAGTGAAGCTCAATATGCAACGAGTTGCATATTGACGAAACTCCACAATTGACTATTTAGTTCACTCTCGTTTAGGTACTTATCAATATTAAATGTTGTTAAACATGGCAAGAGGTGAAGCATGAACAACTATATCATCTAGGCATTTTAAATGGGGCCGAAAGCAACATATAGCATATCCGAAACGTCCCCATATGCAAATTATGAATTTGGTCCAGGTCTGTCCTAACACAATTTTATATTTATTAAACATGGAAATAAAGTGTGGCATGAGTTTCTACACGTCATTCTAGTCGATTTACATATATTGAGCATCTCAAATGGAGCTACGGTCTAAAAATTATGACACACACAAAATGAACATGACATGAATGCAAAATGCATGAAAAATGACAACCACAACACTTCAAAACATGGATGCAACATGATATTATGATACTACATAAAATTCTAAGCAAGTTTTATATATGGCATGCCCAAAACGGAGCTACGGTTCAACCACAACAACCAACACAAGTTTATATGAAATCTGCCCAAAACAGCAAGATGGCATATTGCAACCCACAATTCAACAAGCTACAACCATCTACAATACATAACAAGGACATGATGGTGAATCCTACATGATGATCGACAATTCATCTATTATCAGCAAGTTGTTTAGAAGCATGGATCAATAGGAAATGAGCTCACAAGAAGACATATTGAACTAAGCAATTATCAGACTTAATGGAAATTAGAGTGGACATGTGCAGCAGGTTTTTTTAACAGATTGACACATTGAACAATAGAATTGATTATGACGCTAATCCTACTCATGCAAACTATTGGCACAACATGATAGGCAACAACATGCTTAACAAAAGACTCCTTGGTGGCAACCACAAAAGACTCCTAGATCAATAGAAAATCACATGGCGACACAACAACAAAATATTACAGATTCCAAACTTCGAAATATTTAGACATCTCAAAACAGAAACATTGGTTAAGCATGTTCTCATGATGAAATCTACAGCTAAACACAAGACCCATGGCATGGAAAACATATCAACAATAAGTAGACCTGACATACTACTATCACTCCAAAGACTCAACCATAAGGAGGCATGGATTGCTTAATATGAGCTCCATAAAATGGAACTTAACGTTAACAGATTTCAGTTCTAATGCGATAGCAACTTGAGAGCAAGATATGCACATGATAATGAACTTATACGTAGAAAGCAGAGGCATGGCAACAAAGTAGACATCACATAGGGAAATTATCATGAAGACACCACATGTAAAAGACCTACGGATGAGATGCAATCATCCATGCAAGTTTGATTAAGATAACATATTTCAGATTACGACGATATGCAATTTTGCAACAGGGATATGAGCATGAAAATGAACCCTATTATGCATGCAAATGCCACCATGATGAATAGCACAATGAGTGGGGCAATTTTCATATATAACACTTCAACATCCAATGCATAGTTTTTGAGATACAAGCCAAACAAAATGCCAACATGATGAGTTGCACACAGTTTTGGGACTTAGTTGTTTTCTTACCCCTCTGTAAAAGTGGACAGGGTGGAGCGGGATGGAGCTATCCGGTTGCCCGGGGCATTTGGTTGGTGGAACGGCGGCAGCTAGGTGAAGTTGGTCGGGGCCATCCCGATCTGGGTCGATCGTGGCGGGCGAAGGTGGCAGTTGCTGGCACCAGGGACGCCCGAGAACATTGGGGGAGGCCAGATTCAGGGGGGAGGGTGCCATGGATCTGTCGGCAGCACAATCGAAGGTGACCGGTGGCGGGGCTTGGCAGGCGGCGGAGCATGGCGGTGGGCCGCGGCGCTGCGGTGCGGCAACGGGATGGGGACACGCGCGGGTGGGGCGCTGCGCTCTGGTGAGCTGCGGCGGAGGTAGGGCTCGACACAGCGGCGTGGCGACCGGTCGGCGAGGCCTTCCGACAACGAGGCATGGTGGGGGCTTGGTGCTCCGACAAGGGGCTACTAGCGATGAGGAGGAGGCGGCTCCCTGGCAGCACAGGGCTAGGGCGACGAGGAGGTGGCCTTGGCCCAAATCGGGCCCGGGGTAGGCCACGTTCAGGCCCCGCGGGCCGGCGCGGCGGGAGGCGGCTACGAGGTAGCCTGGGGGACACGTGGCAGCACGAGGGTGGTGGAGGGCGGCTGCGCGGTGGCTGGGTGGCAGCGGCGGGCCGTCTGGAGCTGCCAAGTGGCAGCGGTTGGTCAGGACGGTGTGGGAAAACGAGGCTGTGGAGGTCGCTGCGCGGTGGGAGGAGGCTAGGGTGTTTATATAGGGAAGTAGGGCGAGGTTAGGGGGATTTAGCCCATTTTCGGACTCTCTGATCGGGATTGGACGGCTCCGATCGCGAGGGTTAGGCTAGGATGGGCTAGTGGGCTGTGTAGAGGGGTGTGGGATAAGGAGAGAGGGAACGTGGCAGCCCGTGACAAGAGTTTGAAACACCGAAAACATCCGACGAATAACCGATGACCGCACTGGTATGGTTGACCGTTCGGGTATCAAACGACCTCCGATTGCGGCGAAATTTGGCAAGCAGTCTACCTATAATATAACAAGACTGCACGCCAAGTTTCGACCCAATCCAAGAATATTTTTCGCGTGCTTTAAAAACGGTTTTTTTAAACGATGTCGTGGGCGCGTGCGTATGTGGTTGGTCTCGAAACGGGCAACGACAAGAACAGAGAGAACCGACAACTATGAACGGATGCAAGCTTGAAAACTCATGTTGACAAAATGTCGATGCTATGCAGATGATACGAATGATGCGATGGTGAATGCAACAACCCAACGAAACACAAGTCAGTAATGGAATAAAAGGGGAATCTTCTAGAGCGTCGGTCCCGGGCTATTACAACTCTCCTCCACTACACGAGGATCTTGTCGCGAGATCTAGAATGAGAAGGGGAAGAGAAAGAGCAAGAGGTGAAACTTAGCTGCTTCTTTGACAAAAGGGTGAAACCAATGATCATTGAAGGTTTCAACGATATGAAGAATGACACGAGGAAGAAGCAGGAATTCAAAAGAAATTTTGGCAACACTTCGGTAGGAAAGAGAGGAAAACTTTGATAAGAAGGAAAAGAACTTGAACTGATGAGACAACACTCCGATTAACTGAATAAGCAAAGAAGGAACATGACCTTGATAAAACAAAATGATGTATCAAAGAGAGCAACAATACAATGCCTCCGTAACAAAAGAATAGAAGCTAGGTCATTTGAATGAAAAGAACGGAGAAGAAAATGACAATTTCTACCACTATTGAACTTGAAAAGCATAAGTTGAACAGAGCTGATGGATAATCAACAACGAAAAGAATAGCTTGTTATGGGCTTATGGGAAACATCTCAAAATTATGAGGTGACAACCTGCCACAACAAAAACAATAGATTGCTTGAGAGCAACAAGATATGCAAAACTTCTTACACCAAGGGAACAAAGACAAAACTTGGACCACTTATGACACCACGATCACAACAATCCTTAGGAAATGCTTTAGGTTAAATCCAACCCAAGATACCTCCGAGAGAGACAAGATGGGTTTACTTATCTTATTCTTGACAATTTTCCTTCGAGAGTCCTCACAAAAGACAATGGAGAAGGAATTGAACTTAGAAATCCAAGATAAAGAACACTTGAGCATCTCCAACAAGAATCTTGAAGAACAATTCGAGAAGAATTACATCCTTAACAAAACACCATGAAGAAGCATCTTGAAGAACTCCGAAACAAATGATGATCAAAGAATGAAGGTTGGGAAGAATAAGATGGAAGCCTTGGCATGATTTCGAAGAAGCTTCACGAAGAGATAATTGAGAAAGCTTGGAATTCCGGAAAAGAAAAGACAGGAAACTATAATCAAGAATTTGATATCCTGAATAACTTTGGAAGAAGGATTGAAATCACCTTGACCAACAAGAATAAGAATTATGTGATGCTTATCCTTCATCAAGTAGAATTGATGACAAGCAACGGATTTCGCACACCACTTATTCTTGTTGCAAAGACTTGAAGATAAATCGAGAGATAGATCTCAAACTTGAAGAAGTCTTGAACGAGAACACTGGTAAGAATTCATAAATGAATGAGGATACTACGATTGAACGAAGAGATCACGATCCACCTAATGGAAAACTTCAGAAGGCACCGGAATAATTGAGATACGAACGAAGGGACAACAATTGAGAGGAATTTGAGAATGAAGAAATCTTCTGAAATGATGGCCTTCGGAGGATCGAGAAATGAATACCATTCTGAAATGCTTTGGATAGATATGGGAGGAATTTCTCATGATCAAAAACAATTTGAGATGATAGCAATAAGCTCAAACCATGAATCTCTGGAAGAATGAACAATGATTAAAGAGAAACTCTCCTTCGGTCTTCAATGCTAAGAATGATGACGAGAAACAACACCATGAATTACTGAGATACTCTAGAAGAATGAATAAGGAAAGTTTGATCCAATGATGAAAAATATTTTGAAGCAATCTTGGAGAAGGAATATGACCGATGAAAATCATTCTTACATCATATTTAAATTGAACTTGAGGACATCTCCCGAAAGATTAGAAGATCCAGGTAAGATCCTGGGGGAAAACCCGTGGGTTATGGGCCCACTAAGAAGACACCACCGTTGAAATGATTGCTTAGAAAGAGAGATTGCACCGGTACAAGCTGAAACTTGATGATGTGAGAACCTCGAAATAGTTGAAAATATTTTTGAACGGAAACATGAATCTTCTGAGATATCTTCAGCACTCTGGATACAATAGATATATGAAAACCAAGAGAGGCTTGTTGAGAATTTGAGAAAGGATATGATGAACACCGAGAGCTTGAATTGAATCCATCAAAGAAGAATAACAACGAGAACTAAGAATATGAGGATAGATCTTGAAACTAAACTCCTGAGAATCTTCACAATAAATCATCAGAAACAATACGAAAGAAAAGATAGTGGAAGCATCACAAGTATAGAAAAGGCACTTGGATGTGAATTTAATCACTAAAGAAAAGGGCGGGAGGGAGGGGAAAACAAAGAAAACTTGGGACGGATGAAATGAACTCAGGAAAGAATCATGAGGATAGATCTTACAATTATTGAAAAGGATAGAATTATCTTGAAGAGAAGCAAACCGGATGAAAAGAATTGATAAGACAACTTGATTGAGCAAAAGAATTATCATTCTCATAGATATATGAGAACACTTAGGAAAGATATGAAATCACCACTTGACATCGAAGCAACTCAAATTACCATATACAAAACAAAACAAAGGATGGGGCTTACGAAACAAGCGAGAACAAATTCATAACAGAGATTCCGCTCGATATTTTCGTGGTAAGGTTCGCATGGGCTCGATCAAACATTGGATTGTCATATTGGAATGACGCTCGAATATGCTCCCTAGGCATAGCAAACTACAAGGCTTGACGAAGCATATCTGATGACATATATCGAGACTGTCCTCTATAAGAAAGACCGTGAACAAACGAATCCACTAGATGTCGAACCCCAACCTCACATCATGATCTGTTGGAAGATAGCCTAGGTAACTACTTGAATTCCCACCTAAGAACTCCCTAAATCTTACGGTTATGCAATCGGATCCACAGATACAAGGAGAAAAATCCATCACTCAACTCCGAACAGTAATACTACGCTCCAATGTAACAAATCCGTCAACACATAACTAGAGGCTTCGGAACTCCATCTATCTCGGACCCTCGAAAACACAACGATACTAAGAACGACAGTACATCGGAACTCTCTCCACCAGTACAGGGGATGCCGGACTCCTCTCGCCACTACTAGTATTGAAGCAATTTCGAACATCCTCCGTCCTCAGATAATAACAAAGTGAACGATAATGATGTGCCAAGAATCCCTTGGAGCTCCTCGGTAACAGGAGGCACCTAGTACAGATCCGCATGATCCTAATTTTTTTTGAGCAAGAAGAGGAGTAGAATTAAAATTCCTAAGTCATAATTCCTCACCAGAGCATAG
This sequence comes from Hordeum marinum, assembly GCA_022496015.1. Taxonomy (NCBI): domain Eukaryota; kingdom Viridiplantae; phylum Streptophyta; class Magnoliopsida; order Poales; family Poaceae; genus Hordeum; species Hordeum marinum. The sequence goes on along the minus strand of CM039672.1, from coordinate 342,308,586 downwards.
AAGAGGAGTAAAAAGAATCCTACTCTCCAATATAACTAGACTCAAAATAGTTTTTCACTAGTCTCGACTCGGCCAAGTTCAATCAATTAAGGGGGCTCCTAGGTCGGTATAGGCTCTAATACCAACTTGTCATGCCCAAGAATCCTTATTTTGGCACGAAGGCCTTGACAGGGATAGAAGCACATCTCGTCGTGTTGCAAGAATGGATATCATTACAAGTAAATTTACAGAAGAGATGAGTATATGGAATTGTCTTACACTCGCCACAAGCTACATCAATATCACATCAATACAACAACATAGTCAAACATCATACAGAAGAGCAGGGTCCGGCTACAGATGGAATCAAACGATAAAATGACATCCATCCTTGCTATCCTAGGCTGCCGCCTGGAACCCATCCTAGATCGTTGAAGAAGAAGAAGAACTCCAAATCAAAACATGCATCGCTCTCACGTCAAAGCATCGCATTACCTGTACCTGCAATTTTTGTTTTAGTAATCTGTGAGCCACAGGGACTCAGCAATCTCATTTCCAAGGGTATCAAGACTATCAAAGCTTAAGGGGTGAGGTATGGTTAAGTGGTGAGGCTAAAACAAGCGACTAAGCATTTATTTGAGTGGCTAACCTACGAAAACAGAAAGTAAAATATGATGGTATACGCATAACGAATGTCAACTATTAATGATCACTAACTGATCCTGAACACCTACTTACGTCAAACATAACCCCACCGTGTTCCCTCTCGGATAAGGACTTACGAGAAGATACAGTCACGGTTACGCACACAGTTGGTGTATTTTATTTGAGTTTACTTCAAGTTTGCTATGTCTGGGTGTTAAACAATCTTTCCAAGTTGCCACATAACTGCGGGAACGGCTTTTCAAAAGATTTAACCCTGTAGGGGTGCTCCAACTAATCCATCACAAATTAACCACACGCCGCGAGAATAACCTCGACCATGGATCTCGTGATCTTCATAGGCAATTCCACAGGAAGACCACACCCCGAGATAGCCTAAAGTAAAACTGAATTCCTCGTGCAAGACATTCGAGAAAGGTAAAACAAATCGAGCAGGGCCACCCGGTGTGTCGACGATCCCGATAGGAGCCACGTATCTCGTTCTCAGGACACGACATATGAGCGATGGTTACCACGCCAATCACCGAGTTTCCCCGGGTAGCGTTAATAAGCTGCTCTGGGTTGGACCAACACTCATGAGGAGCACTGACCTGGGTTGTTTATTAAAGATCCTCAGGTTAATTACTCTCTATGCAGGTTTATTAGTTATTAGGCAAATGTAGTACCAATGTTGAGCCTTGCCAGACAAGTTTTATCCTAAAACGAAAATCAAGGGGGTCCCCATAACAACCCCGAGCATGTTAGGAGCGCTCAATTATGGAACATAACACTGGTTCATAGGTAACTAGGGCGTCAAGAGTGTAACAAAACACCGGGAAAAAGGCCAAGCCTTCCACCTTTTACCAAGTGTATAAGTGCATTAAATTAAATAGCAATAATATGGTGTTAACAAAATAATGTCCATGTTGTCACATGGAAGAAATTGCACCAGTAGCTACAAACGCTATAAGAAGGGCTGGGCAAGCGGTAACATAGCCAAACAATGGTTTGCTGGGAGGTGGAGGGTTAGAGGCTTATTATGGCAATGTTGGGAGGCTTGACAAACAAGTGGTAGGTAGCGAGACATAATGATAAAAGTGGACAAACTAGCATAACAATGATAGTAGTGGTATCCAGGGAAATGTGTCATCTTGCCTGAGATCCTGCTTGGAAGAAGAACGAATCCATGAAGAAGACGAGCCAACGTAGTCAAATGAATCCTCACATTTCGAACGCTTTCGGAACTCTATCGAGAAGGAATAATCCGGACAAACAATCAACACACGATACACCACAACATATGCATGACATGATGCACAGACCAATATGATGCATGCCCATTTAATTATGCAAGGCATGGCAAATCACATCAAACAACTACTACACATTAAAGTGAAGCTCAATATGCAACGAGTTGGATATTGAAGAAACACCATGATTGATTATTTAGTTCACTCTTGTTTAGGTACTCATATTAAATGTTGTTAAACATGTCAAGAGGTGAAGCATGAACAATTATATCATCTAGGCATTTTAAATGGGGCCGGAAGCAACATATATCATATCCGAAATGTCCCCATATGCAAATTATGAATTTGGTCCAGTTCTATCCTAACACAATTTTATATTTATTAAATATGGAAATAAAGTGTGTCATGAGATTCTACACGTCATTCTAGTCTATTTACATATATTGAGCATCTCAAACGAAGACGCACACAAAATGAACATGACATGAATGCAAAATGCATGAAAAATGACAACCACAACACTTCAAAACATGGATGCAACATGATATTATGATACTACATAAAATTCTAAACAAGTTTCATATATGGCATGCCCAAAACGGACCTATGGTTCGACCACAACAACCAACACAAGTTTATATGAAATCTGCCCAAAACAGCAAGATGGCATATTGCAACCCATAATTCGACAAGCTACAGCCATCTACAATACATAACAAGGACATGTTGGTGGAGCCTACATAATGCTCGACAATTCATCTATTATCAGCAAGTTGTTTAGTGTTAGTGCATCTAATGCCCCTTAGTGATTTTGGTGTATTGAAGACTTACAGGTTAAAGGTACTAATGCGTTTGTGAGTGTACACATGCTCTATAAGTCGATGAGGAGTTTCATATATTCAGAGATTACCAACCCCTAAAAATGTATGTCTTCAAGTGAAGACTTTGCTGAAGACTTTCTGAAGACTTTGGTGAAGACTTTGTGAAGACTTTGAAGATGAAGAAGTTGGTGTGACCTTGAAGATATGAACGAGGAATATGAAGCGTGAAGACTTTTGTTTTCATAGTTTAGTTTCCTTTATTTGAGTCATAGGAAACACCGTACTGTTAAAGGGGGCCGAGGTAATACTAAGGAAAATTTCCAACTAATGCTCAACTCCAAAATCCTCAAACCATACAATCCTTCGAGTGAAGCCTTTGGAAATCTCTTACGGTTCAGACAAGTTCTTCAGTGACAGAGACGAAGTTGTTCTGGTCTCTAAGGAAATGGATCTGACTGAGGAGTTAGGATTTCGCTAGTGCGAATTGCCTACAAGTGTGGAACATGATAAGCTGAGGACTTTCATAGTTCGAAATTCCGACCGTTGCTGTGCTTAGCGCCAGCTGTCCCCAATCATTCTTATTCACATAACGGTTATATCATTGGGGGCATTTATGTCTTATCATGTCAGGTTGCATCCTGGCTATAAATAGCCACCCCCCACAACCACTAGTTGGTTGGCTGCTCCGAGAGAGAGAACTGACACTTGTCATTTGAGAGCAACCCATCCTCCGAGGACTTTTGAGAGAAAATCATCAGTGAGTAAAAACCTACAATCAAACCACAAAACCCAAAGTGATTGAGTATCACTGAAGAAATTCCTGTGTGGAACCGACGCTTGTTACCTTTGAGGACTATGCATTCTCTAGACGGTTAGGCGTCATGGTCTAGTGCTCCTACAGTCAATTAGGGACCACGAAGTGACCTTGGTCAAGAGCATCCAGTAGTAAATTGTGGATCGTCGGGTGACAGTTTGTGAGGGTTTTGGAAGTCTACCCTGAAGACTTACCACGAGTGTCGGGCGAGGAGTGTGTGACCTTAACTCAAGGAGAATACAGTAAGGACTGTGTGTCCTGGGACTGTGTGTCCTCTGGTTTAAATACCAAGCCGCTCCAAACCAGACGTACAACTGTCACAGCAGCTGGAACTGGGTCATCAAACCATTGTCTACATCGAGAGCTATCTGGTTCTATTTCCTCAACCCATCTATTCCTCATATACCTGTTGATGAAATTGATTGTTACTGTTTGAAGAATTTGTGTGAAGACTTTCACAAATTCCTCACCTAAATTCTTCAAGTTACCTTGTTCACTTATCATGTATCACGGTACTCTCTATTTGTGCATGTTTCATTTCATCATGAAGACTATACTGTTACTATGTTCCTCATGCACTTGAGTACTTATTTCGCTGCTAGTTATTCATCACATTTCAAATTCCTCAAAGTTGAAATTCCTCAAGTGATGAATTTGTAAAAATCACCTATTGACCCCCCCTCTAGTCGATATAACGCACTTTCAATTGGTATCAGAGCAGGTACTCGCTTGCTCTGTGTGATTTTGGTTTAACCACCTGGAGTCTAGTTATGTCGACTGCAGGTATGATCAAGGTTTCCGCGGGGTGTCCTACCTTCGATGTGACAGACTACCCCTACTGGAAGAACAAGATGCGTATGCACCTTGAAGCTATTGACAACGATCTCTAGTATGTTGTGGAAAATGGTGTGCCCTCTGTCACTCCCACTGTTACTACTGCTGATGTGAAGAGATTCAAGCAACTTGATTCTCAAGCGAAGAATATCATCTGTGGCCATCTGAGCAAAGGTCAGTATGGCAGAGTGAGTGCTTTGGAATCTGCTAAGCTTATCTGGGATAGGCTGTCCAAAGTCAATGAAGGTGTTTCCACTCAACGTGACTCTCGTGTTGATGTTCTTTGCAATCTCTTCAACCGCTTCAAGAGACTTGACAATGAAAATGTTCAGCAAACATTTGATCGCCTCACTGATATATCCAATGAACTTCAAGCTGGGTGCCACTGATATCACTGACCATGAAGTGGTGAAGAAACTGCTACGATCTCTCGATTCCTCATTTGATACTCTGGTTTTGACGATTCAAGAACGTAGAGATTATAAAGCGCTTGATCCTGCTGATATTCTTGAGGGACTCAATACTCATGAATTCCAACAAGCTGAAAAGAGAGACCTCTACGGGCCAAGCTATGGAAGATCTCGTGCTCTGAAGGCAAAAGCAATTTCCTCATCTGAAGAAGATTCGGACAGTAGCCTTGGTGATCCTGAAGAACTAAGTCAGGAACTAGCAATGCTTGTGAGGAAATTCCAGAAGTTCTCAAGAAGTGGTGGATTTAGAAAGTCTTCAAAAAGTGGCTTGAGGAAATCAGATTCCTAAGAAGATTACAAGAAAAGAACCTGTCATCGTTGCAAGAAGCCTGGTCACTTTATCTCTGACTATCCTCTCTGGGAAAAAGACTCACAGAAGAAGAATAAATACAAGGATGATAGTTCTGATGACTCGAAGAAAAAGAAGAAATCTTCAAAGTCCTCATCTGCAAAGTCCTCATCTTCAAAGTCCTGAAAGCACAAGAAGAATGGTTCCAGAAAGGCTCGAGCATTCATCGGCAAGGAAATGGATTATGAGGAAGAATCTAAAGAATATGAAGAAGAGGAAGAATCTGAGGAGGAATCAGAATCTGGTGTCGCTAGCCTTGCTCTCGCTGCTGCTTTCGTCAGCAAGTCCATCTTTAACGATGAAGAATTTGACTACTCCAACGACTCTGACGTCAACAATGATGATCATGCTCCCACTTATTGCTTCATGGCAAAAGGCTCAAAGGTACACAAACATCATTCCTCATCTAAATCAAGTGAAGGTGAATCTGATGAATATGTGAAACCTAGCTATGCTAAACTTGTTAAAATTGCCACTAAGCAACAAGGTGCACTTGAAAAGCTTCATAAAATGCTACACAAAAGCGATGATCTGTTAAACCATGAAGTGGATCAGACTCAAACTCCGTCTGTTGATCTGAAAGGCTTCAGACAAAGTATGATAACCTTTAGAGTCATCGTAACGTCCTCTTAGCTAATCATGAGAAGCTTTCTTATGAATTTCATCAAGGAAAGCAAGATCTTGAGAAACTGAGGGTGTCACATGAGGATCTCCAAAGGGAAAATGATTCCTTACTGGCTCAACAGATCAGTACCGCTCAGGAAGATTTCATTCCACCTTGTTTCAAATGCATCAAACGTGAAACTGCTAATTCTTCACCTGAATGTTCAAATGCTTCTATTGCTGAAATTACTTCAACTATTCCCGTGGACTTAAATTCCTCATCTGAGGATACCACTAGTATCACTGATGACAATGCAGGGTTGAAGGAATTGCATATGACAGGCATGTACAAAAGTCTCAAAGGGCATCAAACCCTTTGCGATGTTCTCAAAAAGCAGATTCTGAACAGGAACCCTAGGAAAGAGGGTATTGCCTTTGTGAGGAAACTCAATGTTGATGGATCCTACTAGACATCTGAGCAGTACCCCAAAACCTCATGGGTTGCTGCAAAAGGATCTCCTGTAGATCCATCCACTTTATCTGGCTTCACTTGTGAAACTTCATATTCCTCTGATGAATCACCTGACTCGAACTACAGATTCTTCAAAAATCAGAAAAGTGAAGTATTTGCTAGATATGTTGGAACTAACTGCAGGAACGGTTCTCCTATGAAGAAAATTTGGGTTCCCAAGAGCTACCTACAAAATCTTCAAGTAAATGTCCTCATGACACCACTCATGAAGAATAGGAACCCCAGATCAAATTCCTCATATGGACCAAAGTCCTCACTTGGTCCAAATTCCTCAAATGGTCAAAATCATCATTCTCGTGCTAATGCCTCTATTTCGCAGGGAAAACCTAAGAGTTATGAATATGTGCATTATTCTTCAAACCATTATGTTCATAAGTCCTCAAAGAAGTTCTCTGCTTATTCATTTGAATACTCTAACCCTCGCCCTGTGAAACGAAATTCACTTGCTTCTATGCCTCCCTTCTCATATGGTACTCGCAGAATGATGAATTCTTTGCCACCCCTCCAGATGTGGGTGGTGAAGAAATCAAACTGACATCTTATGCAGGGTCAGGTCTCCAGATGAATTTGAACATCTGATGAATTTGCTAGAGACCTGAGGAAATGCTTGAAAGGACGCAAGCTAACCATGATGAAATGAATTCTTCATTTCTCACGTCCTCACTTTACTTGCTTACTATCTTATTTGATGAAATTATGTCTGATGAAATTGATATCATATTGTTCACTCTGAAGCATATGAGTTTGTAAGTTGTACTAATTCATCTGCAGGATGATACTCTAAAAGCTACTGAGTGGGTTCTCGATAGCGGATGCACAAACCACATGACGGGTGACAAGAATCTACTGATGAATTTGCCACTCACTCCATCTCCTCTGAAGAATATCACCTATGCAGACAAAGGAAAAAGCAAGGTATTGGGACTTGGTAAGGTTGCTATCTCAAAGGACCGAACCATGGATAAGGTGATGCTGGTTGAATCCCTCGGGTTCAACCTTATGTGTGTCTCAATGCTTTGTGATCTTGATATGGTTATCGTATTTGGAAAATATCATTGTGTTGTCATCATGGAATCTGAAAATTCCAAAGTCTTCGAAGGCTTTAGGAGAGGAGACTTGTAAATTGTTGATATCTCTACAGGTCCTCAGCCTGCCACATGCTTACTTGCTAAGTCCTCAAAAGGCTGCTTGTGGCATCGACGACTTGGACATGCGGGCATGAGGAACGTGCGCACGCTCGTGAAGAAAAACCCTGTCATTGGCATCGAGGGTGTCAAATTCCTCAAGGACCACCTCTGCAGTGCATGTGAATCTGGGAAGATGACCAGATCCAAGCATCCCTCAAAGAGAATCATGACCACGACTCGACCCTTTGAATTGCTTCACATGGATCTATTTGGCCCCACTCATTACTCCATACTAACAAATGCATCAAGTTTGTATGGCTTTGTCATTGTTGATGATTACTCTCGTTACACATGGGTGCATATTATTCTGTACAAAAATGAAGTGCAGAACATCTTCAGACGATTTGCTTCAAGGGCCTCCACCAACTTTGGCGTTAAGATCAAGCATATCAGGAGTGATAATGGGACTGAATTCAAGAACACTAATCTTGATGAATATCTTGATGAACTTGGTATTACTAATGAGCTATCTGCCCCTTATACTCCTCAGCAGAATGGCATCATGGAGCGCAAAAACAGGACACTTGTTGAGATGGCTCGCACCATGCTTGACGAATACAAAACCCCTCGTCGCTTCTGGCCTGAAGCAATTGATACTGCATGCCACATCATCAACAGGGTATATCTTCACAAATTCTTCAAGAAGACTTAATATGAGCTCATGACAGGCAAGAAACCCAATGTAAGTTATCTCAAAGTCTTCGGTGCAAAATGCTGGATCAGAGATCCTCACCACAGTTCTAAGTTTGCACCGAAAGCACATGAAGGTTTTATGCTTGGTTATGGAAAGGACTCGCACACCTACAAAGTCTTAAACACCTACCATCACAAGGTGGTTGAAACTGTAGACGTGCGGTTTGATGAAACTAATGGCTCACAAAGAGAGCTCCTGCCTTCTATGTTAGATGAACAGTCTCCTGAAGAATCCATCAAGCTGAAGGCAACTGAAGATGTTATACCCACTGAGGAAATCATTACAACAAATGAAGATTCTCATGCTGATATACCTGAAGAAAATGGTGCTGATGAAAATCCTCAGCCTCGTCAACCTGCTCATCCAAGAGTAGCAAATGAAGTGCAGATTGACAAAATCATCGATGACATCAATGCACCAGGTCCTCTCACACGCTCAAAAGCTTCACATTCAACTTTGCCTTTGTCTCTATCATACAACCCACCAAAGTTGATGAAGCATTCAAGGAGCCTGAGTGGATTCAAGCTATGCAAGAGGAATTACATTAGTTCAAGCTCAACAATGTGTGGGAACTTGTCAAGCGATCAGATCCTCGCAAACATAACATCATAGGTACCAAGTGGATCTATCACAACAAGATGAAAATGGCCTCGTGGTGAGGAATAAGGCTCGCCTTGTAGCCCAAGGCTATACACAGGTTGAAGGAATTGACGTTGATGAAACGTTTGCACCTGTTGCTAGACATGAGGCTATTCGCATATTACTTGCTTACGCTAACCATCATAATATCATCTTATATCAAATGGATGTGAAAAGTGCATTCCTCAATGGTAAGCTTGAGGAAGAAGTATATGTTGCTCAACCCCTAGGTTTTGAAGACCCTAAGCATATTGACAAAGTCTTCAGACTAAACAAGGCCCTCTATGGACTCAAGCAGGCCGCTCATGTGTGGTACGACACTCTGAAGGAATTCCTCATGAAGAAAGGCTTCAAACCCGGTTCACTCGACCCAAATCTTTTCACAAAATCCTATGACAATGAACTGTTCATATGCCAAATATATGTTGATGATATTATCTTTGGCTGTACTGACAAACATTACAGTGATGAATTTGCCTATATGATGAGTGAAGAATATCAAATGTCTATGATGGGAGAGTTGAAATTCTTCCTAGGTCTTCAAATTCGTCAGCAAGACAATGGCATCTTCATCTCACAAGAGAAATACTTGAAAGATGTTCTGAGGAAATTCGACATGCAAGATTGCAAAGGCGTCAAAACTCCAATGCCTTCAAAAGGACACCTCTACACTGATGAAAATGGTAAATATTTCGATCAGAAGGTATACCGCTCGATGATTGGCTCCTTATTGTACCTATGTGCATCTAGGCCTGATATAATGCTAAGTGTTTGCATGTGTGCTCGATTCCAAGCAACACCGATGGAATCACACCATAAGGTTGTGAAACATATTCTTCGATACTTAGCTCACACACCAACACTTGGATTGTGGTATCCCAAGGGCTCAAATCTTCACCTCGTCAGATACTCTGATGCTGACTATGCTGGAGATCGTGTGGATCGCAAGTCAACCTCAGGCACATGTCATTTCCTTAGATGATCCTTAGTTTGTTGGTCCTCGAAGAAGCAGAACTGCGTTTCACTCTCTGCTGTAGAAGCTGAGTACATTGCTGCTGGCTCGTGTTGTGCTTAGTTACTATGGATGAAGCAAACCCTCAAGGACTACGACATCAAGTTGAAGAATGTGCCTCTTTACTGCGACAACGAGAGTGCCATCAAGATTGGTTATAACCCAGTTCAGCATTCCAAGACCAAGCACATCCAAATTCGTCATCACTTTCTTTGAGATCATGTACTCAAGGGCGACATCTTCATCAACCACATCCCCACTAAAGAACAGCTGGCCGATATCTTCACTAAGCCCTTGTATGAAAAGAGATATTGCAAGTTGCGGTGTGAGCTAAATATCTTAGAATCTTCGAATGTTCTTTGATGAAGAACACACATCCTAACACTCATGCAAAATTGATGACTTAGATGTGCAACACACGAAGTAACTTTTTTCTTCAATCAATGAAGAATAACTATCTAAGTGTGAAGAAATTAACGAAGAATTTGATTCTCAGAACCCTACGACAATTGTATGCGGTGTCTGAAATCATCATTCTTATTTGGTGGGTTACGCCACCAACCAAAAGTTGAAATTCTTCAAAATTGAGCATTTCATTGTTTTTACAAATTCTTCAAACTATCAAATTTCTCATATTTGCAAATTCCTCAAGTTTTTCAAATTCCTCAACTTTTCAAATTCTTCAAACTTTGAAACTCATGTTCTTCATTGACTATACATATATATTTATATTTGAGTTTTCATGTCCTGAACATCATTTACTTATTGATAATTCTTCAAGTTGATTTTCATCTAAGTGAATGTAATCGGACATCTTTTCCCTTCTATGCTAAACTCAACCAAGTCTATTCACAAATTCTTCATATGCGTTCTACTTTGAAACTCGTTCAAAGTCTTCACGGTGTCCTTGACAGATGAAGAATTTGCGAACGAAAACTTTGAAATCTTCACTACCAAAATTTTCGGCGGTTCCCGCTCAAACCGTTCCTATTCCCGCGCCTGGATAACCCACGACCCCCCACTATCGCCACCGCTAAGTAGGTGGGTGACACCTGTCGCATGGAGAGCAAGGGTTAGGGGCAATCCTGTCCAAAATTCTCGGGCGGATCGGTTTTCACTTCCTCTATAAATGCCCCCTTCCCATCAACTGTGCTCGGTTACTCCGCATCTCATCCCTCTCCCGAGCTCCAACCTAGCGCCGCCACAAAAGTCATCGTCGCCGGTGAGGAAGAGCTTCACTACCTCAACCTTGTCGTCGTCGTACTCGCACTAGCCGCGGAAATCCTCATCCTGCCGCCGCTGTAGCTATCTCCCTCTTGCAAGCTAGGGCGTGGGAGATCTGAACGCACGAACTTCCCAATCTCATCTCTGATTTCGTCGTGTTCTTCACCAGGGTAAATAAAATTTACGTTTACTGCCCTTGTTTGATCCTCAAATGCTCTTCATATTCTCAAAAGGTGTTTGTTCTTCATGAACCTTATTTTAAAGCACCTTACATCTCCTCATACTTGATGATTTTCTCTAAGTAATGATTTTCTTCAAGATTCCTCAATTGTGCAAATCCTCAAAATTTGTACAACTCAGGAACCTGAGACAAAGAACACTTAGTAAAATTCCTCAAGACATCCATGGTGAAATTCCTCACACCTAATTTTTCTTCAAAATTTCTGAGAACGCATATGACCTCTTCAAATTCCTCGCACCTATACTCTGTTTACAGGTACAACATGTCTGCTGATGAATCACTAGGTTCTCATACACTTAACTCATTTGCAGCGCTTCTTGAAGAAAAAAATTGTGTACCTCTTCAGAATCTTCAAGAGTTCCTATTCCTCAAGTGAAGAAAATGGCTGACGGAAAGAAACCTCAGAAAGGAGGAAAGAAGCCAGATGTGTACACTGCCTTTGAGATTCTAGATGATGTGTATGATGAATATTGCACACCAGATGAAGAAACACATGGAAAAGAGACGACCAAGCAGAGAAAGATCCGTCTACAAAAGATTGAGAGGAGATGGGCAAGAGAGTGGAAAGAATATCGTTATGTAACCCCAAAGTACATGATGAAATTTGTAGTGAAACCACCTTGCAGCAGGCCTCCTCTACCTCATAACCAAATCGCTGATCCCACAAGCCTAAAGACTGGTGAGGACTTTCCTCATCTATGGGAGAAGAAGCAAACCAAGCTGGCTAGGAAAGCCAAAGAAGCAGTGAAGAAATTCAATGAAGATTCTGCTGCTGCTAAGAAAATCATGAAGAAATCTGCTTTGAAGATAGGTTCTTCAACATCAAGACCTTCACAGCAGATTCCTCAAGGTCAAAGGCCTCAGCCTTCAAAGTCCCCAGCACCTGGAACTGTCGCTGCTCAGTTTTCTGCAGCAGTTACAAAATCCTCAACACCAGTGCATCTGGCTACATGCAAGAGGACTGAGGGTTTCACCACAGTCCCAAAGATCACTGCTAGCTCCTCCAACACAGCAAAGTCTTCAACCAGCCCCTCTGCGCTGAAGCTGAAGAAAACTGCTGGACGAGGTCAAAGACCAAGACCTCACACAAGCAAGGCTGTGATGACCACACCCTCACGATCTGAGGATAATGATAGTGATGATGATGAAGCTGATGATGAGGAATTGATAGAAATCATCAGACAAACTCAGCATAGGGCTGCTAGAGCAAAGGGTAGCTCTGTTCCTCTCATGCTGGATCCCAAGATGATCCTCAACTTCATCGATATATGGTATGAAGACCCAAGCACCCCACTTTCTTCACTAAATCTGCCTCCTGAAGTGGATCATGTCCTCACCCACTTCATCTCTAAAGAACAATGGAAGAGAGAGCAAGCTCTGAGTGCTAATAGAAACAGGACTCGCAAAGAAAAGTTTCTGTGCGAAAATGTGATGAATTTGACCCCCAATCAACTCGTCACAGTTCAGTCCAAAATTCACACACTCTCTTTGGATCAACAGAGATATGATGCTGAATGGATGGGCACCAAGGTCAGACTAGTCAGGGCTGCTCAAGCAGCTGTAAAAGATCACAACACCAGGGTTGCAGCTCGATCGCAACCACAAAAGCCTCAGTTTGAAGAAATTGCTTAGACTGCAGATGAAACGCCTCAGGCAGCTGATGAAAATGCTCAACCTGATAAAACTGCTGAAGGAAATGCTTCTGCACCAGAAGCAACTGCCAGTGCTGCTGAGGAAACTCAGACCACTGATGAACATGCCAGGGCAACTTCCAATGTTATGCCTGAAGAAACTGCTATGCCAACATGTACTTCTGTTGTACCTGAAGAATCTGATAGGCCAGCTGAATAATCTGCTGTGCCTGAAGAAACTGAACCACCCAGGGCGGCTACATCAGTCGTTCCTAAAGAAACCACAACTGCTGAGGAAAATCCACTCAAGAGAAAAGCGTCAACTTCTAATGCCCCTGTGTTGAAAAAGTTGAGAACGTCATCAAGCTCCTCAGCAACTCCAATTGATGCAACTCCAATTTTCTCAGCACCAGCCTATGCTATTGTGCCATTTGGGAAGGAGTATGTCATCCCTGATGAAGAAGAAAATCATTCGGCTGCTTCCACAGAGCCTCTTGATGAGGAAATTGTCATTGATGACACTGCATCGACCCTCAAGGTATCATCGCTCCAGCTTCTGGTAACTGCTGAGGAAGCTGACATAGAAGAAATTGATGAAGATGTTGACATTGGTGACACTACTCCAGTCGTCAATGATGAATATTGGGAATCTGCACATCCCAATTCACCAATGGCAACTCCTCTGATGTTGATTCCTCAGTCACCTGCACAGACTCAAGAAATCCCAGAAGACTCTGAACATCTGTACCTTCCAGACAGTAAAGAAATTCCAACTGCAACAGCTGAGGAAAATGATGCTCCGGCCACTACAGAGGAACCAGTTCTTCAAATCACTCAATCTGCTGTTCCGCCATTGCCAACGGAGATCAAGGGGCGCACACGAACAAATCTTCAACCCAAGCCAAGACTGCCCTTCAAAGGCATTGTTCGTCCCAAATTCCTCAAGAACAATTTCTTCGATGAACACTCATTCTTCTCTAGACCAAACCTCTATGACTCTACAAGGGCTGGTCACAACAGATTCTAGACTGCCTCTCAACTCAACTACTATGCGTCAGTCCTATATGAGAAGAAGAAAGTCTTCGAGCAGCATCAGATTCCTCATGTTGATATGGAAAGTCTTCCATCATTCACTCCAGTGCTCCAAGTTCTCTATGAAGCAGACCTTCTTCCATTCTGTGTCGACATCTGCGACTGGAATGAAGAAATCATCATTCAGTTATATGCCACGCTGCATATTAGCGGAAATTCCTCAGATATCAACTCATGGATATTGGACTGGATGACTGGCACGACCCACTTCACTGCTCAAGCCTCTGAATTGCTTCAGTGTGTCCCTGTTCCAATTCCCTCAGATGAAGCCTGCAAACTGTTTAATGAGCCTGCACTTCCAAATAAGCTGATGCAAGTGTTGATGAAGCCTTTGCTTCCTGGAACGCCTCAACCAAACACCTTCCTTGTGAAGGATCTGCTATATGTGCCCAGGACTGTTTACTGTATCCTCACACATACATTATGTCCTCAGAAAGGTCACGATTCTGAAGAAGAAGAAGTAGAAGGAGTCATGAAGAATATGCTCTTCAACATCATTCATGGGATTCCCATCGACTTGCATGATTTCTTCATGAGATCATTTTCCAGTGCTGCCTTAGCTCCATTCGAACAAAAGCCCTATGTGCCATGGATCATGAAATTCATCAGGGCAAAGTCCTCAGTTCCCTTCAAGGCTGATTTTCAGAATCACTTTAGCTTTCTGCCTCCAATGGAAGTCATCAAGAGCTCAACTGCCTCAGTTGAAGGAAAAGGAAAATCTGTCATTGATGAAGGCACTCGTCCTTTGGATGGACAGTTCCGCAAAGCCGCTTCATTCTCCACCAACGGTGACACAGCCACTCAAGACTCCGGTGCAAAAGCCTCAGCTCAATAACCTCAAGATTCTGCCCCTCGTGTGATGACTGATCGCGAGCTTCTAATAAGTCTTCATCAGAAGGTCGATCGCAATCACAAGTGGGTAAATCGTCAACTTGATTACATTGTGCAGAATATGACTGTGACGTAGAACACTGTCAAGAGGAACCACTATTATACACATGAAAACCTCAAACGCTCTTGGGCTATACTATCTCACATCATGTCTTCTGATGAACTGGATGAGCTGGATCTTGAGGAACATCCCGACTGGGCTCGGTGACCTTAGAAGAAATTCAAGAAAGTTCAAGTTCCTCTGATGGTAGATAGTTCATATTCTTCATCTCGCGAGCGTGATGACGACGAAGATATTAACGACACTACTGCAGGCCCTGCATCGACAAACGACCCCGACAACGCTGGCGCTCCTTCCTCACCAACACGATGAAATTCTTCAAAGGGCGTTAGTCATCACTTTTTCTTCCGTTTTGGTCTTCGATGACAAAGGGGGAGAAAATTTGAGTTAGTCTTCAAGCGGGTCTCTATAAATGGGCTAATTTTGTTTAAGTTACAACTCTCGCTCTTCCGAAACTTTTGTTGATTGAGTTGTAAACTTAAGTCTGATGGTGGTCTGACACTTCTGAACTATTTCCTCGCATGTTTATTTCCTCAAATACCTTAATGCATGCATGCTGAATTTCGTCAGACACCATTTTCATCACGCATTTCAAATTCTTCATATCATATATTCAAATGCGTGTATGAATTACAAGATATAGGGGGAGTTCTCCATGTTTGAACCTGCCATGTGCATTTGCAGTCCAAAGCAAATTCCTCAAATATGCACATCTTCAGGGGGAGTTCTTCTATATCTTGCAATCAAATTCCTCAAAATCTGTACTTTCACTTCATATGTTTATCCCCATTGAAAACTTAACCTATTTGTCATCAATCACCAAAAAGGGGGAGATTGTTAGTGCATCTAGTGCCCCTTAGTGATTTTGGTGTATTGAAGACTTACAGGTTAAAGGTACTAATGCGTTTGTGAGTGTACACAGGCTCTATAAGTCGCTGAGGAGTTTGATATATTCAGAGATTATCGACCCCTAAAAATGTATGTCTTCAAGTGAAGACTTTGTTAAAGACTTTCTGAAGACTTTGGTGAAGACATTGCGAAGACTTTGAAAATGAAAAAGTTGGTGTGACCTTGAAGATATGAACGTGGAATATGAAGCGTCAAGACTTTTGTTTTCATAGTTTCGTTTCCTTTATTTGAGTCATAGGAAACACCGTACTGTTAAAGGGGGCCGAGGGGTAATACTAATGAAAATTTCCATCTGATGCTCAACTCCAGAATCCTCAACCCATACAATCCTTGGAGTGAAGCCTTTGGAAATCTCTTACGGTTCAGACAAGTTCTTCAGTGACAGAGACAAAGTTCTTCTGGTCTCTGAGGAAATTGATCTGACTGAGGAGCTGGGATTTCGCTAGTGCGAATTTCCTACAAGTGAGGAACATGATAAGTTGAGGACTTTCATAGTTCGAAATTCCGACCATTGTTGTGCTTAGCGCCAGCTGTCCCCAATCATTCTTATCCACATAACAGTCATATCATTGGGGGCATTTATGTCTTATCATGTCAGGTTGCATCCTGGCTATAAATAGCACCCCCCACTACCACTAGCTGGTTGGCTGCTCCGAGAGAGAGAACTAACACTTGTCATTTGAGAGCAACCCATCCTTCGAGGAATTTTGGGAGAAAATCATTAGTGAGGAAAAACCTACAATCAAACCACAAAACCCAAAGTGATTGAGCATCACTCAAGAAATTCCTGTGTAGAACCGACGTTGTTACCTTTGAGGACTATGCATCCTCCAGACGGTTAGGCGTCATGGTCTAGTGCTCGTGCAGTCAATTGGGGACCATGAAGTGACCTTGGTCTAGAGCATCCAACAGTAAATTGTGGATCGCCGGGTGACCAGTTTGTGAGGGTTTTGGAAGTCTACCCTGAAGACTTACCCTGAGTGTTGGGCGAGGACTGTGTGACCTTAGCTCAAGGAGAATACGGTAAGGATTGCGTGTCCTGGGATTGTTTGTCCCTGGTTTAAATACCAATACGCTCCAAACCAGACGTATAACTGTCACGGCAGTTGGAATTGGGTCATCAAACCATTGTCTACATCGAGAGCTATCTGGTTCTATTTCCTCAACCCCTCTATTCCTCATATACCTGTTGATGAAATTGATTGTTACTGTTTGAAGAATTTGTGTGAAGACTTTCACAAATTCCTCACCTCAAATTCTTCAAGTTACCTTGTTCATCACTGCTTATCCTGTATCATGCTACTCTCTATTTGTGCGTGTTTTATTTCATCATGAAGACTATATTGTTACTATGTTCCTCATGCACTTGAGTACTTATTCCGCAGCTAGTTTTTCATCACATTTCAAATTCCTCAAAGTTGAAATTCCTCAAGTGATGAATTTTTAAAAATCGCCTATTCACCCCCCCTCTAGTCGATATAACGCACTTTCATTTAGAAGCATGGATCAATAGGAAATGAGCTCACAAGAAGACATATTGAACTAAGCAATTTTCAGACAGTGGAAATTACAATGGACATGTGCAGCAGTTTTTTTTAACAAATTCACACATTGAACAACAGAATTAATTATGACGCTAATCCTACTCATGCAAACTATTGGCACAACACGATAGGCAACAACATTCTTAACAAAAGACTCAATGGTGGCAACCACAAAAGACTCCTAGATCAACATTAAATCACATGGCAACACAGCAACAAACTATTACAGATTCCAAACTTGGAAATATTTAGACATCTCAAAATAGCAACATTGGTTAAGCATGTTCTCATGATGAAATTTATAGCTAAACACAAGACCCATGGCATGGCAAACCTATCAACAATAAGTAGACACGACATACTACTATCACTCCGAAGACTCAACCATAAGGAGGCATGGATTGCTTAATACGAGCACCGCAAAAATGGAACTTAACGTTAACAGATTTTAGTTTTAGTGCGATAGTAACTTGAGATCAAGATATGCACATGATAATGAACTTATACCTAGCAACCAGAGGCATGGGAGCAAAGTAGACATCACGTACGGCAATTATCATGAAGACACCATATGCAAAAGACCTATCGATGAGATGCAATCATCCATGCAAGTTTGATTAAGATAACAAATTTTAGATTCCGATGATATGCTCTTTGCAACAGTGATATGAGCATGCAAATGAACCCTATTATGCATGCAAATGCCACTGTGATGAAGAGCACAATGAGTTGGGCAATTTTAATATATAACACTTCAACATCCGATGTATAGTTTTCGAGATACAAGCCAAACAAAATGCCAACATGATCATTTGCACACGGTTTTGGGACTTAGTCGTTTTCTTACCCCTCTATATAAGTGGACGGGGCGGAGCAGGATGGAGTTGTGCGTTTGGCCTGGGAGTTTGGTTGGTGGAACGACGGCGTCGAGGCGAAGATGGTCGGGGCCATCCCGATCTGAGTCGATCGTGGCGGGCGGAGGCGGTGGTTGCCGGCACCGGGGACGGGCGGAAACGCCGGGGGAGGCCAGATCCGGGGGAGTGTGCCCTGGATCTTTTGGCAGCACAATCAAAGGCGATCGGCGGCGGGGCTTGGTAGGCGGCGGAGCATGGCAGCGGGCGGTGGCGGGATGGGGACGCGCGTGGGTGGGGCGCTGCGCTCTAGTGAGCTGCGGTGGAGGCAAGGCTCGACGCGGTGGCGCGGCGACTGATGGGCGAGGCCCTCCGGCAAGGAGGCACGGCGGGGGCTTAGTTCTCCGACGAGGGGGCTACCGGCGACGAGGAGGAGGCGGCTCCCTAGCGACGCGGGGCTAGGGCGGCGGGGAGGTGGCCTTAGCCCAGATGGGGCCTGGGGCGGGCCACGTTCGGGCCCCGCAGGCCGGTGCGATGGGAGGCGGTTGTTGGGGCAGCCTGGGGGACATGTGGCGATGCGTGGGTGGTGGACGGCGGCGGCGCGGTGATTAGGTTGCGGCGGCGAGCCGTCTGGAGCTGCCAAGTGACGGCGGTTGGTCGGGCTGGCACGGAAAACTTTGGAGGTGGCTGTGCGGTGGGAGGAGGCTAGGGTTGTCTTAGGGCTAGGTTTAGCCAATTTTGTAATGGGAGGGGGGTTTATATAGGGAAGAAGGGCTAGGTTAGGGGGATTTAGCCCATTTTCGGACTCTCTGATCGCGATCGGACGACTTCGGTCACGGGGGTTAGGCTAGGATGGGCTAGTGGGCTTTGTAGAGGGGTGTGGGATGAGGAGAGAGTGAAGGTGGCAGCCCGTGATAAGAGTTTGAAACACCGAAAACATCCGATGAATAACCAATGACTGCATTGCTACGGTTGACTGTTCGGGTATCAAACAACCTCCGATTGCAGTGAAATTTGGGAGGTGGTCTACCTATAATATAGCAAGACCACACGCCAAGTTTCGACCAAATCCAAGAATATTTTTTGCGCTCTATAAAAACAGTTTTTTAAACCATGCCTCGGGCGCGTGCGCGTGTGGTTGGTCTCGAAACGGGCAATGACAAGAATGGAGAGAACCGGTGACTACGAACGGATGCAAGTTTGAAAACTCATGTTGACAAAATGCCGATGCTATGCAGATGATGCGAATGATGCGATGATGAATGCATCAACCCAACAAAACACAAGACGAGAATGGAATAAAAGGGGAATCTTCTGGAGTGTTGGTCCCGGGCTGTTACATGCACCCACCCCCCTAGGGCGAGCCCCCTGGCTTGCGATTTCCTCTGGACACCCTGGACTTGTTTCCGCCGCTACAAACTCTTATATATACAGAAACCCCCCAAAATAAACCTAGATCGGGAGTTCCGTCGCCGCAAGTCTCCACGACCAAGAAAAACCAATGGGGAGCCCGTTCCGGCACCCTGCCGGAGGGGGAAACCATCACCGGAGGCCATCTTCATCATCCCGACACCCTCGATGACAAGGAGGGAGTAGTTCACCCTCGGGGCTGAGGGTATGTAAAAGTAGCTTTGTGTTTGATCTCTCTTTCTCTCTCTTGTGGTCTTGAGATGGCACGATCTTGATGTACCGCGAGCTTTATTAATATAGATGAATCATATGGAGTCTTCCCCTCTCTATCTTCTTGTGATGAATTGAGTTTTCCGTTTGAAGTTTTCTTATCGGATTGAGTCTTTAAGGATTTGAGAACACTTGATGTATGTCTTGCGATGGGATATCTCTAGTGACAATGGGATGTTCTATTGATCTAGTTGATGTATGTTTTGGTGATCAACTTGTGGGTTTCGTGACCTTGGGAATCTATGCATAGAAGTTGGCTCATGTTTTCGCCTTGACTCTCCGGTAGAAACTTTGGGGCACTCTTTGAAGTTCTTTGTGTTAGATTAAACATGATGAATCTGAAATTATGTGATGCATATCGTATAATAAAGCCTACGGGTACTTGTGGTGACATTGGAGTATCTAGTTGACATTAGGGTTTTGGTTGATGTGTATCTTAAGGTGTTATCTTACTACGAACTCTAGGGCTGTTCGTGACATTTATAGGGATAGCTCATAAGATTGATCAAAAAAGATAACTTTGAGGTGGTTTCGTACCCTACAATAATTTCTTCATTTGTTCTCCGCTATTTGTGACTTTGGAGTGAACTCTTTGTCGCATGTGAGGAATTTACACATGATTCAACTATGTTAGTATTGTTGAGAGAACTTGCACTAGTGAAAGTATGAACCCTAGGCCTTGTTTCCAAGCATTGCAATATCGTTGTGATCACTTTTATTATTAGTTACCTTGTTGTTTTTATATTTTCAGATTACAAAAACCTATATCTACCATCCAAATTACACTTGTATCACCATCTCTTCGCTAAACTAGTGCACCTATACAATTTACCATTGTATTGGGTGTGTTGGGGACACAAGAGACTCTTTTCTATTTGGTTGCAGGGTTGTATGAGAGAGACCATCTTCATCCTACGCTCCCACGGATTGATAAACCTTAGGTCATCCACTTGAGGGAAATTTGCTACTGTCCTACAAAACTTTACGCTTGGAGGCCCAACACGAGTCTACAAGAAGAAGGTTGCATTGTAGACATCAAGCTCTTTTCTGGCGCCGTTGCTGGGGAGGTGAGTGCTTTAAGGTATATCTTTAGATCTTGCAATTAAATATTTTAGTTTCTTGTTTTTCACTAGTTTGGTCTATAAAAGAAAACTACAAAAAATGGAATTGAGGTTGCCTCATATGCTTCATCTTTTTAATGTCTTTCGTGAAAATGATGGAAAGGAAAATTGTGCTCAAGTGTTAGAAGAATAAGATATTAAAATGTTTGGCACTAAATCTTTGAGTGATGAGCATGATTGCAATGTTTTTAGTATGAATTCTTTGAATATCCATAGTACTAATGATGATTGCACTAGTCATGAGAAAAATATTTCTTATAAGCATGTCACTTTTTGTGGAGTGCATAGAGTTTGTCAAGACATGCCTAAAAGGGGAGATAGATTTTGTAAGAGGCATACGCATTTAGAAACTAAATGGTTGCAAGAGAGGCTATATGTTTGTGTTGAAAGACTTAATATTTCTCACTGTCCTTGTGAAATTTGCAATGAAAGTGGTCATTTTAATTTCCAATGTGAATTATTTCATGATCGAATTGTGTCCAAAAATTGTGATAACCTCATTACCCTTGAGCATCATAATGAACTTAGTCTATTCTTGGGGTATGAAGGAATGGAACATGAAACTAAGGATGTTCCAGCTTGGGTTCTCATGAAAATGATTGATTTTGAGATAAATGAAATCTATATGTATTGCATGGTAAATTGCATTGAGAATCCTTATGTTGCAAATTACTTAAAGACAAGAAAACAAATAGAAGAGGAAGATGATACTAATGAAGGGGAAGAGGTTTCCCCATATCCTCCTATTTTTTCTTATGATAAATCAGGCAACGAGGAGAAGCTTTTTATTCAACCAGCCTCTTCAAAAACAAGTTTGGAGGAATTAAATAAAGCCACACATAATGTGGTGAAGAAGAAGAAAAGAAGTAAAATTAAAGGTAAAGATGTATCTCTCCCAAATAATGTTGCTCCCATTATTGATAGGCCTCATGAGAATGAATCAAAAATAGTTGTGGAAGATGATACACTTGAGGATGATTTTGTTATGCCTATTGCTTGTTGTGATAATTATGATTGGGAATATAAGGATACCTCTTATAATCTTGAAAATTATGGCACCAACTTGGAAGATGATGATAATAATTGCTATACTATAGGTGCTATTCTTACCATTAATGATGAGAGTGATTATGTTTATGATATACAAAGCCACAAGCTTGGGGATGCTATGTTTGATGAAAATGACATGTTTGAGAATTTATTTCATTCAATTAATGTTTGTACCAAGCTTGGGGATGTTATGCTTAATGAAGATGATCTTTTTATTCCCCCTACTTTGAATGATCAAATTTGTTATAATGATTGCATGCCTCCTACTTATGATGATTACTGTGATGGTACTTATGCAATGAAAAAGAGTGATGATTACTATTATGATACTTTTCATAATTATCAATATCCTTTTACTAAATATTACTCTTTTAGTGTGGAACCTATTTGTAGTATTCAAGTCTTTTATGATACTCCCACTATTAGTCTTGAGAAGAAATTTGCTTATGTGGAGAGTAGTAAAATTTCTATGCTTGTAGATCATGAAAAGAATGGTTTATGTGCTGGTTATATTGTGTAATTTTTCATGATGCTACTAAAACTTATTATGAGGGAGGAACATATGCTTGTAGGAATTGCAATAATATCAAGTTTCCTCTCTATGTGTTCAAATTCTTGAAGATATGCTTGTTTTCCCTTCCTATGCTAGATGATTCTTGCTCCCATAAATTATTTTCTCAAAAAATCCCTATGCATAGAAAGTGGGTTAGACTTAAATGTGTTTGTCATGAGATTCAGAATGCTCTTTTTCATGTTTCAATTATTATTCCTATGTGAGCATCATTGAAATCATCATGCCTAGCTAAAAGGCATTGAAGAAAAGCGCTTGTTGGGAGACAACCCAACAAATTTATTCTACATTTTGATGTGTTAACATGATTAATCTACTGTAGTAATCATGTTTTGTGTCCTTTATTTCAATAAAGTGCCAAGTAAAGCGTTTGGGATAGTGTGAATACTTTCTTGTTTGATTCTGTGCAAAAACAGAAAGTTTTGCATGCAGTATAGTAATTATTTGATTTTACTGGAGAGTCAAAACAATTCTTAAATTTGTACAAAACATTTATATGCACATTCCTTGAGTTTTACTAATGTTTCAGAATTTTTAGAGTCATGGAAGTATGGTGATCGTGCAGATCTTTACAAACTATTATGTTTTTGACAGATTCTGTTTTGCATGCATAGTTTGCTTGTTTCAAGTGTTCCCATAGATTATATTGAGTAATATAAATTGTGAGAATGATGTAATAAATTAGGTATCATGTGGGAACAATTATGAATCTTTTCTTGATAGTACCTAAGTGAATGATTTATGTTTACTACACTAACCCTTCTCACAAAGTTCTGTTAAGTTTTCTGTGATTGAAGTTTTCAAGTTTTGAGTGAGATACTGATATGAAGAGAATAAGAAGTCACAAGAACCTAATCTTCGGTATGCCCAAGGCATCCTGAAGGTAATATTCATGGAAGACTAAAGCGTCTAAGCTTGGGAATGCCTCAGAAGGCATCCCCTCTTTCGTCTTCAATACTATCGGTATATCTTACTTGGAGCTATATTTTATTCGTCACATAAAATGAGTTTTGCTTGGAGAGTCATATTATTTTGTTTTTTCTCTGTTAGGTGTTATATATAATCTTGTTTCTCAGTAAAAAGTTCCAAGAATTGCCTTAGGATGCTCGCATTGCATGTTTTGATGAGTGCTGTGTAAAAACAGAAACTTCTGCTGTAGTGTTTAAATTTTCATATTTTACTGCAACATGGAAAGTTTCTAAAACATTTGGACAGTATTTTCAGAGAAATTCCTTAGAATTTCCTAAATATTCAGATTTTTTTGAGTTACAGAAGTACACTGTTTTGATAAATTGCTACAGACTATTCTGTTTAGACAGATTCTGTGATAGTTTTGTTATCTACTTATCCTATAGTTTACATAACCTATATTAGTAAATATAAATTGTGGAAATGATAGTATACAGTACCTAATTTTTGAAAATTGTTGTGCAACTTGTCTTGGAAGTACATGAAGAGTTGATTTATTATTATGTGTACTAACCTATCTCACGAGTTCTTTTCGAGTTTTGTGTGGATAAAGTTTTTGAGAATAGGTGAAACCATGATATGAGAGGATTGTACAAGATACAAAATCTCGAGCTTGGGTATGCCCAAGGCACCCCAAGTAAATATTTCAAGAACTCTCAAGCATCTAGGCTTGGGGATGCTACGCATCACACATCTCTTCATCAACAATTTTAGGTTAGCCTATGTTGAGCCTAAATTTTTATTCGTTCACATGATATATGCTATTCTTGGAGGGCTATTTTTGTTTTGCTTGCTGTTTAAATAAAACACTCAGATCTGAAAATCCTTATTGAGATAGAGAGAGAAAGTCCTCACATAGCTACTTAATTGTTTGACTACTCTTTGATCTTCACTTATATGTTTTGGAGTAGTTTAGTCATTTACTCTTGTGCTTCACTTATATCCTATGAGTAAATTGTTGAATGAATTGAATATCATAAATCTGAAATTATATATGTTTTATATGCTTATCCCATGGGGAGTAGTGACTTCACATATAAGAAGTATAGGTAGTAAAATTTATTGAAAGTTAGCAAACACCGCATTGATTACTTGAACAATTCATGAAAGAATATTGTAGGAAGAGAGATTTCACATATAAATATGCTATCTTGGACATCTTGTATGATTGTGAATACCCATTAATTATTTTCAAACTTGAGAAAATTAGTTGAAGTTGGACAAGGAAGACAACGTAATGAGTTATGCTTGGGTATATTTTTATAGAAGTTATATTGTTATGGATCCTCCAACATGTGGTGCTTGCCTCCACCTCATACTAGCCAAACTCCTTGACGATCCTTATCAGCTCCTTACCAAAGGGCATCGTTGCGTCAGGCTGGCAAAACTCCGTGTTCAACACTGGGATGAAGGTGGCCATCTATAAATTTTGAAATAACCAGAGAGAAGTCAGAAACAAGTAGATGAGAGTATAAGAATTTTAAAGACAAGGAGAAATAAGTCCTAAGGCTTTCCAATCCTAGAGGTTACGTTTTACGGTCAGCGTGTGCAATGATACCATTTCTGTAGTGGCCCGACCTGAAAAGTCGAATCTCCGGTGTTTCCGTACCATCTCAAGATCATGCTGGTACACACACGGTACATCAATGTATATATCAAAGGGAAATCACACAGCATTATATTAATCGAAATCTCATATCGAGTCCTTTATTACAATAAAGATTACAATAAAGTGGCTGAAGGCCAACTCATGAGAATGTCTAAATCCTGCGGAAGCGTCGAAGGTAGATGAGTCCATCTGACTCCAAGGGCATCTCACCGAGCGTAGAACGTGTCCTCACTCCTGGTCGGAAAAATACTCTACATCATGATACGTTGCAGCCATGTAGGTCAGCATATGGAATATGCCGGCAAAGTCACAAGAGAGGGGGTGAGAAGATAATCCTCTAATCTATATGCAATTATGGCAGGTGGAGTAGTAAGTTTTGCGTAAAGCCAATTTTCCTACAACAAGAGAGGACTAAGTAAAATTGTTACTAAGTTGGTTGTTTAATGAGATGGTTCCACCAACCAATTCTCATACCCAAGTTATTAATACCCACATCAGCATATTAATTGTGTTCAGAGTTCCGGAAGTTTCAGTTCCTTTGGCTCAAGTCGTCCATGACCGTGGACACGGCTAATCGATTAGGTTTGAGTACTCTGCAGAGTTTTGCACACGTTCCCCACAAGATTTGGTCGCCTCCGTTTGATTTCTCGCACTTCAGGGTGTTTGAGAAACGGATGACCAAAACATGGTCTTCTAAAGGGTTTCCCTGCGACTCTGTCGGTGCCCATCCTTTCCTTCCGTTCTTCTACATCTCGTAGCACCGCCTGTCCAGGGTCACCACGATATCCAACCAAGCCAGAGCCCATAATGACTTGTGGCTGTGCAGGTAAGCCTTGGGTCTTGAAGCACCCATCCATCTCTTTGTGCCTGGGTGGATCTTTCCGCGTGCATACTGGCCATCTCCAGCATCACCTAGGGAAATCCACTGGTTTCTCCAGGGTGCCGTTCAACCATCATCCACCCATAGGTATGTTGAAAACTTGGAGTCTTGAAATCTTGATCATTATGTAGGTCTTGAAATTAATCTCACAACTCTCATGAATCACACAACCAACCCCGTCTACTAATAGCATAGCCAAATATAAAACAACGTTTCCCGGGGCCAAATGTGTCAAGTGTTGAGGGGGTACCTACCACATGATACTACAACAATGTAACCAAGTTTCCAACTAACCTACTTTGCATGCAATGGGGGTGATGGAAGAACTAATGCATATAAAACATGGGTAAAACATGATCAAGGTGACTTGCCTGATTGATGATCTTCGTACGTGAGTGACTCTAAGTAACAAGCTTCGCACTCCGGATAATCTAACGAACCAAACAAGCACTCAATAAGCATACAACAAAATATTGCAACTCACAAACATCAACCATGAACTATTAAACAATCAAGATAAAAACAATGCACAATTCACAAGCAAGAAAACACACAAGGTTTTGTTTTCAAAAAGGTGATGGGTAAACCACTACTAACATAACAAAACTGTTTTGTAATAACAAAACAATAGTTGACAGCAAGGAACAATAAAATATTTTATTAATAACAGAATTGAATTTCATTAAAGTTTGTTGGGAAAAACTTTAGTAAAGTTTTTAAATTTTTTGATAAACACTATATGAAACAATTATATTTTTACTAACAAAAGAGTAAAACAAAACTTATTATTTATTAACCAAAACATGTTCTTAACAGAAAAGAATTTACAAATAAACTTGTCTTAGAAAACAGAATTAAATTATATAAAACTTTGTTGAAAGAAAAACTATTACTAACTAATTGTTTTAATCAAATTAAACTTTTTTGAAAAAGGGTTGAGATTCCTATATTAACAAATAAATAAACTAAACAATTTTATATTTTTATTAACAGTAAGTAAAACACTAAATGTTCAAGCAACAGAACCTACTAAATCAAATTAAAACTAAATCTAATTGAAACTAACTAAAACTAAGTAAATAAAACTATACTATAATACTAGGCAGATTCTGTTTATAGCTAAAACACTAATCAAAATCATTCCAAAAATCCTCAAACTAAGCAATCTGATAGTCCTAACTAATACCAAGTAGTAGCAAAAAGATTCATACCAAAATCTATTTTTGAACTCTAGTTATTCAGATTTGAGTGTTTTGAGCAAATTTGATTCAATTCAAATTTTAGAGTTCAATTCTAAAATTTAAAAGTACAGGGTGAAACTGCATGAAAAATGTGAGCTATTGCAAAAAGAATCAACTCAAAACATTACATAGTTAAAAGATATAAGCAAAACAAATTTGGAATACATTCTGTTTACTAAAACTAAACAGAAAAAGAAAAGAAAACTACCGGACGGCCAGGGGCTACGTAGCAGCCTATGAGTGGCCAAGGGGTGTGGGCGAGCGGGGTTACGGGCGGTCAACCGAACCTAAAAGGATACCGGTTCGGGTTTAGAAACGATCTAATCTGGATCGTCAGATCCAGATCGAACGGGTGGGGGTGCTCACAGTGGATGGGGTCGCCGGCGAGGGGATCTCCGGCGGGTTCCGAGGTGGCGAGGTCGTCGGCGAGGGGCTCCAGTGGTCGAGGGAGGCGTTGAAGGGGTCCGGGCGACTGCGGTTGACGTCCGGCGTCGAATGGTGGGGTCGGAGGGGCGAGGGAAGGAGTGGAGCGACGGGCACGAGCGATGTGGTGTTCGGTGGTCGGAGTAACTCCGGCGAACTCTCCTGAGACGGTCTGGCGACGGGAGAGAGGGGGTCGGGGTGGAAATGGAGTGCGGAGGAGGGGCTCTATTTATAGGGTGCTCAGGGGGTGCAGGGGAGGAGAGAGGAGGGAGATCCGGGGAGAGAAGAAAGTGCCGGCGACGATGGCGCATGCAGGAGGAACAAGGCGACTGCGCGGGGTGAACGGTCGGTCGGGGTGGGACCCGGTGTCAGAGAGAGAGAGAGAGCAGTTACTGCGCGTCGATCGACCGGCTCGAAGTTAATTCGCGAATAAATGCCCGTGGGCCGGCCCGTTAAATACAATTCCGTTACTGTTTTTAATATTCACAGCAGTAAAACGTCTTTAAAAGCATTCAAAACATTTCTAAATATAGGAGTATTATATATCAAAATTAACAGAATAATAAATGCCATTTATTGAACATTTTTATTCTGTCATTTGAACACTTTGAGAAAAAAAATATTTTCAGAAATTGCCTATTTGGTTTTAAAACCTTTTGCAATTTTTTTTTCAAAAGACCCCCTGGTTGTTATTGTTCAAATATATCACCAAGATGACCCTGGTGTGGAGTGTCATGTTACCCCCCTCTTATTTTGAACATTTTACCAAGATTTACAAATAGGTGAAAGCAACATGGGAAAAACAGGAAGGGCTTTCTGAAAGTCAGAAGAAACAATTCAACAATACATGGATTCAAGCAATGATGATGATGGATGCATAGCTATATTTCATAACATTCCAAAATGAAATTTTGGGATGTTACACGTTCCAAGTAAATTTGCATGTGCCAAACTCTAAAACTTCAAATAATATTCTGTTTGTATGCCCGAATCGCTCATATAGTAACTAGGGGCTGTCAGTATCTTCCATTCTAGGTGCATTATTCTCATGATATGTGTTGATTCACTATCATTCACGCGAAAGTGGTTGGTAATAGGGATTTCCAGTCCCGAAATCAAAGGAAAAAAATGCAAATAATTAAACAAAACACCGCCAGGAATGTTGTTGGTATGGACGGTACCCGTGGATTCGGCTCGCCGTGGAGTGTGATTGATTGGTGGAGGGGGAGTAAAAGCTTTACCATTTTGTTTGGGAACCACCTATAATGTATCTAGCATGGAAGATACCGAGATCTCTCGGTTGTTATGATGACAATGAAAGCATACCGCTCAAAATTATTATTCATCTCTGTTTTAAAAGCTCGAGCTCTGGCACCTCTACAAATCAATGCTTCCCTCTGTGCAGGGCCTATCTTTTATTTTGTAGTACTTACCTTTATGCAAGAGTCATGGTGGTCTTTACCACTTCCTATATTTTGCCCTTTTGTCTTGGCAAGCGTCATGTGTTGGGGAAAGATCCAAGCATATATGGCCATTCAAATATATTTGATCATGAATTATTATTGTTGAAAATTATCTATATGATAAATAAGTTGGGAGGCAAAACATTAAGCCCCTATCTTTCTCTGTGTTTGATGAATGCTATTTGTTCTAAAAATATGCTTTGAGTGTTAGCAATCATGGAAGACAATATGATAGTTGAGTATGTGGAATTTGCTAAATCAAAGCTCTTACATAGACCCTTCCTGAAAGTAAGATGAATTGCAATTGTGTGGTGACTGAAAGCATACTTTGTTAGTCTATACTTTAACATGAGGATAGCTTGTTATTTCATCATGAGAAGGTTTATGAGATGAGCTACTGTTTATGATATATAATGATGCTTGTAAAAGTGTTTGGAATTATCATTGATCAAACTTGTGCACTTGCTAACATTCACACTTCATAAATTATTTCTTTTATCATTTACCTACTCGAGGACGAGCAGGAATTAAGCTTGGGGATGCTGATACATCTCCAACATAACTATAATTTATGAAACATTTGTCGGGGGATGACCCTCGGGTACCCCAAAGACGGCGAGTCGCACGGGGTGCCCACCCGCCTGGGCCGGCTGCTCCGTCTCACGCCCGTGGACGGCTGGTCTGGCCAGCCGGCTGCGCCTTGTAGCCGGTGGCCCAAAGCCAACTACGACGTCCCATCGGACACGCGCGGACCTGACGGACGTATTTCGTGGCAGTGCACTAGTGGCGAGCAGTAGCGCACTGCATGGGTATCGCACAGTACTATCTACAGTGTAACCTGTCCCTAACTTATAAAGTGCACCAGGTGATAGACATAGCTTAGTCCCCAAGCTACATATGGCTTGGCATGTAAGCTACTCATGGTAGCTTACAGCTCAAGCTGCTTGGGATGTAAGCTACCCACTGTAGCTTACATCCCAAGCTACCAACTCATGCCTATATAAAGGTCTCATGCCCACCACATAAGAGGGTTGGACTCCCACTCTCACGTTCTCACACAAACACACATGAGGCAAGAAGCCTCATGGCTCTCCTCTCCCATACAGCTCCAGGAGCAACCATGTACCGGATATTCCACAGATATACAGATATGCAGGAGTGGGGGTATTATCTCTCCGGAGATCCCCAAACCTGGGTAAACCATTGCGTGCTATTCGCATACCCATCCCGAATCATCCACGACGGCCTTGCTCTCACCTCGATAAGCCACCCCATGGCATCTGCCATCTCGTGTGACCCCCGTGAGAAAACGACGACAATTGGCGCCCACCGTGGGGCAAGCTGCTACACGAACCGCGGTCCGGTCGGGACCATCTTCGTCATCATCGGCACGACATCGCTGCCGTCTCTCCGATAGCGCCCAGGGGCTCGACTTTGACGTGCCCCGGGCGACCACGCGGGGTGGCGCATCCTCGTCGTCCCCCTCACCCTCCTCGTTGTCACCAGGGTGGTGTCGCCTCCGTCGCCCCTCGGGGGCTCGACATCAACACACACCCGGGGCGAGTGCGCGCGGCGCCGCATCCTCGCCATCCACCCTCTGCGTCACCACCGCCGTGACTTCGTCGGTGTCCTTCCGACTGTGTTTCGCTGCAGGAGCCACAAGTTCCGGCCTCCCGAGTGCCCCCGCACCGCGCCTTGTTCTTACGAGGTCGTCCGCAGGCCCTCATCGCGCTGCGCCCATGCACATCACCCTACCGCTCCTTTGACCTCGGCCTCCAGCAGCGGTGTCCCGCCGGCCGTCGGGCCCGGGCCGCTGTCGCCATCCTGCACTCCGCGTCCGCGGCCACCACCTCGTTGCTGCACCAGCCACACGCTGGCGGTTCTTGGGACGCTCCCGCCATCGCGAGCGCGTCCGAGGAGAGGAGCTCCTTAGGCGCCTCCTCGCTGCGCATGCATCGCGCCCCTCCACGGCCGTCCCGGCCATGCGCCTGCAATGCCGTCCGGCTCCGCTCCGCGCCCTCTCCGCCGGGCAGGGCAAGCTCTCGTCCCCCATGATCCGCCTCGACAGTCCCCTCGGGACATCCTATGGCCACTCCGGTCGTCCTCGCCTCCTCCGGTTGACGGACGCCCCAACCAGTCGGCTCCTACACTGCTCCCGCATGAGCAGCGTCTCCTACGCACGGCCGCTCGCCCGGACTGCCCCGCACCCGCCTCGTTCGGCCGGCCACGGCCCGTGCCGGCTCCGCCTCCCGGCGCCCCCGTGCCCACCTCGTCCGACCGGCCACGGTCGCGTCAGCTCCGCCTCTCGGCGCCCCCGCGCCCGCCTCGTCCGGCCGGCCACGGCCCGCGCCGGCTCCGCCTCACGGCGCCCCGAGCCCACCTCGTCCGGCTGGCCACGGCCCGTGTCGGCTTCGCCTCCCGGCGCCTCGGCGCCCACCTCTTAAGATCGGCCACGGCCCGCGCCGGCTCCGCCTCTCAGCGCCCCCATGCCTGCCTCGTCAGACCGGCCACGACACGCGCCGACTCCGCCTCCCGGTGCCCTCGTGCCCGCCTCTTCCGGCCGTCCGCGCCCGCCTCTTCCTGCCGCTCCTTTGACCTCGGCCTCCAGCGGCGATGTCCTGCCGGCCGGCGGGCCCGGGCCGCGGTCGCCTTCTTGAACTTCGCGCCCGCGGCCGCCACCTCGTCGTTGCAGCAGCCGCACGTTGGTGGTTCCTGCACCGCTCCCGCCATCACGAGCGCACCTCCTTCCTGCACATGCATCGTGCTCCTCCATGGCCGTCCCGGCCACGCGCCTGCAACGCCATCCGGCTCCACTCCACGCCCTCTACGCCAGGTAGGGCAAGCTCTCGTCCCCCATGCTCCGCCTTGACAATCCCCTCGGGAAGTCCTACCGCCACTCTGATCGTCCTCGCCTCCTCCGGTTGATGGACGCCCCAACCAGCCGGCTCCAAAACCGCTCCCGCATGGGCAGCGTCTCCTGCGCACTGTCGCTCACCCGCACCGCCCCACGCCCGCCTCGTCCGGCCGGCCACGGCCCGCGCTGGTCCGCCTCCCAGCGCCCCCGCGCCGGCCTCGTCCGACCGGCCACGGCCCGCGCCGGCTCCGCCCCCCGGTGCCCCCGCTCCTGCCTTGTCCGGCTGGCCACGGCCCGTGCCGGCTCCACCTCCCGGCGCACCTGCGCCCGCCTCGTTCGGCCGACCACGGCCCATGCCGGCTCCGTCTCCCGGCGCCCCTGTGCCCGCCTCTTCCGGCCGGCCACGGCCTGCGTCGGTTCCGCCTCCCGGCGCCCCCGCGCCTGCCTCGTCTAGCCGGCCACGGCCCGCGCCGGCTTCGCCTCCCGGCGCCCCTACGCCCGCCTCGTCCGGCCGGCCACGGCCTGCACCACCTTCGCCTCCCGGCGCCCCTGCGCCCGCCTCTTCCGGTCGATCGCGGGCCACGCCGGCTCTGCCTCCTGAGCGCCCCCGTGCCATGCCTTGTTCTGACGAGGTCGTCCGCACACGCCGTCTAGGCCATGCGCCTACAACGCTGCACGGCTTGGCTTCGTGCCCTCTCCGCCGGGCAGGGCAAGCTCTCGTTCCCCTTGCTCCGCCTCGACAGTCCCCTCGGGAAGTCCTACGGCCACTCCCGGCGCCCCATGCCCGCCTTGTCCGGCCGGCCATGGCCCGCGCCGGCTGCGCTTCCCGGTGCCCACGCACCCTCCTCATCCGGCCGGACACGGCCCATGTCAACTCCGCCTCCCGGGGCCCCCACGCCCGCCTCGTCGGGCCGGCCACGGCCCGCGCCGGCTCCGCCTCCCGACGCCCCCGCGCCTGCCTCGTCCGGCCGGCCATGGCCCACTCTGGCTCCACCTCCCGGCGCCCCCGCTCCTGCCTCGTCCGGCTGGCCACGGCCCGCGCCGGCTCCGTCTCCCGCCGCCCCAGCGCCTACCTCGGCCGGCTGGCCACGGCCCGCGCTGGCTCGCCCCCCGCCGCCGTGGCCGGCTCCTCACCTATCACGAGGTCCGTCGGGCCCTGCCCACCGATGGCTCCACCTTGTGCCAACCCATGCACCCCTCCGGCCTCGGCTCGACACCCGGAAACTCAGCTCCCGCCCCCCGAGCGCCCTGGCCGGCTGCCACCCCGTGATACAACTCTCGTGCCGGTTGCCCACAAGGAGGAGGGGTGGCGGCCGGTTGGTGAAAGAGAAAAGTGAGTCGGCTGCCCAAATAAAAACTATGGCCGGTTGGCTGGCCGTAAAAAAAACCTCTGCATGCCCGTATGCTTGCTTCGCCACTCGGACGGCCCACCGCGTCCGCCTTGTCCGGCCGATCGGTCTGCCTGCTGCCTTCGACACCTGTCCGACTGAGGAGCTGGCACGGCCGCACGTCCGCCTTGACGCTCGTTCGGTCTGATCCGACCGGCCGGGACCCCCTTTGAGCACCCGAAGGCACGAAGGCTACACCCAATGGGTGTGCCGGCGTGCTCCGCAAGCGCCAAGCCGCGCCGGCTGTCTTTGTTAACAACCATCTCGTCTCCGCGAAAATCAACGAACCTCCTCGACCGGAGGCGCGGGGTCTACTTTCAGCAGCGCCTCGAGCTCATCAGCCGGCGGACCCCACATCCGCCCTCGGCAGCGTCACACACACACTAGCCGGCGGACCTCGCGTCCACCTGTGGCAGCGCCTCGTGCTCATCAGCCGGCGGACTCTACGTCCACCCTCGGCAGCGCCTCGCTCCCATCAGCCGACGAACCCCGCGTCCACCTTCGACCGCGCCTCGTGCTCATCGGCAGACGGACCTCGCGTCTGCCTTCGGCAGCGCCCTCATGCGCACCAGCTGGCGAACCCCGCGTCCTCCCTCGGCAGCGCCTCGCACACACCAACCGGCGGACCCCGCGTCCGCGCCCAGTAGCGCCTCGCGCCCATCAGCCGGCGGACCCCAAGTCCGCGCCCGGCAGCGCCTCGTGCGCGTCAGCAGGACCACGTCAGGCTACAAACCTCGTTGGCCGACATCAACAAAACCGCCTCGCCGGCACCCAAAAGCAACCCCGAGCGACCCTCGGGGGCCATCTCCGCATTGATTCTGCAACTTTACTATACGCCCCGACCCAGGGCTGGCCGCTTGGCCCGTTACGTTCGTTCCCACGGGATGGCTTAGTAGCGTGCACGGGACCGAAGGCCCACTCTTTGTCTTAGCTACAGACTGCACCGCGACTGTATGGCTAGCGTGAGCAAAAGCTAGAGATCACCACACGCGAAAAGCATCCAAGGACAAACCGGCCTGGGCGACCCGGTCGTTTCATATATGAGTATCTACTCGGTCAAGTCGGCTCCCAGAGTCCGAGTACTGTATGCTCCATTCCGCGTCCCACTCTTCGTCTCAGCTATAGACCGGCTCCCGGCTGTTTGGCTAGCAAGAGCAAAAGCCAAAGAGCAGAGAGAACATGAAAAAGACTTAAGGGGGATCAGACAACACCGAGTCGGCACCCTTTTGCATAAAGCTCATGCACTGCCAAAATCAAATATTTGATATATCTGGGCCGACTTAACCCTGTCTTCTGCATGGTTGTTTCCGTGAGG
Organism: Hordeum marinum; assembly: GCA_022496015.1. Classification (NCBI taxonomy): domain Eukaryota; kingdom Viridiplantae; phylum Streptophyta; class Magnoliopsida; order Poales; family Poaceae; genus Hordeum; species Hordeum marinum. Next base: position 342,273,752 of record CM039672.1, on the reverse strand, counting down.
AACCTCCTCACTAGGAGGCTCGGAGGCTACCCCTCGGCAGGGCTCCGTGGCCATCGGCCGACGGATTCTCTATCCGCGCCCGGCAGCGCCTCGCGCTCGACAGCCGGTAGACCCCATGTCTGCCTTCGGCAGGGCTTCGCGCCCATCAGCCGGCGGACTCTCCGTCCGCGCCTAGCAGCGCCTCGCGCTCGACAGCCGGCGGACACCGCGTCCGCCTTCGGCAGGGCTCCGCGCCCATCAGCCAGCGGACTCTCCATTCGCGCCCAGCAGCGCCTCGCGCTCGATAGCCGACGGACCCCATGTCCGCCTTCGGCAGGCTCCGCGCCCATCAGCCAGCGGACTCTCCATCCGCGCCTGGCAGTGCCTCGCGCTCGACAGCCGGCGGACCCCGCGTCCACCTTCGGCAAGGCTCCGCGCCCATCAGTCGGCGGACTCTCTATCCGCGCCTGACAACGCCTTGCGCCCGAAAGCCGGCGGACCCCACGTCCGCCTTCGGCGAGGTTCCGCGCCCATCAGTCGGCGGACTCTATACCTGCGCCTGACAGCGCCTCGTGGCCGACAGCCGGGGGACCCCACGTCCGCCTTCGGCAAGGTTTCGTGCCCATCAGCCGGCGGATTCTCCGCCCGCGCCCAGCAGCGCCTCGCGCTCGACAGCCGGCGGACCTCGCTCCGCCTTCGGCAGGGCTCTGTGCCCATCAGCCGGTGGACTCTCCTTTTGCGCCCGACAACACCCCGTGCTCGACAACCGGTGGACCCCGCGCTCGCCTTCGACAGGGCTCCATGCCCATTAGCCGGCGTACCCTCCGTCCGTGCCCGGCGGCGCCTCGCACTCCACAACCGGCGGGCCCAATGTCCGCCTTTGGCACGGCCCCATGCCCACCAGCCAGCGGACCCCGCGTCCATGCCTGGCACTTTCAACGCTGCCATCTACTTCAGCAATAGCAAGGACTCTCTACCCGACTCCTTGAGTCGCCCGGAGGCTCGGAGGCTACACCTAGCGGGAAACTACCTACCGGTGAACTTCGCGCTCGCCCCCGGCATCGCCTCGTGCCCTTCAGCCGGCAGACTCTGCATCAACGCCCGGCATCCCCGACGCCATGTTCTACTTCAGCAACAGCAAGATCCTCCACCCGACTCTTCGAGTCGCCCGGAGGCTCGGAGGTTACACCCAGCGGGTGCGCTGGCACGCCCCTGCTGGAAGCAAGCCACATTGTCCCCAACCCGCGATCGACCGTCATCGATAACTTCTGGAACAACAACGACAACGACTATGAAAACCCTCCGCCCGACTCTGCGAGTCGCCTGGAGGCTCACAGGTTACTGTCTGGGGGGATGACCCCCGGGTACCCCAAAGACGGCGAGTCAGACGGGGTGCCCGCCCGCCTGGGCCGGCTGCTCCGACTCACGCCTGTGGCCGGCTGCTCTGGCCAGCCAGATGCGCCCGCCAGCTGGTGGCTGAGAGCCAACTATGACGTCCCATCGGACACACGCGGACCAAACGGACGTATCCCGTGGCAGTGCACAAGTGGCGAGCAGTAGCGCACTGCACGGGTGTCACATAGTACTATCTATAGTGTAATCTGTCCCCTGGACACTGACTTATAAAGTGCACCAGGGGACAGACATAGCTTAGTCCCCAAGCTACATATGGCTTGACATGTAAGCTACCCATGGTAGCTTACACCTCAAGCTGCTTGGGATGTAAGCTACCCACTATAGCTTACATCCCAAGCTACCCACTCATGCCTATATAAAGGCCTCATGCCCACCACATAAGAGGGTTGGACTCCCACTATCACGTGCTCACACACACACACATGAGGCAAGAAGCCTCATGGCTCTCCTCTCCCATATAGCTCCAGGAGCAACCATGTACCGGATATTCCACAGATATACAAATATGCAGGAGTAGGGGTATTATCTCTCTGGAGAGCCCCGAACCTGGGTAAACCACTGCATGCTATTCGCATACCCGTCCCAGATCATCCATGGCAGCCTTGCACTCACCTTGATAAGCCACGCCATGGGATATGCCGTCTCGCGTGACCCCCCGGTAGAAAACGACGATAGTATTCATGCCATGTTTACAATAATTCTATATGATTTTTTTATGATTTTATTAGAACTAACCCGGACTGACGTTGTTTTCAGCAGAACTACCGTGGTGGTGTTTTTGTGCAGAAATAAAAATTCTCGGAATGAGCTGAAAAATTTACGGAGAATATTTTTGGAAAATATAAAAAATACTGGAGCGAAGAGTCAGCGGAGAGGAAGGCCAAGGAAGCCACAAGCCACATGTGCGCGCCCACCCCCCTAGGTCGTGCCTCCCTGGCTTGTGACTTCCTCGTGGACCCCCTAGATTTGTTTCCGCCGCCACAAACTCTTATAAACACAGAAACCCCTGAAAAGAAATCTAGATCGGGAGTTCCGCTGCCGCAAGTCACCAGAGCCACAAAAAAACAATCGGGAGCCCGTTCCGGCACCCTGCTGGAGGGGGCAACCATCGTCGGAGGCCATCTTCATCATCCCGACGTCGTCCATGACGATGAGGGAGTAGTTCACCCTTGGCGCTGAGGGTATGTACCAGTAGCTATGTGTTTGATCGCTCTCTCTCTCTCGTGTTCTTGAGATGGCACGATCTTGATGTACCGCGAGCTTTATTAATATAGATGAATCATATGGAGTCTTCCCCTCTCTATCTTTTTGTGATGAATTGAGTTTTGCCTTTGAAGTTTTCTTATCGGATTGAGTCTTTAAGTATTTGAGAACACTTGATGTATGTCTTGCGATGGGATATCTGTGGTGACAATGGGATGTCCTATTGATCTACTTGATGTATGTTTTAGTGATAAACTTGCGGGTTCCGTGACCTTGGGAATCTATGCATAGGGGTTTGCACATGTTTTCGCCTTGACTCTCCGGTAGAAACTTTGGGGCACTCTTTGAAGTTCTTTGTGTTGGATTGAACATGATGAATCTAACATTATGCGATGCATATCATATAATAAAGCCCACGGGTACTTGTGGTGACATTGGAGTATCTAGGTGACATTAGGGTTTTGGTTGATGTGTATCTTAAGGTATAATCTTAGTATGAACTCTAAGATATCCCACGTTTAGGGCATCCCCAAGCTTAGTTGATTGTTCCTCTTTGGATATTATCTTGGGGTGCCATGGGAATCCCCAAGCTTGTCCTCTTCTTACCCCTTATTCCTTCATCCATCGTGATATCACACAAAACTTGAAATCTTCAATCACACAAAATTCAACAAAATCTTCATGAGATCCGTTAGTATAATAAAGAAAATTACCACTCTAAGTATTGTTTAAAAACCATTCATATTTTATTATTGCATTATATATACTGTATTCTAACTTTACCATGACTTATACCCTCCAATACAATCCATAGATTCATGAAAACAAGAACGCAATGCAACAAAAACATAATCTGATGAGTACAGATCAGAAAGCGATATGTTGGAAAAGTAAACGTGGGGGTCGTAGGTTTCACTAGTAGCTTCTCTGATGAGTATAGCACACGGTGGGTGAACAAATTACTGTTGGGCAATTGATAGAAGATCAAATAATCATGATGATACCCTAGGAAATGATCATTATATACAGATCATGTCCAAGATAAGTAGACCGTAATGATTATGCATCTACTATTATTACTCCACACATCAACTGCTATCTAGCATGGATCTAGTGTATTAAGTTCATGTAAAAATGGAGTAATGCAATAAGAACGACGACATGATGTAGACAAGATCTATTCATGTAGGAATAGATGCCATCTTGTTATCCTTAATGGCAACGATACATGCTTGCCTTGCCGCCCCTTCTGTCACTGTGAAAGGACACTGCAAGATCGAAGCGATCACAAAGCACCTCTTCCATGGCAAGAAAAATCGATCTAGTTGGCCTAACTAAACCAAACATTCGAAGAAGAAATATAAGAGATCAAAGAAGACTCAAATAATATCCATGGATAGAAATTGATCATGAACTCAAAATTCATTGGATCCCAACAAACACATCACAAAAAGTCATTACATCAAATATATATCCAAGACACCATTGTATTGAGAATCATAAGAGAGATACAAAGCCATCTAGCTACTGCCTACAGACCCATAGGTCTATGATGGACTACTCATGCATCATCGGAGATGCACCCATGAAGACGATGCACCTATCCATGATGGTGTTAGATTCGATCTCGCGGTTCTGGAACTTGCGGTGGCTGGAGTTGTGTTTTGTCGACTCACCTAGGGTTTTCTGGATATTTGGGTATTTATAGAGCTGATAGGCGATGGAGAGGCGTCCCTTGGTAGGCACAACCCACCAGGGCACACTGGGTGCCTCTGGCGTGCCCTGGTGTCTTGTGCTCACCTTGGCCCCCCTTGTTGTCACTTCTTTGGCCCACTGGGTATCTTCTGGCCCAAAAAAATCTCCCTTGTAGTGGGAAGTAGGGATTTGTAGAGGTGCCAGAGCTCAAGGCTTAAATTAATAGAGAACAATATTTTGAGTGGCATGCCTTTCCTGTCAACAAAAACTACCGAGAGCTTTCAATACCTTTCCATGCTAGATATATCATAAGCGGTTCCCAAACAAAAAATAAGTTGTGTTCCTTTTTCCACCATTCTTTCACTTTTCATGGCTAGCCGAATCCACTGTTGCCTTCCATACCAACACTTTCCAAGGAATTTATTATTTGACAACATAAAGTAAATTTCTTTTTCATTTCGAGACTGGGCATCCCTATTACCACCATACTCTCATGCAATGACAAGTGAATAAACACTCATCTTGAGAATAACACATCTAGCATGGAAAAATATCGGTCACCCCCTTCTGCTTCATGAGCGGTACGAGCACACAAAAAGGAAATTTTATTTTGAAAGATAGAGATGACACATACAAATTTGCTTGGACCAACATGGAAATACCACATGCAGGTAGGTATGGTGGACTCATATAGCAAAACTGGGTTTAAGTATTTTGGATGCAGAAGTAGTATTTAAACTTAGTACAAGTGAAGGCTAGCAAATAGATTGAGAAGAAACCAACCAAGAAAAAAAATCACATAAGCAAGCATTAAGCATAACTAACACTATATAATGCACCATAAGTAGGATGTAATTTCATTGCACAACTGTTGACTTTCGTGCTTGCATAGGGAATCACAAACCTTAACACCAATATTTTTACTAAGCATAATTACTAACCAACATAACTCACATATTACTATCATCATGTATCAAAACTATTACAAAGAATAAAGTTTAATTTGTCCAATGATCTTCATGAAAGTTTTTATTGAATCCATCTTGAATATCTATCACTTTGAGACTAGTTTCATATATTGCCATTGCTTTTTGGCAGGCTCAAATAAATTTAAGTGAAGAACATGAGAGTAAAAGTTTCGTCTCTAAAAATAATATCAGTGAAGCATGAATGCATTTCTTAAAAATTTACTAGCTCTCAAATTAATCTAAGCAAATCATGAGAGCATTTATTAAAACATGTAAAAGCATATCCTGCTCAAAAACAAATAAGTGAAGCACTAGAGCAATTCCATAGCTCAAAAAATTGAAGTGAGAGCAATTATAACAAATCATAGCAGAATTTTGATTCTCCCCAATAGGTGTGTCCAGCAAGTATAAAAATCAAATCAAGAAAAGACTCATATAATACAATACGCTCCAAGCAAAACTAATGACATGTGACGGATAAAAATATAGCTCCAAGTAAACTACCGATGGTTCTTAGAAGAAAGAGGGGATGCCACTCGGGGCATCCCCAAGCTTAGTTGATTGTTCCTATTTGGATATTATCTTGGGGTGCCATGGGAATCCCCAAGCTTGTGCTCTTCTTACTCCTTATTCCTTCATCCATCGTGATATCACACAAAACTTGAAATCTTCAATCACGGAAAATTCAACAAAATCTTTGTGAGATCCGTTAGTATAATAAAGCAAATTACCACTCTAAGTACTGTTTAAAAACCATTCATATTTTATTATTGCATTATATATACTGTATTCTAACTTTACCATGACTTATACCCTCCAATACAATCCATACATTCATGAAAACAAGCACGCAATGCAACAAAAATAGAATATGTCTCAAATAGAACAGTCTGTAGTAATATGTAGTATACCCATACTTATGTAACTCTAAAAATTATGAAAAATTAGGAAACCATCAATAATATCTAGGTAAATACTATGTTAAAATTTAAGCTCATTAGCACGCTCCGGTAAAAAATAAAAATTCGTGCACTAGCGTCAAAGTTTCTGTTTCAGATTCAGCATTGTTTCTACTCATCTTATGAATCATCCTAAAGGTTATACTTGGCACAAACACTAAATAAATCATAAAAACACAAACGTAAAAGAAGCATAATTGTGTAACCTCTCAAAAAGAGAAAGGAAAAGAAAATATAAATTTTATTCATTGGGTTGCCTCCCAACAAGCGTTAGCGTTTTACGCCCCTAGCTAGGCATAACACATAGATTCAAGTATTGTCATTTTAATTTTTACTCCATAGAAGGACCTAGTGATTGATTCATATGGTGGCTTAATTCTTGTTCTAGGGAAGTATTCCGTACCATTTCTAAGTGGAAATTGAAACTTAATATTGCCTTCTTTGATATCAATCACATCGCCTATAGTGCGTAAAAATAGTCTACCAAGTATGATGGGACAAGATGGATTGCAATCAATATGAAGAACAATAAAATCAGTGGGAACATAATTCCTATTTGCAAGAATACGAACATCATTAATTCTTCCCAAATGCTTTTTAATAGTAGAATCTGCCAAGTGCAAATTAAGAGAAGATGCTTCAATATTGGTAAGACCAAGCACTTCACATAAAGATTTCGGAATTGTGGAAACACTAGAACCCAAATCACATAAATAAAAGCATTCATAATTTTTAATCTTGACTTTAATGGTAGGATCCCACTTGTCATGCAATTTTCTAGGGATTGAAATATCTAATTTCAACTTCTCTTCTAAGGATTTCATCATGGCATCAACAACATGTTTAGTAAAATCTTTATTTTGTTTATAAGAATGGGGTGAATTTATCATGGATTGCAGCAAAGAAATACATTCAACCAAAGAGCAACTATCATATTAAAGTCTTTGTAATCCAAAATAGTGGGAACATCACTAGTTAAAGTTTTGACCTCTCCAAACCCACTTCCATCACCTTTTTCATCAACAGTTTCACACTCCAAATTATTGGGACACCCTCTAGATAAAGTTGACTCTCCTTCGGTCCCTTTATCATAAATTTTAACATTAATAAACGAGGAATCGATAGAACAAACACCAATCTTCTTAAGATATTCATCATTGTTGTGAAAGTAATTGCTAGAAACACTTTCCTTAAATATTCTCGTTTAGCTCCAAGCATAGCGGTTCTTTTCTTACTTTTATCCACAGAACCATATAAAGCTTTAATTGATTCATTGATCTTAGTTGGGAAAGCATTCAACTTCAGATTTTCTACATCATGGGAAATTCAACCAATGCTTCTAGACATGTCATCGATCTTATTCAACTTTTCTTGTATCGTAGTATTGAAAGACTTTTGAGCATTAATAAATTCTTTAAAATTACTCGCAAGATCAGAGGTGTTCCTATCACTGGTGTAGCAACGTGCTATACAAATAGTTTTTAACCCCTTTCCGTGACGTACTTTGAAACTGTCACCTTGCATGTGTGGGCAATAGGTGGGGTCCATCCCACACGACAGAGAATAATCGTCGGTGATGGTGTCCAATGAATGCAAACATTTGGCAAAACTAAGCGTATGGGATGTCCACATCTATCACAAACGAGAGTCGCCGGTCAACCGTTCGATATATGATGGACTTCCCATACGACCCATCCTTGCAATTCATGTGAGATCACACTAACATCGCACACACTATTCTGTGGTTCACCGTTTACGGTGTGTACAAAATCACAAACAATTCACGATTATGAAGTGTGTATTATAAGGGGTGTATCACAAACACTTATATTGGAGGAATCATTGGTGATGTTTAACTAAGACTATAATTAACCGCCATATAAGTATCGAATAGGTTTAAGAAACGTCTTACTCGCGTCTGACAGGATAAGTATCGCACGCGCTATTATGTAGCCCAACGTTTGCGATGCATACTACATCACAAACAGTTTATCATTTTAAACTATGTGCAATAGAGATTGTATCACAAACGTTGCATTCGGTTGCACTGTCTATTATATTATCTGGAATCACACACGGCTCGCAAACGGCAACTGTGTGCATGGTCGCACACGTTTTCTATCTGTGAAACGTGTCAGATCTTGAGGTATATCACAAACGCTGAGACTTACAAACCGTGTGCGGCGTAATGACATGTAGAACATTTTTTATTATTTTAACCACTACAATTTAAAATTGTACATAATTTGAATTTGAAAGTAGGGAATATCTTTTTACATATACATAGATAGGTACATCAACCAATGCATTATTCCATTCACAGGTACATATACTCAAGAATTACGTCAATGAAAGAATTACATAAGCACCAAATAAAGAATGATGAACGACAGTTGAATACTTGTATTAAAGACGACAAAGAGAGAGGCAAAATATATTCTAATTGCTGTAAAAGGTGAAGCGGAATGCCCGTAGCGTGCCCTCCTCCATGTCGTATGCACACATGACTCCAGCCCAATCCCTTGTGATGGCTGAACGCCCATACTTCAATATCTTCATGACTTCTAGATAGTCATTCTAGTCTAGTACAAATACATGTACATTTGCATGTCCAACAATCATGTAGTTTGAGAGGTGGTCTTGGGTAGACTGCGTGGGGAACCATTGCAAAGGAAAAAGATACAGATATTATCATCTAACAATTCATTATGTGTAGTAAAGAGGGTACATAGTTCTGAGTTAATATACTTCATATCACTATTGTCTTGGATAAACTCTAAATAAATAGTTTAATCACCGCATTTTGACCCCTTGTAATAGCAATCTTTATTAGTTACCTCGCATGATGCTCTCTCTGTCCCACTATATAAGATCTAATTACATCCAATGCACAAACATATTGGATGTATTAGCGTCTTATATTATGGGGCAGACGGAGTATAACATGGGAAAGAAATGTAGCCATGTGGACCAAAAAACCATCAAAGTAGGCATATGCTCACTACATGAGGCTTAACAAGAACCAAATAAAGTCATTCATAATGGTATTGTTGAATTTGCAATAACAAAGTTTGTACTTAAAGATCAAATTGTAAAATTCAACATCACACAGTGAAAAAAACAGGCGGTGTATAACTAAATACACAAGGCATACTACAACAATCAAATAGTCATTCATACCGGTATTGTTGAAATTGCATACAACGTAACATGTGCTTAAACATCAAATTCTATGATTGAACATCACATTGCTAGAAAACCGAAATAAACAGGGGCATGTTAATTACACCAGCTTTCAGGAACCAATTGTATGATTGAACAATAAAAAACTAGCAATTGAAGCTGGACATATGTTTACTACAAACAACCAAAAACAGCTAAAGAAGGTATATGCTCACTACAGACAACCAAACATAGGCGTTCGTGAAATTTGACTGAAAATTCATACTCGAGCATAGGGCTTACTTCTCAACCACAAGTAGTCGTCGTGAATGAGACCTGACTTGGCAGCTGACGATGCCAAAACACCGCCATAGAACGCGACTCCCATAAATGACAAAAGGGTCCCTTTGGCAATGAAGGAAAATTCCTCACAACAAAGCAAAGTACATCAAATGCATACTACAAACAATGAAATATAGTTATATGCTAACTACAGGCAACCAAACATAGGTAGTGAAATTGAATTGAACAATTCATACTCCAGCATATCAAATTGCACTTTTGAACATCATAATTCATACTCTGGCATAGCACATCCCTGACAGCAAAGCAGAGTAGATCAGAGTCATACTACAAGCAACCAAATATAGCAATTGAAACTAGACAATGCATAACCACAAACCACCAAAAAACCTTTAAAGGAAGCATATGCTCACTGCAATAGACTTAAGAGCAACCAAACAGTCATTCATATTAGTATTGTTGAAATGGCATAGAAGATAGAATGCATCATGTGCTTAAACATCAAATTGTATGATTCAACATCACATTGTGAGAAAACTGAAATAAACAAAGGCATGCTAAATACACTAGCTTTAACAGGAACTAATTATATGATTGAACAACCAAATCTAGCAATGAAACTGGACATATGTTCACTACAAACAACCACATATCACGCTAAACAAGGTATATGCTCACTACAGACAACCAAACGCATCAGCACTGAAATTGAACTGAACAATTCATACTCCAACATATCAAATTGTAGTTTTGAACAATTCATACCCCTTGGAAGAGCCTGGAATGGGGTGCAAACCGTACGCTCCCTATTGTGGCAGCTCGGCTCCTTGCCTTTGGAAGAACACGTCCGCAAGGTGACGTCCCCGGTGTCGTGAATGGGCTATTTCCCCTTGGAAAATACGGATAGGGTGCCCTGTCATCATCGTCAATGAGGTCTGACTTGGCAGTTGACGATGCCGAGCCACCGCTATATATATAGAACGCGACCTTCAGTAATGACAAAAGGCTCTCAATGGCGATGAAGGAAAAATCCTGACAGTGAAGCAAAGTAGATTAGTGTGGGGGGCATGGAGGAGATCCAAGGAGGTTGAACCCTAAGGGGCGGGGGTGCTATACTTAACCTATGTCATAGCCTGCGTCAAGCCATCGCTGCCGACGAGCTCGATGTCGTAGCCAGCTGCAGGGACATACACACATGTGCGAGCCCGCTTATTAGAAGCCCTGGGTTAGTCATCGTACTGAGCTTCCCCTGGGGGATTCGATGGCCACCTCGCCATCATCAAGCGGACAAGCCACGATATACCTCGTTTTATCCATTCGCTCCTCCAGCTCCCTGGGAAGCATAGCCGGGCTGAGGCAGCGATGCTCTGGAGTGTGGGTGAGGATGGGGATGGGTATTTGCAGGCCGACACTGTGGGGAAGACGAGAGTTGTGCGTGCATTATTCGACATGGAGGAGCACTACTATTGATTGCATGGACGACTCTAGTCCAACCCCCTTGTGATGGATCTTCACGACGGCTTCAAGATAGTCATGGGAAGGCCTGCAGAGGATGACGATGGAGTCGGGGGCGGCGGCGAGCTATCTATGGTTCAAGCGAGGGAGAGGAGTGGTGCGAGCGGGAGTCGGGGTTTTCTTTTTTACGTTATCTGAGCAAAGGTTTTGTGGTGGGGAGGGGGTAAGTGTTGTTTGAGTAAACATCGTGCGGCTACTGAAAATTTTACTAGGCAGGAATGGCAGGATGTCGGGGCTCCTAAAAAATTAGATTACATGATTGAAGCAGCACGGCCAGGGAAGGAGCAACAAACATCACACATAGCAAAAACATAATACGTGTGTGCTATCAACTAGGAAAAACCCACAAAACCATCATTTTTCAAATGGCTCAAGGTGGTATATATTTTTATGAGGGAAGTCTCGTGGAACCCAATCGTGTCCGACGCCCACCAATGGACCATGTTGATGTGCCAGCTACAGACGGAATGGTTTCTGTTGAGTGTACAATCGTAAATGGTTGTTGCATTCGAATCGATTGCTATTTACTCCTACAAATATAATATATATGGGCATGTCATCAAAAAAATGCGGGAAAGGGGTCAGAACACATACACGCCTTCTTGTGCAACCAAAATATGTATGCACAGGGTGGTTTGATTGTTCAAAATACTCAATGTGTAACTTTGATGTGGCACATGTCTCCTCTGTCGCCACTTCGTGTCGGCGGAGCGGGAATCCTAGCCATGAATACATGCCCCAAACAGGTCTTGCGTATCACTCATGTCGTAGTACAAAAATGAATCATATACATGAATCAAGCATGGTCATACCACCCCGTCTCTTTTTCAGTCAAAGGTGGACTATGGCCCATGCGCCTCGAAACACGGGCATCCCGACCAAAAAATCAACACCTTTGATCAAACCTCTCTCGTTGTCGGTCAAAAGGATGGACATCCATCGAGGCCCATGAATGGGCGTGATGGGGAGAACCATGCGATGGAGTGTCAAAGACCGCCATCGCCGGCTGGTGGTGCAAACATGTGTACGGAAATGTTGTGTTGCGTTTGAATTCATTAATATATACCTCATGTGCAACTTTCATGTGTCACATGCTTTGGAGTGGGAAAGTCCCCTCCCCCCACCCGAGCGAGTGTTCATGACGCGTACAACTAGTATGCTGAGTGTCGATGGGAACGATTCACACATTCGTAGGCATGTGATCTGACTTGGGTAAGGAAACTCAAGTGACCTACATAATGTATATCATAAAACAAAACAATTTAAGATTCCACCATGGTAACCTCTCTGTCATTGTTAGTCAATGTGATGGACATCCACGCGGGCCCAGGAATGGACTTTCGAACGACAACCACACGAAGGAGTATCCAAAGACAATCACCGTCTAAGTTGTTGGAAATATGTCCTAGAGGCAATAAATAAAGTTTTTATTATTGCATTTCCTTGTTCACGATAATCGTTTATTATCCATGCTATAATTGTATTAATTGGAAACATGGATACATGTGTGGATACATAGACAAACACAATGTCCCTAGTATACCTCTAGTGAACTAGCTCGTTGATCGAAAGAAGGTTAAGGTTTCCTAGCCATGGACATGAGATGTCATTTGATAACGGGATCACATCATTAGGAGAATGATGTGATGGACAAGACCCAAACTACAAACATAGCTTATGATCGTGTCAGTTTATTGCTACTGTTTTCTACATGTCAAGTATATGTTCCTATGACCATGAGATCATGCAACTCATAGATATCAGAGGAGTACCTTGTGTGTATCAAACGTCGCAACGTAACTGGGTGACTATAAAGGTGCTCTACAGGTGTCTCCAAGGGTGTCTGTTGAGTTGGCATGGATCAAGACTGGGATTTGTTACTCCGTGTGACGGGGAGGTATCTCAGGGCCCAGTCGGTAATACAACATCACAATAAGCCCATTCAGTAATACAACATAACGAGTAAAGAGACTTGCCAGTAACGAGGTTGAACTAGGTATGGAGATACCGACGATCGAATCTCGGGCAAGTAACATACCGAAGAACAAAGGGAACATCATACGGGATTAACTGAATCCTTGACATAGAGGTTCGACCGATAAAGATCTACATCGAATATGTAGGAACCAATGTGGACATCTAGGTCCCACCATTGGTTATTGACCGTAGAGGTATCTTGGTCATGTCTACATAGTTCTCGAACCCGCAGGGTCTGCACACTTAAGGTTTGGTGAAGTTTCGGTAGTATAGAGTTATGTATGGTGGTGACCGAAGTTTGTTCGGAGTCCCGGATGAGATCCCGTATGTCACGAGGATCACCGGAATGGTCCGAAGGTAAAGATTCATATATAGAAAGTCCCGTCTTGGTCGCCGGAAAAGTTTCGGGCTCATCGGTAGTGTACCGGGAGTGCCGGTAGTGTACCGGGAGGCCTCCGGGAGGGGTATTTCGACCCAAGAGGCTTCATGGTCTATGGGAGAGTGAATATCAGCCCTTAGTCGGCTGGTGGAAACTCCCACACAAGGCCCATGTGGCTGGAGGAAAAAACCCAATAGGAAAAGGTGGGAAAAAAAGGCAAAAAGGAGCAATCCTAGTCCTACTAGGATTGGAGGAGGAGAGTCCTCCTCCACCCCCCACTTCGGTCAAAGCCTCCAAGGCTTGGAGGCCAAGGCTTCCTCTCCTCCTTCTTCCCTCCTATATATACTGGTGGATTTCTAGGGTTTTGGACTAGATTTTCAGCCACATGCTACCCGTTCCTCCACTACATAGTTTCTCCTCTAGATCAGTTTTCTGCAGTGCTTAGGCGAAGCCCTGCCGGAATTGCTCCACCACCATCGCCGGAGCGCCGTCAGGATGCCGGAGAACTCTTCTTCCTCTCCACTCCTTCTTGCTGGATCAAGACGGTGGAGATCGTCATCAAGCTGTACGTGTGTTGAACGCGGAGGTGTCGTCCATTCGGTGGTAGATCGGAAGGATCGTGATCAAGTTCGTGGGACAGATCGTGATCAAGTTCGTGGGACGGATCGTGATTGGATCGCGGGACAGATCGTGATTGGATCACGGGATGCATGGCGATTTGGATCGCGAAGACGTTTAACTACACCAACCGCGTTTCTTAACGCTTCCCGCTTAGCGATCTACAAGGGTATGTGGATCCACTCTCCCTCTCGTAGATGCTCATCACCATGGATAGATCTGTGTGTGTGTAGGAATTTTTTGTTTCCCATGCAACGTCCCCAACAACGGTATCAGAGCTAGGTCTATGTGTTGATATGATCTCGAGTAGAACACAAAAGGTTTGTGGGCGTTGATGCTTAGATTGCTTCCTCCCTTGGTCGGATTTTGGTACAGCGGTATTCTGAGATGAAGCGGCCCGGACCAACATTACTCGTATGCTTACGAGAGACTGGTTCCCTCGACGCAACTTGTTGCCTAGATGGCTTGCGGGTGGCAGTTTCTCTCACTTTAGTTGGATCAGATTCGACAAAGGCGGTCCTTGAGAAGGTTGAAAAGCAAATTATGTATCACCGTTGTGGTTTATGCGTAGGTGAGAATCGTTCTTGCTAGAAACCCGTAGCAGCCATGTAAAACATGCAACAACAATTAGAGGACGTCTAACTTGTTTTTGTAGGGTATGTTGTGATGTGATATGGCCAATTACATGATGTGATATATGTGATGTATGAGATGATCATGTGATGTATAGAATTTCACGACTTGCATGTCGATGAGTACGGCAACAGGCAGGAGCCATAGGGTTGTCTTTAATTATTGTATGACCTGCGTGTCAATCATTAAGTGCTATGTAATGCTTTACTTTATCGCTAAACGGTAGCAATAGTAGTAGAAGCATGCAGGGCGTGACAACCTCGATGGCGACACATTGATGGAGATAAAGATGATGGAGATCATGGTGTCATACCAGTGACGATGAAGATCATGCCGGTGCTTTCAAGATGGAGATCTAAAGCACAAGTTCATGGCCATATCATGTCACTTATGAATTGCATGTGATGTTAATCCTTTTATGCATCTTGTTTTGCTTAGTACGATGGTAGCATTATAAGGTGATCCCTCACTTAAAATTTCAAGATAAAATTGTGTTCCCCCCGAGTGTGCACCGTTGCGAAAGTTCTTCGTGTTGAGACACCACGTGATGATCGGGTGATAGACTCTACATTCACATAAAACGGGTGCAAGCCAGTGTTGCATGCGCAGAACACTCGGGTTAAACTTGACGAGCCTAGCATGTACAAACATGGCCTCGGAACACAAGAGACTGAAAGGTCGAACATGAGTCATATAGTAAATATGATCAACATAATGATGTTCACCATTTTAGCCACCTCAACTCACGTTATGATCGGACTTGAGTTGGTGGATTTGGATCATGTGACACTCAGATGACCTGAGGGATGTCAATTTGAGTGCGAGCTTTAGTAATCTAATTAAGTAAACTCATTACCTTGAACAATAGTCTAAGTGAACTTTGCATATTTGTGTTGTAGATCAATGGCTCGCGCAGTAGCACCCCTGAATTTTAATGCGTTCCTAGAGAAAGCTAAACTGAAAGATGATGGAAGTAACTTTGTTGGCTGGGCCCGTAATCTGAGGATTATCCTCACGGCTTCCTAGAAATCATATGTCCTTGATGCACCGCTTGGTGACCAACCAGAAGACATGACCTCCGAAGACGTTAAGAACGCTTGGGAGGCACGTACTGGAGATTACTCAATAGTTCAGTGTGCAATATTGTATGGCTTAGAACCGGGACTTCAAAGATGTTTTGAATGTCATGGAGCATATGAGATGTTCCAGGAGTTGAAGTTTATCTTTCAGAAGAATGCCCCGATCGAGAGGTATGAAACCTCCGATAAGTTCTATGCTTGCAAGATGGAGGAGAACTGGTCTATGAGTGAACATATACTTAGAATGTCTGGGTATTCAACTCGTCTAGCGGAGTTGGGAATTGCCCTTCCGTCGGAGGCGATGACTGACAGAGTTCTTCAATCACTGCCACCTACTTACAAGGGCTTTGTGATGAACTATAACATGCATGGGATGAACAAGTCAGTCGCCGAGCTGTTTGCGATGCTAAAAGTCCCTGAGTCTGAAATCCAGAAAGAACATCAAGTGTTGATGGTCAATAAAACCACTAGTTTCAAGAAAAATGGCAAAGTCAAGGGAAAGGGCAAGAAGGGTATAACCAAGAAGGATGGCAAAGCAGTTGCTACTCCTACAAAGAAGCCCAAGCTTGGACCCAAGCCAGAAACTGAGTGCTTTCATTGCAAGGGAATTGTTCACTGGAAGCGGAATTGCCCCAAGTACCTGGCTGGCAAGAAGGCGGCCAACGACAAACAAGGTATATATGATATACATGTTATTGATGTGTACCTTACTACCTCTCGTAGTAGTGCCTGGGTATTTGGTACCGGTTCGGTTGCTCACATTTGCAACTCAAAGCGGGAACTACGGAATAAACGAAGGCTGGCAAAGACGAAGTGACGATGCGCGTGGGAAATGGTTCCAAGGTTGATGTGATCGCCGTCGGCACGCTCTCTCTTCGATTTCCATCGGGATTAGTGATGAACCTGAATAATTGTTATTTAGTGCCTGCGTTAAACATGAACATTATATCTAGATCTTGTTTATTGCGAGACGGTTACTCATTTAAATCAGAGAATAAAGGTTGTTCTATTTATATGAGTAATATCTTTTATGGTCATGCACCCAATGTTAGGGGTTTATTCATATTGAATCTTGATAGTGATGACACACATGTTCATAACATTGATGTCAAAAGATGTAGAATTGATAATGATAGTACCACTTTCTTGTGGCACTGCCGTTTAGGTCATATTGGTGTAAAACGCATGAGGAAGCTCCATGTTGATGGACTTTTGGAGTCACTTGATTTTGAATCACTTGACACATGTGAACCATGCCTCATGGGCAAGATGACTAAAACGCCGTTCTCTGGAACAATGGAACGGGCGAGTGACTTATTGGAAATCATACATACTGCTGTGTGCGGTCCAATGAATGTTACATCGCGTGCTGGATATCGTTATTTTCTCACCTTCACTGATGACGTAAGTAGATATGGGTATATTTACTTAATGAAACACAAGTCTGAAACATTTGAAAAGTTCAAGCAATTTCAGAGTGAAGTTGAGAATCATCGTACCAAGAAGATTAAGTTCCTGCAATCTGAGCGAGAAGGTGAATATCTGAGTTATAAGTTTGGCAGTCACTTAAGACGGTGTGGAATTGTTTCGCAGTTGACACCGCCCGGAACACTACTGGTGTGTCCGAACGTCGTAATCGAACCTTATTAGATATGGTGCGTTCTATGATGTCTCTTGCTTATTTGCCACTATCGTTTTGGGGTTATGCATTAGAGACAGCTGCATTCACTTTAAATAGGGCACCATCAAAATCCGTTGAGACGACGCCATATGAACTATGGTTTGGCAAGAAGCAAAAGTTGTCGTTTGTTAAAGTTTGGGGATGTGATGCTTATGTCAAAAAGCTTCAGCCTGAAAAGCTGGAACCCAAAGCGGAGAAATGCGTCTTCATGGGATACCCGAAAGAGACAGTCGAGTATACCTTCTATCTCAGATCTGAAGGTAAAGTGTTTGTCACGAAGAACAGAACATTTCTTGAGAAAGAGTTTCTCTTGAAAGAATTGAGTGGGAGGAAAATAGAGCTTGATGAGGTTATTGAACCTTTACTTCAACCAAAAAGTAGCGTATCAAAGAAAGATGTTTGTGTGGAACCTACGACGGTAGAAGAGGAAGTTAATGATGATGATCATGAAGCTTCGGATCAAGCTGCTATTGAACCTCGTAGGTCGACAAGGCCGCGTACTACCCTTGAGTGGTACGGCAACCCTGTCTTTGAGGTTATGTTGTTGGAGAACAATGAACCTACGAGCTATGGAGGAGCAGTGCTGGGCCCGGATTCCGAGAAATGGTTAGAGGCCATGAAATCCGAGATGGGATCCATGTATGAAAACCAAGTATGGACTTTGGAAGTATTACCTGAAGGGAGAAAGGCCATTCAGAACAAATGGATCTTTAAGAAGAAGACAGACGCGGACGGTAATGTCACCGTCTATAAAGCTCGACTTGTGGCAAAGGGTTTTTCACAAGTTCAAGGAGTTAACTACGATGAGACTTTCTCACCCGTAGCGATGCTTAAGTCTGTCAGAATCATGTTAGCAATAGTTGCTTATTTCAACTATGAAATTTGGCACATGGATGTCAAAACAGCGTTCCTCAACGGTTTCCTTGAGGAAGAGTTGTATATGATGCAACCCGAAGGTTTTGTTGATCCAGAGAATGCTGACAAAGTTTGCAAACTCTAGCGATCCATTTATGGACTGGTGCAAGCATCTCGGATTTGGAATAAGCGTTTTGATGAGGTGATCAAAGCATTTGAGTTTATACAAGTTTACGGAGAAGCTTGTATTTATAAGAAAGTGAGTGGGAGCTCTATAGCGTTTCTAGTATTATATGTGGATGACATATTGCTGATTGGAAACAATATAGAAATGTTGGAAAGCGTGAAGGAATATTTGTACAAGAGTTTTTCAATGAAGGACCTAGGAGAAGTTGCTTTCGTATTGGGCATTAAGATCTATAGAGATAGATCGAGACGCTTAATAGCACTTTCACAGAGCACATACCTTGATAAAGTTTTGAAGAAGTTCAAAATGGAACAGTCCAAGAAGGGGTTCTTGCCTGTGTTACAAGGTTTGAAGTTGAGAAAGACTCAATGCCCAGTAACTGCAGAAGATAGAGAAAAGATGAGTGTAATCCCCTATGCTTCAGCCATAGGCTCTATCATGTATGCAATGTTGTGCACAAGACCCGATGTCAGCCTTGCCATAAGTATGGTCGAAAGGTTTCAAAGTGATCCTGGAATGGAGCACTGGCAAGTGGTCAAGAATATCCTTAAGTACCTGAAAAGGACTAAGGAAATGTTTCTCGTTTATGGAGGTGATGAAGAGCTCGTCGAAAGGTTTACGTCGATGCAAGCTTTGACACTGATCCGGACGACTCTAAGTCGCAAACCGGATACGTATTTATTCTTAACGGGGGAGCGATAAGCTGGTGCAGTTCCAAGCAAAGCGTGGTAGCTGTTTCTACGTGCGAAGCGGAATACATTGCAGCCTCGGAGGCGGCGAAGGAAGGTGTCTGGAGGAAGCATTTGATGACAAATCTTGGAGTAGTGCCCAGTGCACAGAATCCAATGAACCTGTTCTATGACAACACTGGTGCCATTGCTCTGGCCAAGGAACCAAGGTTTCACAAGAGGACCAGACACATAAAGCAACACTTCAACTCCATCCGTGATTACATCATGGAGAAAGACATAAATATTTGCAAAGTGCACACGGATCTGAATGTTGCAGACCCATTGACTAAACCTCTTCCACGGGTAAACATGATCAACACCAGCACTGCATGGATGTTCGATTCATTACAATGTAAATCACATAGTGATGTGAACTAGATTATTGACACTAGTGCAAGTGGGAGACTGTTGGAAATATGCCCTAGAGGCAATAAATAAAGTTTTTATTATTGTATTTCCTTGTTCATGATAATTGTTTATTATCCATGCTATAATTGTATTAATTGGAAACATGGATACATGTGTGGATACATAGACAAACACAATGTCCCTAGTATACCTCTAGTGAACTAGCTCGTTGATCGAAAGATGGTTAAGGTTTCCTAGCCATGGACATGAGATGTCATTTGATAACGGGATCACATCATTAGGAGAATGATGTGATGGACAAGACCCAAACTACAAACGTAGCTTATGATCGTGTCTGTTTATTGCTACTATTTTCTGCATGTCAAGTATATGTTCCTATGACCATGAGATCATGCAACTCACAGATATCGGAGGAGTACCTTGTGTGTATCAAACATCGCAACGTAACTGGGTGACTATAAAGGTGCTCTACAGGTGTCTCCGAGGGTGTCTGTTGAGTTGGCATGGATGAAGACTGGGATTTGTTACTCCGTGTGACGGAGAGGTATCTCAGGGCCCACTCGGTAATACAACATCACAATAAGCATTGCAAGCAATGTGACTAAGTGTTAGTTACATGATCTTGTATTACTGAACGAGTAAAGAGACTTGCCAGTAACGAGGTCGAACTAGGTATGGGGATACCGACGATCGAATCTCGGGCAAGTAACATACCGAAGAACAAAGGGAACATCATACGGGATTAACTAAATCCTTGACATAGAGGTTCGACCGATAAAGATCTCCGTAGAATATGTAGGAACCAATGTGGACATCCAGGTTCCGCCATTGGTTATTGACTGTAGAGGTGTCTCGGTCATGTCTACATAGTTCTCGAACCCGCAGGGTCTGCACACTTAAGGTTTGGTGACGTTTCGGTAGTATAGAGTTATGTATGGTGGTGACCGAAGTTTGTTCGGAGTCCCGGATGAGATCCCAGACATCATGAGGAGCTCCGGAATGGTCCGCAGGTAAAGATTCATATATAGGAAGTCCCGTTTTGGTCGCCGGAAAAGTTTCGGGCTCATCGGTAGTGTACCGGGAGTGCCGGTAGTGTACCGGGAGGCCTCCGGGAGGGGTATTTCGACCCAAGAGGCTTTATGGGCTGTGGGAGAGTGGACATCAGCCCTTAGTGGGCTGGTGGAAACTCCCACACAAGGCCCATGTGGCTGGAGGAAAAACCCAATAGGAAAAGGTGGAAAAAAATGCAAAAAGGAGCAATCCTAGTCCTACTAGGATTGGAGGAGGAGAGTCCTCCTCCACCTCCCACTTCGGCCAAAGCCTCCAAGGCTTGGAGGCCAAGGTTTCCTCTCCTACTTCCTCCCTCCTATATATACTGGTGGATTTCTAGGGTTTTGGACTAGATTTTCAGTCACATGCTACCCGTTCCTCCAGTACATAGTTTCTCCTCTAGATCGGTTTTCTACAGTGCTTAGGCGAAGCCCTGCCGGAATTGCTCCACCACCATCGCCGGAGCGCCGTCAGGCTGCCGGAGAACTCTTCTTCCCTCCACTCCTTCTTGCTGGATCAAGACGGTGGAGATTGTCATCAATCTGTACGTGTGTTGAACGCGGAGGTGTCGTCCGTTCGGTGCTAGATCGGAAGGATCGTGATCAAGTTCGTGGGACAGATCGTGATCAAGTTCGTGGGACGGATCGTGATTGGATCGTGGGATGGATCGTGATTGGATCACGGTACGCACGGCGATTTGGATCGCAAAGACGTTCGACTACACCAACCGCATTTCTTAATGCTTCCCGCTTAGCGATCTACAAGGGTATGTGGATCCACTCTCCCTCTCGTAGATGCTCATCACCATGGATAGATCTGCGTGTGCGTAGGAATTTTTTTGTTTCCCATGAAATGTTCCCTAACATAAGTATGGATCAAAAATATGCACAGAAGTGTTGTGTGATGTTTACATACCCAGCACGCAAACTTTAGCGTGGCACACCTTCCTTGGGAATCTCAAAGTCCACATGGAAAGCGAGGTTCATGACGTGTAGTATATATAAACCCTCCCATTCGAGCAGATGGGATAGACATTAATGCGTACACTACACGCACTCAAATTATACCATGTAATTTCACACGCATGGCCTATAGCAAAGATCGACCAAAAAAGAATCCACAATAATTAACATCTCTTGTTGCGGTACAAAAGTATGTGAGGCCACAGATGGGAGTGCCACTAATAATTGTTTGAGGGGGCGGTGTCCGAGGACAACCACCGCCTCCATGCTGCCCTAACATATGTATGAAGGTGTTGTGTGATGTTTTGAATACCCGATGCACACCTTCCATGTGGCACTTTCGCAAATCGAAAAAATGCAGGTTCATAACTTTCGTCCGTAATCTCACCATGATATTCGGCAAAACATGGACTAAGATGAATCCACCTTTGATCAAACCCCTCTCGTACACGCCATCCAAGGTGATAGACCACGTAGGGTCAACGAATGGGTGTGTCAGTGGTAACCGCATGAATGAGTGTACGAGGACCACCTCCACATGCATGAGACACAAACGTATGCATGAAAAGTTCATTATCGAGATGCTTTAAATGTATACCCAATGCACGACTTTTGATGTTGCACGGGTACCTCACCTGAAGCTATCAATGGTTAAAACCGTTACCCGCATTCCCATGGATGTTTACTATATTAGGGCACGGAGAAGTGCCATCTTGAATTCCCATGGGGAAGATGGTGGGTCAAATACCTTGCCCGGCATGCAGGACGGGGATGGGGATGGGATATACATAGCATTACCCGCCTTAACCATGAAGTACTTACATATGGGCTCTAAAATTAGTAGACCCCTTGTAATTTGCGACCTTGGTCACCCAAATTTCCACAGATCCCACCCATCTGGCTCAAATATCCCTAAGAAATCCCAAACTTAGCCACAACATATTTTTTATTGCGTTGGAGTGCTGTTTTTCTTACTGAAATACTATCAAATGTTGTTCTTAAATGGATGTTGGGTTTCCCCATGAGGATAAAGAAGTGGCAACGAGGATGGGAAACTTTTATCCCCGCGCATGGATACATAGATGGTGATGGGAATGGGAGGGCCATGACGGGGACGAGGATGGGAGACATTTTATCCCCGCGTACGGGTACGGAGACGGTGACAGGAATGTGAGGGTGGTGGTGGGGATGGGGATGGGACTCCAATATACCCTCCTGAGTAATCCCCGTGGTCAGCTTGATCCCTAACTAACAGGACAACCCCACGTGGTGGCGCACATACGACGTGTATTGTGTGCCGGACCCCACACCCCCACTCGTCCCACCACACCACCATCACTTCGAGGCATGCATGTCAAAAAATTTTATGTAGTGCACATGTGAAAATAGGAGTGTAGTGTTAAAATTTGATTTTTAAAGAACATTAAGACATTATATACATCAAATTGATTCCTTATTTAATTTGTAAAATTCAAATTTGAACTATATGCACACGCAGTTGGGCGTCCGACACTAGTGCAGAACAGGCCTATAGTCCCGGGCCGGATGGACCTTTAGTACCGGTTCCCCAACCGGTACTAACAGGTCGGGACTAAAGGTCCAGATCTTTAGTACCGGTTGGACCACAGACCGGTACTAAAGGCCCTCCACGTGGCTGCCTGCGTAGACTAGTGGTGGAAGACCTTTAGTACCGGTTGGTGATACCAACCGGTACTAAAGAAATTTTTTCATTTTTTGAATTTTTTTGGAAAAAAAATTGTTCGATTTTCAAATTTCTGAATTATTTGAATTTAATCTTTAACTACCCCTCATCACTGCTCAATTTGATTTCTAATCTCTAATCACCCCTCACCATTCCAATTCGTCTACCTTCTTGACCGGTCACCCATCCTCTCAGTACTCCAGCCTTAGCACGCTTAACTTTCGAGTTCTATTCCCCCTTGTTGTCAAGTCTGCACTTGTTGTTTTCCTGACAATAGTAAGCTGTCAATCCTATTAACCCTTAGGAGTTGAACTTGAGCATGACCATAGTTTGACCATAATCACCCCTCATTATTAAGTAACACACTAATATTTCTTGAATAAGTAGTTTGACCATAGCTTGACCAAAGTTTGACCATAGTTTGACCAGATTTGACCAAAATTCAAATAAACTGAAGTTTGAGCATAACTTTTTTTCCTTTTAGAATTTTTAATAACTTATTTTAACTCCATACTTTTTGTGTGTTCAATATGCACCATTCAAAGGCACATCATCAATTTTCAACCCTTCTTGACTTCATTTGATATTTTTCAGGCATTTAATGATTTATTTTGAACTAAATGACCCTGAATTTGAAAAGCAGTACAAATGAACTCTGAAAAGGTTGTAACTTGGCATGACATCATAATTTCACCCACATAGCAACTTCTAGAGAGTTGAGAGGGTTACGGCAAAAACTCGATGCACTTCGTGTACAAATTGGACAATCTCATAAGAAGTATGAGGGTTTTGGACGAAAACTCATCTATTACAAAGGGATTTCATTTTTAATAACTTATTTTAACTCCATACTTTTTATGTGTTCAATATGCACCATTCAAAGGCACATCATCAATTTTCAACCCTTTTTGACTTCATTTGATATTTTTCAGGCATTTAATGATTTATTTTGAGCTAAGTGACCCTGAATTTGAAAAGCAGTACAAATGAACTCTAAAAAGGTTGTAACTTGGCATGACATCATAATTTCACCCACATAGCAACTTCTAGAGAGTTGAGAGGGTTACGGCAAAAACTGGACGCACTTCGTGTACAAATTGGACAATCTCATAAGAAGTATGAGGGTTTCGGACGAAAACTCATCTATTACAAAGGGATTTCATTTTTAATAACTTATTTTAACTCCATACTTTTTGTGTGTTCAATATGCACCATTCAAAGGCCCATCATCAATTTTCAACCATTTCTGACTTCATTTCATATTTTTCAGGCATTTAATGATTTATGTTGAGTTAAATGACCCTGAATTTGAAAAGCAATAGAAATGAACTCTGAAAAGGTTGTAACTTGGCATGACATCATAATTTCACTGAATATAATGTTAAAACGAAGTAATATTAAATAGCAGGAAAAATAGGAAAGAAATAACATAAAAAATAGCAAAAGTGAAAATAGATGCACTTACACTGAAATTCAACCCAAATTCAAAGTGTTAGTTAGGTGTTAGTTAGGCACCTAACTAACATTTTAAATTTAGGTGGAATTTCATGTCTAAGGGCATCTATTTTCACTATGAGCGGAGCTCGACAGGTCAAGCACATCGGGGCTTATAAATAGGTGCGGTTTCGCCTCGACTAGCGAGGTGGGACTAAACATTTGACACCTGCTGCGTGGAAGTCTTTAGTACCGGCTGGTGTCACCAGCCGGTACTAACGGTTGCCCTTTAGTACCGGCTGGTGTCACCAGCCGGTACTAAAGGTGCCCGCGGGGCCCAAGTCTGACACGAACCGGTACTAAAGGTCCCTCACGAGCTGGTACTAAAGGTCGCCCTGCTGGGCCGGCACGAACCGGGACTAATACCCTCTTTTGTACCGGCTCGTGACCAGACCGGGACTAATGCTCGGGACGAAAGGTCTGTTTTCTACCAGTGCGAATGGATTAGAAATTCATTTTTTGTCTTGGGTCCATGTTTAGTCCCCATGGAAGGAAAACCAATAAATTTCGAACATCTCGAGGCCGAAAAATTGACTCTTGGCTATCAATTTACAGCAATCGGCCAACTAAGCTAGAATTCATGAAACATTGACATGATTTCATGATACAGAACTTATAGGTCGTGGTAAATAAATCGTCCAATTTGAGAGAAGTTTTCATCTGAGCTTCTTCCAAACGGGGGCTTATTAATAAATGCAACACAGAATCGTCATGTTTACATTGCAAACAGATTATTTATCCAAACTGTTTTTATTTACTACGCGTATTAGCGTTGGATAAAGTCAAGCTATGTAAAGTTTAACCAAATTTAGAAAAAAATGTTAACGTTTACAATTAAAAATTATTACCATTAGATTCTTTATTGAATGTACTTTCACATCATATATATTTGTCATGGTAATTATTTATATTTCTTTTTTGAAAGTTGGTCAAACTGTATCAAGTTGTCGGGACCCCGATCCTAAGCCATAAGAATCTAGCATGTAACACATCACATCACTTTGCGGCCTCATGCACGGTTATCTCCACGGCTTCCACCTTACCTGGGCCGAGACTGTTTGCATCTTTTGGCTCACGTATGTGAATATGTCGCTAGCATTCAAATGTCAGAGAACCCGAGTCGACATGACTAGCCGTAGAACCCAAGTGGCACATCCGTACATGAACTTGCAGATGTAACCCAACAATGAAGGTGTCAGTCGTGAGCGTGTGTAGACGAGTCATAGCAAGCTACATGGACTCCATTACACCGTGAGACATCTCTGTCATCAACTGCGCGTAGACGAGTCATAGCAGGCTACATGGACTCCATTAAACTGCGACACCTTTCCCTGAAGGGACAGACACAGCAGCAAAGAAGGATACATGTTGGTCAATCAATCTGTCTCGAGCAGTAGCAAGCTACCAAGCCTCGGTGGAAGCACAAAGAGGCATTTTCTTGTAAAGAAGGCTACCATAGGCACATAACTAGGTTCGAATCCCACACATACCAACGCATTTCAAACATACACACAATATGCACGATATGTGTAGATACAGCATGGCATCACAACAAAATTCTACAACATAGCATTTATTTAGAAGGCTCCAAAGAGTCAACATAGTATAATGTTACAAGTAGAAGGGGTCACGTGACTCAATATTCAGAGCATACAAACAACAAGCGGAAGTTACATGTCTAGGTACAGACTTCTACTAAAGGTGGCTGGAAGAGCTGAAAAGCCACAACTACCCTACCAAAGGAGCCAGACTCGCGTCTGGGTTTCCTAGCTATTCCGTCGTTATCAACGTCAAGAAGAACGCATAGACTAAACAACATTTATCTCTAAAAATATAAATAAGCAACAATGAGTATGGAAGTACTCGAAGTACTCAACAAGTCTTACATCAGAACTATCTACTTATGCATCATGTATCAACAAACGGGATTGTGGGGTCTAGGGTTTACTACAGAATGCCAGCTTTAACCTTTGGCTAAGCTAGACTACGATAGGTATCCAATGTATCATTCCTCTCTCGTCTCCCTAAGAGAGAGCGCACACAAGTCCACATATCCACCACATCAATACACCACTATGGATCTTCTATCGTCTTCCTACAAGAAGGACATCCATAGCACTCACACTTATCTGGAGCATTTTAGAGTATCCAGTTAAAGTTGTCTATGAACAATGCAAGTCCCCAAGTAGTCCATATCCACGGACACGGATATTCGAATAGATAGATTGCCCTGCAGGGGTGTACTTCGTCACACATGCTTCCACCACTTATCGCCATGTCTCGGCAACCTTCAAGCGGAAGCCGAGAGAGGGAGTCGGCCACGGACGTTAACTTAGAATGACTCACATCCAAGGCAGTCACATATCTGAGTTGGAACCCATAATGGAAGTCTGGCCGAGGTTTCCAACATGGCCTCAAACGTTGTGAGCAGGGCCCCAAGCCAGTCCTGACTTGGTGGTTCATCCACTTCACAGGCCCGGCCACACCTACCAATGTTTCGAACTACTACGACTCCTGGACTGAGAACAGGGTAGGTTAATAGGCCAAGAAAGCTCGAGTTACCTGAGCCAATGTGCGGTAGTAGCTAGTTTTGGAACACAAACACGGGACTCGATTGCTATGAGCGGCTTCAATGAGACAACCCACCATGTACTCCTACATGGCCTCTCAGTGCTACCTTTGCCAAAACAGGTTCAACACTTAACCCTCATCATCAGGACACATCCATTTCAGTCCCGTTCATCACCCAGATGACTCAGACCTGACACAAATCTAAGCATAGCAAGCATAGCAGGGTTATGGCACAACATGGCTCAAGTATCTACCAGGTATGCTAGGTTGCTTGGTTTAGCTATTTACTGTGACAGTGACAGGTTATGAAAAGAAGTGGGTTCATGTACCGAAACATAAGTAACAGTTGAATCGTTTGTCCTAATGTATTGAAATGAGAGCAAGAGCGAGAGAGTGGAATTATATAGAAATGCTCAGGGTTTTTTGCTTTCCTGTTGATCAGAAAATCTCAGTTGTTCTTCGATGTCATCGATAACTACGTCTCGCAAGTCTATCAACAAGATCAAAAAAGGTACAATTAAGCAAGGCAAATGCTTCACAATGATGCATGAGTATGACATGTGAACATGTTGCTGGATTTATCTAATGCAAGTGACCACAAGTTCAATGGGGTTCATTTGATAAATATAGATCAATTCCAACTCCATATGATAAGCATTTTAACGCTTTTAATGAAATTGTCCTATCCAGCAAGTTTAACTTGCTCATACATGCATGAAAATGGTACCATCATATTCCTTGAATTTTTTTGATAATTCTTCATATATAATTTATTTCATTTGAAGTTATGGATTAATTTCTATGAATTTCCAAAGTTCTAAGTATTTCCTAGATTATCTATATAACGGAAAAT
Source organism: Hordeum marinum (assembly GCA_022496015.1). Taxonomy (NCBI): domain Eukaryota; kingdom Viridiplantae; phylum Streptophyta; class Magnoliopsida; order Poales; family Poaceae; genus Hordeum; species Hordeum marinum. The sequence goes on along the minus strand of CM039672.1, from coordinate 342,245,411 downwards.
ATTAATTGCGTCAGCACTGCGCCAGGCTGGCGTTAGCGGGCCAACCGCGCCGGGTCTAGGTCAAGCCTGACCAGTGGGGTCCACTGGTCAGTGACCCAGGACAAATCTCGGTCAAACCCGACGCTGATTGTGCTTTGACCACGTGTGGGCTCGCTGTCAGTGGCTGATGGCAGGGTGATTGGCGCTAAATGGCCGGCCATGTTGGTGCTCACTTGAGTGTGGTCGGCAGCGACCAAAACCACAGCGGAGGCTCGCCGGAGAATCTCAGAATCACGTTGCAGGGCATCTTCTTGTGTGCGGTTTGTGGCTATGGCGAGCTGGCGAAGTTTCGCATCTAGTAGGGGCAGTAGGGGGAGCTAGGGTGGTCACTGTCGTCAACGGCAAGCTCATTTGCGGCGGTCGATGATCGGGCATGGGGCGGTGAAGTGCTAGGGTGCACAGGGAGGCCATCTAAGTGGCATGGCGGGCTCACAGGGGCTCCAGGAGAATGCAGAGGTGCTCGGGCACAAGCCGTAGAGTCTATGGCCACGACCGCGACATGGCTGGTGGCGACTGGCTCTCGGTCATGGCGAGAAGGCCAGCTACAGGACATGGAGGACCACGGGGAGAGGGGAGAGGGACGGCAAGCTCACGGGGAGTCGGAAGAGACGCTCCATGGCTCGGGGACGAACTATAGGCGGCGGATCAATGGTGGTGGCCTTTGGTGCCCGGCGGTGGGAACGACGGCGTTAGTGAGGATGGAGGCCATACGAGGTCAATTCCGTCGGCTCAGAGACGCGGCGTGGTGCGGCAGAGCTCGTGAGTAGCAAGGCGGGGCGAGGTGGAGCCGAAGGCTGTGGTGGCTGCGAGCAGCGGCGACGGTGGCGATCGAGTGTGCGCGTGCGAGAGGAGAGAGAGGTAGATGAGCTCGGGGGGAGAGGAGGCATGCACGGAGGGGTTTTCGGCATGTGTGGTGACCTCAGGTCGACGGGGAGGCAAGGAGGTTGGTAGGACGTGGTCGGGCACGCGGCCGAGCGCGTCGGGCGCATGCCCCTGTCCTCCTGGCGAGAGGAAGGGGACGACTGGCGCTGCCAGCTGGGCTAGGTAAGTCATGTGCCTTTCCTTTTTATTTTCTATTTTCATTTTATTTTTCTAAAATTTGTTCTCGCTAAAAATAAATATACTTGGCCATTTTGCAAAATTCTAAAAATTGTTATGTGAGCTAGGTACAAATAACTAGTGCCACATAAAAAGTTTCAGAATTATTGAACTTATATTTTATATACAATAAATATAAATCCAGTGCAATTGTTTTTTGATTATTTCAAAAGCCCAAGTTAAAAGGTTTTTGTGATTCCAAACTATTGGTTGGCATTTTTACCTCATCCCAATATTTTATTAGAATACGAGGGACATTTTCTTGGTTCACTTTGAAAATACTTTTATATTGCTTATAGGCAAAATTTTGAATGATGAGGCTTGATCACTCCTCATTTCATTTTCAAAACAAAATAAAAACGCATGCATTAATGCATTGGCAATCATAATTAAACTAGGGTTGTCACAAGCGTGATCCTTGCACACAGATATGATTTGACTGGACGCATGCTAGAAAGTCGCCTCACACGCTGACCGGGATGCGTGTGAGAAGGTGTTTGAATTGATGGGAGGCATGTTCGCTACGCAGTTTCGTAGGGAGACGTGCCATCAGACGTGTGAATTGATGGTGCGCACGCCAACAGTCCGGTGTGCACGTGCCTCACAGGGAGGTGAGCCATCCCTTTAAACCGCCGCTTACCTCCCTCTCATGTCCCAACTCCCCTTTATTAACCGCACCCGAGCCATTGGTTTTAACATTCTCGCTACACACAATCCTCTGAGCCCCCCCCCCGTATCCTCGCCGCCATTCTCAATCGTCATCAGTGGCCTCCCTGCACCATGGGAGGGAGTAACCATGTCGGTGCCGGCGAAGCACCTGAGTATAGCGTGAAGGTGGGCACATAGATTGTCCTTGTCAGAGATGATGTATCGCGCGGACAACAGCGCGGCCTTGACATTGTCGCTGTCGCCGTGCTTCCCCAGCCAAAGCCGGTGGTCCACAGTGACTCCAAGAAACACTCCAGCAACGACAACGACTCGGTCGGAAAACTAGTTGGTCATATATACCCATTTTTAGTAAATACATATGATAGGCTGATTCGTTTGCTACCAAAACATGGCATGCCAACTTTTGGCATCAAATCAGTTAGCTTTGATTTAGGTTTCATGTTGTCGCATGATATAGTATGTTTCATAAACTTTGCCTTGCGAATTCGCATTATAAAATATACGGACGTCACATTTTTTACTATGTATAGGTGCTATCTAATGATGTGGACAGCGAGGATGAAGACGTCTAGGAGAGTTTCAAGAGGCAAAGGCTGAGGGAGCTTATGGATAGAAAGTATGACAAGCGTCTCAGGAAGAATGGGGGCTATGGATGCCCGTTATGCAACCACAAGACTAATAACACGTACTCTAGTGTTCTGGTGCATGCAAGAGGACGAGTTTTGGCTCCTTCAAGCGGAAGTATTCTCGCAGGATAGCGCAAGCCACGTACGCCCAGTTCCCCAGGAATCTTAACCATCAAGCATTAAGATGCGATGTTGGATTGACCGTTTCGAAGAAGAAAATGTTGGGTCGAATCTATCTAGTTTTTGTGTATTATATCTATGCTTGTGTATTATATTTTTTCCTGAGATTGAAATTGTGCGACGACTTTCGTTATGTAGTATCTCCATCACACCAGAGTTCTAGTTTACTTGAGAGTAACATTTATATACGATTAATCACACATGGTTGGATCTAATAAACCATTTCCTTCGAAGCACATTTTTTGAGGATAGAAACCCTCAACACCACTTGAAAAAAAACCTCAACACCCACACGTCACAAAACCCTTGCCGGCTCCCCTCCCCCTCCCTTTCCCCACCAAAGTAGCACCTACACTAACAATAGTACCCCGGGACTCTCAATGCATGTCACTGCCAATCCCCACGGCAATTAGCTCGACGCATGTCGCTGCTGCTGGCTACTGCAAAATGCCACCACATATCTCCCCTACCGATTGCCACGGCCTATCGGTACTGACTTTCTCGATGTTGCCTGTTGTCGACCTAGCTCGCCCGATTGGGGAATCTTTGGTACTGGGTTTTTTCCATGAAGAACCAGGTAAGTAATCTACTGAAATTCTTCTGCTCATCTCTTATCCCAATTGTCGGTGTCAAAATGGGTAGATCTCGGGTAGGGGGTGCCGAGGTGTGGAAGTTAGATCGATGGGTAACAGGGGACAAAGGAGACGATGTTTACCCAGGTCTGGGCCCTCGTGGGGAGGTAAAACCCTACGTCATCCTTGATTATATTGATGTGGATGAGAATTATAGAGTTGATCTACCTCGACATCATCTAAGGTAAACCCTAGATAAGTTCACCTCTCCTCTACGAATGGGACCCTCTAGTTTATATAGACACCACGGCTCCATAGGGTTACACACAACCGACCTTTTAAAAGGGGACAGATACGCAGATCCCATCTTTGGAACTTGCAAGCTATGTCATTCTTCAGGGCTTTCCTTCCTGGACACGAGTTTATTCATAGATCTGTCTTTGGTAGAGCAGCCCAACAGGTCGGCCCATGAGGAATGAGCCGACGACCCGATGACCCCTTGATGTCTACTATGCAACTTTATTCTTGTAGACACGTGTTGGGCCTCCAAGCATAGAGTTTTGTAGGACAATAGCAATTTTCCGCAAGTGGATGACCTAAGGTTTATCAATCCATGAGAGGTGTAGGATGAAGATGGTCTCTCTCAAATGACCCTACAACCAAATACAAGAAATCTCTTGTGTCCCCAACACACCCAATACAGTGGCAAATTGTATAGGTGCACTAGTTTAGCGAAGAGATGGTGATAAAAGTGTCATATGGATGGTAGAAATATATTTTTATAATCTGAATAAAAAACAGCAAGGTAGCAAATAGCAAACGGGCACAAAAACAGTATTGCAATGCCTGAAAACAAGGCCTAGGGTTCGTACTTTCGCTAGTGCAATTTCTCAACAGTGCTAACATAGTTGGATCATATGATCATCCCTCGAAGTGCAATAAATAATCACTCCCGAGTTCCTATTAGCAGAGAACAAAAGATAGAAATTGTTTGTAGGGTACGAAACCACCTCAAAGCTATTCTGTCCATTCGATCTATCCTAGAGTTCATACTAGAATAACGCAAGCTATTCTTTCTGGTCGATCTACTCAAGAGTTCGTACTAGAATAACAGCAAAGCAAATTCATATTCATAATACTCAATCCACACAAAGAACTACAAGGGATCCCAAAGTTTGTATCGGAGAAAAGATAATAAAAATGTGCATGTACCCCTATGCATAGATTACCCCAATATCACCGCGGGAATCTGCAAGTTGAGTGCCATAACGTATATCAAGTGAACCAATAAGATACCCCAATGTCACCTCAAGTATTCATACCGCAAGACATACATCATGTGTTACCAAATCTGAACATTCAATCCGACATAACAAAACTTCAAAGGGTAAAGATTCAATTCATCACAATAAGAGTATAGAGGGGAGAAACATCATATGATCCATCTATATTAACAAAGCCCATGATATAGATCACGAGAGAGAGAGAGAGAGATTAAACACATAAATACTGGTACAAACCCTCAGCCCCAAGGGTGGACTACTCCCTCCTCATCATGGTGGCCGCCGGGATGATGAAGATGGCCATCGGAGATGATTCCCCCCTCCGGCAGGGTGCCGGAACGGGTTCTAGATTGGTTATCGGTGGCTATAAAGCCTTGCGGCGGCAGAGCTTCTGATCTAGGGCTCCCCCAAAGGGTTTCAGAATATTTGGGAATTTATAGTGCAAAGAGGGGGTGCGGGAGGCCACCGAGGTGGGCACAACCCACATGGGCGTGCCTGGGCCTCCTGGCGTGCCCTGGTGGGTTGTTCCCCCCTTGGGGCACCCCCCCAGGTGCAGCTCTGGCCCATTGGTTTCCTTTTGGTCGAAGAAAAATCTCCAAAAAGTTTTGTGGTGATTGGACTCCGTTTGATATTGATTTCATGCGATGTAAAAAACAAGCAAAAAACAGCAACTAGCACTGGGCACTGGGTCAATAGGTTAGTCCCAAAAATGATATAAAGTAGCTATAAAATGATCGTAAAACATCCAAGAATGATAAAATAATAGCATGAATACTTCATAAATTATAGATACATTGGAGACGTATCAGCATCCCCAAGATTAATTCCTACTCGTCCTCGAGTAGGTAAATGATAAAAGAAATAATTTATGAAGTGTGAATGCTAGCAAAGTGCATCTGTTTGATGAATGATAATTTCAATCACTTTTTCTAACATCATTACAACAATTCTTTTCTCATAAAGTTTTCTCATGTTAAAGTAGCAACCAATTCACATGTTAAGGTTCAAACAATGAATTCTCTTGAAACCCAACAACCTATGTTCTCAGTCACCAAGCAATTGCAATTCAACTTATTCAACAGAGTTTAAGTAAGAGCTCCACATACTCAACCGTCATATAGTCTTCTACGATTGCTAACACTCACCACATACACATGGGCAAAATGTTTCAACCAGACACATAGAAAGATAGGGGCTTATTGGTTTGCCTGCCAACGTATTCACCTCAAGGGTGATGCCAACAATAATAACTCATGCTACCCATATTCAACTGGGCATAGGTGCCTAGATCTTTCCTCACCACATGATGCTTGCCAAAGGAGAAAAATAAAAAGGAATAGAGAGAAAAACTTTGACTCTTGCATAAAAGTAAATACATAAATTAAAAGATAGGCCCTTCGTAGAGGGAAGTAGAGATTTGTAGAGGTGCCAGAGCTCAAAGCGAAAAACTTAGAGATAAAAATATTTTGGGAGGTGTATCCATCCCACCAACGAAAACGACTTAGAGTTCCCAACACTTTCCATGCTAGATATATCATAGGTGGTTCCCAAACAGAAAATAAAGTTTATTCCTTTTTCCACCATACTTTCACTTTCCAAGGAATTTATTATTTGAAAACATAAAGTAAATTGTTTTTTGCATTTCGGGACTGGGCATCCCTAATACCTTTGCCTTACTCTCGTGCAATGACAAGTGAATAAACACTCATCGTGAGAATAACACATATAGCATGGAAAATATTAGCCACCCCTCACCGCACCACGAGCGAAACAAACACACAAAAGAGAAGTTTATTTTGAAAATTAGAGATGGAAAATACAAATTTGCTTAGAACGGCACGGAAATACCACATATAGGTAGGTATAGTGGACTCATATGGCAAAGACTGGGTTTAAGGATTTGTATGCACAAGTAGAGCTCATACTTGGTGCAGAATTTTTGGCTAGCAAAGATGGGTGGCAAGAACCACATGTTGAAGGATCTATGACAATGTAACTTCTATGTGAATGTGAACAAACATAAATCATTACATTGTCTTCCTTGTCCAACTTCAACATTTTTGCCATATAACATTTTGATGGGGCCTCACAATCACAAAAGATTTCCAGGATAGTGTATTTGCATGTGAAAGTTCTCTTCCGTATACTAATTATTTGTCAATTGCTTGTATGACCAATATTGTGATTGTCAAGACTCAAAAGATTTCACTTTATAAACCCAATGTGAAGCTACAACTATGCATGATATGGTTTCAACTTCATGACATTCAATTTATTCAACAATTTACTCATAGGATATAAGTGAAGCACAAGAGTAAATGACAAGCTACTCTCAAAAGACATAAGTGAAGATTAATGAGTATTCAAACAATTAAATAGCTATGTGAGGAATCTCTCTCTCCCTCAATAAATATTTTCAGACCTTAAGAACTTTATTCAAACAGAAAGCAAAACAAAAATAGCACTCCAAGAATAGCACGCATCATGTGAACGAATAAAAATTTAGGCTCAACATAGGCTAACCGATAATTGTTGATGAAGAGAGGTGGGATGCGTAGCATCCCCAAGATTATATGCTTGAGAGTTCTTGAGATATTTACTTTGGGTTCCTTGGTCATCCCCAATCTTGAGATTTTTTATCTCGTTCAATCCTCTCATACCACGGTTTCACCTATTCTCAAAAACCTCATCCACACAAAACTCAAAAAGAACTCGTGAGATAGGTTAGTACACATAATAATAAATCAAATTTTTATGTACTGACAAGACAAGTTTCATAATAATTTTCAAACATTATATATTTTATACTATCATTTCCACAATTTATATCTACCAATATAGGCTAGGTAAACTATAGGATAAGTAGATAACGAAACTATGACAGCAATCTGTCTAAACAGAACAGTGTGTAGACATTTATGAAAACCGTGTACTTATGTAACTCACAAAATTATGAAAATTTAGGACATGCTATAAAATTTATATGACCATACTTTGTAAAAATTTCAGAAACTTTCCACGTTCCAGTAAAATACGAAAATTCAAATGCTACAGCCGAAGTTTCTGTTTTCACACAGCACACATCAAAACATGCAATGCAAGTATCCTAAAGGCAACTCTTGGAACTTTTTATTGAAAAAAATATTATAAATAACACCTAACATAAAGTAAAAAAATAAAATGACGCTCCAAGCAAAACTCATATTATGTGACGAAAAAAATATAGCTCCAAGTAAGATATACCGATAGTGTTGAACACGAAAGAGGGGATGCCTTCCGGGGCATCTCCAAGCTTAGACGCTTGAGTCTTCCTTGGATATTACCTTGGGGTGCCTTGGGAATACCCAAGATTAGGTTCTTGTCACTCCTTGTTCTCCTCATATCGGTGTCTCACCCAAAACTTGAAAACTTCAATCACACAAAACTTAACGGAACTTTGTGAGAAAGGTTAGTGTAGTAAAGATAAATCATTCACTTAGGTACTGTCAAGACAAGATTCATAATTATTACCACATGATACCTACTTTATTAAATAATTCCCACAACTTATATTACTCAATATAAGCTATAGGAACACTTGAAACAAGCAAACTATGCATGCAAAATAGAATCTATCAAAAACAGAACAGTCTGTAAAGATCTGAATGATCACAAAACTTCCCTTACTCTAAAAATTCTGAAAAATTAGGATAGCTCAAGGAATTTGTATATAAAGTTTTTAAAATATTTCAGATTTTTTTGACTCTCCAATAAAATCATATAATTCATATACTGAACGCAAATCTTTCTGTTTTTGCACAGAATCAAACAAGCAAGTATCCACACTATCCCAAAGGATTTACTTGGAACTTTATTGAAATAAAAGACACAAAACATGATTACTAAAGTATATTAATAATGTAAACACAAAAAAACAGAAAGTAAAAGTGTTGGGTTGTCTCTGAACAAGAGCTTCTCTTTAATGCCTTAGGCATGATGATTTCAATGATGCACGCATAAAAGAAAAGAATTGAAACATGAAGAGAGCATCATGAAACACATGTCAATCACATTTAAGTTTAACTCACTTCCTATGCATAGGGAGTTTTTGATCAAGCAACCCATGAAAACAAGAACCAACTAGCATAGGAAGGCAAAACAAGTACAACTTCAAAACAATCAACACATAGAGAAGAAACATGATATTATTGAGATATGTAAGAACATAAGTTACTCTCTCATAATAATTTTCCGAGGCATAATGAAAGTATTCAACAATATAACTATCACATACAGCACTTTTTCATGATGCACAAGTATAGAAAATTTATTACTCTTTATGGCATACATGTCATCATAATAATCATCATAAATAGCAACTTTATTGTCATAGTCAATTGAAACCTCTTCCAAAATAGTGTGTGTATCACTAAATAAAGTCATGACCTCTCCAAATCCACTTTCATCAATATTTTAATAACATTCAACATCCTCCAAAATAGTTGGACCACTACTACCTAGTGTTGACACTTTTCCAAACCCACTTTCATCAATGTAATCATCATAAATAGGAGACATGCTATCATTGTCATGATAGGAGCAACATTATTTGTGAGAGATACCTTTTTACCCACTAATAGGAGGCATGCTATCATCATCATGATAGGAGCAAAATTATTTTGGAGAGATACCTTTTTATCTCTATTCTTTCTTCTTTTCCTCTTCACCACATCATGTGTGGGTTTAACTAATTTTTTCAAGCTTCTTGTTGAAGAGATTGATTGGATAGGAAGCTCCTCCTCGTTACCTGATTCATCATAATAAACACTAGGAGGGTATTGGGAAATATTTTCCCTTTCATTAGTGCTCTCTTCATATTCTATTTGTTTTCGTGTCTTTATATAGTTGGCAATATAAGGATTCTCAATGCAATTTACCGCACAAAACATGTAAATTTCCTCTAGATCAAAATTAAGAAATCTCTCGGGATTTGGAAAACCCTTAGTTATACGTTTCATTTCATCATACCCCAAAATAAGACTAAGCTCTTTATGATGCTCAAGGGTAATCAAGTTGTCACAATTTTTGGACACGATTTGATCATGAAATAATTTCCATTGGAGATTTAAATGACCACGTTTATTGCAAAGTTCACAAGGATGGCGAAAGAAATTACATATTTCAGCACAATCATCTAGCCTCTCTTGCAACTATTTCGTTTCTAAATATTTATGATTCTTACAAAATATATCTTCCCTTTTTGGTGTGCATTGGCACTCCCAATTCACTCCGCAAAAATTGACATGCTTATAAGAAACATTTTTGTCATGACTTGTGCAATCATCATTAACATTTTGGATAATCAAAGAATTCATACTAACAACATTGTAATCATGCTCATCATTCAAATATTTTGTGCCAAACATTTTATTGACTTCTTCTTCTAACAATTGAGCACAAATTTCCGATCCATCATTTTCAAGAAAGATATAATAAAGGTGATCAATAATATGATGCAACCTCAATTCCATTTTTTTAGTTTTCTTTAATAAACCAAACTAGTGATAAATGAAGAAACTAAAAGATTTGATTGCAATATCTAAAGATATACCTTCCTGCACTCACCTCCCCGGCAACGGCGCCAGAAAAGAGCTTGATGTCTACTACACAACTTTATTCTTGTAGACACGTGTTGGGCTTCCAAGCGCAGAGTTTTGTAGAACAGTAGCAATTTTCCCTCAAGTGGATGACCTAAGGTTTATCAATACATGAGAGGTGTAGGATGAAGATGGTCTCTCTAAAATGACCCTGCAACAAAATACAAGAAATCTCTTGTGTCCCCAACACACCCAATACAATGGCAAATTGTATAGGTGCACTAGTTCGGCGAAGAGATGGTGATAAAAGTGTAATATGGATGGTAGAAATATATTTTTATAATCTGAATAAATAAAAACAGCAAGGTAGCAAATAGTAAACGGGCACAAAAACGGTATTGCAATGCTTGAAAACAAGGCCTAGTGTCCGTACTTTTGCTAGTGCAATTTCTCAACAGTGCTAACATAGTTGGATCATATGATTATCCCTCAAAGTGCAATAAAGTATCACTCCCGAGTTCCTATTAGTGGAGAACAAAAGATAGAAATTGTTTGTAGGGTACGAAACCACCTCAAAGCTATTCTTTCCATTCGATCTATCCTAGAGTTCGTACTAGAATAACGCAAGCTATTCTTTCTGATCGATCTACTCAAGAGTTCATACTAGAATAACACCAAAGAAAATTCATATTCATAATACTCAATCCACACAAAGAACTACAAGGGATCCCCAAAGTTTCTATCAGAGAAAATACAATAAAAACATGCATCAACCCCTATGCATAGATTACCCCAATATCACCGCGAGAATCCGCAAGTTGAGTGCCATAACGTATATCAAGTGAACCAATAAGATACCCCAATGTCACCTCAAGTATTCATACCGCAAGACATACATCATGTGTTACCAAATCTGAACATTCAATACGACATAACAAAACTTCAAAGGGTAAATATTCAATTCATCACAATAAGAGTATAGAGGGGAGAAACATCATATGATCCATCTATATTAACAAAGCCCGTGATATAGATCACGAGAGAGAGAGAGGGATTAAACACATAGCTACTGGTACAAACCCTCAGCCCCGAGGATGGACTACTCCCTCCTCATTGTGGTGGCCGCCGGTATAATGAAGATGGCCATTGGATATGATTCCCCCCTCCGGCAAGGTGCCGAAACGGGGTCTAGATTGGTTTTCGGTGGCTACCAAGCCTTGCGGCAGTGAAGCTTCTGATCTAGGGCGCCCCCAAAGGGTTTCGGAATATTTGGAAATTTATAGTGCAAAGAGGGGGTGTGGGAGGCCACCGAGGTGGGCACAACACACCTGGGCACGCCTAGGCCTCCTGGCATGTCCTGGTGGGTTGTGCCCCCCAAGTGTAGCTCTGGCCCATTGGTTTCCTTTTGTTCCAAGAAAAATCTCCAAAAAGTTTCGTGGTGTTTGGACTCTGTTTGATATTGATTTCCTGCGATGTAAAAAACACGCAAAAAACAGCAACTAGCACTGGGCACTAGGTCACTATGTTAGTCCCAAAAAATGATATAAAGTTGCTATAAAATGATTGTAAAACATCCAAGAATGATAAAATAAAGCATGAATACTTCATAAATTATAGATACATTGGAGAGATATCACCCCTTAGTCCCAGACTCCCTTACTAGCCCCCGAACTAGCCTCCAACGCCGAGGTATGCAATCTTCGGCAACCTTGCGTGCTCATGGTATTCGGCTTGCAGGGCAAGTTCCCTCTTTGTTTGGCAAATTCCAACTTGGTCTTTCTATTTTTTAGAACAACGTGGTCACGGACAAGCCCCCAATTGTCGTGACATCACGGGACCCACGGCATTAATTTCCCTGCATGAAGACCGATGGCAGCCCTCGATTCCTGCGTAGAATAAACAAAGGTAACCCAGCAGTCCTTTACAAAACCTCTTATGGTACATCAGGAAGAACTCCTATTTAAGCAGATGACACCCTTCATAGGTGACGTCCCTCCTCTTATCACTACCACGAAGCCCTAAAGCTTGTGAGCTCAGAGACATGGTGAGCGCTGCAGGCTCATCCTCACGTCCATTCGATCCCCTCCCAGGAGACTGGGCAAGCTACTCCATCTCCCTTCTTCAACTACGTGACCTCAAGGTGCAAGGATACCTCCCCCACTCGGATCGCACATCCACCCGCGCTGAGCTGACCACTGGAAACGGTGAAGCCTTTGCGGAGAACTTCTCTACTCCACAAGGGGACGAGAGGGTTTGTTCATCTCATTCCTTCTGCGAGGCCTAGGATTCCCCATTCACCCCTTATTGTGGGGCCTGCTACAATTCTACGGGTTTTAGCTCCACAATCTCACCCCAGATCAATCCTCCATATCTCACGCTTCGTGGCCCTCTGAGAGATGTGTTTGGACTGGGAGATTCACTTTTATTTGTGGCGAAAATACTTCTGCCTTGTTCCCTGAACTAGGGGAGGAGTAATGCGGGAAGTAGGCGGAGCCGAGGTATGGCTCATAGCCGGAAGGGGGTACCCTCTTAGGACCCCGAAGAAAGAGTCAAATGAGTGGTCTTCGGAATGTTTTTAAATTGAAGATGTTCCCCTGTTTGACCCAGCTCAGAGGGGTCAACCCGAATCCTCCGAGGCCCCTTTAAAGGAACGATTCAACTGGCGACCGAGGAGTCCTTCTCAAGAGGAAAGCACCAAGGTAAAATGCATGGCCGCCAAGGTGAAACTGTTAGGTCAGAACAAGTTGACCATCATCAACGTGATGGCTACAACAATCACCCGGTGTGTCCAACCGCTCCAACAGCGAACGCACCCTCTGTGGTGCTACAACGGGACAAACAACACCACCCGTTCCCATTGACAAGGGCCAGACAATTGGGAAGCGCCGGTTGTCATCCTGGTCGATCTCTTTAAAGGACAGAACGAAGAGTTCACCCACCTAACAGTCAAGGAAGGCTTCTCCAGCTACAACCCCATGGAATGGGTAAGTTTGATTCAAACCCCTGAATTCCACATGCTTATTCTTGATTCTAACATCCGGAAATCTTTTGTCTTTTTCTAACAGAACTAGAGACGTTGGGTCGAGATAGTCATCTGTCCCGCTCCCCAACCAGAGAATTATTCCTGGGATGACGATCCCGAATTCCATGATGACCCGGAGATTTCAATAATCTTTGAGGATGTGGTCTATTATTAGGAAAGCATTGACGAACGCAAAGTGGCCCTTACGGCCGTCACCCTCAGACCCTTGCCTCTTCAACCACGAGCAAGAAGAAATCCTCACCCCGAAAGGGATGCAAACCTCATGCCATTCCGAACATACCAACTAATACCCCCAAGGGTCGTCAGACCACACGCCGGACACCCTCCCAGACCACCCCTACAGGGCCCGCGCCAAGCGCGGGAGGGAGACCCAAGCGAGGGGTGACATCGGAAAACACATCGCCTGCGCCCCCCAACAAAAGGTATCTTATTCGCCTCTTCCTTTCCACTGCTATTGCCATCAATGTTTATAGTTTCTTTTATCAGAACACTTAGGAGGCGAGCGGAGCAGCCCAAAGACACCACCGAGGTGATAGATCACCATCACTCCTCCGCACCTTCGGTTCCTGCGGGAGGTGAAGCGGAAGTTCTGGTAGTGGATCATCTCCCCAAGGATTCTGGGGGAGTCTCAGTTACAAATTTCGAGCTCAACAGAGCGATGAATAATCGGCATCGAAAGGTGTCCTTGCACCAACGACATTTTATAACCAAGAGTTTAACGCTCTCAGTTCCGTGGATGCTCACCTTGGAGTCGCCCGAGCACGCCTCGAAGGAGCTGCCAAAATAATGTATTTCAATATTCAGGTTATTAGTTGGTTTTGACAACCAAACATAAGTCCTAACCCGATAGCCCCCGAACCTTGATTTAGTTGGGACAGCCGAATTAAGGGTTTGATCGTTGCGTTGTCCTTGAGCAGGATTTAAGGCAGCCAAACCAGAGGTTGTCCAAGGATCTTGAATACAGCCAGACGGAAGTGAAGGCTGTGAAAGCCGAACTAGAGTAGGTGAAAAAGTACACCATAGAAGCACATTGTAAGTTGAAAGAGTGCTTTATTAAGTGCTGAGAAAAAATAGGAATGCCATCTCTAACGAGGTATTGTTTTCTAGCAACTGAATCCATAGGTTAGATGCAGAGGGATCTGGATGCATCCTATGAAGCTCATCGGTATGCTAAGTCTTAGCTTGAGGCTAATCTCCCCGTGTTGGAGTAACGTCGTGAGGAAACGCACAACTCAAAGGGGAGAACCAACGTAGATCCCAAGAATTTCAAAGTTTGAAGACTCAACTAGCACATACCCAAGAGGAAAACTAGAAATTAAAAGGCGACATGTTTTGTAAGTGAATTTCTAACCTGAAGCGCCATATATTATCCTTTGTTGTGGCATGTAAGTAATGTGCCCGATGTCATGTGTAGCCCTCGTAACTGGTCGTCTAGAAGAAGAGTTTAGCTCATTCAGAGGGGATCTGTTGAAAGAACTGGCCATAGTGCACAAGCAAGCTAGGAAACCTATGAGGTTCATGATAAGGGTGCTCTGGCCGTCCGAGACACCTCCCCAGGGGACGGTCGAACTTGCAGAGCGGTTTAGGGGGGGCGAAGCCGTTTTGAGCTATGAAAGACATCAGCCTGTCGAGAGGGGGCTCAAGAGGCGTGGGCCATGGTGAATAACCGCTTCACCAAGCTCGACCTGAAACACATGGCCCAGGTTGGGCTAGCAGGGCCCGACAGGAAGGAGATACCCCTTCACCTGGTATATGATCAAGTGATGCTCACTGCTCGTCTCTCTCAGGAAGACTACGCCTTGGATGTCCTTATAGATGACCTCGACTGATCTATGTAACATTTGGGCTCTATGTAGCTATGTGCTCAGCACCTAATTATTTCCATCCGTGTTATAAACATTGTCTTAATCCGGCCATCGGCTTCCACCTCCCCTACCAATGGCTGGGGAGTGTTCCATATTGAATGTCCTGAAGTAACAGGAAAGCATGTTTAGAGAACTAGGCAATACAGCCATTTGGTTTAGACAGACAAAATGCACACTAGAGGACTATGTTACATTACTATTTAATGCAAGAAACATCTTCCATAGAAAATAGTTCCTTAGTGGGTTCCTTTCTCTTGGTTTCTGTGTTGAACGTAGATGTCCTAGCTATGTACCCATAATCGGGTAAGTAGGAGCTATTTTTTTGGAGAAAAATCCATATTTGTGGTAAAGACCACTAATTACATCTTCCTTTGTAGTAGCCGATCAACTTGTTCTTAAGAGTGCTAACCTTTGGCTTCACCTTCTGAGGTACGTATCCGAATAACTCTGTCGTAACAATCGCAGAGGTGCTCCCTTTACCCTCTAGCCAAACATTCGGGAACATAGAGGGTAATCACAAGAGTGAGGCAACCCAGTTTGGCAAAAAACTTAAGTACAATTGATGCATATAGGGGCGTTAGGATGACACTGGAAGGATGCACGCAGGGCGAATATATAACTGCTTGGCTTTTAACGAAGCCCCCAGGCATTACCGGGCAGGACCAAATTGTATGTGTCAACAGAGAATTAGTTGCAATTCGGTTAAGCCGATCATAACTTAGGAGAATATAAACAATCTGATGAAAAGAAAATAGGGAAATTTCTAAAGGCGTGGATACAATAGTTTTCGGGAAGAGGTGGCGACACCGGTCTATCTGTAGAAGCATCGGAGACGAGCTGCATTCCATGGGTTTGGCTTGAGGCGGTTGTCATGCGGGTTGCAGAGCTGGTAGGCCCCTCCTATCAACACTTTGTCGATTACAAAGGGTCCTTCCCATTTGGGGTTGAGTTTATGCTTCTACTTCTTGGGGAGCCATAACACCAATTCGCTCACGTTATATGCCTTTGCTCAAACCTCCTTGCTTTGATACCACTGAGCTTGCTGCTAATAAACGGCGGATTGAGCCCGAGCTATATCATGCTCTCTCTCCAGGGCGTCTAAGTCGTCCTGCCAATCTAGCTCGGCCTCCTTTTCTTTGTACATGCGAACCCTAGGAGCGTCATGAATGATGTCCCATGGGAGGACCGCTTGGGCGCCATATACCATGAAGAACGGCATGTACCTTGTCAACCTATTTGGGGTTGTGCTTAATCCCCTTAGCACAGAGTCGAGCTCCTCCAGCCAATGGCAGTCGGATTCTTGAAGAGACCATACCTGACGGGGTTTGCTACCGCTCATAATGATACCATTGGCCCGTTCGACTTGTCCATTGGTCTGCGGATGATACGCCGAAGCATAGTCAAGCTTGATGCCCAGGTTAGCGCACCAGTCCTTTACCTCCTAGGCTATGAAGTTGGACCCATTGGCTGTTAATATGTTGTGGGGTATACCATATCGGTGTACCACTCTGGATATAAAGTCGATAACCGGACCGGACTTAGCTAAACTTAGTGGTTTTGCTTCGACCCATTTGGTAAACTTGTCAACCATAACTAGAAGGTATTTCTTTTTCTTGGTCCCCCTTTAAGTGGTCTGACCATGTCGAGCCCCCAAACCGCAAAAGGCCACATGATCGGAATTGTCCGAAGAGTGGTAGGGGCATGTAGCTTTGGTTTAAGAAGAGCTGACATCCCATGCGGCGTTGGACGAGTGTTCGGCCATCCGCTCGGGCGGTGGGCCAAAAGAACCCGACTCAAAAGGCCTTGCTTACTAGAGCCCTTGCTGTTGCGTGATGACCACCCATGCATGCGTGCACCTCGGCCAAAACATGTGTCCCTTCTTCCTCTGAGAGGCACCGCTGAAGTACCCTCGTGGTGCTCTTCTTGTATAGCTCGCCCTCATGTACCTTGTAGGCTTTCGATCGAAGCACTATGTGTTGTCCCTTAGTTTGGTCATCGGGGAGTTCTTTGCGTAGGAGGTACGCAAGGAAGGGCTCGGTCCATGGTGCGATTACTTCCATGACTTCATGAGCCGAGGGTGTCTCTTCGACTGTGGAGCCGCTGATGATTTGTTTGTTCGGTTCTGTCATGGTGGGGACAACTTGGTTCACGCCATTGATCCCTGCGCTGGGATTCTCGTCCTGCCATACCACGGATGGCTTGAAAAGCCTTTCTAGGAATGTGTTCTTGGGGATGGGATCGCGCTTCGCATCCAGGCAGGCGAGGACGTCGACGGCTTGATTGTTGTCTCTAGAGACATGGTGGAATTCTAATCCCTCGAATCGCATGGACATCTTTAGGACGGTGTTCCTATAATCTACCATTTTGGAGATTTTGGCATCGAAATCACCATTGATTTGTGATATAGCGAGGTTTGAGTCTCCCCGCACTTCAAGCAGTTGTATCCCCATTGATGCCGCCATTCGTAATCCATGCATCGATGCTTCATATTCCGCCGTGTTGTTTGAGTCAGCGTACATGATCTGAAGTACGTATCGGACGTTCTCTCTGGTGGGAGATGTGAGAATGACTCTAGCCCCAAGTCTAGGGAGGGTTTTAGATCCATCGAAATACATTGTCCAATTGGCGTATGTGTTGTACTCTCTCGGGAGTTCGGCTTCTGTCCACTCGGCGAGGAAGTCGGCCAGCACCCGAGACTAATAGCTCGGCGTGGCTTGCAGATGATCTCGAAGGGAAGGAGTTCAATGGCCCATTTGGCTATACGGCGGTGGCGTCTCTGTTGTGGATTATGTCATTGAGGGGTAGCTCGGATGTCAAAGTGACCGCACACTCTTGAAAATAGTGGCGAAGCTTGCATGATGCCATGAATACCGTGTGGGCTATCTTCTGATAGTGTAGTTATCTGCATTTGCACGGAGTGATCACCTCGGATAGTAGTAGACCGGCTTTTGTATTTGGAGTTTGTGACCCTCGGCTTCCCGCTCTACGACGAGGACCGCACTGGCCACTTGATTTGTGGTCGAGATGTACAACAACATCGGTTCTCCTGCGCCAGGTGCTGCTAACGTGGGATTGCTGGCTAGTAGCGTTCTAATCTCCACAAGGGTGGTTGCTGCCTCGTCGGTCCATTCAAAGGTCTTGGTCCGTTTGAGCAGCCTGTAGAGGGGCAGGGCTTTTTCTCCAAGTCGGGTGATGAAGCAGCTCAAGGCCACAACGCAGCCTGCTAGTCAATGGACATGTTTTAGCTCCATGGGAACAACGAGCTGGGATAGGGCTCGTATCTTAGCGGGGTTGGCCTCTATTCCGTATGTGAGACAATAAATCTGGGTAGTTTGCGAGCCGGGACTCCGAAGACACACTTGTTCGGATTAAGTCGTAAGTCATATTCTCGTAGGCTGCTAAAGGTTTGTCTGAGGTCGTGTACCAATTGGCAAGCGTGTTTGGTCTTGATGAGCAAGTCGTCCACATAAGCCTTGACTGTTTTGCCAATTTGCTTTTCCAGGCATGTTTGAATCATGCGTTGGTATGTTGCGCATGTGTTCTTTAACCTGAAAGGCATTGTGTTGAAGCAGAATGGCCCATAGGGGGTGATGAAAGCGGTTGTGGCCTGATCGGATTCCTTCACTTTATCTGATGGTATCCGGAGTAAGTGTAGAGGAAGCACAGAGAGTCATGTCCGGCAGTTGCATCAATGATCTGGTCTATGTGGGGCAAAGGAAAAGGATCTTTGGAGTAGACTTTATTGAGGTCTTTGAAATTGACGCATAGCCGCCAAGATTTGTCCTTCTTGGGCACCAACACCAGGTTTTCTAACCACTCAGGGTGTTTGATTTCTCCGATGAATACGGATTTGAGTAGTTTAGCGAGTTCTTTGCCCATAGCTTGATGCTTTGGTTCGGAGAATCGGCGCAAAGCCTGCTTGACGGGCTTCAAGCCCTCTATTATATTCAGGTTGTGTTCCGCCAGTCCCTGTGGGACTCCCGGCATATCTGAGGGATGCACGGCAAATATGTCCCAGTTTTCACAAAGGAATACACATAGTGGTCTGTCGATCGCGGGGTCCAGCTAGGCTCCGATGGTCGCTGTTTTGTTAGGGTCCGTTGGATGGACCTGGAATTTTATAATCTTGTCTGCAGGTTTGAAGGATGTGGACTTTGGCTGCTTGCCGAGGACCACATCGTCCTTGTCGATAGTGGAGCGGAGCGTTGTAAGTTCCTCTGCGGTGAGAATCTCGTCTAGTAACTGGAGGGCTAGGGGTGTTGTTTTATTCTCAGCCCGAAGAGCTCTGTTGGGGTTGCTGATAACTGTGATCATGTCGTTGGGTCCTGGCATTTTTTGTTTCATATATCCATAATGTGGTATCGCCTGAAATCTTGTGAAGGCATCACGTCCTAGGAGGGTGTGGTAGCCACTTTGAAAGGGAACAATGTGGAAAAGAAGTTCCTTGGACCTATAGTTCTCGGGTGAGCCGAATACTACATCGAGTGTTACTCGTTCGGTACAACGTTCTTCTCTTCCCGGGACAATCCCTCGGAAGGTGGTGGTGTTGTGTTCAATGTGTGATCTATCGAACTGCATTTTATACAATGTGTCATCATAGATGAGGTTTAGGTCGTTGCTGCCATCCACTAATACTTTGTTCAGCCTGAAACCATCTACTATGGGGTTTAAAACTAGGGCGGCGGGTGTTCGGTCTGTGTTGGATATCGGTTGGTCTACTTCGCCGAAAGTAATTGGAGTATCTGTTCAAGAGTTTGTTGCCACCATGTGATGAATATGATGGATCTCTCGAAGATCCCTTTTACTTTGATTTCTCAAAGAAAACATCTCATATATCGCTAGATCTCCGCGTTATGCTCAGATGGCGCTGCCGATCTGTTGTCCAGAACTGGAGCTCTAAGTATGCTTTCTCCACTCTTCGCTACTTTTCTGACAACCCAACATTCCCAAAGGTTGTGGGTTAGGTTTGTGCTTATCACGACCGAGTGTATTGGGCATGTTTTTTCCAGTAGCCCGTCGAGGACCGCTCTAACGCGTGTATGGGTTTTATTCCTTTTCTCGACGGGCTCGGGTGTGGCTGGCGGTCACAGGGGTGCATGTCTTCTCCGGATTCCTTTGTGTTGTTCGCACTAGAATGACTGTGCTCAATATCGCTGTAATTGCCAAGTGCTTTCCATGGCGCAATATTTGCGCACCATGCCTAATAGCTTGGCGAAGGTTTGAATTCGGTGTCAGGCTAGGGTGTTGAGGATTCCTTCGTCATGCACTTGTGTTGGAAGTCATTGATCATGTCATGTTCGCTGCAACCCCTTGCTGTATTTTTCTTGAGATGGAATCTGGCCCAAAAGTGATGGACTAACTCCCCCGACCGTTGCTTGACCTTCTGCAGGCCCATCGAGCAGGACTCTTCAGCGTCTCTCAAAGAGTGCTTGAGTTGGGTGGTGGGCGGGGAAGAATTTTGTATTCCCCCCGGATGTAAAACCATGACATCAGCAGCCGCGTCCTGCGTTCCAGCAGGGCCTAACACGGCAGGCTCGGGGTCTGAGGCCTTGATAGGACTTGGTAGCACTGGTTTTGATTTATGTGCCGATTTAATCTCGGGACAAACTCGAGCTTCTATGTTCCTAGAAGGGCAGGATGATTGGTGACTGGGATGTAAACCATTCTTAGCTCCGATGGCTAGAGCTAATGACCCCTGGCCGGACACTCGACAGTGGTGACCAAATGCGTGATGGGTGGGGTGTGGATTTCCGGGTCATCGGATCTAAGTCCAACCCCATCATAGTTTGTAGCCTGGTTATCGACCATGCTCATGGCTTGGATCAGGCCGAGCAGCCCCCGCAAGAGCGAGATCTCTATGGGATCTTCATTGTTTGAGTATTCGGAATTATTCCGCGACACTACTCCCCCAGGATTGCTTGAAGACGCCCCAGGCTAAATTCGGCTGGGGCAGATCGAAGCGTGCCAGTCGGGCCAGGCTTAAGGGCCGGGCCGGGCCGGGGATGGTGACCACCCCGGTGTCGGGGCCTGTGGGTCCCGAGTATAGAGCCTCGGGGCCCATGGGCTCTACGAAAAGAGCCAGGGATTTTGTAAGCTCTAGGTTCCCCTGGGGGCGGCTGTGAACTCGAAGCTTCAAAACCTAACTTCCTGACCAGGGGTAAAACCTTTGACCCGGCCGATCAGGCCAGTCGGAATTGTGTGATGAACGATGCCATAAAACGCGATGACCTGCTCGGGGAGTAAGACACCCCTGTTGAAGATTTCTTTGCCGATTATTAGATCCCCCATCGACCCTTTAGGTGATCTCACATCGGAACTCTCAATGAAACCAACAATGTTGGTGTCAAAACTGGCAGATCTCAGATAGGAGGTCCCTAGCTCTGGACCTTAGATCGATGGGTAACAGGGGACGAAGGAGACAATGTTTACCCAGGTTCGGGCCCTCATGAGGAGGTAAAACCCTATGTCCTACTTGATTCTATGGATGTTGATGAGAATTACAAAGTTGATCTACCTTGAGATCATCTAAGCTAAAGCCTATATGAGTTCACCTCTCCTCTACGAATGGGACCCTCTGGTTTATATAGACAACGGGGGTCCCTATTGTTACACACAACCAATTTTTTACAAGGAGACAAATACGCATATCCCATCTTGGGAACTTGGAATCTATGCCATTCTTTAGGGCTTTCCTCCCTGAACACGGGATTATTCATAGTTTTGTCTTTGGGAGAGCAGTCCAATAGGTTAGCGCTTGAGGAATGAGTCGATGGCCCGAGGACCCCTTAGTCCCGTACTCCCTGACCAGTCTGTCGACCCCTTTTAATCACCCATCCGAAATCGCCATGGATTCATGTTTCTTCTAGCTGATTTGAGGGTTTTCATTCATAGAGTGTACAGTGCAAGGACACATCAGGGCTATGAGGACTCGGCCAAAAACACGAGGAGTTCCATCTCTCCGTACCAGACGACTTCACAGAGCGCACGGTATGTTCAATCTCACACTACTTGGGTTGAGATGCATGGCCTATTCTTTTTCTGAACATATACTATAGATTGCTACATTTGGATAAAAGGTGCCACGTGCAGCATTTTCGTGAAATGTGATTCCTTCTTGTTCTTATTCTTCTCCTTCTATACTAGGCAAATTAATGATGTATATATTCTTTTGTTTAGTCTAATATATATTTGCATGACATCATGGTTACATTATCTGTTTACTTGTAATATTTTGTCCTTTCAAATCAACTTATGGGCATGCTGTTCTTTTAACTACTACTCCCATACTATTATGTCACCTTGTTCGATAACAATCTTGTCAATTCATGTAGTACATCCCTTGCGTTGCAACGACAACTATAGCGCTAAATCTTGGCCTTTACATAACTAAAGTCTCCAGGGATGTCATACTGAGCACAAACCATGGATTTATAGTTGTTGTTTCTGTAAAAATTGATGAAGATTATCACTCCTATTTTGAAGAAGGTCTTTGGGGAGAAATTTCTAAGTTTTATGTACTGAAAGCTGGCACTAAAATTACGCTCCACCTAAAAGAGCCTTACCATGCGATAAATGCTAACTTCCCCGACGCCATTCTCTGTCCATGCTTTGTTAGAAGTAAGTGTTCTTTGTAGTATCTGCATGTTGACTTGCATAGCAATATCAATGTAACTGTGTAGTATTTCAGCAACCAATTGGGATTTCATTTTCTTAATCTGTTAAAATTGTTCCTACCTAGTAAGTAGTAACTTGTAATTACCAATGCACTATTCTTCTACACTGATCTAGCTACACAATCACTATCCTCCCACTGCTCCACTCTTGATCGAAAGATACACTGGCGACCATTCTCCAAACATGGATGTCGAGGATGCCAACAAGCGGAGGCGGGTTAAGCCAGAAACACAAGTGTCGGTGTCAAAATTGGCGGATCTTGGGTAGGGGGTCCCGAACTGTGAGACTGGAGTCGACGGTAAGAGTAGACAAGGGGGACATAGATTTACCCAGGTTCAGGCCCTCCTATGGAGGTAATACCCTACATCCTGCTTGGTTGTATTGATGATATGGGGGGTTACAGAGTTGATCTACCTCGAGATCGAATAGCTAACCCTAGATGAGTTGTTCTGTCCCTAGACCCTAAAACCCTTTGGCTTATATAGATGTTGAGGATGCCTTGGGTTTAGACATGGTGCATTACATGCTGAAGAGATAAACATGCCTATTTGCTACATCAAACATGGAGTGCAAGCCGTTCTTCCCAAAGCTTTCATCTTGGAGACTGGCCCTTCAAATACTCCCATGTTCGGTAAGTTGCCCATATAGTCTGGCCCATCAGAATAGGCCGGCTTCCTGAGGACCCATTAATCCAGGACTCCCTCAGTAGCCCCCAAACATTCCTCCAATGCCAACGGTCTTCAGCTTCAATTGCTTCATGAACAAAGTCTTCGGCTTGCGAGGTAAGTTCCTACCGTCGAACAAAGTTTGGCCTCCGGTGACAAACAGCTTCCAAATAGCGACACATCCAAATACTGTGAAATAAGTTGGCTTTGAAGGCCAAACGTCAGGGAGGAAAAAATAACATTCCTTGACGACCTCTCTGACAAAAGGTCACGGGCCACTATGACTGCTAGGCCTGTTACAGGAACTCGATGCGCGGTTCGAGGCCATTTCATTAGCACAATCTATTAAGGTGCAGATCGTGCTCCATTTCACACGGGATATGTTTAATCATTCATGCGCAACTGTGCACACGTCTCGAGAAGTGGAGGGATTCACGGCACGGCGGAGGGAGCTCAAACGATAAGCCTCATAAGGGGGAAAGAAAACCCCCGCGGCTATTGACGCTCTCCCTCTGCTTCCGCTACCTTCCATTCCTTTGAACCTTTGATGCCTAGATCCAAATCATCCGCCTCCCCCTTCCAAGCTCACCAATGAGACGCCTCTATGGTGACCGATGAGGACATCCGGGACATCAAGAAATCCGGATACCTCCCTGCCGACATCCCTCACCGCGCGGCGGAGGAGGGCCAAGTGATCCCCACCCCCAAGCCAGGTGAAAGGGTGGTGTTCATGCCCACTTCATCAGGGGGTTCAACTTTCCCCTCGACGCCTTTGTCAGGGGGTTGATGTTCTTCTACGACCTTGACTTCCATGACCTCCCGCCGAACTCCATCATGCACATCTCGGCGTTCATCCTCGTTTGCAAGGCCTTCCTGCACATCAAGCCACACTTCGGGCTCTGGCTTCAGGTGTTCAACATCAAGCCCAAGTGTGTTGGCGACAAGCATGCAGATAGCGGCAGGTCCGTCATCGGCATGCTCACCCACGTCAGGTGGTCGTCAGGCACCCTTATTGACACCATCAAGGGGTGGCAGAATGAGTGGTTCTACATCACCGAACCACAAGAAGAAAGTTAGCATCCCTCCGCCACATTCAGATCTGATCCCCCCACCAGACTGGCTTCATGGCTCGAAAAGGGCCTCGTCTTGGGACCGGGCAAGGAGGTGAGCGACCTGAAGAAGCGCATCCACTCCATGGTCGAGAAGGGCACCAAGTTGACCAATGTGGTCCAAGTGATGCTCCAAAGATGTATCCTCCCTTGCTAGTGCCAGGATACTCCCTTGTGGGCTTGTCAGCTCGACAGCGAGCCCATAGTCCGGAATCTCTTCTGCACTACACGGGAAAAGTTGTGGAAGGTGCTCTTCAAGTCATAGAAGAGATGGCCATCCGAAAAGGAGGACAAGGGTCTGCATGCCGCCAAGCCCAAATCCGAGGTACGATACATCCTAGCTTGGTCGGCTCCATTACATAAGGAGATTTCAGAACCCCTTTTCCGATATACCATTGCAGAGATGGCTGAAGAAAGCCATCAAAATTAACAGTCTAGTGCCTCGGGCCGAAGACGAGAGGACCGGGCTGCTAGCAAAAATGCTCTTGGTATACCCTTATGAGGCTTCCATGAAAAAAAAAGAAGAAACCAGGCTAGGCTGGTATCCGCATCAGGGACCAGCCTGATGCCGCATCCGAGGATACCCCCGCCTCCTCAAATCAGGAGGAGGCTAAGGAGGAGGAAGAGGAAGAAGAAGAAGAAGAAGAGCAGGCCGAGGTCGACGGCGAGGGGGAAGGTAATTCCCCCGTGCCAGGAAGAGAGCAGCGTCTTCGGACGCTCCGAAGCAGGTCCCTCCTCCTGTCCAGAAGAGGGCGCGTCGGGCGCAGGTGATTATGACCGACGATAGTTCAGACTCAGACACCGTGTCCGAAGACCCCCGAGGAGGTTCCGCGAAGGAGCCTATGGGTCAAGCCCCCTCCAAAAAGGTTAGGATCCGAAAACCCTCCTATTCATCATGAATAGATTTGGAGTTTACTGACGTGTGGGTTATTGGCTTTGCAGCCCCCCGCATGTCATCCTCACCGATGTGATATCAGACGGGGAAACCCCACCCATCGAACTAGCGAAGAGCGGGGATGCCTTGCATCCCACCACTCCATGCACCACGAGGGACTCCATGGAGGTGTCATCCCAGCACACTCCTATGGAGGCAGACACCGGTGGCGAGGGAGATCGTACCATGGCCGAGGCTAACGCCTCAGCCACTGAAGACCGAGGGGCGACACCCCTCCCAGAGACCTAGGAGGCCGGACGAGCAGGTGCTTAGTCCCGTCCAAGAACATCTTCGGAGCGCACTATGCCTCCGGAGGTATCGGTTCAATCCCCGGTAGGTGATCGGAGTATCCGATCATCACCGGCACCACCGACCAATAGGAGGTCGGTCATGGAGGAGGCTCTATCGAGCGCCTCCATCCCCGAGGATCACCGCGCCCTTATGGGTGCGGTATAGCAGAGCATCCAGTTCATTGACAGCGGACTGAAGGAGGCCTTCAAAGGTTTCCTTACGGGTTTTCAAGTAAGTCACTTGATACTCTTATTAGCAAAGTTTTTATTTATTTCTATTATATACATGGCAGCCCCCGGGCCCTAGTTGAGGTGAAAAAGCTCACCTAGGGGTCACTCCTGTATCCGATATCGGACGAGATACACTTTAAGTGTCCGACATGTTAGAATAACTCAACATATGATCGGATTGACTACAATTCGGGAATTGAGACCCATGTAATATATCAATTGTGTGTGTAATGCAGGCTTCATCATCGGCGGCGGCAATAAATGGCGCCGAGTTGGACGAGCTAAATCAGAAGCTTAAGCGCTCCAAAGACAAAGTTGAGGCCCTTAACCGAAGATTCGACGAGGCTCAAGGTATGTCAAAGCAGAATTTGAATGCCTTTGTCTGAACTCTATCGTTCGAATACTGTCAATGCAGATTTTTCACACAGTATAATGTACGCGCAGCCTCGGCAAAGGAGATGGAGAGGCTCAAGGCTGAGCTCCAATGCGTGAAGGACGAAGCAGCCGCCGAGAGGGCTGCTGCTAAAGAAACGGTTGTCGCCCTCTCCGCCATGCGGTCCACCAGTGGCAAGCATGAGGCTCGCGTGACGGAGGTCCAGCAGGAGCTCACGGATGCCAGTGATAAATGCGAGGCCTTGGAGCATAAGAATAAGGTGAGCTCAGCCGAACTGTCCACTTTAACAACCGAACTCTAGAAGGAGCAGGTGGACAGACGGTTCTACGAGGAACAAGTGTGCCAAGCCGAGGACATAACAGATGGTAAGTCATACTCACTAAAGTGCATATTCGGGGATAGCAAGTTCGAATTTCTTACCCCGGTGTGGCATTCCTCGGGCGCCTTCGCCGATCTCCAGAAGAGCGTGGCGGACGCCAATCAACTATTTGCCTCGCGGGGAGAAGGAGATGAAGCTCAGCTGTTCTAGGCATAGTTTGGAGCCCCCGAGCGTCCTCCTCTTCTAGTGGAGCAGCTGAAACAGCTGATGGAGCTGCACCAGATGGCAGAGCCGCCCATGAAGGACCTCTGCATCCGCTTATGGCTCGGCGACCCACTGTCAGGCATCTACTTTGGCTTGGTGCAGAGGTTGATTGCTGCTTCGCCCCGCCTCGACACCGTTAGACACTCCTCCTGCATCGAGGGAGTCCGGATGGACCTTGCAAGAGGGAAGGTGCACTGGCCGGGGCTAGATCCGATGAAGGTAGCCACCGCCGCGCCGCCTCCCAGGAAGGAGCATAGACGCCCCGAGATATACTTTGATGGAGTGGTGGAGAGTGCTAGGGTGATAGCGTCCCAGTGTCCGGCGATCATTTATTTGAATGAACTCTAACGCATCTGAATATTTGTCCAAACTTTTGATGATATTAGTATTTATTCTTGTATGGTTTTACATTCCTTTATAACTCCTATGTGGTTGTTTAATACTGAAAGATGCGAGTCATTGGCTTTAGCCCCCATGTAGATACTACATGGGGTGTCTATGCCAATGCACTATGTCCCTTAGCCGAGTTATCGGAACTCGAAGGCGGTATAGTGCGGTAGACTAGGCAATCAAACTATAGTGCTTTATTTCTTTCACTTAGCCGTAGGGGAGCGAAAAGGACTACAAGAAGCGTACAATTAGCCATCGGAGTGTTGTGATGTTCAGACGATTCGTGGCCAAAGCCAGTATCACAATGTTTGCACAAAGGGCAAATTCCTCATATAACATGGAATAATCGCTTACGAGGATTCAAGTGTAATACTTCCAGCTCGGGTTCACAGACCGGATCTCGCATACTATGACAGTCCGTTTTCGGCTTTCTCCCTTGAGGTGCTTAACCAGACTATCTGGAAGCACAATCACAGGGGTGCTCCCTTTGCCATTTTAGCCGAACGAGCGGAACGTAAAGGGCTAAGCACAAGAGCCGAGCAACCAAACTATTGACCCAAGACATAGCTCGGAACCGACGCATATAAAGCGAACACCAAGACGCCGAATGCATGATAGAATGTACATAAGGCGATTTGTTTTTAAACTCGAGCCCCGGGTCTATTAGCCGGTTGCCTCGAATCATACCGAACAGGTCCACAAGAAGAGGGAGAGAGGAAAAAATATGCGCCGAAAAAGGATAGATAAGGCAAACTTGTGCCACACAATTTACATTTTTCTCAACAACTCTTATAGCTCGGATGGCCGAAGCAACTGTTTACAGGTATGTGAAGAAATAAAAATATACATGAGTTGTTGTACCAGGGGTCTTGATTGATAACCTGATGTCCTCGATATGCCCCGTTGCTAGTTGACTCCTGCTCTTAGATGCACCTTGATGGGTGTTAGTGTTCGGCGGACGGATCTTGCAAACAAATTCTTGAGAGGCCACCTAATTGTAGGTAAGCTTTACGCCATAGGCAGGTTCTTTAGGAGCACCTGCATTTTGTCTGAAGAAGTGTTGATGGTAGAGGTTCGGGCCAGCCAAACACCCAGCTTTATTTCCCCATCGCTATTCATGGAATTTTTAGTGCGAAGTTGTGCCTCCTTGGCACGTACTTTGCTGGTCTTAGGGTTATGCGGTGGGGGTGAGTCCCTATTGAAGGGAGGAGGAAGGATCTGAGTTTTCGGTCTGAAGACGAACTCGCTTCCCAGCCTTGTGTGCCTTTATGGTGGATGTCGGAACTTGCCAAACTTCTTTGTAGCTGAATTCGGCCGCCAGGGCCAGTGCATGTTCCTCAGTTCTAAGGGAGCACTCTGTGAGGTATGCGTAGTGTGGGACTACGTTGAAACAAGCAAACGTTGTCTGACCAAGCAGCACGTGATAGCCGCTGCGGAAGGGCACAATGTCGAAGATCAAGTCTTCGCTGCAAAAGTTATCGGGCGAGCCAAACACAATTGACAGGGTTACAGAACCCATACATTAGGCCTCAATGCCTGGGATCATTCCTATGAAAGTAGTGCTACTGGGTTTGATCCTTGACAGATCTATGCCCATCTTGTTCACCGTATCTGAGTAAATCAGGTTAAGGCTACTTCCTCCGTCCATTAGGACTTTTGTGAGGTGATACCCATCTATAATGGGGTCTAGGACGAGGGCAACCGAACCTCCGTGATGGATACTGGTCGGGTGATCGGGTATGTCAACCATGGGTTGTACTTCGGGGCTACGGGTTCTGTTGGGGACATAACCCCGTGGTAAAGACCTGCCCAAGAGGGGCCAGGTCGTACCTGGCGGCTCGTTAGCATATGGCCTAGAAGAGGAAGATTGGGCTTTGTTGCGGCTCACCAGATGGGCTGAGACAGAGGCCCAGAGTCAGGAAGAAGACGCAAGACCTGGGCAAGTAAGCCGCCCGGAGACAGCCTGCCAGAGTTGACAAGGCGGCTTAGAGACAAAATCAGACATGTTGTAAGAGTCGGTATGAGATTTGTGTAACCCGTGGTCTTGACCTCCTATATAAATGCGAGACCCGGGGACGGCTTAGACAGAGACCAATCGATCGAGAGCTAGGTAAAGCATATACACTCCCTTCTAATCAATAGTCCAATCAATAGAAACAAAGCAGGACGTAGGCTTTACCTCATCTCGAGGGGCCGAACCTTGGTAAAATCCATGTCTTTCGTCCTGTCCAGCCCCTTTGAATCCATCGCCTTAGCGATGGCCTAGAACCTAAGTCTTCGGACATCTGCCGTGACAAAACCATGACAGTTGGCGCCAACCGTGGGGCTGGCACGTAGTGGTGTTGAGTTCTAAAAGGGCTCTCTCTCAGGGATCGAAGGATACGCCATCGGCTTGATGACAAAGATTCATCGCGGCAAACTCTACATCGACGATTCAGGATGGGGGCCTGAAGCCGGCTCACTCGAGTACACCTATCGGGTTCCCATTGGCAAGATGCGCCTGTTCATCGGCAAGCTGGACGAATCTACACCCGGGCCGGACATCTGCACCGACCTTGTCGAGCCGTCCCGGCACGTGACATCTGCCCGTGTTCAACCCGGGCGGAAGAGTGTTTTCGTCGGCTTTACACATGACAGGGGGATTCCTTGTTGGGAGAAACCTTGGCTTTCTCAGATGAAGGATCTTCCAGTGAGGATGGGGAGTCAATCTATCACCTTCATGACGGCGGGCTAGGGGCTATGCCGATGGTGACAGTATCCCGAATCCCTATGACCCGCCGAGTCGAGCCGCCGTGTTCATGGCGGGCCCGGTGCCGGCTTCCAATGATACGACTTTCGGAGCGGTGGCTAGAGCACCCCCCGATGTGGAGCCTCCTAAGACATCAGCTCAAGTTTTACTGGAGCTCATGGAGAAGCTTGTGACTCTGATGGCCACAGAGGTGACAGCCGAGAATCAGGCAGAGCGCAACGCCGAGATTAACCTGATCAAGGGACAGATGGCTCAGGCCCAGGAGGATATCAATGCAATGCAAGCTCAGATGAATGTTGAATCGTAATGTTTGAGGGAGGAGGCTCTCCGTTTTGATCTGGATCAGCGGGCGTCGGAGGCGGTTCAACATAGAAGGACTCAAGTCAGACTACCTATTCAGCCTCGGAATCTTTTCAATACTCCTGGGGCCAAGCCAAGTACGCCGCCAATTGTGACCCGGGTGGCAGAGGTGCCGCGGCAGTTAGACCCGCCATGAAGGAACAGACCTTTGTCGCGGCACGTTGTGACGCAACCTGGCCATTACTCTAATTCGGTGTAAAATATGATAGAGGCGGCTGCCAGGCTTGACGCCCTCCCCTTGGCCGAAGGAATGCCATTTGCTGAAGAGGCAAGGAATGTGATTAACCTGTTGCAAACAGCAGTGGCTCGGCAAGAGAGGTACCCACACAGCCGGAGCCGGGTGCACTCCACACCGGTTCATAGCCGTAGCTACAGCCGGCGCACTGAGTCGCGAGCGGTCTCCAGCAGTGAGCAGAGGCAGAACCCGCCCAATGATAACACACCTGGGACGGATATCCAGGGGCCCATGAGTAGGGGTCGGGCTCAGCGAGAGTCAACACCGGTGCTAGATTACCCGGAATTCCCTGAGCCGGTACTAGTAACCCTCGTCAGCACTTCTTCCGGAGGAGTCGGCGTGCCGTGTCTTATGGTGGATTTAAGGAATGAGCGTCTACCTAAGGACTTCAAGGGGCCACGGAAGGTGCCTAATTACACGGCGGATCTACCCCTGGAAGCTTGGGTCGAAAGTTATGAGCTCGCTATGGTGATGTTGGATGTCAGTGAGGTGATTTGTGTGAAATACTTCATCATGATGCTCGAAGGGCCGGTCCGCACTTGGTTAAAGGGGTTGCCGCCCAACACCATCACATCTTGGTCCGAGTTGAAAGCGCGTTTCATCAAGAATTTCA
Source organism: Hordeum marinum (assembly GCA_022496015.1). Lineage (NCBI taxonomy): Eukaryota > Viridiplantae > Streptophyta > Magnoliopsida > Poales > Poaceae > Hordeum > Hordeum marinum. Next base: position 342,214,233 of record CM039672.1, on the reverse strand, counting down.
GTGGGACCTGCAAGCAACCTATGACAATTGTGGACCTGGATCACTACGTACAACAAGAAGGTGAATCGTCCCATCATTGGGTTCGGCGGGTCTTGACTCTGATCCACTCGTCTGAGAATATTTCGATGTCCCATGCGGTTCTGATTTTAGAAAGGAACTGTCATTTTGTACCCTTGAAGCACAACCTCGGGCGGCTGAAGCGTTCTCGTCAGGATATGGGTGAGCTCATGATGGCTCTCACCAAGTATGCAAATTCCAAAACTACCAAGGACCCAAGCTCCAATGATGAGAAGTCAGCTTAGGGAAAAAAGGGCAACAGTGGTAAGAGCCAGCAGGGTGATGTAGGGAACGGCAACCAAGGTAAGCGTAAGAACCCGGATGGCGGGTTAGAATTAGTAGCGAGCACGAATGCAGGGAACGGTCGCGCCAGAGGCAGCGGAAACTTTAAGCCGTCGTTCAGGAAGGATAATGCACCTGGGCATCACAACTTGGAAGAGGCTCTAAACAGACCCTGCCAAGTGGACAACCGGCCGGATAAGGAGGCCGCCCACACTTGGGGGGATTGCCACGTTATGCGTCAATTTCGGGAGCACATCCTTCATCAAAACCAAAATAATGGTAACAGCCCGTCCGACGGATCAGGTTAGGGTGGCTCAAGAGTAGGCTTTGGTGCTGGCGGGTCAGGTATTGGAGCAGGTCCAGGTTATCAGGGTCAAGCAAATCAGAATCATGGAAACCAAGGAAATCAGAATCGAGGAAACCAAGGAAATCATCAGCAGTAGGACAACGATGGTCAGCAACAGAATAACCACTCAGGGTATCAGAGCAACCCGAAACAACTTAGTGGGGGGCAGTATCATGTCTTCACTATGAGCCTGGACAAGCAAAATCAGAAGTTGCACAAGAGGGCGGTTAATGCGACCACACCGGCTCTCCAATGATACTTAAAGTGGTCAGAGTACCCGATTACGTGGAGCCGGGAGGATCACCTGCCACGGGTCGACAATCCGGGTCATCTAGCTCTGGTGGTCGCTCCTTAGGTTGGAGGATACAAGTTCACAAAAATCCTCATGGACGGTGGTACCAGTATCAATATCCTATACTACGACACCTTCCAGCAGAAGGAATTAACTGGCAAGGCTCTTAAGCCATAATCGACCACTTTCCATGGGTGGTGCCCAGCAAGTCGGCCGACCCAGTGGGGAAGATTGCCTTGGAAGTGGCGTTTGGAGATGAATACAACTACAGGGTGGAGACCATGTGGTTTGAGGTGGTGAAAATTAAGAGCCTGTATGACGCTCTGTTTGGTCGGCTGGCTTTCGCAAAGTTTATGGCCAAGCCTTGTTATGTCTATATGCAGCTCAAGATGCTGGCGCTCAATGGAACAATCACGGTCCATGGTGATCGGAAGGTAGCCATTGAATGCAAGGAAGGAGACGCGTCTTATGTAGAGTCAAGTTGTGCAGAGTCAGAGCTTAAGTTTTACAAAGATAATGTTGACCCGACAGATATGACTCCATTGAAGAAACCCAATACAGAGTCCGAGCCGCCCCTGAAGTTTGCGGAAGATGACACGAAGCTGGTGGATTTTACTCCGGGCGACTCTATCGGGGCTAACATGGACCCCGCATAGGAAAGCATGCTCATCGAATTCATCCATGAGAATTAGGACATCTTTGCATGGAAGCCATCTGACATGTCGGGTGTACCGAGAGAGTTCGCTGAGCACTACCTTAATGTGAATCCTAAATTTAAACCAATTAAGCAATTCCTCCGTTGTTTCAACAAGGAGCGACATAAAGCAATTGGAGAAGAGATAGCCCGGCTCTTAGCAGCGGGGTTCATCGTGGAAGTATTTCACCCGGAGTGGTTAGTCAATCCTGTGCTGGTGCTCAAGAAGAACGGCACGTGGCGTATGTGTATAGATTACACGGATCTTAACAAGGCTTGTCTAGTTGACCCGTTTGCTCTCCCTCGTATCGACCAGATTATTGATGCAACGGTGGGTTGTGAGAGTTTCTGTTTCCTGGACGCCTATTCAGGCTATCATCAAATCAAGATGACAGTTAAAGACCAAGAGAAGAACTCGTTTGTAACACCTTTTGGAGCTTTCTGCTATGTGTCCATGCCGTTTGGGCTCAAAAGTGCGCATGCGACTTACCAACATTGTGTGTAGAACTGCCTTCACGGTCAGATTAGGCGCAATGTTCATGCTTATGTGGACGATATTGTGGTTAAGTCAAGGAATAAAGAGACGTTATTAGACAACCTGAAGGAAACATTTGATAACTTATGGGTCTATAGGATGATGCTTAACCCAGCTAAATGTGCTTTTGGAGTTCCTACAAGCAAACTGCTTGGTTTCTTGGTTTCAGAATGAGGTATCTAAGCCAACCCGGACAAGATAAAGGCCATCACGTCACTAGATAAGCCGGCAAGCATCAATGATGTGCAGCGCTTGGCGGGTCATATTGCCTCTTTAAGCCGCTTTATCAGCCGCTTGGGCGAGAAGGCCATTCCTGTGTACCAGATGATGAAGAAGACGGATGACTTTGTTTGGAGTAAGGCTGCAGATGAAGCTCTTGAAGCGCTTAAGAAGCAATTTGGTTGAGCCGCCAATCTCAGCCGCTCCGGATGAGAAGGAACCCTTGCTCCTTTATGTGGCGGCTAACAATAGGGCGGTCAGTGTTGCAATTGTGGTAGAGCGCAAGGAGGCAGGGAAAGAGTATCTGGTCCAAATGCCGGTTTATTATGTCAGTCAAGGAGGTAGTGAAGCATTATTTCCTTGGACACCAGATCACGGTGGTTAGCTCTGCTCCGTTGGGAGATATAATTCAGAATCGGGAAGCCACTTGTATAATTGTTACGTGGGTGATGGAGCTTGGGCCTCTCAATTTGAAGTATGCACCTCGCACAGCCGTGAAGTCTTGGCCATTGGTGGATTTCGTAAATGACTGGACGGAGTGTCAGTCGCTGGAGGTAAAGCCAGACAACACGTATTGGACAATTCACTTTGATGGATCCAGAAAGTTGGAGGGCTCGGGGGCTGGAGTTGTCTTAACCTCCCCCAAAGGTGATAAGCCTTGGCAACTCAGATCTTGTGGCACAACAGGTGTCAGGCATGTGGGATTCCAAGGACCCGCGGATGGCGGCTTATCGGCAAGAGGTAGATATCATCGCTGGTCATTTCAAGGGTTATCAAGTGGATCGTATCGATTGTCAAAAGAACGAAGCGGCTGATGCATTGTCAAGATTGGGCTCCCAGCGTAAGCCGGTGCCGCCTAACGTTTTCTTAGACGTACTTTATCACCCGTCTATTAAGATACCTTCACAGGAGGATCTGGCCGTGCCTAACCCGGAAGGGCAGCTAGTGGCGGCTTTACATGCTATTCTGGACTGGACGGTGCGGTACTTGGCATACCTAACCCGAGGTGGCCTACCTAAGGATGAAACTATGGCGCAGCAAATCATAAGGTGTTCTAAGTCCATGACCATCATTAATGGTGAGCTGCACAAGTGCAGCGTTACCGGTGTCTTCCAGCTTTGTGTTTCTCCGGAGGAAGGCAAGGAAATTCTATATGAAATACATGCCGGCAATTGCGGGCATCACGCCGGATCAAAACATTTGGTGGCTAAGGCCTTTCGACATGGTTTCTTCTAGTTGACAGCTCATAAGGACGCGGAGGATCTGGTCGCTAAGTGCGATGAGTGCCAGAAGTTCGGAAGACGTGCTCATGTGCCGGCTCAGGAATTACAGATGATACCGATCACTTGGTCGTTTGCAGTATGGGGGCTTGATATGGTGGGGCCTTTCAAACGGTCAAAGGATAAGAAGACCCACCTCTTGGTGGTAGTGGACAAATTCACCAAGTGGGTGGAGGTTGAGCCGGTCAGTAAATGTGATGCGGCCCTGGCGGTTCAGTTTGTCAAAAAATTGATCTACCGATTTGGATACCCTCATAGCATCATCATAGATAACGGTACAAATTTATCCAAGGGGGCTATGAAGGTGTTCTGCGAAAGCGAGCACATCCGTCTTGATGTTTCGGCTGTTGCTCATCCACAGTCCAACGGTCAGGCGGAGCAGGCCAATTAGGAAGTCTTGAGAGGCATCAAGCCCCAACTCATGGTTCCTTTACAAATAATGTTGGGTCGTTGGGTTGAGGAGCTGCCGTCTGTCCTCTGGAGCATCAATACTACGCCAAACAGGTCGATGGGTTACATGCCCTTTTCCATGGTTTATGGTGCGGAGGCCGTGTTACCAAGCGACATACGTCATGATTCGCCATGGGTGGCGACTTATGTGGAAGCTGACAATGAGACGGCGCGTCAGGAAGCATTGGATGCTCTAGATCAAGCGCGCGATCTTGCAGCAGCTCGATCGGCAATTTATCAACAGGACCTGTGTCGCTACCATAGGCGCACGGTCAAGACCCGGAGGTTCCAAGAAGGCGACTTGGTGTAACGTTTGATTCAAGATCAGACAAATGTGCATAAGTTATCCCCCCCCCCATGGGAAGGACCTTTTGTGGTTAGCAGAAATCTGAACAACAGGTCTTATTATCTCATCGACGTACGAGACGAATCACGTACCTCTGGACAGGAAACTCACCGGTCGTGGAACATCGCTCATCTACGGCCTTACTATACTTGAGTCATCGACTCCTATCTTTGTACATACATACTTCATTGTATTTATACTTCTCATGTAATAGAGTTGGCATCCCTGCAAGATAGGACCTGTGCCGTTTTTCTCTTTTGCATTACAGATCTGTGCAAAGATGAACACTTCTACATGGTCACTTGGGGGCTTCCAACCCGCCGGATTTAGCTTGCTCACCCTTTTCGACCGGCTCATCAGCCAAAATAGCACCATTGTGCAACGACTTACAAGATGACGGTCTGCAAGATGGCGGCTTACAGATCGGCGGCCCACGCGATGGTGGTGTGCAAGATGGCGAAAGGCTTAAGGTCACTCAAGAGGATGAGCCTCCACGTTATGAGCCGTTCAAACATGGATGCCCTACCTTATTGGTGAAAGATCTCAAGTCGCCCAAGAGGACGAGCCGCCATGATGCCACCGTCCAAACATGGGTGTCCCGCTTCATTGGTGGGCAGTTTGAAGTCGCCCAAGAGGATGAGCCGCCATGATGCAATCATTCAAACATGGGTGCCATGGATGCCAAAGAGGATGAGTTGCCATGACGCGACCGTTCAAAAATAGGTGCCATGATTTAAGACGAGGTTGGGGGACCCCAGACTTAATCGAACATGGTCAAAAGGGGTGCTGGCGAGTTGTGAACTCACCCCATTTTGGCCTGCAAAACCGGGTTATACCTGCATGTATGCAGATGCCGCGCTGTCAGGGGTGCTGGCGAGCTGTCAACTCACCCCCTGTTGAGGGCCTCATACAGTGGCGAGGGAAACTCTCTCATCTGCTACATACTCTTCGCCAAGTGGCCCGTCATACTCTTAACAAGTGACATTGTTTAAGGTTAGCACAACGGATTTATGTCACGTGAGAAGTAGCTTATGATCTTGGGGCACTCACCTTGCTGCAAATTCTGGTCTGTTGCGTCCTTAATAGTTAATCTCGCTTAGGAGACCCTGAGCAATTCAAGATTGGTGGCCAATCTCGATAGAGACCCTGTATTGTTAGGCAGCTTGAAGTAACAATTCCCTCTAGAAGGTCCAACAATGAGTCTTTTGAAAAAACAAAAAAACGAGGAAAGCAAGAACATCATACATTGCATCATACATAGCATCATGCATAACATCATGCATTTCATCATACATACATGTCATATCGGTTTCTCAAACCGGGTTAGAGCAAGATTATGAAAGAGGCAAAGCTATGCAGATATTAAATATCTCCGGGTTATGCTTTTTCAAAGCCACCCATACAAGTTTTTACAAGATATTTTCTGTTGTTTTATGCAGGCTTTATCTTTAGAAAAGAGGCGCTGATAAAGTGTTATAAAGAAGATTGCAAGGTATATTACAAATCTCTCTAAGATCTCAAAACGTGGACTTAAAGTTTTGCATACATCTCGATGGCTCAGCTGGTCGAGTTACATTCAGTAGAGAATAACAGGAAAGTTAGCTGGCTGGCGGGTCATCTTGCACCGGGTCTTTGGGCTCGTCTCTCTAAATATTATCCACATCCTAGTTGTAGTTTAGTAAAGCTTGGAATTGAGCATCATGGAAAAGCGGAGACGGATCAACGTCAAGGGCGAAGAGCGGCTTACGGCATGCAGGGATTAAATCCCTGGTTTCAAAGGTTGGGCGGTGCAGCCGTTAGTTGTTTTCCTCATAAGCCGCCTAATAAGGAGTCAAGTCCGTTTCATCCACCAGTATGGAAGCAAGTCTCGTGGCGGCCTTGACGCATTTGGTGTAATCCGCTTCAGTAAAATTTGAGCCATCATCCTTCTTGGAGGGGAAGCCGTTCATCATTTCTTTAGCGGTTAACTCAGGAGCAAAAGCCAGGGACCGGCTCAGTGCAGCTATTGCCCCTCTCCTGGCGGCTGATCGCCTTGTTTCATCCATTTGTTTGGGTAAAGTTGATAAGACTTCTATGACGCTCTTCATAAATTTGGGTACGTACTTGGCTGTCATCATGGCCTTGATGGTGTAAAGGACCCCATTGTAGAGTTGCTCCGTCAAAGTATAGACTGCTTTCAACTTCATCAGACTATCAGAGGATAGCTAGCAGCTCCTCTCGCCTGCAAGACAAGGTCGAAGGTATAAGCCGCCCGGTGTGTATTTATTTCATAAAAGTATTCTTTAAGATGTATGTACTTACCAAACATAGCGGCAATCATCTTGGAGATATGATCCTTGAGAGTCTTCAGCTCCGCCGATGCAAGGTTGAGTTGTTCCTCTGTATCACTCGCACGCTTTGACAGGGCGGCTAGATCAGTTTTGGCAGTCCTTTTATATGAAGTAAATTCAGCTTGGAGTTTCTCAAGTTTTTCAACAGCCACCCGCAACTTGTCTTCTGCTGTGGCTCGGGCGGTCTATAGGGTTATCAGGTTTTCCCTTAAGCCGGCCCGCTCAGAATCAACAATATCTAATGCCTCCTGCATTTCACAAAGTGAAATATTATGAATGTTAAGTTGCCGGGATGGAATTATTCTTACAAGTCCCAAGCACATTGCAAGCAATATACTTGGCACTTGGGGGGTAATGTTTGTGTTTTCATTTTAAAATCTGCGATGAAGTTCTGGCTCATCACTAGCATAATGAACCGGACTTGGGGGGCTACACCCGGCGAGCTTCTTACATATGAGAGATCCGGTTCATCATTATCATAATAATCCGAACTTGGGGGCTACACTCGGAAGTGCTGGTTTACAAGCAATTTAATCCATTATTTGGGGACCACAGGTTAAGATCTACATAATATGTTGAAATTATGCAGACCCGGTCCATTATTTGCAATATACACCGGGTCTTGGGGGCTATATAAGGATATAAGAGAAATGCAGAAGAGGAGAATTACCTCATATTTTTTCTTCATCAAGCTAACAAGCTTGCTTTCCATGTTGTGACTGGCAGAAAGCCGGTTTAGATAGCCGGCGTGTAAGTCATCTACAGTCATCTTCTCCAAGATAGGGAACTCGAAGTCAAGCTTCTTGGGAGAGCAAGTATCAACTTTGTTGGAATGCTTTGCCAGAGTATGATGTGTTGGGGATTGATAACCCGTCCTAGTGATAGTAACACCGGGGAGACATGAGTCTTCGGCGGCTATATTGGGCGGCTTAGGATCATCCGCCGGACTATCAGAAGTTGTCGTATGATGACCCACCAACTCGAAGGGCGATGGAGATTGCTCAGGAGTTTCCTTGTTAGCCTTAGAAGGTTCAGCATGAGGAGAGAGAAATGGCTCAGCAGTATCCGACTGTTGAACGGTAGGAGCAATAGTAGACCCGCCTGCTTTCCTGTGTTTGGCTTGTGCCCAGAAAGAGCAAAGAATCAACACACAATACAAAGTTAATACTGGTAATATACACATGGCAGAGGTGAAGACATACTCTGGGTTGACCTACATGGGAGGAAGTTTAGAGGCAGTTGAGTCGCCAAAAGAAGGAGGTGACTCCTACAAGTTAAGATAGTTAGACATAATAGTAAGGCAGCATTATGGAAATACAAGACATATATTGGGTTCCTGATAAGTACCTCAGCGGGACGTTTCCGTGGCGCCAGGGCGTTAGGTAAGCCGGCCATAAGATCCCTAGAGCCGGTACTCTAGGTCTAACGTTGAGAGTTGTGCTGTTGTTTTTTCAAGGAAAATTCGGGATCTAAGTAAGCAAGAGGGTGTGAAAAAGGAACTTTTCGTATGACCCGCCGTATCTTCTCTTGTGGTAAGATTTCCGGGTCACAAAAAATATAAGTTGCCTCAGGAGCGTTGGCATGGCTTGTTTCTGTCTCCTCCTGTGTACAGTCATTGTTAGTAAGTTGCATAAAAGGACGGCCAAGGGGATCAAATTCTACCTCTGGGTCATCAAGTTCAAGCAGGTTTTGAGCTGACATTTTTGATTGCGACCGCGGGTGGTACCCGCTTGAGACTTCTTCTTCACAGGAGGAGTGTATTTTTTCTTCCAAAAGCTGGAGTTAGCCTGTAAGAGAAAGCCGCCAAGAGAAGTTAAGGTTGCTATATATATATATAAAGTCAAGACGGAGAGAAAGGAGATTTGAAAGTCGTCCTTACATTTGGAGCTGGAATTGCGACGCGGAAAGGTTTTAACCCGACTGTACAGCAAGCCTCTTGGGATTCACAAGTAAGTCCTTTGATAGCAGAGGTAATATTTTCTTCTGTCACTAGTGTATGATTGAAGCAGAGAGGATCGTTTGCATCGCCTACGTACTCACACATAAGCCGGTCACGCCGACTCAACGGTAAGACCTTCCAGGAGATCCAAGAGCGGGTTAAATCAACTCCCATCAACCCGTTCGCCAGAAGGGCCTTGATCTTGGCAAAAACCGGAGCATACTTCGCTCGTGCTGTGGCGGACATCCGGTCTGGGAGTTCAGTTGAAGGGCAGAGCCGGGTCGGACGATAACCCGGCAGCAGATTTTCTCCCTCTAGAGAGGTGTGTCTGCAATAGAACCAAGTTCTATTCCAGTCCTTGGGATGGCTTGGCATTTGAACAGCAGGGTAAACCAGATCTCTTCGTCTTTGGATGGAGACTCGGCCGAGCTCCAAGCTTGGACCGGCCGCCACTTCCGTTTGGTGGTTGACGTAGAAGAAATCGCGGAAGAGATTGGTGGATGGCTCTTCTTGCCAGTAAACCTAACACAAGACTTGAAAGTTGCATAGGTTGGAGACTGGATTTGGAGCAATGTCTTGAGGATGCAGCTTAAAGAAATGGAGAACATCACGGAGGAATTTTGATGTGGGCAGGCTGAAACTCCTCATAAGATGGTCGGTGAAGATAACAACTTCCCCTTCTTGTGGGGTAGGTTTCTTTTCTAGTCCCGGAACCCACCAATGGATAATTTTCTGAGCCAGCAACATGCGTGCCTCTATGAAATCCAATAGGAACTATTTGGTGACTCTAGAGCCGACCCAATCATAGGATGCAGGTGCTCGAGACATGATGTCGGGTCAGAGCTGAGAGAGGGGCAGGATGCGGCGGGTCAAAAAGTGACCAGACAACCAAGATAACATATGAAATTAAATGTTGTGAAGTTAAGCCGCCGATATGGTTTATCGAAAGAGCCGGAGATTTGATGGCAGGTTAAGTGAACAATGCCATGATACAAATATGGCTAAGGACATACAAACAGGTTATGTGTATTATACTGAGAATGCAAGATCTATAGGCAAGGAAAAATCAAATATATTCTAACCCTAAAAAGGGGCTAAGGAAGAACAGGCAGTTCGCGCAAGAGAGGGAGCAGTATATGGACCTAAGATAAAACGTCGTTAAACTTCGCATGGGTGACCGCGATGGATTAACAACACCACAAGATTTAAAGAGCTACTCATCAGTTGACATTATGAAGATGAACAGGCATGCTAATGGAGTCCGATGAACTCGACATGATTCAAGTGGGAAGCTACAGATCTAAGGGAGGACGAAAAACATACCTTAAGGATGCGGCAGACGCGGGCGAGAGTCTGGAAACATTCAGGTTGATGCAGCGGCCAAGTTCATTGACAGCGACGGGACTCCACCGACACAACGGAGCTCAGGAGCACTAGCGTCGAGAGGAAGAAGAAGAGTAGTGGCGGTGGAGAAAATGAAAAGACCCCCTTGTGGCCCTATTTAAAGGGGTGGAAGGCCAAATGGGGCGCACGGGAATCAAGGCGAGAAATGATGACCGACCGACACGGACGCCTCGATTTTCAGGCTGACCGTTTAATGAGAGGATCTATGGCATACGTCACGGAATCTTTTCGACATGTATAAAGGTGACGTCATGTCGGGTTATGTCTTTTCCCTTTCAGGTGACAAGGGTGTGAGACTCACCGCTGGGTAGAAAGTGAAGATTGACATGAGCAAGCTCAAATCAATCTGGGGCCTAATGTTGGGGATATAACCCCGTGGTAAAGACCCGCCCAGGACGGGACGGGTCATACCTGGCGGCTCATTAGCATATGGGCTGGAAGAGGAAGATTGGGTTACATGGCGGCTTACCAGATGAGCTGAGACGGAGGCCTAGAGTCAGGAACAAGACACAAGACCCGGGCACGTAAGCTGCCCGAAAACAGCCTGCCAAAGTCGGCAAGGTGGCTTAGAGATAGAATCAGACACGTTGTAAGAGTCGGTATGAGATTGTGTAACCTGTGGTCTTGACCTCCTATATAAAGGCGAGACCTGAGGACAGCTTAGACACGGACCAATCGATCGAGAGCTAGATCATGCGAATACGCTCCCTTGTAATCGATACTCCAATCAATAGACACAAAGCAAGACGTAGGCTTTACCTCATCTCGAGGGGCCGAACCTAGGTAAAATCCATGTCTTTCGTCCTGTCCAACCCCTTTGAGTCCACCGCCTTAGCGATGGCCACGAACCTAAGTCTTTGGACATTTGCCATGACAAAACCATGACAGGTTTCAAAGTGTAGACCTCCCGGAAGGCGCGCTTCCACTCCTTCTTAGGTATGTGGGTGGCGTATATCATATTCACCATTTTGACTTTGGAAGGAAATTTCTTCTGTCCGACACCAATTGGACCCCGAGGCTCATCCTCGTCCTTGCTGCGAGAGCTTTTGCCTTGGTCCTCGGGTGGTATCTTGCCGGCATGTTCAAACACCCAGAAATTGCGGTGTGTGTGGTTGGCGGGTTTCTCCGGAGTCCCATGGATTTTGCTAGGCCTTTCCATCATCTTCTCCAGCTGGGTGGGTCCATCGTGATTGCCTTTAGGAGGCCTCTTCCGCTGCCCAGGTTGGGAGTTGTGGAATCCAGCATTTACAGCCATGTCATCGGCATCTCTATTATTGTGTCAGCGCTTATTCTTATTGCGCTTTGATTTTCTGTTGCCATCCCGAGCTTCAGAGGCTACGGGATCTTCAGAATTGTGGGTACGTCTTGCCAGCCAAGTGTCTTCGCCAACGCAAAAGCGGGTCATGAGGGAATTAAGGGCGGACAACGCCCGAGGTTTATCCTGGCCAAGCTGGCGGGCCAGCCATTCGTCCCGAATATTGTGCCAGAAGGAGGCTATGGGCTCAGCATCCACACAGTCGACAATTTGGTTCTTCTTAGTCAAGAACTGATTCCAGAATTGCCACGCAGACTCACCGGGCTTCTAGACGACGTTGCTGAGATCGGAAGAGTTCGGCAGGCTGATACGTCTCCGTCGTATCTATAATTTTTGATTGTTTCATGCCAATATACTACAACATTCATATACTTTTAGCAACTTTTTATACTATTTTTTGGGACTAACATATTGATCCAGTGCCTAGTGCCAGTTCCTGTTTGTTGCATTTTTTGTTTCGTAGAAAATCCATATCAAACAAAGTCCAAACGGGATAAAAACTTACAGAGATTTTTTCTGGAATATATATGAATTTTGGGAAGTGGAATCAACATAAGGCGGTGCCCGAGGGGCCCACAAGCCACGAGGACGTGTCCTGGGGGGTAGAGCGTTCCCTGAGGGCTTGTGGCCACCCCTTAGGTCGGTTGGAGCTGCCCTTTGGCCGCAAGAAAGCTAATTTTTGGATAAAGATCCCCTCAAAATTTCAGCCCGATCGGAGTTACGGATCTCCGTATATTTAAAAAAATGGTGAAAGGCCAGAATCTGGGAGCGCAGAAACAGAAGGAAACAGAGAGAAAGATCCAATCTCGGAGGGGCTCTCGCTCCTCCGCCTCCATGGAGGCCATGGACCAGAGGGGAAACCCTTCTCCTATCTAGGGGGAAGGTCAAGGAAGAAGAAGGAGGAGGGGGCTCTCTCCCCCTCTCTCCCGATGGCTCCGGAACGCCGCCGGGCCCATCATCGTGACGACGATCTACTCCAACAACTTCGTCATCTTCACCAACACCTCCACCACCTTCCCCCGGTTATCTACAGCGGTCCACTCTCATGTAACCCGATGTAACCTCTACTCGAACATGGTGCTTTATGCTTCATATTCTTATCCAATGATGTGTTGCCATCCTATGATGTCTGAGTAGATTTTTGTTGTCCTATGGGTTGATTGATGATCATGATTGGTTTGAGTTGCATGTTTTATTATTGGTGCTATCCTATGGTGCTCTCCGTGTCCTGCAAGGGTGAGGGATCCTCGATGTAGGGTGTTGCAATGTGTTCATGATTCGCCTATGGTGGGTTGCTTGAGTGACAGAAGCATAAACCCAAGTATGTGGGGTGTTGCATATGCGAGTAAAGAGGACTTGATTCCTTATAATGATATGGTTGGGTTTTACCTTAATGATCTTTAGTAGTTGCGGGTGCTTTCTAGAGTTCCAATCATAAGTGCATATGATCCAAGTAGACAAAGTACGTTAGCTTATGCCTCTTCCTCATATAAAATTGCAATAATGATTACCGATCTAGTTACCGATTGCCTAGGGACAATTCTGCAACTCCTAGCACCACTTTTCCACACTCGTTAAACTAACTTAGTTGTCTCTTTATATTAGCAGCCCCTAGTTTTTATTTATGTGCTCTTTATTATCTTGCAAACCCATCATGTTACACCTACAAAGTACTTCTAGTTTCATACTTGTTCTTGCTAAAGCGAACGTTAAGCATGCGTAGAGTTGTATCGGTGGTCGATAGAACTTGAGGGAATATTTGTTCTACCTTTAGCTCCTCGTTGGGTTTGACACTCTTACTTATCGAGAAAGGATACAATTGATCCCCTATACTTGTGGGTTATCAAGACCTTTTTCTGGCACCATTGCCGGGGAGCAATAGCGTGGGGTGAATATTCTCGTGTGTGCTTGTTTGCTTTTTCACTAAGTAGATTTTATTTGTTGTTCTAAGTTGTTCTCTATCTTTAGTTATGGATATGGAACACGAAATACCAAAAAAATAGGTGTACTTGCTACTCATGGAGATGGGGAACCTCCTAAAACCCTCGATGCTCGTTATGTGGAAAATATTATGCACTACTTTAATAATCCTGAGAAAACCCCATTCAATTATATAATGGGAGACATGTTGGATCAACGTGAATACTTTAGGGATTATTGCTTGACTTGAAAAGGGAAACTGTTATGGGATCAAATTCATACGTTGACATGGTATGCTTGGAATTTATGCCAGAGATATTATTATACTTGTTGCTCTAGGATGAAGGCTCCACACCTTCCTTTTTAATGTAAAGTTAATGATAATGAAAACTTGGCTTCTTATGCTAATGGTATTTATAATTACTATGATGTGGAACGAATAGAAGAATTCGTTGCTTTTAAGGGTGCTTATGAAATTGAATCTTGGTTTGAGAAGTGTGAAAATTATGATGATGCTGTTTATAAACCTAAATTTTTGCTATACTTAAATATTGCTATCAGAATTATGAATATAATTACGATATTGATGCATTTATTGAAATAATGTTTGCTGCCTTGGAAGAGACTAATATTTTGCAGGAATCTATGGAAGAAGAAATTTATGACACTGTGAGCTCATTGGATGAAAAAGATGAGGAGGAGAGCGAAGAACAAGAGGAGGAAGAGTGGATTAGCTACCCGTGCCCACCTTCTAGTGAGAGTAACTCTTCAACTCATACATTGTTTAATTTCCCTTCGTTCTTACCAAAGGATGAATGCTATGATAATTTCTATGATCCCTTGGATTCGTTTGAAATATCCCTTCTTGATGAAATTGATGCTTGCTATTCTTTTGGCCATGATGCCAATATGAATTATGCTTATGGAGATGAACTTGCTATAGTTCCTTATGTTAAACATGAAATTGCTGCTATTCCACCCACACATGATAGTCCTATTATCTTTTCGAATTCTCCTAACTACACTATATCAGAGAAGTTTGCACTTATTAAGGATTATATTGATAAAACTATCGATTTTTCCGGTGGTATAAGTCATATAACAGTATATACAATGCAAAAACAAAATATGAATTGGCTGGCAACAGTACTTAAAGTGGTTATTTTTTTTATTATACTAGCGTATCTCACGAGGGTTTTGTTATGTTCTGTGTGATTGAAGTTTTCAACTTTTAGGTGAGATCACGATGGACGAAAAAATAAGGAGTGGAAAGAGACTAAGCTTGGGGATGCCCGAGGCACTCAAGGTAATATTCAAGGACTCCCAAGAAACTAAGATTAGGGATGCCTCGGAAGGCATCCCCTCTTTCTTCTAACAACCATCGGTAATTTTACTTGGAACTATATTTTTATTCGTCACATGATATGCGTAAATCTTGGAGCGTGTTGTGCTTTTTATTTTTATTTTAATTATGTACCATGCTGGTATGAGATAGTCCTTGGTCGATTTATAGAATGCTTCATGCACTTCACTTATATCTTTTGAGTATGGCTTTATATAATGCTTCATGTGCTTCACTTATATCATTTGAAGTTTGGATTGCCTGTTTCTCTACACATAGAAAACCGCCATTTGTAGAATGCTCTTTTGCTTCACTTATATTTTTGTTAGAGCATGGGAATATATTTTTTAGAAATAATTAAACACTCATGCTTCACTTATATCTATTTAGATAGTTAACAGGAGTTGGTCATTCACATGGTTAGTCATAAGATCCTACATAAAACTTGTAGATGAGAGAACATGATATGTTTGATTCCTTGCAATAGTTTTGCGATATAAAGATGGTAATATGAGACTCATTCTAGTGAGTAATTTTTAATTGGAGAAATACTTGTGTTAAGGTTTGTGATTCCCATAGCATGCACGTATGGTGAACCGTTATGTAACTAAGTCAGAGCATGATTTGTTTAATGATTGTCAACTTTTTTGTGAGGGTCGGGAGCGCGCGATGGTTAACTCCTACCAACCTCTCCCCTAGGAGCATGCATCTAATGCTTTGTTTGATAACTAATAGACTTTTTCAATAACTATGTGAGTTCTTTATGACTAATGTTGAGTCCGTGGATTATACGCACTCTCACCCTTCCACCTTTGCTATCTTCTATAGTAGCACGCAACTTTCGGCGGTGCCTCAAACCCACCTTCCTCAAAACACCCACCATATATTTTCCTCAAAACAGCCACCATACCTACCTATTATGACATTATTTAGATACTTTGTGTGGGGAAGATGGAGCATAGCCAGACCATATGATTTTGTAGGGATAAATTTCTAAGGCCATGTTATTTCGAAAGGACACGATTGCCTTGTTGGGTGCTCGAAGTATAACTGTTTTTATGTCAATATGGACTATTGCTTTGAATCACTCGTGTCTTAATATTCATGCGATGATTAGATTATGTTGGGGAACGTTGCATGGGAAACAAAAAAATTCGTATGCACACGCAAGATCTATCCATGGTGTGAGTATCTACGAGAGGGAGAGTGGATCTGCGTACCCTTGTAGATCGCTAAGCGGGAAGCGTTAAGAAACGCGGTTGATGTAGTCGAACGTCTTCATGATCCAAATCGCCGAGCGTCCCATAATCCCATCACGATCTGTCCCACGATCTCATCATGATCCGTCTCGCGATCTCATCACGATACGTCCCGCGATCCAATCACGAATCGTTTCACGATCTTGATCACGGTCCTTCCGATCTAGTACGAACGGACGGCACCTCCGCATTCAGCACACGTACAGCTCGATAATGATCTCCACCTTCTTGATCCAGCAAGAGGGAGCGGAGAGGTAGATGAGTTCTCCGGTAGAGCGATGGCGTTGCAGCGATGGTGGCGGAGGAATTCCAGCAAGGCTTCGCCTAAGCACCGCTGAAAACCAATCTAGAGGAGAAAACGATCTAGAGGAAGAAGAGGGCAGCACGTGGCAATTAGGGTTAGCTTTCCCCTCTAAATCCTCTAGTATATATAGGAGGGAGGGAGGGTAGGAGGAAGCCTCAAACCCTCAAGATCCGTCCTAAATTGGAGGAGGAGGAGTCCTACTCCAATCCTATTAGGAGTAGGATTCCTCCTTTCCACTTGGAAAGTCTTTCCACCTCTTCACCTTTGGATTTTTTTCTTCTCAAACTTCATGGGCTTTAGTGGAGGCTTTGGACAGCCTACCAGGGGCTGGTTTTTCTCCTCCCACAGCCCATGAGGCCCCTCGGGGCATGACACCCCTCACAATGGTCCTCCGGTACCCTCCTGGCACTCTCGGTACACTATCGATGAGCCCAAAACTTTTCCGGCGACCAAAACAGGACTTCCTATATATTAATCTTTACCTCTGGACCAGCTGGAGCTTCTCGTGATGTCCAGGATCTCATCCGGGACTCCGAACAACCTTCGGTCACCACCATACATAACTCTATACTACTGAAACGTCACCGAATCTTAAGTGTGCAGCCCCTGCGGGTTCGAGAACTATGTAGACATGACCGAGACACCTCTACGGTCAATAACCAATAGCGGGACCTGGATGCCCATATTAGTTCCTACATATTCTACGAAGATCTTTATCGATCGAACCTCTATGTCAAGGATTCAGTTAATCTCGTATGATGTTCCCTTTGCTCTTCGGTATGTTACTTGCCCGAGATTCGATCGTCGGCATCTCCATACCTAGTTCAACCTTGTTACCGGCAAGTCTCTTTACTCGTTCCTTAATACAAGATCCCGTGGATAACACTTAGTCACATTGCTTGCAAGGCTTATTGTGATGTTGTATTACCGAGTGGGCCCTGAGATACCTCTCCGTCACACGGAGTAACAAATCCCAATCTTGATCCAAGCCAACCCAACAGACACCCTCGGAGATACCTGTAGAGCACATTTATAGTCACCCAGTTATGTTGCAATGTTTGATACACACAAGGTAATCCTCCGGTGTCAGTGAGTTGTATGATCTCATGGTCATAGGAACAGATACTTGACATGCAGAAAACAGTAGCAATAAAATGACACAATCATATGCTACGTTTGTAGTTTGGGTCTTGTCCATCACATAATTCTCCTAATGATATGATCCCGTTATCAAATGACATCTCATGTCCATGACTAGGAAACCATAGCCATCTTTGATCAACGAGCTAGTCTATTAGAGGCATACTAGGGACATGGTTTTGTCTATGTATCCACACATGCATCTGCGTCTCCGATCAATACAATTATAGCATGGATAATAAATGATTATCATGAACAAGGAAATATGATAATAACTAATTTATTATTGCCTCTAGGGCATATTTCCAACAGTCTCCCACTTGCACTAGAGTCAATAATCTAGTTCACATCACCATGTGATTCCCATTGTTATGAATCTAACACCCAATGAGTTTTGGGGCTCGGTCATGTTTTGCATGTGAGAGAGGTCTTTTAGTCAACGGGTCTGCGACATTTAGATCCGTGTGGACTTTGCAAATCTCTATGTCATACTGGAGAGACTGCTACCACACTCCACTTGGAGCCATTCCAAACGGCTGCTCCAGTATACGTATCCGGATTGCTACTCACAGTCATCCAGATTAGTGTTAAAGCTTGCATCGACGTAACCCTTTACGATGAGATCTTTATCACCACCATAATCGAGAAATATTTCCTTAGTCATCTAGCTACTAAGGAGAATCCTGACCGCTGTCTAGTGATCCACTCCTGGATCACTTTTGTACCCCTTGACGGACTCATGGCAAGGCACACACAGGTGGGGGACATAGCATGGCATACTATACAGAGCCTATCGATAAAGCATAGGGGACGACCTTCGTCCTTACTCTTTCTACCGTGATCGAGCTTTGAGTCTCACTCAACTTCACACCCTACAAATCAGGCAAGAACTATTTCTCTGACTGATCCATTTTGAACTCTTTCAAAATCATGTAAGGTATGTACTCATTGAAAGTCTCATCAAGCGTCTTGATCTAACTCTATAGATCTCGATGCTCAACAATTATGTAGCTTTATCCAGGTCTTCCTTTGAAAAACTCTTTTCAAATAACCCTTTATGCTTTCGAGAGATTCTACTTCATTTCCGATCAACAATATGTCAACCACATATGCTTATCAGAAACTCTATAGTGCTCTCACTCACTTTGTTGTAAATACAGGTTTCTCATAAACTTTGTATAGACTCAAAAACTTTGATCACCTCATCAAAGTGTATATTCCAACTCCGAGATGCTTGCTTCAGTTCATAGAAGGATCACTGAAGCTTGCACACCTTTTAGCATCCTTAGGACTGACAAAACCTTCTGGTTGTATCTCATACAACCTTTCCGTAAGGAAGGAAACGATGTTTTGACATCCATCTGCCAGATTTCATAATTGAAAAATGCAGCAACTGCTAACATAATTCCGATAGACTTTAGCATCGCTACGGGTGAGAAAGTCTCATCGCAGTCAACTCCTTGAACTTGTTGGAAACTTCTTTGTGACAAGTCGAGCTTTATAAATGGTGACATTTACCATTAGCGTATGTCTTCATCTCAAAGGTCCATTTGTACTCGACGACCTGCTGTCCAACGAGCAAGTATACCAAAGTCTATACTTGGTTTTCATACATGGATCATTTCTCGGATTTCATGGCCTCTAACCATTTGTCGGAATCCGGGCCCATCATCCCTTCTCCATAGCTCGTAGGTTCATTGTTGTCCAACAACATGACCTCCAAGACAGGGTTGTCATACCACTCAGGAGCAGTACGCATCCTTGTCGACCTACGAGGTTCGATAATAACTTGATCCGGAGCTTCATGATCATCATCATTTACTTCCTCTTCAACTGACGTAGGTTCCACAAAAAATCTTTCCGCGCTGCGCTACTCTCTGGTTGAAGCAAACGATAAACAACCTCATCAAGTTCCATCTTCCTCCCACTCAATTCTTTCGAGAGAAACTTTTTCTCAAGAAAGGACCCAGTTTTAGCAACAAACACTTTATGCTTGGATCTGAGATAGAAGGTTCACCCAACTATTCTTAGGATATTCTATGAAGATGCATTTGTCCGCTTTGGGTTCGAGCTCATTAGGTGAAAACATTTTTTTCACACAAGCATCACAGTGCCAAACATTAAGAAATGACAGCTTAGGTTTCTATCAAACCATAATTCACATGGTGTCATCTCAACGGATTTAGATGGTGCCCTATTTAAAGTGAATGTAGTTGTCTCTAATGCATATCCCCAAAACTATAGTAGCAAAACGATAAGAGACATCATAGCACGCCACATATCAAATAGAGCACCACTATGACGTTCGGACACACGATCACACTATGGTGTTCCAGGTGGCGTGAGTTGTGAAACGACTTTCACGTTGTCTAAAGTTGTATGCCAAACTCGTAACTCAGATATTCACCTCCATGATCATATTGCAGACATTTTTATCTTCTTGTCACGATGATCTTAAACTTCACTCTGAATTTACTTGAGCTTTTCAAATGATTCAGCCTTGTGTTTCATTAAGTAAATATACACAATATCTACTCAAATCATCAGTGAAGGTAAGAAAATAACGATATCCACCGCATGCTATAAGACTCATTGGTTTGAATACATCAACATGTATTATTTCGAATAAATCACTTGCCCACTCCATCAAACTGGAAAACGGAGTCCCTAGTCATCTTGCCCATGAGGCATGGTTCGCATGTCTCAACCGATTCGAAATCGAATGAGTCCAGAGATCCATCAGCATGGAGTTTCTTCATGCGATTTATACCAATATGACATTTAGCGGCAGTGCCACAAGTATGTGGTATTATCATTACTAACTTTGTATATTTTGGCATCAATGTTATGAACATGTGTATTACTACGATCAAGATTCAACAAACCATTCTCACTAGGTGCATGACCATTGAAGGTATTATTCATGTAAACAGAATAACCATTATTCTCTAACTTAAATGAATAACTGTGTTGCAATAAACACGATCTAATCACGTTCATGCTCAACGCAAAACACCAAATAACATTTATTTAGGTTCGTCATTAATCCCAAAGGTAGAGAGAGCATGCGATGTTGATCACATCAACCTTGGAAACAATTCCAACACACATCGTCACCTCACCCTTAGCTAGTTCTCCGTTTATTCCGTAGCTTTTATTTCTAGTTACTGACATTTAGCAACCGAACCGGTATCCAATACCCAGGTGCTACTAGGAGTACTAGCAAGGTACACATTAATAACAAGTACATCAAATATACTTATGTCGATGTTGCCAGCCTTCTTATCTAGCAAGTATCTAGGGTTGTTCCACTTCAGCGACCGTTCTCCTCATAATAGAAGCACTTAGTCTCGTGTTTGGGTTCAACATTGGGTTTCTTCATTGGAGCAGCAACTGACTTGCCATCCATGAAGTTTCCCTCCTTGCCCTTGCCCTTCTCGAAACAAGTGGTTTTACTAACCATCAACACTTGATGCTCCTTCTTGATTTCTACCTTCGCGGTGTCAAACATCGCGAATAGCTCAGGGATCATCATTTCTATCCCTGGCATTTCATAGTTCATCACGAAGCTCTAGTATCTTAGTGACAGTGACTTGGAGAACTATATCAATCACTATCTTATCTGGAAGATCAACTCCCACTTAATTCAAACGATTGTAGTACCTAGACAATCTGAGCACATGCTCAACGATTGAGCTATTCTCCTTCATCTTGCGGGCAAAGAATCTTGTTGGAGATCTCTTGTCTCACAACACGGGCACGAGCCTGAGATCCCAAATTCAGCTCTTAGAACATCTCATATGTTCCATGAAGTTCAAAATGTTTTGGAGCCTCAATTCTAAGCCGTAATGCAAGACGCACTAAACTATCAAGTAGTCATCAGAACGTGACTGTCAGATGTTCATAACATCCACAATCGTTGTTTGAGGGGGTGGCACACCGAGCGGTGCATTAAGGACATAAGCCTTCTGTGCAACAATGAGGACAATACTCAGATCACGGACCCAGTCCGCATTATTTCCACCATTATCTTTCAACTTACTTCTCTAGGAACACATAAAAATTCAAGGGAGCTACAGCGTGAGCTAGTAATCTACAACATAATTTGCACAGACACTACGGACTATGTTCATGATAATGAGTTCAATTAATCATATTACTTAAGAACTCCCACTCAAATTGACATCCCTCCAGTCATTCGAGTGATACATGATACAAATTCACCAACTCAAGTCCGATCATCACGTGAGTTGAGGTGGTTTCAATGGTGAAGATCATCATGTTGATCATATCTACTATATGACTCATGTTCGACCTTTCGATCTCTTGTGTTCCGAGGCCATGTCTGTACATGCTAGGCATGTCAAGCTTAACCCGAGTGTTCCGCATGTGCAACACTGGCTTGCACCCGTTGTATGTGAACGTAGAGTCTATCACACCCGATCATCACGTGGTGTCTCAACATGACGAACTTTAGCAACGGTGCACACTCGGGTAGAACACAATTTATCTTGAAATTTAAGTGAGGGATCACCTTATAATGCTACTGTTGTCCTAAGCAAAACAAGGTGCATAAAAGGATTAACATCACATGCAAATCATAAGTGACATGATATGGCCATGAACTTGTGCTTTTGATCTCCATCTTGAAAGCACCGGCATGATCTCCATCGTCACTGGCATGACACCATGATCTCCATCATCTTGATCTCCATCAATGTGCCACCATCGGGGTTGTCACGCCCATCATGCTTCGACTACTATTGCTACCGTTTAGCGATAAAGTAAAGCATTACATAGCGCTTAATGATTAACACGTAGGTTATACAATAATTAAAGACAACCCTATGGCTCCTGCCGATTGTTGTACTCATGACATGCAAGTCATGATATTCTATACAACACATGATCATTGACGGTGGGATGACCCCGGGGTAGTCTCAAGCGCCCCCTTGCTCCGGCCTTCTAACGCAATCAAAGGGCGGGCCGCCTCCCCCTGCGATCCGGCTATGCCCTGCCGGTAGCGGCCCTCTAGCCATAGCCCGCCGGCTATGCCCCGCCGGTTATGACGTGCCGGCTAGCTGGGGGCGTTGCCGCCTGTCTCCCCCAGCCGGCTAGGCATTTGATACCGTTGTCAGGGCGCGCGTGGCGACAGTGGTCCCCATCCCATCGGAGGTCAGCGCCGGAGTGGCCACAGTGAAGGTGTCAGGACCTCTGACCTTGGCGGACGGTGATCAGGCTTCCAACAGTGCCGGCACGCCCCAACCACTCCATTACCTGCCCCGGCATGGCTATAGGGTGGCCGGCCACATCGCTGACCTTGGCCAGTCGCCGCAAGACAACGCCACAAGGGGCGGCCCGTGCTGTGACGTGACCGGTGTCGAGACCCGCCGCGCGGGCCCCGCCGGCTCCTGACGGGACCCTTCAGCCGGCGGGGCCTACCGGCGACAAGACCCCACAGCCGGCGACCCCCACAGCCGGCCAGAGAGGCTGCCGGCTGGGCCCCCCAGGACCTTCTATTTGTATTGTAATCCGGGGGGGTGGCCTATAAAAACCCCCGGGCCACCCCCATGCAAGGGGTCGCTGGATCTCCCAGTTCTCCTCACGTCCACTCGACACACATGCGTAGAGAGGCACAAGGAGGGCTAGCTCCTTCTTCCTCCACGATCCATACAGCTCAAGGAGCGCCTTTGTAATCTAACAATTGTCTCAACTAGACCAAGCAGGACTAGGGGTGTTACCTCCCACAGAGGGCCCCAAACTTGGGTACATCGTGTGTCCGCCACAGCTTGTGCCTAACCTTGCTCCCGAAGCTCGCCGGCGTCCTTCGGCCCCTCTCGATAAGCCTACCCATGGCATCTGCCGTGACGAAACCACGACAATCATCTCATACATCACATACATCTCATCATGTAATTGGCCATATCACATCACAACGTACCCTACAAAAACAAGTTAGAGATCCTCTAATTGATGTTGCAATTTTTATGTGGCTGCTACGGGTATCTAGCAAGAACAATTCTCACCTACGTAAAACCACAACGGTGATACATAAGTTCCTTTTCAACTTTCTCAAGGACCGCCTTTGTCGAATCCGATCCAACTAAAGTATGAGAAACAGACACCCGCCAGCCATCTTTGTGCAATGAAGTTACATGTCAATTGATGGAACTGGTCTCTTGTAAGCGTACGAGTAAGGTTGGTCTGGGCCGCTTCATCCCACAATACCGCTGAACCAAAACACGACCAAGGGAGGAAGCAATCTAAGCTTTGTGTACTACTCGAAATCTCATCTACACATAGACCTAGCTCATGATGCCATTGTTGGGGAATGTTGCATGGGAAACAAAAAAATTCCTATGCACACACAAGATCTATCCATGGTGATGAGCATCTACGAGCGGGAGAGTGGATCTATGTACCCTTGTAGATCGCTAAGCGGGAAGCGTTAAGAAACGCGGTTGATGTAGTCGAACGTCTTCGCGATCCAAATCGCCGAGCGTCCTGTGATCCCATCACGATCTATCCCTCGATCTCATCACGATCCATCTCGTGATCTCATCATGATCCGTCCCGTGATCCAATCACGAATCGTCTCACGATCTTGATCACGGTCCTTCCGATCTAGTACCGAACGGACGGCACCTTCGCGTTCAGCACACGTATAGCTCGATGACGATCTACGCCTTCTTGATCCAGAAAGAGGGAGTGGAGAGGTAGATGAGTTCTCCGCTAGAGCAACAGCATTGCGGTGATGGTGGTGGAGGAATTTCAGCAGGGCTTCGCCTGAGCACCGCTGAAAACCTATCTAGAGGAGAAAACGATATAGAGGAAGAAGAGGGCAGCACGTGGCAATTAGGGTTAGCTTTGCCCTCTAAATCCTCTAGTATATATAGGAGGGAGGGAGGGTAGGAGGCAGCCCAAACCCTCAAGATCTGGCCGAAATTGGAGGTGGAGGAGTCCTACTCCAATCCTATTAGGAGTAGGATTCCTCCTTTCCACTTCGAAACTCTTTCCACCTCTCCACCTTTGGATTTTTTCCTTCTCAAACCTCATGGGCTTTAGTGGAGGATTCTCCCAGCCCACCAGGGGCTGGTTTGTCTCCTCCCACAGCCCATGAGGCCCCTCAGGGCGTGACACCCCTCCCGATGGTCCTCCGGTACCCTCCTGGCACTCTCGGTACACTATCGATGAGCCCGAAACTTTTCTGGCGACCAAAACAGGACTTCCTATATATCAATCTTTACCTCCAGACCATTCTGGAGCTCCCCGTGATGTCCAAGATCTCATCCGGGACTCCGAACAACCTTCGGTCACCACCATAAATAACTCTATACTACCGAAACGTCACCGAACCTTAAGTGTGCAGACCCTATGGGTTCGAGAACTATGTAGACATGACCGAGACACCTCTACGGTCAATAACCAATAGCGGGACCTGGATGCCCATATTAGTTCCTACATATTCTACAAAGATCTTTATCGGTCGAACCTCTATGTCAAGGATTCAGTTAATCCCGTATGATCTTCCCTTTCTTCTTCGGTATGTTACTTGCCCGAGATTCGATCGTCAGCATCTCCATACCTAGTTCAACCTCATTACCAGCAAGTCTCTTTACTCATTCCTTAATACAAGATCCCCTAGATAACACTTAGTCACATTGCTTGCAAGGCTTATTGTGATGTTGTACTACCGAGTGGGCCCTGAGATACCTCTCCGTCACACGGAGTAACAAATCCCAGTCTTGATCCATGCCAACCCAACAGACACCCTCGGAGATACCTGTAGAGAACCTTTATAGTCACCCAGTTACGTTGCGATGTTTGATACACACAAGGTAATCCTCCGGTCTCAGTGAGTTGTATGATCTCATGGTCATAGGAACAGATACTTGACATGTAGAAAACAGTAGCAATAAACTGACACGATCATATGATACGTTTGTAGTTTGGGTCTTGTCCATCACATCATTCTCCTAATGATGTGAACCCATTATCAAATGACATCTCATGTCCATGACTAGGAAACCATGGCCATCTTTGATCAACGAGCTAGTCTATTAGAGGCATACTAGGGACATGGTTTTGTCTATGTATCCACACATGCATCTGAGTCTCCGATCAATACAATTATAGCATGGATAATAAATGATTATCATGAACAAGTAAATATAATAATAACTAATTTATTATTGCCTCTAGGGAATATTTCCAACAGATTATACGATCAAGATTATGCTAGGTAGCATTCCACATCAAAAATTATCTTTTTTATCATTTACCTACTCGAGGACGAGCAAGAATTAAGCTTGGGGATGATGATACGTCTCTTTCGTATCTATAATTTTTGATTGTTTCATGCCAATATTCTACAACTTTCATATACTTTTGGCAACCTTTTATACTATTTTTGGGGCTAATATATTGATCCAGTGCCCAGTGCCAGTTCCTGTTTGTTGCATGTTTTTTGTTTTGCAGAAAATCCATATCAAACGAAGTCCAAACGGGATAAAAACTTACGTATATTTTTTCTAGAATATATGTGAATTTTGAGAAGTGGAATAAACAGAAGGTGGTGCCCAAGGGGCCAACAAGCCAGGAGGACGTGCCTTGGGGGTAGGGCGCGCCCTGAGGGCTTGTGGCCACCCCTTAGGTCGGTTGGAGCTGTACTTTATCCGCTAGAAAGCTAATTTTTGGATAAAGATCCCCTCAAATTTTCAGCCTGATCGGACTTACGGATCTCCAGATATTTAAGAAACGGTGAAAGGCCAGAATCTGAGAACGCGGAAACACAAGGAAACAGAGAGAGAGAGAGAGAGAGAGAGAGAGAGAGAGATCCTATCTCGGAGAGGCTCTCGCTCCTACGGCGCCATGGCGGCCATGGACCATAGGGGAGACCCTTCTCCCATCTAGGGGGAAGGTCAATGAAGAAGAACAAGGAGGGGGGCTCTCTCCCCCTCTCTCCCGATGGCGCCGGAACACCGCCGGGGCCATCATCGTGATGACGATCTACTCCAACAACTCCGTCATGTTCACCAACACCTCCATCACCTTCCCCCATCAGCGGTCCACTCTCCGACAACCCGATGTACTCTCTACTTGAACATGGTGCTTTATGCTTCATATTATTATCAAATGATGTGTTGCCATCCTATGATGTCTGAGTAGATTTTCGTTGTCCTATGGGTCGATTGATGATCATGATTAGTTTGAGTTGCATTTTTTATTATTGGTGTTGTCCTATGGTGCTCTCCATGTCATGCAAGCGTGAGGGATCCTCGCTGTAGGGTGTTGCAATGTGTTCATGATTCTCCTATGGTGGGTTGCTTGAGTGACAGAAGCATAAACCCGAGTACGTGGGTTGTTGCATATGGGAGTAAAGAGGACTTGATACCTTATAATGCTATGGTTGGGTTTTACCTTAATGATGTTTAGTAGTTGCGGATGCTTGCTAGAGTTCCAATCATAAGTGCATATGATCCAAGTAGAGAAAGTATGTTAGCTTATGCCTCTCCCTCATATAAAATTGCAATAATGATTACCGGTCTAGTTATCGATTGCCTAGGGACAATTCCGCAACTCCTCCACAACTTTTCCACACTCGTTAAACTAACTTAGTTGTTTCTTTATCTTAGCAGCCCCTAGTTTTTATTTACGTGCTCTTTATTATCTTGCAAACCTATCTTGTTACACCTACAAAGTACTTCTAGTTTCATACTTGTTCTGGGTAAAGCGAACGTTAAGCATGTGTAGAGTTTTATCAGTGGTCGATAGAACTTGAGGGAATATTTGTTCTACCTTTAGCTCCTTGTTCGGTTTGACACTCTTACTTATCGAGAAAGGCTACAATTTATCCCCTATACTTGTGGGTTATCAAGACGGGCGGACATAGGTTCCCTGGAAGTTAGAGCGGAACGCATCTTCCAGGTCTTCCCAACATCCAATGGAGTTTTTGGGAAGGTTGTTTAACCAGTGCCGAGCTGGCCCCTTAAGCTTAAGAGGTAGATATTTGATGGCATGGAGATCGTCTCCTCGTGCCATGTGGATATGGAGGAGGAAGTCCTCAATCCATACAGTTGGGTCAGTACTCCCATCATACTGTTCTATATTCACAGCTTTAAACCCCTCAGGGAACTGATGTCGCATTACCTCATCTATGAAGAACAGTGGGTGAGTGGCGCCTCTGACCCGTGCTATGTCGCGCCTGTATTCGGCGTCTGCATGGGCCCGGATGTGTTCCCGGACTCTGTTGGTTTGGTCAAACCATGCTCTGTACCCGCCCTGTCTATTGGGTGAGTACTCTCTGGATCCATAGATGAATCTTGTACAACCTGCTCCGTGATCCAAGTCATCTCGCAGGTCGAACCTGTCATTGGGCTCTAATGGCTCCTTACCCTGTCTTCGAGGCATTGCTGGGATATAACTGGTGTAGTCAGCCGTCCTATCCCGCCCGCGAGGGGGGGCGGTCCGACAGACCGGTGCTAGTGAGTTCGTCATCGAATTGCGGCAGCAGCCTTCTTTGTGGGTAGATTTTGGGTTGGTCCGACAGACCGGTGTTGTATACTTCCTCAGTTGAGAGGACTTTCGTCCATCGATCATTGAGGTCATCCTGTTCGACTATGAGTTGTCGTTCTTTAGCTTTCAAGCTACGAGCAGTTGCTATGAGCCGCTGCTTGATTTCTTCCTAATCTTCAAGGTTATCAGGGATGTACAAGTCATCAGCCTCCGGTATATCTTCCTCCTCGAAGGGGGGAAGGTAATTACCATCTTCAGAGTCGTTGACATTATCGGGGTTGTTCTGGTCCTCAGGCCCTTCCAGACCCTCCAACGGGTGTTCACGGATATCGGGACTGCCATGGTCAGCAGGGGTATTACCATCCCCGTTGCTAATAATAGCTTTCCTTCCCTTTTTTCCTTTGGACCGCTTATGCGGTTTTCCGGCACCTTGACGGCACATCGCCTGACTTGTCGCCACCATTGTTAGGCGTATTGTCGCTGTTAGTGCCAGGAGTACTCTACCATGTAGACATAGTATGTGGAAGTGGCGACCCACCTCCCGGTGTTAACGGGGCTGGGAGCACGGTCCTCTTCATCCATGTATTCTGCCTCCTCAGAGGCATAGGCCCTGTTTGTTTGGGCATTAGCTTTGGTTTTTGCAGCTTTCCCCTTTGGCCAAAAAGACACAAAAGCTCCTAAATAGGTGCTTTTGAAGCTTTTAGGGCTTATGATGAATCAATATAACCATATTTGGCTCCAAAAGCCATAAAAGCTCCAAAAGCACCTATTTAGGAGCTTTTGTGGCTTTTGTGGCTTTTTGGCCGAAGTGGAAAAGCTGCAAAAGCCGAAGCTAAAGCCCAAACAAACATGGCCTAAGTCGAGCATGTCGGTTAAATCTTCGACAGTGGCTATCAAGTGGGTGGTGGGTGGGTCGAAAAATTCGTCCTGACCCGCACCGTAACTGAACTGAGCATAGATCGGGGCTGGATCGTCGGTGATCTTCATTGATGAGATCTGATCTAAGACCTTGTCAGCCGCTGAGGGACCGATCGGATCCAGCTGTTCGGAATTTGTCGAGTTAACCTCCAAGGCGTCTGGACATGGGGAGTGTTCAGCAAGAACACGTGTCCAGTCATCTGGCTCAATGGCCGGACCAATATAGGAGATCGTCCCATCGCCATGGGTGACCCCATTGGCATGTCCGAAGAAGGGGCTCGAGGTTAAAGCCTCAGAGTCCTCGGGTGCTATGGGCGAAGCTGCGATCCCGGTTAACGATGAGTCACCCCGAGAGTCTATGGAGAACTAGTTTCCAAAACTGACCTCTCGGTCAGGGGCGAAGCTCTCAACACGGCCTAGATGGTCAGTGGGATCAGCGTGTAGCAAAACGCTGCTGAAGGCGAAGATCTGTCCGGGGACAAAACTATCCATGTTGTGGACCTCTTCATTGATGACAAGGAGAGACGTCGATTCCATCTTGCTCACAGAGGAACTCTCAATGAAAGCACCAATGTTGGTGTCAAAACCGGCGGATCTCGGGTAGGGGATCCCGAACGGTGAGACTGGAGTCGACGGTAACAGGAGACAAAGGGGACACAGATTTACCTAGGTTCGGGCCCACTTATGGAGGTAATACCCTATGTCCTACTTGGTTGTATTGATGATATGGGGGGTTACAGAGTTGATCTACCTCGAGATCGAATAGCTAACCCTAGATTAGTTGTTTTATCCCTAGACCTTAAAACCCTCTGGCTTATGTAGACGTCGAGGATGCCTAAGGTTTACACATGGTCGGTTACATGCCGAAGAGATAAACATGCCTATTTGCTACATCAAACGCGGAGTGCAAGCCGTGCTTCCCGAAGCTTCCATCTTGGAGACTGGGCCTTCAAATATTCTCCTGTTAGGAAAGTAGCCCATATAGTCCGGCCCATAAGAATAGGTCGGCTTCCCAAGGACCCCTTAATCCAGGACTTCCTCAACAAGCGCCTCCAATAAGCGTAGACTTCATCAGCAGCCTCCCCGATGATATGTTGAGAGTCATCATCTTCCTCCTCCCTATCAAAGATGGCGTGTGCACAACTATCCTCTCTCGGCGGTGGCACCCCTATGGCGTTGCGCCCCTCTCGGCATCATCAACAAGCACATGCTTTGCAGTGGGTATCGCAAACGCTTGTATGCATTATCCCACATCCTCGACATGCACTGTGGCCCAATCAAAGGCCTTACCATGGGCAAATTTTGTTCCAATGACAAGGACTGAGCCAAGCTTAACGAGTGGTTCTTATCGCCAGCCCTAGCTCATCTCAAGGAGCTCACTTTTAATGATGGACATATGCGCCCACAGCCACCCTCCGCGCTGCGCGTCGCGTCAACGCTACGCTTCGCAAGGTTCTTGAACTGCCATTCCCCCAAAATTAACGTCAATCCCGCTCTTTTGCTACCTTGACTGAAGCATCTTGAGCTCATCGCCATCCGCATCCCCAACGACGACATGGAGAGCATGCTTTGTAGTTGTACTGTGCTTGAGTACCTTCATATTCAGGCGATCAATGGGTTGAGTAGCCTCCACATCACCTCCATGAATCCTCGGGAAATTTGTGCGTATTGCTAGTGATGCAACAAGAGATTACACAAGGTGAATCACCAAATGGTCATTGTGGACGTGCCTTTACTTGAGAGATTACTTGTTGTTGATCAACAAGGTCCAACAAGAATCAGGGTCATTCTGCGTCCAAATTGACAGTGTTTGGCTACTCGCCCGTCAACTTATCTGAACTTGTTTTTGGATCCATAATCGTCCAGGTACAACAATCGCCCTCTTCTCATTCTTGAATTAATATTGTTTCTCTATTAAAGATGTATGTTCTTCTATCATCCAGAAAATCATATCGACAAGTTTGACCCCGTATCTATGTAGAGTGAAGGTCTTGGCAGTAGAATCTATCGGCCCAGACCTGGACCAACTTGTCAGATTGTCGAGATGCTTTTCGTGCCTGGAGAAGCTATATGTCAACGTGATGCTCTTTCATGTTAAATTTTAACCACAAGGGAGTTCAAATTTTGAAACCCTGCAAATTGTAAGAGGTCCATTTTGTGTCCAAGCACTAATACATTCTCTTCTTTTGCAAATACGTTTAGGCCCGATAGTGGATAATGTGATACAATATAACAATCCCATCGAATGCCTCGATCTCCATCTTTCAGAAATTACTTTGAACTACTACCGAGGGGCCTTACCGGAGATTATATTCGCCGAGTTCTTTGCTATAAGAGAAAGTGTGCTAAAGATAATGAGATTTTCCCTACATTTATTGCGCAAAAAAGAATGGTTTGATGATCAGCTCCGATGACTGGAACAGAATGGAAAACTCTTTGCAGAAGCTCAGTTTCATTTTGTAACTTCATTTGACAGACTATTCAGAACTCCTACTGCCAGGCCCATACATGACATGTTAGTGGTGGATCCTTTGCAGAAATATTGAAGTTGCCAAACTCGTTGTAATATTAGTATGAACCTATCATATATGTTCATGTTCATCTGATCAGCACGGGCGTCTAGAGCTACATGGCAAAGTTTCTCCATAAGCTGAATTTCATTTCTATTATTGGTTTGAACCTTGTAATCTTTGAATTTGAGACTTGTAATGCTAGAATTTGAACCTTTGTACTATTTCTGTCATTGTGACACAACCATGCAAATGACATCTTATGAGGGAGACTCTTATTTTGGTAGTACTATATTTCCTTAGTATGCGATGGTTGATTAATACCTAGACATCAATATGCAATTGACGATTAATATCCAGACCTTAAGAAGCAAAACCACGACCAAGGGTATCCTGTGCGGCTCCAATGGCGTTCCCAGTGGTTGCCGACAACGAGCGCCAGTTCACCATGCATGTCATAGTGGACACGCCTTGTCGGTCTGTGGTGTACACCAAACATCTGATCTGGATGGAGAACTCCAACGACATGGACCTGTTACTTAATGAGGACAAGTACATAGTGGTCTGGTTTGACCTCGTGTCCCACCGCATGCTCTGCTCTCGCGTCCCTGCGCGTGCTCTGCTCTCGCGACCCTCTCCACGTGCTCTGCCAACGTTTGGGGCCGGCCCATGACCACGTTCGAGGCTCCATATGCATGCAGTTGCGCCACGTGTGTTGCCCCATGCAACGTGCTCCATGACTGAATCACGCGCTGGGAAAACTGCCATCCGGACATGCTGATTTTCCAGCATGTCCGACCCCCATTTATATCCATGACCATTAACCATAGTATCTTCACGCTTTCGATCGCGCCCCACAACACAATACGCAAACCCTGGACGATGCATACAGAGAGGATGTCCAGCGGCACTCCAATGGAGTTTGGCGTGCATCATGTGGAGACCCACATGAGGAAGAGGGACCTCACGGTGGTGTACACCAATGACCTGGGCATGGTGGAGGACTCCATCAACACCATGGAGCGGCAACTTTATGCGGATGACAACTACAAAGTGGTCAGCTTCGACCTCGCTTACACCAGCGGTCGTGTCGGGCATGATCATAAGGTTGTCATTGCCTAGTTGTGCGTGTGCCATCATGTCCTCCTCTACCACTACTTCCTGGACATAGTGCCTTGCGATCATTTCACCAGGTTTGTCAATAGCCCCAACTACAGGTTCTCTATGATGGACACCACCAACGATCCAAAGGTGCTCAAGACTTCGGGCTTGGCCAGCCAGAAGCTTGTCGACATCCACGGCCACTACAGGGTCTGGGGCAGCAATAAGAACATGGACTCCCATGTTGACCTGACCAAGGCCATCATCGACCCCTACTACGCTGACATGAAGGCTAAGTGCAACAAGAACAAGCCTGTCTGGCATAGGGCCTGGGTGGAGAAACTGGATGAATATCACCTCCAACCCACGACCAAGGAAGCGTACACATGCTATGAGATGTTCATGCGGTTCATTGACATGAGTATGTTCCTCCCACCTGAAGACAACAAGGGATGGAGCCACAAGTAGAGCACTGGCGGCAAGCGTCACAAGAAGTAGACGGTTTGATGGTCATTTCTCAATTCTCATACTCCCTCTATGCAGAAGTATTCATAGTTTTAGAGGGATAAGTTTATTATGCATGTAATAGTTTATTAAGGTGTCTGCCAATGTTATGTGTGTATTGGATGCTTAATTTGGTTACGCAATCATCTTCTTCTAAACAGAGCATAGATGTTTGTGGGAAGATTGAGCAAATCACAACGCATATGGAATAAACAACCAAATCCGTCGGTGATGATTTCATCAGCCCCTGACAGTTCTTTATCCGGAACCGTTTGCCCACAACTCATCCGAGTGGTCTGTGTGTATCACACACATCTTGATCTGGGAAACCGTTTGTGTTATTTTGCTTATCGCACACAATTCATCCCAGTGGCATGTATGTTGTCTATCACACACATATTGATCTATGTAACCATTTATGTTATTTTACCTCATCACAAACTGTCCGGGATATACCCCGCGGTATGACCCGGCCAGAAGTATGACCCGCCCAGGATTTGGCGATTCACTGGAGACCCGGTCGAGACACGAAGATTCATTGGTAAGCTGGCAAGCGGGTCATATGAGCGACAAGGCCCAAGGCCTGGCGTGTAAGCCGGCGCCAGGCGGCTCACAAGAGAAGGCCCAGGAAGAGAGACAATTCCTTCACCAAAGAAACAAGACCCGGATTAGGATTCGTGAAAGGCTAGTCCTAGTCCTACTGGGAGTAGGACTCTATTTGTAAACCTACCCTCTCCACTTATATAAGGAGGGGTAGAGTGCCCTTAGAGAGACAAGTTCACAAGTTCTCAAGTTTAGACAACCACAAGTCATTAGAGATAGACAGATTTTTGAGGCTCTCGAGATTAGAGGTAGCAAGACAACACCCTTGTAACCAAGAGATCTTCCTCATCATCAATACCAGACAAGCAGGACGTAGGCTTTTACCTCCATCGGAGGGGCCAAACCTGGGTAAAACTCACGTCTCTCGATTCCGACCAACCCCTCTTAAGCCGCCACATAGTTACAACCGCCCCGAACCTAAGTCCGTTCACCCGGACATCTGTCATGACAAATCCATGACAGTTGGCACCCACCGTGGGACCAACGTACGGTGGTACTGAGTTCTTGGAGGGATCTCTCACAGGGATCGAGCAGTCAGAATGACACATACGTCATTAAGATCGAGAGAAATTAGGGTTGCAGGCACCGCCAGCATGAGTCCTTTGGCGATTGGACAGGTCGTTTTTCCGTCACGGAGACCGACATGAATTTGGAGTTGTGTTGATTCGTTACCACCGTGCACAACCGAGGCGCATTGAGTCCCGAGAAGTAATCTGTCCAGCAGCTAATCATGTTGCCACTGTACTGTTATCTGATTCATGGAAGTTGCAGCTGCTGCGCGCGGCCTTCGCGTCAAATCCATTTGAAAGAAAGAAAAAGAGCAACCCGCCTAGGCCAGTACATCACCACGCATAGGCGCAAACTCCCAGGAGAACCTTTTTGGACTAAGTACTATTTTACGAAGCATTACTGAGAAAATCTGTACACAAGGAGGTGCTTCATCAGTCAAAATCAATTGCCATTGTTCACATCACAGCAAGCCGGCTATAATTGACATGAAGACGAATCATTGAACCAATAGTTATTGTGCTGGTATGGGTTGTGCTAGGAACATGGCGTTTTGGTGCCTCTTGACCGTCGCACATCCAATTGGGATTCGAGAAACTAGCAATAATGTGACAAGGCTGAAGCGTGGAGAGTTCACGCATTGAGCAAAGATGAACAGTAGGATATGCGGTTGAAGAAGGAAGAAAAAGGACTATTACCCGGACGCGAACTGAAACACGGACACGAAATCTACCGAGGCGCTTAAGCCATCGC
Organism: Hordeum marinum; assembly: GCA_022496015.1. Lineage (NCBI taxonomy): Eukaryota > Viridiplantae > Streptophyta > Magnoliopsida > Poales > Poaceae > Hordeum > Hordeum marinum. The sequence goes on along the minus strand of CM039672.1, from coordinate 342,179,368 downwards.
GGCCCCATCAAGCCGCCCCGAATCTGCTTCGTCCTCGAGCCGCTGCCTCCGCCTCCGCCTTCGCTTCTGCAGCGGCCTGCCACTGCCGTTGCACGTCCACCTCAAGCTGACGCCTGCTGCCTCGAGCCGCCGCCAAGTGGGAAGCCCTCGCAGCCTCGTGCCGAGTCACCGGTTCCGGCCATGGCTCATCTCCGGCTCCCCTCGCTGGCATCTCCTTTGTAGTCGACCCTGCCTCTGTCGCCTCAAATCGCCCCTGTCTACACCCGCTCTAGCTGCCTCTACGTGGATAACCGGCTGAGCAAGAGAAGTAAAGAGAAAAAAGAGACTTCAGATGCAAAAAAGGGACCTGCCTTATCAACACGCCGTGGTCCTTCACCACCTCAAGTCGCCCTGCTGGACTTCTTTGATGCAACACCGTCACCATCGAGCCGCCCTAGTCTAGCGCCGTCTCCGAGCCACCATGGCTGAGTGGCCACCTCTGCTACGGCCTCGAGAGAGTGGCTCAATCACTGTTGAAATTACAGGAGGTGATCCACGGGCGCTATATATGACTTAGCTGGTCGTCGGGAGGAATCAAGTGAAATCAAGAGAACAATTACTCTCGCTTGTGATGTATTTGTGCAGGACAATTATTCATTATAAACGCTGTGCCATGCCACGGATATGGAGCTTGTGTCAGCATCATCATGCACCGGCGTCCGCACCTGCTCAACGGACGCACGTGAGCCGCCGCTCCTACGGTCCGGTCTACATCAAGTTGTCGAAACCGTGACCGCTTGCACAACTGCTCAACGGACGCGCGTAAGCCGCCGCTCCTACGGTCCAGTCTACATCAACACGCAGTCGACTCATCCGTCTGTGCCCGCGGCCGACTCATCCGTTGAACGTCACGGCTGATTCATCCGTCCGCGCTGGCTTACAACACCGTGGCCGTCTCTCGTGATCGCGCCAACTTACAACGTCGTGCCCATCTCTCGCGACTGCATCGGCTTACAACGCGGTGGCCGTCTCTCACCAACCACGTCGGCTTAACAATGCCACGACGACTTACCATCCATGCTTGTTTCCAACGCCATCAGCAACTCACAAATTGCGCCGGCCAACGACGCTGCGGCCATCTCTCGCGACCGCGCCAGCTTAACAATGCCACGTCCGTCTCTCGCGACTGCGCCAGCTTACAACGTCACGACGGACTTCTACATCTACATCAACATATCAGTGTGGTGCTGACCTGTACGAGATGCCCAACGGACACGCTCAAGATGCCACCCATAGTCTGATCTATCAATATATCGATGCGGTGTTCGCCTGCACGAGCCGCCCGATGGACAGGCACACAAGTCGTCGTCACTATAGTTTGGTTAACTTCAGCAACCAGCCGGGACGAACCATCGATCGAGTTATTGAAACAATTCATACAGGGTCATCTATAAACCCGCCATGATCAACCTTCACCTTTGGTGGAGACTCTCAAGCCGCCTCTTCGAGTCAACTTAAGACTCGGGGGCTACAGACATGGCGAGACACATTTGGTCGTTTTCAACGAGAACCCCGGGTCATTGCAAGAAAGACAACCCGGTCCCCGGGGCTGCTGCCTTGTTGGCAAAAAATTATAAGTCGCCCAAGAGGACAAGCTGCCATGTTGCGAGCCGTTCAAACATGGGTGCACTACCTTATCAGCGAAAGAGTTAAAGCCACTCAAGAGGACGAGTCGCCATGATGCGACCATTCAAACATGGGTACCCCGCCTCATTGGCGGGTGATTTAAAGTCGCCCAAGAGGACGAGGCATCATGATGCGACCGTTCAAACATGGGTGCCATGTATGCCAAAGAGGATGAGCCACCATGATGCAACCGTTAAAACATAGGTGCCATGAGGCCCAAAAGGATGAGTCGTCGCATTGCAAGCCGTTCAAACATGGGTACCTGACAGTCGTTTGGGGGCTTTCAACCTTCCGGGTTAAGCTTCAACCCTCTCAATTGACTTCTTAGCCACTGTAAGGCGGGTTGTATACCCAAAAGTTGACTCCGTCAACAAGGTCACTTGGGGGCTTCTAACCTGTCAGGGTTCATCTTACACACCCTTTTGATCGGCTCTTCAGCCACCATAAGGCGGGTTGTATACCCAAAAGTTGACTCCGTCAACAAGGTCATTTAGGGGCTTCCAACCTACCCGGTTTAGCTTACACACCCTCTTGATCGGCTCTTCAGCCACCGCAAGTTTGAGTTATACCTGTGTGTATGTAGCTGCCGCTCGGCCAGGGGTGCAGCGAGCTGTCAACTCACACCCTGCGAGGACCTCATACAGCGGCGAGGGAAACTCTCTCATCTACTACATACTCTCCGCCAAGTGGCCCGTCGTACTCTTAACAAGTGACGTTGTTTAAGGTTCAAACGACGGATTTATGTCATGTGAGAAGTAGCTTATGAGCCAGGGGCACTCACCCCGCTGCAAATTCTGGTCTGTTGCACCCTTAATAGTTAATCTCGCTTAGAGACCCTGAGCCGTGCAAGATTGGCGGACACTCTCGTTAGAGACCCTGTACTATGAAGCAGTTCAAAGCAACAGGTCCCCCCAGAAGGGCCGGCAAATGAGTTTTCGAAAAGAAAAACAAAAGGAAGGGAAAGAAGGAACATCATGCATTGCATCATACATTGCATCATATTCACATGTTATGCCGGCATATCAAGCCAGGTCAGAGCAAGATCATGAGAGAAGAAGCAAGGCTACTACAGATTTTAACGTCTCCGGGTTATGCTTTTTCAAGCCGCCCTTACAACAATGCAGAATATATTCTGTCTTGTTTATTTTTGCAGGTCTTGTCTCTTAAGACGAGCCGCCATTAAGTATGATGAAAGAACTTTTGCAAGAACAAATAGATCTTTGATAGCCAAAATGGTTCGATCTTCATCATGGTTTGTCATAACCAGTACAAAATGATCGGGGTTTTCAAGCCAGCACGGAGAATTGGTTATTTTCAAGAGCCGCCCTATCAGATATAATGCCGTGTCATCTAATTGACCGGTTCTCAGATTTCTTCAATTGTGCTCTGTAGTAATCTACATCACTTATGGATTTCTCAAAACATATATTTGTCGGGTTGCACCGCAATCACGAGCAGGGATTTCATGTCAAGGACCAAGGTATTCTTCTAGGATATTCATATCGGGTTACAACCGCAGACAAGGATTCATTCAACAAATTACGATGAGACATATTATTCTCACATAGTCCCGAGTCGCCGCAGACAGACGCCCCGGCACTTGGGGGCTACACTAATCAAGTACAGTTTATATCAATTATGCAAGTCCCATGTTGCTGCAAGCATGCACCATGACACTTGGGGGCTAATGCAAGCCGGTTTTCAAACCATTACATTGTCAGGAAGACCTTATTATCTCAAGTAGATGAGTCGGCTTGTCTATATTTTTCTAAGTCCCAGCCCAGTAAGTCTTACTAACCCGACACTTGGGGGCTACAGTATTCAGTCATTTAATAGATTAAGAGGTTCAAATTGAAGACCCGGCGCATCACATTTTGATGAGCCAGCCCTTGGGGGCTACAAATGTTGAAGTTTCATAAGGTATAAGACGGTTATAAAGTCCCAAGTTGCTGCAGGCAGGACAACCTGGCACTTAGGGGCTACACAGTCCAATATATTATTGCAAAGCACCAAGTCATCATGGATAATCTTGGAGCTTGGGGGCTACAGGTAATATGGACATGTCAAAAACTTTGAGGAGAATTTTCAAGATGTTAATTATGGAGGTCAGTTGTTAGACCCGGCGTCACCAACATTGATGACCCGACGTTATCAAAAGATCATAACCCGCCAGAGTTTATATAAGCCGCCCTGCTTCACAACAATGGAAGTCCGGATCTACGTCATGAGGATTTCTTATTTTCAAAATTTTCATTAAGCCAAAGTATTGGAAGCCGACTCAATGGAATATGGGTATTCTATTCCCAATATTTTTCAAAGGACACTGACAAGCAAGACTGTTTTCAAGACGACTCATTCATATGCAGAAAAGACCCGAATTTCTCAGGAGCCACTTCATAATCCGGCTAAAGGAGCAAGCTGACCACTTAACATACTTACTATTCCTATTTCAGGAGGTTACCATGAATAAATTCAAGCTAACCTGGGGGCTAATGTCGGGGGTATACCCCGCGGTATGACCCGTCCAGGATTTGGCGATTCACTGGAGACCCAGTCGAGACATGAAGATTCATTGGTGACCCGGCAAGCGGGTCATACGAGCGACAAGGCCCATGGCCCGGCGTGTAAGCCGGCGCCAGGCGGCTCACAAGAGAAGGCCCAGGAAGAGAGAGGATTGCTTCACAAAGGAAACAAGACCCGGATTAGGATTCATGAAAGGCTAGTCCTAGTCCTACTGGGAGTAGGACTCTATTTGTAAACCTACCCTCTCCACTTATATAAGGAGGGGTAGAGCGCCCTTAGAGAAACAAGTTCACAAGTTCTCAAGTTTAGACAGACACAAGTCATTAGAGATAGACATATTAGATGCTCTCGAGATTAGAGGTAGCAAGATAACACCCTTGTAACCGAGAGATCTTCCTCATCATCAATACCAGACAAGCAGGACGTAGGCTTTTACCTCCATCGGAGGGGCCGAACCTGGGTAAAACTCGTGTCTCTCGATTCCGACCAACCCCTCTCAACCCGCCACCTAGTTACGATCGCCCCGAACCTAAGTCCGTTCACCCGAACATCTACTGTGACAAATTCACGACACAAACAGTTCATCCAAGTGACATGTATGCCATCTATCGCACACGTGATCATCTGGACAATCGTTTGTGATCTGCTTGATCAGCGCAAACAGTTTATCGGGGTGAACTGTATGCCATACATCGCACAGACTTGTATTTTTATAAGCATTTGCGTTATATTATCCAATCATAAACAATTTATCTAGGCCAATTGTTTTCCAAACATCACACACGCAACTAATTTTTATATGGTATTTGATGGATACGCCATCGCACACAATTTACGGCATTAGCGATAGAGCTATAACTATATCATTTGCGATTTGGTCATTGCACACAGTTTTGTCGAAGGGTATCTGATTGATGTGTCATCTATGGACCATTCTGTAGTAGTATATTATTATTTTAAGAAGAATTACCATAGGAATTACCATAACCATTAGAGGAATTTCCAGGAAAAGGACTAGGATTAAAATTACCTCTATAAGCATTGTTGTTGAAATTGTTTCGCTAGATGAAATTCACATCTACGGAATAATTATTCTTGTTAATCAAAGCAGACAAAGGCACATCATTAAGATCAATAGGAGCAATTTACAGGCAACCAACTTCATAAAAGCATCAACTTTTTCACTCAAAGTACTAATTTCTTCAACCGAATTAACTTTTTTACTAGTAGGTGCTGTTTCAGCAATGCATTGTGAATAATTTTCCATAATATTATCTAGTAATTTAGTAGCATCACCCAAAGTAATTTCCATAAAAGTACCACCAGTGGCAGAATCTAAAAGATTTCTAGAAACAAAATTCAACCCCGCATAAAAAATTGTACGATTATCCAAAGATTTAAACCATGAGTAGGACAATTTCTTAGCATCAATTTCATTCTTTCCTAAGATTGTGAAACATGTTCATGCTCAGGTTGCTTAAAGTTCATGATTTGAGTTCGAAGGAAATAATTTTCACGGGCAGAAAATACTTAGTAATAAAAGCTTCCTTGCACTTATACCAAGAATCGATACTATTGTGAGGCAAAGAAGAAAACCAAATTTTTGATGATCCCGCAAGGAGAAAGGAAATAATTTCAACTTCACGATATTATTGTCCACATCTTTTTTCTTTTTCATATCACACAATTCTATGAATGTGTTTAGATGGGACGCGGCATCCTCATTAGGAGTACCGAAAAATTGATCTTTTATGAAAAGATTCAACAAAGCGGCATTAATATCACAAGACTCCACACTAGTGGTGGGAGGAGCAATCGGAGTGCTAATAAAATCATTATTATTGGTATTAGGAAAATCATAGAATTTCTTATTTTTTGAGTCATCGTGACTAAGCAAACAAGAGACCTGACGAGAAAAAGGCAAACGAAAATGAAGGTGAATAAAACGGCAAATTTTGTGAAGTGGGGGAGAGGAAAACGAGAGGCAAATGGAAAATAATGTAAATTGCATGGAGATGAGATTTGTGATTAGGAACTTGATAAATGTTGATGATATCTCCCCGGCGCCAGTGATTGGCACGCTGAAGAGATTGCTTCCTCCCCGGCAACGGCGCCAGAAATTCCTTTGATGTGGCTTGAGACTGCCTCGGTATTTCCCCAAAGAGGAAGGAATGATGCATCACAACTACGGTAAGTATTTCCCTCAGTTAAGAAACCAAGGTATCAATCCATGGAGGAAGATCAAGCAACTATGTAAACGGCTCCTGCACACAAACAACAAATACTTGCAACTCGACGCGTAAGAGAGGTTGTCAAGTTCTCAACGATAAAAAGATAGATTAGATTGTAATAGGTTGGGAAAATAGACCTCACAATAACACAAAATAAAAGAAGTAAACAAAAAGCGAAGCAAGGTATTTTTGGGTTTTTGGATTAATAGATCTGAAAACAAACACGGCAAAAAGATAGATTGAAAAATAATATGTTGGAAAAGTAGACCCGGGGCCGTAGGTTTCACTAGTGGCTTCTCTCATGAGTATAGCAGACGGTGGGTGAACAAATTACTGTTGGAAAATTGATATAAGATCAAATAATCATGACGATAACCAAGGCAATGATCATTATATAGGCATCACGTCCAAGATAAGTAGACTGAAACGATTCTGCATCTACTATTGTTACTCCACACATTGACCGCTATCCAACATGCATCTAGTGTATTAAAATCATGAAAAAACAGCATAATGCAATAAGTACGGAGAGATGATGTAGACAAGATCTATTCATGTAGGAATAGACCCCATCTTGTTATCCTTAATGGCAACAATACATGCGTGCCTTGCTGCCCCTTCTATCACTGGGAAAGGACACGGCAAGATCAAACCCATCACAAAGCACCTCTTCCCATGGCAAGAAAAATTGATCTAGGTGGACTAACTAAACCAAAGATTCAAAGAATAAATACGAGGCTATAAGTAATCCTGCATATAAGAGATCAAAGAAGACTTAAATAATATTCATGGATAGAAACTGATCATCAACTCAAAATTCATCAGATCCCGGCAAACACACATCAAAACGTCATTACATCAAATAGATCACCAAGAGACCATTGTATTGAGAATCAAAGGAGAGAGAGAGATAAAGCCAACTAGCTACTGCCTACGGACCCGCAGGTCTACAGTGGACTACTCACGCATCATCGAAGAGGCACCCATGAAGATGATGCACCCCTAGTGTTAGATTGGATCTCGCTATTTTGGAACTTGCGGCAGCTGAAATTGTGTTTCGTCGACTCCCTAGGGTTTTATGAATATTTGGGAATTTATAGTGCTGATAGGAGGTGGAAAGGCACCCCGAGGTGGGCACAACCCACCAGGGCACGCCCTAGTGTCTTGTGCTCACCTCAGCCCTCCTCTCTGGCACTTCTTTGGCCCAGTGGATATCTTCTGGGCCAAAAAATCTCGAAAAAGTTTCACAGTGTTTGGGCTTCATTTGGTACTGATTTTCTGCAAGGTAAAAAACAAGCAAAAACAACAACTAGGACTTGGCACTATGTAAATAGGTTAGTCCCAAAAAAAGATATAAAGTTGCTATAAAATGGTTGTAAAACATCCAAGATTGATAATATAACATCATGGAACAATAAAAAATTATAGATATGTTGGAGACATATCATTGCTCGACTACTCCATTGGACCACTGAGACGACAGATAGATGAGATACAACTCAAGAATGATGTGATGCAAGGCCAAATCAAAAAAATTCAACATGCTTCGATATGCACTTTTAGCCGGTTGCATGCTTGGCCTATTTTTACAAGTTGGATCGATGGCAGCATTTCTTCTCGTGGTCATCATCACACTCATGATGTTCTTAGTCTAGATCTATGATACGTCTCCATCGTATCCACTTTTCCAAACCCTTTTGCCCTTGTTTTGGACACTAATTTGCATGATTTGAATGGAACTAACCCGGACTGACGATGTTTTCAGCAGAATTGCCTTCGTGTTATTTTTGTGCAAAAATAAAAGTTCTCGGATCATCCTGAAAATTTACGGAGAATATTTTTGAATTTAATAAAAAAAATTGGCGAGAGAAGTAACTAGAGGGGGGACACCTGCAGGCAACAAGCCTGCTAGGCACGGCCACCCCCCTGGCCGCACCTAGCAGGCTTGTGGGGACCTCATGGCTCCTCCGACCTCCTCTGTAGCTTCATATAACCCTATTCAGAGAGGGGAAAATCAGAGAGAAGCTTTCATCGCGTTTCACGATACGAAGCCGCCGCCACCTCCTGTTCTTCCTCGGGAGACCAGATCTGGAGTCCGTTTTGGGCTTTGAAGAGGGGAAATCGACGCCGTCGTCATCACCAATCATCCTTCATCACCAATTCCATGATGCTCTCCACCTTTCATGACTAAACCCATCGTAGGCTTGCTGGACAGTGATGGGTTGGATGAGATTTATCATGTAATCGAGTTAGTTTTGTTAGGGTTTGATCCCTAGTATCCACTATGTTCTTAGATTGATGTTGCTATGACTTTGCTATGTTTAATGCTTGTCACTAGGGCCTGAGTGCCATGATTTCAGATCTGAACCTATTATATTTTCATGAATATATATGTGGTCTTGATCCTATCTTGCAAGTTGCAGACACCTATTACGAGTTATGATCCACATCCCCCAGGGTGACAATAACTGGGATTCTTTCCGGTGATTACAGTAGTTTGAGGAGTTCATGTATTCACTAAGTTCTAATGCTTTGGTCCGGTTCTCTATTAAAAGGAGGCCTTAATATCCCTTAGTTTCCATTAGGACCCTGCTGCCACGGGAGGGTAGGACAAAAGATGTAATGCAAGTTCTTTTCCATAAGCACGTATGACTATATATGGAATACATGCCTATATTACATTGATGAATTGGAGCTAGTTCTATGTCACCCTATGTTATAACTGTTGCATGATGAATGCCATCCGACATAATTATCCATCACCGATCCATTGCGTCCAAGATTTTCGCATATTGATCTTTGCTAAGTTACTTTCCGTTGCTACTATTACAATCACTAGAAAACTGCTACTATCACTTTTTCCATCGTTACCGTTACTTCCATACTACTTTGCTACTAAATACTTTGTTGAAGATATTAAGTCTTACAGGTGTGGTTGAATTGACAACTTAGCTCCGAATACTCGAGAATATTTTTTGGCTCCTCTTGTATCGAATCAATAAATTTGGGTTGAATACTCTACCCTCACCAACTATTGCGATCCCCTATACTTGTGGGTTATCAATCTATTAGTAGTAAATTATAATTTTTATTGTTAATTATCCTTCTATAATGTATATATGTAAGCATGATAGGTTAATTAATGAAATATATGTTGCTCTCATCTATATGTATTATCTTTTAAACTTTTATTTTAATTATGCATATACATATTCACAAAAAATAAAAATAAAAATAAATAATAAAATAAATAATGTAACAAATAATAAAATAAAATAAAAGTACATAGCAAATAGAGTTGGCCACGTGGGCCAACGCTAGCAAACACACAATTGCCCCTCAAATCCAACCATCCATATACACACGTGGCCGGATATTCCCCACCTATGCTTACTTTGGTCAATGATATTGACAACAGTAAATGGATGCCCCATGTAAGAACTGTGGTGCTTTGAGATGCCAGAAGGATAGGAAGTTCTTCATTGATCTTTCGAAAGACCTCATCACTAAGATGGTATATATATATGATTTAGTTCAACATGTTTTGTTTGAGTTTCATATGGTAGTGTTGTGGCTGAAATTGTCTAACTAGTTATTTTTTCCAATTTTTCTCAGGTCATCCCTTGCGGGGAAAGGCATGAATCCTTAGAGAAGTTTCGATTTCCGCTTGATGCAACCATCACATTCCAATGCACCCTCATGAAGATGCTCACGACCCAACGATTCAATTGTCTTGTCACCAATGAGTCAAACCGCACCTATTTCGGTTACCCTAGTTGGACATCTCTTGCAACTGCTTATGAGATGGAAGCTAGGGGCAGAGCTTTTGGAAATATGACCTAGAGGCAATAATAAATGGGTTATTATCATATTTCCTTGTTCATGATAATCGTTTATTGTCCATGCTAGAATTGTATTGATCGGAAACTCAGATGCATGTGTGGCTACATAGACAACCTCATGTCCCTAGTATGCCTCTAATAGACTAGATCATTGATCAAAGATGGTTAAGGTTTCCTAGCCATGGACATCAGATGTCATTGACAACGGGATCACATCATTAGGAGAATGATGTGATGGACAAGACCCAAACTATAAACGTAGCATATGATCGTGTCAGTTTATTGCTACAGTTTTCTGTATCTCAAGTATCTGTTCCTATGACCATGATATCATGCAACTCACTGACACCGAAGGAGTACCTTGTCTGTATCAAATGTCGCAACATAACTGGGTGACTATAAATGTGCTCTAGAGGTATCTCCGAGGGTGTCTATTGGGTTGGCATGGATCAAGACTGGGATTTGTTACTCCGTGTGACAAAGAGGTATCTCAGGGCCCACTCGGTAATACAACATCACAATAAGCCTTGCAAGCAATGTGACTAAGTGCTAGACACGGGTTCTTGTATTATGGAACGAGTAAAGAGACTTCCTGGTAATGAGATTGAACTAAGTATAGAGATACCGACGATCGAATCTCGGGCAAGTAACATACCGTAGAACAAAGGGAACAACATACAGGATTAACTGAATCCATGACATAGAGGTTCAACTAATAAAGATCTTTGTAGAATATGTAGGAACCAATATGGGCATACAGGTCCCGCTATTGGTTATTAACCATAGAGGTGTCTCCGTCATGTCTACATAGTTCTCGAACCCGCAGGGTCTACACACTTAAGGTTCGACGACGTTTCGGTAGTATAGAGTTATGTATGGTGGTGACCGAAGGTTGTTTGGAGTCCCGGATGAGATCCTGAACATCATGAGGAGCTCCATAATGGTCCGGAGATAAAGATTGATATATAGGAAGTCCTGTTTTGGTCACCAGAAAAGTTTCGGGCTCATCGGTAGTGTACCGGGAGTGCTAGGAGGGTACCGGGGACCATCGGGAGGGGTGTCTCGACCCAAGAGGCTACATGGTCTGTGGGAGGAGGTAAACCAGCGCTTGGTGGGCTGTTCAAAGCCTCCTCTAAGGGACCATGTGGCTAGGAAAGAGTGGGAAAAGAAAAACCCCAAAGAAGGGAATGAAAATCCAAATTAGGGAGGATTCCTAATAGGATCCCACCTCCCTTGTGGGAGGTGGATTCCCTCCCTTGTTTGGTTCTGCCGAACCTACTTGGAGTAGGGGCCAAGGCTGCATATATTGAGGGATTTTGAGGGCAGCCAATAACCCTAATTGCCATGTGCTGCCCTCTCTCTCCCTCTAGATCTGTTCTCCACTAGATCTGTTCGGTATAGCTTAGCGAAGTTCTAGCGGATCAGCTCCACCACCACCGTCACCATGTCGTCTTACTGCCGTAGAACTCATCTACTCTACACCCTCGCTTTCTAGATCAAGGAGGTGGAGATCATCATCGAGCTATACGTGTGCTGCACGCGGAGGTGCCGTCCGTTCGGCACTAGATAAGAAGGACCACGATGGGATCGCGGGACGGCTCGTGATGAGATCACGAGACGGATCGTAATTGGATCGTGAAGACGTTCGACTACATCAACCGCGTTTCTTAACGCTTCCGCTTAGCGATCTACAAGGGTATGTAGATTCACTCTCCCTCTCGTAGATGCTCATCACCATGGATAGATCTTGCGTGTGCGTAGGAAATTTTTTGTTTCACATGCAACGTTCCCCAACAGTGGTATCAGAGCTGGGTCTATGTGTAGATGATATCTCGAGTAGAACACAAAGGAGTTTGTGGGCGTTGATCCTTAGATTTCTTCCTCCCTTGGTCGTGTTTTGGTTCAGCGGTATTGTGGGATGAAGCGGCCCGGACCAACCTTACTCGTACGCTTACGAGAAACCGGTTCCATCGACTGACGTGTAACTTCATTGCACAAAGATGGCTGGCGGGTGTCTGTTTCTCCTACTTTAATTGCATCGGATTAGACAAAGGCGGTCCTTGAGAAGGTTGAAAAGCAACTTATGTATCACCGTTGTGTTTTTGCATAGGTGACAATTGTTCTTGCTAGATACCCGTAGCAGCCACACAAAACATGCAACAACAATTAGAGGACGTCTAACTTTTTTTGCAGGGTATGTTATGATGTGATATGTCCAATTACATGATGAGATATATGTGATGTATGAGATGATCATGTATTGTATAGAATATCACGACTTTCATGTCGATGAGTACGGTAACCGGCAGGAGCCATAGGGTTGTCTTTAATTATTGTATGACCTACGAGTTAATCATTAAGCGCTATGTAATGCTTTACTTTATCGCTAAACGGTAGCAATAGTAGTCGAAGCATGATGGGCGCGACAACCCCGATGGTGGCACATTGATGGAGATCAAGATCATGGAGATCATGGTGTCATGCCAGTGACGATGGAGATCATGCCGGTGCTTTCAAGATGGAGATCAAAACCACAAGTTCATGGCCATATCATGTCACTTATGATTTGCATGTGATGTTAATCCTTTTATGCACCTTGTTTTGCTTAGGACAACGGTACCATTATAAGGTGATCACTCACTTAAATTTCAAGATAAATTGTGTTCTCCCCGAGTGTGCACCATTGCGAAAGTTCATCGTGTCGAGACACCACGTGATGATCGGGTGTGATAGACTCTACGTTCACATCCAACAGGTGCAAGTGAGTGTTGCACATGCGGAACACTCGGGTTAAACTTGACGAGCCTAGCATGTATAGACATGGCCTCGGAACACAAGAGACCGAAAGGTCGAACATGAGTCATATAGTAGATATGACCAACATGATGATGTTCACCATTGAAACCACCTCAACTCACGTGATGATCGGACTTGAGTTGGTAAATTTGGATCATGTACCACTCGAATGACCAGAGGGATGTCAATTTGAGTGGGAGTTCTTAAGTAATATGATTAATTGAACTCATTATCATGAACATAGTCAATAGTGTCTTAGCAAATTATGTTGTAGATTGCTAGCTCGCCCTGTAGCTCCCTTGAATTTTTATCTGTTCGTAGAGAAATAGAGTTGAAAGATGATGGTAGCAATATTGCGGACTGGGTCCATCATCTGAGGATTGTCCTCATTGCTGCACAGAAGGCTTATGTCCTTAATGCACCGCTCGGTGCGCCACCCCCCCTCTAGCGCGTCTGTAGATGTTGTGAACATCTGGCAGGCATGTTCCGATGACTACTTGATAGTTCAATGTGTCATGCATTACGGCTTAGAATAGAGGCTCCAAAACATTTTGAATGTCACGGAACATATGAGATGTTCTAACAGCTGAAATTGGGATCTCAGGCTTGTGCCCGTGTTGTGATATATGAGATCTCCAAAAAGATTCTTGCCCTGCAAGATGAAGGAGAATGGCTCAATCGTTGAGCATGTGCTCAGATTGTCTGGGTACTACAATCGCTTGAATCGAGTGGGAGTTGATCTTCCAGGTAAGATAGTGATTGATATAGTTCTCCAAGTCACTGTCACTAAGCTAGTAGAACTTCGTGATGAACTGTAATTATGCCAGGGATGGAAATGATGATCCCTGAGTTGCTCGTGATGTTTGACACCACGAAGGTAGATATCAAGAAGGAGCACAAGTGTTGATGGTTAGTATAACCACTAGTTTCGAAAAGGGAAAGGGTAAGGAGGGAAACTTCATGGATGGCAAGTCAGTTGCTGCTCGAGTGAAGCAACCCGAAGTTGAACCCAAACCCGAGACTAAGTGCTTCTATTATGAGGAAAGTGGTCGCTGAAGCGGAAAAACCCTAAATACTTGGTAGATAAGAAGGCTGGCAACGTCGACAGAAGTATATTTGATATACGTGTAATTGATGTATACCTTGATAGTACTCCTAGTAGCACCTGAGTATTGGATACCGATTCGGTTGCTAAATGTTAGTAACTCGAAATAAAAGCTACGGAATAAACGAAGACTAGCCAAGGGTGAGGTGACGATGTGTGCTGGAAATGTTTCCAAGGTTGATGTGATCAACATCGCACGCTTTCTTTACCTTCGGGAATAGTGACAAACCTAAATAAATATTATTTGGTGTTTGCGTTGAGCATGAACATGATTAGATCGTGTTTATTGCAATACGGTTATTCATTTAAGTCAGAGAATAATGGTTATTCTCCATACATGAATAATATCTTCAATGGTCATGCACCCAATGAATGGTTTGTTGAATCTTAATTATAGTAGTACACATGTTTATAACATAGATTCCAAAAGATACAAATTTAATAATGATAGTACCACATACTTGTGACACTGTCGCTAAATGTCATATTGGTGTAAAGCGCATGAAGAAACTCCATGCTGATGGATCTTTGGACTCATTCGATTTTGAATCGGTTGAGACATGCGGACCATGCTGTTGGAAATATGCCCTAGAGGCAATAATAAATTGGTTATTATCATATTTCCTTGTTCATGATAATAGTTTATTATCCATGCTATAATTGTATTAATCAGAAACTCAGATACATGTGTGAATACATAGACAACACCATGTCCCTAGTATGCCTCTAATAGACTAGCTCGTTGATCAAAGATGGCTATGGTTTCCTAGTCATGGACAAGATATGCCATTTGATAATGGGATCACATCATTAGGAGAATGATGTGATGGACAAGACCCAAACTACAAATGTAGCATATGATCGTGTCAGTTTATTGCTACTGTTTCTGCCTGTCAAGTATTTGTTCCTATGACCATGAGATCATGCAACTCACTGACACCGGAGGAGTACCTTGTGTGTATCAAACGTCGCAACGTAACTGGGTGACTATAAAGGTGCTCTATAGGTATCTCCGAGGGTGTTTGTCGGGTTGGCATGGATCAAGACTGGGATTTGTTACTCCATGTGACGGAGAGGTATCTCAGGGCCCACTCGGTAATACAACATCAAAATAAGCCTTGCAAGCAATGTGACTAAGTGTTCCCCACGGGATCTTGTATTACGGAACGAATAAAGAGACTTGCCGGTAACGAGGTTTAACTAGGTATGGAGATATCGACGATCGAATCTCAGGTAAGTAACATACCAAAGAATAAAAGGAACATCATACGGGATTAACTGAATCCTTGACATAGAGGTTCGACTGATAAAGATCTTCGTAGAATATGTACGAACCATATGGGCATCCAGGTCCCGCTATTGGTTATTGACCGTAGAGGTGTCTCGGTCATGTCTACATAGTTCTCGAACCCGCAGGGTCTGCACACTTAAGGTTTGGTGACGTTTCGGTAGTATAGAGTTATGCATGGTGGTGACCGAAGGTTGTTCGGAGTCCCGGATGAGACCCCGTACGTCACGAGGAGCTCCGGAATGGTCTGGAGGTAAAGATTGATATATAGGAAGTCCTGTTTTGGTCGCCGGAAAAGTTTCGGGCTCATCGGTAGTGTACCGCGAGTGCCAGTAGTGTACCGGGGGAACATCGGGAGGGGTATTTCGACCCAAGAGGCTACATGGTCTATGGGAGGATGGATACCATCCCTTAGTGGCCAGGTGGAAGTCCCACAAAGTCCCATGCGGCTGGGAAAGAAAAGCCCAAAGAGAAAAGGTGGAAAAAGGGCAAAAAGGTAAAAAAGGAAGGACTCCTAGTTCTACTAGGATTGGAGGAGGATTCCTCCTCTCTTATCCACTTCGGCCGAAGACTCCTAGGATGGCCCTTTGGCCAAGCCTCCTCCTCTATTCCTCTTATATATACTAGAGGTTTTAGGGTTTTTTGCACTAGATTTTCAGCCACGTGCTACCCTCTCCTCTAGTGCATAGTTTCTCCTCTAGATCGGTTTTCTGCAGTGCTTAGGCAAAGCCCTGCCGGAGTAGCTCCACCACCATCGCCGCAACTCCGTCACACTGCCAGAGAACTCGTCTACATATCCACTCCCTCTTTCTGGATCAAGAAGGTGGAGATTATCATCGAGTACATGTGCTGAACGCGGAGGTGTCATCCGTTCAGGGCTAGATCGGAAGGACCGTGATCAAGATCGCGAGACGATTCGTGATTGGATTGCGGGACGGATCGTGATGATATCACGGTACGGATCATGATTGGATCACGGGACGGATCGTGATGAGATCGCGGGACGCTCGGTGATTTGGATCGCGAAGACGTTCGACTACACCAACCGTGTTTCTTAACGCTTCCCGCTTAGCGATCTACAAGGGTATGTAGATCCACTCTCCCTCTCGTAGATGCTCATCACCATGGATAGATCTTGCGTGTGCGTAGGAAATTTTTTGTTTCCCATGCAACGTTCCCCAACAGTGGCATCATGAGCTAGGTCTATGTGTAGATGAGATCTCGAGTAGAACACAAAGAGTTTGTGGGCGTTGATGCTTAGTTTGCTTCCTCCCTTGGTCGTGTTTTGGTTCAACGGTATTGTAGGATGAAGTGGCCTGGACCAACCTTGCTCGTACGCTTACGAGAGACCGGTTCCATCAACTGACGTGTAACCTCGTTGCACAAAGATGGCTGGCGGGTGTCTGTTTCTCCTACTTTAGTTGGATCAGATTCGACAAAGGCGGTCCTTGAGAAGGTTGAAAAGCAACTTATGTATCACCGTTGTGGTTTTTGCGTAGGTGAGAATTGTTCTTGCTAGATACCCGTAGCAGCCACGTAAAACATGCAACAACAATTAGAGGACGTCTAACTTGTTTTTGCAGGGTATGTTGTGATGTGATATGGCCAATTACATGATGAGATATATGTGATGTATGAGATGATC
The DNA here is from genome assembly GCA_022496015.1 of Hordeum marinum. Lineage (NCBI taxonomy): Eukaryota > Viridiplantae > Streptophyta > Magnoliopsida > Poales > Poaceae > Hordeum > Hordeum marinum. The sequence continues at coordinate 342,162,273 of CM039672.1, read as the reverse complement.
ATGTTTTGTATAGAGTATCATGACTTGCATGTCGATGAGTACGGAAACCGGCAGGAGCCATAGGGTTGTCTTTAATTATTGTATGACCTGTGTGTCAGTCATTAAGCGCTATGTAATGCTTTACTTTATCGCTAAACGGTAGCAATAGTAGTAGAAGCATGGTGGGCATGACAACCCCGATGGCGACACGTTGATGAAGATCAAGATGATGGAGATCATGGTGTCATGTCGGTGACGATGGAGATCATGTCGGTGCTTTCAAGATGGAGATCGAAAACACAAGTTCATGGCCATATCATGTCACTTATGATTTGCATGTGATGTTAATCCTTTTATGCACCTTGTTTTTCTTAGGACGATGGTAGCATTATAAGGTGATCCCTCACTTAATTTCAAGATAAATTGTGTTCTCCCCAAGTGTGCACCGTTGCGAAAGTTCGTTGTGTCGAGACACCACGTGATGATCGGGTGTGATAGACTCTACGTTCACATACAATGGGTGCAATCCAGTTTTGCACATGCAAAACACTCGGATTAAACTTGACGAGCCTAGCATGTACAAACATGGCCTCGAAACACAAGAGACCAAAAGGTCGAACATGACTCATATAGTAGATATGATCAACATGATGATGTTCACCATTGAAACCACCTCAACTCACATGATGATCGGACTTGAGTTGGTGAATTTGGATCGTGAATCACTCGAATGACCGGAGGGATGTCAATTTGAGTGGGACTTCTTCAGTAATATGATTAATTGAACTCATTATCATGAACATAGTCAGTAGTGTCTTTGCAAATTATGTTGTAGATTACTTGCTCGCGTTGTAGCTCCCTTGATTTTTTTATATGTTCCTAGAGAAATAGAGTTGAAAGATGATGGTATCAATATTGCAGACTGGGTCCGTGATTTGAGGATTGTCCTGATTGCTGCACAGAAGGCTTATGTCCTTAATGCACCGCTCGGTGCGCCAACCCCTCTAGCGTCGTCTGTAGATGTTGTGAACATCTGACACGCACGTTCTGATGACTACTTGATAGTTTAGTGCGTCATGCATTACGACTTAGAATTGAGGCTCCAAAACGTTTTGAATGTCATGAAACATATGAGATGTTCTAAGAGCTAAAATTGGGATCTCAGGTTCATGCCCGTGTTGTGAGATATGAGATCTCAAACAAGATTCTTTGCCTGCAAGATAAAGGAGAATAGCTCAATCGTTTAGCATGTGCTCAGATTGTCTGGGTGCTACAATCGCTTGAATCGAGTGGGAGTTGATCTTCCAGATAAGAAAGTGATTGATATAGTTTTCCAAGTCAATGTCACTTAGCTACTAGAGCTTCGTGATGAACTATAAAATCCTAGGGATGGAAATGATGATCCCTGAGCTATTCGCGATGTTTTACACCGCGAAGGTAGAAATCAAGAAGGAGCATCAAGTGCTGATGGTTAGTAAAACCACTAGTTTCAAGAAGGGCAAGGAGGGAAACTTCATGAATGGCAAGTCAGTTGCTGCTCTAGTGAAGCAACCCAAAGTTGAACCCAAACCCGAGACTAAGTTCTTCTATTATGAGGAGAGTGGTCGCTGAAGCGGAACAACCCTAGATACTTGGTAGATAAGAAGGCTGGCAACATCGTCAGAAGTATATTTGATATAGGTGTTATTGATGTGTACCTTACTAGTATTCCTAGTAGCACCTGGGTATTGGATACCGATTCGGTTGCTAAATGTTAGTAACTCGAAATAAAAGCTATGGAATAAACGGAGACTAGATAAGGGTGAGGTGATGATGTGTGTTGGAAATGTTTCCAAGGTTAATGTGATCAACATCGCACGCTCTCTCTACCTTCGGGATTAGTGACGAACCTAAATAAATGTTATTTGGTGTTTGCGATAAGCATGAACATGATTAGATCGTGTTTATTGCAACACGGTTATTCATTTAAGTTAGAGAATAATGGTTATTCTATTTACATGAATAATACCTTCAATGGTCATGCACCCAATGAATGGTTTGTTGAATCTTGATCATAGTAGAACACATGTTCATAACATTAATGCCAAAAGATACAAAGTTAGTAATGATAGTACCACATACTTGTGGCACTGCCGCTAAATGTCATATTGGTACAAATCGCATGAAGAAACTCCATGCTGATGGATCTTTGGACTCATTCGATTTTGAATCGATTGAGACATGCAGACCATGCCTTTTGGGCAACATGACTAAAACCCTATTTTCCGGCTTGATGGAATGGGCAAGTGACTTATTGGAAATGATACATGTTGATGTATGCTGTCCAATGAGTGTTGTAGCGTGTGGTGGATATCATTATTTTCTTACCGTCACTGATGATTTGAGTAGATATAGTGTTTATTTACTTAATGAAACACAAGTCTGAATTGTTTGAAAAGTTCAAGCAGAATCAGAGTGAAGTTTGAGATCATCGTGACGAGAAGATAAAATGTCTACAATATGATCGTAGAGGTGAATATCTAAGTTACGAGTTTGGTATACAACTTAAGATAATGTGAAAAGTTGTTTCACAACTCACGCCACCTGGAACACGATAGTGTAATGGTGTGTTCGAACGTCGTAGTCGTGCTCTATTGGATATGGTGCGAATTATGATGTCTCTTATCGTTTTACCACTATTGTTTTGGGTTATGCATTAGAGACAACTACATTCGCTTTAAATTTGGCACCATCTAAATCCGTTGAGATGACACCATCTGGTTTGGCAGAAACCTAAGCTGTCATTTCTTAATGTTTGGGGTTGCGACACTTACGTGAAAAGAGTTTTCACCTAATGAGCTCGAACCCAAAGCAGACAAATGCATCTTCATGGAATACCCTAAGAACAGTTGGGTATACCTTCTATCTCAGATCCGAGTACAAAGTGTTTGTTGCTAAAACGGGTCCTTTCTTGGGAAAAAGTTTCTCTCAAAAGAATTGAGTGGGAGGAAGATAGAACTTGATGAGGTTGTTGAACCTTTGTTTCAACCAAAGAGTAGCGCAGCGCAGAAAGATGTTTCTGTGGAACCTACGTCAGTTGAAGAGGAAGTAAATGATGATGATCATGAAGCTTCAGATCAAGTTACTATTAAACCTCGTAGGTCGACAAGGACGCGTACTGCTCCTGAGTGGTACGACAACCCTGTCTTGGGGTCATGTTGTTGGACAACGATGAACCTACGAGCTATGGAGAAGCGATGATGGGCCCGGATTCTGACAAATGGTTGGAGGCCACGAAATCCGAGAAAGGATCCATGTATGAAAACCAAGTATAGACTTTGGTAGATTTGCTCTTTGGATGGCAGGTTGTCGAGTACAAATGCACCTTTAAGATGAAGACAGAAGTTGATGGTAAATGTCACCATTTATAAAGCTCGACTTGTCGCAAAGAAGTTTTTGACAAGTTCAAGGAGTTGACTACGATGAGACTCTGTCACTCGTAGCGATGCTAAAGTCTGTTGGAATTATGTTAGCAGTTGCTACATTTTTCAATTACGAAATCTGGCAGATGGATGTCAAAACATCGTTTCCTTAACGGTTTACCTGAGGAAAGGTTGTATGTGATACAACCAGAAGGTTTTGTTAGTCCTAAGGTTGCTAAAAGGTGTGCAAGCTCCAGTGATCCTTCTATGGACTGGAGCAAGCATCTCGGAATTGGAATATACGCTTTGATGAGGTGATCAAAGTTTTTGAGTCTATACAAAGTTTATGAGAAATTTGTATTTACAATAAAGTGAGTGGGAGCACTATAGAATTTTTGATAAGCATATGTGGTTGACATATTATTGATCAAAAATGATGTAGAATTTCTGGAAAGCATAAATGGTTGTTTGAAAAGAGTTTTTCAAAGGAAGACCTGGATAAAGCTACCTAATTATTGAGCATCAAGATCTATAGAGATAGATCAAGATGCTTGATGAGACTTTCAATAAGTACATACCTTGACAAGATTTTGAAAGAGTTCAAAATGGATCGGTTAAAGAAAGAGTTCTTGCCTGATTTGTAAGGTGTGAAATTGAGTGAGACTCAAAGCTCGACCATGGCAGAAGAAAGAAAAAGGACGAACGTCGTTCCCTATGTGTTAGCCATAGGCTCTATATAATATGCCATGTTGTGTACTGCACCTGTGTGTGCCTTACCATGAGTGTGTCAAGGGGTACAAGAGTGATCCAGGAGTGGATCACTGGACAACGGTCAAGATTATCCTTAGTAACTAAAGGACTAAGGAAATGTTTCTCGATTATGGAGGTGATAAAGAGTTCGTCATAAAGGTTTACGTCGATGCAAACTTTAACACCAATCCGGATGACTCTGAGTAGCAATCCGGATACGTATAGTGGAGCAGCTATTTGGAATAGCTCCAAGTGGAGTGTGGTAGCAGTGTCTACAGTATGACATAGAGATTTGCGAAGTACACACGGATCTAAATGTCGCGAACCCGTTGACTAAAGACCTCTCTCACATGCAAAGCATGATCGAGCCCCAGAAATCATTAGGTGTTAGATTCATAACAATGTGAATCACATGGTGATGTGAACTAGATTATTGACTCTAGTGCAAGTGGGAGACTGTTGGAAATATGCCCTAGAGGCAATAATAAATTGGTTATTATCATATTTCCTTGTTTATGATAATCGTTTATTATCCATGCTATAATTGTATTAATCGGAAACTCAGATACATGTGTGGATACATAGACAACACCATGTCCCTAGTATGCCTCTAATAGACTAGATCATTGATCAAAGATGGCTATGGTTTACTAGTCATGGACATGAGATGCCATTTGATAACGGGATCACATCATTAGGAGAATGATGTGATGGACAAGACCCAAACTACAAACGTAGCATATGATCGTGTCAGTTTATTGCTACTGTTTCTGCATGTCAAGTATGTGTTCCTATGACCATGAGATCATGCAAATCACTGACATCGGAGGAGTACCTTGTATGTATCAAACGTCGCAAGGTAACTGGGTGACTATAAAGGTGCTCTACAGGTATCTCCGAGGGTGTCTGTCGGGTTGGCATGGATCAAGACTGGGATTTATTACTCCGTGTGACGGAGAGGTATCTCAGGGCCCACTCGGTAATACAACATCACAATAAGCCTTGCAAGCAATGCGACTAAGTGTTAGCCATGGGATCTTGCATTACGGAACGAGTAAAGAGACTTGCCGGTAACAAGGTTGAACGAGGTATGGAGATACCGACGATCGAATCTCGGGCAAGTAACATACCGAAGAACAAAAGGAACATCATACGGGATTAACTGAATCCTTGACATAGAGGTTCGACCGATAAAGATCTTCATAGAATATGTACGAACCAATATGGGCATCCAAGTCCCGCTATTGGTTATTGACCGTAGAGGTGTCTCGGTCATGTCTACATAGTTCTCGAACCCACAGGGTCTGCACACTTAAGGTTTGGTGACGTTTCAGTAGTATAGAGTTATGCATGTTGGTGACCGAACGTTGTTCAGAGTCTCGGATGAGATCCCGGACATCACGAGGAGCTCCGGAATGGTTCGGAGGTAAAGATTTATATATAGGAAGTCCTGTTTTGCTCGCCGGAAAAGTTTCTGGCTCATCGATAGTGTACCGGGAGTGCCGGGAGTGTACCGGGGGACCATCGGGAGGGGTATTTCGACCCAAAAGGCTACATGGGCTATGGGAGGACGAATACCAGCCCTTAGTGGGCTTGTGGAAGTCCCACAATGGCCCATGCGGCTAGGAAAGAAAATCCCAAAGAGAAAAGGTGGAAAAAGGCAAAAAAAAAAGGAAGGAGTCCTAGTCCTACTAGGATTGGAGGAGGATTCCTCCTCTCCTATCCACTTCGGCCGAAGCCTCCTAGGGCTGGCCCTTTGGCCAAGCCTCCTCCTCTCTTCCTCTTATGTACTAGAGGTTTTAGGGTTTTTTCACTAGATTTTCAGCCACGTGCTACCCTCTCCTGTAGTGCATAGTTTCTCCTCTCGATCGGTTTTCTGCAGTGCTTAGGCGAAGCCCTGCCGGAATAGCTCCACCACCATCGTTGCAACTCTGTTGCACTGCTGGAGAACTCGTCTACCTCTCCGCTCCCTCTTGCTGGATCAAGAAGGCGGAGATTGTCATTGAGCTGTACGTGTGCTGAACGCGGAGGTGTGTCCGTTCGGTGCTAGATCGGAAGGACTGTGATCAAGATAGCGAGACGATTTGTGATTGGATCGCGGGACGGATCGTGATGATATCGCGGGACGGATCATGATTGTATCGCGGTACGAATCGTGATTATATCACGGGACGCTCGGGGATTTGGATCGCGAAGACGTTCGACTACACAAACCGCGTTTCTTAACGCTTCCCGCTTAGCGATCTACAAGGGTATGTAGATCCACTCTCCCTCTCATAGATTCTCATCACCATGGATAGATCTTGCGTGTGCGTAGGAATTTTTTTGTTTCCCATGCAACGTTCCGCAACACATGCCTCTTGGGCAAGATGACTAAAACCCCGTTTTTCGGCTTGATGGAACGGGCAAGTGACCTATTGGAAATGATACATGTTGATGTATGCAGTCCAATGAGTGTTGTAACGTGTGGTGGATATCGGTATTTTCTTACCTTCACTGATGATTTGAGTAGATATAGTGTATATTTACTTAATGAAACACAAGTCTGAATCATTTGAAAAGTTCAAACAGAATCAGAGTGAAGTTTGGGATCATCGTGACGAGAAGATAAAATGTCTATGATATGATCGTGGAGGTGAATATCTGAGTTACGAGTTTGGTATACAACTTAAGACAATGTGAAAAGTTGTTTCACAACTCACGCCACCTAGAACACCATATTGTGATGGTGTGTTCGTACGTCGTAGTCGTGCTCTATTGGATATGGTGTGAATTATGATGTCTCTTATCGTTTTTGCCACTACCATTTTGGGGTTATGCATTAGAGACAACTACATTTACTTTAAAAAGGACACCCTCTAAATCCGTTGAGATGACACCATATGGTTTGGTAGAAACCTAAGCTCTCATTTCTTAGATTTTGGGAATGCGACACTTATGTCTGATAAGCTCGAACCCAAAGCGGAAAAATGCATCTTCATAGAATACCCAAATAACACTTGGGTATACCTTCTATCTTAGATCCGAGTACAAAGTGTTTGTTGCTAAAATTGGGTCCTTTCTCGAGAAAGAGTTTCTCTCGAAAGAATTGAGTGGGGGAGATATAACTCGATGAGGTTGTTGAACCTTTGTTTCAACCATAGAGTAGCGCAGCACAGAAAGATGTTTCTGTGGAGCCTATGTCAGTTGAAGAGGAAGTTAATCATGATGACTATGAATCTTCGGATCAAGTTACTATCGAACCTCGTACGTCGACAAGGACGCATACTACTCCTGAGTGGTACGGCAACCCTGTCTTAGAGGTCATGTTGTTGGACAACGATGAACCTACGAACTATGGAGAAGCGATGATGGGCCCAGATTCCGACAAATGGTTAGAGGCCATGAAATCTGAGAAAGGATCCATGTATGAAAACCAAGTATAGACTTTGGTAGACTTGCTCGGTGGACGGCTGGTCATTGAGTACAAATGGACCTTTAAGATGAAGATAGACGCTGATGGTAAATGTCACCATTTATAAAGCTCGACTTGTCGCAAAGAAGTTTCTGTCAAGTTCAAGGAGTTGACTGCGATGAGACTTTCTTACTCGTAGCGATGCTAAAGTTTGTTAGAATTATGTTAGCAGTTTCTGCATTTTTCAATTATGAAATATGGCAGATGGATGTCAAAACATCATTTCTTTAACGGTTTACTTGAGAAAGGTTGTGTATGATACAGCCAGAAGGTTTTGTCAGTCCTAAGGATGCTATTAGGTGTGCGAGCTCCAGCAATCCTTCTATGGGCTGGAGCAAGCATCTCGGAGTTGGAATATACGCTTTGATGAGGTGATCAAAGTCTTTGAGTCTATACAAAGTTTACGAGAAACTTGTATTTACAAGAAAGTGAGTGGGAGCACTATAGAATTTCTGATAAGTATATGTGGTTGACATATTGTTGATCGGAAATGATGTAGAATTTCTAGAAAGCAAAAATGGTTGTTTGAAAAGAGTTTTTCGAAGGAAGACCAGGATAAAGCTATTTAATTATTGGGCATCGAGATCTATACAGATAGATCAAGACGTCTAATAAGAATTTTAGTGAATACATACCTTGACAAGATTTTGAAAGAGTTCAAAATGGATCAGTCAAAGAAAGAGTCTTGCCTGATTTGTAAGGTGTGATTGAGTGAGACTCAAAGCTCGACCACGGAAGAAGAAAGAGAAAGGACGAACGTCATCCCCTATGCCTTAGCCATAGGCTCTATATAGTATGCCATGTTGTGTACCGCGCCTTTGTGTGCCTTGCCATAAGTGTGTCAAGGGGTACAAGAGTAATCCAGGAGTGGATTACTGGACAGCGGTCAAAATTATCCTTAGTAACCAGAGGACTAAGGATATGTTTCTCGATTATGGAGGTGATAAAGAGTTCGTCGTAAAGAGTTACATTGATGCAAGCTTTAACACCAATCCGGATGACTCTTAGTAGCAATCCGGATACGTATAATGGAGCAGCCATTTGAAATAGCTCCAAGTGGAGAGTGGTAGCAGTGTTTACATTATGACATAGAGATTTGTAAAGTACACACGGATCTGAATGTCGCAGATCCGTTGACTAAAACCTCTTTCACAAGCAAAGCATGATCGAACCCCAGAACTCATTGCGTGTGAGATTCATAACAAGTCACATGGCGATGTGAGCTAGATTATTGAATCTAGCGCAAGTAGGAGACTGTTGGAAATATGCCCTAGATGCAATAATAAATGTGTTATTATCATATTTCCTTGTTAATGATAATCGTTTATTGTCCATGATAGAATTGTATTGATCGGAAACTCAGATACATGTGTGGATACATAGACAACACCATGTCCCTAGTATGCCTCTAATAGACTACCTCGTTGATCAAAGATGGTTAAGGTTTCCTAGACATGGACATGAGATGTCATTTGATAACGAGATCACATCATTAGGAGAATGATGTGATGGACAAGACCCAAACTATAAAGGTAGCATATGATCGTGTCAGTTTATTGCTACAGTTTGTTGCATGTCAAGTATATGTTCCTATGATAGTGAGATCATGCAACTCACTGACACTGGAGGAGTACCTTGTGTGTATCAAACGTCGCAACGTAACTGGGTGACTATAAACGTGCTCTACAGATATCTCCGAGGGTGTCTGTTGGGTTTGCATGGATCAAGACTGGGATTTGTTACTCCGTGTGACAGAGAGGTATCTCAGGGCCCACTCGTTAATACAACATCACAATAAGCCTTGCAAGAAATGTGACTAAGTGTTAGCCACGGGATCTTGTATTATGGAACGAGTAAAGAGACTTGCTAGTAACGAGATTGAACTAGGTATAGAGATACCGACGATCGAATCTCGGGCAAGTAACATACCGAAGAACAAAGGGAACAACATATAGGATTAACTGAATCCTTGACATAGAGGTTCAACTAATAAAGATCTTCGTAGAATATGTAGGAACCAATATGGGCATCCAGGTCTCGCTATTGGTTATTGACCGTAGAGGTGTCTCGGTCATGTCTACATAGTTCTCGAACCCGTAGGGTCTACACACTTAAGGTTCGATGACGTTTTGGTAGTATAGAGTTATGTATGGTGGTGACCGAAGGTTGTTCGGAGTCCCGAATGAGATCCCGAACATCATGAGGAGCTCCAGAATGGTACGGAGGTAAAGATTGATATATAGGAAGTCCTGTTTTTGTCCCCGGAAAAGTTTCGAGCTCATCGGTAGTGTACCGGGAGTGCCAGGAGGGTACCGGGGACCATCGGGAGGGGTGTCTCGACCCAAGAGGCTACATGGGCTGTGGGAGGTGGTAAACCAGCGCCTGGTGGGCTGGTCAAAGGCTCCTCTAAGGGACCATGCTGTTGGGGAACGTCGCATGGGAAACAAAAAAATTCCTACGCACACGCAAACCTATCCATGGTGATGAGCATCTACGAGAGGGAGAGTGGATCTACGTACCCTTGTAGATCGCTAAGCGGGAAGCGTTGAGAAACGCGGTTGGTGTAGTCGAACATCTTCGCGATCCAAATCGCCGAGCGTCCCGCGATCCAATCACGAACCGTCCCGCGAACACATCATGATCTGTCCCGTGAACTCATCACGATCTGTCTCACGATCTTGATCACGATCTGTCCCGCGAACTCATCACGATCCGTTCCGTGATCACATCACGAACCATCTCGCGATCTCGATCACGGTCCTTCCGATCTAGCGCCGAATGGACGGCACCTCCGCGTTCAGCACACGTGCAGCTTGATGACAATCTCCACCGTCTCAATCCAGCAAGAGGAGGTGGAGAGGAGAGAGAGTTCACCGGCAGCGTGACGGCGCTCCGGTGATGGTGGTGGAGCAATTCCGGAAGGGCTTCGCCTAAGCGCTGCAGAAAACCGATCTAGAGGAGAAACTATGCACCGGTGGAACGGGTAGCACGTGGCCGGAAATTCTGTCCAAAAACCACCCAATCCACTAGTATATATAGGAGGAGAGGAGAGGAGAGGCAGCCAAGGCCTTTGGGTCGGCCGAAATAGGAGGTGGGAAGCAATCCTACTTCACCTCCAATCCTAGTTGGAGTAGGATTGCCTCCTATTGGCTGATTTTCCACTTTTTGCTTTAGGACTTTATCTCCTGCGCCATGGGCCTTTGTGGCTGTTTTCCCAGCCCACTAAGGGCTGGTTATTATTCTCCCACAGCCCATGGACCTCTTGGGGTCGAAATACCCCTCCCGGAGGCCTCCCGGTACACTACCGACACTCCCGGTACACTACCGATGAGCCCGAAACTTTTTCGGAAACCAAACTGGGACTTCCTATATATGAATCTTTACCTCCGGACCATTCCGGAGCTCCTCATGACGTCCGGGATCTCATCCGAGACTCAAAACAAACTTCGGTCACCACCATACATAACTCTACACTATCGAAACGTCACCGAACCTTAAGTGTGCAGACCCTGCGGGTTCGAGAACTATGTAGACATGACCGAGACACCTCTACGGTCAATAACCAATGGCGGGACCTAGACATCCACATTGGTTCCTACATATTATATGAAGATCTTTATCGGTCGAACCTCTGTGTCAAGGATTCAGTTAATCCCGTATAACGTTCCTTTTGTTCTTCGGTATGTTACTTGCCCGAGATTCGATCGTCGGTATCTCCGTACCTAGTTCAACCTCGTTACCGACAAGTCTCCTTACTCGTTCCGTAATACAAGATCCCGCAACTAACAATTAGTCACATTGCTTGCAAGGCTTATTGTGATGTTGCATTACCGAGTGGGCCCCGAGATACCTCTCCATCACACGGAGTAACAAATCCCAGTCTCGATCCATGCCAACTCAACAGACACCATCGGAGATACCTGTAGAGCACCTTTATAGTCACCCAGTTACGTTGCGACGTTTGATACACACAAGGCACTCCTCCGATATCTGTGAGTTGCATGATCTCATGGTCATAGGAACACATACTTGACATGCAGAAAACAGTAGCAATAAACTGACACGATCATATGCTACGTTTGCAGTTTGGATCTTGTCCATCACATCATTCTCCTAATGATGTGACCCCGTTATCAAATGACATCTCATGTCCATGGCTAGGAAACCTTAACCATCTTTTGATCAGCGAGCTAGTCTATTAGAGGCATACTAGGGACATGGTTTTGTCTATGTATCCACACATGCATCTAAGTCTTCGATCAATACAATTATAGCATGGATAATAAACGATTATCATGAACAAGGAAATATGATAATAACTAATTTATTATTGCCTCTAGAGCATATTTCCAACACATGCGGCTAGGAAAGAGTGGGAAAGGAAAAACCCCAAAGAAGGGAATGAAAATCCAAATTAGGAAGGAGTCCTAATAGGATCCCACCTCCCTTTTGTGGGAGGTGGATTTCCTCCCTTGTTTGGTTCAGCCAAACCTACTTGGAGTAGAGGCCAAGGCTGCCTCCTCTCCCCTTCCTCCTATATATATTGAGGGATTTTGAGGGCAGCCCCTAACCCTAATTGCCACGTGCCGCCCTCTCTCTCCCTCTAGATTTGTTGTCCGCTAGATCTATTCGGTATAGCTTAGCGAAGCTCTGCCAAATCAGCTCCACCACCACCGTCACCATGCCGTCGTGCTGGCGAAGAACTCATCTACCTCTCCACCCTCGCTTGCTGGATCAAGGAGGTGGAGATTGTCATCGAGTTATACATGTGCTGAACGCGGAGGTGCCGTCCGTTCGATACTAGATCGGAAGGACCACGATGGGATCGTGGGACGGCTCGTGATGAGATCGCGGGATGGATCGTGATTGGATCGTGAATACGTTCGACTACATCAACCGCGTTTCTTAACGCTTCCGCTTAGCGGTCTACAAGGGTATTTAGATTCACTCTCCCTCTCGTAGATGCTCATCACCATGGATAGATCTTGCGTGTGCGTAGGAATTTTTTTGTTTCCCATGCAATGTTCCCCAACAAGAGCCACGTTCTACCTTGACTATGATCATGACGAGATCATGGTCTACTGCAGGCCTGCTGGCAGCGATGATGATGGTCCACTTACTCCAAACTATGATCCTGACTCCGCCCGTCGTAATGTCTAGTTAGCTAGCTAGTAGGCATGCATGCATGGCATATCTCATGTTGTTGCCACCTCCTGTTTAGTTGAACTTGTGTATTTGTGTTATTTGGCTATTTTTGATACTTCTTTGAATAATCTCAATAAATGGGTATCGTTGAACTTAGATTCTGGTATTTGAATTGTACTGTTTAATTACTATTCTAAACTTTGATTATGTTGTCATTTTGGTTTGATTGCACTGCTATACAGATTTGGTTTAAATCTGAAAATGAAATTGCTGGCATTGCGCTAACATGCAATGCCACTACTAACATATATTAGTATTGGCGTTGGCCACGTGGCACGCCATAAACATGTTGAATATTGATGGCATCATCTCCAACGCCAACAGTATTTTTTAACAGCGGCGCCACATTGGTGGTGTCATGTGCCCATGCCAGCAAGGCCAATTTTCCCACACCATAGCTAGGCTTTTCTACACTAGTGATGTCCCTAGTGAGCCTCTACTAGACTATCTCGTTGTTCAAAGATGGTTAAGGTTTCCTAACAATAGACATGAGTTGTCATTTGATAACAGGATCCCATTATTAGGAGAATGATGTGATGGACAAGACCCAACCGTAAGCTTACCATTTGATCGTATCACTTAAGCTTATTGCTACAACTTTTCTTCATGTCAAGTATCTATTCCTAAGACCTTGAGATCATGCAACTCCCGGATACCGGAGGAATACCTTGTGTGCTATCAAACATCACTTCATAACTGGGTGATCATAAAGGTGCTCTAAAGGTATCCCCGAAGGTGTCTGTTGGGTTCGCATGGATCGAGACTGGGATTTCTCACTCCGTATGGCGGAGAGATATCTCTGGGCCCTCTCGGTAATACAACATCGTAAAGAGCTTGCAAGCAATGTGGCTAATGAGTTAATCACGAGATCTTGTATTATAGAATGAGTAAAGAGAATTGTCGGTAACAAGATTGAACTAGGTATGGAGATACCAATGATCGAAAATCGAGCAAGTAACATATCAGTGGACAAAAGGAATTGCATATGAGATTAACCGAATCCTCGACATAGTGGTTCAACCGATGAAAGATCTTCGTAGAATATGTTGAAACCAATATGGGCATCCAGGTCCCACTATTGGTTATTGACTGGAGAGGTGTCTCGGTTATATCTACATGATTCTTGAACCCGTAGGGTTCGCACGCTTAACGTTCAATGATGCTAGAGTAGTATTGGGATATGTACGTTTACAATCATTTGTTTTGCACTGCTATATTTGTTAGAATCATGTGTTTATTCCTATTCTTGCACATCTCAACCCTACAATCCAAAAAATCCCCAAATAAGGCTTGAGGATGTCTGGAGGCAATCTTCATGTATGAAACTTCGGTTCGCCCCTAAACAAGAAAAACATGTTTCTTCATATACGTACACATTCTTTTGTGGTACAGAGAGATTTTTGCTCAAGAATGGAAGCCCCCAAGTGACTCAGTTATACACCCAATAACAAAAAAACTCAATTAGACAATTTTAGCTAGCTAAGATGCTTTCGATCACCGATTGTCATTTAAGGTTCAAGGGAAAAGCTGACTCGATATTGTAATATAGCATTAGATCCCTAAGTTGAACAAGGTGTAGGGGGTGCTTACACCTCTTGGATGATGGATTTCTCAGCAAATGCCACATCAAGACACTTGCCCCTTCTGTGTCCCGGACGACGAAACCATCGAACATGTTTTGCTGACATGTGTGTTTGCAAGAACCTTTTGGACATAGTTGTGCATTGCTTTGGTCAGATAGGAGTGGGCTCCAACAATAGACGACAAGCTTGGCAAATAGTGCACCGGTAAGGCTGCCATGGTTCTCGGATCCAAGGACATACGAACTTTCTTCACCCTGTCAATGTGGGAACTATGGAACATAGAAATTCCATTGTGTTCGACGATTCTACCCCTTCCCTAACGGTTATGGCTATGTGGATAGAGAATGAAGGATGAGCGTGGCAACATATAGGGATGCTGCAAGGTGGTTTCGACCATTGTTTTGAGGTGATTGATATGTGGGCTAGGGTGAGTAGTTTGTTGCGTTGTAAACATGTAATAAGGTGGGGTGTAATGGGTGTACAACATGTTTTAAGTTGTAACACCTCCAGGTGGATTGGGTTCTTGACCTACTTCTTTTACAATATATGATACGCACGTTGTGCGTACTCAAAAATAATAATATAATGATTACATAGCGTAAATGTGCAATGAGGCAACATGCTAGTTTTTTAATACCCGAGGAGTGCCATCACCCCTCAATTATGAACAACGTGTTTCTCATAAAACTTGAATTGCATCCAAGTAATAGCATCTCCGATAGCAGCCCTAAAATAGGGTACCCAAAGTGGTCGGAGTAAAAGGGAAGTGGGCATCAAAACCTTTTTTTTGGCACGAAAATGTGTCGTCTCCGACAACTACCCTATAATAGGCCACCAAAATATTGAAACGATCATACTGCATTGTATAATATTTGGTAAAGTTCAAACAAACTTCATGCTCAAATATACTTCGATTTTAACTTAGTGCAAAGTTCAAACATAGTACTTCTATGCTACCACTACTCGTTGTCGTTATTGTTCCACTCGGTGCCAAGACCCTCACCATCACTCTCATGTTGAAGGTCGCTCCAATCAATGTCGTCTTCAGACGACTCGATGTTGACCACCGCCCTTGAAGATGAAGGTCTTCTTCTTCTTCTTCTTCTTCTTCAGCCGGTCTTCATCTTCGGCTTCGACGACATGATGCTATCATGGCAGTGACGAGGATGCAGCGATGAAGCATGGTGGGTGCGACAATGAAAAGAGGTCATGGGGAGGACAGAGGAGGCGATATCCGCATTGATGACGCTTGAGAGGTCTCGTCCGGAGTTGGTTTCTTGGGACGTGACATCCGCATTGGTGACGCCCGAGAGGTCTTGTCCGTTAGCGTCGCCCTCCTGTCCAGTCACCTCGCGCATTATCAATGTCGGTCCAGAGCCGCCGACATGATTACGGTGCGGCAAGCTCCTCGAGCGTTCGATGAAAAGCGCGAGAGAGGCGAGTGTGATTTTTAGGTGGGCCACTTTCGTCAAAAGCGGGTGTGACAGTGGTTCGGCACCCGCACCCCCCTGCGTTTTCTCAGGTTTGCGAGAAAAAGTGCATCTAGACTGGCTGGCGGACAAATGTAGACTCGCGTTAGATTGAATAACACATTCAGACCGTGCAGTTCGGACAATTGCAAGCGGTTCAAGTGTCCGTGCTGGACATCTTACTCGCACGTACAGGCCCGTTGAGGAGGGTGTGCGAGCTGTGCGATCGCATAGGGCACCCCAAATCATAGGGGGCCCATCTCAAAGGAAAAAAAGATGCTATGATCCGGTTCATGCGTTGTTGGATGGTTGGTTTGTTTCTCTAGATCGCTCGATCCTATCAGAAGAAAATGGTTGCCGGATGCACGAGAAGCTAACGCTTGTTACGGTGAGGCCCCTAGCATTCCACTAATACCCAGCTAACAGGCCCCCAATCGGAGTCTACTCGCTACAACACGATCTCTCTGCCTCTCTCTCTCTCTCCCAAGAAAACAACTTCACGACCGAGAAGCCAGGCGCCGCCTACTTGCTTCGACGAGGGCAGGAGCCACCAATAGATGGCGCTCGCCCACCGGGAGTCCACTACACTTCCGGCCGTCCCCGCTTGTCTCCCTACTGTAGAAGCCTCATCTAGTCATCTCTGAATACATTTTGAGGTAAGCCGTAACCCAAAAGCGCAGATTCGAAATAGGTGAACGAAAACCTAGTTAGGGTTATCTTTTTTTGATACAATCGTTCTCTTTCTAATTCTTTTGATGTTTTCATATCGTCTTGAATGCAATCTCTGCAACTAGATTAGGCATGTACTTTATCTTAATCAAAATCAGTAGGATTAATACGTCACCCACAATCTAATTTCTAATTCTACTACTAATTCTTTGTTGTGTGCTCGCCTTCTACACTACTAGCATATTTCATTCCAAAAAAGACTCGATCGATATTTCTGTTGCCAGAATACACAATGAATCTAGAGATTTTGTTTCAAGAAATACTAGATATACATATGATACTTTTCGATAGAACAATGATCAGTTTATTATTTGAGTACAATTAAAAAAACAAGTTTATTGTTTAAGTACTACTTTTATTCTTTAGCTCTAAATATTGCACGGAATAACATATATTCAAAGCTATATAATTAAGTGAAAAATATATTAGTTCTACTTTTTTTTGCAAACTTTTGGGCCCCATGTCAGAATTCGCACTGGGCCCCGAATTCCTGGAGACGGCCCTGCGCTGGTATATGCGATGAACCCATGATTGTCGAAAAAGGCATTGGTGTAAAAAATGCTCTTATATTGCCCCCTTCTTTTTTATTTACCCTGCATATTAGCTTTAAATGATATCAAACTTTAGAAACTTTAACCAAGTTTATAGAAACAGTATGCACTTTTGCAGTAACAATTTTATATAATGCCAAAATATTTGCAATGATGAATCCAATGATTGATGTATATGTCCGTATATTTCTTTTTTTACAAACTTGCTGAAGGTATATAAGATTTAACTTTATACAAATCTAACATGCAAAGTAAATAAAAACAGAAGAAGCGTGACGGAGGGAGTAGGAAACACCTTAATAAATAAAAAAGGTTAGCAAACGTGTTTAAAAGGGGGTAAGCAAACAAGCGCGGCAGAGTGCACACAAACGAAGCGTGCCACGTCTCCACCCGCTTAGATTAGCCGTCCGCTAAACTGCAAGCATGTCTATCCAGAAATGAGGCAGCACAGCACACATTTCGTGGCTCGTTTAAGGATAACAGGGGAAGACAAATCAAGCCGAGCAGGGACAGATATTCCTCGCGGTCGCTCTCAGTCCCCGGCCGCAAGTTTCAAAGCTGCGTGCCACTACCCCGTATCTTCCAAAGCACATCTGCACAGGTAATCCGACTGGTTTAGGCGCCGCTAATAACGACGGCCAGATTTAGCTGCTCCGCACGCTTTCCAGGGCGGGGCAGCGCAGCGCAGCGCAAGTGTTGTCATGTCAGTCAGCCGTCCGCTGCAAGCCTCCGGGCGGACAGTGGACGGCGGTAGATGGGCTATCGAAAAGACAGCGATCTCTATTAATAATTGACAGCGGGTGCTTGCTTCACATACATGAAACGATCAATCATCGTCCACGCGCGTACTTTCTGTATGGCTCACATAAGTTCAGTTGAGGTTTGTCAAATTACAAATCCCTTTAACATTTATTACACCAGTTAACCTGATGTTTGCTTTCTTTCGGAGAAGAAGGTGTCACGCTAACTAACCAAAAGGTGGTGTCACGAATTTTATCTGGTGAAAGTAGCAGAGCGAGCAAAAGGTGGTGTCACGCTAACCATGGGTGGGGAGTGGGTGGCCCCCACGGCAGCGGTCTACTCTACCCTACCTAGGCGCCTCCTCCCGTCCCGCCCCCGCGACCGCGAGGACCCTGCCCTGCTCTGCTGTGCTGGCTCTGCGTCGCGCATGCTTCCAGCAAAGCAAACACCAGCAGCAGCCAGCCACCAGGACCAGGGGAAACGGAAACCAAACCCAGCTGGTCGTTCTGCCCCCCTCCCTCCCTCCCTCCGTTTCCCTACAAATCTCTCGCCTCCCTCGCTCTCTCTCTCTCTCTCTCTCTCTCTCTCTCTACCTATAGATTTCTCGCGCACGCGCTCCTAGTTTCCGCCGCTGCACGCGCACAGCTCCATTTCCATCCGCTTCCAGCTGCAGCTGTGTCAGGTAGCTAGCATGGCCGAGGAGGCGAAGAAGGAGGCCGCTGCGGCGGCGGCGGTGGCGGAGGTGGCCGTGACGGAGGCCGAGAGCAAGGCCGTCGAGGTGAAGGCCGTGGGGGTGGAGGAGAAGGCTGACGAGGCGGCGTCGGCGGCCAAGGAGGAGGAGGAGGAGGAGAAGAAGATGGAGGAGGCGGTGGCGGAGGCCGGGGCCGACGAGGCGGCGGTGATCGAGGGCAGCACCGCCTCCTTCAAGGAGGAGAGCAACCTCGTGGCCGACCTCGCCGACCCCGAGCAGAAGGCGCTCGCCCAGCTCAAGGAGCTCATCGCCGCCGCGCTCGCCAGCGGGGAGTTCGACCTTCCCCCGCCCCCGCCTCCGCCCGCTCCGGCGGCAGAGGAGCCTGCCAAGACCGACGAGCCGGCCAAGGAGGAGGTGGCCAAGAGCGATGTGGCGGCGGCCGAGGGCGAGGCGCCGAAGGCCGAGGTGGCGGCCGAGAGCAGCGAGCCCAAGGCCGACGCCCCCGCACCGGAGGAGCCCAAGACGGAAGCGCCGGCCCAGGAGGAGCCCAAGGCCGAGGAGCCTGCCAAGGAGGCGCCCAAGACGGAGGCACCGGCGGCGGTGGCTGTCGTGGAGGAGCCCAAGGCGGAGGCACCGGCGGCGGTGGCTGTCGCGGAGGAGCCCAAGGCGGAGGCACCGGCGGCGGTGGCTGTCCCGGAGGAGCCCAAGACGGAGGCACCGGCGGTGACCGCCTCGGAGGAGCCCAAGGCCGAGGTGGCCAAGCCGGAGGAGAAAACCGTCGTGGTGGCCGAGGAGGAAGGCACCAAAACCGTGGAGGCCATCGAGGAGACCGTCGTCCCCGCCGCGTCCGAGCCGGAGGCAGCGCCTGCTACCGAGCCCAAGGAGGAGCTGATCTGGGGCGTGCCGCTGGTGGGCGGCGACGAGCGCACGGACACGGTGCTGCTCAAGTTCCTCCGCGCGCGCGAGTTCAAGGTGAAGGAGGCCATGGCGATGCTCAAGGCGGCGGTGCTGTGGCGCAAGAGCTTCGGCATCGACGCGCTCCTCGGCGCCGACCTCGGAATCCCGGAGCTGGAGAACGTGGTGTTCTACCGCGGCGCCGATCGCGAGGGGCACCCCGTCTGCTACAACGTCTACAGCGAGTTCCAGGACAAGGACCTCTACGAGAAGGCCTTCGGCGACGACGAGAAGCGGGAGCGCTTCCTCAAGTGGCGCATCCAGCTCCTCGAGCGCGGCATCCGGGAGCAGCTCGACTTCTCGCCCAGCGGCATCTGCTCCATGGTGCAGGTCACTGACCTCAAGAACTCGCCACCCATGCTCGGCAAGCACCGCGCCGTCACCCGCCAGGCGCTCGCGCTGCTCCAGGACAACTACCCTGAGTTCATCGCCAAGAAGGTACTGAACTTGTTTCTTCTCTTTGTGGTATCGTTTTCTAATTTCTTACTCCAAAATTTGGTAACATCAGCACAATGATTGGCCATTTGTTTGTTTTATTAGGCAGAAATTTTGTGTTTGTAGTGGGTTCAACTGAATTCGTCTGATGTAGCTAGTGTATGCTGTGATTCCTCCGTTTGACTATTACGTCCTTGGGGTAAATTTGACTAGTGTCTTTCTTATAGCACTCGTAGCACAGTAATCTAACTAGATATGATGGATTGGTGGTGCAAGTAGGATGAGATAGTGGCATCATTTCACTTCTAGTTAGTATTTGCTTGTTGCGAGACTGGAGTGAAGTCAGTATATGCTGAATTCATCTGATGAACACGACATTGTGGTGGGTTCAACTAAGTTCCCCTGGTGTATATATCCTGTGATGACTACTATGTCCTCGGGGGAAGTCGATTAATGTCTTTCTTATAGCACTTGCAGCTCAGTAATCTAACTAGATAAGGTGGATTAGTGGTGCAAGTAAGCTGAGATGGTGGCATCATTTCACTTCTAGATTTTCCTCTCTTTCTTGTTTGAATTATTTCTTTTAGTATTAAATATGGTATGTGCTTGTTATGAGAGACTGGCGTGACTTGGATATATGATGAATTGCGTGAACTGAATGATCTAACTAGATGTGGTTCAGTTGGATATATGGGATGATGACTTGGAAATTTGACTAGTGTCTTTCTTATAGCACTTCCAGCTCAATAATCTAACTAGATATGGTGGATTGGCAGTGCACTTAAGCTGCGATAGTGGCATCATTTCACTTATACGTAGTTTTTTCTCTCTTTCTTGTTTGAGTTATGCCCCTTGCTATTGGGGTATGTGCTTGTTATGAAACTGGAGTGACTTCAGATATATGTTGACAATACTGAATAAACTGAATTGGGATCAATTTGGTCGGATCATCGACCATGTGCAGGTGTTCATCAATGTGCCATGGTGGTATCTTGCAGCGAACAAAATGATGAGCCCGTTCCTCACACAGCGCACCAAGAGCAAATTCACGTTTTGCAGCCCAGCCAAGACCGCAGAGACCCTATTCAGGTTCGCACAAGATAATCTCTGCAAGTCTACTTCTCTTGTTTAACAGACATACTTTCTTACCATGTTCTCACCTGTTGTTTGCCTTCACTAATCCGATGCAGATACATCGCGCCGGAGCAGGTCCCTGTCCAATTTGGTGGCCTCTACAAAGAGGATGATACCGAATTCTCCACTTCTGATGGTGTCACTGAGCTCACTGTCAAACCTTCTTCCAAAGAAACTGTTGAGATTCCTGCTACTGAGGTTGATCCCTGCTTATGTCCTCAAATTTACACTACAATGCTAGAATAAACACTCAATAGTTCATTTCGTCAATGTGCTGTCATTGTAGAACTCCACGGTCGTGTGGGAGCTCCGTGTGCTTGGATGGGAGGTGAGCTACGGTGTGGAGTTCACCCCCGATGCAGAGGGTGGCTACACGGTGATCGTGCAGAAGACGAGGAAGGTGCCCGCCAACGAGGAGCCAATCATGAAGGGTAGCTTCAAAGCGAGCGAGCCTGGCAAGGTGGTGCTCATCGTCAACAACCCGACATCGAAGAAGAAGAAGCTGCTGTGCCGATTCAAGGTGAAGAGCTCCACCGAATCCTCCGCCTGATGAGGTTCCAGCTGATACAATCGCCAACCAGGTCCATACCACCACCATTTGAACATGTCGCATGATAAGATGTTAGTAGATGGCCGTTTTTGTGTTGGGTTCTTTAATTTGTTGGCTTGCTGTTTTTTGGGGATCGGATTTGTATGTGTTTTACTTGAAACCAAAGTGGGCTTGTGTCTATGGATGATATTACTAGCTGGGGTCAGAAGGTGGGGAGATAGCGATGGTTCTTGACATCAGGAGGGGCCGAGGAAGTGTTGCTGATCTGTAAAAAAAAACCTGTCTGTACATGGTATCCATGGATTCTCTTTCGTCGGCATGTTTAGTTTCTGAAAATATTCATGTTTTGTGGTCACCAACCCCATGTTACTCTCCATGTTCCTCTGCTCCTTCCATATTTTTGTTGTTCTTGTTGCCTGCTGGTTCATTGCATATGAATGGCAACGATCTCAGACAAGTTTACGTGCATGATGTGGGACGCCAGGATCTCGGCGTACTCTTGTGTCTACCTATTCCCAGGAAGAAAAACATCATCTATCGTTTGGGAGGGGAGCCTCCAGTTTTTGACTCCAACGATGCAACTGCTGTGTACTACTGTCTGTACTGCCAGCATTTGGATGAGAAGCATTCTGAGAGCGGTAAGACGAACAGGCCGAACCAAAAGCAGGCATCTTCCGAGTGTTGTTTATACGCTGCTAATGATGAGCATCGGGCATGCCTGGGTTGGGTGGTACAGTTAACAAAAGGCAAAAGACCCAATCAAACAGCAGGGCAAGCAAGCTGTGGACAGTGCCAAGGAGCAACAACTTTCCCTTTGACCACCATTCCCATTTCCACAGGCAGGACCATAAAAACCAAAAGCGGAGGCCGCGGCATTATGCTTGTCCAGCTTGGCCATGATTCCCTCTCTGAATAATGGTGGTAGCCGGGGATGCAGTTGGAGGGGGTTGGCTTGGCTGTCTAGAACATTTGTCGCTGTGATACTTGGAGTTGGAGGTACAGTGGACAACTGGTGAGCTGCCTCCATCTTTATCCGAATGTATGTATTGGGAATTTCATGATCAGGGGGGGAACCTCATTATTGCTGACATGGACATGCGGCACTGTGAATTGTCATGCCATGCTGTTGTTAGGGCCAGGGATCATTGGACGTCTTCTCGTGTCTCCACTTCCCTTGTTCGGTTGTTCCCTCTCTATTTAGGCCAATTACAACACCGGATCCCAAATGGATGTCCGTTATGTCCTGCTTTCGTCCGTTTGGGGGCGGCAATGAGGTAGCCCATGTTCGGATCAGACGGCTGCCGTGTGGGTGCGTCCAGCCTGCGGCCGCACCCCAAATCATGTTCAGAATAGACATGATATAATAAAAATGCAAACCCGAATAAAAGTGACAAAAAAATCAAATAAAATGCAAATATAATGATAAAACATAATTAAACATATAAAACTTAAAACATAGTCTTTACGGCCTCCCAGCACTTAACATTATTAACATAAAAACTTAAAGAAAAACAAGCGCCGCCCGCGCGCTGCTGCCGTACCCGTCGCCGGCTCACGCGCCACCGTTGTCGTCCTCGTCGCTGGTGATGTCGATGTAGGGCGGCAGCGTCCAGAGGTGGGACGATGGCCCCTGGAAGTTGGGAGACGCCTGCACCACCTCCCCCGTGGCGACGGCTCGTGCTCCGGTGACCGCGGCGGCGTGGGGCACCAGTTCACGGCCCCCACGGTGTCGGCCATGTTTGCAGCCGTGCACGACCACTTCCACTGCTGGCCCACCAGGTGCGGGTGGAACGCGGTGACCGGCTGCTCCTCCAACACCTCCTCCTTCACGTCCAGCATCTCCAGCTCCGGTACGGCCACGTCACCGGCACCAGAGAAGGCCATCGTGGTCTCCAGACCCTCCCATTGCCGCTCATTGTGGGTGCTCTTGGAGTCTTCCAAGACACGTTGGATGAGACGGGCCTCCTCCTCCTCTGTCATGGGAGGAGGTGGTGGTGGCGACGGAGAGGGCGAAGGTGACGGTGTCGGCGTGATGCCGCGCACCCACGTACTCCCACGCACCTGGGGAGGGCTTGGAGCACGCGCTCGACGCTCCGGACGTGCACACCGCGGGCTACCTGGGCGACTAGCAAAGTACGACGCGTGGCGCACGTCGTGCTAGTCCTGGAACCAGGTGTCCCCCGGTGGGGAATCGACGGCGTACCTGTCATCGTAGTAGAGGTCGTCAGGCAGGCGGCGGCGGCGGCGATGGATCTCCTCGTGGCGGGCACGACCGCTCAACGGGATCGGCGGGATCGGCACCCGATCCGTGGAGAGATGCCAGTTATTGGGCAGGTGAACGTCCGCACAGGGGAGCGGCGTCCCTGTTTCCCAATAACGTCGGCAGACATCCGAGGGGACGTACTGCCGGATGCGCACCGGGGCGGTCTGAGGGGCAATGGCGAATGCGAGCGGTGCGGGGGCCCTTCGTGGGGGTGGTGTGGAGCTGGCGGCACGGCGGCAGCCGGAGGACGAACCAGCCTCGTGGTCATGCGCCCCCTTGCGGCTGGTTCTCCACCACACAATTGCTGCTGGCGGCCGGCGAGCTCGAGGAAGTGGAACTAGGGTTTGAGGTGTCGGTTTCGAGGAGGCCGCACGACTGGAGTGGGAAATTTGGACTGACCGGTCCACGGCTTCCACATTAAGAAGGGCGGCGAACGCTCGCCTGGGCGGATGACATGTGGGGCCGACCGTGCGTGCGCAATAAATTTGGGCAGTGGGAGGTAGGTGGCCGCCTGCCACTCGGCCTCGGTGCGGACGAGAGCGACTTCCGTTCGCTGTCTGCCTGGACCCAAACCGGGCGCATGTTTGCGTTGAAAATGGGTCGGTCCGAACACAAAACGGACAAGATGGGTTCAGACTCCCGCGTGCTGGGCCGTGGGGTTCGTTCGTTTTGCCCTAAACGAACAGGGACGGACGGGATAGGGTCATGTGCTGAAGTTGGCCTTATGGCATGATCGAGAGCGGATGTGATGGTAATCTGCACGCCTTTGACTCTTTGGAAATCGTCATGACTTTTTTCTTTTATTTTTTTGGAGAACCTAGAAGGGTAAGGCCGTTAATTGAGCGAAAATAACAAGGCGAACATAGTTCTACGTCCATCCACATGAATAGTAAAATTTAAGAAATACTAGTAATTTTTTAGAGAAAACTGAAATTCCAAGGTATTAAACTTGGTCACCCCTTCTGCTCACATGTCAAAATTCGAGAACTACTGACATCCGTGGTACTTTTAGTGAAGAAAATAAAATTAAGACCTTGCTATTCATAAGGAAATGTTTTTAATACCGACTCCATTTTATCATTTTTGCCTAGATTACCGTGAATGTTGTTTTTTCATGAAACCTAATGCGCAAGTATATCGGCTGACTATATACTATGTCATAGATAAAGAAATAATTTATATATTTTTCCTAGCATTTTTTGAACCGATTTTACTGTTATAATGGGCGTGTGTGGAACCATGTTGAGTATACATATAAATAAAGAAAAAGAACATAAGGGAAAACCCTTACTGGTGGACACAGCGAATGCTTGACCCTCGCTCGCACGCCATGGGCAACTCGGAGGAACCCAGCCGTTGCCGGCCAGTCACTCCTTCTCCAGCCTAAACCGTGTCGCCGTCGTCGGAGGGCCGGCCGGCTAAGACGCACTGAGCCCTGGGATGGCGGTGGCGAGTCTGTCCCTCTTCGGAGGCGGCCTGGAGGCTCCTCGTTGTGCCCGGTGGTGCTACTTCCTGTAGCGCGTTGGCCGGGAGTTTGTCCGCGTGCGAGCCTCTTCACCATCCACCCCCCTCCCCTCCCCCTTAGGAGCGGCTTTGACCTGCCAGCCATTAGACATGTGTCCCCTTCCAGCGCCTATGGCCGGTCGACGTGGCTTTGGATCTGGCACACCCCGGGAGCTGCGCTATTTCCGGCTCCTATGGCTCTCTGGCTCCTTGGCATCTCCGCACCCAACACCCTGCGGGTGCTCTTGCTGACCGTTCATCCGGCGCATCTTTTGGTCAGACACACCCTTGGAGCTGCGTCTTTTAGCTCTTTTGGTGCTTCGGTGCCCTGCTGCTCCGGTCCCAATGGCCTGGATCTGCGCTCCCATCCAGATCCTGGTTTGTCTGGGGCTCTGGTCGCCGTCGCATCCGCGTTGCCATCCATCCCACGCAGTCACACAACCTTGCCTTCCTCCGGAGCTTGCATGTTCGGGATGACCAGTGCCTCCTTTGACATCGGGTGTGGCTCCCCTTCCCATAGTCGCAGTTTCGGCCTATGCTCGACTTCCTTTTCTCCGACTTGCGCTTCGACGGCTTGGGATTACCCGGAATTTGGCCAGGGCAAAATTCATGCATCTCATGCTGGCAACGGCGACACCTGCACGTGTCGTCCCCTTCTTGGAGGCGCTGTCATGGCCATTATCTGTGCCCCTCTTCTTGCATCGGAGGAAACCATAGGTTCGGTTTTCTGGATCGGACGACGATGATGTCTTGGTGTCATTTCTCCTTTGTGAAGGTGTTGTCTTGTTTGCTCGCGGTGTACTCGGTGTTGTCTTTGGAGATGTTGGTCGTCTAGTTGTTGGTTGGATTGTTTCTTCGGTCGGAGAGTTTAGTTGTGTTTTCTATACTTGGATCAAGTTTCATGTCTCTTTTCGTGCACTATGTTCACGCCTCTTGCGTCCGTGTTATGTGTTGTATCACTTGTTGTATTCTTTTTATCTCCTTCTATCAATTGGATGATACACAAGCTTTGCATATTCACGAAAGAAAAACCCTTACTGTATTCCCTATTGCAGTACAAACAGGAAAGCGATTTCATTGCGAATCGCGGAAGAGCGGTAGGGAAGCATGCGAGCACAAGTCATGGTCCGATGGTCGTGGACGTGGAGACAAAGCTCTCTGTTCGTCGGCCCACTAGAGGCTCCTGCTCGCTTTGCACCTTCATGGTCACCATATCTCTTGTTTTTTAAAAGAGAAGGACGTGCTCATGTGCAGCTGAGCTTGGATGCAACTTGCAGTGCAGACCCGCGAGCCTCTGGCTGTGTACTGCCACTCCTGGACAAGTGTGTAGATTTTTGCGTGTATTACGTTTGGGACCAATCAAAGCAAAAGCTAAACCATCGACCTGGTTCACGTTATCTTATTTGCTGCACCCAGGAGTGGTAATCAGTTGACCAATAAAACCTGCATTCAGTTTGGGATTTTTTGAACCAAGGATTCTGCGTCCACGTCGATGCCGTGCCGCAAGCGGTGAGAGAGAAGCTGAGAGCATCTTCAATAGGGTCCAAAAACAACTTCGTACGTTAAAAATTCAGGATTTTTTTGCCATCAGACAATTCCAGCATAGGCTGCAAAATACTGCACGCGTAAAAAAGTTTTGGACACACACTAAAAAACACTATCGCAAACTGTAAATTTTGGGGCGTCGGATCGCGCGTGCTTCACAATTTACACTACGTGTTTTTTTAAACGCAAGTTTTTAAGCATCTGGAAAACTAATATCAACCCCGACGCGTTAAAAATGTTACAGTGACGCGCTAAAACTATTTTAGCATGCGAAACTTTTATGAGCCTGTTGGAGATGCTCTAAGATGCGTGTCCAGCGGCCATAAAACCGAACCGGATCAACGGTTCGACATGAAAAAACCCGGAACCGGCGCCTTGCCCGATTTTTTAAATATTCAAAAGAAATGCGTAACAGGAATCAAACGTCTACCATTGAGGAAGGCACGTAGGGGAGCTCCTTTTTCTTTTGAGGGAGCTAAATGGGAGCTCCTATATATGCCACGTTTTGCGATAAAATTTCTTTGAGAAGATCGTTTTGCGATAAATAGGTTTTTATTGAGGGGTTAAACCCAGTTTTTATTGCTCAAAGGTCACACTGAGTGGGATACAAAAGGGATTACGGGGCTCGACCAACCAAAGATGACGACCCTGATCCAATGAATGTGCGAACTTGGCTAACCTATCGGCATCACTATTAGCAGCTCTGCCTTCGAAAGTAATATTACAATTGAAAAATAATAAGGATTGTCTAATCTCCATTATTATTGCTCCATAGCTTCCCTGGATTGCCTTCTGAATGTCTGAAACAACCTGTTTGGAGTCCGAGGCCAAAACAAAACTCTGTATCATCAGGTTTTGGGCAAGAGCTAACCCTTCCCAGCAAGCGATAGCTTCCAATGTTGCCACATCTATTATTCCATGCACAACCAACGCAGAGCTGCCCATGTAGTTTCCATTTGTGTCTCTACACACCGCCGATGCAGCCCCTCGGTTGTGTGTTTTGGCAACAGGCGCATCCACATGTATTTTCGCATAACCAGAAGGGGTGCCCTGGGGCGCACTGTCCTAGGCCTGGCCGGTGCTGAGCTCTTCGTCGGTGACTTTGGTAGGAGTTTCAAATTAGCAATGAACCTTTTTATGAATTCATTGGTTGATGCTGGGCTTTGATAAACTTCTTCGTGACTCGCCTTCCTTCGCACCCACCAAATCGCCCATAGCGTGTCTGCCATCCGGATGAAAGAAGCATGAGATAGAGTATCAACCATAGAGAAGATCCATTTCGGGGGGATGACCCCCGGATACCCCAAAGACGGCGAGTCGGATGGGGTGCCCGCCCGCCCGGGCTGACTGCTCCACTCGGCCGGCTGCTCCTATCTGGCTGCTCCCGTCCGGCTGCTCCTGTTCGACTGCTCCCGTCCGGCTGCTCCTGTCCGGCTGCCGGCTGCGGCCGATGAAGTCAGCTCTAGGCGTCCCGTCAGACACGAGCTGACAACACTGTGGCTGACGGACCGCAGAGCCTGCCCCCCTGCTACAGACGGACACTATTGACCAATAGTGCCCCACTGTGCACCCTGATGCATCATGTCACCCTGCCCTAATAGTGGCGCACTGTAGCCTGCATCATGAGTCATATCACATGTCACCTCCAACAGTGTAATCAGGCCAAGTGGGCCACCCCTTGTTCCCCGGGCCTCCCTATATAAGAGGCGCCAGGGGTGCTCACCGACGGGAGGGGGGACAAGCAAGTTGTCCAAGCTCTCCCCCATTCCTCTCTTTTCTCCACTTACTCTCACACGTGAGGCCATGGAAGGGAGCAGCCAGCTCCCTCTCCCTCCTCAGATATAGCTCTAGGAGCAAGCCTGTACCAGATATACCATATATATACAGACATGCAGGAGTAGGGGTATTATCTCTCCGGAGAGCCCCGAACCTGGGTAAATCACTGCGTGCTATTCGCATACCCGTCCCGGATCATCCACGACAGCCTTGCTCTCACCTCGATAAGCCTACCTATGGCATCTGTCGTCTCACGAGACCCCCCGTGAGAAAATCACGATAGTTGGCGCCCACCGTGGGGCAAGCTGCTGTTGGAACCGCGGTCCGGGCGGGATCCTCCTCGTCGTCACCGCCGCGGCGCTACCGCCGTCTCACCGGCGGTGCCGAGGAGGTTGACACCAACACGCTCCCGGGACTGCCGCGCGAGACGGCGTGTCCTCGCCCCCGGCCTCGTCATCACCACCGCGGCGCTACCGCCGTCTCCCCGGCGGCACCTGGGGGCTCGATGCCAACACGCCCCCATGGCGGCTGCACGGGACCGCGCGGCCCCGCCGTCGGTCTCGCCCATGACGAGTTTGCTCCGATGCACCGCCGACCTTATGGGACGACGCCTCCACGCCGTCTCACCCGTCGTAGCTCCACCTTTGCTCCGCCCGTGCTCGTCTTAGCACGCGCTGCTCCGCCCCAGTCGCTCCTCATTGCCCCCTGGTCATGCCCGCACGAGCCCGCGCACAGCGCCCACGGTGGCTCTGCGGTCCGCCTTCGTCCGCGAACGCGACACCGCCCGAGCCCCGTCGCGCAGCAACCCAGTGCCCAGATGCGCGTGCGCGTCTACCCGCGCTCCTCCGCCGCCGGCTCCTCCGCCGCCCGTGCCGGTGCCCGCACCCAGTCGGCTGGCCGCCCCGCGCCGGTGGCTCCACCTCGCCCGCCCGTGCGCCCACCGGCCCGGTCCGGCTCCCGTCCCGCGCACCCTGGGCCACCGCCGCGTGCCGCCCAGGCCATGTGCACCCTGCCTCCACAGTTGCTGTGCCACGCTGCCGGGCCGCCGCCGTGGCCGGCTACTGCCACGCCTCCGTGCGTTGGTGTTCCGCCCCGTCCCGCACCGTGTGGCCGCACACCCTGCTCCATCCGCCCCGTGGTGTGCCGGCAGCCCGTCGCACCAACGCTTCCAGCTCCGCCCCGTGGTGTGCCGACAACCCATCGCACCAACGCTTCTGGCTCCGCCCTGTGGTGTGCCGACAGCCCGTTGCTCCAGGTCGGCTCCGCACGTCCGGCCCCACCAGCGGCACCCCGTGCCGCCCGGCCGTGCCCGGTACGGCTCCACCTCGCGCGTCCATGCCCGCTTCCGGGTCAGACCACCGCACCTCCACTCTTCACCTCGTCGCGACGCGCGCGCCGGCTGCGTCCACCACCTCTTCGCCCGAGACCAGGCCGCCCGCCGGCTCGGCCTGCCGCGCGCTCCGACCCACTCCCGCAAGTGCCTCGACGGTCCCGCCTCGTCGCCTGCTCCACTCCACAACGAGGGACCCGCGCACGTCGACCCTGCCATCCGCCCGTGCCGGCTCCCGCCCCGCGTCATCACCTCCGGCCAAATGCTGCTCCGGACCAGCTCCCGCCCCGCACGCCTGGCTGCTGCGCCCGGTGGCCACGCCCGAGCCTCGGCCGCCCCTCGGCCTCCCGCGTGCGCTTCCGCCCGCGCCTGCCCAGCCTTCGTCTGGCTGCACCCACGCGCCTCCGGCTCCTCCCGACCGATGTCCCGCCGGCCGGCCATGTCCTGCACCCCGCCTCGCACCGGGCCCCGCCCCGCTACGGCCGGGTCGCCCGCGCCCATGGCCGGGTCGCCCCACGCGCTGCTCCACCGGATCCACCTTCGACCCGAACGGACGCCTCCAGCCAGCGCCGCCTCCACCTGCCGGCGCCCTCGTGCCCACTTCGTTCGGCCGGCCGCGGCCCGCGCCGCCTCGGCCCCCTGCTCCACCTGAGGCCTGGCCGGCTCGTGCCCCGCACGCCGCCCTGGTTCGTGCGCCTCGACCGGCTGCCGCCGGCAATGCCTCAGGCCGGCTGCCACTCCAGGGCCCGGCACGGCCACGAGGCTTCTCGCCGACTCGTGGCCTGGCCGGCTCCCGTGCCGCTCCGATCGCTCATGTGCAGCCGCCTCCTGGAGCAAAAAAGTGTGGGCCGGCTTCCTACTCGTGCAGAAAAAGGGAAAGTGACAGCCGGCAAAAAAAGTTGCGTCCAGCTGCCCACATCCGGCAGAGCAAAAAAAAGAAGAAGAAAAGAAAAAGGCCGCCCGACGCCTCCATCTGCCCGCGACGCTGCTCCGCCGATGGTCATGCCCGCCTCGACGCCTGGCCGGTCGTGCCAGGCCGGCTCGGTCGCGTCCCGTTGCGCCGTCCGTTCGGTCGGACCTGACCTGCCAGGACCCCCTCTCGAGCACCCGGAGGCTCGAAGGCTACACCCAGCGGGTGTGCCGACGCGCTCCGCAAGCGCCAAACCACGCCGACTGTCTTCGCCAACAACCATATCAGCGACGTCAAAAAAAGCAATGCACCTCCTTGCTCGGAGGCTCGAAGGCTATCCCTCGGCAGCGCCTCGCGCACTCCAGCCGGCGGACCCCGCGTCCGCCCTCGGCAGCGCCTCGCGCACACCAGCCGACGAACCCCGCGTCGGCCCTCGGCAGTGCCTCGCGCACTCTAGCAGGCGGACCCCGCGTCCGCCCTCGGCAGCACCTCGCGCACACTAGTCGGCGGACCCCGTGTCCGCTCTCGACAGCCCCTCGCGCACTCCAGCCGGCGGACCCCGCGTCCGCCCTCGGCAGCGCCTTGCCCAAACCAGCCGACGGACCGCGCGTGCGCCCTCGGCAGCGCCTCGCGCACACCAGCCGGCGGACCCGCGTCCGCCCTCGGCAGCGCCTCGCGCACACCAGCCGGCGGACCCGCGTCCGCCCTCGGCAGCGCCTCGCGCACCCCAGCCGGCGGACCCCGCGTCCGCCCTCGGCAGCGCCCGGCGCACCCCAGCCGGTGGACCACGCGTCCGCCCTCGACAGCGCCTCGCGCACCCCAGCCGGCGGACCCCGCGTCCGCCCTCGGCAGCGCCCGGCGCACCCCAGCCGGTGGACCACGCGTCCGCCCTCGACAGCGCCTCGCGCACCCCAGCCGGCGGACCCCGCGTCCGCCCTCGGCAGCGCCCGGCGCACCCCAGCCGGTGGACCACGCGTCCGCCCTCGACAGCGCCTCGCGCACCCCAGCCAGCGGACCCCGCGTCCGCCCTCGGCAGCTGCTCGCGCACTCCAGCCGGCGGACCCCGCCTCCGCCCTCGACAGCGCCTCGCGCACACCAGCCGGCGGACCCCGCCTCCGCCCTCGGCAGCGCCTCACGCACTCCAGCCGGCGGACCCCGCCTCCGTCCTCGGCAGCGCCTCGCGCACACTAGCCGGCGGACCCCGCGTCTATCCTCAGCAGCGCCTCGCGCACACCAGCCGACGGACCCCGCGTCCATGACGGCAGCGCTTCGTGCGCGTCAGCAGGACCACGTCGACGACAAAACCGCCTCGCCGGCATCCAAAAGCAATGTGAGATCTCCACGCGCATACCCTTGCACCGTGCACACAAAACAAATAACCCCGAGCGGCCCTCAGAGGCCATCTCGGCATTTATTTTACACTTTACTGTTCACCCCGGCGCCGGCTAGTCTCGGCCCGGAGCTGGCCGCTTGGCCCGATACGTTCGTTCCCACGGGACGGCTTAGTAGCGTGCATGGGACCAAAGACCCACTCTTCATCTCAGCTACAGACCGCACCGCGACTGTCCGGCTAGCAAGAGCAAAAGCTGGAGGTCGCCACATGCGAAAAGCATCTGAGGAGAAAACGGCTTGGGCGACCTGGTCATTTCATCTATGAGTATCTGCTCGGTCGAGTTCACTCCTAGAGTCCGAGTATTGTACGCTCCATTCCGCGGCCCACTCTTCGTCTCAACTACAGACCGGCTCCCAGATGTCTGGCTAGCAAGAGCATAAGCCAAAGAGCGGAGAGAACATGAAAAAGACTTAAGGGGGCTCGGGCGAAACCGAGTCGGCACCCTTCGCATAAAGCTCATGCACTACCAAAATCAAATATTTGATATACCTGTGCCGACTTAACCTTGTCTTTTGCACGATCGTCCATGAGGAACCTCCTCACCCACAAGCTCGGAGGCTACCCTTCGACAGGGCTCCGCGCCCATCAGCCGGCGGACTCTCCGTCCGACCCCGGCAGCGCCTCGCGCTCTATAGCCGACAGTACCCACATCCACCTTCGGCAGGGTCCACGACCACCAGCCGGCGGACCCTTCGTCCGTGCCCAGCAGCGCCTCGTGCTCGACAGACGGCGGACCCCACATCCGCCTTCGGCAGGGCTCCACGCCCATCAGTCGGCGGACCCTCCGTCCGCGCCCGGCAGCGCCTCGCGCTCGACAGCCGGCGGACCCCACATCCGCCTTCGGCAGGGCTCCATGCCCATCAGCTGGCAGACCCTCCGTCCGCGCCCGGCAGCACCTCGCGCTCGATAGCCGGCGGACCCCACATCCGCCTTCGGCAGGGCTCCACACCCATCAGCCGGCGGACCCTCCGTCCGCGCCCGGCAGCATCTTGCGCTCGACAGCTGGCAGACCCCACATCCGCCTTCGGTAGGGCTCCATGCCCATTAGCCGTCGGACCCTCCGTCCGCGCCCGGCAGCGCCTCACGCTCGACAGCCGGCGGACCCCGTGTCCGCCTTCGGCAGGGCTCCACGCCCATCAGCCGACGGACCCTCCGTCCGCGCCCAGCAACACCTCGTGCTCAATAGCCGGCGGACCCCACGTCCGCCTTCGACAGGGCTCCACGCCCATCAGCCGGCAGACCCTCCGTCCGTGCCCAGCAACACTTTGCGCTCGACAACTGCTGACTCCGCGTCCACGCCCGGCATCCTCGACGCTGCCGTCTACTTCAGCAATGGCAAAGACCCTCCGCCCGACTCTTCGAGTTGCCCGGAGGCTCGGAGGCTACACCCAGTGGGTGCGCTTGCGCACCCCCACTGGAAAACGCCACACCGGTTGCAGGCCCACCGCCGGCTGCCACCGGGATCCTCGACGCCG
This sequence comes from Hordeum marinum, assembly GCA_022496015.1. Classification (NCBI taxonomy): domain Eukaryota; kingdom Viridiplantae; phylum Streptophyta; class Magnoliopsida; order Poales; family Poaceae; genus Hordeum; species Hordeum marinum. The sequence goes on along the minus strand of CM039672.1, from coordinate 342,128,452 downwards.
CCATCTACTCCAACAATAGCAAAGACCCTCCGCCCGACACCTCGAGTCGCCCGGAGGCTCGGAGGCTACGCCCAGCGGGTGCGCTGGTGCGCCCCCGCTGGAAGCAAGCCGCATCGTCCTCAACCCGCAGCCGACCCTCATCGACGACTTCTGCAACAACAACAACAGCGGCGAAAAACCTCCGCCCGACTCTTCGAGTCGCCCGGAGGCTCAGAGGCTACTGTCGGGGGGATGACCCCCGGATACCCCAAAGACGGCGAGTCGGACGGGGTGCCCACCCGCCCGGGCTGACTGCTCCACTTGGCCGGCTGCTCCCGTCCGACTGCTCGTGTCCAGCTGCTCCCGTCCGGCTGCTCCTGTCCGGCTGCGGCCGATGAAGTCAGTTCCAGGCGTCCCGTCGGACACGACCTGACAACACTGTGGCTGACAGACCATAGAGCCTGCCACCCTGCTACAGGCGGGCACTATTGACCAATAGTGCCCCACTGTGCACCCTGATGCATCATGTCACCCTGCCCCAATAGTGGCGCACTGTAGCCTGCATCATGACTCATATCACATGTCACCTCCAACAGTGTAATCAGGCCAAGTGGGCCACCCCTTGTCCCCTGGGCCTCCCTATATAAGAGGCGCCAGGGGAGCTCACCGACGGGGGGTGGGGGGGGGGCAAGCAAGCTGTCCAAGATCTCCCCCATTCCTCTCTTTTCCCCACTTACTCTCACACGTGAGGCCATGGAAGGGAGCAGCCAGCTCCCTCTCCCTCCTCAGATACAGCTCCAGGAGCAAGCTTGTACCAGATATACCATATATATACAGACATGCAGGAGTAGGGGTATTATCTCTCCGGAGAGCCCCGAACCTGTGTAAATCACTGCGTGCTATTCGCATACCCGTTCCGGATCATCCACGGCAGCCTTGCTCTCACCTCGATAAGCCTACCTATGGCATCTGTCGTCTCGTGAGAAAATCACGACAATCCACTGCTTTGCAGTTGGTTCACTAGTTTCACAAAGATGTTCTACCAGCTCCCCATCTACCAAGGCCCACACGCACCTGGCCATAGAACACTCCAACAGAGAATGCATCCATGAGTCCTCTGCTCCACACAAGCCACACACGCTGGATGTTACCATGTTTCTATGGGCTCAAATATCTTCAGTTGGTAGTGATTGTTTTGCTAATCTCCAAAGGAACATCCAGATCTTACCCGTTACAGGAGTTTTCCATAAACATTTCCAAGACTCAGCATCATGGTCCGTACTCGATGAACCGGCTGATCTGTCTAACCACGCCTCTCTTTTGAATTTTTTGTCTATCAACATTTGGTAGGTTGACCTAACCGAATAGCACCCATTTTTCTCAAAGTACCATGACCAACTATCTTGTAAATCTGAAATGCACAATGGAATTCTCATTATTGCTGGAATATCAATTGGTAGACAATATGTTGAAAGTTTCTCTGTGTCCCATATAGCCGAAGTGTGGTCTATCAATTCTGAGACTTTACCAGGTGAGTCGATGGAAGGACTGCCATAAGGTCTCACCATTTCAGCTCTAGGTAGCCAATTATCAGCCCATACATTGGTAGTTTCTCCATTCCCAACAGTTCTGATGAGGCCCTGTTTGAGAACATCTCGACCTTCCAGAATAGCCCTCTATATTTGGCTTGGATGGCAACAAAGCTCTACATCAAGAATTGAGCCATTTGGGAAGTAAATGCTCTTAAGAATTCTTGCACTTAGTGCTTCTGGACATTGTAAGATTCTCCATGCTTGCTTAGTTAGTAGTGCCAAATTGAACAGTTCAAAGTCTTTGAAGCCCAAACCACCCATGCTTTTTGGTTGGGTCATTGACTCCTAGGCAACACAGGTAGGTTTTCGATGACAATCTTTACTTCCCCATCAGAATTTTCTAATTAGCATATTTAGATGATCACATAAACCCCTGGGCAGTTTAAAACATGACATGGAGTAAACCGGAACTGCTTAGGCAACAGATTTTACCAGCACTTCCTTTCCTGCGGAAGACAAAGATTTTTCAATCCACCCTTGTACCTTACTCCACAGGTAATCTTTCAAATATTGAAAAGCACCATTTTTTGAAGCTCCCACTTCAGTTGGCATTCCTAAATATTTTGCAGACAGTGCCTCATTTGGGACTTGCAATAAGCCCTTTATCTCTCCTCTTGTATTTTTTGGAACACCTTTACTAAAGAATATTGATGATTTATCGTGGTTAATGCGCTATCCAGATGCTTGGCAATAAGTATGCAACAATTGGTTTACCTCATTAGCCCCATCTGTGTTAGCCTTGAAGAACAACAGGCTGTCATCTGCAAATAGTAAATGGTTTACTGGTGGAGCCGAAGTAGCTACATGTAACCCACTCATGTTGGATGACTCATCCATGGATTTTAGAAGGCACGAAATGCCCTCTGTTGCTATCAAGAATAAATATGGAGAAATCGGGTCTCCCTATCGTATGCCACGAGAAGGTTGGAACTCTTGTAATTTCTTCCCGTTGAACAAAACTGAAAATTTAACTGTTCTAACCATGTTCATAACAATGTGCACCCAGTTTTCTATGAATCCCAGTTTCAGCATAATTGCTTCTAGGTATTCCCATTCAACCCTGTCATAAGTTTTCATCATGTCGAGCTTCAGAGCACAATATCTGTTCCTTCTTGCTTTGTTTCTCTTCATAAAATGTAAGCACTCGTAAGTTGTAATGATGTTATCTGTGACCAGTCTACTAGGAACAAAAGCAGACTGTTCATCTGAGATAATATCAGGGAGAATGATCTGCAACCTGTTGGATATGACCTTTGATGCAATTTTGTATAATACATTGCACAATGATATGGGTCTGAATTGTGTCAAAGAAGTGGGATTTTTTACCTTTGGTATCAATACCAGCATGGTCTCGTTAATGCACTCTGCTGACTCGGTTCCATTAATGATACGAAGAACTGTTGCTGTAATGTCGGCACCACAAATGTTCCAATGACGCTGAAAAAAACTGTGCTGGAAACCCGTCAGGACCGGGTGCCTTGGTCGGGAACATCATGAATAAGGCGTGCTTGACTTCATCTTACGTGTACGGTGCATTCTAAATGTCATTCATGGCCGGTGTCACTTTAGCTTGCACAACTTGAAGAACTTGATCTATGCCCTAGACTCCCTCAGATGCATACAGATGACTATAAAAATTTGTCGCTAACTCTTCCATCTCTCTTGTATCTTTGATCATCCTCCCATCTGGCAGTTTTAAGGATTTTAATTAGTTCTTGCGACGGCGCCGGCTAGCACGGAGATGGAAAAAATAAGTGTTTCTATCTCCATGCACGAGTCACTCAATGTGTGCCCTCTGGTGCCACATTATCTCCTCCCGATGGAACAACTCAACCAATTGGTCAGCCACTTTTGTTTCCTCTCGCGATGGACCAGTTCTGCCTAGGATTTCTCGTAAAAGCTGCAGCTCATTCTTTGATTTTGAAATTTCCCGTCGGATACTGCCGAAGTGAGTACGGTCCCAAGTGGCGAGACCTGTCGACAAGGACTGAAGCTTGCTGCGTACTGATTCCACGGAATCTCCATTTGTTTGTTCCCAACCTCCCTATACTATTGACGTGAGCTTTGAATCTCGTTCCTAGCATACTTCATATTTAAAGGGCCATGGTGAACGCTTGCATGCGTGCACTACGTCGAGCCGGAGAAGAATTGGGACGTGGGCAAAAATCGCTGTTGTTTTGTGTTCCAGTGTTGCTGAGGGATAGGCTAGGGTCCAAGCTGGATTAGCCACACATCTATCTAGTCTAACTCTCGTATATGTTCCACCGACAACTTTTTTCTCAAACGTCCAGTCCGTTCTAATGTATCCGATATCAGAGAGGCCAAATGTGTTAAGGGTGTCCCTAAAGCCATTCATTTGGGCCTGGATCCGGTTGCCCACTCCGTCATGCTCATGTCCATGTAAGACCTCATTAAAATCACCTATTACCATCCATGGTCCATTCTCGGATCCTGCGATTCCACGCATCATATCCCATGTTTTGTATCGTTGGTTCACTTGAGCTTCACCATATAAAAAACTTATTCGGGTCTGTATTTGTGTCAATTCATTCCCCATCACATCAATATGGTATTCAGAATAACCGATAATTTCAAGCTTTATTTCCTCGTTCCAAAAAATGCCAAGTCCACTGCTCCGTCCCGAGCTGCTTACAGCAAAACTTTTATTAAAACCTAGTGTACCTACCAAATTCTCAACACAAGAGCCCTCTATCTGGGTTTCTAGGATACAAACTATAGAGGGGGCAAGTTGCATCATGGAGACCACGAAGTTCTCGAACCGTCGCGGGTTTGCCAGCCCCGCGATAGTTCCAACATAATAGACTCATTGCACTAGGCGCGACCCCTTCGAGAGGCCCGCCATACGCGCATCTGAGATTTTTGGTAGGTTATTGTTCTTTGAAGGGGTCTTGTCCACTGGAACCTGACTAGACTTAACCCGCTTCGGCTCCTGCTTCGAAGAAGGGCTAAGGGGCACTGCTGAAGGCGGAAGCACAAGTAAAGTATTTCCAATTGCTGCCTTAGGCTAAGCAATCCCTTGTGAGACCTTTCCAACATTTTGTGCTGCTACTCTCTTTTGGTTTTTGTCAGCTTCTTCCATCTCAGCGTCCACCTGTTCTTCGTCAATTATCTCATATTCCTCTGTCCAACCCTACTGATACTGAGATGCTCCACGTCCCGGGCCAATGCCTGAACAACCTCTACCTCTGCCTCCCCGACTTGCCTACCCTCTCCAGTGTTGGGGAACGTTGCATGGGAAACAAAAAATTTCCTATGCACACGCAAGATCTATCCATGGTGATGAGCATCTACAAGAGGGAGAGTGAATCTACGTACCCTTGTAGATCGATAAGCGGAAGCGTTAAGAAACACGATTGATGTAGTCGAACGTATTCATGATCCAATCACGATCCATCCCGCTCTCATCACGAGCCGTCCCGCGATCCCATCGTGATCCTTCTGATCTAGTGCCGAACGAACGACACCTTCGCGTTCAGCACACGTACAACTCGATGATGATCTCCGCCTTGTTGATCCAGCAAGAGGGAGCGAAGAGGTATATGAGTTATCCGGCAGCACAATGGCGTGGTGGCGGTGGTGTGGAGCTGATCCGGAAGGGCTTCGCCAAGCACTACGGAATCAATCTAGAGGAGAAACAGATCTAGAGGAAGAAGAGGGCAGCACATGGCTATTAGGGTTAGGGGCTGCCCTCAAAAGCTATCAATGTATATAGGAGGAAGAGGAGAGGAGGCAGCCTTGTCCCCTACTCCAAGTAGGTTTGGCCGAACCAAACAAGGGAGGGAATACACCTCCCACAAGGCAGGTGGGATCCTATTAGGACTCCTTCCTAATTTGGATTTTCCTTCCCTTCTTTGGTTTTTTTCCTTTCCCACTCTTTCCTAGCCGCATGGGCCTTGTAGGGATGCTTTTCCTAGCCCACTAAGGGCTGGTGCAACACCCCTCAGGCCCATGTGGCCTCCCGGCGTGGGTGGCCCCTCTCGATGGCCCTCCGGCACTCCCGGTACACTACTGGAATAGCCGAAATTTTTCATTGGCCAAAAGGAGACTTCCTATATATCAATATTTACCTTCGGACCATTCTGTAGCTCCTCGTGATTTCCGCGATCTCACCCGGGACTCCGAACAACCTTCGGTCACCAGCATACATAACTCAACTATACCAAAACGTCACCGAACCTTAAGTGTGCAGACCCTGCGGGTTCGAAAACTATGTAGACATGACCGAGACACCTCCACAGTCAATAACCAATAGCGGGACCTAGATGCCCATATTGGTTCCTACATATTCTATGAAGATCTTTATCAGTTGAACCTCTATGTCAAGGATTCAGTTAATCACGTATGTTGTTCCCTTTGTTCTTCGGTATGTTACTTGCCCGAGATTCGATCGTCGGTATCTCCATACCTAGTTCAATCTCGTTACCGGCAAGTCTCTTTACTTGTTCCATAATACAAGATCCTGTGGCTAACTCTTTAGTCACATTGCTTGCAAGGCCTATAGTGATGTTGTATTACCGAGTGGGCCCTGAGATACCTCTCCGCCACACGGAGTAACAAATCCCAGTCTTGATCCATGCCAACCCAACAGACACCCTCAGAGATACCTGTAGAGCACCATTATAGTCACCCAGTTACGTTGCGACATTTGGTACACACAAGGTACTCCGCCGGTGTCAGTGAGTTGCATGATCCCATGGTCATAGGAACAGATACTTGACATGTAGAAAACTGTAGCAATAAACTGACATGATCATATGCTACGTTTATAGTTTGGGTCTTCTCCATCACATCATTCTCCTAATGATATGATCCCGTTATCAAATGTCATCTCATGTCCATGGCTAGGAAACCTTAACTATCTTTGATCAACGAGCTAGTCTATTAGAGGCATACCAGGGACATGGTGTTGTCTATGTATCCACACAGGTATCTGAGTTTCCGATCAATACAATTCTAGCATGCATAATAAATGATTATCATGAACAAGGAAATATAATAATAACCAATTTATTATTGCCTCTAGGGCATATTTCCAACAGTCTCCCACTTGCACTAGAGTCAATAATCTAGTTTACATCACCATGTGATTTACTATGAATCTCACACCCAATGAGTTCTGGGGTTTGATCATGCTTTGCATGTGAAAGAGGTTTTATTCAACAGGTCTGCGACATTCAGATCCATGTGTATTTTGCAAACCTCTATGTCATACTATAAACACTTCTACCACACTCCACTTGGAGCTATTCCAAATGGCTACTCCACTATACGTATTCGGATTGCTACTAAGAGTTATCCAGATTGGTGTTAAAGCTTGCATTGACATAACCCTTTACGACGAACTCTTTATCACCTCCATAATTAAGAAATATTCCCTTAGTCCTCTTGTTACGAAGGATAATCTTGACCGTTGTCCAGTGATCCACTCCTGGATCACTCTTGTACCCCTTGATAGACTCATGGCAAGGCACACACAGGCGCGGGTACACAACATGACATACTATATAGAGCCTATGGCTAAGGCATGGGGGACGACGTTCGTCCTTTCTCTTTCTTCTTCCGTGGTCGAGCTTTGAGTCTCACTCAACTTCACACCTTACAAATCAGACAAGAACTCTTTTTTTGACTGATCCATTTTGAAATCTTTCAAAATCTTGTCAAGGTATGTACTCATTGAAAGTCTTATCAGACAGCTTGATCTATCTCTATAGATCTTGATGCCCAACAATTAGATAGCTTTATCCAGGTCTTCCTTTAAAAAACTCTTTTCAAACAACCGTTCATGCTTTCCAGAAATTCTACATTATTTCCGATCAACAATATGTCAACCACATATACATATTAGAAATTCTATATTGCTCCCACTCACTTTCTTGTAAATACAAGTTTCTCATAAACTTTGTATAAACCCAAAAACTTTGATCACCTCATCAAAGCGTATATTCCAACTCCGAGATGCTTGCTCCAGCCCATAGAAGGATTGCTGGAGCTTGCACACCTTTTAGCATCCTTAGGACTGACAAAACCTTCTCGTTGTATCACATACAACCTTTCCTCAAGTAAATCGTTAAGGAAACGATGTTTTGACATCCATCTGTCAAATTTCATAATTGAAAAACCGCAACAACTGCTAACATAATTCCAACAGACTTTAGCATCGCTACGAGTGAGAAAGTCTCATCGTAGTCAACTCCTTGAACTTGTCGGAAACTTCTTTGCGACAAGTCGAGCTTTATAAATGGTGAAATTTACCATCGGTGTCTGTCTTCATCTTAAAGGTCCATTTGAACTCAACGACCTGCCGTCCAACGGGCAAGTCCACCAAAGTCTATACTTGGTTTTATTACATGGATCCTTTCTTGGATTTCATGGTCTCTAACCATTTGTCAGAATCCGGGCCCATCATCGCTTCCCCATAGCTCGTAGGTTCATCGTTGTCTAACAACATGACCTCTAAGACAGGGTTGTTGTACCACTCAGGAGCAGTACGCGTCCTTGTCGACCTACGAGGTTTGATAGTAACTTGATCCGAAGCTTCATGATCATCATCATTAACGTCCTCTTCAACTGAGGTAGGCTCCACAGAAACATTTTTCTGCGTTGCGCTACTCTCTGGTTGAAACAAAGGTTCAACAACCTCATCAAGTTCCATCTTCCTCCCACTCAATTCTTTCAAGAGAAACTCTTTCTCGAGAAAGGAATCGTTTTAGCAACAAACACTTTATGCTTGGATCTAAGATAGAAGGTTTACCCAACTGTTACGTTAGAGTATTCTATGAAGACGCATTTGCCCGCTTCGGGTTCGAGCTCTTTAGGTGAAAACCTTTTTCACATAAGCGTCGCAGCCCCAAACATTAAGATATGACAGCTTAGGTTTCTGCCAAACCATATGGTGTCATCTCAACGGATTTAGATGGAGCCATATTTAAAGTGAATGTAGTTGTCTCTAATGCATAACCCAAAACGATAGTGGCAAAATGATAAGAGACCTCATAATTCGCACCATATCCAATCGAGCACGACTATGACGTTCGGACACACCATCACACTATGGTGTTCTAGGTGGCGTGAGTTGCGAAACAACTTTCACATTGTCTTAAGTTGTATACCAAACTCGTAACTCAGATATTTACCTTCATGATTATATCGTAGATATTTTATCTTCTTGTCATGATGATCTCAAACTTCACTCTGGTTCTGCTTGAACTTTTGAAACGATTTAGACTTGTGTTTCATTAAGTAAATACACACTATATCTACTCAAATCATTAGTGAAGGTAAGAAAATAATGATATCCACCACAAGCTACAACACTTATTGGACCGTATACATCAACATGTATCATTTCCAATAAGTTACTAGCCTGCTCCATCATACCGAAAATGGGGTCTTTAGTCATCTTGCCCATGAGGCATGATCCGCATGTCTCAACCGATTCGAAATCGAATGAGTTCAAAGATCCACCAGCATGGAGTTTCTTCATGCGCTATACACCAATATGACATTTAGTGGTAGTGCCACAAGTATGTGGTAATATCATTATTAACTCTGTATCTTTTGGCATCTATGTTATGAACATGTGTACTACTACGATCAAGATTCAACAAACCATTCATTGAGTGCATGATCATTGAAGGTATTATTCATGTAAACGGAATAACCATTATTCTCTGACTTAAATGAATAACCGTATTGCAATAAACATGATCTAATCACGTTCATGCTCAACACAAACACCAAATAATATTTATTTAGGTTCGTCACTAATCCTGAAGGTAGAGAAAGCATGTGATGTTTGATCACATCAACCTTGGAAACATTTCCAACACACATCGTCACCTCACCCTTACCTAGTCTTCGTTTATTCCGTAGATTTTATTTCGAGTTACTAACTTTTAGCAACCAAAACGGTATCCAATACCCAGGTGCTACTAGGAATACTATAAAGGTACACGTTAATAACACGTATATCAAATATACTTCTGTCGATGTTGCCAGCCTTCTTATCTACCAAGTATCTAGGGTTGTGCCACTTCAGTGACCACTCTCCTCATAATAGAAGCACTTAGTCTCGGGTTTGGGTTCAACTTTGGGTTGCTTCACTGGAGCAGCAACTGACTTGCCATCCATGAAGTTTCTCCCCTTTCCCTAGCCCTTCTCGAAACTAGTGGTTTTACTAACCATCAATACTTGATGCTTCTTCTTGATTTCTACATTCGTGGTGTCAAACTCGCGAGCAGCTTAGGGATCATTATTTCCATCCCTGACATTTTATAGTTTCATCACATTAATTCCAAGGCCCTTCTTCCATCACTCGTTTCCACTCCCCTAGACATGAGAATTGCAAGGTATATAGGTTCTCTTCCAGCGGACGGATCTTGATTGCTTGCGCCAAGTCCCAAGCGACCCTCATGTTACGATAGAACCAATATTGGTTGTTGGGTTTCTCGGCATGCACTCTGGCGATCGACATCCATCGTGTCGCTTCCTCTAGCAACTCCACGTTGTCCATAGTGATGTCTTGAAGATCTTCCTCTTTCAGACCAAGCTTTGCCATCATCGCATCTAGCTCGGACGGAGCCGAGGCCGAGCCTGATGCTTTTCCATCCATGAGATCTCTTGCCCGAGAAGAGGATTCCGCAAGCGGGGGTTCCCAAGCCAACTCCGATCCCGACGCTCCATCCCCCCCGGAGATCGGCGAGCGGGGTTGCAGGATAGGGAAGGTCTCTACGATTGTGGCGATCGCCATCGCCGCCCGAGAGGAGAGGAAACCCTAACACAAGGGGAATGATGAACTAAGTGGACTTGCGATAAATAGGTGGTGACTTGGTACACAAAGCCATGCTGGGCCGGCCCATTGGCTGGTATGCTTCACACAGTGGAAAACAAAAGCCAAAAATAGCTTTGGTGAGGAATCGAACAATCAAGGTGACTAAAAATCTTAAGAATTGAAAAGTAGCGCTAGATCCAAAAAATAATTGAAATTTGAAAAGTATGAACATTTTTTTAAATGAATATGTTTTTAAACGCAAACATTTTTCACATTTATTTTCAAGTTATCAAATACTCCCTCCGTCCCCTAATATAAGACATTTTTGCAAACTAACATAGCTTGCACAAACGTCTTATATTATAGGACAGAGGAAGTATATTTGAATTTGTGCACAATTTTAAAAACAGGAAAGTTTTTGAAATTATTTTTTTAATACAAGCACATTTTTTGGAACTTCCGAATTGAAATTTAAAACATGTAAAGTTTTTGAAAACACGAATTTATTTTAGAACTCCGAATAAAATTTTAAGGTGCATACTTTTTGAATCTATGAACAATATTGAAAACAAGAATTTTTTTAATATGAAACAAAATTTGAAATGCGAACAATTTTGAAATTCCTTAACATTTCTAAAACACATTTTTTTCTTGAAAGCGCTTCACATTTTTTTTTTCTAAAATTGTGATTGTTTTTGAACTTAAGAATATTTTTAGAAATTCCAAACTTTATTTGGAATTTTCAAAAAACAGAAAATGAAAATTTGAAAAAACACAAAGAAATAGAAAAACAAAAATAAAGTAAAAAAATAGATCGGCCCAGTCGAAGGCGCCCTGTGGAGCCCCGATAGTTTGCCGCAATGTGTGGCAAATTGGGTTTTCCACACTAAAGGCCCATCTAAGAAAGCACGCTAAAGGCCAATAACCAACTAGGCTAACAATAATTTATGATTTTTTAATTGCTTACAAGCAATATTTTGTGTATTCATTTCGTGTAACGTCAATTTCTTTAGAAGTTACCTTACATATTCTGGGTTTTTAAATCTAAAATGAACCAATGAACCGGTGGTTTGACCTGTAAAAATCTATACCAACCACTTCACGAGTTCAAATTTTAATCCACGCGCGCAACAGTCCAGAAAGGTTGTCTTGATCAATACTTTTTGGAAAAAAAGCTTCAAAAACAACCTTATACCCATATGGCAACTAAAACCTTTTTTTTTCCTGGCCATAAAATTGCTACAAGTGATATATATTTGGGACACCATCAACGGCCGACCAAAAACCAAAGCGGCTATCGCGGAAATCCATATATAATTCTCTTATTCAGATCATTTCTTTTCGAGTCGATACAAAAGACGAGTCATTCTCGAGCGGATCAGAAGCCTCAGGCTTTTCTCGCAGTCCAATGTGCGGTGCAGTGACTGCGTCCCAAGCCACACACGGGGTATTTTATCCTTACCAACTGGATCTTGTTGCATCAGGTAATAAACATTCATAAATCATTTCTCAAAGTACGTGTCCGGATAGCCCAAAATGTCGATAGTTAGCTCTAGGTCTTCCGGTGAATTAAGGGATCCTCCAATTGAAAATGATAACAGAACGCATAAGTCATTAGAAGGAATTCTAATAAACAAATAGATATAGTATACCACCTAACAATTTTGTTTCCCTTATGAGGTAAAAAGAGAATTAATGAACCGGCAAATATCGGCACCAGAGTAACCACATTAATGGCGGTTTGCCCAGTGTTGAAAAATCACATATCTCATAACAACTAATATATGACTATAAATCCTAAAAACTATGTGCTTTTCCTTGTTGTAGGGGGGTATAAATGGAAACTTAAGGTAAATTATATATATATTCTCATAGAAAAACAATATGTATGTCATAGCTGAAGTAGAGCTATACATATTGTAATTTTGGCCCCTTAAGAATTGAATGGGTTTCGATTGGGTATTAAAGACTAATTTGCAATTCGTATATAATTATAGTAACATTTGGGCCCTCAAAGAAGTCTTGACCAAAATGGCTGACTTACTCCAAATGTGAATTACATGTTCTTCATTAAAGGGAAGAAAGACAAGAAACTAAGTAACTCTATTTCTAAAGAAAACAAACTCATTTTTAATAGAAATCTCCTTTTCATATTTTAATAGTTTCTTATTTTCATTTGCCTACTTATATAGAAATATTAAGTTAGTGTATCAAAGGACATGTTTCTTTAGAAATTATTTTCATCCTTCCAAACATTTTGTTATTTCCTTTTACCTTTTCATTCCTACTACTTTTAAGAAATCTATAGAATTCCTCCATGAAATTTTGTGACATGGAAGACACATCGTATATAAACGACTTTAGTCAAAACCACTATGGGGGCCACTCACCCGTACATAGTCACTTTCCCCCTCCCCCTCCCTTTCTCTCTTCTGTCTCTCCTCCTTCTTGAGAGTCCCCGCTCCCTACCCGGCTATTCCTCCCTCCTTCTCCGACGGTGCTGCCGCCTGGAGTAGGGATGGAGGGGGAGCTCGGGATGTGGTGTACATATGCCCTCTAGTTGTTGCTGATTTCGGGTTCTGTAGCATTATGCCGATCTTTTCTTTCCCTTTGAGATTTTCGTCAGTAACTTTGAGCTGTTCCCGACAGAGACCTGACTCTACCTGCTGCTATCTTCCATGGGGGAATCAAGCTGTTGGTGGATGTTTTGGTCAAAGCTCTTTCAATAAGCTCGCTAGCCGAAGCCGAGAACGGCTGGTTTTGGTTACCCCTGCCCCGATCTGCAACCAGTTTGTAATTTCTTTACTTTTTAGTTCCTTGGATGTAACCTGCCAGGTTTTAATGAATATATAATCCTGTGTCGAGGTCCTTCGGGAGCTCTCTTGTGTTCAAAAAACCACTATGAGGGATCATAAGTTTATGATATCATAAACTGTATGAGAAAACAATCCAATCAAGGACAAGCTAAATGCAGTTGATAATTGATAGACTGGTATACCTATTTTCACTTTGGTTGTTTTTTAGTTCCAGCAGTCGCTTATTTTTCTCCGCCAAGATAGCCTATATGCGGTCGTAGGCATGGATTCAAAACCGGGTGGGTAAAATAACATTAACTCCATGCAACACAAAGAGATGCGCAAGAAAGTCGTCGGAGTCCATCATGATTAAACCATGAAGAGACGAAGTCATGCCCGACAGAACGAGGACTCCAAGGCAGTGCCTACAAGAAGGATACGACACCATAGTCTTGCCGCTGCTCGGTCCAAACGATCTAGGTATGCACTCGGAGCCTCCCAAAGAATGGTGGGGCAGTGCCTACAAGAAGATACGACACCATAGTCTCGCCGCTGCTCGGTCCAAACGATCTAGGTATGCACTCGGAGCCTCCCAAAGAATGGAGGGTAGGATCTAGGTCTTCACTGGGAGCCTCCCAAAGAATAGAGGGTAGCCACAACGACACCTTCAAAGAGGGGACGGCTCCCACGGCCGCCGCCGCCGTTGGCCTGGCCAAATCCAAACAAAGAATGACCTCCAGCAAGAATTCTTCGCCTTCGAAATGTGTTGCGACCAGTCGCGGGGACACATGTTGCATCATCCTCTGATACATCTCCAACGTATCTATAACTAGTAAGATGCCCGTGCTACACTATGGGATCACAAAGGTTGACGATCAGATGAAACATTGTTTACTAGTATTATGTTACAGTCATGAGTCTGTGTTGCATAACAGTAAAAAACAAATGACGAGACATTGATCAAAGTGATGTTATATTGACACAACGAGCACTTTTTACCCGATAAACCCTTTCATCTAGCCAAACATTTTCTTATCCATGTTCACCTTGCAAGAGACCTGTTCTCTTTATGGGCTTTCTCATGGCTCGCTCTATTCTATATTGAGGGAACAAACATCATGCAACACATTGAAAATACATCCACATAGATGTGCCAATTGGGACAACATTGACCAGCTTTATCTCTGAATGAAAACCGGTCTGTCTTAGGCTCCTCTTTGCTTGATACAACACCTCCAACCCATGCACCATTCTATGCTAGAAGTGGTGACACATTAAGCACCTTACTTTAACATAAGATTAACATCAATGATGGAAGAACAACAACACAACAATACCAATATTTGTCCCCGCAAACCTATGCAATGGAATGCAACGACTATTAACTTCCATCCCTCGGCTCCCATTTGATGGGCTCAACCTGTTAGCATATATCTTGCTCATTCATCCGCGCTTATCTCACGTCATCATATCTCCATTTATATGAGCATTATACAATGCAACAAGAAACCTATGGGTAAAACATAATGGTAAATGATGTAATATTTCAAACCACTTTGCACAATCTAAAGAGAAAAATATATCATATCACATAATAGTATCTTGAAGCATAACAAGGTATCAGTGTGGCGAACCAATATGAAATATTGCTAATTTGCTAAGTGTGTTGAAGTTCCACTAAGCTAGACTACCATTGCAGAAATGATGTGCCATGGGTTGCCCTTGTTCCGACATTGTCTTCATCAGTGGAAAAGCGTGCATGTGTCTCAATGGATAACTCTGAATTGTGGAAAATGTGTCGATTGCGCTCAAACCAGATCTCCCCAAATACCAACAGGGCATCCACTCCAGTACATACTATCATGTCCAACCTTAGAACAACTACTGCAACAAAACTACTCCTTACCTTGGAACAATTGTAGAAAACACAAGTTATCATGTTACCTTTCGTATAAGGATTCAACATTGCTCATTTCATTCCCATATATTAAGTACACAAAGAGTTAAAATTGAAGATAAATGGTAGTAGTTAATAGATCTAAATAACGTACATACTATAACTTGAACACACTTATAAATGGTTCCAGGACAAACAAGAATGAAGCAAGAAGTCTTTGACTAGATACATTTTTGTAAAAATATGCCGAAGATTCTATAAAAGATATCATTAATATAAATAGTAGATGGATTCTTGTACCATATATTAAGTACTCCCTCCATTCCAAAATAAGTGTTGTGGTTTTAGTTCAAATCCAAAAGAGAAACTAACATTTCAGGTCCACTATAGAACATGAAAAATATGGAAACTAACATATTTTTTGTTCGGCATCATAGACTAGCTTGAAGTTTAACCGCAACATTTTTCTACCATCCATGTCCTCTTTATGCATTGATGAACCACAAGTATAGGGGATAAATCGTAGTCCTTTCAATAAGCAAGAGAGTCTAACCCAACGAGGAGCAGAAGGAAATGACAAGTAATTTCTACAAACACTGAAATTACTGAAATTGTAGGTAACAGATAGTTTGATAGCAAGATAATTGGTAACGAGCAAGTAATGGTAATGGTAAACAAGGTGCGGCAATATAGCCAAATCCTTTTTAGGCAAAGGAAAGGACAGAAGAATCACTAGTAATAGACAAAGTGTTTTTAAGGGTACACGGGAATTTCCTCTAGTCACTTTTATCATGTTGGTTTGATTCGTCTTCGCTACTTTGATAATTTGATATGTGGGTGGACCGATGCTAAGGTGTTGTTCTTAATAGAACTAACAACCTACTTATGATTAAGCCCCTCGCAAGTCGCAAGCATCCACAACTACGAGAAAAGTATTAAGACAAAGTCTAACCATAGCATTAAACATGTGGATCCAAATCAGCCCCTTACAAAGTAGCGCATAAACTAGGGTTTAAGCTTCTCTCACTATAGCAACCCATCATCTAATAAATACTCCAAAATGCATTACCTTAGGCCCATGAATGGTGAAGTGTCATGTAGTCGACATTCACATGACACCACTAAGGGAATCACAACATACATATCATCAAAATATCGAACACATATCAAATTCACATGATTACTCGCAACATGACTTCTCCCGTGACCTTAAGAACAAAGGTAACTACTCACAAATAATAATCATGCTCAAGATTAGAGGAGTATTGAATAGCATAATGGATCTGAACATATAATCTTCCACCAAATAAATCATATAGTAATGAACTATGCAAGGTAATCAACACTACTAGTCACCCATAGGTACTGATCTAAGGTTTCGGTACAAAGATTGAACACAAGAGATGAACTAGGGTTTGAGAGGAGATGGTGTTATTGAAGATGTTGATGAAGATTGGCCTCCCAAAGATGAGAGGGGTGTTGGTGATGACGATAGCTTCGATCCCACCTGGAAGGGAATTTCCCCTAGCGGAATCACTCCGCCGGAGGGCAAAAGTGCTCCTGCCCAAGTTCTGCCTCGAGGCGGCGATGCTTCATCTCGAAAGTCCTCCTATGATTTTTTTCTAGGTCAAGACTGACCTTATATTAGAAGATGGGCACCGGAGGTGGGACGAGGTGGCCACAGCCCATCAGGGCGCGCCCTGGTGGGTTGTGCCCACCTGGGAGGCCCCCTTCGGTAGTTTTCAGCTCCATTATTTTTTATTAAGTGCAAAAATAATCTCGTAAATTTTTAGCTTCATTGGAGTTATGCAGAATAGGTATCTCTGACGTGCTTTTCTTGGGTCTAGAATTCCAGCTGCTGGTATTCTCCCTCTTTGTGTAAACCTTGCATATTATGAGAGAAAAGGTATTAGAATCACTCCCTAAAGCATTATCATTCAACAAAACAAAGTAAATAACAGTATGAAATCATGATGCAAAATGGACGTATGAACTCTGCCAAGCTTAGACCTCGCTTGTCCTCAAGCGAAAGCCAATATTGAAAAGCATGTCCACGTGGTTTGAGAGAGAGGTGTCAATAAAAACAAAATACGGACATATAGGCATCATGCTTATTAACATAACAACAACAGACTCTAACAAAAGAACTTATTTCAATATATTTTTATCATAAAGCTTCTCATGAACAAGTAACAATTCATCACAACATAGAAGTATGAAGCATAAACCTTATTGGGAATAAACAAACTATGTTCTCAGTCAACTTTGCAACTACAATTCATCATATTTTCAAGAAGGGTCTCATGTAGGAGCCTTTTGGAAAGTCCACATACTCAACCATCATTTAGTCTTTTATGATTGCTAACGCTCACGGTATACCCATGAACAAATTTTTTCAACCAGACACGTAGGAAGCTAGGGGCTTATAGTTTTGCCTCCCAACTCACTCACCTCAAGGGTGATGTCAACAATAATAAATCATGCTCACCCATATCCAACTGGATATATGTTCCTAGATCTTTCCTCACCACATGATGCTTACAAAAGAAAAAGTAAAACAGAATAGGGAAGAATACTTTGACTCTTGCATAAAAGTAAAAGATAGGCCCTTAGCAGAGGGAAGAAGAGGTTGTCATGCCTTATTGGTTTGTACACCCAATCCCTTAATGTAAAAGAATGTCACACGATATTGCCCCCTATGATAGCAACCTTTATTATGCAGTTTGTCGCTTTTATTACTTTGCCATCATAAGTTTGTATAACGCTCAATTTTCTCTTACACTAATTGATCAAAACACTTTTAGAAGCAATTTTTATTGCCTCATTGCACCGATGACAACTTACTTGAAGGATCTTTCTTGATCCATAGGTACATATGGTGGACACTCAAGGAAAGAGTTTGGTTTGGTTTTTTGGATGCACAAGTAGTATCTCTACTTAGTGAGGAATTTTTGGCTAGCAAAGATATTGGGCAAGCACCACATGTCAAAGGATCTATGACAATATAACTTCTATGTGGATACGAACAAACATAAATCATTACGTCGTCTTCCTCGTCCAACGTCAACAATTTTGACATATAATATTTGATGGGGGATCACAATCATAAAATATGTCCAAGACGGTGTATTTGCATGTGAATCTTCTCTTCCCTAATTAATTGTTTCATGAATTGCATCATTGACCAATGCTATGTTTGTCAATCTCCAATAAATTTTACTACTTATACTTTTCCTTATGTGATGTCATTATTAACCATAAGATTAGCATATGATTCTTTACATTTGTTTATTTTCCTTTATTTGATTGCAACAAGAAAGTATAGAGGCAAAAACTGAAACTAAACTTTATTATATAACTTTCACTCGATTACATAGATAGTAGGCCACGAAACTGACACGCGAAAATCGATCATACTAAAAATTTATTCAACTAAAGCAAAGGGAAACTACAGATAGAACTAAAATAGGTAAAGGTGAATAAAAGTGGTTGTGATAAGATACCGGGGCACCTCCCCCAAGCTTGGCTCAAGCCAAGGGGAGTGGCCATACCTGTGTGCTCAAGTCTCCTTTGGTGGTGGAGATGAAGAAGGTGGGGGTGTTGATGTAGGTGATGGTGATGATGTAGTAAGCTTTTCCTCCAACTTCCAGGGCAAGGGCTCCCCATCAAATGTTGACGCGAGAGTCCCCTGAGTCCTGCAACTGGCAGCTAAACTTGTACCTTTCAATCTCGCTTCATATTCGAAGACTTGGTTTTGAAGATCATAAACTTGGCTCTATAGAAAATTAATTTGCTCGTTGAGGATGGAGATGATGTCCTTCACAGACCGGCCATCCACCATGTGATCATGAGTAATATTGGTGATCATGGAGTGATTGGCACTAAGTCCACGCTCCACCATCTTGTGGCACTTGAAGATTTCCTGTTCCACTGCCTCGATCCTAGCATCCATGCTTCCGGTCTTCCTGGGTCCTTGAACATCGCGGATGTGGAGCACCCCCTCATGCATCTCAATGTCTTTAGGGTGCTTCATCACCTCCGGCAAGTACGGGTTGATGACCTTCTCAAAGAACTTGTCCTTGGAGGAGCTTGGCGGATCCATGGAGATCTAGATCTGACGAGAAAACAACAAGAAACAAGAATAGAGGATTTTTCTGCGATGTGGTCGTCAAAACAGTCGAGGGTATATATAGAGAATTTTTATTGTTGTTAAACAAGTATATGGAAGGAAAACAAAGTCAGGAAGGCATCCGAGGTGGGCACAACCCACAAGGGTGCGCCGAGGGGTGCCTGGCGCGCCCTGGTGTATCGTGCTCGCCTCGATCACCTTCTGTTTTTTCCAAAATTCTAAATATTCCAAAACTGTCAAAAAAATATTTTTGCGGATTTTTCAGAGTCCGTTTACTTACCGTATCACATACCTCCTATTTTTAAGTATTCTGGAGTGTTTTGGAAGGTTTCTTTTATGTGTTCCTCCGGTGTCATGGTTTGGATAACATTGCTTTCATTGTTAATAGGCGCACCTAAGATATAATGCTTAATTATTTGTCCATTGACCACGTTCGGGTTAGTACCTTCGACGTTATTAATCTTGATAGATCCAAAACGATAAACCTCTTTGATAATATATGGTCCTTCCCATTTTGAGAGAAGCTTTCTTGCAAAAAAAATCTTAAACGAGAGTTGAACAAAAGAACATAATCTCCTATTTTGAATTCTCGCTTTTGGATTCTTTTTCATGCCATCTTTTTACTTTTTCTTTGAATAGTTTGACATTTTCATATGCTTGGGTTCTCTATTCATCTAGTGAGCTAATATAAAAAATCCTCTTCTCACCGGCAAGTTTGAAATCATAGTTGAGTTCTTTAATTGCCCAAAATGCTTTGTGTTCTAGTTCTAAAGGCAAATAGCAAGCTTTCCCGTACACCATTTTATATGGAGACATACCCATAGGATTTTTAAAGGTTGTTCTATATGCCCAAAGTGCATCATCTAATTTCTTGGACCAATTCTTACGAGACCTATTGACATTTTTGTGTAATATTAATTTTATTTCTCTATTGCTAAGTTCAACTTGACCACTAGATTGAGGATGATATGGTGATGCAATTCTATAGTTAACATCATATTTAGCAAGCATCTTATGGAAATCACCATGAATAAAATGTGAACCATCATCGGTCATTAAATATCTAGCGATTCCAAATCTCAGGAAGATAACCTCTTTAAGCATTTTAATGGAGGTGTGGTGATCAGCACTACTAGTTGGAATAGCTTCTACCCACTTCTTGACATAACCAACCACAATCAAAATATGAGTGTACCCATTGGAGGAAGGAAAAGGCCCCATATAATCAAAACCCCATATGTCAAATGGTTTGACAACAAGTGAATAATTCATAGGCATTTCCTGACGCTTAACGATATTACCAATTCTTTGACATTCATCACAAGACAAGACAAACTTACGGGCGTCCTTGAAGAGAGTAGGCCAATAAATACCAGATTGCAATACCTTATGGGCAGTTCTATCTCCCGCATGGTGTCCTCCATAAGCTTCGGAATGACATTTCCGTAGGATTTGTTCCTGTTCATGCTCAGGTACACAACGTCTAATAATACCATCTACTCCTTCTTTATAAAGGTGTGGGTCATCCCAAAAGTAATGTATCAAGTCATAGATTTTTTTCTCTTTTGTTAATAAGTAAAGCTAGGTGGTATATATTTAGGGACAATATAATTAGCATAATCAGCATACCAAGGTGTGTTTTGTGAGACACTTTTTGCAGCTAGCTGTTCATTAGGGAAACTATCATCAATAGGTAGTGCGTCAGCAAGAATATTTTCTAACCTAGACAAGTTATCAGCTATGGGGGTTCTCGGCTCCTTTCCTATCAACGATGTCAAAGTCAAATTCTTGAAGCAAAGGAACCCACCTAATGATTCTAGGTTTAGCATCTTTCTTTTCCATAATGTATATTATAGCAGCATGATCGGTGTCAACAATAACTTTGGAGTCAACAATATAGGATCTAAATTTATCACAAGCAAACACAACTGCTAAAAGCTCTTTTTCAGTAGTAGCATAGTTTCGTGGGGCACTGTCTAGAGTTTTACTAGCATAATGGATAACATTCAATTTCTTATCAACTCTTTGTCCAAGGACAACACCAATAGCATAATCACTAGCATCACACATAATTTCAAAAGGTAAGTTCCAATCAGGTGGTTGTATGATAGGTGCAAAGGTTACAACTTTCTTGAGTGTTTCAAAGGCTTCCACACAATCATCATAGAAAATAAAAGGAACATCCTTTTGAAAAAGATTAGTGAGAGGCCTAGAAATTTTAGAGAAGTATTTAATGATCCTCCTATAAAAACCAGCATGAGCAAGAAAACTTTGAATACCTTTAATATCCTTAGGACATGGAATTTACTCAATTGCATCAACTTTAGCTTTATCCACCTCAATACCTCGTTCAGATATTTTACGCCCCAAGACAATGCCTTCATTAACCATAAAGTGGCACTTCTCCCAATTCAAGACGAGATTAGTTTGTTCACATTTCTGCAAAACTTGATCAAGGTTGCTTAAGCAATCATCAAAAGAAGTTCCATAAACAAAAAAATCATCCATGAAAACCTCCACAATCTTTTCACAAAAATTAGAGAATATAGTAGTCATACATCTTTGAAAGGTAGTAGGTGCATTGCATAAACCAAAAGGCATACGTCTATAAGCATAGGTTCCAAAAGGGAAAGTAAAGGTAGTTTTCTCTTGATCGTATTGTGACACATGTATTTGAGAGAAAACAGAATATCCATCTAAGAAACAAAAGTGTGTGTGTGCTTAGATGGTCTCTCTAGCATTTGATCAATGAACGATAGAGGGTAATGATCTTTCTAGTAGATTTATTTAATTTTCTAACATCAATTACCATTCTGTAGCTAGTGACAACTCTTTGTGGAATGAGTTCATTCTTATCATTGGGAACAAAGGTAATACCTCCTTTCTTAGGGACACAGTGAACGAGACTTACCCATCTACTATCAGCTATGGGATAGATTATACCTAATTCTAGAAGCTTTAATATTTCAATTCTTACCACTTCTTTCATCTTAGGATTCAATCGCCATTGGTGATCAACAACGGGTTTAGCATCAGGTTCCATATTAGTCTTGTGCTAACATAGAGTGGGGTTGGTGCCCTTAAGATCATCAATAGTATATCTAATGGCATCCCGATGCTTCCTTAAAACTTTCAATAATCTCTCTTCTTCATTGTCTGAATGGTTAGCACTAATAATAACAAGATATATATTTTTCTCATCAAGATAAGCATACTTCAAAGTGTTAGACAATTGTTTCAATTCAAACACAGGATCACCTTTAGGTGGAGGAGGACCTCCAAGAGTTTCAATAGGCAAATTGTGTTTCAAGAGAGGTTGTTATTCGAACAAAATTTGATCCATTTCATTTCTTTCGTGCAAATGCATATCATTTTCATGGTCGAGGAAATATTGCTCTAAGGGATCAGTAGGAGGCCCAACAATATAAGCAAGACCAATTATTTCATCCTTGCTAGATAACTCTTTATCACGGGGTTGTCTACTAAACTCGGAAAAATTAAACTCATGAGACACATTACCAAAACTGATGCCGATAGTTTGTTTTTCACAATCTATCTTAGCACTAACGGTGCTCAAGACAGGTCTACCAAAGATAATGGGAGAAAAGTCATCTTGTGGGGAACCAAGAAATAGAAAATCAGTAGGATATTTTACTTTCCCACACAAGACTTCAACATCTCTAACAATCCCAAGAGGTGTGATAGTGTCTCTATTAGCAAGTTTAATAGCGACATCAATGTCTTCCATTTCAGCAGGCGCTATTTCATCCATAATTTCTTGGTATAAGGTAAAAGGGATAGCACTCACACTATCACCCAAATCACATAAACCATGATAGCAATGATGTCCTATTTTGACTGAGACAACAGGCATGCCTTCTATGGGTCTATTCAAGTTTAGCTATTCTAGCAGCTTCATTATAAAGGTAGATAACATGCCCATCAATATTTCTACCAAGAGATCTTTAACCATAGAAACACTAGGTTCTAATTTAATTTTCTTAGGGGGTTTAGGTGCTCTTATATTACTCGTATGAACCACAGTTGATACCTTAGCACGTTCCTTTATCCTAATAGGGAAAGGTAGTTTTTCAATATAAGAAGTAGGCACAACTGGATCAACATTGTAAAAGATGGTTTCTTATTTAGCTATGATCGGTTCTTTAATTTCTTCCTTAATAGGGGGATGATATTTAAACCACTTATCCTTAGGGAGATCAACGTGAGTAGCAAATGCTTCACAGAAAGAGGCTATCATCTCAGAGTCAAGTCCATATTTAGTGCTAAACTTGTGAAAAGTATCGGTATTCATAAAATATTTAACACAATCAAATTCAATCTTTATACCTGACTCATTACCTTCGTGGAGTTCTCAATCTTCAGAGTTGCATTTAATTCTTTCTAAGATACCCCACTTGAATTCAATAGTCTTCATCATGTAAGAACCAGCACAAGAAGTATCGGGAATGGATTGATCATTATGAGAAAGCTGAGCATAAAAATTCGGAATGATAACTTCCCTCGAAATGTCATGATTGGGGCATGAATATAACATTGACTTAAGCCTCCCCCAAGCTAGAGCGATACTTTCTCCTTCACGAGGCCAAAAATTATATATATAATTCCGATCACGATGAACTAGATGCATAGGATAAAACTTTTGATGGAATTCCAATTGCAAACGATTCTAGTTCCACGATCCAAGATCATCACATAGCCTATACCATGTCAATGCTTTTCCCTCCAAAGATAAAGGGAAAACCTTCTTATTAACTTCATCTTCGGGTAAACCTGCAAGCTTATATAATCCACAAATTTTATTCACATATAAGAGGTGCATATCAGGATGTTCATTTCCATCTCTTGTATAAGGTTTAGCAAGTAGTTGTTCTAGCTTACCCGAAGTAATTTCATAAGTAACATTTTCAGTAGGTGTTGTAGGTTGAGGGGCAACTAACTATGGTTTCGGTCGAGGTGAAGATACCCCGAATAAACCCCTCAAAGTATTGTTCTCCAGAGTAGCAAGTAGCAATAAATTTTAGCACATAGTATAAGTTTTCCTTACTGATTTCCACTTAACAAGAGTGCTTCACTCCCCGGCAATGGCACCAGAAAAGAGTCTTGATGAACCACAAGTATAGGGGATCAATCGTACTCTTGTCGATAAGTAATAGTGTCAAACACAACGAGTAGCAGAAGGAAATGACAAGTAGTTTTCAGCAAGGTAATTTCTGCAAGAACTGAAATTATAAGTAACAGATAGTTTGATAGCAAGATAATTGGTAACGAGCAAGTAACGGTAACAGTAAACAAGGTGCAGCAAGATAGCCCAATCCTTTTGAGGTAAAGGACAAGCCAAAACAATCACTAGTAATAGGCAAAGTGTTCTTGAGGGTACACATCAATTTCGTCTAGTCACTTTTATCGTGTTGGTTTGATTCGTCTTTGCTACTTTGATAATTTGATATGTGGGTGGACCGGTGCTAAGGTGTTGTTCTTACTTGAACTAACAACCTACTCATGATTAACCCCCTCACAAGCATCCGCAACTACGAGAAAAGTATTAAGACAAAGTCTAACCATAGTATTAAACATGCGGATCCAAATCAGCCCCTTATGAAGTAGCGCATAAACTAGGGTTTAAGCTTCTATCACTCGAGCAACCCATTATCTAATAACTACTTCACAATGCATTCCCTTAGGCCCATGAATGGTGAAGTGTCATGTAGTCGACGTTCACATGACACCACTAAGGGAATCACAACATACATAATCAAAATATCGAACACATATCAAATTCACATGATTACTCGGAACATGACTTCTCTCGTGACCTCAAGAACAAAGGTAAATACTCACAAATAATAATCATGCTCAAGATCAGAGGAGTATTGAATAGCATAATGGATCTGAACATATAATCTTCCATCAAATAAACCATATAGTAATCAACTACGCAAGGTAATCAACACTACTAGTCACCCACATGTACCAATCTGAGGTTCCGGTACAAAGATTGAACACAAGAGATCAACTAGGGTTTGAGAGGAGATGATTCTGTTGAAGATGTTGATGAAGATTGGCCTCCCAAAGATGAGAGGGGTGTTGGTGATGACGATAGCTTTGATTTACCCCTTCGGGAGAGAAGTTCCCCCGGCGGAATCGCTCCGTCGTAGGGCAAAACTGCTCCTGCCCAAGTTCTGCCTCGAGGCGGCGACGCTTCATCCCGAAAGTCCTCCTTTGATTTTTTTTCTAGGTCAAGTTTGACCTTATACCAGAAGATGGGCACTGGAGGTGGGTCGAGGTGGTCACAACCCATCAGGGCGTGCCCTAGTGGGTTCTGCCTACCTGGGAGGCGCCGTTCGGTATTTTTCAGCTCCAGTATTTTTTATTAAATACAAAAATAATCTCCGTAAAATTTCAGATTTATTGGAGTTGTGAAGAATAGGTATCTCTGACGTGCTTTTCTTGGGTCCAGAATTCCAGCTGCTGGTATTCTCCCTCTTTGTGTAAACCTTGCATATTATGAGATAAAAGGCATTAGAATCACTCCTCAAAGCATTATTATTCAACAAAACAAAGGAAATAACAGTACAAAATCATGATGCAAAATGGACGTATCATGCATGTATGATCACAATGGGGTCATGGCTCATTTTGTATCTGGCATTCAAAACTAACTTGCAATTTATCTTAGAATATTTTTCTGCCACCCATGTCTTCTTTATGCTATCAATACAAAATACAAATTATATTTAGGTTTGTGTGAATTGTAATATATTATTTGATTACATAAATCACAACTAATCTTTAGTTGATTGTATTTGATCAATTATATAGGTGTGACCATATTATCCAGTAATTTTGTTTTATTTACTTTCTCTTTAAACAAAACTAAAATTTTATATGGGAAAAAAGCAACGTGACCTATTTCCTCTCAAAATCCATTTAAGACACCAATCGTAAATATGATATAGTTAATAAAGAGTGATGAAACATATGTGTTCTTCTGAAGAAGAAAAATTACTTTAATTCAGCCTATGGATTGGACTACTCTATTTTACTCGACAATCATAGATCCTATATTATTATTTTTGTGCTGACTAATAATTCCAATATGATTTTAAATAGTGCTTGTACACAAGAGTGTAAATCAATCAGCTGAACTTGGGTGACTGGTCTTAATTCAGTAGACTATGCATGACTTTCTTGTCACTTCCATATGCTGGACATATGTGTACATGATACATTGTTGTTGCATTTGCCAAAATAGAAGCATGTAAAAGCTAGCTACAGGCATACTCTTGTTTGATTTTAGATGATACAGAAAATGAAATCCTTCTAATGCCTAGTAGAGCAGCATAACACAAAAAAAATCCTCTAATGCCAAAGATCAAAATAAACCTAGGAATAAGCACAATTTATCACGCCCAAATAATCTACATCTTTGCAAACCTTACCTACTTTTCCCCAAGGAGATCCAAAATTAAGGAATCAAGCAGCACCAACATGTGTGAGCCGTACTTTCGCGTCAAAACTGAAGTGTCATCAATGTTGGCTAGAGGATTAGAGGATGATGACACACTGAAGGAATCTGAGCGGCCCAACATCCTTGTGTGTGCACAATGTGAGAAACCTTGGTGGAAAATCAAGGAAAGAGCTTATATAGTTATATTAGATCACATCCATGTATTTGAAGTAAGAATCGACATGATCAAGGGCTTGATGTTTTTTGTACTTTCTAGGCTATTTGTCCAAAGTAGACAATGATTCATAGCTCAGGCTAGTATATAGGAACCGGGGTGATTAACGTTGACACCCACAGATGGGGTATAGGCAGAGATGAATTTATGATAATTCTACTACAACCAAACCAAGAGCCATGATATTTACTCCCTCCGTTCCTAAATATAAGTCTTTGTAGAGACTCCACTATGGACTACATACGAAGCAAAATGAGTGAATCTACACTCTAAAGTATGTCTATGTACGTCCATATGTAGTTTGTAATGGAATCTCTATAAAGAATTATATTTAGGAACGGAGGGGGTATATTCAAGTAACTTGGACTATGAGGCAGAGAAGCACAACCTTGGGCAACAAGCATATCATTATACTAATGAACAAAGTAACATACTAATTGGTATGATAAAAAATAATCAAATATGTAGGATCCTGCTTTCCTTGAGAAAGTGACCCCATGGGTCACAAGTGGTATGAATTATAACCTTCTTACACCTTATACAACCGATGAGGTGAGAAGGGCCTTGTTCTCTATTGGTGATACTAAAGCACCAGGTACCGATGGATTGCATGCTATGTTCTTTAAAAATGTTGGCACATTATAGGAGAGACACTTACAAATGAAGTCCTTGGTGCTTTGCATAATAAAAAAAAATCCCGGCAGGTTGGAATGATATTGTGATAGTTTTAATCCCTAAGGTTCAAAATCCTGAACATATTTCCCAATATAGACCTATTAGTCTCTACAATTTCTTGTATAAAGTCATTTCTAAAAAGATAGCTCTAAGACTTAAGGTCATATTGGAAGAAGTGATTTCTCCTGTGTAGAGTGCATTTGTGCCAGTAAGATTGATAACTAATAACATGCTCATTGCTTATGAGAGCATGCATACCATTAAAAAGAAGGCTGGTAAAGTTGGTTATTGTGAAGTCAAGCTCGACATGCATAAAGCATATGATCATGTAGAGTGGATCTTTTTGGAAAGGAAGATAGGGAGACTAGGTTTTCATGATGACTTCATTTCTCTGGTGATGGCCTGCATTGAAAGTGCTAGTTATCGACTAGAGGGGGGGGGGTGAATAGGCGATTTTTATAAAAGTCTTTGAAACAGGGAATGTATTCGAATAGAACGGAAATGTAAAGAGGATCAGGTAGGGATATAGTCAAGAATCTAATCTAGCCATGCATCACAGTGAGGAGATACATAAAAGTTAAGCTTTGACATCATGCACAGTAAGATGAGTTGAACATAAACTTAGACACTACGAAGATAAACAGCAGGCATGAATGTCTTCAGGACAAGTCTTCAGTGATGAACAAGGAAAGGCTTCATGATACAGAATAGGAATGTAAGAAAGTGAAGGATAGAACCAGTTGGTTGATGAAGACACAAGATTTGTTGGACCAGTTCCAATTGCTGTGACAACTGTATGTCTCGTTAGGGAGGTTGAGATTGATCTCAGAAGACCTCGTCTTCACCTTATTCCCCTTGAGCCAAAGTCACGTAGACAGCACCCAATCACTCGGGTAAGTCTTCAGGGGAGACTTCTGAAACCCGTACAAACTTGGTCACCCGGCGATCCACAATGACTCTTGGATTGCTCTAGACCCAGACGCCTAACCATTTTGGAAGATCACATTATTCAAGTGTAATAGGTCTTAGTTCTCACAGAATAGAATGACTTCGGTAATGCTCAAACACTCTAGCTCTAGGTGTTTAGGTGTATCCTTGCAGGATGTATCTCTCTCAATATCTTCGAGGTGGGTTGCTCCAAAACAACAACAACCGTATCTCTCTCTGAGTAGCCACCTTCTTATGGTGGAGGGGTGGGCTATTTATAGCTAGAGGGCAACCCGACTTGCTATGACCGAAATGACCCTAGGTCAATGGCCAACCGACACGTGTCACAACGGTCAGCTTTCAAACACACACGACAGCTTTACTTGGGCTACAAGTAAAGCTGACTCAACCAACTCTGTAAGAGATTTCCTCTCATTGTTTTCACTCGAACACATAGGTATGGATTGAGCATCGCGTCAGCATCTGACTTCAATCACATCGACCCCACTTAATAGTACGGTGGTTCCTATGACTTAGGAAAGAAGAAACAAAACTACTAAAAGACTTCGTCTTCGCCTTTAATTGTCTTGGGAGAATGTCTTCGCTTACCACCAATGGCTTCAACCGTCATCAATGTCTTCGGACAATTTTGGGGTTCGCCTTCGATGGCTAAACCGAAACTCCAGGGACTTCTCTCTGTGTTAACCTGTGAACTCTCACAAACACATTAGTTCCTCAACCACGTTTGTCTTCAATACTCCAAGGACAAACAAGGGTGGCATTAGATGCACTTACAATCTCCCCCTTTTTGGTGATTGATGACAAACTGGTTGAAGTTTTCAACGGGGATAAAAATATATGAAGAGAAGGTTTTGAAGATTTTGATTACAAGATATAGAGAGCTCCCCCTGAAGATGGGCACATGAAAATGTTGCTTTGAATGCAAGTGCACATGGCAGGTTGAAGTTTGTGGAGATCTCCTCCTATACCTTGTAATCCAATCACTATGCATTAATAGATATG
This sequence comes from Hordeum marinum, assembly GCA_022496015.1. Lineage (NCBI taxonomy): Eukaryota > Viridiplantae > Streptophyta > Magnoliopsida > Poales > Poaceae > Hordeum > Hordeum marinum. Next base: position 342,098,941 of record CM039672.1, on the reverse strand, counting down.
TCGAAGATAATGAAATGCATAATGAAAAAATGGTCATTTGCAGAATGACTTCGAGCGCATAAAATAACTGGTAAGAAGCGCCAAAGAGTGCGGTAAACATGAAGTGTAGACGTCCATCAAGACTTAAGTTTTACAACCCAAAATAGCAAATGTTCAGAAATGAGAGTTGTAAACTTAGCAAAAATAGCACCCAACCCTTATTAGCAGACCCGCTTGAAGACTATCATCCAATGCTTCTCCCCCTTTGTCATCGAATGACCAAAAAGGGACAAACACATGGATGAAATAAACGTTCCCCACAGGTGTCGATGAAGACGGTGCAACATGGTCGCGGGGAGCTGGTGCAGAGGAGCCTGGTGTAGTGTCGCGACGTCGAGTCGATGGAGGCAGAGAAGTGGCATCACCAGCTTCATCTGTGAGCCTGACATTGATGGATGGAGCTGAAGAAGAGTAGTCACTGTCTTCGAGGGATGGAGTTTTGCGCCATTTCTCCGCACTGGGAGGTGGTGCACCAAATCTGTAGCGGGGGTCAAAGCCATCTTCACGAAGCTCATCTTCAGGAGCCAACATAGTCAGAGTCCTCCATGAGCGGCGACTGGTTTCATAAGCCACAAAGGCATTCTTGGTGGCGAGGTTGCGAACATGATTGACATCTTCCATCATGGCATGCATCTGGCATCTAGTCCACTCATGGTGCTTGTCTTGCCTTGAATCAGTGAAACAAGAAGTTCATGATCAATGAGTGCACGCTCTCTTCTTGGCAGGCGTTGACCAGGCAGAGTGCTAGCAGTGGTTTCGGTGTTGGTAGCACTGGATCTGGGCTGGCAAAATGCACCAATGAGTCTTGCCTTTGATGGATCGGAAGGAATGTGAAGACCTTCAATGTCAGCTGTGCCACTAGTGCCTTCAATAATGGGATTCTTGCTCTTGGATGGATAAAGATCTGCTGGCACAACTTCAATATCGGGAAGATAAATGCCATGGTTGCGAGTAGAAGGAAGAAACCTAGTGTTGGTTCTGTACATGATGAAGCACATGATCCACGGAGCATATATCTTCGGCTCGAGGACATTGAAACCATTGGCATCAAGGTTGCGAAGGAATAAGTCTTGAATATTGAACATGATGCCATATAAAATGTTGTATATCAATGTCTTCAGAGGCCCTTCAATCTTGCGAGATGAGTTGTGCCCTTTAATCAGCCAGATAGTGTGCCGAAGAATGTGATATATAGTCCTGGGCAAGTACTGAAGATCATCCGCAACGAATGAAGTGGGAAATTCTGCATCTCGAGCCAAAGGCTTCATCATGGTCAACATCTCAGCCATGTTGGGTTCTCGCATATGGAAGAGGCTTCGAGTGGAAATCGCATAGGCTTCAGAGCGAGGATCCAACTCTTCACCAGAGGCAGCAAGTGGTGTTGCGGTAAAGAAATCCAGTGGTGAAGCAGTAATGTGCTCATCCCTTATCATAAACTCCAGCTACCATGTGTTCAAGTCACAACCAAAGTCAAAGATGTGGAGAGTGGCGTAGAACTAGAGGATGAAATCTTCATTCCAGTCTTCATGTCAGTGTAGAAAGGCAGGAGACCCACATCACGAAGACAATACAATGCCTGATCAAAACAGGGAAGACCTTTCATAGCTTCAAAGCTAAGATGTTTGTGGGGGGAAGATCCTGTTTTGACCGTAAAGCACACACATATTGTATTAACACTGTGGTGCACTCCAGAACCTGTCAGACTGAATCCTGGCATGCGTGTAAGGATTGCGTTTAGAGTTGAAGATGGTGTTGTTCAGCCCGAACCTTTCCAACTCAAAGACTAAGGGTCTTGCTAGGCCTGACTAACGAAGACATGGAAGACGCGGCATGGGATTCATGACGTTGGGGCGCCGATCAAGATGGAATTCATACTGTGGTCCCATCCTTGGTGGTGCAACGAGATGAGGCCATTTGACGGGAACCATCTCTCCTTCCCTATTGCGGGCCATCACAATGTTATCCTCATTGTCTTCAGTTGATGGCGTGGCAGGAACAAGAGGTCCATCTGGTGAGGGAGCTTTGGCTTCGCCCATAGTGGCATCGCTAACAATGTGTTCGACTGCCGTATTGTATGTTGCAGGTTGACTTGGAGGTGCATCTTCAATCATCAGCACTCCTTCGACTGGTGCAGTCAGTGAAACTCGTACTTCGTCTTCAGGAATAGGAGACATGAGAGTGCGAGGGCCTCGACGAAGACGTTTGAGTGGGGAAGTGCGAGTGGTGGCGTCAATATCCTCTGGAGAAAATGGAGATTCTAGCGAGGCGGATATAGGTGGGAAAAAGGGTGGTGATGGTGTACCGGGTTCAACTTCAGTAACTTCTGGCTGGAGGGGAGTACCAATGTCCACAAAGTAACTTGTTTGTTGTGGGGAGGAATCCATTGGCATGTCCACCTGTGGAACATGTTCTGGTTCAACATTGGCTTTAGCACCAATGTCGTCATGAGCAAAGTCTTGAGTTGCTACAATGTCTTTAGCAGCTGGGGTATCTTCTGGAACCTGAGTCTCTATGGAAGTAGACTCATGTAAAACAACTCGTCTTTCACTACAGGAAACAGGTACTTTGTCGTCCGCCATCCCGGACGGCGAAGGCATGAAACACGGACATCAAAGGCTTTGCCGTCCGCTAGCGGACGGCAAACCATTCGGCTGAATAATCCACGGTAAAGGCTCTTTGCCGTCCGCTGGCGGACGACAAAGACCTTAGGTTCTTTGCCGTCTGCCAGCGGACGGCAAAGAGCCTGGACGGCACACGTGGGCACTTAGCTCCGTTAGGAGGCTTAACAGCGTGCTTTGCCGTCCGTTGGCAAACGGCAAAGAACCTAAGTTATTTGCCGTCTGCCAGCGGACGGCAAAGTACCTTTTTTTTATACTCGGGGCTGGCCTAGGTGGGTTCTTTGCTGTCTGCTGGCGGACGGCAAAGAACTTAATTCTTTGCCGTCTGCCAGTGGACGACAAAGAACCCACCTAGGCCAACCCCAGTTTGCACAGGTAGCTACCACGTGGACACTTTGTCGTCTGCTGGAGGACGGCAAAGCTCTTTGCCGTCTGCCAGCCAACGGCAAAGTGGCTATATAGCCCCTGTTTTTTTAATTTTTTGTTAAAATCATTCAATTTGACAGAATATTCATATATATCCAACATATACATATCCAGAACATACATATCATTCAAAAAGTTCCAACAAGCATACCAAATAAGTTGAAACAAGCATATATGTACCAATAATTAAATTCCAACATACAAGTCCAACATATATACAAGTTTCCAACAACACACAATATGGATTCCAAAAACATATCCATACA